>HG995134.1:0-1242862 GCA_905333015.3 Bombus campestris | reverse complement strand
GTTCTTGGCAATTTCACCAGGCATTTACGATTCGGAAACCGTACGCTGCTTGTTTTTACGTTAAACGTAATTAGAAACGATTCGTAATTCAAACGTAAGATTGCACATGCTGTAGGTAAAGCGTTAATTCGGCTGATACGTAAGGCTGATACGTTCCTTATCGAAGATGCATAGAAGCCAAATTATGTAGCGATCAATTTTGGTTTGAAAAGTCAAGTGATAATTATATATTCTCGTGGTACAATTAAGATATTTTCAGATAGTATAGTTAGCCAGTTTACTCATCAGAATGGCTCATTTATTAGTAGTACCGGTGCTATGTTAATGCGATATACTTCATGAAATATTTGTTACAAAACTGAAACGTACATATAATGTTCGTATAATTTCATGCAACATCCCTGCGTTTGTGTTTTAATCACGATACGTATTATGCATACTAAACAGATCGTTAATGTTTCATAAATTTCACTCGGTAGAAATAAAATAGGGCGAAATGAAATTTACGATCTTCTAATTCGGTTGTAATATATCAACAAAGTTCTCGTTTTCTTCTCTTCCATCGTGTATCATATAATGTGTCTACGTTTATAAAAACACAGAGATTATTTACTTATCTAGTGATTTCGAGCTTCGTACGAACTTACGAAGCTTCTGAAGAAGAAGAAGAAGAAGAAAACAAGCAGTTTGGTATATTTGCCAGAAATATTCTCTTCTACTCAACGACTGCTCGTACCTCAAGAAAATATCTCTGGAAATATAAAAAATTCCTCTTTCCAACGCATTAGTCAAACATATTCTCTCGTGCTGTACACATTTTAAGTTATATATATTATATATATAATTAAAGGTAAAGTAGTATAAAAATATATAAATAAAATATGTATTTAAATATATCGTAATAAATTATAAATTGTTCACTATAAATATAACGCGATAAATACACCTGTTTTACACGAATGTATCTATAAATCTATAAAGTTGAAAAGTTATAAAGATAAATTACGTCAAATACATCTCCTACCATAAACATCGCCAAAAAATTCACCAGACCTCAAGCTCTAATAAAACTCCAATAAAGAAGAACAGGACACTTTGAGTTTTACATTCCCCTGCTAACCTTTCGTGCGCAACCCTCGTTCACCGAATTTCGAGAGATTTATCATCCACTAAGATTCCAATGATTGCCTGTAAGCCACCAACGAGCCAGAATTTCACAGCCAAAATTTCTCCCAATCTCTGCTACACACGTATGCTCATACATACATACGTATACGCGTTCTGGAACGAACAGAAACGAAAAGAAGCCAGGACAGCTGTAATAATCCACACATGGTCGCAGTGAAAGGCGTCGCAAGTGGTTGCGGTAAAAATCCGACGTTTCACCCGCAGCGATCTAATATTCCCTTATAGACCATGCAATCTTGATACCCGTCTTGAGCTCGTTCCTCCGGCAATCTTTCCCCTCCGTCCCCGGCTCTCTTTCTCTCCCTCACCGTTTTTCCCGTTCGGCTCGGTAGGTCGTCCCGACGCCCCCCGGTTGAGTGCGCCTCGGCAGTGGTGGAGAGTAGCGTTGGTTTCAGCTTTAACCCAAACCTCCGGCTGTCTTGGTCCCGTTGGTCCGCAGGTTAGAGTTCCTCCGGTCCTCCTCTGGAACCCACCGTACAAGAAGAACAGGAAAACAAAGACACTACAGACCTTTCCGCTCGGGCGACAATTACAGCTAAAATTGTCTTGCGTCTTGGCCAAGACCACTGTTTAACCCCTTGCTTTCCCCCCCCCCTTTTCTACCTTTATTCTTTCTTTCCTTCTTTTCACGTTCCTTTTGTACACCAGCAGCCTTTGTGCACGATAATTGCTGGACATACACGCGGCTTCTTCCTAGAAACACTCGGCTCAACGGAGTAAGAAATGTAGGTTTGGCGAACGCTGCGAGTGTACCTGTGATGCGGTTTAAGACTCGTTTCAGGTGCTTGGGAAGATTGTAGGTAGCTTGGAGGAGGTGTGTCGGTGGCTTTTACCGGAGGTTTTGCGGGCAGTACGAAGGAGAACGTTGTTTTCATGTACGTAGATACGTAGATAGGATTGCGTGCAGATAAGCTAAATATATACATACAAATAAAGGTATCTGTGGAAAGAAACTGTTAAAACTTTTAACCACTTTGTCTGTACCTATATATATTGTCAAACCACTGACAAGAAACCACTATTGTAGTATTCTTCTACGCTCTATATTCTGTAGTATCCTTCGTTCCAAAACGCGAAACGGTATATATACGAAAGAAAGGATAAAAAAACTGTTGATCGACGAAGAGTAGGTAAACTTTCATCTATATTGGAATGTTATTGGCGCTCGTCGTTCGAACCTACGATGCCATTTTCCTCCCATAAAAACGCGAGTGGGCGATGGAAAATGTTACGATAGTGCCTTTGAAATCCGTCAATAGTCGACTACTACAATAGCGTTGTTGCATTCTTCGTATTGGATTGTCGCGGGGATTCTGTTTTTACGAAGATAAGATATCTTACTCTACGCTGGCAAGCGCTTGTTGCCTTTTATGCCATTACTACGTTTCCATAGATTCGTATTAGTAACTAACCAGCACTTCTAATAATACGATAAGAAATACGTACATTTTATCTAGACAACGAAATATATTCGACGGTCGAAACGGAGTAAAATACGTTTTTTACGCGGACTTACGAAAACGACAAACCTGACTCTCGAGAAACACGTGGCGCGATCAAGCATAGAGAACTTACCTGTTTTCGTAGCGAACGAAACATCCTTGGGATGATTGGTCTTGATAGCGTTCATCCGTCTGTTTTGAGGTCCCATGCCGCCAGTGCAGCCGACCCCGGGCGTTTGTCCAAGGCCAGGGGCTAGAGCACCGGATCCCGATGTAGGTCCACCCGACTGCATGTGCTGTTGGGTGCATCCCGGTGGCCCCATAGTGCCTGCAACCCCGGCCGCTCCCAACGGCGCACCCAGAGTCCGTACTCTCGGCTGTTCGACCGGAATTACACGGCGTCTCTTCTTCGGTAGCTTGGCTCGCGCCTGCGTGTGACTGTAATACATCGCAAAGTTGCTGACGATCACGGGCACCGGCAGGGCGATCGTGAGGACACCGGCAAGGGCGCACAGCGCGCCGACGAACATCCCTATGTAGGTTTTCGGCACCATGTCCCCGTAACCGACGGTGGTCATCGTGACCAGAGCCCACCACAATCCCAATGGTATGCTCTTGAAATCGTTCTTCGGATTGTACTGGGTACGTTCCGCGTAATAGACCAGACTGGCGAATATCACGATGCCAAGGACCAAGAAGAAGACCAACAAGGTCAATTCTTTGGCGGATGCGCGGAACGTCTGGATGAGGATCTTCAGGCCGGACGAATGACGGGTTAGCTTGAACAGTCTCATGATACGGATGATGCTCAAGAACTCGAGTATATCGGCGTTCTCCAGATGCGAGGCGAAACGCTGTAACCCCAGGTCGATGTAGAAACTGACGGTAGCTACCATGTCGATCACGTTGACCGAGCTCTTGATGAACACGCACCGGTTCGGGCTCGCGGTAATCCGTATTAGAAACTCCAGAGTAAACCAGGCGTTGCACACGCACTCGATGTAGAAAAAGAAGTCGTGAGCGTTCGTATGCGTTTTATCCACCGCCCAGGAGCTGCCGTTCCCCGTGTTCACCGATCGGTTCACGATCACCGGCACCCGCATGTCCGGATGCGTCTTCAGGCAGAACGACAAGATCGAGATGCAGATGAACAGGACCGAGACTATGCTGATCACCTGTGGAGCATTTCGAATAATTTGATCAGAGGTGGATCGATCGTCAGGTTCGAGTTTGCATTGTCTTAGAGAATTGGTTGAGACATTTATCATCGTATCAAAACTTCTTCTCGTAAACGGTCGTAACTAACGCATCATCCATATACCATACTATGATCAAAGATATAATTGAAAATTCCCATTTCTCTAGGGCATTCCAAACAGAACCCTAAAACTAAACGCAAACACTTCCAACAAATTGATCGGCGATAAAAGGATAAAGAAACGAAGAGTCGAGGACGTGATTCCAATCTCTGCTATTACTCGTGAAAAGGATATTAACGCATGACTAAAGTTTCAGAATTGCTTTTCATCATGAGCGTCAGAACGTGGACAATGTTACACGAAAATCTGAATAGGCCATAAAATGTCTGGAGGGATCACGTCGAACCATGAAACCGAGATTATCGCGGGGATCGCCTAGAGGAGTACTAACACACGACTAACTTTTATAGAAAATCCTGTTACCGTGGTTCCACCGTGTTTTGTTCTTTGTAACGACGTTAAAAGTTACGCGCTGCTGCGTGACCAGTACGTTCTTACCTCTACGATCGATTTTCTTTAGGAACAGCTTTTAGCGTCGCTACGAAACAAGTAGTTACGCTAACTTTCGATACGAACGAGAGCTTCCGTCGATGACTCTTTTTTAAATGTGGCTAATATTAACGGAGGCGATATAGACGATCCATTCTGTCACGCAGCGATTTAACGCGTTGGTAATACACGAACATTAAAGTTACTTTACAAAATGTCTGAGAATTTGACTGGTTAATTATAATTAAACGAAAAAAAAAGACAATCTATACTCGTGTTGAATAAAATTCCTATCGGAGATAATAACAAGCTGGATAAATTATCGCACGATTCATTTTATGCTACCTTTGTGTTTCTTTGTACGACGTAATGCTGCGTATTGTGATCTAAAATAATCACCGTGTTCCTGAGAAACGAACTGAGAAAGGTATTGTAATAATTTCACGTCAACTTCACGTGGACAGGATAATAGAACTGAAGGCGAAAGACGATAATAGTTGAAAGGGATCGTACAGAGAACACAGGTAAGACGAGATGAAATGAAAATAAAGCCGGGAGAAAAGTAATATGAAAAGTAAATTCCAACTACCAATTCCTGGATGTACTTTAATCGCTTCTTTGCCGTTGAGTTAGTTCCTCTTTTTATCATAAATAATTTCGATAACCGACGGAGCGAGAGATATCCTTGAGAATATCCTGCGACGATGACGCGCACTCGAAAGATCGTGAATTATTGCCAAGTTTGATTAAAAGTTTTACGGCTACAGAATTTCAACACAACGTACAAATTCGCAATTTTTCTACTGCCAAAATTGTCGTTTTGCCGCCCAATTTAATTACTTGTCTTTATTAACAACGAAAGAACAAAGATCAAGGATGCTTTTAGCCGAAACGGAAAACGTTTATTAAGACTTTCTCTTTCCATTCCGTGAATACTATTCTACTCTTACAATTGCCAAGCCGGAATCCAACTTGTACAGTCTGTCACACAAGAGCGTGTCTGCGATATCTGCGAAACCTGACACCTAATCAGAATGAGATAAAAAGAATGTAAACAAACGAAAACTTCTCTAATACGCGTTGCTGAATACCTTTCAGTTTCATTTGAAACAGTGAAAGGAACAGAGCTTTTTAATATGAGTGCCGCGTACGCGAAACGTCGAAAATCGTCTGGCATGGGCGAATGAAAACAGAGATCGTGATTGGAGTAATATAATATTCACTGATGAATCTTCGTTTTGGGCATGGTGTCCTATTAGGCGTGCTTGGACTATCCATGGAAGAAGGATGATTCAAAGAAGTGTAAAACACCCTATAAAAGTGCATGTTTGGGGTTGCTTTAACGCACGCGGTTTTGGGACTTTGTGCGTCTTTACAGACAATCTGAATGCACAAAAGATGGTGAAATTGTACCAAAGGGGACTTCTCACATCCGTGAAACGTTGGTTCAACCAAACCGAGGACCAATGGATATTGCAAGAAGACAACGACCCTAAACATCGAAGTCGCATCTGCACCCAATGGAAAGCGAAAAACGCCATCACAGTACTTCCTTGGCCATCGCAGTCCCCTGATGCAAACCCTATCGAAAATGTGTGGTCCCTAATGAAATGCAAGCTGAGAGGAAGACGTATCACAAAAATAAGAACACTTGTACATCACATTCGAAAGATATGGAGGTCGTTACCAGAATCCTACGCTCAAAAATTAGTCGAGAGTATGCCGAAACGATGTCAAGCTATAATCGCTAATGGAGGAGATTGGACACCCTACTAAGTAATAGCGTATTAGTGTTTTAGATGTAGATTCAATTCATATAAATTTTTTTACAAATATATAAATATTTACAGAAATATCGCAGACACGCTCTTGTGTGACAGACTGTATATAAATTTTATTCCCCTTGAATCACGAATCGCGTATTGGAAACCCGATAGAAGTTTATTATCGTGTACAACTTTTTCATTGAACGTAAACCTGTTTACAGCGGAGTTCTGTCGTTTTGACAGCAGCGTACGACAGTTGAAAGTTTTCAGTTTGATCCACTTCTTCGTTTTCTCACTCTTTGTCATAAACAGCAATAGGGGGAAAATAAATGAAAAGCTGTTTTTACGATGGAACTTTTAGAAGATGTAACAATGTGCCACTGCTTTATTAACCACGTTTAGCTACTTCAGCGTTTCACGAGAATCAAGATACGTGTTTCGTTTCTTCGTAGCAGTTCTCTTATTCCTAGTTTTGTAAATCGCCTGTGAATATTTAAACACATTTTATTACGATTTCTATTTAATATGGACGACATATAGCATAGACATTTGTGCAGAAAACGTTTCATTATAATAAAGCAACAATTTTTATACAAAATATAACGGAGTCGACTGTTTAATTATAAAATACAGAAGGCAGAAGATGACTAGCTTCTGCTATAAATTTTAATATTATTCATAGTTCGTTGTTGTGTATATTTTACGAGCTACGTTTCTTGGTTAACCACGAGCGAAGTATGTTTAAACTTCTTACCCCAAGTTTCTGTCAAACAAGTTGCCGTCAAACTTTCGACAGCTACCTAACATAATAACAGGACCTGACAAAACCAGTTCCTTTTTGCTTTCCTTCGTGTATTTATATATTAAAATTCGTGCTTAATAACAAAGCTTCGTTTCAATCTGGAATTTAATAAAATATTTAAATCCTATTTGTTCGTTGAAACGAGAACAAGATCGAAACGGGTGTATAAACTAGAACACACCGTAACACGGTTAACCCTTAACTACTACAAGCTTTAACAATTTTTCCATCGCAACGAACGCTTTTAATGTAACACTTAATCGATTAATTGCTTTCACTTGGAAATTTAAAGCTACATTGAAAACGCATTGATTACTATATCTACGTTATGCACCGATGTTATTAAAATTACGTATTATCCGAAATATCGATATACCGTACGTTTACACATTGCAACATGTTTATCTAAAACGATTAAACTCGTTAAAGTTTAATTCCAGCACTATAACTAAAATTCTGTTCCAATCGGTGCAGTTCTATCGTATTGTCCATCTTGTCTAGAGAAAACAAATGTATACACATGAAAAATATAGAAAATATAGAAAATACAAATATACGAACCTTGGCTGCCAGCGACGAGTAGGGTTCATCGAACAGCGACCACATCTGGGGCTTGAGCTTTTGCCACCACGTGAGAGTGCCCTCGTAATATGCCTCCTCGAAACCGAACTTCCTTGCCAGTTCCTCGTCGGTCGGCTTCTCGGTATCGAGGTCCAACCTGTCGAGGACCGTCAGCGTTTCCTGCGTGTCCCGATGCTAGAAGAGCGGGTCGGGGTGGAAGAGAGGAAGGATGCAACAACGATCGTTATTCGTACCTGCGAAACTCTCTCGTTCTCTCGAAGGTGCGTATTTTTTTTTTTTTTTTTTTTTTTTTTTTTTTGTTCGTGCTTTTCCTCGGGACACAGATAAAAAAGCGCGTGCAAAGCGTACGTGAATCTCCACATATCGAGGAAGAAAATCATTCCAAATTTCAGCTACGACTAAATTCTAGCTGGTTTCGAAACTCACGATCAAGCCATATTTTACATCTCGTTATTTCTATTTTACGTTGTTCCTCTTGCTATTACGTTCTCGTCCGTAATTCGTATTACGCGTGGCTGAAAAGTTGGTGATACGCGTTTCGAATGCCGAACCGTGTAATTGGAAATACTAATACGTGAACGGTTATCGGAGAGGAAGCGACAGGAGAAAGAATATCTTAAATAAGGTTCGCAGCCCGGAACTCAAATTGACTACGACATTATTGTTCTATCTGGCATAGACGTGTCTCGACTGTTCCAAACAATAGATCCAAACAATCTATTTGTAGATATATGAAAAGTTTGGCCAATGGCGAAAATACGTGTGCCCACTATTTTTCACGTCACGTCACGTCACGGACTGTAGTCCCATTCCAATGGAAATCAATCAGACCGACGCTCCTTTCGCTAGCAAAGATTCCAGCCACGGAATATGCATGTATCTCATGGTGGTGAAAAGGACCGATGAAAGCATCGTGGTCTCGAGTTACCCCACGTGGCGCATTTGTTCTGGCTGCCACGTGAAATTGCCGGTTTCATAGGGTAAATGGCACTGCGCTCTGACTTCTCGCGCCTCTCCGAGTATTCTTCGGCACACTTCCAACCAACCCACCAGTTTCCTGCATTCCTTTGTGCCAAGGAGTCCCTGGACGATTTCGCGTAGCTCTGAATCATCGTGTTATTATACGGCCGCGTGTTTCTTTATTGGGCGGCGACGACTCGAGGGACGAACTCAACACTCGGAGACAATGGAGAGATGATTCTTATAAAGTGTCATTTGTTCGTGCTTTCGCTTTCTTATTGCTAATTTGATGCCTCGTCTTTGTTCGCCAACAGATTGGGGGAGTACAGATCGTTTCGCGGAATTGGTTGTAAATAACGTCCAGGATTTTGCCGAAAGAAAACGAGGGAATTATAACCGAGATTGTGCTTGAATAAATATACGAGGCTTTTATTAGATTTATCATTGGCGTTTTCGGTGCTGGGTACTCTAGGCACGATCCTATCAACGACGATATTCGTTACGATCGTTGATACAGGATAGGCTGTGGATGTTTCTGCGAATTCATACGCGTTTTACCCTCTTTCGGACCAACGATGCTTTCTTCTCGACCAGACCCCAATGAAACAAGATCGCTTCGAAACCAGCATCGTCTTTACAGGCATTATACAGCATTCGCTCTCACATCGAAGTCACTTGCGTTTCATCTAATTCCTAGAAATTTACGATACCATATTTAATCGCTAACAAAATGAAATATCTCTTTGTTCTATAAAGAATGAATACGTCAATCTATAAACTACTCTCTTGATCTGGTGTCTGTTTTTAATTTGATTCTCGTTTGACGCGACGATGATGATGATCCAACCTTAATAGAGCAACTAGCCTGAAACTATAAGCAAATTCTTCCAGAAATTGGACGTATAACAAATGCAAGTAACAATGTGCAATCGAAGCACGAGAATTAAACTCGTCCAATTCCCTTGCTTCGAATTTGCATACGCAAACATTCATTGTAGCTCACAGCTAGCAGCACATTTGAATGATAGGGGAAGGATTTCCCAAGGGGACACATGATTTCATTAGGTTCCTCTTTCACCTGGCGGATCATCGGTCCACGCTCCTATTACCGGCTGATAAACAAACTGTTAAAACGGGTCGTCCCCTAACCAGAATCTTTTTTAATTACGAGATTCGAAATTAATAGACAAATGAATTCCAGTCAGGCTGCTTTTAACTCTTGCAAATGTGAATGCAACCGAAGACAAGGGACAAATAAAAAATTACGCTCAAAAGATTGACGATCCGACCTCGGTTAACGGGTTAAGGATTACCCTGATCAACTCAAAATACTCGAGGCTGCCAAGTTTACGCCGTCGAAGCGCGAAATTTTCACGCTCATCCATCGTTTAGCATACACGCGTCATAGTAGCAAACATTTTCGGTACGTGCAAACTCGGAAGCTGCTATCGTTTATTACACTGTCACGAAGAAGCTTTTTGTCATTGTAGTACGAGTATTTCGCGTTGACATGGGAATCCTTCGCAATTCGATAAACCAAAGGACGAGATTAACTTGGACCAGGCAAATAAAGTTGCACGAGCCATGTTCCACCGTATCGTTCAATGAACTCGCCCATTGGAATTCGCACCTTCGTCTCACGATTAATCCTAATCACCGGGAAATTCGATGCCACTTTTTTTGGCCGGCCTCGTTTGGTCGGGTTCCAACGGGAATTCGATTATAATCGCTGCTCGTTTGCACGCCGCGGCTATCGACGAGATTGTTTACGTTAATTGAGCGGAACCGATCGACGTTCTAATCGGAACCAACTTCGCCTGTTCTTTTCCGAATCGTTCAATCAACGACTTTGGTGATAGATTCGAGTGATTTTGCGTTATTTATGTTATTTATATTTACGAGCAGTCGAAGCTAACGGTCTACTCTTTGAACATGAATTAAATTGCTTGCTTTACGAACGTAGATTTCTTGGCTATCTTTATTCGATTTCATGGTTTCGAGGATGGACGACATTGGAAATTTTATTCGTTTAAAAGTTCAGAAATTCTAGTTTTTACCGATCCTAATTTTTGCTTTGAGATTTAGTGTACGATACTGTACTAAACAATTTCAATTAAACTTTGGTTAATCTGACACGTACATCTGTTTGTATAATTCTTTATATATTAATTTGAAACACCGTGCACGAAAAAGCCAATAATTTGCGGCTTGTTATACTTGTTTTTGCGTCAAAACGGCTTTGCGGCTTCGCGAATTTGAACTGTTCCTTGCAGCGGAAACGCGTTGGCGGCTAATTCCATCGTAACGCAAGGATTAAACTTCTGGATTAAATTCATTAATTCTAACAACTTCTTCCAATATTCTGATACTCGTTTAAAATTCGTAACATTTTAATGTAAAAGTAACGTAAAAAATTGTAGCAGGAATTTCTTCGTGGGAACGGAAGACGCAACGCGAAAGCTTCTTATTTGCAATAACTCCGTGGATTCGTTGTATGGTTTTAATCTAGCACGAAGATCGATAATTCGTTTCACAGTTTCCCATTAAGTTTTCCATAATTCACGTTTCATTTCTGTTCTCGTCTTTACGAGTTGTAAACCGTATCAGATTACTGCTTTGCAACAAAGAAATTATCCTTTCAACGGATATTATTCGGTTTTCATCAGCATTTACGCGCCTCTTTCGCGGATCAGTAGAAATTTCTGAATTAATCGGGAAATCTCACTCGCACCAGATGTTTACACCGCAAAATTGAAGTCAATCGGCCAAGAAGATTTCATATTCTAGCCATGGAATGGTTTAATATTCAATTGTTTCTTAAATATTGATATCATAAATTGTGGTAAGAACAAATTCAACGGACGATAACAGCTCGTAAGATGCAAACTCTACGACAGCTTTTCGTACATGCAGAGCAACCCGAGGCAAGTAGGGAGAAAACACCGGATAACGGAATAATCGAATTGGCAAACACGGACGTGCAATTCCAGGAATATTTCTGAGGTACCATTATTACATTGAAGCTAATTGGACGCTGATTGACAATTTGGATAATGTACAATGTACGAGAGACTCGTGGAATGGTATGCTACGATTGTGGCGAACAGCATTTGAATATTACTGCAAGCTTGTCGTTACTGGATTTTGGCGAATGCGATATATCAGAACCGGAAACCGTGAAGGACGTATATACACGACCCCGATTAGAAGACGATATAGGGTACGCGATCGTGAAACGCCCCTGTCGACATCGAAAATCCCTTTAGACGATCATTAAAATCACCCACGACGTTGTCACGTAAAATAAAAAAAGAGATTTAAGAAAAAGAAAAGAAACTTTATTTTCTTGTTTGCGATACACTTTCCAGCTCTAGGCGTGACTGTTCAAGACTGACTCGCACGCTTTTAGGGGGAGTATTTAAATTCTTTTATTCGTGGGAGTGGGAAAAGGCTTCGATCATATATTTCTGAGAACGGATAGAGTGACAGGATGTCGCTCGTGCTAAGGCGCTTGGAATTTCGATATCTTATCGCTTTGTTTATGTCGGATTTTTCGTCTGTGACAACGTGTTCGTACATTTTCGAACTCTGCTCTATCGCTTTTATACTCGCGATAGTCGCGAATTCTCACGTCGAAGAAAAGGACCTTATACTTATGTAGTTACGTATTTTTGTATTTCATATTAATCCATGCAATTAAAAAGATCTTTTTTTATCGAAACTTTCTTTCTTTTCTCTATGGCTCCGACGAATACAACTCTTTAAGCGCATATGGTAGTACAGCCTCGCTTGATCGTGGTGTTCGTTGACGATTGATTCTAATGTCGATTAATAATCTAACATTTATCGTATGTAACTTATTTTTGATTAATTTCTAGAATTATCATCAACTCGTACGCTGCTACACGTCCATTGATATTAGGCATTTTGCACGCGTATCTTTGGAACGTCGCAACAGTCAGCTAAGAAGATCAGTTGGATCTTTAAATATTTACGAAACAATAGAAAACTACGAGTAATTCGTCAGAGTTACACGGAATTCTTCGCTAAATTATATTCTTGGATCTAATCTCGAGATTCACCGAATCTTAATAATTCTACAAACCGCGTTTCAAATTTTCACAGAGACTGCCGCGATATTCTTCAGTTTCACATAAAAATCCTTTCTCTTCGTCTCTTCTGCACGATAATTTAATAGGCGACAATACTAAAAATGGCCACACGTTTCCGTTGTGCAATCAGTTTGCTTGCGGACGATGAATTTGTGAGATTTCTACTCTAAAATTTAAAAACAATTCTTGGCAAAGCTAATGTTTTACTCTTTCAGAGTACCTTAACTAATGTTTGAAATGTAGACATCGTTAGTAACTTTTGGATCGGCCCACGGTTCTAATGTCTCTCTAAAACTTGATATTTGTACTTGTACTTTCGTCAGAATCGCGAAATAATGGAAACTGTTCCCGACGATTGTCAATATTGTATGAAAATTAACGACGCTTACGTTTCGACAACCATTTACAAATGAATTCCATTACTCTAATTAAATAATAAATTTATCCGGCGCACACAGAAAGGTAACGCTGTTTACGTACGTGTCGTATTACGAATGATGAGATTTTATCGTATTCGCAGCGACTCACAGATAATATCTTAATCTTCTATTGTCACGACAGCTGCATGTGCACACTCGTACTATAATATGGTCGCCATGATTTATGGCCATGTGTGATGGAAATAATAATGTGAATATTGTACGAATTATGTTTACTACCGTTGTTTTAACTACTTTATTAAAAAACCACTATTTTAAGACACTATCTGAACGTGAGAATTTTATTCACAGATACCTGTTAGAATCAGTAGCTTTTTCAATATTTCAATAATTGGAAGACTCTATAAAAACAAAAGAAGGATACATGTGCATCTTTTTCCAGAAATGAAATACATACGCTAACAGCCAAAAGTTTAGAGTTATTTGTAGTAATTAGTCCATATATAAATTACTGCTTCCAATTATTCTGTCCATAGTGTAATATCAACCCCTAACGTCCGATTCTTTCTCCCTTTGTTAACATTTATTTGCCTCGTTGCCCTGATACCTTCGAGAAACTCTCCGCTCCATTATTTCGAAAAAAAAAAAGATCTACTGCCCTACTACTGAAACAAATAGCCATATAAATTCCAGTGAAATATTCAGTGCTTCGGAAAAATCGCACCTTGCTACTTTATTTATATCCACCGTCACAAATCAATAGCGTTTAATCAAACCCCAAAGATGTCCTTTGACCTGTGTTCTATAGGCGCCTCAACATAAATCTCTCGTTTCCCCTCATCTTTTTCTCTCGATACCCAACGACCAACACGGGCCGAATATGGTCAAAGCTGCAAATGGTCATCGTTTGGTCCAGACGTCGTAAATGGGTCAAGATGGATAATCTCGCGGGATAGGGTTTGGAGACACTCGATGAACAAAGTCGAGGAGAAAGTAAGTTACTTCGTAGTATAAATCGAAAGTGAAACGAAGGGTGAGAGGCAAGAAAAAGAGGAACGACGACGGAACGGTTTCATTCAGAGAGAAAGAGAATAAACTTGTAATACTTCGGTCCATCGGTGAAGAAGTAAGATTCGCAAAGTTCAATGGTATGAAAACGAAAAAGAATATTTCAGATTTGCTGGAATTATGATAACCGAGTTACTATTCTTTGGAAACTTGCCCGATTGCTTACTTTGACATTTCTCTTATTTGTTTCGCAGAAAAATGAAGGAAGAGAGAGGGAGGGAGGAAAAAATCGTAGGACTTACGAAAAAGTAAAGCGATCCGATAAATTTAATTTTGTTTCGTAGTCGCATCGTATAATACAATTAATTACGTTTTGCTATGAATCTGATATCATTGTCACATCTTAATAGCGAGACGAAGGAAACAAAATGCAATTTATTCGATCGATTCGTTTCATTTCCATACAACGATCGGTACGCATCGGTATTTCGTAGACCGGGAGAACGAAACTTTTACAGATTTTTTCTCGCTTTCGATTTTCTTTCGTACTTGCATCTTGTGAATGTGCACGACAATGGATGCATCAATTCGCTCGCCTCGTACACGGTGCGCTAGTTTCTACGAATCGATAATTGTGCGTGTACTGTAGAATTTAAAACGAAGAAAGGACCGAGAAGAATGTAAAAAACATGTAAGCTGGTCGAATCCATGCTAAATCTATCGTTTCGTAATATATTACAACGTTTCTGAGTAGATTAATTTCTGAATAATTTTGAAGGATGATTTTCAAATAATATTATTTGGTATTTTGCCTGACTTGTAATAATCGTCGGAATGTTACAGCGAACGAATTTCATCAGCAAATTAATACGATTGTCACTGATATTCGTAAAATCGATAGATATACACTGGTGAAATTGTGAAACAACGAACGGTGAAAAAATTTACAAATGGGACATCGCGATTTCATCGATGGAAATGATTCTTTTTTCATTATAAAAGTAGGAATTGTTCGATTCCACAGCCTCGCTGTTTTGCTGAATCAGTTGACCGAAATAACGACCACAGAGAGAAATAATTCATTATTTTATCTGTGTATACGATTTGTCGCCTCCTTTAAAATTGTTAAGGGTATCGAATTAAATTCATCCGACAAATGACGAATATTTAGAATCGTGTAAACGAAAATTTACACGATCGTGGTTCTGTGTCTAATTCTCGATTAAACGAACGATAATACGATAAAACGAATAGGATACACGTCGATTATATTATACAAATTGCATTATACGAGCGGTGATTTTCTATGTACCGGTGTATGTACACTATTAATTAACGAACGATAGTATTATTAATGATTAAATAAAATCAATGACACTTGTGTCACATCGTTTGCGTAGTGCAATGCTTCGTATTTGCGATTATAGATCTAGATTGAATATAAAACGATATTATAAACAGACGTAACAAACACATTCCCATTACGTCGTAAAAAAATCAGTATTTACTAGTGTGATTGCGGATGCAGATTAAGCGATACGATCGTATTTCTATATTATTTCCTATGTTTAAGCACGTGGACAAGGAATAATATTTATAGTTAAACGATAATTACGTGTCCTTTCAAATTACTTCGTTCTGTCGAGAATAATTTAACCATAACAAATCAAGTCACCGAAACATCGACGTAGAGTCAAATCGACGTAAACTCGAAAAACTTCCAATTGACAAGCAGAACTGCATCTAACGTGATCTAACAATTCCCAATGTTAACTCCGTAGATACGCTGACTCTTCGTCAACGACGACGATACGTCTCAAACTCGAACGCGTATTTGAAAAATCGCGATCTTTCGTCCCTTAATCTTGCACCCGCGATCAGTAAAACCGCATCTACGAATAGCTAAGTGAACACGACAAAGAAAACTGAAAGCTGGATAGATGTGCACCGATGCTTATATACCTGGGTATATGTCATCCAACAACATGGTTCCACCTGATTGGAGTCGAGTCCCCAGAAGTCGAGTTCCTCCTCGAACAACGGTCCGCACACATCGGTCGGATAGTGAAGCTTCCCTGTGCGATAGTAATTGAGCACTTGGGCGAAGACCCCCGGATGCCTGTCGAAGAAGTATTCGTTGAGGATCGGGTCGTAGTTACCGAGAGCCTCGGTCAACTTTGACAGCCTGGTCGCGGGGATTTTCTTCAGAGTCGCCTTGTACGTCTCGTGCCGGATACCGCCCACGTTCAGGATCACGCGGTTTTCCGAATCCGTGTTCAGAATACTCATTTTGATCGCGGCTCTGCTATCGCCGGTTCCGACTCAGAGAAACCCACACGGCCTGCAATGAAAAATGAAAACACGATGATGGCGAAACGTTGACGTTGACGGAACTGTTGTCGGTGCTAAGAGGGTGGAATATTCAGTCACGAGCTTGGAATTCCTCGCGTCACGCAATAGGGCGCCAGTTTGCGGGTTCCCATGGCTTATCGATTCGCGTCTGTCAAGAGACCATAAGTCTGTGACAGCCTGCCAAAGTCCATTCTTCATAGTCGTCTTTGTTTTCCTTCGTCTCTCATCAAACCGTATAAACTAGTTAAATTCCGATCATAAGTCGTATAGGAACGTAATTGTCTATATTATTAAACTACCGTAATAAGAAAAAAAGAAAATAGTTTTTGATAGAATTCCGGTGACTAAGCTGTTCAATCGCTGAAACAGACTTACAAGATAAGCACCCGTCGTTGACTAACGCAAGAGGACAAGCAAGATCTCTCCAATCTAAGACTGTTTGCCGGTAGCCTCAAAATCTTTTACCTATCGAGTTATGTACATCCTTGAACATATATATCTTGTCTCTCGAGAGCCCTTCAGCGTTTCTTTCAATTTCATTCCCCTTTCGTTTATATAGGTTTGCGTCTATCTGTTACCTTACAGTCGGTTATTCAGATCTTTGATACTGTTCAATGTCCGACAATTTGATCGATCTTTGTTTGCATTTTTAACATATTGACAATAGAAGGAATTTCATATTTTGCTTATTAAAATCGTTCAAGTACCGTTTGCTATGATATTTCATAAGATCGAGTATTATTATTTCTTAGACAAATAAAAAGATCTTCCACTTCGCATTTCGTTCCATCTATTTTGACACTCGATACGACATCCGCTGTCAAACCGGAGAACGTCATTTCACTCTCATTACAAGAGTCGAAAGGAATTCAATGAAAGAACTATCTGTTTTCGATGCACTCGATCAAATACTAAAATGATAGAAACGTTGCTGACATTCCCCATTTTCACTGGAAACGAATCCAGAAGGCACTTGTGCGAGGTTCGATGTCCCCATTCTCCGTGTAAGCCGATTTCCGCGTGAATCGTTGCCAAGAGTCATCGAAATGGCACAATCGAATGCCACTTGCGATGACGATGCCTAATCCAAGAGATTGGAATCGTGATTCTATCGCAAGAAGCTGGTGAGCTGGGGAATTTTGTTGAATTTAAACGTCCTAGGCTGTCGTTTTACGTTATTCCCGATGTTATTGCGTGAACTTTAGCTTTACAAAATTCTAAATTCCACTGTATATTTTTCACTATCGGAAAAAGCTTATAGTCGGTAATACATGGTAAAAGCGTATGCTATATGAAAAAAATAAGTCGAGAAAGGAGGAAGGGTCTTTCTTCCTGCAGGCTTCGTTCTCGAAAAAATCGAGTTTGAAAAATCTGCAATTAACGCTCTTCCCATGGAACATGTTTATGTCTCGATTTTTTCGAAAGTGAAGTCTTAAACGGAACAATTCTTTTTCTACGTTTTTACAAGTACTTTTACACGTAGAGTAAGATATTCTCACGTAATTCGTTTTCAAAATATTTGAGCTACGAATTGTGGCAGAGTCACCCCAGACCGGTTAAGAGATTGAACAATATCTTTTATTCGATTAGAAGCTCGTAGACGTTTTGGAAGATAAGAATGTGTATTTTCATTTTGGTATTTTTTTGTTAATTAAGTATTTTAATTAGAGTTTCGAAAATTACTTCCCTCGACAGCTACTTACTACTTGTCAATAATGAACGACGTATCATAAACTTCCAAGAGCTTCTAAACGACAACTGTGTAAAAGACAGCTTCCAAATGCAACTGTTGCGTAATTTGGGACGTATGCAGGATGCATTAACATTGCAATATGAATATCTAATTTCTAAATTGTACTTAGGAGGAACGACGTTTCATGTGCATCAACTTAATATACAAGATTTTATCTACTGTACGCACAATATAAAATAATTTGTAACTGCAATCTTCTATACGACCTTTCCTCTGAGATAGCCCTGGTATTTCCACGAAAGTAACTATCATTTTTCATTCACGCGTTTCAAGAGAAGTTCAACCTGCTATGAAAAGCGCTATTACAAGAATTGCCTATAGACACACGCCACCTTCGTTATGTCAAGATACACAAGCTCAGCCTTTTGGACGGCCCTTTAAAAAGAACGAAGGCGAGCAAATTTCTCTTTTGATTTTCAATTTTCCCATCCGAACCACGTTTCCCGAAACGCTTCTCGCCAAAACGCTTCAAAAAGGAAATAAGAAAATCGTACGCGTTCGGCAAATCTACGATCGCCACGAATGGGTAGAACCAGCGAAACTCTCTATCGAGTACCGCGGTATTTCGACAAACGGAACTTTGCATTTGTCCCATGTTCCATACCGAACAGTCGCGTTTCTCTGTTAAATAGAAACTTTACGAGACCAGCAGAGAATCAACGGCAAGCCCGCGCGCCAAGCACTTTTTACCAGTTGGTTTGATTCATGGGAATATCGATCATCGATTACGAGCAATTTAATCTTCGACCCCCTGTCGAAAACAGGCCATGATCGGCGATCGCGATACGATTCCATCGAATTTGTCACCATTTTTCGTTACTCACGAAAAGTCAAAGATATTTCCTCTTTGACAGAAAGTACTCCTCTTTTCACGGTGAACGAGAGGCAAGTCTTTTCACACGGAGTATAGTCGTCTTGTACGACGCGATCGCTATGAATTTGTGATCATTTTTCGCGACGTTACGCCGTGCCTTGTCGATTCTAAAGGTGTTTAATGCGTGGAAAATGAAGATTCCGTCTGTCCCTTTTTTTTCTTTCACTGTCTGGCTACGCTTCAACCGGAATATCGATATTTCTCCTCGAATGGAACGTCGCGAAGATAGATGATTCCGTCGAAAAGCTAGGAATATGGCAAAATTGCGGACATTCACCAAGCTGTGAGTTTCATTTTAGTAATACTCGATTCTTTACCAATGCTCCACCAGATTTTCTACATTTTATTTCTATCTAATGTCTTTTATTCTTTTTTTATTGCAATAGACTATAGATTGTAGGTAAAGGGATAAACAGGGTGGTCCGTAATCGGTGATATAACCGAGTATGGAGCGATTCTACGAGAGAAAATAAGTCGAAAATATGGAATGAAATCTTTTCAAACATTTTACTCTGTACTGTCGCCTAATCTTTTCTCACAGAATCAACCTGTACCCGATTGTGCTATCGGTTACGAACCACCTGGTGTATACATATTTTTTTAAGTCTTATTGATAGTTTGCTGCAAATAGAAAAACGGTAAAGAGCATCTATTTCAAGGTACATAGCATACTTCATCGTATTTCAGTGGGAAATTCGTCCAAAGGTTAAGCTTTCTTGGTTAAGTTGTTGGTTTTGGAAGAAAAAGGAGAGGAGGATTATAAAATATGCTGATGCTTGGAGAAAGATCTGTGATGCAGCGTTCAGCTGTACGTTAAAGTATTCTTAAATGAATCGAATTCACCTAATATATATATTCACCTAATTGTAGTATTTTTACAATCGTATTTATTCCGAGTTATTACTTTATCGAGAGACAAAATCCAATAAAATTCCTCTGCAAGTTCGTCGTTTCGATTCTTTTAATTTCATAGTTCTACGACTCGTGTAACGTGTTGTTATATTCCTCCGTGACACGTCGAATTTCCCGGAAGTTTTACAGCTGGCGAATATTTTCTAATTATACGCTTTCGTGACTTCGCCATTGACGTGTGCATATTTAACAATTACACTTAACTGGGACAAACTAAAAATACAAACTTTTTATTCCTGCATCGTGTCCAAATTCTCATCTTCAAATGCATGTTACCTCCCTGTCTAATTTAGCACAAAAATGAGTCCAACTTGGCTGATAGCCATAGCAATAGCGAAGTGGCTATGTTCGATAGGTATCTCCGAAACTTGCATAGGAAAAGTAACAACGGGAATGAATGGGCAGAAGTTGAAACTAAGCTACGTAATTAATTTCAATATTTTATGTACAATTTTCAACGTTAATGCGAGAGGTAAAATTATCGAAACTCGTTAAAGAAAACGATACGATCGTTCTTTTATTCGATGATTTTAAACGATCATCGAACGTATTACTAACAGGCGTCACAATGGAAAACCAAATGCTTTCCGAAATTATCGAAGTATTGATGTTTCGCACGGACTGTGAAACCTTCGAACTATTGTGACATTACTTGGTTTGTTAATTCTAACGCATGACAAATGGATTGATCGATGATGAAGGAGAGAATGTGCTTCAGAGCTCGTGACGTTTACCAACGACGTGATCAAGCTTCAATATAACCAATTCTGTATTTCGTTCGGTGTTTTGGATTTCCGGAATTTTTATCTTTCGCTCCTACGTTTGACACGAACGTTGACGAATAAATTGTTGAACGTGATATATACCATGTTAGAATTTAATCTTGGAATTAAGATGAATAATGTATGGAAGACACAATGTTTCTGTTGAAATAATACAATGTGATATTTATTAAACAATTATTTTAAGAATTATAAGTATGCGTTCTGGAATGTAGACAGTTGGCTAGTTATTCACAGACTGGCTGGCTTAGTGACCCATGGCCCTTGAAAAAGTTTAGAACCCCCACTCTCTATGCAGTTGTGAGTGTGACCTGTGTGGGTGTCTGTGTGGCGTCACATGTGACACAGAACCTTCTAGTAGCTTCTCGACGTGTCCATCTAGAATATTCCACCCATATCCTCACGCTTCTTCCGGCGAATTTTCTAAAGAGCATGCACGTGCTAGCCGCCGTGGTGCATCTCACGAACGCACGCTAGTGGGGATGGCGCTGGGCAACGAAGGGAAGAATCAGTATGGTCAATCACCTTATCTGCATGCGATTGATATCGTTGTATTCCAACATACCATACAAAAAATAATATCGTATTTCGACGATTTTACAATAAATTAATATACGAATTGAATTTTCCAATCTTAAAAGCCCCAAATTTTTTTCCAATGCAGCGAATTCCATTGCTACCAATGTTTCGTGGTAGGAAGAGATCTCCGAGGGAGTATCAAGGATGCTGGAATCTCCGTCGATAGCGAATTACTGTCACAGACTTGATAATACGTGACAGGATCTCTGGGAGGTTTCCATGAAACCGTATCAAAGGAGCTATTGAAGCGACATTCCAATTCCGTTCAACCGTGATTAATGTATTAACTGTCGACCGATCCGATATATAATTTCTTAAATACATACACCTGAAGAAGAATTTTTACAAAGGATACGATAAGAAAATGAAATATCATTGGAATATATTCTAATGAATACATAGATCAAATTATTAACTCTCGAAGTTGCATATTTTCTTCTTTCGCAAAGAGCAATTCGAAGAGCACCGCGTGTTACTTTAGTTCACAGTTTTTCATCCTTCGGCCATGTCTAGGTCGCATCAAAAGCAATTTCCGGTAGCAGCCAAAAAGCGAATCGCGTAACTCAAACTCGTTAAGTGATTTTTTACTTTTTCTCCGCTCTCTTCTGAACTTTCGTTAGGGAAAAAGGAAAGGTCTCGCTTTAATCCAATTCCGTGCGAAACGAAACGACGCGACGCGACGCGACGCGACGTCTGTACGTCGATTCGTTTGAAATATTTCACATCGAAAGTTGTCGCGTCGGCGTCCATTTTTATCTCAATTCGATTCCGTCGTTTCATCGAATTAAAGTTAATCGAAGTACTGTTGGACGCAAACGATACAGCCTACGGCCGTGATAAAAGTTCAACTTTGATCTTCCAGTACAGGAGCTTCTTAAACTCTGGCTTGCGTAACGGAATTACCGGATCGTGAAAATTTGTGCAACTGCCACAACGAACTACACCAGCGAAATGAAAAATGTCAATCATCTGTTACTAAAGGATCATGAAGAATTCAGCGAGTTAACGATCGAGATAGACATGAAATAAGAGCTTTCTAAAAGATCGGTTAAATGGATTTTTACCCCGAATTGGTACAAAATTTCCAGTAATTTCTAAAATGGCCCTAGAAACACTTGCAACGTGTTATACTATGTTCATTATCGCAAAACGACGTTTTTATTATTGAAGACTGTATAATCATGGTACAATATTAATTCTGAAAAACGCGTTATATCAAATATTCAGTCAAGATTTAATTCTTTTGCAAGCTAAACAAGCATATTTATCTCGTCAATATGTTCTGTTCTAGCAAGTGGTAAATAAGTAATTGTAAATATAACAAAGAATTGTTTAAGATCAAACTTCTTTGATTAATTACCGATCTACGTTCATAACTGGGGTCACCAATGGAAAAGGTTTAAGAAACGTTGCTCTATTAATTCGAAATCAATTCCTTCCTACGAGTATTTCTTTCTTCTCGTTGTAAAAGGACGTCTAATTTTGTAAATAGCGCGAATAACGACATTCGTGCGGTTCGTACCACGTCGTGCTCGCTCGAGAGAAGCAATTACGGAACCAGGTATTCGCAGTTCCGAGCTTTCGAGCCTCGAATCGATCCTTTATTTGAACAACTAACTAGGAATTGATTAAGCATCTTGTATCGTCTCGGTGAGCATGTGTCGTACAGTTACACGTAATTGGAGTCTCCAAGAACATATTATATGGGATAAAACGATCGAAGGATGAATAAGAGGTTGGATGGTTCGAGCGAAAATGCATTTTGAGTGAAATTTTAATTAATTCTGCGGGGTCTTCATTTATCTTGAATTGGCAGCTTTTGCATAAAAGATTACAAAATTATTTTCACTGTTTTGTAGTGATAATAGTAATAATATAATTAAATAAATGTAGCGATAAATAATTTTTATTATCAGCAAACATCTCGTCGAGTTGAAATCTAGTCGACTTTCGTGCTTCAACTATATGAAAGTAATCACTGCGAGTTTGTACCTTAATGCAGACGGAATTTCCGTATTTTCCAACTGGCTTGGAAAATGCCTGAAAAGCAGCTCACGACACGACGTGTTCTTCAGGCAGCAACTTTGAGAGGGCTTTCGTGTCTCCTCTTAAAGGAGTCGCACATACACCGTAGCCAACAGAAAAGCACCCTGAGGCTATTTTTCTCGTACACCGTAAGATTGTTAAAAAATCTTCCGGTTCGGATAAACTTGGTTTAAACGCCGTTAATGCTATATTCCCGGAAATTTTTAACTTTCGATAGAACGGTACAGCGATGTGTGCGTTTTTAATTAACCTTCGCCCGCGATTCGTCAGATACGGAATTCGTGGTTATTGCTAACGTTTTATGTCGCTACCGTCAGTGGCAGAACAACGAGAATTTTTTATTGCGAGACTGTTTCGTGCATTGCAAACGATAATCCTATTTACATGACATTTTTTACAGTATTGAAAATCTTTGTTACGTTGTTCGTAAAAATCGAATTTAGTACAAAAGCAGCTCGATTACTATACTTTGCCATTTTCATTGACATCACATCGGTAAATGGGTACGTCGAAAAATTATTTTCGATTTGGTCCAAACTTCTACCTTTCGTTTATATTTTTTATTATCTTCTGCGGTTTTCTCCTACATGTAAACGACCTCGTAAATCAATATGACCACCAGCTTCTGCGGTTCTCAGTTCAGCGCGTAGTTTAAATCGTAAGAAACTTTAGATATCGTGGACATACAGAATTAGCTGGCTGTAATGAAATTTCGCACTCGTATCGTGCAAAATAGTTAACAGTTTAAAAGCAACGTTGCAGATACACGGCATAACACGTAAAATCCAAATATTCTAATGGCGGACGTAATTCTAAAATTTAACTATTGGAATTGAAATACCTTAATCGCTGATAGAGGTTAATCCTTGCTTCAAATATTCTATGATACTAAATATACCACTTACGTTCCTTCGAAACCGATCGAACGAGATAACATAATATAAATTGCCCTCATTCGCAAACAAAAGCTCGCAGGAAACATTAGGAACTTCTTATCGAATGAAACATCGACAAAGGTACAGTCCGAACTTTTAATCTCCATAACGTAATAATAAACGTTTGAATCTTTTCTTCTTCCGAAATCCACTCTTCGCAATCGTTGTAAACGTTGACAAGAAGAAAAGAGCAAATTGCTTATAAACGTCTAACGAGCGGTTTACCTCGAGCGTTTGATACTTTCCTCTCGAACGAGAAGCCACTCAACGGGTTTGTTATTTATTCGATCGTTTTATTCGTTCAGCCCTGGGAAACTTGTAGGGCGCCCCCGCGTTGTACTGAGTATCAAATATTCTTAAAATATTACAATTTCAAATGTCGCCGCGCAGCCGTAGCTAACACGGTTGAAAGTCAATTCGAAAGTCTATCCAGAAATTTTCGTGGGCTGGTCGAGTCTCTCTTGAAATATTCACCGCTTCCTCGAGCATGAAACTCAATGTACGCGATCTGAACTCTAACACGTTTAACCCGTACATTGAACCTATTTTCTGCTTAAACGCTTATCTATCTCATTACCGTAATCCGCAATTATCAGATTACCTAGTAGATTTACAATTCGAGATTCCAGTGGCTCTTGCCGCGCTTTAATCACCACCCCCTTCCCAGGGTGCAATGCCCACTTTGAAGCAACTGCGGATTTATAGGTTAACGTGCGGCTCTCAACTTTAAAAGAACCCGCTAGAATTTTTACATTCTTTTCTTTCTCTGTTTGCTTTTCTCCCGTGTTTGTGTACACCTACGTGTAAAGTAAAGGGTACACGAAATACCGTGAGAGAGAGAGAGAGAGAGAGAGAGAGGACGGATAATGATCGAACGAGGTATAAATAGAGAACGGGAGAAATACTGCTCCGTAGATGGTCGTTAAATTCCAGATAAGAGAAAACTAGACTCAAAGGCTGTGCTGCCCATTACGATAACCCACAAATGATAAGCAAATATTAGTAGAAGGTTTTCGCTGTTTCTAGTTTGTATCATCGAGCAACTCTAATACATAGCGTAGTCCAATTAATACAATAATATGAAAATGTGAAAATTACTACTAGGTTCCCATCTCATAAATACCAAGGAACTCTAACTTCTTCGCATTCCCGTATGAAATAAATTGATCGTATAATAGAAAGTATTCGTCGAGTCATTAATTACGATTGAAAACTTTACTCGTCAAGCGATATTTTTGAAATAAATATGTTGCGTAATATTCTCGCAAGCTTCTAGAATAAATATCGAATGGACGAAACAAATATTCGCGTTATTTATATAGATATATATATACGAATTCGAGAAATATTAATCCGTCCCAATTGCCCCCGTATATACTAAACCTTGATACGCCATCGATTATAAAAATAATAAAACTACAGCCAAATTATAAATAGTTATTGAAGGTAAATTACCGAATACGAACCAATTGAAATGAAATATCGAATGCGACTCGGACCGCGAAGGGCTAATAATTAACTAGGCTTTGGTCGTCGCCTGTTCAATAGCAATTGCCTTGTTATAATCTAGCCTGTAGAATCATCGACCTGAACACGTGAGTCACAGCGCTCGGAAGTGGTTACAGACTGCTGAGATACCGTTAATTGCCGCAAAACTCGCATTGTAAATTAACCGCCTGGTGGTTCACATTTTCAGGGTGGATTTAACAAGGAGCGATCCCTAAGTGTAACGTTGACTTCTTGATGAGCCTCTGTATAGCGATGAAGCTCGAAGAACCCAGCTACGAGGGCAGACAGTTAATACTAGGTCAGTGTATACGAGTAAAATAGAATACGAAAATGTTAAGTAAGTAAATGATGCACGTAACTGGCAGTATGTTTATATTATATTATATTTGTTGAGGTTATTAGATGTATGTGAATACAAAGGAACGCGTAGATAAATTGCAAGGTAGAAAATATATATTTTGAATAAAAAAGTGTAAATACAAAGTTCGGAATATAATTGAGCTGATTTAGATCCGCACGCTAGCAGCGTTACCCTACGACCGAAAAACCCTGAAGCCAATGTTGCCTGTGTACAATTTTTGGTTTGCCTTCGACGCAGTCTTTTGTCTATGCTCTGTCGATGGCTTCGGTGCTTGAGAAAATTAAAGACCAGACGTAGAGTTTTCTTAGAAGTGGTAACCACCTCAACAATATTATATTATTGATCGTGAAACAAAACCCGTATATTTTCAAAATATATACATACCACTTGATTAATGTTTATAGAATAGAGTTGGAAAATTTAAACGTAGAAGAAAGCGAAATCGATGTCTGACTAATGACTGACCTGTTTCACTTACACTGGCCCGCTACGCTGTAAGATGAGTTATATTAGAATTTCATATTTACGAAGTATCAAACGAGTGGAATTATCATAAATAGAATATCCCAAAAACCCAATGCTCTTAACTTCATCAATTTCTACAAAATGACACTAGGAAATTGTATTCCTGTACTCGTTAAAACTTTCAACTCCTGAAATGGAGCATCAAATTTTCGCACCTTCTTTACAACTTTAAACCGCCTTCCCGTCATAAGAAGAGTCCTGGCGTTAATTCAAACTGTACACAAAATTTCCTTCAATTACACGGATCGATAACGGAGTATTAATGATCCTGAAAAATGACCGTCACTTTGGAACGCGATGGTTGAACCTATTGACAAATGGAAAAGTCGTTAGCCGCAAATTTTAAAGGTATTTAAATTATCCCTTCGAATCTGGGACACTGACTTTTTAAATGTAAATTTGAAAACCCTCGTCCCTCCGCGGAGGGACCATTGTGTCTTCTCTGGATTTATCCAAACTACGCAAACAATATCTTCTTTTATTCTCCCCTCCCATGGAAAGCAACTTCGCTCCATCGAAATTACATACAAATATGACTGTGCTGAATCCGAAGGTATCATACAGCCGTAAGAACAAATGCAAATTCTTTTCATCCGTGGCGGAGTGATCGTGTTTTTTGTTTTTAAATTCTTTGTCGAAATATAATATGTCTCCTGCGTTTTATACAGCGTGATAATTCTTTTCACTGAATTCTACTCAATCCTTCCATTATTTCTTTTTTTAACTCGTTGACAAGATAGAATTAGTCTGTACATCGCAGATGCTACTTTCACGGTTAGTGAGAAACAATTTTTATCACGCGTTCGCTTTGAATTAACGCGAAAGAAGAAAATAAAAAAACGAACGGGAAAGGGTTGTTTCTGACAATTCGAAAAACACAAAGACGCGAAGAAAATTTAAGAGCGATATAAATGTAAAATTCTATTCTGCCGAATGTTTCTACGAAATAAAAGTAATAACGTAAAGAAACGTAAATTTTCTAGACCTTCGGTATTCGATTTATTCAATGTCCATACGAAGAAAGAATTAATATTCAAATTTTTAAAGGACTGACAGGAAAATAGCTGCTAAAAATTCGAAACAAATATAACAGTGGTCGAAATGATGATAAAATATAATCTACAAGTGGTTCTAACCTCAGCCAATGTGCTCTAGAGGGTTGCAGACTACTTTGTTCTCGGTCAACGTTCGCCACGAACCACCTGCCAACGTGACTTCGTGCCAGCCTTCCGCAGAATCGTAAAGTCGACGATCGAGTTTTACTTTTAGAGTGAAATACCGGATTCTCGGAAAGCTGCCTCGACCCTTTCCCTCGATAAAAATAAAGGCGAAGGGAAATTTCTTCCTCCTCGACAAGCGAGGGAAACATGCAGCGGATATCTATAACGATAAGTTATCATCTCGATATTCTCCTTTTCATAATTTGACATATAAAAGATGCCAATCGAAATGCTGCGTTGAAAGTACAATATCGTAACATCGTACGAAGGTTTACTTTCACAAATAACTCGACAAAGATTAACTTTAATACCTGAGATTTAGATAGATCCAAGCAGATCACGTAATTTAATATTTCGTATTCGACAGGACATACAGCAACGAGTAACTAACTAGATAATTAACGTTAAAATTTTCGTATCGATCGCCCCTCAAAACACTAACGCAGCTATCTCCGATTAATCTAAAATTCCTGTTCACGAGATGTCCAACTTGCTACCCTATCGTGTTCATAAAACAGAGCTTGAACTTCCTAGATCGAAACTCGTTGAAACGTAGTGGAACCTATCGCGAATGACGATCGAGCGTGTTCGATAGAAGATAGAAGAGGGAAATCTAGACGATGGCGTGCACGTGTCATGTACGATCGCCAAAGCAGGTCCGTTTTGGCCGAGGTTCGATCGACGAGATGGCCGGAAAACGCGGTCGGCGATGGCGCGATCGAATTCTAGGTCGGTTCTCTATTTGTGTCATCATCGTGCCAGATTTTCACGTGTGCGTATACGAACACACACGCGACCGACTGCGCATATCGCGTGGATTCTATGTAGGACAGTATTCGTCAACCGGGTCGTATTTCCTCGAAATGGATACAACGTAATGGGAGATACCGGTGACCTAGAGTTGTACAAGACTTCCCAAAATTATTACCAGGGAGACACGGCATGGTCGCCACCCTGTTACCTACTGACCTTGGCTATTGCACGCGAGGCAACGTGCCGTCTAGGACCCGAAGGACCACCCGGTCCTAATTGACTGGGAGTTTCCTGAATGAGATCGGCTGTTGGAGTGTTCTGAGTCAGACTGACTAATGTGTCTCCTGATCGAGACAACTGAAATTGATCTTTATTAGCCGGTCGACCGACACCCTCCATTTATTGTACGAATCGGTCGATCGTGATAAATCGAACGACTGATTGTATCTCCTAACTGTTGAATAGAACTCGATCTTCTACCGATGCTAATCTCGAATTGATTCTTTATGTTCTTTCATTTAGCAAACTGCTTTTTAAATAAAGATTCCTACGCTCTGATACGCAGTTTTGAAAAATCGTCCCATATTCTGCTGATTTACGGATTTATATCAGAGACGTGTACACGTATATCACCTGACACACAGCCTTCCATGGACTCGTGATAGTTGAACCATTATCGAGTTTTCAAACGGTTAAAAATTTTAGGCTCGAATGGTTTATAGACGTCGCTTCTCGTTGTCATCGGATTAGAGACGCAACAGCGATTCGCGCGAAATCCTCTCATAAATCCAAGTGTCGAAAACCTAACAAAACGTAGCTCACACGCCGATTATCGTTTGCACGATTGATTGTGGCAATGCAACTGTAACGATCCTTTTATACTCGCTAACAGGAGGATAAATCCTTTCTAATCATTTTGTTCGTACAAATACATCCTCTCATCTGATCTTTACCGTGTCTAAATATAATTTTTTAGGAAAACCTGATCTCCCTCTGAATGCTGACTTGTTTAGAGAGAAAAAAGGGAGGAAATTGAAAAAGTCATTTTCATAAAAATTGTCTTTCGTAGTTATTGTAGTGATATTTCTCAAGGAAGAGTCGAGAAAACATTGTAATATTTATGAGAAACGAGATCACGCTACAGCCATATTTTCTTAGACATCACGAGCATCGATTGGCTTTTTTGGACGAAAACGTAAATCTTCGATTGCATCACGCTGTACGATAGTTGGCGCGGCAGCTTGAAAAATGATGATCGATAATGGCGACGAGGAAAGGAGTTATAATAGCGATCCGCCACGAGGATTACAGGCGACCGCAAACTGTGAAGAAGCGAACAGATTGAAGATGATAGCAGTTACCTATGTCACAGCGTATTGTGACGAATCGCGTATGTTTGCGATAAAAGAAACCCACGATAACGGATTCAATTGTGTATGCGCGAAATAAGGAGAAGTGACCATGGCCATAGGATTTGTAATCAGTTTGCTTCTCGCTTGCGATCCAACGTACAGTACCGCACTTTTTAACGAATTAACATGTTTCTTGTTATAACGACCGGTTCATGGCGACTTTTACTGATCGCAGCTCAGTGGAAATGAACAACGAACTGTAAATTTGTATATTTGACCAAAAATATTGGTGCACGTTCCTCGATAACTGAAATTTTCAGTGAAAAGTAATTGTTAAATAAGTTAAAGTTGATTTCGTATTGCACTTCAATTTGGTCGACTTGTTTAATTCGCCGAGTGTTGTTTCCACTTCTCGCGTAAAAACATTTTTCTGTCGATTGCTGCAGGGCATTCGAACGGAATGGAAGATAGTGAATTTTATATATAATAATTGAACCGAACCTGGTCGTTGCCTATTGAAATATTTCACCACGATAGTATTTCTTATGGCAATTTACCCTAATTTTCTATGCATTTCATCGAAATATTTGTTTGTCATCTCATTATATTAATTATCTATGACGAAGGAACATGATTATTTCGTATTGAATGCTGCGTAGCTTTAAAACCAGAAAGGATTAAAATCACTTTCGTGTGCTTCAGTATAGCCGGCACAAATACAAACTTGGCAAATCTTTATCAAGTTCATTTAAATCAAACTTCGTTTTAACCAGCTTTGAATTAAACGACATCTCGCCATCTCAATTAAGTAGACTCTTTATAACCCTTAAAAGAAGCTCGAGATAGTAATTTGCTAAACGAGTCAATTATTCTACTAATTTCGTGTTTATAGTATTTCTTCGAACAATTTCCTTCTCTTAAGTCAGATTTCTTCGATAAATTTACTTTAGAGGGGATATAAATCTCAATTACGTTTTAATTGATTCGTAGAATGGCCGATTGCCCTTAAATAAGAGATATTTTCGAATCTACACAGAAAAATCCAGCGTTCTTCTAAAGTAGAGATACTTTTACCAAAAGCTATCGAAGAATTTCTCTAATAAAGTCATTTCATAATTTCTTCTTTTATATTTAGAGCTTTAGAATCGCATCGACGTCGAAGGTTATTAACGACTATTGACTGAATTAACGCTCGAAAGGACGAGCGACGCGGCCAAGGACTACGCATGTGTCCATTAGAATCCCAACGTACACTCATGTATATTTCACCAGGTGCATTTTTGTATTTTTAAAATAGCGAAAAGAGACGAAAGTAAAAGATGACGAACTTAGATCGAAGGGAACTAACGATAAAATTTGGGGCCGAGTGAGACACTTTTTATCATTCTGCTTTCAGCAATTTAACTCGTATCGCGTCTTTTTTTTTTTTAAACGCCGGACACATACGCGAAGTCGGTGGTCGATGAAAAATCTGAGCCTGAGAAATCGCTGGCAAAAATATTGCCACGATGAATGTGAATCGTACGGAGGTGGAAAGCGCGCGCATCTGTGTAATTAGCGCAATAAATGGCTCTAAGCGATAATATATTACCTGCGAAATTCGCATGGCGCCGGGCCAAGGCTAAAATAACATCACATACGAATAAATTAACAAAAAGGGAAACGTTTAATGCCGGGGAAGAGTGACGCGACCACGTTGAACCTATGAATAATTACATGTTAATTCCGCCCTACGCGCATTCGACCCGTGAAAATTAATTTTTCTGAAAATTCTGTCTCGTGTTAGCCGATAAAAAATTCCGAGGGTCGCGAACATAAACGAAAGACGTCCGGCTCTTCGGAAACTGAAAAATGCTGGCTATTAGAATAGGGCGAATAAACGTTTAGAGGATAAACGGAAATTGTAGGATTATGCCAGTACTTAGCGCATAGAATTAAAAAATAAGTGGTATAAGAACATTTTTCGCAGAGCAGAATATTCCTTGCTATATTGGATTCGTAATATCACGATTTCTGAATTCCTTTTTTCTTCTTACCGTAATTTGAAAATTGTATGAAAACCTTGTTTAAATTATAATTCTTAAAGAACAAAGTATACGATATATTGGTTACAAAATTAGGTTATGCGATAGTAAATAGCACGCGTTATTATACTTGGAAATCTATCGTACCAATATCCTACATGGAGATTACTTGAAAATCTGATTAACGCACGTAATTACCATTACCTGATCCCCGATGGAAATTAGGGAAACTATTGTTGTTAATGTAAATCATGCCTGCAACGTTGTTACAGCGTTGATAAATTTGATTTACGAAGCCCTTAGCACGAACAGTACATCATGGAAGAAAAAATTCAGAACACGATATAAATTGTAAATATCGAATTTCGGAACAACGAGCGCGGCAAATTCGACAAAGTCACGAGATCAACGGCATAAAACATCAATCATAAAATAAAACCTGTCTCGAGCCACAACGGAACGATCATCAATTCAGAAAATGGAAAGCCAGCGACACAACAATGATCGGTGACCGCGTTATTAATAGTACCGAATCAGAAATTGCAGGTTAGCGGAACTATCCAGCCGAGGTGACCGCGAGATTCCGGAACTTACGATATATCCGTGACCGCAGCCGCCGAGAGTTCCCACCCCTCGTCCCATAACGATCGCCGAAATCACGCTGCCAACTACGTACGTAGCATCGATCACCAAAATCACGACGCGTCGACTCCTCGTTATATCCGTATTACTCTTCGTCGTTAACCAGCGCGCAAATCAACCACTCTTCGTGGTTCGCAACGATCCAGAGGCGGGGGTGTATACATTTGACATGGTTCGGGAAGAGGTTATTGACCACGCAACATGATAGTCAGAGGAGGCGCGTATGCAAAGACAAGGCGCGTGCTGTCACGAGCGGAACGAGGCGGTTCTACGAGCTCGTACTAGTTGGTTTACAAGTCAGCCTGAGCGGCGGCAGTAGCGGGCGGCCTCTTGTCGCGTGGAATCGATAGTCTGCGTGCACGAAACGCCGATAAGCGCTCGGTACGCCCAACGACATTGCCATCGCGATTCCTTCTTTCGATCGTCCATGTTGAAGCATCAGAAAAGGCTTAGAACTTGGCCGAGGAGAAAATCGAAGGTGGAAAAAGAAAGGAGGTTATCCTACGGCGAGAGGGTCAGACGAAGAAAAACAAGCGGAGAGTAAAGTTTCGTTCGGATCAATCAACTTACCTGAATGCGAATCGGGTGGATTCGAGTGGATGCTTAAAGGAAAATGTATATATAAAATCTAAGAACGTGATTATATCTGTACGAACGTTCGTTGTATTATGATTGCGGGATGCTATTGGAAAGTGGTGTAAATGTATTGCTGTCAGAAACCAGACACGAGTTCAATATGTATACAAATGTTTTTATTTTTTTGAGTACGTATTATGTTTTGCTATTTGGAAGCGTACGAGTTTATCTTACAGATTTTACGTCTCATATTACGCCACTACCTGCGTCGGTTGTAAACATAAGAAAGATTTTGTGTATAGGGAGGGTCGATCACGAAGTTCAGAAAAACAGTCGGCTCGGTTTAGGTAACCGATATCAACAAGCACGAAAGTGGAAATAACCTCTTACCTAACATCTGTTGTTTCGTTCGAATCAAGGAATACATGTAGTTGAAAGAACTTCGACCTAGCTTCAAAGTCGAAAGAATATCTCGAGCGAAGAAGAACGATAAATTCGCATTGGTAAAACGTTTCGGATTTACTCGAAACTTAATGAAAACGTGTACCAAGTAAATAATAACACATTGTTATTAGCGAGGAAGTTTAGGTGAGATTTAAGTTAGAGCAGTTGAAGTCGAGTAAATAATGTTAGCAAAGAGGCGTGAATTGGATTAGGGTTACGATATTTTAAGTAGCGTAAGTAACAGATCCGCGCTAGTAAAAACATATAAGGTGAACTTTTACGTGCTAAGTAAATCATAGCTTGCAATTTATCACAATTCAAGTCGATCGAATTCAGGTAGCTCGACTAATTCGAACTAGGCTTAACCTGTCGAAGCTGCTACGAAATCGAACCAACGCAACCAACGGAGAGGGTGGTGCGGGTCAGCCGACGGCGATCGAGCGAGAAAACGAGAAACTAGTGAATCCGATAAATCAATGAACGAAAATACTCGTACACGAGCACCGGAAGAAGGTGGATACGACGACGCCGGTGGCGAGGAAAGTTAGGGGCACTAGTCGAGGCGGGTGCATCGAACCAACGCTTTGCGCGAAGATTGATAAGGGTAGAAGCGATTAAGACCGAGAGAATGATCGACTCGCGAATTCCGCTCCCTTTCTGTCCCTCTATCCTCTCTTCCTACTCTTGGAGAGTCTTAAAGGCGCATTTCAACGGATTTTCCGCTTGATGGAGCAAAAGAAAGCAACGAAAAGAGGTGATATTAAAAATAGTCTGTCCCTGATCGAACAATCCTACCATCTACTTTTCAGTACATTTATTGTAGGAATGTAGACCGAGTAGACGCTAGGAAATAGGGAAATATGCACACGCGAGAACGAGACGCAACAATGGCACGTACGGAGTAACGCGAGATACAATGGTTTCGCGATACGAGAAAATCCTCGTTATATTTCCTTTTGCAGAGTCTGTCTCATATAGATAATAGCGAACGAAATCAGAGGAGAACGAAAACGAGAACGCGACCAAGGCACATACTCGAAACACGGATGAAATCCGTACATTACGGGTGGTGTAGCTGAAGCACTCGAGAAACTGTCGGCCGCGATTGCTTGGCAAAGTAATCGGCCGACAAAACACGGGCAATATAATTAGTCGATGTGGCGAACTACGTTCGCTCCGGTGGTTGAGGTTACGCTGGCCGAGAGAGTCCCTCGAGGCGAGGATCCACTTAGGATAACTCCGCGAGCGATCCAGCCACCAAGGGTGAAAGGTAAAGGGAAATCTACTTACCCACGGTCGCGCTCTCTTCATGTCTCGGGACTACTTCACAGCATCTCAACGACACTATTCCGCTTCTGTATCTTCCATGTCGATGGTAGCGAGTGACGATGGCGCTGGTCGAAGTACACCGTTGACTCGCACAATGGACACTAGCTCTTTCGCTTCGACCTACCACTCGACGAAGCCGGGTCCACCGTCGCTTTCTCTCTTTCTCTCTCTCTCTCTCTCTCTCTTCTTTCGTCTAACTCCTCTACTCGCAGATACAGCATACGCTTCTTCACCACCGAGTCGTCGTTCGTTTTATCTGGACTTTCCAGTGAAAACTCGGTTACCGGTTGATTCTCACCGTGCCACCACCCGACACGAGTGAAAGGTCATCGTTACTCGTTCGTGTCGCGACTTGTCCCGTGACGATATCAGGACGAATTCTCCGGTTATCTCGACTCGTGCGCGGACAGAACTAACCTCGAACCGAGCCGCCGTTTCTGTCTTCCAACGGATACTGCGAAGCGGGCGGGGTGGGGGTGTAGATAGGGCGCAGTGGTGGGACGAGTGGCGCGCGCAGAGCCCCGAGTGCGTATGCGTTGGGGTAGTCACTACACCGCCACTATCCTCGTCACGACTACGACTAAAGACGATGGGCATAACCGCAACCACGATAAAAAAATGCATGTTAAACACGAAAGGGTACGTGGATTTTTCAGGTTCTGCGAGAGCACCGATTTTTTTTGAGTTTGCGTTCTTGATGCCTCTTTGTTTATCTGCCTTTCTCGCTCTATACGATATATCTATAGCCGTGGATGCCGTGGAACGATACAGGCTGCGGGGCATTCGTCCGGGTTCCGTGAGATCTTTTTCAGCCGTGGCTACGCGAACCTGCTTCTGCCCAACTTGCTCCTCTGCCCAGCTTTTCCATCAGCGTACCTACGTATGTACATACACGTATACGTATACGTGTGAATGTCTCGTTTGTTTCGAGGGAATTAGGGTTTCGACGATTTCAAGGGATGCTTCGGTTTTAGAAACCGGGCGGTTGTTGCGTGGAGAAACGCGAGCTTCTTTGTTACGGATTTTACTCTTTTACTATTTCTTTTACTATTTACTTTTTTATATTTAGTTTGAATCGTTGCCTAAATGCAAAAGCGGTTCGAAGTAGTTACTGATAGACTAACGTTTGTCGATATGTCCATCGACATCGATCTTTCGTTAATTCGTCGACGAGTTAAGGATCAACAGACAACTGTTTGCTTGATCAGTTTAAGAAACAAAGGAGTTCAGTATTTTAATTGCGTCCTTTGTAGTTTTATCGTGGTATCTGCCTACAGCAGAAAATGGATAATAGTATTGCCTTCTGAAATAAAAAATAAAAGCAAAAGAACAAATCGAGTTATTCGTTTGAAACTTCTTGTAACGCTTTGTACTTTATATTTCAGCAATAACATTTTTATAGAAATGCTTACGAACATTTTTCTCGCATTCTTTCTCAAAATTGTAAAATGCCGAAGAGTAAAATATGAACGACGAACGTGGTTTATTAGGTGCAGAAATGAATTCTCTCCGATTTTTCTGGAAAATGGAAAGGACTCGTTTCTACAGTTAATACATATCGTATTCGATTTTCTACATATTTTTATTAATTTATGATTTTTTAAATTTCGCTAGAAAGGTCTGATTCTCTAAAGAAGATGGAACAGTTGGAAACACGTCTATTGTACTGATATCTTTCATTAACTTGACCTTTACGATATGCTTATTATGAGATCTCCGTTTTGTTGTTGATTCTTTTCTATGTTTCGATCGTTTCCAAGAAGAGTATGAAGGTTCGTAAGGAAATATGGGAATTCATAATAACAGTACGCTAACGTCAGCAAGTAAATGTGTAGAAAGATCATACGAATGGAAAGACCGATATTATTTTTGCACTGCGGAGGTATATTTTTGAAATTCTTTTCATAACTGTCTGTTATTTTTTCCAGTTCTATTTTAATATTCAATTATATTCTTAAGAATTCTAATTAAACTAATTGACACGTACTTCGTTTGCTTCCCTTTATTCATCCATTCATTCATTTCTGTGCGTTAATTACATAATTAACGTATGCGTTAATGCATAATTAACGATATGTATGCCTTGCATTACTTTTGTAATAGTAGTCTTCTTATACCATTTATACCTATAATGCTCCTTCTAATAAGCTATTACAATCTTTTGTCTACCCTTCCAAACTTAAAATCGGTCGACAGTACACGTGTGTTTCCATATCTTCTCCTATTATTTGGGTCGTTATTTCATCTCTCTCTCTCTCTGACTTGTCTCACCTTTCCATTATTTTTTCTCGCTTTTCCCATCCCATTCCTTCTCTCTTTCAACGAGGCGTCAACGTCTTAAAGGGGCTGCTACCAGTAACGCTTGCTCGATGACGAGGGCGACAACGATCGATTCACGAGGCTCTTTTCGTATCAGGTCCAGAAAGACGGGAAACGTGCTTGCGAAATAAAGCTTCTACGCTTATTGCTAGCCACGTTTCTGTCACTAAGAATGCAAAGGAAATAATGGCATCTTACGGATGCAACGGATTATTTTATCGTTGCCTGATGAAATTAATTAGAGAATCTTCGATTTTGCGTTTAAGAAAATAAATTGATAATTCATATTTTTCTAACTTGATCGATAATTTGTATTTAATATCTATCGATAATTTCCCTTGCAATTTATCTTAAACCTAAAGTTTTCAACGAATTATAAAACACGTTTTGATTACATAGATTCGCGTAATACTTATCTCTATATATTATGAAACGGACTAAGAGAATAAGGTGAATGATTTCATGAAAATTTATTGCACTTTTTCGAATTGCTCGGTGATAGAATAGGCGTGCTGTGCCTTATGGCTTGAGGCCAGCAGGGGTTCGGAACCCAAGAAGGTTCAGATTGAATTTAGGACATCCCAAAAGTGATTTGGCATGGAAGACATGGAATGAATCCCTATTGCAGCTAATACATTTACGACAGTAAGAATCCGACAAAAGTGGTATAATTTTATTAAGGATGTTCCTACGTACATGAAAAGGAAATTCTTACCAAACTCTGAGACTTTATGAAATTATCGAATTGAATTTATTAAATCGCGAAAAAGAACGTCTATAAATTTTTCTTTAATTCAACCAAAGCCCATGAGATAGAACCACAAATATGGTTAATTGTTTCATAAGACAGAAAGTAGTTTCAATAGTTAATTTCATACGGGAACGGTCTCCGTAAACTAGGTTTTAAGTTTCTTCTGCAAGGATTTGGCGCTTCATACGGTTTCTATGGTAGTGCGCAGAGAACCTGAGTCGTATTCAAATAGCTTCGATTATGTTCTGAGAAAGGAGATTACCTCACAATCCAAATACAATAACGGTTTAGACGATATAATCGAACTCATTTTACGTGAGATTCTCCTATTAATCGTTCTGCAAATTTAGCTCTGTCAATTCGAATAATTATTCGTACACTTATAGTAGTTTAGAAACATATTTAGACAACCTAGACAATTTACATCATACAAGCGCTGTAGGATAGGAAAAGCAAACGAATCCTTTCCTCAGTCTCCAGTTGAGTTCGAATGCGGTTCAGTCTACCGTCTTATTACGCCCACGTCAGGTTACTTTCCTTAATTTGATGTTACCGCCAGAGTTCTGGATGCTGTGCTTTCAGCACTGTTATGGTACTTCCAAGTAAACTCCTTCTAAAAAAAAAAAAAAAAAAAAAAAAAAAAAAAAACGAAAGCGTACGAACCGTAGTCCCTTCGTATGCCCTCAAATTTAATTTAGTTCCTACGTAGAGGAATAAATATGTTGTAACAGCCTTATGGGAATCGAAAGTTTGTTGGGCAAAAAGGGAGGATCCCTCAAAGGAGTTGTATGCAGGAAAATTACAGATAAATGTTCGTGGCTCAAATAATTTGGAAATTGCGACGAAGAGACGACAGTAAGACTTGAAAATGATTACGCATTACGAAAATTATGAGTATACTTAAAAGCTGTATCTCATACGGTTAAATTGAATATGTTTGCATTCCCTTGCTAACCATCGCATGTGTATTGACATACTCGATGCGTGTTAACGCATTGTAATGACAGATTCATGCTAGCATTACGTGATACGTGCTAAATTCAGAACTTCATTCATCGCTCTGGATATTTCATTTTGTTTATGTAAACTGTGCAATGTTCCAACGGCAAATGAAATGCTGTTATTCAGCGAGAGTAGATGGAAAGGAGAAAAAGACAATCATGCGAGCTATAAATTAAATTATCTCTCTTTGTTTACAAAATTTCCTAGCAGTTTACAGACCGTGAAAAATAACGAGCGTACAGCGTTTAAGAGAAAGGTACATGATTCAACTTGAAAGAGTGTTAATTATTGCCATTATTGAATTTTATCGAATAAAATTATTACTCGGTCATAATGCTACGATTGGAGAACAGTGATTAAACGTCACAAATATTGAATTAATTTAGAGTGTTCTGTTATTGTAGAAAATCCACTTTTGGCTTCACATATGGCGCCAAATTACCAAACCACAATTCTGAAGCAATACATATACGTACATATATTACGTTAGGGTATCGTGACAAGCAATATGCTTCTGTTCTACTTCAGCGAGGATATTGCCCGCGGGTGTTACCGTATCGTAAGATAGAATCGATATCAATGAACAATTATATTATTTAGAGCGACATACGCGTTTACACAACACAATCTCATAAATTATTTTCTAGACTTTGTTGCATCGATTTTTATACTTCGTTAGCCTTACGTTCGTAATATAAAAACCAACGAATCAGCCATCAGCTCTAATGGACGTATTCAAAGGAAAGATTTATCCAGAAAATTTGTGATATTTTTCTTTATGTGACAATTTCTGCTATACAGGCAATTATTACCTCTGTATTTTAGAATTTTGCTTTACATAAACACATATCGATATCTAAGTTAATTTCTCCTATCATTAGTAAAGATATCTTCTTCCACTTGATTCATTACGAATTCTAGTTGCGGTAAAGCCGTATCACAGCACCGTTCCATGTTCTCCAGAGAAACCAATTTTGTTTGATAGCGTTGGTCGTGAGACGCCATAAAGGAACAGCGATAAGTCGACCGGTCTCGAACTTTTGTTCGGTCGCGTATTTCCAAACAAACATTACCATGCTATATTGAAGTCACTGAACTGCGATGAACTAACCCGAAGTCGCTGAATACCGAGCAGCAAGCAAGCGCATAAAAATTCGCAACTTGGCTGATCGAATACGTCGACGTTCTACTTGGTTTACTATGATTCGATTCGAAAGCTCGTGGATACGGGCTTGTACGTAACAATCTAGCAAAACATCGATATTCTGTCGAAGCAACGTTCGGATTTCAAATCAATTTTTTGCGAAGTTTTCCTACCTCGATCGCGTCACGCTAATAATAAACCGACGAAACAAATTAAAATATGTATACGTTAAATGAACATGGTATTTAAATACACGTAAAATGTCCACCATATGAAGGTATATCTCGATGAAAGCAACTTGTCCCTAAATTGCGTCCGATTGTTAGAATTTGATCCCCAATTCGAAGTTACGCTTTATTCCTGGTACCCTCGAACCACCTCGCCAGCAATACCGAACCCATAGCAACTGCCCGGTGCATCAGCGATTCATGTGCTCTGGCGAGCTGGTCAGAATATGTATGGAAATCGTCTGAACTCGTCGATAAGTCAACCGTCGGATCTGTGCCGCGGTTATAGACGATTACGAGTAACCAGCCGACAATCCACGACGCGGAATGCAACGTTTAATCGATTACAAGCCAAAACGGAACGTTACTCGACCATCGATCCTCCTATGTGAAAAATTTCTCTTTTGTCGCAATTGTACCTGTATTTTCTAGTGACGAATCGAGCGAATGGAGCTGCTAACGTTATAGTCTTGATAAACGTCTATTGGTTTAATCGAGTATTTATCAATTTACGAACCTTTCTTTACGAACGACGATACCAAATAAACGCTACAAAATAAGTGGGAAACGCACACGCATTCTTTAAAAATAACAAATATCTCCAAAACTATATTTCAGATTCTGCAATATTCTTTCTCTTTTTATTCGTCGACCCCATTGTGTTTTAACAATCCGTTTCAAGGTAGTACGCGATTCAATATTCCTTATTGCCTACAAATATGCGCGATGATTTATGGGAAACGGGTAATTACAATCGTTTCACTTGTCTGTTCATAGATACTTTGAAATTACAGCTCTTGTTAAATCGATATTTTCTGACGGAAACGAGCGACAGTTAGTTTGCCCCCGTCTCTGTACACATGAGACGTCCCGATCGTGATAGAACGATGATCAGACTCGTGAATGTCACATAAAATTTCATCCGACCCATTTAGAGAACCCCTTGAACGAAAAAAATGCAATTTTTATCTCTGCAAGTAATATCTTGCCTGGAAAGTCAATTAAAAATTCATCATTTATTCGAACAGGTATGTTTCGTTTCGCATGTTTCACAATGAGCTTCCTCCAAGCCTTTTGAACATACAAATTGTCACTCACGGCGACGAGAAAATGGATTCTCGCTCGTTCGGCGTTGAATAATTGACATTCAGGGAAGAACATGTTTCTCGGCTACGAGGAATCGTCTACTTAAAGTATTCAAACCTTTCGCCTCCATCCCCCCCCCCCCAATTCAATAAATGTTGCGAAAGAAGATGAAGAAGTAAATTTTCTTTCTTAATCCATAACTGAAACTATCTTTTAATATCGCGAGGAAAAATGCATAAAAGATATATTCGGAGAAGGGGGAAGTGTTATTAACGTACCGTGTATTTAACGCCATTCTTTTTATTACACTTTAGAATATTAGTAGTCCTTCTGGTAGCTGGTTTATTTCAAATTAAAATACACATACCTACAATTATTTAGAGCTCCATATATGCTGCAGGGAACGGTTTAATGCACTGTCCATTCTATGAAGTGCGAAGTAAAAATTCGAAGCGAAAGGAGAACTATGGAGAGGTACATTTTTCATCCGCTTTCAATTGGTAGTTAAATAAATAAATTCAATCGATGACATCTGCAAATCGAAGCGGCGAAAAATCACTGTAGGGACAAATAATATTCATAAAAATGATAGAACGATGATTTCTGGCCACGTTACTCGTTTAAGACAACATCGTTATTCATTTGAGACAAGTAACCTTCTGGTCATTAGTGCGTTACTTTATCACTGTAAAATATAAGTTATCGATGATCGTAAAACGTAATTTCACAAAGTTCCTATCTGTTATTTTACACATCCATTAATCTGAACTTTTCCAAGGAATAGCATTTAATAATTGACATTTAATAAGCATTTAGTAAGTAACACATTTCCATGAAACGAGTACAAACAAAATATACTGAAGAGTATACAACGAATATTGTTACGTCGACCGACTCTACTATGGGCCGTGTTCCTAGCCGTCGCGCGCGGTACTACAATGTCGCGGACAGTTCGTCTTACGGACCAGCCAAATGTATACAATGTAGCGGCAAGCGCATATAGAATCAAAACGTCGAGCTCTAGAACCTTCGATTTCGGTCCGTTACTTGTCCACACAGAGAAAATAGCGTACGTGATCTTAGGCGCGAACGGTGGCGTGACTCGCGCGTAGTGGGGGTCGTCTCCCAGAAAACAAAGAAATGATCGAAGGGCAGTCAGTCTCTTTCGAAGATTAACTCGATAAACATCTCTCTAACAGTCAATCACTAAACTTACCTCGCTCAACTGTACATCTCTAGTTAATAAGTTCTTGAAATAAACATTAATTTGCATTGTTAATTCAGTGTAATCGATCAATCAAACCATCCTTATTATAGTAAGAGAAATAAGGGGTTCGATCAGTTCGTGGCGTCGATTATCCAATCGTAACGGGAATTTACGACTCTCGTTGACGCGCTTTCTCGTGATCGCGTCTCTCCGAGGACGGTCGAAAGAAATATAACGATTAGCTACAGATAAACATTAATAACGTGTGGTTATTTCTGATAGCATAATAATGACAAGGTGATAATAATTTACCTATACTAATAAATTAAAACATATTCCGAATTATTAAATTATCCTGCCTTGACATAATTTTGTAAATTACGATTTCATAAAAACACGATTGTGTCGCGTACAGAAGACGATTTGTTAGAAGACGAAGTTTTCAAGGTATGCACGAAATAAAATCCTAAGCAGTGAAGCTGTCGTTTCCTTTGTGTGGCCAGGAGAGAAAGGAAGAAAAGAAGGTAAATTTCAATGAATAATGCACTTTTAGCTCCTTACCCATCTCTTATCCTTGCGTCCATACAGTGTTTCGACGGTGCAAAAGGAACGATCGAAAGTTTGAGAATTATGACGCTAAGCGGCAAGAAAATAACAGTGGATGATATGGCGTGAAAATGAAAATTGGGAGAAAATTAAAAAAAAGTCTAATCAATTTTCAAGGGCTTATTTTATTAAATTTAATTTTAAATTAAATTTAATTAAAAACAGTTCAAGAGAAAGTGTCAAGATAAATGTTCGGAAAATAGCCCTTAAATTATGAAATTTCTAGATATGTCTTTAGATCTTACATATTCTTTTACTTCTATTTATTTGCACTTTGGATAGTTTCCGGTTACATGTCCATTTACCATATTTTATTTTATCGTGTATATCATCCATGCCACAAAACCTATCTTCCCACCCTTATAATCTCACTAAGTTAAAATTAAAACCAAAAGTGAAAATTATACTTTTTGAACTTGGAGAGACAGATGCGAATGCATTTTGGGGAAAGAGGTCGGTGGAATCCTTTCCGCGAGGCTAACTTAGTAATTTGGAAGATGACAAGAGAAGGGAGAAAAAGCTGACAGATGAGAAAAATATCGCGGAAGAATCCATTATTCCGTGTTTTCGAAATGGCGAGAGGCCGAGATAGCTTGCAATTTGAATGTCTTAAAATAATGTTTAATATCAATGATAAATTCTTAAAAAATCGTATCGTTGTCTGTCATAAGAATAAATTTCCCTGTCATCTTAAAAATTAATAAAAAGCACTCTGCGTCCTCTGATTTCAAAAGAAACTTAATCAGCCTATGAGAAAGCGCGGCGTATCGTAATAGAGTATAATAAATCAGCGAACGTCAACAATCCATTATCGCCCGCGTTCTTTACACAACAATCAGCTACGAATTAACCTGCGGCAGTCCTCCTGTCAGATTCACCGCGAGGAAGCCCGCGATCCCCGGACTATTCTTAGCAGCATTAAAAAAAGGACAGAGCGATCGAGTTTCCCTGGTGCTTATATCGGGCTAGCGTACGAATCTCGAAGGATAAAAGATCAAGAAAAAACGAGGATATGGAGAATAGAGAAGGATGGCTACGGCAGATCCATGGCAGATGGTTACGCCGTGATTCTCAAAGAAAAATCGAAACGGAGGGTAGATCACCGCGATTCCGTCTTTGGCCCTCGACTCTGCTCTCTTGTTCCCGTAATTCATCTGGACACGGTGACAGACACGCGACGAAAAGGTAAGCCGGTCTTAGAAAAAGCCAGACGTCTACGGGGGAAGTTCTGGTCAGCCGCAGGGTCCGTGATGGGACGCGGAACCGGGGAATGGAGAGCGGAAAAGAAGAAAATAACCGAGACATAAGGAGAGCGAGGCTAGAAGCGATACGTGTGCATGTCGGGGGTAGAGGAAGCTACGTTTACTCGCGCATCACGTTGGAAGAGGTTCAAAGGTATACCCGGGGGGCCTATGACGGTGGCTAAAGGGCGAAGAGAGGGATGGCGTTCTCTCTGCCTCCTCTACCCCCGAGCAAACTGCCCTACCCGGTCGATGCCTTACGCTTGCGCCTTGATACCCACCGCCGCCCCCTCTTCGCGTCAACCTTCCTTCGCCCTCTGTGAATCTCCCCGCGTTTGAATCGGTGATTAAAGTTTCACCTCGCTTCCGTTCTTCGTTTTCTGCCCTTTTCCCTTTTTCCTCATTTTTCTCTTTTCTTCTATGTACTTCTTTTCAGCCCTTTTTTCCTTTCTTTCGTCGTTTTTGTTCCTTCCGCCGTCCCTGTTTTCCTTTGCGGCCAGATGATAGGGAAACTCTGCCGCCACACAGGAAGTGCCTCTCATCGACGGGAAGGGCACCGTGAACCGCACTCGATTCGAGCTATCGGGTTTGCTTCAGCTACAAATGTTCGCTTTTCTCACAAAGAACTCTCAGCGATTGTAATTAAGGTACAACGTCTCTTCTTTAATTTCGTAAACATCTCGTTGATCAAACATTCCTTGTTTCGAGATAATTTCGCTTTATACGTCGCTGCAGGGGATGTTCCTGTACTTTCTTCGCTTCGTTTCATACGAATTACGTTATAGAATACATACGAGTACATTTCCATACGGATCAGGCGTATCATTTTCTTATTTTCAGTGATCTCTATTTTTCAACGTATTTGAATCGCTCCTTTTGAACAAATTTATAATTAGTCTTTCGTTGAACGTTGAAACACTTTTTATTTATAATAGGTGGAGTCGTCAGGATTTAGAACATTCTCTGTTTCATGCTACGTTGCATGTTTATCGCTAGCGTTACTCGCCATTTTCTTACTTCTTCATAGAAAAGATTCCTTGACCCTACGTTTTTGCTTCCCTTTTTCTCTTTATTCCGTCGTTTGCATTCATCTCACAAACGGCGAAGATTTCTTTTACTTTATAATCAATGCAGGTTCTAGCATGTGGCCAACGGAATACTTTAGTAATATTTACACAAGATCAGCTTGAAAAAGGATGTGTTCCTGAAGAAGTGGTTTCACATATTGTTTAATTTAATTTATAAAAGAGATGCAATTTCTAGAAGTATTTTTATTTCCAAAGCAACTTTTAAAAGAACAGATAGCATAAATATTCAAAAGATGTTTCTACCTGCTACTTACTAACCCTTTCCTTTTCTAGTATAATCGAGTTAGCTTTTTTTAAAGTCTTCATATCCTTTCAGCACTCACTGACTTCGTCGTTTAAATATTCAGAAGGGAGAAACAGCGACGTGTTCGCAAAAACTCCACAACCGCGCCTCTCCAGGCATAAATAAAGCATCTCACGAACTAAATATACGCATATACAGACGTATTTACGTACGTCCATACCGTCCACCGAACGAGAATTAACTCACCACATCAACAAAATTGTACCAGACGTGGTGGTGCGCGTTAAGCCAACGAAACGAGAAAAATGATAAATATTCTTTTCTATACGCATGAAGTTTTTCTTTAATCACAAAGTTAATTATACAATTTAATGTAGAATTTCAGAGACTCAGTTTAATTAATTCCGTTTAATTGCAATGTGCCAGAAGATGGGGGCTTAAGAGGAACGATTAGTTGCCAGATTTATTGTTTTTATTCGAAGAGTTTACGACCATTAAAGGGAAATGTCCGAAGAAGTTTATTTAAAATCTTTATAAAATTTATATACGATACAATGTGTAACGTTTACAGTTTTTTACTCTAATCTAGAATTATAAAATAATAAACAAATAATTGAGAGGACCAGAAACAAAGTGGCTCATGAGCTCGCGTATTCGGACGTTAATTCCTTTTGTACAAAGGTTTAATTACAAGTATGCGTAATAGTTTTGCACGAAACATTATAGGTAGATACATTTCTTTAACTTGTTATGCCGTGTAGAGTAATTTACACGTGTGTTAATTAATGTGATTTTTTTATACTACGTACGATCAAAATGATCGATAGATTTCTAGTCTCAAGATATTTTCTCTTCTCATTCCCCAAATTCGTTCTGCGATAAATTGGCCACATCTGTTTACTCAACCGCGGCTTAATCGGAGTTTTAATCAAATAAATTCTATCTTCGTGCCAAGGACCTTATAAAACGAAAACTTTCTACGCGGATTCCATCCCCTACTGCATCACAGTCTCAATCAGAGGATTTAATAAAATTTACGATTCAACGATAGAAACTACGACGGAAAATAAGAAGTATTTTCCATAAATTCTAAAGATCGTATAGACACTCATACAAGGGCGTATACACCGCCGAGAAGATTTTCCAGTAAGAAAGCAACGAATCCAGAGAATCAAGTTTTACACGTGCACCGCTGTAATCCGAGTAAAATACGAGTCGCGCTATTGAATCGAGTATCATTGTGGAGAAGAGAAAGAAACTTTTATTCCGAAGGGAAGACAATTTCAGGCGAAATGGATTAAGATTTCCAGTATTGTCGCATAAACAGTGATGCGTAGCCAGGCGTCGCGTCGTCGCGTCGAACTAAATGAATTTTACCTCGAGGATTTCGCGCCGACGTTCACTGCTTATTCATTACGCGCCTTTTCTCACCTATTTTCATTTTTATTCCAACGCGATTGATCAATCACCAATTCAGTAAATAGGTCGGTTATTCGAAGATGTGGCTGTTCCATCTTTAGATTTGTGAATCCGTCGCTTTAGTGAAACGGTTCTAATTCCGACGAGGTTTTCCTATGAGATCATTGATTCTACGCGAATAATCCAATTTATGAGAAAGCGTGTCACTCGTATTTAATAGGAAAATAAATAGAGGGGGGGTAATTAAATCGAATTTATTTATGCGTATTAACTTTTACATCGTTCCCAACGTCTCTGGCACAATGATGTAAGTATGAGGTATATCTTTGGAGGTTCCTGTAAACCAACTTGCCTTTTTGCCTTCCTCCCTTTGATACGTATCATACGTAGCCCCATCAACTGCTGTGCCATTTTTCACGGGATTGGTGGTGGCAAGGTGAGGAGAATCCACTCTGTCAGAATTTATGGTTCCCGTGACGGTGGATTCTTGCGGCAAATTTATCACGATATTAGGCTGTGTAAGAGGAAATACCAAGAAAAAAGCATGAACAAGTTGCTTTGAAAGTGTAATTACTACACATATTGTTATTAATATATTTGTGTTCAATGTAGGCGGTCTTTACACGGTACTCTTGTACTTTGCATTTTGTTTCCTTTGCGAAACACGCTCAGACAGTTCTCATCGAAGGCTGCTTTCAGCATCTGGCTGGTTTCTCATAAATTGTAAAACCTCCTTTTCCCTCACCGGAATGTCTAACGCGTTAAAATCTTGTCGCAGCTTTATTTATTAACTGTACGGCATATGAATCGTGTCGGAACGGGGTTTGTATTGCCTCGTTGCACCTTTACGAGCATTCAGGTTCCTCAATATGCAAATCAAATGGACGCGAACGTAGAGTGTCTCGTTATTCATTAACGACAGTTCTCTGATGCATCGAGGATTATATAATTCAATTTTATACAGTAATTAGGGCAGCCAGTATTCTTTTAATTGGGATATCGCTTGTAGAATTTACCGATTTACTGGTTACTGACAGAATGATATCACTGCACACCACAAATTATCAACGAATAGCGCATTACCTGCAGATTGAAAACATTTTCTAATCCTATGGTTGCTGGTTTTCGTCTCAGTGACCTGGACGAGGTATTGGAAATAAATTGAGATTGAATATCGTTGACATTTTGGTAAGTCAAACATCTCGATCGTCTTGGCACTTCCGCTGGTAGCACTCTTCGCCTTTGTTTCGGCAACTTGCTTCGTGCCTGTAACAATTTTTACGTTGTTTAATTAATTTTTGCAATTTTTGCTTTAGTTTTGCTGTAAATTCGTCAAAAGAGATTCTATCGCGATCGACGACCCAACGACTGTGATCTCTTCTTGTTAGAATTACTTTGCAAATTATTTCAGTGAGACTCGTGTTCGTTTCATCGATACATTCTTCCTCCTTTGTGTCTTCATTACTCTCCTGCCAGTATCTTCGAATATGCTTCGTCAAAATGAAAAGATTTACGAAGCGGCTGAAATAAAGGTCGTGTAATCTCGAAACGTTTAATTTTCACGATGTTTTCAGCAGAACTTTCCAAATGCCTCGCCCTTACGGACGAAACTTTCGAGTTTCCTTAAACTCGTGGGTTTTCAAGTAGCGAATACTGGCCTAATCTTGACAGAGATAAAACGTTCAATACCGAACTTCTTAGAAAGGTAACGGTACGATGTATAGACTCGCGAGTTCGCCAACATCGAACTTAAAATATTCCGTTGTCGATTAATTGAATAGAGGCGTCAATGCGGCGTGTATCGAGTACGCGTATCCGCGTTGCTCTAATGGCGGGATAAAAAATTGACAGCGGGGTGAAACTTCTTCGCCGGATAGAAAGTTTGAAATTGGCTAGCGAAAAGTGCAAAAGTTTGCATGTTGCTAGGCTGAATGGACTCCCGCTTCCGTGTTCTCGGTGAACACGTTATTCAGCGTACAGGAACTGGTCCCCGAGCCAAGGCAAGTTAATCCGATGAAAAAAGGAAAATCTTCGCGCGTTACCTTCGCGTCAACTTCCTGTCTCGTTGAAAGAAACTGTGTCTGACACGGGGTTTATTAAATATTATATATGGTTTGGGCAAAAGTTACTCAGGCTTAAGGCCAAAGAATTTTATGGTTGGGGCACGAATTTGTACAAAATGAGGGATTTAATTGACTTTAATTTGATTAAATTTGATTCGCAGTGTCAGGTCTTAAGTAGCTTAATCCGAGTAATCTTTAACGTGAGAATATTAAAAGAGGAAAAGTTTAGGAAGAGTGTTGTCTTGCGTTGTGTCAGTGAGTACTGGTGAGCCTTCCATATATTTATTTTATTTTCCCGTTCCATTTTTCTACTTGTCCTGAAATAGCACAGTATAAATTCGTGCATATATATGTATAACATATTCCGATAGAGAAAGAAGAAAAGTAAGCTTTTGAAAATGTGCTACGAACCTGCGTATGGGAATAAAACATGGAGAAGTTGCTGACGATAACAGGAACTGGAAGAGCGATAGCTAGAACGCCCGCAATAGCGCACAATCCCCCGATGAACATTCCGGGAAAGGTTTTTGGTGTCATATCGCCGTAACCAACTGTCGTCATGGTCACCAAGGCCCACCAGAGACCGTGCGGTATGCTGTCGAAGTCGTTATGCGGGTTTTCCTACCGGTCAAACGAGATGTATGAACGTTTTAAGGTTTGTGGTTTTGAATAGGAACGTTCAAGTTTCAAAAGGATGAAAGGACCGCTTTTAAACACGAAGATATTGTTCCACATATTCGTGAAACGATAATGCATAATATTTGGCATTTGACAGTAAAGTAACGAGTTATTGCAAGTACAATATACATTGGTACGTTGCTGTTATTGTCAAAGATAAATGAAAAATAATATCTGCATGGAGAACCGAAAGAGAACTTGTCTTATATTCGCTCGAATTCCTACAAAACTATATCCCACGAACAAAGATTTACACGCGGTCTTAATCCTCTCCTCAAATTAACTTGTTCGAAAAAGTAATCAAGGAATTCGAACTGAAACGTTTGCACGTGGTGAAAGTTTCAATATCGATCGTGCTCGGAGATCGAAGCTTCTCCCGAGCGAAACTTGTTCGTAGTACTTTAATATTTTAACTCCTTTTCCAATTATTACGCCCCGATCATCGAACTTACACGACCTGGAAATCTTGCACCTGGTATACTCTCGGAAGGCAAGTGTAAGCACTTTTCGAGAAGTGCACTTTCGAGGTGCCAATTCTCCTTTTTGTGCGATCAACTTACTTGAAGACGTTCCGCGTAGAAGATGAGACTGGCGAAGACGACGATGCCTAGAACGAGGAAGAAAACCAGCAACGCCAATTCCTTGGCTGACGCCTTGAACGTATGGATCAGAATCCTAAGTCCTGGGGAATGCCTCGTCAACTTGAAGAGCCGCAGGACTCGAGCTATCGACAGAATCTCAAGATACAGGCTGGACTTGGTAAGGAACTCCGTGTAAAAGCTCAACGTAGCGGTTAAGTCTATCGCGTTCACTGGCGACACGGCGAATCTCTTCAAGCTTGGGCTTACCTGTAATTAAGTCGATCAATGAATTAGACCTTACATGTCGGATCGTGCTACAACATTGGAAATTTTGTTACTTTCTATCGATACGAATAAAGAGACACGAGTTTCCTTCTATTCGAAAATTTGCCTCTTCCAACGACCAGATGGATTCCGAGGGTTCCACTGTAGATTGTAAATGAGAATTCAATAATTGCGCTATTGATCACTGCGGGGCGTATGGTTTATGCAGGATTTCGCGTAGAAGTGAAAAATCCTCGCTACTTTGTTCACATCGTTGGTATTTTTCTCACGTTCCCGGCCGTTCCTCGACGAAAAAAATCAATACACGAAATCCGTATTCCGGTTTTCAAACATCACGCGAAATATAAATTACACAGAATGATCTTTCGCGAGTCGCGTGCAGCGTCATTAAATCTCGTTCTAATATTCGTTTTGATTTTTAAAAGCGACGACTTGCTCGACTGGAAGCTATTACTCCGCGACTAATCAAGGTCTAGATGAAATTATGATGTGACGGTTTAAAAGCAAACGTGACATTTCACTTTAGTTCTTGTTAGAAATAAATGATTTCTAAATTTCGTGGCAGTGGATATTATTTGGCGTACGGTGAAACCGGGCAGGTTATAATTTCCTTGAATTTATACGTGTTTCAACGTGTTGGAAAGTACAGTAGTAAATACAGATACCCAATAAATCAAATAGTACTTTTATAATGTTTTATATACGAGCAAAAACGAGTCCTGGATAAAGGGATAATTAACGAATGATTTGTTACGTTGTTTAGTTGGAAGCAGTAAATCGTTTCTAGTCTGGGATTTTTGCTGATTTACTTCCATAAAAATCTGAAACATCGTGTATCTATTAAGACACGGAGAAACAAAATCAGGAAGTTAAAAATCCAACTGGTCTTTCCGGTATTGATATATCTTAAAAAAAAAAAAAAGTATAATTGTGAGCTTAACACAACACGTATTCAAGACAGTCGTTAAGTTAATTGAACTATCATGCAGTTAATTGTAATATCATGCCTTATGTTATTTCTAGCGATAATTCTTTTCTCGTAAATGTTTTCTTTTCGCCGTTAATTCGTTACTCGCGGTAATTCACATTTAAGGCGTTTTATCAAGAAATAGTCGAGGCCGTCTGGTACGTTAATTTATCTGTGTTAGCAAGCTAACCCGAACTAGCTTGCACCGAATTGAATTTGTTTACCGCACGTCGCACGCACAAAAACGTGCTTTGTTCTAATGTTGTACCATTGTGTTTCACTGGTGAACCACTTTTGCTCCTGTCACTCACGTGCACTTGAAAGGGACGTAATTACATCGCAGGGTTACTTCGTTATTCACTCCTTCTTAGCTTATATAAAATGCAATAACAATGAAAGGTTGTACGATGATTACATTAAACAGACGCGTTTTATTTGGCTGTTCCACATCCTTTAAACACAACTGTTCAAAACTGTCTATCAAAATTTGAAACGGAAATATTTTAATTCCAATTCCCTCGTTCCAAGTACGGTTCTGTGTAATTACATCTCATATGATATAAACGTGTATGAAACTAGGGCAATTAATTGATTTTAATGAGACGCAGAGCTTTACCTACAAACTACTGCATTAATGATAATTTTATGCCATTTAATGTATATGGTGTCGTAGCAAGATATGTAATATAATTAACCAAATGGTTCTCTGTAAAGCGTTCGATATTTGCTGATAAATGTAATAAAATGCCCACAGCACACCTTTATAATTGCAACATTTTTTCTCGCTTTTTACTTGTAGATTACGTTGCAGTTTAGTTGAAAATAATCCAATACGTTATGCATTATACACATACATGTGTATGATCATGTATTATAGAATGATTGATTACTCGATCTTTACCTTTTCGCCTGCTGCGGCACATTTAATCGTTCGATAAATATTTATTAAAAAATTGCCTAAAATAAGAGAGAAAACGCTATCTATTAATTCTCGATGAAATGAAATTCCAAGGGTTTTAGGTATCAAACGTTCAAAGATTAATACCTTATTTCAATACTTTGCTCGAGGAAAGAAGCGTAGTTTCAAGCTGTCGAATACCATAATTACCCAGCTATCGTAACAACAATAGGACAATTTTCTACGTACCAAGCAGCGAAGAGTAATCTCCAAAGTAAACCAAGCGTTGCACGTATGTTCAAGATAAAGGAGCACCGGATAAGAATCGACGTGATCCACGTATCCGCTGGATTCATCGTTCCGTTGATTGTTTCTCGATTGTTTCGTCATCGTGTGACTCTTGAGGCAGAAGCAGAGAACCGAGAGGCAGATGAAAAGTATCGACATACAGGCTATGCACTTGGCCGCGGTAGAGGAGTACGGCTCGTCGAACAGAGCCCAGATCCTTGGCCGTAGTTTTTGCCATTTTGTCAAGGTCCCTCTGTTGTATTCCTCCTCGTAACCGAAAAGTCGCGCGATCTCCTCGTCGCTTAATTTCTCACCCTCTATGTCCAGCTTGTCGAGAATCGCCAGCGTTGCTTGGGTGTCCCTGTGTACGCTGTAGGTGCTCCAACAACACGGTTCCACCTGAAATGTATGCATAATTGGAAATTATACGCGCCGGCGATGATTAGAACTTGGCTAATTGCAGACCACGTAACTAGACAGAGTTCGTATTCGAGTTACATATCAAATAATTTCTTGGTCGTGATAATTTTGTTGTGTTATTGCCGAGCGATTATCAATTAGAATATAACGCTGCCTTAATTAGCGTGGGCGGATTTTCGCGGGATCCTTCAGGAGAGAAAAGGATCAGACGAAGACGAAAAGGTTAATTGATATTGATTACGTCATTAATTAAGCAAGAAATTGCGAACGAACGAATAGAAGACCCGGTTTCTACCATTACCTGTGTTTCACGTTTGCTACACAATTATATTTTACGAATGGTAAATCAAATGATTGAAACAGCGTAAAAGAGTATAGAGACATAAATGTGTATTTCGTTTTTCGAGAAATAAAAATGCTCGCTGGAACGCGTTAGACAAATAATCGATAATTTGGAAACAAATTTGTTATTTGTCTGGCAATTGGCCGCAACTTAAGCGTATAATCGATCAGAACCCAAAATCAAACGCTGGATGTTTGTGCAATAGAAACTGTCGTCGGACAAACGTTTCTAACCCGGTGACTCGATAGCAGGCCCGTGATTTCTACGTTTCGAAAGAGACATTTCCTCCGATATCAAAGCATATTCGTGTCCGCGCTGCTAGTCGGGAAAATGGACAAGCAACCAACGTTAATTATGCAGAGTCGTTAAACGTTATGAAATAATGCAGTTGCGTTTCGAATCGAATAAACGACTGAATAAACGATCAAATCTTTTGATCGTGGTATTCGCGTCTCGTTGGAATTTTAGTTTTAGAGTAAATGTTTAAACAAATATAGCGAGTCACCGATTAGCGATATAGCGAGTCTTGTTTCTGTTACCTGCAGACCTTTTTCCCTGATTCAGCGTGATCAGAGTAATCACGTAGGATTTTCCACAAAACGAAGTCGTTTCGCGGTTGAAATAAAAGGTAATTGCAAACCTGATTAGAGTCCAGTCCCCAGAAGTCGAGTTCCTCCTCGAAAAGCGGACCACAAACGTCTGTCGGGTAATGAAGCTTTCCGGTACGATAGTAATTCAACACCTGGGCAAAAACGCCCGGATGACGATCGTAAAAGTATTCGTTCAAAATGGGATCGTAATTGACCAAGGCTTCCGTTAAACGTGACAACCTAGTAGCCGGTATTTTCTTCAGAGTAGACTTGTAGGTTTCGTGTCGTACACCGCCGACGTTCAGGATCACCCGGTCGTTCCATCTGCCGTCATCTAGTTTTCTCATCCTTCTGGATTCCCACGGTTCGCATGGTAGAAGGAAAAGCTCGAATGATAACTTAGGCTTCCGGACGGCATTGATATCAGACGCCGAAATGCTAAGGGCTATCAAATAAAAATTTATCGTATTGGTAAAGGAAATAGCTGGACAATTTTCGTTTTTCTTTTCTCTTTTCTATCTTTTTTTTTTTTTTTTTTCTTTATTTTCTCACTGCTATGTATGTAATTGCGGTGGAATTTGTGGACGCAGAGAGATGTTATATAATACAAATTGAATAGAAACGAATTTTACGTAATACGATACTTTCCTAAAAGGAACTGAATTTTACATAATCTTGATAATGTATATTTTATCTAAGATGTAAGATAAGGTTTTATCTTCCTTTTTCGAAGTGATGTAATGTAATACTGTTTCACTACTGTTACGTAGTGGTTCTTTTGTCAAGGAAATTGTGAAAGAAGCTTGTTTACGGAAAAATTAAATTAAGGTGACTGATATAGGATAAGAAATAGCGATGGAATAGACTTCCAATGCAATTTTTTAAGGTATGACTTTTGGGATATCGGCACAAATAGGTTCGTCCGTAAAAATGATCCAACGTAAAACTCAATTTGACGCAAGTGTACGTAATAAATTTCAAAGATGCTTTCTTTTACAAAGTTTCGCTAAAATGTTAAAATTTGCCGATATTCCCTCAGTTTATGGTACATGATATTACGACGTAAGAAACGTGGTTATTTCGTCTATCTATACTATTAACCATATGAAGCTGACACTTCGCAAACAATCGATAAATTTTGCAAATACTTTATTCTTTACTTTACACACTGTGCAAACACACAACGGACACATGTACAAAACGCAATGTACGCATCTACCTGTACACTGAAGAAGAAGGCATAGACGTATGCATATTCTCGTATTTTATTGCTTGTTAGCAGACGTTGGATCAATATTTTCATATTCCTATAGAAGTCGAGGATATTGGGAAGGCAATCAATATGTACTTTGCGTTATTAAATTTACGATAACGCGAAGGGGTAAGTTTTCAAATGCAGCGCCGCGCAATTACGCTCGCCGTGACCACTGATTACTCGACATCTAGTTTTCTATAATATATAATCTACGTGAAAGAAGACCGAAGTGAGTATTACAACACCCTTGGGAAGGATTGACCGTCGGGAAAAACTGATTGGAAAATAGGTTGGAAATAAGAGCCGTTCCAGGGGGAAATACGAGCCGCCCGTCAACTGTGCAATTTGAACGAAGCCACGTTCAGTCAAACGTAAAATCCTTACATCTTCTTAATGGTTTTTCTGTAGACTCGAAAGAATCTTAATTTTGACTTTTCCTTTCAGTATTTTGTCACTGAATTTTGTAGTTGTATGTTAATGATACGAGTCTATAGTATGCTGTGTTACAGTATAGCGTTAGTTAGCTTTTAGGAAATTCGATGCGCTTTCCAAGCGGTGTCAAAAATATATCAGGACTTAAACACACACGATCACCACACTTTATACTCAATCAGATCTTTCGATAATAGGTATCTAGTAAAATTATCGTTTCTACACATTAAGCACAAATACACGAGCATTACAGCAAATATACAATACACCCACTAAATTTATTTTAATAAAAGATGAAATAATAATCCTTACCAATTACACACTACGCATCCGTTATGTTCAATCATATTTTTATGACGATTTAAATAATACGTACAATCTTATATCCTATATCTATCTACAGTCTATAAGAGAGATCAAAAAATTATTCACACTTGAATTTTTTTTACAACTGAAAGTCACACAGGATCGGAACGATCCACTGGTGGAGAAAATGTCGATCGTTTCACCGCAGTCGATCGTAGAACTCGAGTTTCACGGAGAAGAATAACCCACGAAGCAAACGCGATTTCTCGTTCTATAAATTCGACACTGTTTATTTGCGTGGCCAGTCGCGAACCTTCAAGTTCCATCGACACGTGGACCGACGAGACCGTTCCATTTTAGAAACGAACTGAAAAATATTTATTTTCAAAATGTCGTTCATTCATGTGAAAATCAAATAAGTGATAATCATTAAATTCTTCGGTATGTCGAATGTAAACGTGTTCGATCTAGTTCGATATATTATACGATTAATGTGTAAATTGTATTCATAAGGGTGTACGCTTTTATGGAGTGACGATAGGCAGAGTTTTGCAAGAAGGAGATGAAAGAACAAGATAGAAACCATGAAAGATTCAATATAAACTAATGAAAGATCAAAGTGTTCTATGGTATACAGTAGTCTACTAGTATTTCAGTGCTGTCTCCGTAATTTATTTTTCGTGAAATACATCTTATGTAACTGAGTTTAAGTATTTACGAAACTCTAATGTTACATATATATTGTATAAATATCTTATCACACACACACACACATATATATATCAAACACGAAACCGGTTATAACAATTCCGCGTAAGTTTTAGTAATAGTAAATATTTTATCTTCCAGTTATTATCACTGATTTTTACAATTTTTACCAAATACCACTGCATAAGTATTTCGAATCTCGCGCGAGAATTTGATTGGAAGCGGCGCTGTTGCGCGCCGACCAATCAGGAATCAACTAAGCGATGCTACATCGCGGGACTTCATTCTACAGTCGAAAATTGTGGCGTCAATATGTACCTCTTCGCTTCAACCGCGTCACCTCAACTACGTCGTATTTCCACCGCTATCCTGTTCTTATTATACGCTACTATTAGGTTCGTTTAATTAATACGCATTTGTTTAATGATTTATTAGACATTATTGTACCGAAATTCATTAGTTTTTCGAACTTTTGTTGGTTCACTTTTTGTCGATCGACCGTTCGATTCGCTTATTGTCTCAATTTTCTATTTATCTTAAATCTTTGGTTCTCTTTTGCACAGATAGCTGGTTGATCACTGAAACGAATTCGAAAGAACAGAAATTTATGGACGTCGTGATAATTAATGGTTAATTCTATGGCTGTCAAACGGATTTGGTGCTCGATTCGCTGTAGTAAATGCAGAAGAAGTATGTATACGTTTATATCGTTTCTTTGTTGAACCATGAGTAATAAGCATTTGATGTCCAATTGTTATATGTCACGGAGATAAGTAATTCGTGTTAAATAATTAATTTGCCATACAGATCGAGTAGTTTAGCGAAACAGATTCTTAATAGATTCTTAAATTTTTGTTTACAACCTTGAAGTATCTTTTTTTGTACTTTACACATATTTTAAAGGAAAATTTAGTTTTAGTTTTGACTACTACTAATGCTGTATTATAACAATGCTTTATTGCAATGGTTCTAATTCAAACTCGTCTGTATTTCAAATCACTGTACTCCCTCTGCGGTTGAATATGATTCCTATGTTGTTCATAGTAAATCGCAGAGGGCGTAGGAAGCACGTCGAATTTTTTTCCAAGTCGGTATTTCAGAACGTGACGCACAAAGCGTTATTTAATGTCACCACTGACGTGTCACGTTTATTCTATCGTTAACATTCGGTGGAGATACATACATTGAGCGACATCTGTTATCAACCGCCGTTTTAAATCACGAAACGTCTGACCTCTATGCAGAAGACCCTGCACTACAAAAAGATTATCGGAGATCGTGAGACCGCTACTAACAACTGGACCAAAACAACGAAATGAGACGATGCATCTTCCGATGTCAAGAACAATTGTGAACACACGCGACCGGGTTGTTTACTCGCAGGCGCACAAAAACTAGGATAGAATATGGCCTGTCGGTTCGTTGAACGCCATGTATCACGCAAGCGAAAACGCGCTTCGGAAAAACAGATTGTTGAAAGAAATACAGCCATTACACGATTAAAAGTTATGGTCTTTGCGACGATGTCAATATCAATGACTAACCCGTTGCTTCACGATCTTTTTGGTAAGTTTGTAAATCGTCATTTGATTAGTAAATTCACGAAGGCGTGATAATTAGAATCAGGTACACGCGATGAGTTTTTATTGTCAGTAATCGAAAAGCAGCGAAGAGCTATCAAGAGCATTTAGGTGCCAAATTGTAGATCGTCTAATCTAACGGTTCGTATTGAACTTAATTCAACAGGATGTTGGTTACAGTTATTTTGTTGAAACAGAAACGTTTTTTTTTTTTTTATAGGCTTAGTACGTAGTTGTTTTTCGCGTGGGTGTCGTTGCCTCCGAATGCTGGATGACGTAAAACGCGATCCTTTCTTCTTCTTCGTTTTTTCTCTTTTTCCTTTTTTTTTTTCTCTCCCCCTCCTTCCCTCGTAATATCTTTCGACTGATACGGTTTTTTTTCCAGATTGGCAATCCGTCAGCTCGTAGGCGGCCCGTGATATGTACCTACTGTACTTTTTGTGGGAGAACGATGACGTTGATACGTTGTCGTTAGCGAGAAACTTTCCTTTCTTTGATGCAAGCCGAATCAATCGCGACGAACGATCGTTGTGTAGGTATATGTAGGTTTTCACATAAGTTGCCTTTACTCTTTCTTTGTCGTTCGTCGGATATTTGGAAAGGTTTCGTTTGGAGAATAGTAGTAGAAGAGAATTATTGTATAGATTTTTATGGGACGGATGTTCGCTAGTCAAATGGTTTTTGCACTTCTGGCTCGTGTTTGTCGAGTCTATCAGATATTATTGTCGCGTATAGTCCACGATAGCGCATCTTTTCTCTACTTTTTCTCCACTTTGATATGTGCAATTTGTCAATATAGACATTAGATGAATCGAAAGATTTATAATTTTCTTCCAGACAATTTTTGTTCCATAGATTTCATTTATCATCATTGTGAATGTTATCTATAATAATACTGTATCCAATTAAATCATGATATTATGGATCTTCCGTTCCACCTTCAAAATTTTGAGATTGTTAATTTGTCCCGCACATTTGACTCGATATCGTATGCATACCATGAAAGTGTATGTGTTATCTTGTATGCAAAACAGCGGCAACGTGTTAAGAAGCATACGATACTTGTTGGGACAATCAATATCTCGTATAATTCCTTCACCAATCGGATTCTCGTTAATTTCACATTCCCCAAGAAAGTACCCGTTTCAGTGTTCTCTAATTACCCCATTACACATTGGAAACAGTCAACTAGAAAACAAGAATGGAATTAATTGTAATATTTGTACTCGCGAATCGAAATCAATTCAGATATAGAAATAGAATAGATATAGAATTCGCTTCATTACTTCGTAACACAATTCTTCATTCTATTTTCTGTATCCTCTATATCTATTTTCTATGGAACGTAGCTCAATCTTTATGAAAATATTGCCTGAAATTTTTAAAACACGTGGAAATTTAATACTCGATTTCCTTGATATCAGAAAAATGTCACTTGCACTGGTCGCTTCGGTTGTAGCTGTCCATGTCTCAAAATACCTATAAAGCGTTGGAATCTATCTCGTCTAAATCCTAAATTAATTTAAAAATATTGTTTCTACCTTACCCTCTTTGCTCGCGATGCGTTTAAAACTTTTCAACCGGGTTGGAATCTATGCACAGTATAGTTGATCTCGCGAATGCTTATTCCGAGAAAGTTCGCGTTCACGATAATCGCAGCGTGTACTTGAAGCATGATATCGACTCGCGCTCCATTTGCACCCTCTGTTAGATCAAGATGCTAGATGAGGCTTAAATACGCTGCTCGGAACTTGCGAACCTTAGACTTTTCCCTGAGCCTCTATCACTAACTAAAGACTACGAAAATGTTAGCAGCGTAAACGATTCAGGGTGTGTGAGCACGAAAGAAAGGCAAACAGGCAATCGGAGAAGCCTGTGCTCGACTTCCACCCCTGTGAATCCGTCGGCGGGTAACGGCCATCGCGATAGCCTGTCTCAATTTCTTCCATGCAACCACTGCCATCTCCGTCATCCATTCACCCCTTCCCTAATTCTGATACTCTCCCCTGGACGAACGTGGCGTTCACCCTCGCCGCGACGATCAGTCTTCAAGCTTTTCTCTCTCTCTATCTCTCTCTCTCTCTTTCGATCTTTTTCGTTTCCTTTTCATCCCACGACCTTCGCCGAGAACACTCGAAGCAGCGAGTCGCCACGGGGTAAAATTCATCGTTATACAGTGGAATATTTGAGAGAATCGACCTGTCCGTACACATAGCTATGCAAATGTTCTAGCGCATCCGCGATAGTGATCTCACAATGATTACCGATCATACTGTTGAGAAATATTTCCTCGTGACGTCGTTTAGAAATGAATTTTTAGATATTTCCTTCACGTTTATTGTACTTCACAAATTTGTCGTTGGAAATATTTCGGTAGATAGACGTTGTAAAACAACGAAAGAGAGATAAAACGAACCAATGTCGTTCGTTTTAACATTTACGCGGTTTAACGTTCGAGCGTATTAAATCTTCCATCTTATGAAAATATTTTGATTAGGAAAAATTGATACAGGTGAAGCGATACGCGGAAATTAGATAAGGAAATATCTGAAAACCTAATATGTATGTTATATAAGAGAACGCATATAAAAGCAAGTAATGTTGAAAGAAAATGGCAATAGCAAGAGCGCGATAGTGAATGATGAATAAAAATGTAGCAGCTTCATAGGTTAATGTTTTATTCATTTGTTTGGAGCAAAGGTAGATATATACTTGATCAATTCTTTCTTATACGTACTTCAACGCTTCGTATATTTTTGTTCTATTTTGCAGCACATTCTTATCGACTTTTTCGATTAATATATTATTATTCCGATATAGGAATAATAATTTAGTCGAAGCTGGATGTAAAGGCGGATAAAATTTTAAACAAGGGAAACAATTTCCAAACTGATCGCGAGTCTCGCGTAACTCCGCACATGCCGCCACGTGTAATTGTAAAATTTCCTTCTCAATCAATTCTTCGCACCCATATTCGGAAACCTATAAATTCTGATATCCGTTTAACGAGCAAACTCCTACGCTCTCTCGATCTCCACAAATTGCAAAAATGAGCAGTGCAAAAGTACACTCTACAAAGAAGCGAATAAGGAAAACGAACGACTACTAGTTGCGAGTCTTTCATATATTTCTTAAACTTAAGAAATTTGAAGATATAGGAGCTGTGACAGACTCGAGGTCTTCACCATCCAGTTAACGTAAGTTGGAACAGAAGAAGTTCAAGAAGTCCGTCTGCAACAGAGACGAAAGTTTCGTGTCGGGTCGTAAAAATTACAAACGTTTACGTACGGAGATTAAAAGATTCTTCCGTTAAAGTAGTTAAATCTTCACGACATCCAGCACGCCGAAACAAGCGGTGTAAAAGTGTATACAAAAGATTAGACACGTCTACGAGGGCATGGCCATCTTTCGCCACGCCACGGAATTAATGATAATATCCGCGCATCGTTCATTAAACGAGGGAATGAAATTGTCTCCGGCCGACGTTACAGCCCGCCCCCGAACTCGCCACCGCTCGCGGTGAGACCTCTCTCGTCGACGGAGAATCTAGCCTAGTTTCGTGAACGTACCATGTTGGCGCTGGCGTCGGGCAAGGAGGCCGGGGTAGGTCGGCAAAACGAGACGATGTACGTTCGAGGGAGGGAACGGACCGTGGTGATAGTCGACGAGGACGCTGGGTGGTGAGTGCCACCGTTACGGGTCCTCCTCGGGTCCAACCGTCAGGACCAGGGACAATTTCTCGGTTCTCCTTCTGTTTGACACGCGTTTTGCCACCGTGAAACGGGGAAAACAACAAGAGAGAAAGGACAGATCGATAGAACCGGCGGTAGCGGCGGCCAGTGTGCTTTTGCTTGCTCGCCTCTGCTTACCCCTCGGTGCGTGCGTGCTTGCCTGCCTGCTTTCCTTTTCCTTGCGTGGATTTCGTTCCGTGGGTCAGCGAGGACCAAGCACACGGGGTGCGGCCAACGATGGTGAAAGCCCCGACCATGGGTCCCTCCGCCGGTACCCAGGGGATCAGGAAGATTCACCCTGGCCCCGAAATCGCGATGAATCCGAGGAATCTGCCGACCGCGAACGTCACTACACCTCCCAGCATCCGAACAGATGGCAAGACCACCTCTATATATCATTCTCAGGTATATTAACGTTTTACGATTCCTTTTTTTTTTTTTTTTTTTTTTTTTTCTCTGACAGGATGCTTTTGATAATGTTCCGAGATCTGTCGAGCCGAACGATGTGCTGCGCGATTCGTCATTTGGTTTATTTGATTCTTGTTTCGATATCGATATAAATTAGGTTCTTTGATCGAAGCTTGTTTTGATCGTTTTCTGGTGTATCGCGACAGGAAGACAATTTGACCGAGTGTGGTGAACGGGTCGGGATTGCGACGGCAATTTCCCTTCGCGCTGAGAATCGTATCCCCGCCAATGCGTCTAGTGCGAATCTCCCTTTGTGTCGACTCAGTTTTTCGGCTTTTTTCAATCACGTTTCCAGCTGAGCTTGAACGCTGTTTTTCGTGGTCGTTGATTAAGAACAAATTGAGTTTCAAAGGAGAGTCGATCGTGTCGAATGTTTGTCTGCCTTTCCTCGGGTTTAATTACTGTCACGTTTCGATCTGCAGAAGATCGTACGATATAATGCTTTAAGATCTGTTTCTGTAGATTTACTTTTATCGTTGATCGGTGAATTCTGCGACTTAATGATTGCCAAGTTTACGAAAGTAGAGATTTTAAAGAACGACGCTTTCGCTCTATTTATTTATTCATTTACTTTCTTTATCTTTTATTTCTATTACTTTTATTCTTATCTTTTACCGTATAGAATCGGCCTCTCTGTATAATCTTTTATTTCCTTTGTTATTATCAGCTGTACTCCCATTTTTCCGTTTTAGATTATTCGACCAGTAATTGTGAGTTTCAATTTATTAAACGATGAATATTTAAATTACACGCGTAATGATGGTTAACAGTCGATCGATTGCCACCCTCTTTTTTGCTTTGTCCTTTATCTCACTGCGGTTAATGAACCAGGCGAGTTATTTTTGATAAACATTTGTCATAATTCTGCGACTATTAAGGCAATATTACAACTTTTTTCGTCTTTGTTTCGTTCAATTTTTCATGTTTACGTATTTAATCAGTGTCGGCTCTGGTTACGTCGTCATTAATTACGATGCTTTATTGCAGAGATAATTAGATCAGTCGAAGCCTGTTAAGTAGCGAGCGTCTTTCAAACAGAGTAACAGCTGCCAGATGTTGTTTGAATCTTCAAAATTTTCCTCTAGAACTGAGCCAACTTGCATATATCTGCTGCCTTTCCGGATAACATTTTTAATTGTTTTCTAATTATCAAAATTTGAGGAATTTAACTTTATTTGATTTATACGCATAACAATAATCATTTTATATATATTTATATTGACATAAAAAAATAAAAGTAGAATTAATTACTTTTCTATTAATTTAATATTTAATACTAATAATTGCATTGGCTTTCCTATTAATGAATTACACTGATTACATACACAACGATTTTTGAATATCCTTTTTCAAAAAACTGTCGCGCTATGCGTTTTGACCGAAATTTACGTAGCTACCGATAAAAATTCAAACTGCTAAAAATTTATCTCTTCGTTGTGATCTAACCCCATTTTTCGTATCGTAAATCCCTTCCCTTCTTTTTTTTTTTCTTTTTTTCTTGTTCGATTCGATTTTTTAAACTTTCTGTGCTATTTCGAGTCCTATTTAACGCGTCTTCGATGTTTTTTCATCCAGCTGGATCTTTCAAACGTCCATTCAATTTCTTGCTCGGTGTCGAGCGTTGTAGCGCGATTTCGAAATTGCTCGATCTGAATTTCTCCGGAGCATTGCCTCCGCCGACCCTATTCCTTTATTTCTTGTAGAATCTCGTTTGATCTTTACAGCGACAACTCCTACCTCGTCGCTCTTCATTTCACACCTTTGTCGTCGTAACGTTTGCAATTCAATGATCGCCAGAGGCTTTCGATGTCGCAAATAAATTATTGTTAAATTCAGCGAGGAGATATTAGGTCGGGCCGGCGGGCGGTTCGAAAAACGTGCGGGCGGATTCATGAATGAATGGATGCCGCGATCCTTTCTAAGAAACTCGTAATCTTTTAAATCCATTGATTTATTCGACCTCTCGTTCCATACTCTTATTTCATTTTTTCTTCTTCTTCTTCTTCTTTTTATCGACGTAATTCAATATTATCGCCATCAAGCGGATCATAAACGAGCCAGTTTGTGCTTCTCTCGATGTTGCAATTTCCGCTTCGCAATTCACTCATCGATGACTATTAATCCGATTAATTCCTTGTATTTCCTTCTTTCGATCGACGTTGAAAATGCGAACGAACGTTTAGCGGAATTCGAAATGAGCGAGAAAAATGAAAAAATTCTGTTAGATTGCTACGAAACGAGAATGCAACAATGATCTTTATCGCGAGAAGAATTGGTACGCAAATGTAATTTGTGCAAAATAAATTAAACGTTCGAGAGAATTACGGTAAAATACGATTAGCCATTTAAGATATTTAAATTATCGTCGTAATAGAATTTTAGGAAATTTAATTTCATTATATTCTCTGTCGAATAGAATACAGCTTCGAAGATAATAAAATACCAGGGAATTAATTAAATCATACTTAATCATCAAATATTCAACGCGTGGATTTCATTATAAAATCTTTAGTGAAAATGCAAGACAGGTTGAATAGCTTTGAAGCGGCCTCACGACTAAACGAATAAGTTTTTAAAGAAACTAAACTTTTAGTATGATATATTTTCTTCTCCATGATAAGATAGAAAAATAGTACGGTGTAACAATGTAAGTTTAGGGATATTTTAAATTGCGAATTAATCGCCTCATTTAAATATCCATCCACGTACACGGATCGGGTAATTTATTCTTTCAAGTTACACTGTTTACGCTATTATTTTATTTATAATTTCTTTCATGCACCACAGATAAAAGTAATTTCGAGGACTACGGAACAACAAGCTTACGATAGCCTATCGTTATCATATTACGATAAATGTACATGCATTTATGCAACAGTTATATAAATATTAGTACAGAATTGTGCCGTTATTTCTAATTGTCTAACTGTCACCAATAACGAGAATATACTTTTTATCTTCGAACGCCAATTATCAACTCGTTTCTGTAGCAATTACACGAAAAAGAAAAAGTAGAATAAGATCACACGCACATTTATTAGCCTTTGTTCTCGAGAAGATCGATTTTCCGAATACGTGAAATACATGTGCTTGACTAAAATTCGGTTCAATGAATATCACTGGAAACATCTATTATGTTTCGACCTAATACCGTACGCATGTAGATGTAGCTACGTGTCACTAAAAATATTGTTCCCCTTGGTAAAAATACCGAGAGCCTCTTATAATTAGGGGAAGTATTATCCAAGCGCGCACAAAGAGTTGGAAACTCAAATTATGATAACAGCGTACTCGATACGCGTTCTTGATTCTCATCGATAATATTGTTAATGATCTCAAACTCTTGATGAATGTTATTTAGACTTTGAACGAATAATAATAATCATCTATAGAGACCGTCATCAGGCGTACATCTTATTTATAGTAAAGGAATCTTCAAAAGATAAATTTGATTAAAGATAATGAATCACAAACAAGATGCTTTATGTACCTGGCTTTGACGTTCACGAGGAACGACCTGTTTTCTGTCTGTATCACTTGCAAGTGATCTGTACATTAAACGGTGCGTTCTCAAGATCAAGAGCAGAAATATTTATCCAGAAAGTTCATAACGCTGTCCAGACATTTTCAGCTGCAAGCTGTCTCGATAAACAGAGTTCTGCTATACTAAAATATATACACAGAGGCTGGAGAGTGTGAGGAACGATTAATTTGTCTCAGTTACTGTAACTACATACGCGATATTAGCTATCGAGAGCTTAAACGGCTTTTCTCTGTGTAATTAATTTTCCTAATTAATTTCTCATAATTCTTAACTTTATCCTGCTTCTTTTTCGAACAATTTTCTTTATCCATAATTATCAGTAGAACGTTTTACATTTGTTAAACGTTAAGTTTACCTGGTCGAAATGCTCAACCAATTCCAATTCGTTGTTAAATTACTTCGATTGCTATAGCCAACCGAAGTACGTTTAAAGCGACGTGTATCCTTTTATGCATTTAACATTTTCGATAAACAACAAAGCTGACTTCGATTATTTCCAAGAAAATACAATAATATTTGATTTCTGATATCCGCAGGGTGTTCCCCGAAACCATTTCGACGTTCAATCATGAAAAAAAATGTGAAATTTCGTTCAGCGTGTTGAAATTGTGGAAGCAGCTTAATGAAAACCGATGTGTGTGTATAAACGAATTCGGATTTCATTTGACGGCAGTTGAATTTATTATTTTTTTTTTTTTTTTCTATATCTATAACACATAAAACTATCAATTCTACGTGTCTACCAACGATAAATTTGGTGTAACGTTTTAGGAGATTTGTCGAATTCGGAAGAAGCTGACGGAATATACATAGCTTCCAAAACTATTCGAAAATACCAAAGGATAAAATTCCAAATTTCACAAAGATTTATTTTTCATTTTGAATCGCACTTGGGGAATAGAGAAAATTATCTATTACCATTTAATTAAGATATATCCTGTTCGTAATGAATCCTGCGACCGACTTCCCAACAGATTCAAACGCATTAAAAACCTCCCGTAAGTATTAATTGCAAGCAGGAATCTCGCAGTAGCGACGAATCAAACCCGGCAGAGGATTGTTCGTTAATAAGGTCTGTGCGACCTCGATCGATAATTATCGCTGGAAATTCGATAAACAATGATACCGCGTAATTCACAAGGAATCTCTCGAAAGGCAGCCTTAAGGCGAGCCAACCATTGAAAGTGTCATAAAAGGCCTAGAAAGCGTAAGAACTCGAGTTAGCTTAAAGCCTTTAATTAATCGTGATTACTGCTCGAGGAGTTCTCGTTTCTTCTTTTCGCCCCTGCCATCTGCCTTCGCCCACCTACTCTCTCTTTTCTCCTTCTCTTTCTTCTTTCTCTTTTTCCCCCCTTCCTTTCTCTTTGCCCACTCACCCCCCAACGAATAGGAAAGTGCATGACCTCAAATCGAAACTCGCAACTCATCCTCGTGTCATCCTCTCGTCTTTCGAATAAGTGCTCGGTACGCCTCAATGATGCACTCGAAGACTCGTTTCCCGCCGATCGAATGTGGGTCAGTTTTATCGAGAGCGAGTGGCAGACGAACGTACGATAAAGTGTGTGTGTGTGTGTGTGTGTGTGAGAGAGAGAGAGAGGTCTGTTCCATTTTCTCATCGAGGGTTCCTTTTTGTTGATCTTTTCACGCTCGAATTCCAATAAATGGAATTACGCGGCGAGGAATTTTCAGCATCTTTCGCGGATTAGAAAATTTCTCCGTCGCGAGATTATGCTCGGTATGGTTATAGAGAACATCGTTTATCGATGATATCTTCAGCGGCCGGATTTCAATAAAACGGTGTCGCTATCCGGGAACAGAATTTATCATCGATTCACTGGTAAAATATCAGCAATGACTTTGTGTCGATTCCCGCCACCGTCCTATGTAGTTGGAATTAGAAGAGTCGAAGATTTTTGTGATTTATTTATCGATGCTTTTAGAACGACCGAGCATACATAGGCGGTCGATTCTGCTTATTCGTAAATCTTGCATAAGAACGTTGTGCAGCGTAATTTCTCCAGCTGGGAAAATATTTATACAGATTGAAATTGTCATGTCCATTCTCACAGGTGAAATATTTTATAAAAGGCAAAGATTTACCGCGTCACATAACAGCACGTTGCTTTACTGTCACAAGGGGAAGTATATGTTCGCAAGATGTCGCGTATTCTCGAGGACCATACGCGACGGGCACTCGTAACTTTTAAAATGTCCATTTATATAAACAGTTTTCCTCACTTGACAACCTCCGTCGCGTAACTGCAAATCCTAGAGTTGTGCGTATGTTTCTCTTCTGGACAGTTCAAAGATCGAGGAAACGTACGAAGAGAAATGTAGACATTTTTATCGCGCTGTCTTCGGTCTTGTGAAAATGTGATATTATACGTATAGATAGACAGACGTAGCACAGCATAAAATCGTAATCGGCTGCATTAGTCTAATCCTTAAATACTTTTTTATTAAAGTTTTCCGTCTCAGCTACGAAAAGAGCGTCAAACTCAGAGAATACATTGAAACGAACTTATTATGTTTCTCTCGAACAATCTTCAAGCACAATCCTATTTGTATTTCGTTATTTAATTAAAAACAGTGAAATTTTGACACACTGCGTATCGCATGGAAGCGTGTAAGCAAGTGAAATATATTAAAAATAAGGTTTCCAGAGATTTAAAAAATTCTGAATGAAAAATTCGTCTGGGAGATATATAAAAGTAGCGTTCTGCACGATTTTGTTTTATTTCATTCTGAACTTTTCGACGGAAAAATGGGTCCCGTGATTTCTAAATCACGTGTGCAGTATATTATCTATTGCAAAATGCGGCGCGTTTGTCGATAAAAAATTTCTTTGGCGTGCACGTAAGAACCTCACATCGCATTATCGATCTTCGTTAGGGAACATTTTTGTTCGCCTTTTTGCGGTATAACAACAAAGAGAATTATTGGAGTAGAAGCACGGCGTTTGGTCTTTGTGAAACAAAAGCAAAGGAACGATTTTAAAGAGAATAATAAGTCTGTACGCTGTTTCCAACGAATCGAAACGACAAAAGCGATTTTGCCATTTTCGATTCTTAAACCAGTATCCTATCCTTGCCTTCAAGGCGAAATAAGGACGGTTTTTTCCCAGAAAGTAATTAACTGTACATCATTTTACAGGCGAAACGATAGTAACTTTTTCACCGGAAAACATTTTACGCCCGCGCCACGAAATTTGTTTCATTGTGATTCAAGAGATACTAAAGATATTATGACGCGCTGGTAACAAACGCACCTAAAATCGATTAACAATTCATTTACTCGAGACAACAGCATTTAGGATAATTACTTGGAACCGTGCCAATTATTATGCAGAGAATAGAGGCTTAATAATTTATTCTTGCATAATCTTGTCTCAATTAATTTCAGCCGTTTAAGATGTATTGTAAATTATATTGTTGCAATTAGTTAAAGAGTCGATCGAAACACGATTTTCAAGCGAAAATATAGCGTGCCATTCTTTTGTATTTTCCACAAACTTACCAAATCTTTACGTATAAGAAAAGGACTACAAAGATGAAAACAACCGAAAGAACCGCAACAGAGTTAAATCTGAATGTATTTACCAGCAGACCAGTAGGTCCATTTTCGAGCCATCATTTTTCCCTCCTCATACTCCGCTATTTTCGGAAACCAAATTCTCTTTGAACGTTAATTTCATTCGATAATCGTTCGGTAATTCGCGTATTAATCGCGCGGAATCTCCAGCTGGATGCATTATCAGCGTACGTCACCGGAAGGTGTGAATTTTTCACGCGCCTAAAAACAGGCCAGGTTTCTGCAACGCGGGACCATTATCATCGCATGGTCGTATGCCCGGAATATCGTGATCATTATTTCGCGCGATATCGGTGCGCAGTTTTCACGGGCGTGAAAAATGAAAGATCGAGGCGTTGGTGTAATTGGAACGAGCATGACCACTCGTATGTTCCACCCACCAAAGCAGAAACTCTTAATTAGTCCCTAACGATCAATTATCGTTTTTTTCGACGCGTCTCGCGCGAAATGAAAATGTCCTGCGATCGTGGCTGTCCGTGCGCACGCAATGCCATCGTATTGCAGCTGTGGAATACACATCGATATATACAGCATCCCGATTTTAATTTCCTGCACCGTGTCCTGGTGGTGTCGCTGTTTGCGTCATTTAGTTGTCGTTTCTCGATGTTCGTTAATGCAAGAGGATAACGTTATCTCTGGTTTTAGTAGCTGCACGGCATCTGAAAACTGAAATTTATAATAAATAGCCGATATCGTTCGTTCGGGAAAAATATTTACCGTTGTTTATTTCTAATGATTATTTCACAGCTCGATATCTATCGTTAAATTGAACGAATTAATCCATAAGAAAGTTCGACAGCCTCTAACTGCGTATTAATTCGTCGCATATTCTTTCCAACAATCTCATTTCTCTTCATCTGAAGAGCGCACGAGATAGTAAAGCAGTGCGGATTAAGAATTAACGCGAAGCTTCAATTTTGCATCGTATACTTGTAACATCTTGAGCTAAGGGGCCGCGTCGTCCTCATCCTTGTTGCCTCTTTTCTCTGTGCATTTTCGAGAAAATTGAATCCCGACACGGCGAACGTCATTGACTGAAAACGAACTTCTAGATCTCTCGTTCCGATTCTGTTAAAAGTCGTGCACCTAAACTACCGCCAGAGATGACGTTCAACGCCCATTTCGCTCCAAGCGATTTCATTACACATTTTCAAAGGCATTGAAAAGCAATTTTTACGAATTACGTGTAATCTTTGCACGCTGCTCGCAGCATAGAAGAATTCTCTTTATTTTAATTCCTTCTTCCGAATTAATCACTCGCAAATTGTTCAAGTAACACATATCCCAAGTATAAATGCCGTTTCGCATTTTCTTGCCTGGATAATTTCTTTTTTCGAAAATTTGTTCGCCATTAATAGTATCAGCCAGTTAATACGTGTGAAGTTCGTAAATGCGAAACAGTCTGCTGCCGTATTTAGCTCATTATGATCAGTTCCCCTATCGGAAATCGACAACAGAGACGGTATTAGACTCGCGTAATTTCTCTTGCCTTACTGTCGTCGCTTTTGTACCCTTTCTTGCATCGAATGTTCGGTACACGCGCGCCGAATAATGTTGTGTTTCTTACAACAAAACGTTCTAAATTTACGTTTGCTGGGAAACCGGGAATGCGGGAACCGAGAATAAGGATCTATAACACGTTTTGGTCAAAGTTGAGTCAACAGTGAAGTATTGTACATCATTTTAGTACACACAGGTTGTAGATATTTCGTGGAAAGGCGACTTAATGTTAAACGCAAGAAACGCGTTAGACGCTTGAATCTTATAGAACAGCGTCGCTGAAAAACCATTTTATTTTGAAATAAACTGAACGCGCTTTTGGACCCTTATCGGTTACCATTCGACTTTATAAAAATTTGTATCCACGTTACAACATAAAACTTGTTGCTTCTCCCTTGCGATTCCTTAATTTTCATAAACTTTGTACAAAATTTTATTGTTTTCAGGAACTCTAACTTCTTCATTCGATATAGAAGTTTCTTTATCGGTCATCGTTCTTCGCAGTCCTTCCACTTTTCCCGTCTTTTTTTTTCGCCCATTCTCATCCCGAGCTTCTTAAACGCGTTTTCCTAACTGCCCTATTCCCCCGCAACCTTTCGAACTCTCAAACAATCCTAGTGTCATTCGATAAGTATCAATCGTTCTAAGTTGCAGATTAAAGAAATTTGGAAAACGTTAATTCAATTTATAGGCGAAGTTTAGACGTAAGAAAATGTCAAGGATCGATTGTCGAAGTTCAGAGGAATTTTGTCTAAGATATATCCGATCAAGGTAAAATCACGGAGATTTCGTAAGTTGGGTTACGAAAAAGAATATTTCCTAAATGAAAGGTTTGCGATAGAAAACGGAAAAGAATATCGCGAAAGTCGATGGTCGAGCTTATAATTCTTCTTTGCAATTTAGTATCGAGACAAAGATGACGAAACTTACAAAACGACATAATAAAATGACCATCTGCCCTAAGGTATCCTGTATATGTAGCCGTGTTCGTACATGTACCGACATTGAACGCGATAAGCAACGTTCTTTCGGTCCGCAATAATGGGACCTTTGTGACATTTGAACAAAGAGACTTTGAAGACGCTCGCGGCGAAGCGAATTTCCTTCGATCGACCATAAGCGGATACTGGAAAACCGCTGAGAAAATCCATTTTATCGCCCTACGTAGCCATTTTCGTGGCACGCCAACGCTCGCTATTTCTGTTTGGTGATTTTGTCCCGGCCGTTTAGCGTGGTAACGTTCGAGCAAAATGGAATCCATTGCATCGAATTTCGTCGTTCGAGTGGCAATCAACTTGTTAACCTTTGATCAATCGGTCCCTGGTAAACGCTACTGTTAATCTCGTTCCGTGTTTGCAATTTGCGTTAATCTTGCGGAATCTGGCCAATGGTATGGGAAATTGATCTTTAGTGACGGAGAATTGGTTGGTTTGTAAGTTTGCACGACGCTCGGCTTCCCGTGAAGTTCGTTAAAGGTAAAATGTTACGTGTGTGTTGCTGATTTAGGGTATACAGGGTGTTTGTTTTAAAACAAAAGTTGAGCTAATTTTACTCGTACAATTGTATCCGCAATTTGTTTCATTTGACTTTAAACTCGCTACGTTTTTAGATATTTATAATATCGGTGAACACGAGACTTCAATTTTTGTGTTTATAATTTCCTGCTATAATTGGCTTAAGTCGCGGCTAATCCTTCTCGTATTTTTATTAAAATAATGAATTCGTAAAAGGAACGATATTAACTGTCTACTTGTTTAAACTTTCCTAACTGTTATTACATTTCCTCCCGTCATTTCACTGAGTTACGGGTAAGCTTCGAGCTAGCAACTCTTTCAGCACATTTTAGATCGCTTCGCGTTTTACATTATTAAACGCAAGCTTCGGAGGTATTGGCTACGTTTTGAACGAGTTTCCAACACCGTATTTGTTCCAATCTTCGTACTGCGTAAAATTATGCTTGAAACATTTTGCAAATACAGTATGCTTATACACAGAAACAAGAAAATGTCGAAGAATAGGTATTTTTAGTACGTAGAATGTTTCTCAAAGTAGCACGTAAAGTACGATCAGTTTAAATTCCAAAGGATATTGGCGCGAAATAGAAAGTTTGAGGTAAAACAATATAGCAATAATACAATAATAAGATAAAACAAAGGAATGAGAACTATGCAAAATCTCTATAACTCTTTTATCAAACTTTTCCATACAATTTCCATACCGAGTTTCACTCCAGCCACCTTCAACGTTTACAGTGGTGTAGGTACTCTATTAACCGACCCGCATCGTGCCCGTTTCGCAATTTAATCAGCCGTTGAAAATACAGAGAGATTGAGAGAGAGAGAGAGTGAGCGAGGTTACACGGTGCGTTCGGGTCGACACGCTAACGACATAAATGTCCTATTCGAATGGCCACCGGTACGTCGACGCATCGTCCGTTTGAAACACGCGCTCGGTCCTTTTAAGTCGCACGCTCTGTATCAATATTCCGCGTGACGCTAATAGCGTTACAGTTTCTGTTCAACGCATGGTATCGATCTATCCGGAAAATCGATAGAACGCTCAGACGAGACGAATTGGGACAGACGCGTTAACGCGGAACAGAAGAACGTTTTCCTCTTCTTTTTCGTTTTTGCCTCTTTCCTTTTTCCACGAGAACGATTAAAAATTAACGAGTATCGGCGCTCGCTCGGAATACGTGGGATGATAGTGATTAGCTTGGAATTCGATAATGACGTTAGAACGCGAAAAAGGATATCAGCGTACAGTAAACGTGCGAGAGTTTGGAAGCTACGAACGTAAGACTGAAAGTACCAGTGACCATACGGAGCATACAGTTTGATTTAAGGAAATCAAGATGAAATCGATGTACGATATAGAGTGGCAAATAAACTTTCATGTAGGAATCAATCTCTATGTTATTTGCAACAACGTCGATTCGAACTGAAATAAAATCACAACGCAACTGCAAGTCGGAATTTTGCGAAGCCAATTATAAATTGACGAGTATCGGTAAACTATGGAATATCGGCATGCGCAGACTTTCGGAAGCTCGACGTGATATCATGAATTTCATCGAAAGACGAGAAGCGCAAACAGGTAGAAGGCATTCTGAATGAGATACGAGATAGATATAATTTCTCCTGCCAAAAAATATCTCCCTTTTTACACGAAGGGAAGAACCGTAATTGATGGTTGACTGGGATGTTTTATCGATTTGACAAATTAACAGGATTCGCAATTCGCGATGGCGTAAATGGGGCTCATAAATCTGGACGAGCAATACTGCCGAGGTGTCAGTTGAATATCGATATTGTCAGTTGTTAATTGATCTCTGTTTTAATGACTGAAATCGGATCCCAATGAAATGGAAAGAGGGACGTTTAACGTTTTTTTGTTTGTGTTCTTTTTCGATCACTTCTTGAAATTGCTTTTATCGAAGCTTGTTATTCAAAGGATATCACGTTCGCGTCGGCATCCTATGTAAAGATATGCAGCACGTCAGTTAATCCTTTAACGCTCGTTTACGACAGTCGCAAGATGTAGCCATTTTACTCGTCGATGGCTAGTTTCTTATCTAGCGAAAAAGTATAAAGGCGCGGACGAGTACGTAAGGATCGATATTTAAATACAGCGACTATAAAGAGTACATATTTACGTAACATTGTATTTATCGTACGGATGTGAAATACCACGGACTCGATAAAGGAACGTTTCGTTGAAAAATAAGGCCACGTGTAAATAATACTCTTTGTAGCCATTGTAATTGAATAGACGCACCATATGCGTCGACAGCATCAAACGCGTTAAACTAGCGCTATAGTATCGAATTAACCTTAGTTGGAACCGTGGTCCGACACTTTGAATCGAAGCCGGCATCCTCCATCGATTTTCCACTAATCAGAGCGAACGTTGTGTGGGTGACAGGTGGACGTCTCGACCCAGGTGGATCTACACGGTGGTTTCGGCGCGCCTGCTGGCAGCATCAGCATCGACTGGGATCGCAGGGCGACCCCGCTTTATTCACGCGAGGACATTAAAGAGCAGTATTGCATAACCAGCCGGCAATTGGACGCGGTGGAGAAATCGGGTGGTGGGTTTTTCGGATGCCTGTCGACCAGGGGCCCGTCACCTTGCGCCTCCGCGAGGACCTCGATTCTCTCCGCCTGCGTGAGAAGCGTGCCCAGCGATGAGAACCTCTGTGACGCCCCTTACCCCCGACGCTCCCTGCAGATTATGTACCGTCAACCTTATCCGACCTACTCGAGGGGTTTGTCTCGTTACGATTTCGAGGACGAGGCCGACTGGATCGAGAGTTCCTACTTCCGGCGCAGACCCAGGTCCTTCTGCACCGTCCCCGATCCGAAAAGGTGAGCTTCTAAACATTTGATATTCGCAGACGAGATATTTCAGGATGCAATTTCGCTGGCGCGATATTACGGCTGAGATACATCGTGGCACGATGTCGGTCATGTTACGTTTTATACGGACGAGACGATGGTGCCGAGCAGAAGAAAACTGAAAATCAAGAACCGCTGGAAAATGAGATCCGGAGAGATTCTAGCATAATCGTATTTTAGAAGAATAATGAATTTGTCACTTACGTGTTTTTCAATTCTCGTAAGCACTATGCGCGTCAGAGTTTGAATTATCGCGGCTATCGATCTTGATACACCTCCGATTCGATAAGGAAACGATGTTTAAATGCAAGTTACGTGCTTCGGTTTATCTATATCGCTGTTTGTCGAAATACCTTCGTTAACTTTCATTTGCGCTGGCCATTTTATAAAAAGAACGAAACCCGACACAAGCCGTTCGGAATGCAAACCAGGAAAATATAAATGAAAGTATAAAAACATAAATATCTCTGGCGTCGCAATCGTAAACCGTTGTTCGTACAAAATCTTTGGAGCATCTACTTGTCATAAATTCTGACAAAAGCAAAAGGAGGAGAAAGAACGTGTCCGTCGTGTCGTAACTCGTTAATATCGAGTCCTACGACGAAATTTAGCATCGATAATATTCTCAGGGCGTAAAAGAGGTTTACCACACCGATGAAATATCTCATCGTTCACGGTGGCGTGATTCGTCGACGTAAATATTCCGAAGTGGCACCGACAGAAATTAACCACTGGGAATCTGCGCATAAAATACACGGAGACTCCGATAGAATCTTAAGAAGATGTTTGGAAGTTGGTAACAAGCCTTCTAACGCGACACTTTCACGAAACCTTGTTACCAACGAGGTTATTGTTGCAAGGGAAAGGCAAGTGATTACGGGTTTGATGGCGTGTTCAAGGGGTTTGGTTTATTTCTGATTGCTGCCGCGTACAGAGAGCAGCCTTCGCCGGCGTTGCTTCAAGGCCGTCACCGATCGATGAAAAATTATGTTCCCTGATGTACACGCTACCGTATTTAGACTTTAGTTACGCGTCGATGCGAAGATAAGCGGAAATAAATGTGGACACGTGACTCTGATCGATTTTAGAAATTATTACGGAACTTAATGGCAGGGAAACGTATCGACGTGTTATAGTTAGCATTCGCAGAAAGTGCACGCCTCTTTTATCTTCGATAATTGGAGCTATCGTTAGAACGCGTGCCACTCGAAATCGAGGATCACGTATGGCTCGTGCACGATGGTGCTTCATCTCATTTTGATTGACAACTCGATCGCTGGACTTAAAATCCTCCAACTTCGATACACGAAGCGTGCTCGCAAATGCCTTTGGCTTACAACAAATGATAGATAGCGTGGAAACACTCTGACAGCGTATCGAAGAAAGTTGCCAGTAAATTTGAATATCACTCGACACCGTCAAAGCGATATACAGTCTGTCACACAAGAGCGTGTCTGCGATATCTGCGAAACCTGACACCTAATCAGAATGAGATAAAAAGAATGTAAACAAACGAAAACTTCTCTAATACGCGTTGCTGAATACCTTTCAGTTTCATTTGAAACAGTGAAAGGAACAGAGCTTTTTAATATGAGTGCCGCGTACGCGAAACGTCGAAAATCGTCTGGCATGGGCGAATGAAAACAGAGATCGTGATTGGAGTAATATAATATTCACTGATGAATCTTCGTTTTGGGCATGGTGTCCTATTAGGCGTGCTTGGACTATCCATGGAAGAAGGATGATTCAAAGAAGTGTAAAACACCCTATAAAAGTGCATGTTTGGGGTTGCTTTAACGCACGCGGTTTTGGGACTTTATGCGTCTTTACAGACAATCTGAATGCACAAAAGATGGTGAAATTGTACCAAAGGGGACTTCTCACATCCGTGAAACGTTGGTTCAACCAAACCGAGGACCAATGGATATTGCAAGAAGACAACGACCCTAAACATCGAAGTCGCATCTGCACCCAATGGAAAGCGAAAAACGCCATCACAGTACTTCCTTGGCCATCGCAGTCCCCTGATGCAAACCCTATCGAAAATGTGTGGTCCCTAATGAAATGCAAGCTGAGAGGAAGACGTATCACAAAAATAAGAACACTTGTACATCACATTCGAAAGATATGGAGGTCGTTACCAGAATCCTACGCTCAAAAATTAGTCGAGAGTATGCCGAAACGATGTCAAGCTATAATCGCTAATGGAGGAGATTGGACACCCTACTAAGTAATAGCGTATTAGTGTTTTAGATGTAGATTCAATTCATATAAATTTTTTTACAAATATATAAATATTTACAGAAATATCGCAGACACGCTCTTGTGTGACAGACTGTATAACACGTCGGATAAAATTACATGGTTCTCGAAAGAGTAGGGAATAAGTGGAAACGAGATTTATTTTATTAAAATCTGAGCGAAAAGAAGAGCGGAGCAAGATTACCACGCATCCTTGAGATCATCATGCTGGAGTCTAAATGCAATTTATTTAGGTCGTTGTTGCAGTGTCGCAGAAGCAACGTTGGCGTCACCCACTTTTCCCCCAAGATAATACCTGTCACACGCGAGGATCGGCTTCTGGCCGACACAATGGAAATGAGAATGTAACCAGCGTGCGTGGCAATATCTCCGTGGCATGGCGTTCTCCCTCGCGTGTTAAATAAAAAGCTCGATGTCCCCGGGCAGAAATAAATGTCTATCGACTAACCGGTTAATTAAGCCTTGTATCCACGGCAAGGAAGTTCTGTCCGTGCTAACGGCGTGCTTTTATCCTAATGTCATCCGGTGGAAAAAGCGCGACGTGCTTTCTTTAGATCGTTAGCGCCCCACCCTTTGTTTCGCGATTATGAAACGTTCTTCCGCGACACCTGTTGGATCATCGTACACGCGTGTGTAATGTCATTTGCTGCTGCTTTTAATTTTGTTACAAGACGAGGCATCCCTCTAATTCGTATAATTGCGAAAAAATATCGCGTTGTGTTTGACGACGGCACGGTGGATTCGTACTAATCTGATTATCTTTTAGTTATAGATTCGTTCCTTTTATCGCAGACTCGCGCTTTGCTTCGCTCACACCCCGACGTAAATTTGGTTTCGTTATTACAATGCAAATCTTGAATGGTATTTCTGTGTTCCATTGCAACAGCGTTCTATACACTAACCAAACTATTACGTAATATACTTTTCTGTCATTTCGAATAATGAGATATATTTCGCTGTTACTTTTATCATTTAATTACGAAATTTCTGATTTTCAATATCCTTTTACGTATCCTATCATTTTATTCAAACGAATCGAACAATCCGTTCGTTTCCAAAGAGAATCGTATACATCGTAGTATACATTTGCAATAATGTGAATAAAATTTCCCCGTGAATGCTGGTTTACGTAGATTCAAGCAATAAACAAACAACGCGCGCTTTTATGAAAATGATACCTTTGAATATTCGGAATCGGAACAATTATCAAAAAAAAAAAAAAAAAAAAAAAGTAAAGAAACGATACAAAAATATGGGAATATTTATAATTCGCGAATAATAAGCGAGCTTCTGAAACTGTTCTCCGTTATAGGTACACATGGCTTCCAGAGGACGAAGAATCGACGAAATTGGAGGGTCCTCGACCTGTATTGCCCCCAGCACCCCCGCCACCCACCACGCAAGTACCGAAAACGAAGCACGTGAGTTTCGCGAGATCGCACACTCTTACGTCGTTTGACGTTCCAAGGAGCAGAAGCCCTCCAAGGCCACAGAACCAGGAACGCCTTATAGATTCGCAGCCAACGATACAGAACGCAATGCTTCCTTCGGCCTTACCCTTGATGCACCCGTATGCCGCCAACGAGACCCGAGTTATCGTCCTTGGTGAGTCCCTTTTCTCTCATGCAAATACAGCAATTAACGCTGTGGCCTGCAGTAATTGCTCGTAACGTAACTCGCTATGTGCGTATTTACCGTACGTAAAGTTAATTAATCAAAGTAATATAATTTGTCCAATAGTACAAGATCGGGATACAGTATTTTCTATGTAGCTAGAATATTTTTAGATTGGAAAATTTGATGATAGTTGAAATTTTCAGAAGAGAACTTCCATGCTCAAACACTCGTTATAAACTTTCGTTTATTCCATTTCGGACCTTTAATTGAAATAATTCGACCGTTGGGTAATTGTGATTGAAACAAACCAAAACCAGGATCGAATGGCTTGTCATGGGATGGTATAAGAGATGATTTATCGTACAATACGTAGCATTCGATGCTATAAAAATGTCTCATTGAAATTTCTCGTACTTTTCGCAAGTCTCGGCATAGCACTTTGGAGGTCAATTTTCACGCTTTCACACTTTTTTACGGCTTACTCGCATCTCGCTTTTCTTGCAAACTGTGCAAGCTTGACGGTCCTTCAAAAGCACATACACATTTAGCCCATGTAAGGAAATAGGCCCTACGATGTAACTTAAAGCTAAGGCTGTAGATTGGAACAATAGTATCCTTTGGAGAAAACGTTTCAATAGGATACGGCTTGTTTGAAATCTTTCTATCCTGAAATCAACGCGCATCAGAACCATCGAGCGAAAAGTTCCATGAAATTTTGGACTCGTATAATTAAGGAAGCAGAATTAATAATAATAGTTGTCCGAAGCTGAAATTTTCGAGAAGAATTTAATAAAGCTCTTCCTCCTCCTCTTTGATATGAAATTTAATTATTAATTAACAGCTCTGCATCTGCATTATTATATTATACGCATATTTATATATTATTATTGATATTAATATATTTGAATAGAACTAAAGTGTCCAATTTCGAATAAAATGTAATATTTAGTTAATATGTCCATGTGCGAGACAATATATGTCTATTATTTCATTAAAGTGCTAATAAATGCACTTTATGAAAGTATTGACGTATTGCGTAGCGTGCTAGCATAAACGCATAGAGATAGTTTAACAAACTAATTTTCTGTTATTGAATAACGTTACTAACTCGTGTTGAAGCTTTATATATATATTTTCCCGTCATTCATTAATTTTGAATTTAAATTAATTATGAAATTAATTAAACGATGAAATTTCATTCTATATTGCTTCTCCGTTTCGCAAGTAGAAGCACGAAACTCTTCTTCTCGTTTATTCTCTGGCTTCGCCATAATTCAGAATGAAACTGCTACGTAAAACTTTAAGTCTTCAATGTTGTAAAGGTTTTTTAAGAATGGAGGAGCTTGCCTTTAGTTTATTAGCTATGAGAAACCCAATGTACGATAACGTGAGCGCAAGTTTTGTTCTCGAACAAAGTGGGAACGGAAATCTTGAAAAAGTCGGACACTTTGATGACATTTCATCAATCATTCGTGATTAAGAAACAGCTTATCAAAGTGAAATAGTTCTATTGTTCTAGCACGAACTGCGATATAAAGCAGTCAAAGCCGTGGAAAATAGGTGTCGTAAAATTATATTCTCTACGTAATAATGTCGCGGAGAGAGAAATAATATTGCGCAAACATCGCCATTAACAACGAAGAGACAATGCTACGTTTTTTATCCTCTTGGAATAAAAAATCTTAAAGCGATATGGAAATTCTGCAATGGAAGAAGTTAACAGGGAGGTGTCGCTCCCTTTCCTACGGTAATGCAATATAGTTACATACATATTGCATGTTGAGGGCATGATCGAAAGTACGAGAGGTACGAGAGAATACCGTAAATTCAATTTTTCTTCTATAAAGCGACGAATAAAAAAAGATCGACGCGAACGGGGTATCTAGAAATAGGCGATCATCCATATTTTAGCCTGTATTACGGGAAATCGATTGAGTTTATTTCTCAGCCGACTGTTACATATTTCCATCGTGTACTCTAATGATCGAGAATTGAATTTTTGAAGGGGAAGGTTTATTCGATATTACCGTGAAGATGTTCGGATAAAATTTCTAAGATTTGATATCCGTAATAAATATCTACTTCGGAACATATGCATAAGAAAAATCCTACGAAGTTGGGATCAAAATTAAGCAAACAAATTCTTAGTTAATTAACGATAGAGATTTTAATTATTTGATAGCTAAATAGTAAAAGTTGATGGTTTGATGGTCGAATAATTAGAATAAAAATCATTTATTTATTCAAATCAAACAGATCGTAATTATTTTAATATAACATTTAACCGGATAAGTTAGGTAATCGGTTTGGAAATATTTTGTTGCAATAATAGCCAAGCCTACTTCACAATCAATCCCTTATCCTGAATCAAAATATTCGAATAACAGGGTAAACTGGAGGACCTTGAAACTCTTATGAGGTATTAACTTGTTGCCCTCGATCCGGCTGTTAGTCCAATATTAGCCAACAAATTGCCAATATAGTTGGTCGAATGAGACTCGATATTGAACTCTCGTAGGAAATGATAACGACTCTGAGTAGTTTCGTCGCATTGACATTAGATTCGATTCGTGAGTTACACAGAGCCGAGATAGGTGAAAGCGTTAATTTCGCTTCCTCGATTAATTCCTAATGAACGTCCAATTACAACGTTGATGTAAATTATATTACTAGGGTAATTTCCACGGCGAAGGATATCCGTTTCTTATTCGTCTCCGCGCGACGACTTTCCCAAGAACATGTTACGCCCGGGAACGAGATACGCGAAGCACGTTGAAATTGCTTGATTTGTAATCTGAACGACGCGACGCGATGTCCTTATGTATATTATGTTAATTTACTTACTGACTCTCGAAGGAAAAAAGGACGATATTAAAAAATACGCAAGGTATTTTTGCTCGATTATCTCTATTTATTCTCTACCGACCGATTAAATATTAGACTAGTTTAATTAAATAATGTTTGAACATTTAACGAACATCGGAAATGAAACATTCCATGAAAATTTCGTTACGTGTTACTGGCAAAATAATTTTGTAATTTCCATTCAACTTCTCGTTAATATCCACCGCTGTACGATCTCCTATTCCAATTAATTAGATAATATCACTTCTTGCATTTTATACCTGAATTTAAAATAACGAAATAAGTAATAGACACATAATCGAAAGCACGTAATCCTTTACTACGCTTAACAGATGAATTATTATACCCATTTCGGATGTGCCACGAGTTTCTCGTTGTCCAGAACAAAGGTGCATTGAAACTAAACTCTACCAAAAACATTTACAATTCCCCAAACCACATCTCAAACAACAAGCAAACCATATCTTTCGAACAACATCTCCAGAGCAGTCTCTCTTCGGGCTGACAAAAACGTAGTAGCGGCAAAGTCGAACGGAGCTAAAGAGATTTACCTTCTGTGCCAAAGCTCTTTTCCAGCAACGCCACCTTTCTTTCTGTCGCGTTTACCACCTCCCGTTCACGTCCCTTGCTTCTCGTTATTCCTACCACCCTCTTTCACTTTTCTTTCTCCCTTCGTTCCTCCAGAGACTCAAGACCGAACCGTCTTTTCCGTGGACTGGAGCACTCGTTAGCCTTCGATTTCGCCGATTTAGGGTTGATTTATATTCGTCGTGTCCGACATGAAACGGTTCTGTATCGCTGTTCGCAATAGCATTATTCCGACACAGACGCTAGTATCCATGTTACGTCGCGTAAGACGGTCCCGTGCAACGTCCCTCATGGTCTGGCCGCCGAGGTACACACACCGTTACACTGACCCTCGATAAACCTAAGGAACCACCATAAACCGAATCTTCTCAGTTTAATTTCTATTCACATAAGTATTTTCGGTTTATGGATGGTCCTTAAAACAGTCCTTGGGTTTATTACACGCTCTTATAACTTACGGAGAAAGCGGTTGTTTGTCTATTAAAAATAGCAGGTATTTCCCATTAAAAAGGACACCCATACCGAGCTTTCCTCCGTAATTGTACGAGACGGGTCATCACTGTTCTACCAAACGTCGTGCAGTCAACACGACTGTTCCTATAAGCTTCGCGTAGTCAACTTAAAACATAGTCCCCGCTTCGATCAAAGTGATATTATCTTAATCTATTCTTTATTACTACTACTCATCTATCAAGCGTATTATTCTTCATCACCTGTATCAATTGTATCTTCCGACACGACGGAACCTCAAGTGTAACAGTTGTTAAAAATATAAATATTATAAGACTGTGGACTACAGTTTTATTCCCCAACAAACACCCCTATTATCTCACAAGAAATAAGGGGATCGACCTGTTCGTGGTGTCGATCGTTATAATCGTAACGGGAATTTACGACTCCCGTTGACGCGCTTCGACGCGATCGCGTCTCCCCGCGACTGGACGAAAGAACAATCCATATAACATATACGTTGGCATTCGATCAGTCAGTCAACAGAAGGCGATTCGTAAAGGCGTGTAATATCGAATGAAAATGTTTTCTCATTTAAGTACCGTGCAGTCTCGTTTTTTCGAGTCTCCTTTAACCAACGTTCTGTATTATCTGAATTATCCGTGCCTTGAACTTTACCATAGCTTTATCTTTTCCGAATTTTTAATACGAAGACTACGAAAGTGTAAATAGCGAGATATCGAAAAAGCAGTTAATCAAAGTTTCAATCGATTACATAACGAATTAAATCTAAATACAATAGAATATTACAGAATATTACACTATCAAAATGTTTTCTATGATTCGATCGTACATTTCCGTATTATCCGAGGTAGGCCCGGACTACATCACGTCGGATAATCGAGCTTTCACTGTGTATATCTATATACGTGTCTGTGCGGATAATACAAATCACCTTAAGTTTGAATTTCGTTTCAGAGAAGCCACCGAAGCGCGGTACGATGAAAACCCAGGCGACCCAGACGGAGATTCCAACCGTGTTCCGGGGTCGAGTCCCCGTTACCCTCAGCCCCAGGACGATACACCGGGTGAAGATGGTCTCGCAAGGAGCGCAAACGAACGGTCTGTTCAACGGTAGAAAGCTGACAAAGAGCTACTCGGAGGCTGGTCAACTGGGTACACCGTTGGGCGGAGGTCAGGCTGGTGCAAATGGGAAGGATGAAACGGAGCACCACGAGCCTCTTCACAGAACGCAGAGCGAGGAACCGCCGAGGTCACCCTTCCTCGTCGATACGCCACCCCCTCAGGGACTCGAAGAGCCATTGACCAACGGGGACATCTCCGAACCTATCATGAGCCATGTGAGTCTTTGGGGACATTGTTGCGACGTGGTTTCGTTTGAGGAATTGTTCGGATTGAACTTTGAGAGCGGAAAAAGGTGGTTTAAGACCGTGAAGATACAAAGATATTTACATTTAGCGTGTTTACCTATATAGAGCGGTAAGCGGCAATGTTTAGTGATGATTATTGTATAATATTTTTGGCGTCGTTTAGATGGTTTTTATTTAAATAAGAAATTTAATTCTTATTAGCAATTGAAATACTATTTTAATTTGTAATTTATTCTCTAATAGGTAAATAAAATTTTATCCAAGATTGGTAAACGATAAGCAGAAAAACAAGCGATGGTAAAGCCATTATCCATTCCAAATGCGAATTTTGCCACTTGTAGCTTACCATATTCTGTATCTTCACGGCCTGATAGTGTTTCAGAAAGCTCAACGTCAATCTTAAGTTTTTATAACTCGCGACACGGTTAATTGCAAATAAATAAGTTAAGAGCCGAAACTCGCTCTCTACTTTAGCTTTGTCTCTCGTTTTGTATCAACAGCTAATACGATACGTTTCTCTTTAGAGAGTGCGCAATAGTAATTGCATATTATAGCAATGAAGGAAATATGCAGTTCGAATAATGCAGCATTCGGATAATGGAAGATTCGAATAGTAGCACATTTGGATAATAGACGTGGAATAATAGCGATCCTATTGTAGTCACAACGTTGCAATTGAATTTGTAAAATATAAGGGTTCGTTGCTCGATCGTTGCTCGACCCAAGACTTATGTTATCGATTCTAGGAAAACCAACTACTTTTCTATCCAATCTCATAAAAGAATCTACAAATTTTCTTTTCGTGTATCACAATTTTATAAAAGCGAGCAATGTCCAAACTGCAGTTAGTGTACGTTCTGATTTTAAACGATTCGCTAGAATTTGTAACCAATGTGCGTCTGGCTTTAGTAAATAAACTTTGAGAGTGGGGATGTCCGAAGCGGGCGATACACTCGTGGTGAGCCACTTTACGAAATGCATACGAACGTTGACGTACATGTCAACTCATTTGCGTTTATTACTGCACATCAGCTGCAGAGATTTCTAAGGAGAATTTTTACTATGTACGTTCGACGATAAATTTTTATTCCTTCTATATTTATACGCTTCCAGGCTGTAAAAAATATTACGATAATTTTCATGATGTCTTTGAGGCCAATTTAAAAATTTTAAATAGAGAACAAGTTTATAATTCACGTAACACGAGTAGAACCAGAGAGATATTAAATATAACTAGGTTTTACCTGTTCATTATTATTTATATTATTCATCGCACAAATTATTTATTTATCACGTAGTTTAACCAGTGCACCGCAGAATTTAATAGTAGTGTAATTATAGTCAGGAAATGGAAATTATTCATTCGCGAAATGAATTATTAGTTTTAACTTGATAATTTAGTACGTGTATCGAGCCGTGAATCTAATATCGATCTTCTTCTAAATGAGAAATGGAGTAATAGACCGATACGTTATAAGTTTTAATGGTTATCACGGAATTTGCTTGGTCTTTTAAACCGGTGAATCCCGCAAGAGATTTCGTCATACGCGAATTCTGGTAATTCTCGGGGCGGAAGGGAGAAAGAGGATTTAAAGGGTCGTGGAAAAATGTGGAATGTTAAAGGGTGCCTTAAGTACATCGAATTTGTTCGTGATATATGGCAGATATTGATCGCTATAAAAAAAAAAAAAAAAATTGAGCGAAATATCGCTATCGGCTAAAGTATAATTAACACCCATCAAATTGTTCTTTCTATTGATGCAATTCGTTGTATTATCTCCGCTTGCCTCTTTGTTTGTCGTCACGGTTATACATTCTTTTTGTTCTTTGTTAATCCTGGAATATTTTTCAGAGTAATTTCGTTTTTCCTTTTTTTTTTTTTTTTTTTTTTTTTGGAGAGATTTAAATGAAAAACTGGTGAAAGAGTTAGTCGTGGTATTGTTCTTTGGAAATTTTCAAAAATTAGTAAAGTGAAATTTTGGCAATTAGTCGATGTCACGGTTAATCCCGCTTTGAATTCTATCGATTGGATAGGTCATCATGATTCAATAAACCGGTTAAATGCAACGCGTCAGCACAATGTGTCCTAAGCTTCGGTGAGAAACAGACGTGGCGCGGACTTGTAACGCAGGATGTACTGTATAACTCGATCGTCCTGATTATTTCCTCCGCCTACTGTATAACTTAATTTCTCCCGACTATTTCTTTGTTCGTTAGTCGAAACTTTGCTCGCAGAACTTTGCAATCTGATTTATAGCGTTACGTTTTAAACTTGGATAATGATCTGATATTTCTCTTCAGTTCTTAGATTAAACGCATTAGAAACTATACTCCATGTTCTTTTACAAGTAACTATTTTCTTTCAAAGATCTTTTTTATAGTTGCACTTACTGCGTTACGGTACTTTGCGCAGCTCTATGCAGCCTGCCTCGTGAATATTTCACAAACGAATAACGTGCGAAATATTAGGTCGTGCCACGGTACGGTTTTTTAAACAGAACTCGCGATTTAACGAAAGAGATGCGAAGCTTTTATAAGCTCGTGCGATGTCTCGTAAAAGTTAATTGATATAACAAGAGAGACAAGAAAAGAGAGAAGAAAAAAAATGGTACTTGGAGAGATAATCACCGCAACATTCGAAGCCTTTTATTTTTGCAATACGTGTTTCCTAACATCGACGATAAAAATAACTCGTTTAGATATTTTCTTTGCGCGTCTTTTATAAAAGCCCGCGAACGCTTTTCTCAACGTATCAAAATACATGGGAAGTTTGCTTGAAAATCGCTTCGAGTTACATAGAAAAAAAGAAAACTTTCCCTTAAACGTGACGTCTAAACCAACAGCCCGGGAAAAGTACACTCGCAAGGCATCCTACGATCTTTTCTTTACAGATATAGCCACGACAAAGAGGACACAGGATCCTCGATCCGCCTCTGTGGCAAATTGAATTTTTCTCGAGCAACGACTTTCGTCCTGTGTTACGCCACTTGTCCTCGTGGATTGATCGATGCTCGACAGGCAAAGTGCCCGACAGGAAATTCCTTTGATAGCGAAGCAATCATACAGGCAGCTGCTGACTAGATTCGCGTTGGAATATTGCCCGTACACTCTGTGCGGACTATTCGACTCGAATCGCATTGATTCAGCTACTTGGAGAGCAGCAGAATCGGTTGAAAGGACTCGGCCTCTGCTCGTGATGCTCGAATCGCTGTAGGGTACTACTTGACGCCACTCTCGATTCAGAGAGAGCGAAGATATTACAGATTCCAATTTCGAACGGTGGTTAAGCAACCGGTTCGAAAATCTGCCAAATTATTCGCCGATCCTGCTTGCTTCTGTGTAGCATCAAACGTCTCTCTCGCCGACGTTCCATCCGATTCAATTTCACGTATGAAATCTCACCGCTGTCATAGTAGCGAGACTAGATATCGATTAGGCGGCCAACGATTCGGTTTTCCGGCCGGTCTCCTACGTAACCTGACCATCCTCGAGTATACCGATTTACGTGTATCCAGCTTTTTCACCGAGTTTAAGCTCACATTTCGAACAGTGTAAATCGTATAGGATTCGCGTGCGTGGCTACACTAAAGTTACCTGAGCCGTTCGAAAGCCGTGACGATTGAAAAAGAGAGAAACCCGTTCGATTTTATCGTAATATTCGAGAATAACATGGAAACTGTAAGCGAATAAAAACAATTAGTAAGATAACGTTAGCAATTTTGCGACTCGTTATTATACATCCTTCGTTGCGAATTCAACCAAATTATATCTAACTATCAACGATTTATCGATTGCAATCAATGACGAATTTATGCACGAGACCCTGTAGCGTGCGTGCACTATGAATTCTTCAATTACAAGAGAATTATGTATCCCACGGCGTGGCACAGTAAAACGAGTTTTACGTTATTTTACGATTATCATAGTAATATTTGATTCCGTACAAATTTTCCATTTGTCATATGGAATTTTCGTGCAACATACACAAGATAAATGTTTAACGTCTATGCAATCATTGCCTTCGTAGTTGGACCGAATTTTGTGTAACGTTTAATTTGCACTGCATTCTTTTCAATTTGCTATACGGATAAAAATCACAGATTAGCGAGCCATCCCGTTCACACATGCGAACACGCGAATAAAAATTGCAATTAACGTGTTCGATAAAATAGCAGGGGATTAACTAATTTATTTTCGGGGCATTTCCCGCATAAATCATCCGAATAGTTTCTGTGGACAGTCGTTTACGCTATATTAATCAGAAGGTCGGGCAAGGATCAAATTTGAACGCTATTTATAGTAAATTATAATGAATTATAATGGTGGTGTTATCGAATTACTATCTGATTAATAAAATAAACGCCGTGAAAGAGGGAAAGCTTGTCAGTGGAGTGTAATTAAAGAACACACAACGTCGTTACGGATATTAACTTATTGATCGATGTTTTATCGTTTTATGACATTATACGTTTCGAAACGTTTCACCACCGATGCGTGCGCGTCCTCCAGTTTGTTCGTTATTTCGTGTTTCGTCGCTCTTTCACGATATAATTTTAATTAATATACTGGCATGGACAGACTCGCCGGAAGAAGGTACACGATCTAATTATTTTCGGCGTGTCATGCGTCGTAAGGATTTATAAACGTTTATAAACGTTTTACTGGCTCGAGTTTGATAAAAAAAAAAAAAAAAAACCAAAGTTTCAGGACGACCGAATAGAATATTTCTTCCACGTTATTCACTCGCTTCGTAAAATGTCACGTTCTCTCTTTCGTTTTACAGTCCTTAGGTCATCGAGGATCCGTCGATTTGGACGACCAGGAGATCCTAATAGACTTTAAGCCGGCGCCTGTCTCGCCGGACGCTCGCGCCCTTCTCAACCGTATGTCCCAGACGACGCGAAGGTTCCTGCCCTTGCAGAAGACTCTTTCGGACGGTGAAATTCGCGTGGAGAGACGCGAGCTGATCGGCGAAGCCGGCGAGCCAAGTTACCCTCATACGTGCAGGAGGAATCATCAGGACTCGTGGGGCAGGACCGTCAGAGCAACCGTCCAATTCTCCTCGACGCCCGAGGATCTGTCCCTGCTCAGGGTCGCTTCGCCCCAAGAGGATCATCCCGAAGAGGTAAGTATCCTCTCGATTCTTCTATTTCTTACATTCGGTCGACATTAAGTCGTAATGCACGAATTCCCCATGGTCTCGGTTGAAATAAATATGGTTTTGCTTCTCATCCAGATAAATTTACGTCGCACGGTATTCGAAGTACCATTGCTATCGAAATGCAACGTCTTCGATAGCAGTTTGAGAAAGCTGGGTAGAGTCACGTTAAGGAATTGTTATCAACGATCACGTATCGAACGCAATTCTTTCAATGTTCTTTCGTCTACCGTTGCATGGAAGCACAACGCAGTATGGAACACTGAGATAACTGCTACGGAAGCATTTTAAATCTCCGAGCCAGTGCAATTTCTATTCCTGCTACGTCGAAATCTTCCAATCTCTCTATTTATCGAACTTTTCGCATGACTCCTCTTTGAACCCGACGCGTAATGCTATTATCCTACTATCAATTTGTTCGGGCTATTTTTGTTACAAGAATTAGTCCTCGAAACGGCAAAGCGTCGCACGACGTAGAAATAATCGTTTGAAATGTTCTTTTCGTGTCGCTGAAATATTATCCGGTATAATTTTTAATAAATCACGTGGACTGGATAACGTGGTTTCTAAGGATATTAGGGAAAATTTCCACGAAGACGAGAAACCGTAACGTTTCCACGAATAGTGGAACAGTAAAAATTGTAATTTTATATTACCTACGTTTAATTTCGAAGCAGGATACTGAAACTCGAGTCAAGAGGACAAATATTCGATTTTCGATAGGAAGACATTAGCGAAGTCAACGAGGAGGCGAAAAGCTCGACCAACTCCAAGTCCAACTAAATTTCAATACCGAAAGCTTGAATTTTTCTGATCCCTTTCCTCAGAGCTAAATCGAAGTTTAAAGTTAATAACGTGTGCAGTGCATCCCGAATTTAAGCACTTTTGAAACTTTTCTCCGCCTTAATTGCTTGAATTTAAAAAAAAATTTTCGCCTGGATAATGATCGTCTACTCGACTTTTCCTCTTCGTTTGAATAATTCATTTACTTCTCGTTTTTTTTTTTTTTTAAACCACCCTTGATCCACTTTATTAAAAAAGCTTTTTATTAGAAAATTGAGATCGTTGTTCCTTTGTTATCCTAATTAATTACTTCCCTTTTCTCCTATCAGCAAATGTCGGTCGGGCGTAAATTTTCGAAACCATTAAGGGAACTTTGCCGATTATTTGAAACTAAACCGAAGCTCTTAAAATTTATCCAACTGCAATTGCAGTCTATGAAACGAGACTGTCGTTTTTGTTCTTTGCTATCGAGGTAAACGTACTTCTTCTCGAGGAATATTTTACTCGTTAACTTCGCGTAACTCTCTTTAATCCTCGGTTATATTTCTAAGGATAAATTTTCGTAATATTTCCACTGAATGTATCTTTTTCCTTCCTTGAAAGATCGTAGAACTAATTAAAAGTTCTTAAAGAATTCACTGCTTTGTGCAAGGTGCTTGGATTCTAATCGATCACGGTTCAACAAGCCCGGAGAAAAGTTATTTTAATTGAACGAAACGGTAACTCTTTTCCTATTCGAACATATACAGCCACTTTTTAAAGCGAGGATAAAAGGTCTGATCGCCTCCTTAGAAATAATAGCAAGTTCTCGATTATTTCTCGACGATCTTGTCGATTTTAACACCTACAGTCTTACGATTCACGAAGATCGGTATTAATTTTTCCAAAAATATCTACATATTAAAAAAAAAAGAAGTTTCAATTTCCTTCAAAAAATAACAAAACGCTTTCTTTCAAAGCGGCATGTAAAGCTCTCGAAAAATATCATATTTATTCGGTCCTCGACAGTTTCGATCATCCTGACGTTACAAATTCTAACAAATTTCCCAGTTTGGACGCCGGAGGGCTACTCAGGCTCCCATCATCGACCTTACTCAAAGACTTTAAAGCTTCGAAACTCGAAGAGACTAAAAATCAATAATCGTCCAACGAACTTGTATTTTTCTCCTGTTTGCGAGATTCGCAAAAGTGGAAAGGAATAGAAAGAAAAAGAAAAAAAAAAAAAAATGGAAATGTTCGAGTTTGGTTGAAAAACCACTTCGCGTAGCGTTACCGCGATGTTCTTTCTCGATACGTACATCGCACGTACAAATGTACGACGCATATTATTTTAGGAGTTTCACGAAAATCTTATCCGGCGAGGACTGTTCCGTAAGAGAAGCGTGTCATTGGAGGATGGCGTGCAAGGCTTGACGTCGGATGATTTTATGCTACCGAGGTCGCTTCCCACGTCTCCCACTTCGCCGACTGCAGTTTCAGGTACGAAATGTGATCCATGTTTTTATTATGTATGCACTCGCGAGGAGTTTCGAAGAAATTGCACCGTGTGACGTTTGCAAACGAAAATTCTTTGAATTATGTAGGATATTTTGAAAATTCTATGACTGTTGAAGTAAAATCTGTAAGAAAGGAACGAAGCAGAACAATATCGTAATAGACAGAGCGTCGCTTTGAAAAATGTACGAAGAATCAGAAATGCGAAAATGCAAACTATTGATCAGATAGATTCTACTTACGGATAGATCGACTTCAACCGCATATGTGCGCACTTCTGCGTAGTTTATTCCTTTCGTGTGTTCGTTGTTTGCCGAGATTTTCCTAAAATTACGTCACTCTTTCTGCCTTTACGCTTGTGTTACCTTCGACCAATTTCAAGCTATGAGTTTTACGTACCTACGTTCGAAAGCCGTCAAATTTTTCAAGCAATTTGCAGTGTGAGAGGTAGCCAGTTGGAATATCGGGTTTAAGACGAAAGTATGGGTCAGCGGGCTGGCTAGGAGAACAAATCGTGCAGCAAATAAAGGATACAAATCCTGATGTAACAGTGCCTTTGATGGATTTTATTTCTTCTTAAAACATTCAGACCCGATTTCTTCGAAATCCTATCAAATGGTCGTATTCCATAAACTTTAAAATGATCGAAGTACTGAAAATTTACTACACGCTTTACGTTAATAAACTCGGACTAAGTAACATTTTCAATTGAAACTCGTATCCCCTTGTACTCGCGAATGACAATTGATTACGCTTAAAATTGCAGCGCCACGAAGGACTTTACAGAGCCCCAAGGACTACGTGTCGCCGACACGGCCACTACGGCAAAGCGGATTTTGCCCGCTACTCTTCGGCCCTGGAACTAGTATCACCGGCATGATCACATCTCCGTTCGCATCGAGCGATTCGTTAACGAACGACGTCACGAGGGACCACAGCGACGGAATTTGGAACGAGTCACAGGCGACGGTTCTACAGGCTGACTCGTTGGCTCTGTTGACACCGTCCTCGAGGAGAAGGCACCTTCTGCTTCTCCAGCACCAACAACGTTCCTCCATGGATACCGAAGCGTTGGATATCGAAGAGACGATGGAGTCACGTCCATCGAGTCCGAGGATACGCCTGGAACCGACCACACCTGTTCAACCTTTAACACCAAGGTAACGTATCGCAGATCTTATTTCTCAATGTATTTCGAATCATTGGGTTTCATAGAAATCAAAGGCATAATTTTCGTTTCAACTGTAATACAAACCATCGAAACAAGCCACAAAGAGCATTCTATGCCGGCGCCAAGTAAAAGCACGAGATCACCCGCAGCACCTCATCGTTCGATCTCTTCATCCATCGAACGTCGGCCCGTGCTAGAGACACCTCGTGTAAAATTTGAAGCGATTTTTAAAGGCAATTACTTCTCAGCGTCGGATCATCCGTGACGTTGCCGCTGAACGGCAGACCGAGAAGCGGATTCCGTCGTCCGAGTCCCGGTCCGCCGTTGTCGCAGCCACAATCGCAATCATCGAGCGAATTCGGCCTGAGCCTCACCAGAACGGACTCGGGCGGTCGAACCAACACAGACCTGTCCGAAACCTCGACCACCGAGGACTATGTCACTGCCAACACCTCCACCGAAACTGGGACCACTACAGGCACTTCCGCAACGACCAGTTCCTGGTCGAAGCCCCCGCAAACATCGAGCGCCGCGGCCTCGGCCTCGGCGACAGCCACTGCCGCGGAAGGAAGCTCTTTCGAGAGCGCCAGCTCGATTTATAGCCTAGCCCGCAGCGAGGTAAGCTTCGCCGTTCCTTCTCTCGGCGATCTTTTGTTGAGAAGTTCGAGAAGAAGCTGAACGAACGACTCGCCGCAAGTCTGCTTCGTACCCTGTTTCTTCTCAATCGCTCTCACAACTTATTGCCGCTATTTCCATGTGCGATTTCATTGCACCGAGAACAGCCAGTTTTCGACAACTTCTCGACAACTTTTATATTAATTTGTTTGCATTTATATTCATCTGCGTTGTTTGCATTTCTACGTGGAAATAGAACATTCGTTTCGATGGTCAGAAGGTTGTTAGCGAAATTCAAATTCGTATAATTTTCTTTATTTTTGTTTTTATCTACGAAATAAGTGTTTAGCGCGGTCGTTGAGTAAGCACCTAGCGAAGAAATCGTAGGACGAGATATTAAGTACTGCGGAATGCGAAATTGAAATTCCGTGGTGTGTCGCGTCAGGCCGTCGTTGAAGAGCCATGCAGCCCACCACCGATATTGGAAGAAACGGAAAGTCCATTCGGATTGGAGGTACACCCGTCACCAGCTAGGTCCACGAGCAGCAGTAGTTCGGGCAGTTACGACCTGAAAGATGCGATGACAGATCCGGGTCAGGAACTCGAGCAGCAGACGGCACCGCCGAGCGGACACACCTCGGAGACGGAACTGGATCGTGACGTAAGAACATAATTAAGCTAGTTCCAATCGATCTGTCGATCGTGTCTTACCTTACGATTCGCAAATTTTTATTCTCATCCGACCGGAGAACGTGATAGTTCTACGAGAGAAAACCTGCTATTCCTGGATATTCTTGCATAAAATAACGAGATACAGGGACGTCTTATGGATCCTATATAAGTAATGAGAATTTCTGATATTTCCTTTTTTCGAAGGGAGTATTGGAAAGTCGTCAAGGATTTAGTAATTCCGAACTTCGTTAACGGCGTCGAATTAGTCTCGCTCCAGTTAAGGTACGATCTCTGGAAGATTAAATGCGAATCTCAGCTGGGATCGTATCGTATACCATTTCGATTTTACACGGTCTTGGTTCCGTACCTGGTGATAATGTAATCGATCGTTTGGACATATTTTACACACTGGAATTTTTTTTTTTTTATTTCTATTTGATTACAAATAATCGAATCCATACGTCGCATTGCTTGCTTCAATGGTTAAACGAATAAATCGCTGGTAAGATCGATAATGACCATTTATCTAAAATGCCCAATTAAGAATTAAAACATCGATTACGCTCCTTTCATTAGCACTCGCTTTCAGGAAGGTCACCGCTCCTCCTCCGGTGGCTACGCCGAGTCTCCGCCAGATTTACGCGGTTGGACCGAAGAAGAGCGTCGCAGACGAAGGAAAACCTTCACTCTCGACTTCCTTGCAAGCTCATCGGGCATTGAACGCAGCGCAGAATTGTACGGAGACAACGTCGACGTTAGCCCGACGCCGAGTCATCGTCATAGGCCGAGAGGAAAATCAACGAGCGCCAGAAGCCCACACAAGAACAACAGAAAGCGCGAAACTGTGCAGCAAACGGTTCAGGTGCAGCAGTCGCAGCAACAACAGATTACCAGGAGCCCTCAGAAGGAGGATTGGCGCGTGGAACAAGCTGAGGATGGCGGCCATGTTCCTACTTCGGACGATTCCAGCTGCAGTCATCACTATCATATGCATCATCATCATCATCATCATATGCATCGCGAGAGCGCTGATGGAAGGCACAGGAGGACGAGGGAGAGTCCCAGGAGGAAGACCGCCGGTTACGTTTCTGTTAGGAGAAGGAGCAACGAGGTAAGCCATTGTTGGAGAAACGTTAGTCGATGAAAAGGAACAAATTCGAGAGACGCATATTCTATTATTTTTGAAGCAGCAATCGGACGTTACGTTGACCGATTTTTCTCGGCTGAATACAAAAAATATACCATCGAAAAATTCTAATTTGCATGTGAAAAATATTAGATTACATGGGATATGTATATTTTCAAATTCATATATGCGTAGTGAAAAATGTCGAGGACATTACTACGAATATAATCCTGCGAGAGAGAATAATTCTATTTCTACTTATTTTGCATAAACTTAGTTCGATTCGTGTTAAAATTATCTACTAAAAATTATCTTTTGGCTACCAGTGGATTTTTAGCGTAAGACATTTCACTCTTTTACGTATTAAAAAGTTATTCCTGAATGTTATATGTGAACTTTGATATAATCACTTTCCATGTTATTCAAGTTCCTGCACAGTGTTACCCTTTGGTTCTTTGTTACCGTACGTAACTCGCATATAAAACGTAAAGTAATTCTTCTTAAAAAAAAATTCCCATCTACAGGTATTGGATACTGAAAATTTCGTCCTTCGTGTCCCTTCCTAAGTTGCACGATAAAACATTTAAAAAATGCTAATCCTTATATTTCGTAAAGTTATACGAGATGTATCCCATTAGAAATTCGCTTTTTAAATCTTATGATTGAAATTATGTCGAGTAGCACTCGTTCGAGGGTTGAAACCAAAGCCTCCGATCCAAACGCAAATTTTAATATTCCATGCACATGTGTTTTGACAAATCTCGTAACTGAAAATACCGGCGAAACCAACCTGTAATACCGGCATATTGGAAGAACTTTCTATCCCATTTCCATCGTTTCCATCTAGGACAAGAACGCCGCCATAACAGGCAGCCTTCCACGAAGAAGATCGCGCGCAGCGGACGACATAATGTGTTCGAGACTGAGTCCGGGTCGTTATCAACGCAGTCCAGGACACAACGGACAACGGACGATGATCGTTGAGTCGCAAAGCCCAGAGGCTAGATTAAGGGCTCTTTCAGCGGAATCGTTGAGATCCGTGAGCCCAGGAAGCGACAGTGTCTTCTACAGCGAGGGTGCGGACCAGTGCTTGACCGCCAGCGCCCTCGACGCTCCCCATTGTCACCATTGTGGAAGAGAGGTAAATTATTCACCATATTTATTAAAGTTCCTCCTATGAAAGGAAGGAAGTTCGAAGGCATGATACGATAGGGGCGATAGAACATTTGTAGGAGGTTTCAAACGATATTCTTCCTTCTTTTGTTAGTTGATGGTGGACTTGAAGGTACTTTTTTTTAGTATATTTAACTATAAATAGACAAAGCCTGTAGTGTATAGCGTAGTTTGGTCGTTGCTTGAGTCTTCAATTTCTTCCTTTCTTCCTACTCGTTTCTAACAAACCAGCACTTAACCTGTTAACTTGCTCTCTCAGGCGTAATTAAACATATACGAAAATTAATTATCTCTATGCGGATCTGTTTTAATTTTTTACGAAACATAGTGATACACTAACGCTAAAATGACCAAACTTTGAATTTGGATTGGAGGTTCTAGCGTTAAAAGACAAAGAATCCTTGATTTTCGCGCTCCAAGTTAACAGGTCAGAGAATCACAAATCGCTGAAACATCAGCTTTGACTTAAATTCGACTTAGTTTGATTAAAAATTAACCTCCAGCAAACTACCAAAAAAAAAAAAAAAAAAAAAAACAAACAAACAATCTCGAATCGATCTGTCTCTCTATCTGTCGGTCTATCTACCTCTTTTCTCTATCGTGCGTGCCGTCGTGTTGCTCCACCTCGAGGTCTCGGAAGAGATCGTTCGACCGCCGGCAGGTTTCGCGGACTCCCCGGAAGGACACAGGTCCTCCACGCCGAAGCACGTACCCGGCCATCGGCTGTACAAGAAGTTCGACAAAAGGTATCGATCGGAGGATCGAGGAGACAGAAGGCACCGACGCAGCAGCGCTGGTAGATCGGACGTCCGGGCGAAATCGGAGGAAAGGGTGGCCTCGAGACGAGGAAGCAGAGGATCTATCGACGATACCGCCGCTGGCAGAAAAAGGCTTCACGCGAGAAGCACCGACGTCAGTTTGGAGATACTTACCGGTTAGTACGATGTACAGAATTGACGTTGCAAAGAATGTCTATCGTACAGCATGAATCACGTAACCTGTCCGTCTTGAATCGCTTCTAAATTATTCGGTTGAACAGAAAGTTCGTTTCGTTTTTCGTCCGAGAGCGAGATGGATCCGAGTTTAAACCATGGCTATTAATCTCAATCGAATTGATCTAGCTCTTCTCCAACTAATCAACCATTATCGATTAGTTAACGATCGACTGTAGAGTGTAAAACAAACATTTTTACGTAACAAGTACTTGATATTTGTTGGCCCGACACAAATTGCGGAAGGACATCGAAAGGAATGGTCACATTGTGATCGAAAAGGACACACGTAAAGAAGAAGGCACATTCTTTGGTTTAGCCGCAAAAATGGAACGAACTTTCCATTCATCCCGACATGTGGTCTACCGAAAGATACTTTACATAGCAATTGCACGGTGTTTCGTTTGCGAGGTATCAAGGCTAGCTTGAACACCTATCTTTATGTGTTAAAATTTATAAGAGGAATGAGTTTTCTCGTAAATGATACTTCGTAATATTTATCTTGCACAAACAATCCTCTTTTTCTTCGTCTTGTCGTGGCTTCTAGAGCATTTTGTGCGTATCTGGCTTATCTTTTGGAATATACTCTTGAAGTATTGTAAAGCATTGATGGTGTAGGAGATAAAGGGGTAGATTCTAAGAAAAGATAGCCTGGATCTAGGATTGTATGAAGTTTAGGGTTTTGCCAATATATCGTGCTATGAGAGTAATGGGAAAGAAGTCGAAGGCGAGGCAACGATTTCAAAACTTAGCACCTTCGAGAAAGATTTTATGACTTGTCGTCTGTTACTTGTAGCGACGGCGTGTTGGTTCTTACATTTCGATTTTTTTTATCTGTAAAAATATCTTTGATTTAAATATGATGAAGGTTTTTAAATCGTAAAACCAAATGTAACGAGCAGTTTACATTTTCGTACAACTGAATTTCCCATAAATACATAAACATGCATATTTAGATTGTAACAATCGTCAAAAACTGCGACGTTGGCTCTGATCATTACGTATTTATGTATGTTTTATTAAGATATTCCCTTGACGGTGTCGTAAGAAAGCGTGTGAAAAAGTTCCGATGCGAGAACTCTATTAACTGCTTCCACATCTACTGGGAAACGCGTTATACGGGTAAATGGACGTAGCGAGTATTTGCATAATACGAGCATAATAAAGGCAGACAGGTAACGCGCTTGTAAAAAGTTACGTAATGAAATGCGATTTAAAACAAAAATTTAGTGAACACAGCGTTCATTAATTAAAAAAGTTCGCCCCGATTCTCTCGTACCATATGTCTTCCTTGGAGGTGATTAGTTGTTCCGGTGTTTAAGATTCAATAAATCTCACTAAGATCCGAAGGAATAAAGTGTTAATTTTCTTAATAGGTCTGTTTTATTCGCCTAATTTTACCATTAGGTAATAATGGAACATAATGCCTTTTATAAGGTAGAATTAAAAAACAGGACATTAACAAAATTACATTTAAAATTACGAAGGATAATTGCACAAAGCTGCGCGATTGTTAAATTTCATACGATTATAGAAAATTTCAGGCTATTCTAAATACAATATTAAAGGTAACGACAAGAAAAATTAGATTCTCCAACGCTTTTAATAAAAGTATAAGCTTCGTATTACGAACAACACAATTGAATCCATAATTTCTTTATCGTTACACTTGAAATATTCAAGTCAGATCGTCTGGAAAAAGTTGTTTTACGACAATCTTATCGTACTTTTTCCCTTCGTCCCTCGAATACTTGCCAAAAAAAGTAATTCTATTCCATATCCATCGAGGAAAGTATCATCTCTGGTAAAAAAAAAAAAAAAAAAAACAAAGGACGATGTTCTCGTTCGAAATTTATTGTGTCCGAAGTTTTCTGTCTAAAAGTTGTTGTTCTTGCGTCTAATATCAGGTCGGGAGGACGAAGACACGTACGTGGAACCGTACACGAGCAGCGAATGGATTTACATCGGCGATCTCGAGGAGAGTCACGTGTGGAAAAGGCCAGACAGCAGAGACGGCGACGACGAAGTTACAGAAAGTATGGCTAAAGAGAGAAGGGGCTCTCAGGAATCGACGGAGAGCGAAAGAAACTTTAGGAAAAAGTATCAGGCGACGACGCAGAGGATAGTACACCGAAAGATAAGCGGGGAAATGTATAAAAGGATACAGACCAAGTGTTTCGGTGAGTTGTTGGACTGCGTTTTCTTATTATTTCGCCTTCAACGGAATAGTCAAACTTCTTTTATTAAGTGTTGGGACGAAATTCCCTGCTTCTAGTTTCGTAGTTTGCAGCATATAGTGGCAAATGCATGGGAATTATTGGCAAATGTTTACTCGGTCACGATGAAGTTAAGTTACATCATGTGATTCTTCGTGTCTATAAGTTTCCTGTATTTATTAATATCGCATAATCAATCTGCTGAATAGAATGCCCTCGATTTGCACGGAATCTGACTCCTCAGACTATGTGGATAAATTTCAACATAAAGGTTATTCTTCTAAATATACAGGAATATTTAAAATGAGGGTTTTAATCAAGGCTAAAATCGATCGATTTATAACGCAGCTTGCTCGTTGCTGCTTGTTTATCTGCAGTGTAATTTCAACGATACGTAGATTATAAAAGTAAATATCAAACTTTAGGTTCTGTTATCCAAACCTGCGATCCAAATATTTTAACGGTAGAAATACAATACGGAGAGGAAATAAATTATCAGAAAGATAATAATAAGGAGATTAGTCTTGACAGGCGTTTATAACTACCTGTCGAAGCCACTTACGAACGACGAGCAACCTTTCCATAATCAATTTTAATCCTGACGAGCGTTAAAAGTGCTAAAGACTTGGTTTTTAAAATAAATCTGATGCTCGTTCAGCGATATGTCGATTACTCCAAAATAAGAATCACCGTTTTAAATAAATTCCACTTAGCGCACTATATTTAACGGTGACGTTCGCAATTGGTCTCGAGAGTAGTTTACGCAAAACTGATTGCTCTTTACTCGGAATTGTGCTTGTTCCTCGACGACGGTTAAAACGACGGCTGTTACGTTTTAATAGGAAAATATTTACCACCGCTCGTCATTGGTAATTTATGGTTCGTATGGAATATCGATAAAGAGACACGAAGTTTCTAATGAGACGAGCGAATAATTATTGGTGAGTTCAAAATTCCCCGCGACACCTATGATAGATCTAACGTTATGTTTGCGTAAATATTTGCTAAATTCATCTTACAATGCACAACACCTTAACGCTGTCACTAAATTTATGCCCTCGGCCGTGGAGATTCCGAGGATCATTTACCATCCTCCAAAGATGTTACATGTTATACATACGTTATGTGCTGAGTGTAGACACGCTCCTCGAGATAGTTATGACAGAAAAGAGAAATTATACGCGATACGTCACACGAATAAATCGAAATTTTTCACGTAATAGGAGACTGAAGACGATGCATGGGTATACGAATATACCGGAGGTAGATTTACGGTGAACTTTGTGCTCGTGTTTGCATTGTTCTATGACACAATGCATGTAATATATATTTAAAGTGTTACAAGTAAATTATCTCTTTTATCCGTAAAGAAACATTCTTTCGTACAGAAAAGTTTCCTTCGACTATTTCAGTATGATACACGGAATTTAGACAATGTGACAGGCCTATAAAGAATTAAGCATGTAACGCACGGCAAAAACGATTGCGGCATACTTTCGAAGTTCATACGATAAACTATGTATAAGTATGCGAAATATGAAGAGAGACGAAGGTAAAATGGGATGTTCGAAGGGAGAACTAATATAGAAGCGTCAGGTACGGATATAATTTTTGCGATTGGAAGGAATGCAATTGAAATTTCAAGTATTCCTATTTTTCTAGTTTGGAGGGAGTAACCGACACTGGCGTGTTAAGGTTGATTTTGAGAAATATGACCTTTAGATTTAGTATTTAACGAGCAGGCATCGATTTCACACAGGCACGTTCGATGTCAATGATAATCTTCAGTTTCAATGCAGACACAGCCTTCTTACTTAATATACCTATAGATAAACTATTTTCGTCTTACCTGGCAACAATGTCTCGGTTCAAGCAAAAGTTGCAGATGCACCCTCTTGACATAACACGGCAAACTTGTATTCGAGTGTATCATCTCTGTTGGAAAGCAATTTAAATTACATCTTCGAACGTTATATTTAAACTTCGACACTTGACAGAGACCAAGCATGCAGGCAGTTGAAATTAAAATTTTTACGCAAGTTAATGGAAATGAGATTGAATATCTGATGGAAAACAGATGGTGAAAATGGAAACCGAAGCAACCTTCGTGTAACATCGAAATAACTGAAATTTTAGCATTTTACAATTTCCAAAAAGATCGATACTGAAAATTTCATAAATAAAATTGTCCCATTAGGTCCATCGATCTGATATTACAATGAAAATTAGATTAGCAGTAAACTCGTATGAAACTAGTAAGTTCTCTTAAGCGAAAGGAGCGTGTCCGTAAAATTTCGCTTAAAATCGAATCATTGCAGCCGGCTAGCACGGAAATAATTTGTCTATACGTATATTAAATAAGAAAGCCTTATTTCCATTGAGACTGGAGGATGTAACGGTGTATATTTCGGACGTATGCGAAGTCGATGACTGGATGTTAAATACTAAAAGCCATTTTTCTCGGAAACATCTTCTGACGTAGAATCAAATAGACCTATTTGAATTAACACGGCAAAGTAGACGTCGCTTAGATCTATACAAAGCGTACAAAATGTATACGTCGAAATGTAGAAATTCCATCGACGACAGAGATAGAGTGCGAGCAAAAGAGGGAGGGAGAGGCTACTGTAACTAAAATTTACTTCGCTATGAGGCAACGCATCGCTGAAGAATGCCCTGGTACAGAAGGAGATCAGACAAAGAAATCGTTGCCATATCGAACGCCGGGACGTGAGTGGAAGAGAGAAAGTGAACGGTAGCAGATGGGTTTCGTGGAGGTAGGAAGAGTGGAAAATGTGCTGAAAATGGAGGGCGGAAAAGAGACGGCCAAGAGAGAGCGAGAGAGAAGAAAGAGGAGAAAAAAGAGGGAATCGTTCTTCCCGTTTCTTTAAATAAGCACCGCGTAATACTCTGGCTAAATATAATCGAAACGGCGTAGCTTGAGAGAAGGACGCCGAGCGTCGTCGGCTGCTACGACGCTTCCACGATGCTTGTGCGTCAGCTAGGCACATGTGACGAATAGGCCGTTACTTGATTAGAATAAGCGAATCCTCGAATACAACCGCTTCCCTGGTTCTGGCCATTGTCAGAATATTATAACGACCTCTATTAAACTTAGTGGGAAACGAATTTCATTTGATAATTTACGATTATAGAGTTGCGGATAAATCGTATCAGACTGTACTATATTTAGGGATTCGCGTATTTCGAGAACGGATAAATATTGTTCGGTGTTACGATTGCCCAGTTAACTAGGATTTCAAGCTGTACACTTTTCTATATAGAGTATCGATGCTTTATTTCTCATCGTTCCTTTCTCTTCGTAAGTGGTTTCGTAAGAAAAGTCGTATAGGCGTAGAGCGAACATGTTAAACCGCGTCTTTGTCGCAATATTCTAAAGACAATTATGTGGAAATATAACTGTACAGGATATATTAGTTGGCAAGAGTATGAATGAAAACAGCAGATTGTTGACAGTACGTATATCCATGTTTGAAGTTATTAATGCATTCTGAACGTTTATTCGTAGGTTAGCATCGTTGTTTACTCTGCAAATATTTGGAATAACTAACGACTTTCGGATAATTGCTGATTCGTTTCTTTACCCGATTATATGATACAAGGTCGAAGAATTACGTTCTTTAAGCATAGCTTAGGCTTGTTTCGTTCTGAACTTTTCAGAGTGCTCTTGTAAGCGATTTTCGTAAGTAATTATGTATACACGCTGGTATGTACTACAAGTGCCAGTAATGGCAAATATTCCAGACGTTATACTCTCCGCTTCCATAATAAGACGTTGTTAAATATTCTCTTAGATGATTCTCGCGAAGGAAATACCAGTAAAGGAGTTCCACAGAACAAACTCTGTCACATTACGTAGTAGGTTATTATCAAAGACACGAAACGTATCCATCCAAAATCGATACCAAAAGAAACGAGAATGTCTTGTGTATCTGAAAGCAAAATTAGTTCTCGAACAAACTTGAAAAATAATTTCATCCTAGTAAAATAGCGTTAGTCCAGATATTCTGAAAACATCCAAGTGTGGTTGCTGCGCGCTTCCTCCAGTCGGTCGGAAGAACGACCACCCCCGTCGATCTCTCTCCTCCATTCTTCTATAGTTCCATTTCAGGACAACAATCGAAAACCGCATCGAGATCCCCTTCCCCGGTCCTCGTTTCGCTAGAACACACCGGAAGCATCGATCGGGTATCATCGAGATACAATTTCGAGAGCGCGGAGAGGAAGAGAAAGAAAGAGGGAGAGGGAGGAGTTGATTCTATACGTGGAAGCTTGATTCGCGGCCGTCTGAATATTCCCGCCGAAGTTAAACTGAAGTGGAGTGAGGCGTGAAGGAGAGAGGAAGAGAGAGAGAGAGAGAGAGGAAGGCAGGGAGGGTGGCGTGGAAGAAGCTTTTGGCTGGCAGTCAGTGGGTCAGGGCGGCGAGTCGCATTCCACGAGCTGGCCGAAGGCATCCTCTTCGGAAGAACAGAGCTTTCCTCTGCGTCTGACGCGTTCCGCGACGCGTGTGCATCCTCCTTTCGTATCTCGTTCGTGAACAAATCGAAGCGTGGACTTAACGCGGCCTTTTACGGTAGAAAAAGAAAGGACGGCGAGCGCGTGGAAAAGACGGTGTACGGTGTACACCGGAAGTTCTCCGCTTCTTCGTCGTGTCATAATCCATGATCGAAACCGCATCGTTAAAGCACTCGAGAGTGATAGGGAACGAGGAGGCGAATAGACGATAGCGCGGTGATTTTTCTATCGCCGGGCAACCCGGTGGATACGTTGTTCACCGAAGAGTACGCCGAAAGTTCGAGTAGGCTACGAGAAAAGTCGCGTAGCACTTGGAACGCGTCACGTGGCCGGACACGCATCAACACGCGAGATGGTGTGCGATTGCGCGGCCTCCGAATGTTCCACGGAGCTTGGAGAGGACGCGTCCTTGAAGAGGGCCTTGGAGGAGCTGCTGAAGTGCATGCTCAGAGTTTGGTGCACGGAGGGACAAGCCCTTACAAGGCTCGGTGCGGACGTCCATGGTAAATTAATTATTCTATTCGACGCTTTTTAAGAGACAAAATCTTGCAGAAAAATCATGTTTCTTGCGATACAGAAAGTTATCAATTCTTCTGTGAATTATTTCGTCCCACTTGTCTGCATCTAGAGGAATTCGATTTCTGTTCGCCCTTTCCCCATTGCATTCCCAGTTACACGACATTTTCCGATATTTAATATTTATTGAGAGAAAAATTGAACCGGTTGAATGGAATAACAGATAACGTTGCCAGTGGTTTTAATTAAACGGGAATAAACATTTACAGTTCCAAATAACGTGCAAATTTTTGTTCCTCTTCGTCCATCCACTAAAAAAAGAAAATAGAAGAAAAAAAGATACATTGGAAAAGGTACATTACAGAAGGTAAATATTTTTCCATTTTACACATAATAATTTACTCGTATACAATATTTTTTCAAAAATCATATTCTATTTCATCGCAACAGAGAAATTCATGATCGATGCTTGTAAGTATTGTAAACAAAGATTCGATCTCGTACAAATAGAAAAATACAAAAAAAAGCTTTTAACTTTGAAAAGAACGGCGAATTGGCTATCGTAGTTTGCAAAGTGAAATTTCATTAATTTCTTTATCGGCGATCGATTCTGCATTGTGCGTGATATGTGCTTGTAAATGTCGAACGGCTCGCTTTCACGAACCGGGACAGGGTGAATAAAAAACCAGAGAGCTTCCTAAGTGAATAATTAAATTGGTACCCCCCGAATGTTTGCCAGGTCAGAAGGAAATCCTCCGTGGCGTCAAAGTTTATGTTATGAAACGTATCCCAAAGCGGCTCACTTTTCTACTCTTTGGCTTCGAAACTTATACGTATAATGCTACTGGTTCGGCTTCGAAATTCCCTGGGGAAGCTATTTTTGCAAAGACTTCTACGGAGAGCCATAAATTTTCTTTAAAACCGGGTTTCCTTCTTTCGAAATTGTTTTCCAAAGTTTTCTAATAAATTCTTTTACCGTAAGAAAAGAACTAAACTAATCGTATCTGGATTTAAACGTGTCGTCGTTCTTTATCGTATAATCCGAGATTAGAAATGGAAATCATTTTTAATATTCTGTCGAACGAAATTGATATCCAACTGAGATTATTTTTCAACGATCTTCGAACATAATTTTCTTTTTCGTTCGTTAGAGTTTTTTTATTTTAATGTTATTTCAATACGCTAGTTAACACAGCTTAACGCAACTCACACAGCGGCACAGAGGTTTTCGATAACACGTGTAATGCAAACGTGAACAGCGATTATGCAACGACCATTAATCGCTGTTTTATCGAGTTGTTAATTCGTAAATACGATTATTCCACCTGATTAAAATTATCGAATGAACATTTTCCCACAGAACTCGTTTCACTACACTTCTCCTGTAAGAAATTTAACTGATCATTTTATACTCTTCCCCAATATTCTTTAGTCATTTGTTCGAACTTACGAAATAATTTTCGTTTTTTATTTGTTTTTATAACAATTAAATAATTCGATTAAATAATTGATCCAATACGATTCGTTTGTAAGAAAAATGTAAAATAATATGAAAACCAATATTCTTTTCGACCAATAAAAATTTCTATTTTTTTCGCCATCATTTTCGTACAATTCGATCCTCGAATCTTTGGTCAAAAAGAGTCACGGTCGTCACCGAAAATTATTGTCCGCCTGACCCTGACGAAATGGCTCGAAAATATCCACTTTGAAAATCAAGGTACGATTTTCGTCTTGTAACCGATTTATCGAAGCCGCTACGACATGGAACAAGGTGGCCATTAGTCTGCTTGTTTCGTCCAAATTCGTCCGTGGCGTGTACTAATCTAATGACAATAAAATTAAATTTCCACGCCAAAGGTGATTAGGGCTTACCTGTAATTAGTTTACTGTGTACGATCTTATGAACACGACCCGCATAATTAACTATCGATAGTAGCAGCTAATTTCCTCAAGTACATCGGAACGATGTGTTTTGAACGAGGGTTGTACATGTTCTACAGAATCTTCACGTTCTTACTCTGAAAGGAGATTTACACCGATAATTGGTATCTTTTAGTTTCACAAAATGACATTAGAAATGATACTACGAAGAAAATTTTGAAGAATTCGGTATAACGTAAGAGCTGATGAAACATCGAAAATCTAGTAACACCATGCGGTGAATAGTGATAATTAGGAAACAAGATATCGTACATTTTATTCAAAGGATTTTGTTTCCTTTACACAAAGTAGCAACTACTAGGTACCGGAACAATGCCAATTCCGATATTCAGAAATTTATAGAGAAACGTGATTGTCGTCGGGACAATAAAATCGGAAGTGTGCCAAGTCGATGGCACGGCATGGTTTGGTTGTCATTAATCGAACAATACGTGCCACTGTCAATCGTACCTTTATCGCGATCAGGGCCATGAAACTAAAGACGTGCTTATACAGTCTGTCACACAAGAGCGTGTCTGCGATATCTGCGAAACCTGACACCTAATCAGAATGAGATAAAAAGAATGTAAACAAACGAAAACTTCTCTAATACGCGTTGCTGAATACCTTTCAGTTTCATTTGAAACAGTGAAAGGAACAGAGCTTTTTAATATGAGTGCCGCGTACGCGAAACGTCGAAAATCGTCTGGCATGGGCGAATGAAAACAGAGATCGTGATTGGAGTAATATAATATTCACTGATGAATCTTCGTTTTGGGCATGGTGTCCTATTAGGCGTGCTTGGACTATCCATGGAAGAAGGATGATTCAAAGAAGTGTAAAACACCCTATAAAAGTGCATGTTTGGGGTTGCTTTAACGCACGCGGTTTTGGGACTTTGTGCGTCTTTACAGACAATCTGAATGCACAAAAGATGGTGAAATTGTACCAAAGGGGACTTCTCACATCCGTGAAACGTTGGTTCAACCAAACCGAGGACCAATGGATATTGCAAGAAGACAACGACCCTAAACATCGAAGTCGCATCTGCACCCAATGGAAAGCGAAAAACGCCATCACAGTACTTCCTTGGCCATCGCAGTCCCCTGATGCAAACCCTATCGAAAATGTGTGGTCCCTAATGAAATGCAAGCTGAGAGGAAGACGTATCACAAAAATAAGAACACTTGTACATCACATTCGAAAGATATGGAGGTCGTTACCAGAATCCTACGCTCAAAAATTAGTCGAGAGTATGCCGAAACGATGTCAAGCTATAATCGCTAATGGAGGAGATTGGACACCCTACTAAGTAATAGCGTATTAGTGTTTTAGATGTAGATTCAATTCATATAAATTTTTTTACAAATATATAAATATTTACAGAAATATCGCAGACACGCTCTTGTGTGACAGACTGTAGAATGGCTTTGTCTTTAAAAAAATTCAATTTTTTTAGATTCTTCACGCACGCATTTTCTATGCTAGAAATTTCCAAAGAAAATTGATATATTTTCACGTAGACGGACTTTTTGATTGGTTTGTCTTCGTTCTCTCTATTTAAATTCGCTTCTGCTTAAAACAACATCGTTTGTACATCATTTTCGCTAACAGTGTCAGTTAACAAATTTGTCAACTATACATACAGATGTATATTTATACGGAAGAAATTAATCAAAATAGCTGTAATTTGAGGTTTTGAAAGGAAGCCTAAATCTTTTCACACCACGTCGTATATAATACTTGGCGAATATCGTCTGTGACTGTAACTGTAATACAGTAATATTGCGTCTGCTGGCGACAACCTATCACGAAAGAAATGAATTTCGCGCTACCTCGAAGTTATCGTGGTTCCATTGAATTTCTTCAACAATCCACCAACAAACTCACGACCAATTTCCAATTCGTACCTCTTGAATACAATAGCGACCCTACTAAATGGCATTCTACGAATTCGTATTTTCACTTTAGTCGAAGCGAGCCAAAGAGAGCCAAGCGAGATATTTACCTACCCCTGAGCGTGTCGTTCACGCTCCCTATTAAAATCCATAACAACGTCGGCTCTCCCCCCTGTGAGACGCAACAACCTTGGAATGCTTGTGCATGTCGCACGTGCGAGAATTTCCGCCATCAGGAAAAAGACGACAAAGCAATCTTCGCTATTTCTGACACACCAGCTGCGAAAGGGGTTGGGCGGGAGTTGCGTGTGCCATCTTTATCGCAGAAATAAAAGGAAACCCTCCGTCTCACCGTCTCTCATCGACGGTGCAACGATGATGAGACAAAAAGGCTATAAGCTCGAGCACTATCGATTACGTTCGACGCCTGATGACGCAAGGACTTGATTATTTTTATGGCATGATGTGTTTCTTGATAATCTCGTCTCGACCTGTTTTCCTTCGACCTGGATTTCGACATTTTCGATCATGCTTCGACGCGTTTCCATCGTTTTCCTGTTGTTTCATTATCTTTCTCTCTCGCTTTCTCTTGATTTACACGGTTAAACGTATACATAGGTACCTTAACTCTTTCGAACGCGAATTTTTCCACCACTTCTATTCCGCCGTTCCTATCTCACCATATTTCATTTATGAGCATTACATGGTAACAATATGAATTGTCGTCTGAAATATGCAATTAGCGCTAAACGCAATCTCAACGTTAATTAATTGCACTAAAGTAAAAATAACAACGAAGCACCGCTGGCTGTTGTTTCATCGCAACACAAAGGACAGAATTTAGCAACTACATTTAAGAATTAAGTAGAGCAAGAAATATTAATTTCTAAAGCTCACGATGAAATGTAACAATGCGTACGTTCGCGTGCAGAAATTACCACGTTACATTTCTGTCCACGAGGAGATTCGTGTCTGCGTGTATTGTGCATTTTAAAATTAAGCCACGACGAAAAATAGGTGGAAATTATCGTGGAATTAAATCGTTTCCTTCGTGAAATTGCCTCTGTCGTTGTTACAAGTAATATGGAAATCGAAATGTGCAAATGTTAATGAACAACGTGCCAATTAAAACGAATGCGTATCGAGTTCCCTTTGCTCTACTAATTTAATTGATTGCGTCTCTTTGTAAGTGTTTGTAAGCAATTACTTACATCCATGGAACATTTGATGAAGATATTGTCGGACGAAGCCGTGATGGGTACTCGATAATCGATTTCGCGTAAGACGAGCTCTTGCAGTTTAAGGGCAAGTTTAATTATTGGAGAATTCGAATGCGCTCTACGCGAAGCTAATCCAACTATTGCGAGATAATATCAACAACGATTGTTGCAACACGGAAATTAAAAAATTGGGAACTGTGAACATTTTTTTAGATATTACTCGACTCTCTTTTTAGTGTGACTGTTCAAACGTAGCGATTCCTAAGCGAAGATTCATATTTCTAAAATTTATACCTGAAGAGATTTCGTCTGGAATTTATTTCTCGCTCTATCTCAATGAATCTTCTCTGATTTAATTGTTGCGCGAACGAGCTTCTTTTAAAAGGGTTGATTCGCATTCCCAGTTAGAACAAAACAACGGTATAGCAACAGCGTGTCGCACGCGTCTCTCTGTTTACACGCACACTACTTGTTTAAGCGTTCGCGTAATCGTGAACTGAATTGAGATCGAACGGTGGACGAAATTAAAATAAGACAGAATCGGTGCGTCGCCCACGAGTGCAACGTCCTACAAAAATAATTGCTTGCGTCATCGTATCCCCGACGTGGCGAACGTTCGAAGAGACTATAGCTTCTATCGTACTACGTATCGCTAACAACTTTCATTTTCGTATTAACCAAGTCACGTGCACTTCCCTCTTGCCCCGTCACACTAACATCGAGCGACGTAAACTTCGGAAAACATTGACATTGTATCTTTACGAAAAAGAGCATCGTACAGTGCATACAAGCGTTCTACTTCTTCAAAATTCCGGGCTTTACAAAACAATTTAATTTTTCTATAGTAAACTTATAAAGAAAAAGACGAAACTTTGCTTTTAGAACGTAACGTTATATCCTACATTTGATACTATTAAACGTTTTACGTCTCGCGAATTAATTTTTATTTCGTCCTTTCGAGCAGAATATCTCGTACGGCTGCTTTCAATATTTAGAACTGAATATATATCGTCTCACGTAGAAATGAAAGAAATTTCTGTTGATTTAAATAGACATCTGCTACGTTCGGTACCATTTATCCATTTCGTATCTCTGAATGGAACGGTTCGCAAACTGAATTCTACCACGACTCTTTACGATGCTATGGCGTTCATGCGACTATTTGAACGAGGCATATTAAGCGTGTGTTTTCCGATATTTATAAGCGAATATCGTTTCATACGAGAGGAAAAGAAACGGAATTTTCTTTCAGAAATGTAACATACAGTCTGTCACACAAGAGCGTGTCTGCGATATCTGCGAAACCTGACACCTAATCAGAATGAGATAAAAAGAATGTAAACAAACGAAAACTTCTCTAATACGCGTTGCTGAATACCTTTCAGTTTCATTTGAAACAGTGAAAGGAACAGAGCTTTTTAATATGAGTGCCGCGTACGCGAAACGTCGAAAATCGTCTGGCATGGGCGAATGAAAACAGAGATCGTGATTGGAGTAATATAATATTCACTGATGAATCTTCGTTTTGGGCATGGTGTCCTATTAGGCAAGCTGAGAGGAAGACGTATCACAAAAATAAGAACACTTGTACATCACATTCGAAAGATATGGAGGTCGTTACCAGAATCCTACGCTCAAAAATTAGTCGAGAGTATGCCGAAACGATGTCAAGCTATAATCGCTAATGGAGGAGATTGGACACCCTACTGTAATAGCGTATTAGTGTTTTAGATGTAGATTCAATTCATATAAATTTTTTTACAAATATATAAATATTTACAGAAATATCGCAGACACGCTCTTGTGTGACAGACTGTATAATGTAAGAGTTTCAGTTACGTATTTTTAACTTCGCTTCGTGTTACGTCATTTCTGGTTTTACAATTTTTAGATATAACTTTGCAAATGTTAATGCCGAGGAAAAAAGTGCAAAACAAATACCGAACTAAAAATGCATTTATTTATGTAGCTACGACGACGTAGACCGTCCTGCTTTCATTTTATTTTTACCCAGTATTCCTTTCTATTTATGCGCCTGCTTTGGGACGTGCATAGTACTCTCCTCCCTCTCTCTCTCTCTCTCTCTCTGTCTCTTCAAATCTGCAAGATAAACGTCGCGAGTTACGGAAATTTTTTATCTATGAGAACGAAAACGATTGAAATGTTTCCGATTCTATGCTCATTCGTTGCTTTTTCACAAAAGTATCCGCCGTGCTTTTGTTAGGAAAATTTTTTCAATATTCACGGCACGCGTTCCTTTGCAAGAATACAAATCGTATAAAATGTACTATTATAATTAATGTTAATGGAAAAAATATCGTTGTACGACTCAAAGATCATTTGTACAGAAAACGAATCAGAATATCTCGCAGATATAGAGAAAATGAATTGATGCGTGTTCACAGAACAGTCACGTCAACGTGTAAATTCGAATTTCACGTCACTTTTTCGTAGGAAATTGGAAACAATTAATTGGATAGCGAGACCGACACTAATTTAATACGACTAATTAGCAATTTCAAATATACCGATGAGATTTCTCAATTATATGAAATGCCTAGAAATGAGCCGCAGGATCGGTTGAAATGGAAGAGCGATTGAATAAATGCATAATCCAACGCGAACGATAACCTAAATAGATATAAGATCCTGAAATATTTTTGGATAAATAATCGCGAAATGCAAATAATAAATGAGCACGGATATTTCGACACTCCTGTTCGTTAGAATCATAAATTCAATTTCAAGAGAGGAATAGCATAAAATCGCTGAATATTTTCATGAAATATATAATTAACAATGATGCTTTCAATTCTTAAAAATACCGTGTTTATGTTCCATCAATTTTATAATTAAAGAAACGTTATTTCAGCTCTGGATGTCAACGCGTTATCAACGTGTTTATAACGAAAAAGCTCTAGTTCGCGAAATAACCAATTGATGAAGTAGCTATAAAGAGAAATATATTTTTCCCGCACTGTAAGTTAATGTTATAAAAAGACTATCCGCATTAAAAATTAATATTATTCCTCGCGCCGTAACTTTCATTCCAAATTTTAAAGAATCGACCAACATCAGAATCAGCCGCGTGTAATTATCAGAGGATTCTTGGATACTTAATGAGGCTGCAGTGCCAGCAGAAAATTAAAGTTCTTTTTCAAAAAGCACGATTCATATTCAGAATCTTGCTAAAATTATCTCTCTCTCTCTCCCTCTTTCTCTCTCTCTCTCTTTCTCTCTCTCTCTCTCTTTCTCTCTTTTTTCAACCATCTGAATATAATTACTGTCTTACTCATAATTTAAAGATTAAAAAACCTGCAGAAAGACTTGCTAAGCTAAAAATAAGCAAATGTGCGGATACGTTTACATCTTAATGTACGTGTAGTTAGAATTTTATTTGTAGAGACATTTTATATTCACCTAATACAAGAAGTATAGTAAAATAGAATTCTCGGCTTTCCAGGGTTAACACGTATCGCACGATTCGAGATAATGTACAAAAGCTATCCCGTTTGATGAATACGTAACAGTAGGGAATAGGAAACGATACTCGCATAGCTATGGAAACAAGGTTGAGGAATGGGAGCAACCCTTAATCCTCACTGAAATCTTCTCGTATAAATTTCCATCACGGGGGATGATTTATTGCGTGGTTGCGCGTTCCCAAAGTATCCATGAAATTGTAGTTGAGAGTTCGAACGAAGTAAATCGTTGGCTATCTCACGCGAAGCGTAATCGCAAATAAAAATATCCGTCTAAGAAAGGATCGAAAACGGGGCAATCAGAAGAGAAGCTTATCGACGATGACAATGCTCTTTTTTCCTACGGGCCGATTCCTGGTTTCTTCGTCACGTGCTTCCTAATTCACGACGATGTTCAAGAGGAACAAAAACGATTCTGTAATTCTTTGTAATGCGTTTAGGATCATCGACGATCTTCCGGTTGATAGAACTTGCAACTAGAAAAAACGACGGAATTAGAAAGAGGAGTTTCGAATTGTTGCGAATTCTCGACTAAAGAGCAACCGGTCAGGTCAAACCGATCGGTCGATATCGCGTACCTCGAACGAATTAACGCTCAAGGTGGAGGAGGTTTAATAGATCGAGTGTTAGAGTAATTCAGCACTGTATTTGCACTTGTATAAACGTAAAGTGTGATATTATGAACACGGCGGTGGTAAGATCTTGTTGCGAGTTCATATTTCATATTTCACCCGCACGGTACGATGTCTGTCGATGAACTATCCTTCTACCTTGCTGATTCTTCCTACCAGCCGTTGGATTTCGTCTGTCCATCGTGCTCTTCCGACTGGTCCTTTCCTGGGGTTTTTTACCTGACCTCGGAGTCATTAGGTTTACAGCTCGAGGAGGACATGTAATTCGAAATTTCCTAAAAAAGGGAATGGGCCTGTCCGTGCCATAAACGGACACTCAAAATTCCGAACAATTATTATTTATTACAAAACAGCTTAATATTACCCAACTAAATATTTCCTTCTCGTAACCCGAGTCGCAATAAATTCTAGAGATTGCACGATTTATCATTAACAACGGCGTTGTATTTTCCGTTATTGTGAAAGACGAGCAGCTTCGTCATTTTGGCAGTAGTAACAACGTGCAGGATAATTTATTCGGAACCGTCTGTTGTTCTCTCGGATTTCCGTCCATAATCGATCACGCGCAATCGATATTGCGTGCTTCGATGCTTGATAAATAAGATGGATGATACCAAACTAGAAACGTATCGTGTATCGTGTGGTGCAAGTTTGTGATAAATGCGGAACTAATCATTCCACCGAACCGTGTCGTCGATTTAAGCTAAAAATAAAATACTATGTAATCTGCATAGTCGGAATGCGAAACGACAATTTGCGTACAATTCTATGACTTTCTCTGTGTTCGCGTGTGCTGTTTGTTCACGGTTTCGAAGCGTAAAAGAGTAAACGGCAACTGAACTTCGAGTATCATTACTATTCGTCGGTTTTGCTGTTTGCTAAACCTGTTTACGTAGGAAAACGGCAGTGGATTGATAGTATTTGAACCGATCATAGCTCCTTTCAACGGTATAATAACGTTAACGTCGATCAATGAGAAAAATATTTGCCTCCGAAACACATTAATCACTTAAATTAATAGCCGTGCGAGACTTGTATCGGGTGCCGTCGAACTGATGGTAAAAGCCGAAAGGAGACGAATCTGCGCGGAAAAATAGGTCGAAAACGTAGACTGACGTTTTTTTTTTTTTTTTTCGTGCAGAGCTTCATTTTCCAGAGTTGTAAAGTTTCGAATCACATTTCCCTCGCAGCAGTGATTAACGTAACCTCCATAGGATTTATCCGCTCGCAATTTCTACCACGCATTCCTTTCAGCCATTCCCCTGACAGGATACAAACTACCCAAAAACGTTCGAATCTGCCCAACGCCTCTATGGAATCCTTGCTCGCTAAAATAGATCTGAGCCGACTATAATATCCGGAATTCTATCCTCTTAATACGCCCAATTTCTCTCCTACCGATATTCGCTATCCAGCACCCGCAGGATTCGTATCAATTCCTGCTCGTATTGCATTATCGCGCGGCAAATCCACTGTGATCGCGGCTCCTGAAATCTCGGATTTCGGATCTTGGATCGTGGGATTTCGCGCGAACGAGCTCGCGTTTGCCGCTCGATAAGGCCCGAATAAGAGGAAGGACACTGTTGCAGACGCCGAATAACGAAGGCGATGGTGATGGTTACAGAAAGCGACAAAAGGGTGGTGGTGAAACGAGAAGCCGGAGGTGAGTTCGGTTTCCGTATTCACGGCTCGAAACCCGTGGTCGTCTCAGCTATCGAGCCCGACACGCCCGCGGAGAGCTCCGGTCTGGAAGTTGGCGACATTATAATGGCGGTGAACGGGAAGAACGTGATGGACGCGACGCATTCGGAAGTCGTGAGGCTCGCGCATTCTGGCACCGACGTCCTTGAACTCGAAGTGGCGAGAACGTGCAACGTACTGGCACCGCGGGTGGCCAGACCCGGTACCAAGGAAGGAAGCGACGAGGCGCCGCTCTGCACCGGATACCTATGGAGAAAATCCGCGACCTCGACCAACACGGACAAATGGGTGCGAAGATGGTTCGCTCTGCGCCGCGACAACTGCCTCTATTATTACAAGACTGACGCGGTTAGTACGAATATCCCCTCTTCTCTTTCCCTTCTCAATGTCCATTCTTCGTAGAATGGAAAACTGTGTCGATTAGCGCGCGCAAATCTATAGGATGTGGTTTAGAAAAAAAAAAAAAAAAAAAAAAAAAATGAAATTGTATTTTCAAATACTGAAACACGATAAGATACAATTAATACGTAAGGATAAAATTAGTATCAGCGTATTCTCCGTTCTGAAGCGTCGAAGCTTATTTTACAGCGTCGGTCGTATTCGCTTGGTGTACGTAATTAGTTCTACTCGCCTAGTACAGCTTGTGTAATTTTACACAAAATATAGAAAATATATAACACGATCGGGTACTTTGTATTCGGAGAAAACTAGCAGAACAAGTAACGTTGCTCTAAAGCAAACAAACGTTTAGAAAGTTCAGTCATCCAAACTACGCACAAAGGTTCCGAACTTTGCATGCCCGTCGTTAGTTTAAAGAGATGTCATGCAGCCACGCCTGGCGTCCCCTCGAAACCCATTTAACCGGCATTCCTTTCGGTTAATCGAGGCCATCGACGCGACGAGTGTTTGCACGGGATCGTTTCGTTGGAAAAATGGTTCACCAGTGGACCGTTCCGTTTCCCGTAGGATTCACAGCCAGTGGGAGCGATGATGCTGATAAAGTACGACGTGGAGCAAACGCCCGAGCTGAGGTTACACAGCTTCGCGATCAAAAAACAGGGCGCACCGACGCTTCGGCTCGCGGCGGACACCGAGGAAGCTGCCGCTCGATGGACGACGGTCATCAAGGAAGCGATCGAAAGAAACGACCAGGTAAATGTTACGAGTCGCTTGCCAAGTTACTCTCGACATCTATTTCCGGGTTATGTTCAAAGAATAAACGAAGTTTACATTATGTACGAATACCGCTCGCGAACATCCGCACCTTCTTGATCAGAATGCGATTTAATCTTTAATTGGTGCGGCAACTGACCGCGTACGTAATGTACTTCCTTCTACGCGGTCTTTCATTTGCGATGATATATTCGGAAATAAAAGAAAATTACATCAAAATTTCTAATATTCGCAGTCGCTGTTAAAAAGAAAATTTTCGTTACATTCGTCCAACAGAACGAGAGATGGATGGTACAAGTTGAACAATTAACAGCATATGTATCTTTGGAGATACTCTTGCATCGTTATCTAGGTAAAAGAAGCTTCGAAAACTTTGCGAAACGACGCAAGTCGGCGTTCTTGTAAGTTTAAGAAAATGAGATTCGCTTTAAATTCTGCAAGTTTGGCTATCCGCCTGCTGGAGTTTCTTGAATAGTTGGATTAGACGCTGCAAGTGTCTAGCAGCGCTCTGGAGAATCGTACAGTTCTACTAATATGCCTCATTGTGCATCTACCTTAATAGTCTTTGCATTTGCACGAGATTTATTGTGAAACGCGAACGTTGGAAGTAATTAGTTCAACTTGGAAAACTGAATTTTTTCGTAAGAAGCTACCCGAGGTGATAAAAGAGAAATGGAAGCTCCGAGAAGGAAATAGAAAATCGCTAAAGACGGAAATTCCTCGTTTTTCCAGTATATCCTATAGATTGCCGCTGACGTTTTTACAGGTTGACACCTGGCTGGAATCGTCGCTGAGAATGCGTGAAATGGCAGCATGCGCCATTCACAGACCAGATTGCTTCGGATACCTGAGCAAGCAACAAGAACACGCCAGAAAAACGTCGTCACCAACCGGTTGGTCCAGGCGATATTGCGTACTAAAGGACGCTGCATTGTATTTCTACGACGACGCTAATGCGGAGAAGGCGTTCGGTGTCGCCTGCCTGCACGGGTTCAGGGTGCATAGCAGCGCGCCCACTTCCGGTGGCAGGAAACACGCGTTCGAGCTGCAACCACCGGACCCCACGCAGAGAAGTTACATCTTCGCCACCGAATCAGAAATGGACAAGAAACGGTAACCTGTTTAGTCTCCTTTATCGATTTTATTATATTCTTTTGAACAATTGTTTCGTTAAGTCGAAGAATTTGCTGTACGCAATTTGTGCCGGCGATTATGAAAGTACACTACGTCATGTATTTTCGTTTCGAGATATCATTGGCGTTTGACGCATGAACTGAATTCTGTTTGACGGCGCAACAATCTACTCGATCCTATCGTTCAATTTCTATTACTTTGCAAACATGGTTTTAGATTATTGTTACGCGAACAAGCGGTTGAAATTCTTTCCACTTTTATCCGCTTCACTTTTATAATCGCCGTCACGTTTGTGGTAATTATTTACAGTCTGTCACACAAGAGCGTGTCTGCGATATCTGCGAAACCTGACACCTAATCAGAATGAGATAAAAAGAATGTAAACAAACGAAAACTTCTCTAATACGCGTTGCTGAATACCTTTCAGTTTCATTTGAAACAGTGAAAGGAACAGAGCTTTTTAATATGAGTGCCGCGTACGCGAAACGTCGAAAATCGTCTGGCATGGGCGAATGAAAACAGAGATCGTGATTGGAGTAATATAATATTCACTGATGAATCTTCGTTTTGGGCATGGTGTCCTATTAGGCAAGCTGAGAGGAAGACGTATCACAAAAATAAGAACACTTGTACATCACATTCGAAAGATATGGAGGTCGTTACCAGAATCCTACGCTCAAAAATTAGTCGAGAGTATGCCGAAACGATGTCAAGCTATAATCGCTAATGGAGGAGATTGGACACCCTACTGTAATAGCGTATTAGTGTTTTAGATGTAGATTCAATTCATATAAATTTTTTTACAAATATATAAATATTTACAGAAATATCGCAGACACGCTCTTGTGTGACAGACTGTACAAGGAGGCGTGTCGCATCGATGTCGATGGTCTTGAATTACGCTGTCAAGCTCACGTATTTATTAAGATTTGAAAATAATTATCTAATCTCCTTCGTAATCAACGAGAATCGATTTGGAGTTAGAACGAATTTTATGTCAAAGAGGCAACTACGTTTGTTTGCAGGTGGCTCGCGGCGCTCGAATATTCGATCGATCGATGGATAAAGATTGGTTGACAAAGGCCGACCTACCGTACAAAGAAGCAAAGAAGTCGAAGCAGCGAAGATCCTCTGAGATGTCCTTCGCCTCTTCCTGTTTCCGGTTCCTAACGAACATTGTCGAAAATCACAAATTCACCTATCACCGTCGTCATTATCGTCTCGATTCTCGTTCGCAAATTCATCGCGTGGATCATGTCGCAAATACTCTTCAAATTCGCGATTCTTCAGAAATCGTAAGAATTTCATTAGCGTTATTTACTATCACTTAAAAGGCTTCATATCTCTCTCTTTCTTTCTCTCTCTCTTTCTCTCTCTCTCTCTCTCTCTCTCTCGCTCGCTCCATTTTTCGAAATCATCGATGAAGATCCATCGATTTGTTTTCACTAGTTCAGTCGACTAGTTAACTAGGATTAATGGTAATATTCTTTGAAATCTGCCATATCTTTTGCTATTAGAGATATTACCGTCTAATTGCAAATTTTTTCAAACGTAAGCCAATGTCTAATTGCTGTTTAATCGCTAACTGTCGAACAATATCAGATTACACAAAACTTTGTCAAGAATTCATTGTCAGGCGCCTCTTGACGATTTCAATTTTCTACAAACGTTCTGTAAGTTATCCGTTATCTTATAAATTTCAGTGATACTACTCCGAGTTTTGCCACACTCTTCTAGCTGTTTCTGATTCTCACGAATTTCGTCGATCTTGTTGTTTCCAACTGACACCGATGCTCGATTCACTTCGCCAGTTTCTTAGTGTCATAAACACCATTTTGTAATAATTGCTGGTTGTCAGTGGCAGTGTATTTATCGAAAGTTAACATAACGCAATCGTTACTTGAAACACTGTTTCTCAAGGTGTTACATTTAAAATAGTTAATATTACGCTATAAGTTTTATTCGAGTTGTAAAGGATGTTTGCGTTGTACGATCGTATACCGTTCAAAGCGATGGAAAGAATCGTCACTACAAATGAGTTTGATCGATCGTTAAAGTGTTCAGTAACAAAAGAATCTCGATCGAATAGATTTTCTTCGGTCCTGAGAAAGAATGGTAAATTGTTAATTAGTTGAACAGTATATTTCTAGAGTCACGTTAAATGTATATGAACACGAAGTTTTTCTTTAAGTAACGTATATAAGCTATAAGATACAATTAGATTTCATTTCTTTAGACATTTATATTATATTTCTGATAGATGTTTATTTAAAAGAAAAAAAGAAGCAACAACTCGCATTGAATGTCATTAAAATAATTAAGATGATCTAGCGTAGTTCCTGCAACTAATAGTATCACGAACGATCATGAAACGAACAAAACAAAGCAGTTTCGGAATCCCTTTCATTTTCCTACAATATACGACGCACAATTTTTACCGTTTGTATAATCGTTACTTTTTCAATAATAATTCACTAAGGATATATTAAAGACTTGAAAAACGTCGTAAGAAAGTTAGAGAACAGTAGCTTTTATCGTGCAAAAATGGTAAATAGGGCTTGAGAAATACTGTTTCAAGTAAATAGTCGCAATATCGAGTCAGACAAATTTTCACGCAGCGAAACTCCATTTATTCGAATCGCTGGTGGATATTCAAGTCGATTCGTTGAAATTGCTATTTGGACAAACTGCGGAAGCATAACATACGAATGAAAGGGAGCAAAAAAATATTATATGAAATTTAGAGTAAACGCTTCGTTACACAGTTGTGAACAAATATTGTATGCAACATATAACAATGGATTTTGTAATACAGAATATGAAAGGTCGGTCGTATTTATTAAAAACGCTTGAAAGAATTAATTTTCCATTTCGGAATATGGTAGTGATACGGAATTTACTATCATCGATATGTTCCGATAAATGGAGTTCTGCCGTAAATACTCGTAATCTTTGTGATTCAGGACTCGTGCTCGTGATTTAGCAGATTTTTGTATTGTTAAAATCAGCTTTTGGATTCCGTTTTTATATATACAAACGTTGCATACTTTACCGATACACAGGAATTGAAATCGCACACGATAAGCATGGAACACTTGCAGAAAAAAAAAAAAAAAGACATGCAAAGGAACGAAAGAATCGTTTATTCACCGATTGTGTCTTGTATTAATTAGAACGATTCCAACCGATTTTTCTCTTACAGAATTAGAATTCGATTTTTAGCTTTTAAGAGGGTTTAAACTGTCGTCCACCGCGTTACACACGAATTTCCATTCGGAACTGCTCACGAAAGCTCGAACAACGTAGAATCGAAACATCCTCGCGAGAAAATATACCCAATGTCCAGCATCGACCAACAAACACGTTGGACGTTGTTGTAACGTTTATTAAACGCAGCATGCGCTACAACGACGAACGATAACAAAAGAAAGCTGCAAGTATGTACAGAATCAGTTTGCTCTGTCGTTCGAGTTGTACTTGTTTTATAAATTTAAGTAAGCATATTTATGTCCATAGACTCGAGCGAAAAATATCGTTTAACGCGTAAGAATTGTGAACTGTTAGCAGCATTCGTCGATCACAGTCAGATAAATGAGATGCAATTGAACGAATGAAATTTTTATTCGTAATGGATAAAACCTTTGTTCGAGCGATAATCGTTTGCTCGCGTGACTGGTCGAAGAGAGTCACTCGAATAATTATTAGCATTATAAAAATCATAAAGTTGCGATAGTAATATCAAAGGCTTACATATTCGATTGATCTTCAAACGTACCAAGAGGCCAAAAAAAAAGAAAAATGGCAAGGAAAAAATGAAAAGTGTGCCGTCGGAAAAGTTTCCCATAAGCGAGAAAAACTTCTTGGCCGAGTGAATGCTTTCTTGCGCGTGCTTGTTGCGCGAGTATACGAACGATTCGACAGCTAAATCGCGCGCCCTCGTGCGTACATGGAATTGCCGCCATTGCATCGCTATTCTTGCCGCTAATATTTTTATCGATATCGAGAAACCGCGCGAATCGTGAACACAAACGGAGGAGCAAAGAATGATCTCTTTCGAAACAGCGAAGAGCGAAACATAATTTCGAGCAGCGAGAACGAAGAGTATTTCGAACGAAGAAACGAAGAACGATCGAGTTGATCGCGACAGAAATCGATAATTAGTGGGCTCCAAGGGCTGGAGAACGGAAGAGGAACAAGGAGGAACGAAGGACAAGTCGAAGAGTCGTGATTCGTATATGGCGTCGAGACTAAGGCGAGAGAAGCCAGCAAAAATTGAACGACAGACCGCTCAAAAAATGCACAGATAATAAAATAGGAGGTTTAATACAATTGTAGAATGAAGTGCGTCAATTATTTACCTGTCACCCTTCGAGCTGGTTTGAAGGACGTTGGTTTTATCGCTGTTTAGATGATGCAGTGTTCTTTTCATGGTAGGAGAATCCTCTTACCGCCGAGAAAGCCGGACAGCGGTCGCTTTGCTTGACCAATGGACAATGTTTCGTTGGTGTATGGCCAAAAAATAATTTCCAGAAACATTTGCTACCGTACCACGTTTGTTGTTTCACTTTTGGATTTACATTTCAATTACCTTCGTACTTGACAATGAGTTGGTAAGTTATTCGTGTAGAATTTTTACGTTTTCTCTGGTCTACTGAAAGAATGGTTGACTTTAGGTATATTCTGTCGGTAGAGGTGTACTGTTTGGGTTGTTAGTAGATGTATGTGTCTATAATTGATTGGAGTATGAATAAATATGACGACAATTACGATGTCTTGGTCGTTGACGAAGTAATTGTAGAGTATATTCCGTACATGATTTGATTAAATGTTGAATGATATTAAAGAATGAATCGTGTAATTGGAACTGGTTGTGAAAGAAGAAACAGAAGAAACAAGGCTTAGAAGTTTCGATTTATTAAACCTGACAGATTTTTTTTTTTAGTGGATAGAGGCTTCGGGATTATGTTACTTTGGCATATTCAAACAGAGAATAATTTTACAAAGTTACTTGATCCGTAAAATACGAATATATCCAAGTATATGATTCACTCTGTATATTAGAGAACTCTTTGCAAAGTAAACAAAAAAGCGCACAAATTCAAATTTGTCAATTTATCAAAGAAACATACGATATCGGTTAAGGTTTAGAAAATTCGCAAATACGTGAAAAGAATAAAGATATTAGCGATTACGTGATAATATATCTTGCGTAAAAGATAGCATTTCTTCGTTTCTATCAAAATCAAATCACAACATTTTTGATCCTAAGTTAACTGATTCGTTTGTCGACATTTTTTAAGCGTTAAGAATAAGAATTTTTATAAAGCGTGTGACGAAAGAAAAGATTGCGTAATATTATTGTAATAAAGTAGAATCAGTGTGATCGTAAAAGTACAAAGGGTCAAATGTAACCGTGTCCGTCTTTCTAGTGCCAAAACTAAAATTAATTAATTGAACCAACCGAGATTGTAATAAATGTCGTTGAGAGAAAATTATATACGCATTTCTTTATTACATTTACAATACAATAGCGTTTAATAGTAATGCCACGTTTCTATCTCTATATTTATTAACAATTCCGATTAGAAATTTTTCAAAATTCTCATTACGAAGAGGATCAGGATCTAAAGGAATATTTCCAAAATATTTCTTGCATACTTTCTCTGATAAATTAAATTATTTTTATCCTGAAATAAAAATAAAGCGGTTTCCATTCAAATGTCAAAGGTACTTGGGCATTAGGTTTTGAGATAAAATAAATATGTAAATACTTGGTAGAACTAAAATCAATCATACACATATTATCTGATAAATTGCTTTCAGACGCCATGTCGTGGCGAGATTCGAAAGCTGTAAGAACTTTCTATCTGGACGGTCGCTAAGATTGGTCAATTGATGTTACGAAAACGCAAAGTAGATTTCCTTTAAGCAAAATGTTTAAAACATGCGCTTCATCTCGTCAATAACGTTTTATCTATTAACGTTCTGTCTTCGTGTATTTCAAAATAGCTTTATACAAACATATCGATATCTTTTTCTTTTACAATGTTATGTTTGATAAAGATGCTATATAAAAATAATAATCACGAAAGTAACAGCTATTTCTATAATTTCTATGAAGTCATTAACGAAGAGAAAATTGATCCTTGTTTAAATGGAAAAAGGTGCTCGGTAAGTGGTAAAGAAAATTTTTCAAACACCGAAATATTTAAAAACCGATAATCGACGGCGGAATTTTTTTTTCATACAAAGTAGTACGTGTAGTATCAGCTTTATTTTCCTGTCCACTTACTAACTATCTGTCGGTAGATATAAATCACCTGTACAAATACCTTGATTATATCTTAATTGATTAACACAGTCTGACTGGAATATTCACCCATTACGTATTACATATTTTTCCTTTCAATTTAAACGACTTGTCCCATTTTCTATAAAATGCGTTTCTAAATGAACTTCGTGTCATCGTATATTACACATACTATAAGACGCTATCGTTTACCTGTCTATCAATTTTATCGGTAATACAAATGAAAGAACGATAGCTTAAATTGGAAACGGAACAAAAAGTATATTTTCCCTCGAATATATGATAGAATATAATAAAAAGCTCTATCAGTAAATTAACAAATAAACGTCGAAGGTATAGGCTAAAATTCTAATTTAATGCGATTCTGTAATGTCAATGGTAGTTTTTGGCTGCTATGTTCCCATGGTTTCGAATTGATAATAATTATCTAGCCACTATTTCCAAGTATTCGTGAAACTAACTCCCAATATCGAGACGTATAATTTCGCAATAGAATTCGAAAGGCTTCAAAGATTATTAGTTGGTTTTCGAACTCCACGCGTAATCCTATACCGATACGTTGCGTTATACCCATGATATTACCTATTAATTCCTATAAATGGTAATTATTGTTAAATTATTGACGTTCACGCCGTATAATTTACATTAATTTTAGATTTGAATCTTTCGCCGCGTTTATCGCTTTAGAACGAGGAAATGCCTAATAATGTCTATGCCACGGCTATCAAAGGGTAATTGCAATGTGCTAGCCTTCTACACAGATAAGTAACCGCCGGAAAAGTCCTGAGCATACCGAACCACTATACGCGTTATAATTTTTGCACAACTTTTTAAGCGACCAGTGATACGATGAGCATCGCCATATAGAGAATAGAACGTTAATTTGATGCATATACAATTGAAAATGAAGTATTCGAGTTGTTTGTCGATGATTTTGTACACTGTTTGCGTCGCATGCTCTTTTTAGTAAATCATCGTTTGACCGTTAAGACTGCGTTGACTTTAGAACTTTGCGTTGGAGAATTTACGCATATTTCCGCGTCTCACGCTTTCTATTCCTCGTTTTATTTTCTAAATCTTACCTTCTCTACCTCGTATCTAATACCTACAATTCAATACCGATATCTCACATCCAATATTCCCTTCCCCTTATCATTGCTCCATTCCTCGCAATCAGCGCCCTTTATTCTGTGTCTCGCATCCCGTCATTCACGTTTAGTTCAATAATCCTACTCTCTAAACTAATGAAATAAAATGGTTGAAAAGTATCTGTATGACCCTGTAGACCTAAAAGAATTTCTAAAAATTATTCACTATGTCTGCAACACGGTGATTCAAATCGGTATATAGGTTGTACAAAGATCAATAGATAAGGTAAGTTTATAGGTAAGTTAAGGTAAGTTAAAGACAAGAACAAATAAAGTTCTCGGGCAAAATTTCAGGCTCCGGATTAGGAAAATATAACCGGTAAGTAGATAGCGAGGGAAAATCTTGCGTGAAACAATTCCCCTGTTACGATAAATTCTCGACGAAATTTTTTAGCACGAATTTCTCAGCAACCAGCGGGAATTTTTCGTTCAAAATCAGGGATTTGTATCGGGAGGATATAACGTGTAAGGTGGTGGCACGCGAGATCCTTTGGCGAAACGGCTCTTCCGATACTACATTGTTTCTATAAATTTATCGGCTATATGACTCGATGTACAACGAATTTGAGTTTGCCGAGGGCCCGGTACACGGTTTATCCGCGGTTGAACCGGTGGTATCCGTTTGATAGCAGATAGCAGGCCGAACGACGCTGGTATGTTCTCATTACGCGTCGTGTAGGTATGCGGCGACCAGTTCGTGTTCTCCATGCTTCGAGATCCGTGCGCGGTACGAGACCACGTTTCCTCTCCTTCTGCCGACGCGGTCTTTCTTCATCATCTCCTTCTTGCCCTCTTTATCCTTTTCTACGGTGCTCCTTGGATCAGGATTCAGGCTCCGTTCACACTGACCACGTGGTTGGTCGGGTACGAGTTACAGATTCGATCTTCCTGCGTTACATTTTCCCTATCCTTGATCCACGCTTTCGTTTTTCACGAAGCTCGAGATATTCCTAGTAGCTTATGCGCCCCGTGGAACCATTTTTCTGCCATTCGTTCGAACAGTCATTTGTCCTCGACCAGTGTGAAAATCTCATTCGATTTCTTTCTTCTGTTCGTCCCTTCCCGCCCCTCCCCCTTTCTCTCGACGAGTTTGTTCCTTTTGCATAAGTTATTCGCCGGTTTTCTTCGTCTCGTTTGAAGCTTCTTCGGAACGATAAAGAGAAGACGGGAGCGAAAAGCAACCGTGACGTCCGAATTTTTGGAAAGATGTGACTACAGAGGTCCTCGACCCTGGCATTTCTGCCGGCTTATTTTTAATTCGTTCCCGGTCGAGTTTGTCCTTTTGAGATTCCTTTAACAGGCACGTATTTATCTTAAAGTTTCGCGAGAAGTCTCTCGCTCCTCTTTTTAATCTGCCCGCTTCCTTTTAGTTTTGCGAGGCCATCCGTTTCTTCCTCCGGTTCCCGGTCGCGTTCTTTTCTTTTCTTTCGGGTTCCATTGAGAGAAACCGCGGATCCGCAGAACGCTTATAGCGTTATTTTACCATTCTATGACCGCCCCAGAATTCTCCTCTTCCTCTTAGTTACACCGTTTTATATCTCCTACTTTCCTTTACCTTGTTCGTTTCACTGTTTTCTCGATTGATGTATGTTATAGTGCCATTTGCAATCGAATTTGCAATTCGTTGAATTATCGCTGTTGCGTTATACCGTTCTTTCGGATTTTTCATCGTTAGGTACTTTCTTTGGAGGAACGATAATTATTATTGCTAACTAACTGTTTGCTTCCCATTTTATACATTGAATCTTAATTATCTTTATCCGTTGCCTTTCAGTATTTTTCTTCCTATTTTATAACCCGAAACGAACATACACCCAGCAACACACGCCTTAATCATAGTCAGAGGAATATTAATTTCCACTCTGCTGGGTATACACTTCACCACGGTTTTTCGTTTCCCTTGAAGTTTATTTCGACTAAAATATAAGTACGTTCGCAAACCAATCATTATTATACTGCTTAAATTTTACGATATTACTTCCTTAATTACGTCGTCGTCGTTTTATTGTTCCCTACAGTGCGTCTTTAATCTTCATCTTGTTCCCCAATCTTCGTCATCTTCTTGAACGCTCCTCGAATGGAAATACCAAGGCAAAAAGTATGCATATACTTTAGGGAGACTTCATTTGGCAGGGATGCGTTTTTACTCTTTGTACAGTTTCTTCCTGCTCCGTTTCTCTATCCTTCTTCTCTTGGCAATTCCTTCTTGCCTGTCGTGTTTTTCTATCATTTCTGCGCGATACGAGTAAAGCTTCGTTCATAACGTATTTCTTGCAATATCGGATATTAATTCTCTCGACGAGAGACGAAGAACCAGCGACGTAAAACCATTTTCCATAATTTTTTTAATTAAATTCACTGCCGTCCGATTATTCGCAAGAACATGATAAGCCCTTTATTCCGAAAACAACCACGTACCATGGCACATCGATCACAGACACTGTAATTAAAGCTGTCTACGAGTAACGTAATTCTATCTGATCTCGCATCAAAACCCCATACATAAACGATAACACCGTACCTGGAGTTTCGTACATAACGACTCGCGATTATCGTTTCACGCTCGCATTTCCATTTATTCATTGAGCGGATGCATTTTCTACGCAACTGGGGCGGAAATAGGGGCAGTTACTCGACTAGAATCGATTCGCATCTGAAAATTTGCGAACAAGCACGCGTTACGCATGGGGCGCGTGCACATGGAGCGCGCTAGGCGCAAATGAAGCGGTACCGTAAGCAGACGCTCGCCGGCAACACACGCACCGCGTGCAATGTGAACGCCCTCGTCGGTAACCACCAACTTTTGTTCGCGTTCGATGCATCAAAATTCGACGCATCGTATTCCGTGTTTTAAGGTAGATTCACACGCGACATTGTTACCTCTCTCCAAATACTGTGCCGTGCAAAAATGTTTAAGGTTCGTTTCGATATCGGCACTGTACAGAATGCGACCGAACAACACGAACAAGCGGGTACAGGGTGATTCTTTATGGAAAAATAAGAAGAAGAATAACGTTCGTACAATGTTTCATTTTTTGGAAGATCGAGTTTGAAAATCTGTTTTCAAGCATACTCGAACGTGTATAATTCTGGACTCAACGGGAGCAAAAATAATCGGCAGGACGTTGTTCTACGTGCAAAAATAAGTCGAAAATGTGGAATAAAATTTGTTCGGAGAACGCTTTGTCTCCGAGGAAAATAAACTTGAAAATTTGTCGCATACGCGTACCAGGCTGATCTTTGGGAAACTTTAATGGAAAAACTTTTCTCTCTGGCATCTTTTTCCGGTATTCGCCATTTACGAGAAAAACGCTAGGTACCAGACATCACTGAACACCCTGTATACGTGTTTTTTAACACCAGTCGATGAACAGAAATACAGAAGTTACATTCGGCTTGTCAACGTTTCTTAAGAGTACAATTCTGTTAATTATTTCGAGATGTACCACTTTCTAACTTTTATCGACGCTATAAGACCTCCAAATTGAAATGAATCTTTTCCAGAGTTACTGAACGAGATCCATAACAGGTAACGGTTTAATAAACCGTGAACAAAGGAAATCCGTCCATAACTTCCATGAAAGCTTCGACAGGAACGATTCGACGTCGAATTTCCTCTCTATGTTTCCCTTAAATTCTTCAATTAGATCAAATTCGATGAAATCTTGGTCGAAAGTCAGCCAACAGAGTTGGACTGCTCGTCGTTTCTCTTCCTCTTGGAAGCGAGGAGTCGCTCGCCCAGTCTTCTTCCAACTTCCAGCACGGTGGTGATCTTGATAACTTCCCGGCATGGATGTGATGGTGGTGGTGGTGGTGGTGGTGGTGAGATAGCGTCGGTGGTAGTGGCTGCATGTGGTCGGGGGCGGAAAGAGGAGAGGGAACTAGTTCAGTGAACAAAACGACGGGAGAGGCAGTTGCACGCTGTAGCAACGCCTCGCGTGCTGTCGCCTTGCCTAAAAGCTTGTACGGATCGAGTCCTCTGACCCCCCGAAACCTACCATTCGCGTTTTAATCGGTGCGTGACTTTCTCGCACTCTCCGATGACTTACGATGTGCGAAGCAGAGTCAAAAATTCGCTTGAGATTCTCTTCTCGTACGATTTTAACGAGAATTTGGTGCAACTGCGTCTTGTCTTTTACACCGCGTTCTATGATTTTCCATGCGGTTACGGTACATTGTTTTGTTCTTCAGGAAGAGAGCATCGAGGTTCAGACTATTGATTTCAACATTATTATAAAACTCTTCCAATTGTTATACTTGGGTGTAGAATCGAGGAGACGATGATTCTTCGCATCGAGAGATTCAACGTGTAAAGTACAAACGAATGTACATATCGCCACTGAAATCATTGAGCCGTTAAACGTTTAAATGCGCAAATCTAAATTCTAATACGAAACTGTTCTGTAACTTTATCGTTAGCGTCCATCCTCGTTCGTGACGTGTTCTCACACGCGAGATCACGTACAACGTTGTATTTTGCATCTGAGTAACTCGAGCCACTCCGATATTTAAATGTAAAATACCTGTCGTCGGAGACCCATTTTTTTTCTCACGTAAAGGAACCATGTTGACCTTCTCCCTAGCATCTGGGCCTTTTAGGGAAAAGGCTCGTCACCGCATACCGTTACCGTAGCCTCCTCCGGTAATTCGTCAATGTTTCGTCACAACGAACCCTCCAGCGTTTTGCATTTACAACTCATTACTCTTTGTGTAAATTGCGTAAATTTGTAATAAACGTGATAGCAATGATCTCTAATATATTTTTAGAAAACAATCGGTATTTTCAGAAAGAATAAATTAATTGATCATTTTTTAAATAAATTTCATCGACTTAAATTATTCGAACGATTCTTTTAGCAAGAAACTGGTCCTAAAGGTTACTGTAAAAAAGTCAGAGACAATTTACGGCGTTAATTATCATATATCCTGCCACGCTTGCCTAATCAGGTTTTAATTCGATCTCGGATTACCTCGCGAGTACAAAAGCAATGGAATAGGCGAAGAAAAAACTTGTCAAAAGCGTCCACGGAGGTTCTTTGTCGGTACATTGAGCAATATAGGAGGCCAGTAAAAAAAATCGACTACATTATCTCTCCGAGATGCTGCGTAAAAACGTTCCTCCGTAGCTGATTCGTCCACATTGGCAGGTACCTGCAGCGTTTACACGACGCTACACCCGACAGCGTGTCGCCGGCTCGTGAATACAAATGCACCTGCAGGTAGACGTTGACCTACGCACAATAGCGCACGAAAGATGGAAAAGTTCATAGCCGCTTACGGTGAAAAGTAGCTACGATCGATGATCGATAACAGCTTCTGCCTCGATCGTCTTTTTCAACGAGTTTGGATCCGATGCTCGACGCTTATTTGTTACGCGCAAGATTAAACTCTGAAACGTCGAGTTTGATTCTTCCGAACTACCGCATCAACGATTTTTTGTTACTTAGGAGGTTTATCTTTGTCAAAGAAATATAAGTAAATTTTTTCTGCATTTATTTTTATTATTGCAAGTTCCTTTGCATTTAATAAAAAGCGAATTCGAACAAGTCGTACTTCTATTCCGACTGGAAAGAATATCGATCGAACGATAGCAGTGGGGATGAGAAATCGATTTTTATGGACGGCAGTACGTTTTCTCGTGACGCGGAACAGAAATTCACGGGACATTAAAATAGTCGATGAACATCGATGGGTCGTCAATGGGAGGTTTGTTCCGGTGTTGCTGCGGAGAAAACGATCTGATCGCGCTGCGAGCTGATGGATGCTCGGCGAGAAGGTCGATATTCGAGAAATTCGTCTTAATATTCATACCAGGAGGTCGTCTCGATCGCCGATCTATCGATCGACCGCTCGTACCTCGTCTATCAGCCACCGGCGAATGTTCGCGTTCGCCAACCGATTTCGTGACCGATTTTTACCAAAGAGTAGAAAGCAAGGTGAATAGGGAAATCCAATAATAGCCAGAATACGAACCGTATCGAGTTGACCGCTGCATGAATAACGCTGGAACCGTGTCCGATTGGAAATTCTCCTTGCGTAACGAGTAAAATGAATATTTTAACCGGATAATCTTGGACATTACGGATATTTAGCGAGATCGCAGTAGCTGTCTTGCCATTCGATGAATACATCGATCAGTACCTCTGTTTTTTTTTTTTTTTTTCTTTCTCGCCAGAAACGTCTTATTTTAAGTAATACTCGTTCCGATATACCGCTTCGTTTCTCTTTCCAGATAATTTCGTCGAAACGTACAGAAAGTAAAATGTAGCAACTACGTTATGTAGCAGTGCTACGTAAATAAGCGATGGAATAGACGCGACACGTGCATCGGTAGCAGCGAACGCGTAAACTATTCCACCTCCTATTGCCGTAAAAATCGTGTCCGGCGGAAGGACACAGCCAGGAAGCGTTCGGTTGCAAAGCGACTGGACTCGGAAGGAATCCGGAGCAGTTGCTCGTGGCCACCGCGAGGAGACGAAGGTAAGCCAAAACGAAACGGAGAAACGGGTCTCGGCTCGGTCAGACGAACGCGCGAATCTCCGTAGTTTTTCGTAATTCCAATAGCTGGATTCTTGCGAGTTCGATGTTGCTCCGCGAGGAAGCGTGGCGTGGCGTGGCGATCGTGGCGCGAGCAAATCCCTGTGGATCGCACGGACGAACAATTACGCCGGTTGTTCTAGGCAAGTGGAGCGAGATCCACGATCCATGAACTAGAACCAGCCTCGTTCTTCCGAGACACTCGATTGGATCGGTTCGCCGGTGTAAAACCGGCTGGGCGTCGGCGGCGGCGGCTGCTGCCAGCAGAAAAGAGACGGAAAGAAAGAAAAAGAACCGCGTGCTCTGCCCACGAGGGAGAGGGATGGACTGGATGTCGACTGGCCCGGGAAGAAGAAGCAAGAGAAGAGAAGAAGTAAGGAGAAAGATCGAGGCTCGATCTCTCTGAGTGCCTCTGGCCGCTGGTCTCTCCCCTTCCCGCCCACCATCGACCGATCTCCTTCTTCAGTGCCGGCGCCGTACGGGTTTCCTACAGGTGGACTTACAACCTGCCCCACGATTTTTTACCTTCCGTTACCCCTTCGCCCGAACTTCGCGTTTCGAACGTGACGCGATCTACCTTCATCCTCGTTTCTAGTAAATAATGCTTCGAGCGGCTGTTGCCTCCTCCTGGAATTCGACTTTCCTCTTATGTACAGGTGGTTGAGATCTAAGACGAATAAGGAGTCTTCGAGTTGCTGCACGGTCCATTGACTTTCGGAAGGATCGATCAGGTATGTAAATGCACGTAAACGAACGGGTTCTTTTGGCAAATTGGTAATAGTCCGGTGGCGAAGATGCAACGTGTTTGCGCGCTGGATTCCGAAGGAGGATTCGAGATGGATGTTTATACCGGCTCTGTAGATAGAGAATATAGGATTCGAAGGAGATGGATATGTTTATCGATCAGGGGGGCACCGAACCTTGGTATTACGCACCTGTTCCTCATACCATGTCTCTACCTAAACCTCCTGCGTTCAACCTGCGCGGCACCGCGTCGTAGGCACTGGTAGATAGGATACCCGTGGATCTCCCTCCCTCGTTCCTGGTCCCCTTTGCTCTGCGTCTCTGTTAGCGATGGGTTTGACGCGGAATGGAGTTTTCAAGTTGGAGCAAACGTTGCCGGAACGTTGATCGTACCCATGCGGGATAGAAAATAAGGATAGAAAGGCTTGATCTCGCAACGACCGGAGAAACGTTCGTGTTGAGGTTGAGGTTGAGGTTGACTGATCGAAGAACGAGCGAATGAATTTGTAGTAGAAAAGTATATTGAAATAATTAAAGGTATAAGCATAAGTATAAATATAATGTATAAGTTTATGCTGATTTAGATACTTACTCTCTTAGCGTTACTAGACAATGGAACGATAGGGAGCATTTTCATATGTTTATAGCGAAAGGACATTACCAAAATATGTTAACCTCATAGCTTTGGCTAAAAGCTACAGGGAATCTAAATAGAAATCTGTTTATTAGTTTCTTCGTTCCTAGACCTTGCAACCCAAAACAGCAATAGCAGCCTCCAGGTCACGGATATACATAAATAAAGTTGTAGAGTTTTTCTTGAAGTAGTTCAACAGTTTGGAACATCGTATCGGTACGTATAGCCAGGTATGAACGATCGTCCGTGGGATTTCCAACGCCGCAAGAAGAATTATTTGGAAGGGTGTCCTCGGACGATCAATAACATCGTCCATGTTTCGAGGGTCTCGACGAAGGTGCAGCTTATCGATAAATATTCGCAATATCGTATCGGCGATATATACCACCGACCCTTCTAGTCGAGAATCTTGAAATACCGACGGTATACATCAGTGTAGTTTAAGAGAAGCCTCAAATCGTTTATCAAACGGAGATGCGCTCTCTCAATTCGTCGAATGTCCGTGGAGGAACCGAACGAGTAACGCGGAAGAACGTTCGCACGAAAAATTACGTTTAAATATGTTTCTGGTATCGTTTGATGAACAACCAGCAATCTAATCTAAAGTCGTTTCATGAATTTTGCATGGCGCTTCGAATAGAATTATCTCGGATTATAGTTTCGAAATAGCGCAAACCTTAGGCGCGGTTACATATTCGACGATTTAGTCAATCGTTATCTTCGATGTTCCTTTTGGTTATCTGATTTTATCGTAACGCATTAACGATGTCTCGTTGCAGCGAGCCGTAAGCGTTTCTTCGATCTCCTGCTAAACTTCTACGTCTCTCTGACTCTTATTTGCATGTATAATTTAAATTTTCATGCAAATTAAATTCGATCCGTACATAGACTATGCAAATACATTCTCGCGTGTCCGTGCATGTTGGAGTAAAATTACTCCCGTAATTCTGCTGCCGCGCTTCCTCCTCGTTCGAATTAAACCGAACGTTAACGTCACCCCGAACACGCTACAATCGGCAAAACTTTCGCATTTCCATATCGGATTAAAATTACGCTCAATCCTACGATACGATTAACCTGTTTAACCTATTATCGCGTACGTACAGGTGGACAAAAAGAAAAATTTTCTACGAATAAACAGAGTTCTCCGCGCTTGTTCCCTACGCGGCAGCTGGGAAATTGTTCGGGCAGGATGCTGAACGCGGAAGGGTCTCGGTCCCATTGCTAGGGCCTGCTCCAGGTTCTGCTGCGTCTCGGTTGGACTCCTATTGGCCGGTTCCATCGGACTCTGTCGCACCGTCGTCGGCCAGAAGCGAGGCAGTCGGAGCACAGCATCCAGCAGCAGCGCTACTAGCGGCAGCCGAACGGAAAGACTCCCAGGCAAGTCGTGGTCTGTTACCTGTGTGTCCGCGTGCGTGTGGACCATGCGTGTGCCTCGGCTGCGTGGGTGTGCGCCGAGGTAGCCTACCTGGCGGCGTCCAACACGCAGTAAACCGCGCGCTCCTTCGTGTCTACGATCGAGAAACGTAGGTACGGTGCTACGTCCGCGACGATTACGCGGTTTTCTTCCTTTTCCTTACGTTCCTTTTTTCTCTCTCTCTCTTTCTCTCTCTCTCTTCCTCTCTCTTTATCTATCTATCTATCTCCCTCTCCGATCGCGACTCGGCGGTGATCCAGGCTTTCGGAAGAGGAGAAGCGATCCTCCACGATCGAGCGGTATCGAGGAGGTTGGAGGAGGTGCGCGGCGAGTGTGCGAGTTTCGTGGCCGAAATCGTGTGCCCCTACCAACTTGATTGTACGATTCACAGTGTGTCGCTAGTGCGGATCCGTGTATGTGTGCTTACGTGGGTGCTCGCGGATGGTTTCACGATAAAGCAGCCGAGGAACGAACAGCAGAATCGTTGGTGGCAGCGACTCGATGTAGCCGATCCTGGTATCGCGACGAATGCTCCCGCCAGCGATCGCTGCACAGGATCACACGTCTCGGGCGGAGATGCGACGGTGGACCGATATCGGCGGAGAGTAAACGCGAGATCGAGAAGCGTTCTCGACGGCCGACGTTTCCCTGGTGAGCTCCTTTCTAGGATCGTCGTACAGGCGTCGAACATTTAGATCGATACGGAGGTAAAGAGGGAACAAGGTGCTCGTTGCGTTCTTCTGGGCATTGGCGATTCCAACATGGCCGCTAGGACTAGCCGTGACCGCTGGGTCCGCGGAAGCCATGTTGGCAGGTGTGCTCGGCTCGAGATAACCAGTTCACGTTCGTGGAACGCACGCGGCTGGCTAAACGGGAGCGGGTTCCACACATTATCGCACAATTGTCTGGGAAACGCGATACGCGATAAAGTCGTGTTCTTTTGATTCATTAGACGAGCAATTAGTCATGGCTTTAGGTGGAAACCGCGTTTCGTTTTACGCTGTTGAATAGCGTTGTCCGTTGGATTTATCGTGAACGAGACCCGTTGCTCGGGGGATTCCGCTTTTCTTGTCGCTCGATCGCTTTATTCATGTAGAATCGTGAGTAAGGTACGACGGACGAATGCTTTTTCAACAGAGATATTTAGATAGAGTTTAGGTTCGTAGAACGATAATAAGAGAATTTCTTGACCGTACGGAACGTATCGTATAAAGGGTCTTGTCAATTAACGATCGATTACGATAATGGAGCAAAATATCACGAGGAAACGATATCTCTCGTACTATGAATTCAATTCGTATCGATGTTTAATGGAAGTCACAGACGAATAGCAAGATGGCGGATATGTTTAACGTGGTTTACACTTAACCTTGTCACGTGGATTTCTCGGCTTAATTTCAAAAGATCCATTATCGATGATGATTTTCATACAAGTCGCTAATGCATTTGGCATTCGTAGATTCATTCTCGTCGATCCGTTCTTCCTTCTTTTCTTTTTTTTTTTTTTTTGTTTCTTTTTTATCGTACGACAAACTACAAATCTTAGGAAGTTCGGAGAAACAAACGTTACGAACGTAGCTAAAAAGTCCTTGAATCGCATTTCCATGGCATTTCGTAATCGGAGTATACGTTACCATTTTGCAACGGTGTGAAAGTCGTTTTAGAACTTCTTGCTTCGAAGTAGTAATATTGTTTACCTAGAATTTTTTCCTTTTCTCAGAAGCCTAAATCGTTTGTTTCGGGGTAAATGCCGTACATAGTGAAAGCTTTATCTTATCACGAAGGTAGAGCGGAAACGAAAATATATAGCTTTATCGGTTGTCGTGAAAAGTAGCGTTACATATATTCCCCGATTTTATTACTATAATTCGGTTCAGCGCGTCGAATGAATAAAAATAAGTAGTAGCTGAGAAGTATCGTTTTCAAGGACAAGTATCCAGTAATTTAATACCAATGGAACGTTTACACGTTTAAATCTTCCCTTTACCCGAAAGTTATCCAAAGAAACGTATCGTTTCTCGTTTGCATCTACCCGGTCTCTCAATTCATAACAACACCGTCGCAGTACGAAAAATATATGCGTCATAACGGTTTACATTGGCAGACAGGGAAGAATATTTCACCTAAAGCTCGAATAATAACTTTAACGTAATAAAAATTACGCGATGAAGAACTATCCGAACGGTGGAACTTGAATTTGTCAATTACGTTTTCTATCTCCACTATCTCCACATGCTATATTTCCAGTCATCGGGTATCTTTTTCACGCGGACCCGAAATTCAGCCCAATTCGCATGTAAATTCCCCTTGTACCCTCCAAGAAAACCTATACTATACGATATCTTTCGTACGATTACCGACGACGAACGGGGCATCGATCAGCAACGAAGTTGATTGAAATTGCAGGTGTCATCGGTATGCCGACGGACATCGTGGCGTCGTCGGCCTCGGCCTCGGCTACGGTCTCGGAGGAGACGAGCAGAGGTCGGGACCTGGGCCTTGGGCCGTCACCCAGGACGGCACCGACTTCAGCGGGCGCATCGTCCTCAGGATCAGCGGCACAGTCGACTTCGAGGGGCTTCGACCCGTCTAGCGCCCTGGCTGCCTATCATCACCATCGACATGGCTTGGTAGCCGGCTTGGGTCACCATCATCACCGAGAATCGTCCGCGTTCGTGCCCGTGGTGCCTTCGAGGCTGCACTTGGCGCCCTATCCGGCCGACCTGCACCCTCACTTAACCGGACCACCACCTTCCTCGTCGAACGCGTCGAATTCGGATCACGAGGTCGGCGCAGAGTCGTCTGTCGCGAGAAAATCCTCGTCCAGTTACGAAATTATGGCTATGATGGCGGACAAGAGGAAGGAACTAGCCGCGAGGGCTCTTCTGCTTCCTCCACCGCCTCTTCTCGAACCGCCACCCGGTTACCCGGTGTTCGCAGGTCCTTTCCCGGGTGGTTCGGCGGCGCTCTATCCGCCTGGCGGACCCTTGGCGCATCAACATTTGGATAGGAGGCTCTTAAGGGCGCCGGGAAGAGCGTCCAGGCCTAAGAAACAGTTTATCTGTAAATTCTGTAATCGACAGTTTACAAAGTCGTACAATTTGTTGATTCACGAACGGACGCACACGGACGAGCGGCCGTACTCGTGCGATATCTGCGGCAAAGCTTTCAGGAGGCAGGATCACCTTCGAGATCATAGGTAATTTCGTTTTTTATTATCTAATCCGTGAAATCGTGCAGAGGCGAGAATTCGATTCGATATCACGAGCCAGGCTACGCTAGAAACCGCAACGCCTCTGCTATATCGCAGTTGCACGAATGCGTCGTTCGTTATCAGACCAAACTAAACCCGGCCCTATGTACGTTGCAGGTATATTCACAGCAAGGAGAAGCCGTTCAAGTGCGGCGAGTGCGGCAAAGGTTTCTGCCAAAGCCGTACCCTAGCCGTGCACAAGATCCTTCACATGGAAGAGTCTCCTCACAAATGCCCGGTCTGCGCACGAAGCTTCAACCAACGCAGCAACCTGAAAACCCACCTCCTCACTCACACGGATCACAAACCTTACGAGTGTACCTCGTGCGGTAAGGTGTTTCGCAGAAACTGCGACCTGAGGAGGCACGCGTTGACGCACGCGGTAGGCGACGTGCCTCCCGAGGCGTTGGAGGAGGCTCTCAGGGACGACGACAGCCCGGAAGAGGACTGCCAGGATGCCGGCTCGTCGTCGTCCGCGTCCACGACCAACTCCTCCTTGCCAGCTTCCACGACGAACGCTTCCTATCCCTCTCAAAGCTCGTCCGGACCGCTGCAACCGCCTCCGGCGCCAACTTCCTCGTCCACTCTTCCTCAGAGACCTCACCTCCAGATCAGAAGAGACCTGCTTCCGGCCGTGAAGCCGTCGTCCACGGTAACCAGCAGCGCGACCGGCGGACACTCTGTCACACAGAATCCTCCTGGTGCGCTCCCACCCCCACCGCCATTGATTCTGACCTCGTACAGACGAAGAATCGGATCACCCGGACCGTCGAGGGTGCTGCTGGAGCTGCAGGAGCGCGAGAGGGAACGAGAACGAGAGATGGAACAGAGTAGAGAAAGAGAACGCGACAGAGAACGAGAGGAAGAAGTGTCACGACCGCCTAGGGCACCCACCCCTCAGCCGCCACCTCCACCCAGACCCACCCCAGCCAGGCAGGGGTTCACTATAGCGGATATAATGCGTCGGTAGAAGGGACAATGTCGCAACGGAGAATACCAAATGATCGTCTGCTGTGAAATTGGATTTCGAAGAAAGGGACTAATCGGTGCAAACGAATGGAATCGTCATGGACGTTGTTCGGATATGGTCCGAGTGGTGGAGTATTTTGTAAGCAGTATATTTGTATCTGGATGGTAGAGAATACGGCGGAAAAGGATGTTACGTGTTAGGACTTTTACATGGGTGGTCGAAGTGGCGTAGGCTCGTATGTCGATAATTTAATTTCGTTTCGAGTAATCACGGTGATTTTATCACGATCACGATGGAACGAGTATATTCCGTGGAACGTTCCGACGGATATATCAGGTTACTATTGTAACGCTTCTTACACGTGGATTTCCACCGATACTGGTTCATACCGAAACTAGATGTCAAAAGGCGGTTTTTCTAAAAAAGGCCAAAAAAATGTCGTCTTTGAAAAAAATGCTGAAAAAGGACTTTTCTTGCGAGCGAGCTTACGTCAATTTGGATTGCCAGCCTTTGTGTAGCATAGAAGGATGAAACATGCCAAATGACGAAGATCATTTTACAACGGTGGAAATATCGTCACGACAATCGAATGGTATTGTTTTTTCGATTTGATCGATAATTGCGAAACCATTGCTACAGACTGTGGTATTTTTTAGTTCATTAAACAAACAATGTATAAATTGTATAATCTTTTTTTTCTATTACAAAATTAAATGGACATTGTATTACCTTAATTGTTAAACGTTAAATGTTAAGTATTCGATATCTTTTTCTTAGGAGAAAAATTAGTTCGTAGATAATATAATAATAATTGGATGCAACGTTAATTATATATTATTGTTACGAAGAGCGTTTATAAAAAGAGCATTTATAATTGTTGTACATATGAAGATATTAGAAAAAGATTGGAAATTTATCGAGTGATTGATTTTCAATTCGAAAACAACTGTAAAACTATAGAAAAATTGCAAAGAAATTGTTTTATATGAATTTTCACTCGCTGTGGAAAAATGACAGTATCTGTTTTTTGAAATATAATGGAAAAGCGATCACAACGAATCGTGGCAATATTTTTACCGTTCTTCCATACGATTTTATGTCGCGTTGGCAATTGAAAGATGTTTTTGTCTGTAGTTATAATATACATATACGGCTGTATTTTTATATTCGATAAGGGAGAAGAAAAGGAAGAAACAAAGAAACCTTAAGAAAAGTACAACGTGGAGAGGGTTGGAAGCGTTAACGTTGACAAAATTTTATCATATTGGTGCATTGAGAGGACGTTTGTACATACAACTACGAAGTCTAGTTAATCTTGGAGCAACTAATCGACGCTAAAGTTTTATTTTACACGCTGAGAATGTAAATTTCGTACTTTTTCTATCGGCCATATCGGATGAATATTCTGCGAACTATTCGCCGAGTCGTAGAAAAATTTATTCGACTGATATCGACGTTTCTTACGACTACGATATCGATTTTCAACGTGAAAAAGTGTGCCTTATTTTTGTATCGTACAAAGGACGATGAGATGCAACAGAGTAGTCGAGAATTCTTTCGGTCTCCCTCGGCACGTTTTCCGAAATATCTCTACAACATTTTCCATCCATGTTTCAGTAACGTTCGGAAATTTTCTAGAAGACGAAAGATTCAAAATTGACGATAGTACGGAGCCTCGAAGTACACTCGTTGAGAAGAAAGAAGCAATGTCCTCGTGACTTCCACGATACTGGCCAACTCCGTGAAGAAAAGAAAAGAGAAGGAGAGAAGGAAGAAGAACTTGAAAGATTCTCGATAAAAGAGATGCCGTAAATAAAGATCGAAACGGGAGGATTGTAAAACGCCTTCATTGTCTGCAACGACTCAAGGAGGGGATAATGCAAATTTTTCGGCCACAGGAGGAACCTGTGCCACCGTTGCCACAGGTGACAGGTGCAATAGGGTGTCGAAGCTACTTGGTTTAGGTGGTACCTGCTCTCTTCTAAAAATATTCCCGACCCTAGACCGTCCCCCCACCCCTTTTTTTCTTCTATTCTACCGGTGGAGAGAATCATTAAGGGTCCTTTTGTGACCGAGGATGCACCGTCTAACCGCAACGATGATCTCCCCTTCGGTTTTACTACTGGTCGAAACGCGTTTCTTTTCTAGAAGAAACGTCTGTGGAATTTATTCGTCGAGCTGGCTTCTTCCTTCGGCTTTTAACGCTGCCCGTTGTTCAGCTCTTCGAGTCGAACGGTATTTCACCGAGAACGATACCATCTTTGCAGTTTTTAACTAGCCACTTGTTTATCAAGCGGATGAAATTTGTGCGATAAAACGGGAATGGCATTGATTTGAACTTTGCAATGGATAGCGTATCGTTTTTTTTTTTTTTTTTTTAAGAAGCTGTTCGTTTTAATTATTAGGTGGACGAATTTGAGAAAAGATCGAAGCAATACGCATTAAAAATATTTCTTTGAAAAGATTCGGAGTATTATTTTATTGGATTATTTATCCTAGGAAAAGCCTGAAAATGTTTCGACATACTTAGCGATACTTCGCGTTGTACGATCGTTGAGAATTGCAGGATTCTCGAGGAATCGTTGAAAATCTGGAGAAGCAGCTCGTCGAGAAGTGGAAGACAATTATATAAACCGTACGAAACGAAACATGTTTACGAGAACGAAATGAAAGCTATTATACAACGTTGTAATTTTTATGTCAAAGTACACGTTAAAATAGGAATGAAATTCCTAGGCCTATGTGTATAAGCGCGAAAGTGATGGGAAAGGAAAGAATGCGTTTGTGTATGAGTGTGTGAGAGAAAGCGAGAGGGAGAAAGTGCGAAACAAAAGAATTAAAATATTTTGTACTATTTTTTAATACACCTACTGTATAGTGATATATGGAAATGTACAATGTACTATGTACAACGAGCTCTGTTCCGTCGAACGAACTAGAAATTCGCGGATGGTTTAAGTCTCCTGTTATTTTCTATGTTATTAATTTACGCCATGCACGAGCATCTATATTTTTAGATTTATACGAGAGTTAAGTAAGTTTGTAAATTATATTAAGAAAAACGAAATAAAAGATATTAAAAACATTCACTCGCGTATCCATCTTCGCGGTAATCGAGAATCTTTTGAATTTGAACGGCATAAGAAACATCGGTAGATAGGCGAACGAGTAAATATTCCATATAAGAACAATATTCTACACTGTAATTTTTATCGATGTTTTAATTCTACAGGCGCTTGTAAAGATTAAATGCGTATTTTAAAAATAATATAATAACAACAACTGATATCACCGTTGATCCATTCATGACCAGCCGAAGATATTTTACCGACTGTTGGTAAATTTCATCGAAAAGAATAAACTGGATCTGATTCAAGAACTTTATTACCATCGATCAATTTCTGGTCAACCGATGGTACTTGACCGACTGCTGGTACACCTTGTGCGATCTTTTATTAAAAAAGAAACATTAACTACACAGGCTTATCGTAAAGAAGATATAACGGACAAGTTGCTGTACTTTAACAACTTGAGCGATTACAGAAAACACATCGAAAGTTTCGATCTTTTGCGCGATCGGTATTTCGGAAGAAGACGACAGGTAAGTCTACCCTGTTCCTCGTCTCTTCTTTAATCTCTAACTTTTCGTGCGTAGATAATACAAAGATAGCTCCTTATATCGGACGTAGGTTATATAACCAACGCTTGCCTTACCGACCGTAGTGTATCTTGGTATAACTCATTTCTTTCTCTTACCTTCGGTGTACCCCTATACCTAAAAATTCATGCGTCTAACGTAAACGCGTAAAAGTCATAAAAACTCCGCCGTATCGTTACACAAGCGTACGACTCTGATAGAAAATCCCAGCGTCTAACCGAAAGTACGATACAAGATGCATGCGTGTCACGCTTCTAAGAAATTCTATCTGAACTCTTTCGAAAGAAGGACTTAAATTCTCTCGAACAAGCAAATACAGCTGTGCGCAGCGGAAACGGGAATATCTACGTCTTCGCGTTACTCGTACGCATCACTCGACCATACAAGAATCAACGACGAACGAAGCAAGCGGAAATATACCATGAAAATTCGAGACGAAGGACAAACCGAAAAGTACAGTAGAAGGAAACCAAGCTTTTATCCGTTCCTTTCACGAGAAATCATGTTGGTTCGCGAAACCTGCGTCGCTGTAAATCTACGTAACTTCCACGAGACTGTCTAACCACTCTGATAATTTTGGCACCAATCGCTGGGAAAAATAATGCAGCGCAATTAATAAACTGTTAAAACTGCGTTCGATAACGATGACCGTGCGCGCGTAGCAAAAGGCATACGTCGAGACGAAGCTTGGCAAACGCAACTCGGTTTTACGAGCGGCCGGCTTTATAGCGCGCGAGGTCACTAAAAATCGACAAACAATCTATTCTGTGCGTCGGCACGTCGTTGTACGGCGCGTGATAAGTCTTGCATCGTTGGCCGGGTCTGTAGATTCCCCTCTTTCTCTGTGTTGCCCCGTGACACATGGCGGTGAGTTCCTGTGAAAATTTCGGCATCGCTCAAAAGCTCAAGTCAAACATGGGCGTGTTTCACGAGGTGTCTCGGTAAATCCGGTAAAGCGGCGAAGGCAAATCCCTCTTCTGTCAGCGGCGCGCGCGACGAGCTAAATGCACGGCAATATACACTACCGTCCGCGCGTCTCGCGCCGCGCGTTTTATGGTTCGCGGCGAAGATTGAACGGCTCGTTCCCGAAACGCCGTAAACCCACATCTGAAACCTGGGCATAGAGATTACACGGGGTGCGAGTACTCGATCGCCTCTCTCAATGCGTATCTTTGTTCCTAGGCCTTGCGTAACGTAACTTTTGCATCGAAGAGCAAGTTTTACTTACAGATGTAAATCAAAGTGATTTTTGTTGACGCGAAAGACATTCTTCCGCGTCCTCCGTTTTCGAGTTTTGAGAAAAGTAAAAAAGCAGTCACCGCGGCAAGCGATGTCTAACAATCTCGTTGTCGTAATATTACGACGAGCGACGCTGTTGAAAGTGCGAAGAGGGCGAGGAAACGCGTATTTAGCCGCAAACGTAAAGATAATTTTGGAAATGCGAGATCGATCGACGATACGACGAATCGTAAAATTTCTGTTACGTAACGAACGATGTTAGAACTAGCGCATGGTGTCCACGCGATTCGCTGGTATTCACGCTGCGCGTCATAAAGAACATAAAAGTCGCAGTATCTAGCATTCCAGCATCCAATAAACGCTGCGTCGGAGCGTGCGGAAGAATCTCACGCGACAAGTTTCATTATGTCACGTAGGACTCGCGTACCGTGGCTGGTCGGCGAATCATCGAACGCGTGGTCGTGTTCTCGCGGAAAGCGGATTTATCTCGCGGAGCAAGTCACGAAGAAACCGCGTTTGCCGAGAGATCGATGCGCGCTCGAATATCGAAACGCAAACGCAGCGTCTAGCGTCTGCGGGAAAGTGACACGCCAACAGGAAACATCGCCGGACGCCGAAGGTAAACAGCATTGTCAAACCTATGGTTTTTCTCGCACCACGGCCATCGTCTCTAGAGCGAAGAATTAGAATTTATACGAGATATGTCGACGAGCGATCGTATTTCGACGAATATTTCGGACAGCGAAGGTAAAAGTCAAGAGACGCGTAGCCGAGTTATGAACTTTGACGATATCTTGGCGGCCTGACAAAAGTATTCCTTCGATCGGCAAACAAAAGACACACCTGGGCTTCTTATCTGCTGCCTTCGAAGCGCTTCGGGGAAATTTGCATGGTGAAATCTCCGTTGGAAAAGTCTCAAGACGCGCACGCTTGCCTTTACGCTTCTACGCGTTCGAATTCACAGTCGATTACGGTCATAGGTATTACAATGTGACTGGCATGGACGAATTAAACGTTGAATAACTTCGAGTCGAATTGTTCGTACGATAGACGGACGATGTATGGAACGCGAAGAACAATCGTCGCATCGCGTTCCCTTTATCGTTATCGAAATTCGAACGAAGGATGATCGGCTTGCGGAATGATCGAATCGCGGAATGAAATCGGTGAACGAGACGAGGGTGGAGAAGGATCGTAGGTGAAAGCTGTGCTCTATCGAGCGCCACGGTGGTCGCAATAACCTTAGTTCCCTCGTACGTTCGCAGGCGTAGCATTATAACGTGTGCACGTCGCATACTTACGTAGCCAGCACAAGGTGCGGCTTTGGTCCACGATTCTTCTTGGGTTCGCCCTATGCCCATTATGCGAGCGAACTGTTCGTCGTACCTTTCCGTAGGCTCTCGATTAAGCGTCGTTCACAGCGATGTAAATCGAATTCTTCGCCACCGATCGAGAAATTTTACGCTCCGGAAATATTTCCCTGTCGTTTGCGAGATATATCAGCGTACGATGCTTTAGGATGGATATTTCCATGTTAATTAGGAATAATTTAATTCGACGATCTGTGCATAACGGTTAAAGGACCGACAGAGATCATGCGCAAAGTACGAACGAATAAGGTCGAGCAGATATTACGATTGAAAGATAAAGAAACTAACGTTTATCTGGCGTTAGTAATAATAGTTTAATTGAAAATGTGTGTACGGCGGAGGTAAAAATTACTTTTGAGAACTTTTAATAGAGTCTCGATAAAACACGCAACGCGATTCAACTGTTGCGTTCTATTTTGATTATCAGCGAGCATTTTGAAACTAATCTCTTTATCTAAGTTGTTAACGAGTGCAACTGATAACGATGGACAATAAAGTGCCGCAATTATGGAATTGTACCTTGTTAACGTCCGACGGTGGAGTAAAAATACAAAGTACATAATCTCTGCGCGCACGCACGCGCGCGCGTGTGTGTGTGTGTGTGTGGAAGAACAACGTTACTGATATTGGTAGAACACAGAATTCTATGAATCGAGCTTCTTTACTTCGCCCATCTGTTTATAAATCGATTTAGGATGAAATTTCCACTTTGTGCGTGCTCGAACTCGTAAAGGTTTGACGATTTATACTTCTTACTCTGAACTATTTGGAATTTCCAATTTTTGACACTTTGCAAAACCACGCTTCTTTGGTTTTTACACAACCGTGACAATTACAATACTTTGCAGCAAGTTAAAGTGTAAATTGGCATGTAAAAGATCGTATTCTGAATCTCATTATACCTCACGTAAATTTCTATTTAATTTCACGTAAAATACTCGAGTAACAAAAATTGACAAACGCATGAATTTATATTTTTATATAAATTTATATTGTATGCGTATATCGTTGCGAAGAATATGGCGAATCGCTTGGACGAAGATTGAGCACGATACACAAAGTGGTTGAATATCCGAAGAACGCAATAATTTTCAGTGTTGCGACTCGACTAACAATTTCTGTCTTTATCTCGAAAAAGATTAAAATGTCGCTTGCTTCGAACCAAAATCCGGTACCACCGTGCGGTTAGTTCTGAGTGCCTCGTAGAAATAATCGCACGTTCTTTCGTTCCTTTTGAAAAAATAACAAGAATACGAATACAAATACGAAAGCATCGACCATGAGCCTAATCCATCCACCGTTCGTTATCAATCGCGAGCGGAGTGGCGCGTACGCGCGTACAAATGGATCGCGCGAGTTTTCCACCGAGAAATCGCATGGCGGTAAAAAGGATTCACGCGATTGCGAAACGACCAATTGTGAAAGAACCATTAGGCAGACGAAGCAGAGACGTATGCATACAGACGCGTTGCCATTGGGTGCGTCTGCGTATCTGCGACTCGCGACTTCGCGCCGACCCAACAACGCGACTGGAGCTTTGATGTAGCCGCCATTCTGAGAGACACTCATTATCGTCGTGTCTGACAACGTTTTCAGACATATCAGGCTGCTTCGCGGACTGGGTGGCCTAAAAAATTCTCCGCTGGCCGATCCCTTCTTCGTTCACCACGATCGATCGATGCTTTTCAAAGGATTTTACTTAGAAAAATTGCTCGTCCGGCCACTGATAGTACATTGCCAGGCAGTTGTTAGAATATGTAATATTAATTCCTTGTTTAATTAACTTTTGACTGTTCGATCTTCGAATAGGCGGATATAGAAGGATCGAAGCCAACGAAAAAAGGGCGATTCTCTGGAGTAGATGGAAATTTAACGAGCGATATCGAGCAGTGAAATTGAAACTAACGAGAAGCGACGTTTCGTCAGGTGAACGTCAATTCGATACGATCTAATTTACGTCTCAAAGAAATTCACACGAACGAAGCGATTTCGAAAGCATCGAGAACTTCTTCTCGGAGAAAGTCCCATCGAGATCTCGCCTCTTTGCATAAAAATTCACACGTGGCTGTCGAACGATTCGAATTTGGACGCGAGCGATATCATTAAGCAATAGCGAGTAATATCGGGGAAGATTAATTGGGCTTAGTCTGTAATCATACGCTAAACTGAAGTGCACGCTCTGATTATATATTATCACTAACATCTACATCCGTGGAGGGCCGAAAAAAAGGTTTCCGGCGCGTAGCAGCCAGCCCGAGACCCTCGTCGATGCTGAAGCTCGGGACCTACCTGCTAATTCGACGTGGACCTGTCTCGATCGTTCCTCGTTATCTCTGCCCACGGGCTAAGGTGATGGCGTTCACGGTATCGTGTGGCTAGGACCTAATCTATCGGCCTACGGAACCCGTAGGTCGAAAACGAGCCGTGGTATGTACCACGTAGTACCTTTTTTCCTTGGTGCCAGAAGAACGTGACAATATTTGTCGCGGACCGGGCCGATAGCGAGGACGCGCGCTATTTGCCCTGGTAACATTCCCCATGGGATGCCGTCTGTTTGCCCGGCCTTTGTTTCCGCCAGTTTCCGTTTCCTGCGCCAACACGGCGGTCTCTCTGTGATCTATCCCCGCTTACCGAATACGCGTTACTCCGAAACGTTCATCGAGCTCGATATTCCGTTCCTTTTTTCCCAAGTCGACAGTTGCTACGACAACGCGATGGAATACGAGACGATATGCTTCCAGAAGTAACATTGCGTGCTGTCTTACTTTCTTACTACACTACGTGTTAGATATCGTCAATTTTCAGTATCTTTCTTCCATACAGTGGTTACGACAATCGTCTACCATCGTGGAATCGAAGTAATACACGAAGAAAGTTTATATTTAACTCCAGCTGGAACAATTTATGAAATATATTTATTATTATTCTTTCGACAATTGTATTAGCCTCTAGCGGAGTTAATAAATGGCACGAATAATCAGATAGAGACGTTCGAATCGAACCACTAAGCGGAATTCATTTAGTTTGGCAGCAGCAAGTAGATTTACTCGACCTATCGTACTGAGGATTACCATGTACATAAATTAAGTGCAAAAGTCCAGTAAGAGGAGAAATATTCCTTCGAAAGCGATAATATGAAGGTCCTGACACGATGAAATATTTGTCTCCTCTTATATCTTTCCGCCGTACACCGCGAATGCTCGTTCTACTTACGCTTGGTCCGATCAGCGGCCTATTCCACTGTCCATTGAAACCAGGTAAAGTTCATGTATAATCCAGCCTAAGTCATCTAGTTGATTTTAAGTTTACGTAACGCGCGTCATCCCGTCGCTAATGACACACAAGTCGTACGCCGTCTTTCTAAATTTCTCATTACGTAATGTACAAGGGATCACCGTTGCGCAAACAAGCGAAAAGATTCGAACAAACAGCGTCCGACGATCATGGAAATTATTCGTTATTCGAATTACTTTCCTCTGGCAGAAACGATTAACGCGTTGCTTCAAATTGCTCGTTGTTAATATATATTTTACTTTCTCTAACTACATTTGTGTTTCTAGACTAATTTATTGCAACGTATTATTAGAACCATTTTACGTTAGTTCGCGGCTGTTGGAGGAGCATATACAATACGACACGATTAGAAAGGAGAGAAACTTATCAAGTCGAAAAAATGTAAGATTTTAGAGATAGACGATAGCTTCGCCAAGTTTTGTTATTAATGTTAAGATTAGATCGCGGATATTTATCACGTTTACGAAGCTTTTAAAACTCTTTACCGGATTGCGATTAATCGGAGAAAAGTTTAGGTTAAATAAAAGGTTAAAGGTGAAATAAAAATCAGATTACTTGATATATATCGACTTTACATATACGATCAATTTTTCAGTTTCTCCGGATACTTCTTTGAACTCGGTACAGGAAACCAAAACTCCAAAGACGTTATCTTTGAGATCGATGTTTGCATAGTTTTCGGTAATACGTCCTCCGTAAACATCCTTATCACAGGTTTGTCGCCTGTCAATTTTGTCGACCAACGCATTCTCCTTGTTTCATTCTTTTATCTGAACGTGTTTTCGTTCTATGGAATTTAAAAGATTTATTACTTCTCTTCGTTACGACCAGGATTTTATCAACAAGTTCCGTTTTACCCTTCGGTCTGTTAAAGTTTTATCGACCGGTTCTATCTCGGTTCTGCTAATTTTTCGTAACTCATACGGTCGTTAATTAACAAGGAAACGGCAAGAAATGGCAAGACATATTTCGGTCAACTTCGTTCGCCATCTCCTCGTAAGTATAGTATTTTCAATTTTAGGACCATTCATTTAATCGTTAGATTAATTGGAAAGGAAACAGATCTATTCAGGAAAGCTGTCTGCGACTGCTCTTCGTCTGTCTGGAGTTGAATTTTTCAATTTCGTTGCTGAAATATTCCTCCGATACATCTACAGTTTGACTCGCGATATCGGATATTTTGCTCGGCAACAAATTTCACAAAGACCCACATAAATTAGCGACCTATGTGAGAACGATTACGACAGTTGCAGAATTTTTTATCCAAGAGTGCCCTTAGACAATAGATAACATTTTCAATAATTCATGGTTCTCAGCATCTTCGTACAATATCGACGATACGTATCGATCCTAGAACTCGTACGATGCAATTTACGATTTAATACTTGCAAATTTATGGAAATTCTCAAATAAGAGAAATGAAAAGAGACATCCAACGGATTGACAAATCGAATGACAGGCGATAACGGGCAAAAGTCAATTCACCCGCGCTTTATCTATTTTCTAACATACCCTGCTCGATCTTCAAAGGAATTCGGTATGGGATTCGAATTTCTCAAATTTCTCAAAGGATCCATCGACGAAATTAATGACCATCGCGCGAACAACAGTGGCCGAAGCGATCGCCTTCGTCACCGTTTTCCATCCAGGCTGTAGCCCAGTGGCTGTCACAAATTCCCATGAATTTCTAGCTGTGTCAGCATCGGAATTGCTGTCATCGATTTCCACGCGTATCTGCGAGGGAAATCTCGAAGAAACCTAATCCTTTGCTCGCGGATGCCGGTTTTCATTTTGCTTCCCTAGATATTCCTATCGAAGAGATCAGACGCGGTGAAGAAGTTGGGCCGGACAGAGCCCTTGGAAACGTCTTTTCCTCGTCATCGTTGTCGTCTTCATCTTCGGCTAGATCGGTCCGAACCGGCGTGGAGACGCTGCCCGGTGGCTACAATCGGATTCCAAGCGGTACGTCGGCGTTCTCTTTGTTGCCGATCGCTCACTGGTCTTCTTCGGTCGCTCCTTCTTCCACGCGATCCGCCAGCCTTTCCCGTGGAATTTTTCCACCACTCGATCATGCTGGTGGCTCGCGAAGGAGGCGATAGCCCATTGAATCGTCCAATGAAGCGATACCGCGAGATCTCGCTGGGCGGTACCCTGTACGCTGGCGATGGCTCTCCGGGTCCGCAGTGGGCCGTAGTGGGGCCCGACGGGGACCGACAGGACTCACGCTGGCCGCCGGCTGGTGGGGGGATTGACATCGACTACTGTGCATTTCCCACGTGCCCTGGGAACCCCCGCGGCATCGCGTCAGCCCCCGCTCTTCGCTCTTGCACGCTCCTTCCACCTCCGCTTCCTCCCACACCTTCGTCAGCGTCGCTCTTTCTGGCCTCGAGAGAGGCCTCGATAGAGACAAAGAGATCACCGCTGCCGCGGATCCTCTTCCAGGAACCGATTCCAGCTGATCCGCTTTTTCGCGTGGGCGAGCAGATTGACACACTACGCGAACTCGTTTTGGCCGATGTTCGACGACAAAGGCGACAGGTCCAAAGCTGTGACATGTACACCGGCCCACTGCCTTTCGGCGTTTCGCACCGCGTTCCAGCCGAATTTCCTTAGCCCCTAAGGCTAAACTCTTTTCGCCGAAAAGGGGAAACAAATTTTCGCGGTTGGAGACGAAAGTCAGAGAGAGAGAGATCGGTAAATGGGTAATAGTCGCGGTGGCTTGGCCAGCACCGCTACTTCCTTTGTACCCTGGCCTAGCTACCGCCCCCGCGGGGGGCAGGCATGCAGAGAGAGGGCGAAAACGAAAGAACTCTTGGTCGGTATTCTTCGAAGAGTGGGAAGACCGTTTCGAAAAGGGTCTCTCGCGTGGGCGAAGAGGGATGCTCTCTGATCCAACGGTTACGAGGGCGGTCCTATCGGATCCCGGTGGAAGGGATCGTGGAAGAGAGGGAGCAACTTGAGGAACAGTTGGAGCAAGGGGAGGGCGGATGACCACTATCCCAGGAGCTCAGGAAGCCGCGTCGTCGAAGGATTTGTGAATAACCACGCTGCTATTCGGCGACTGGTCAGACAAGGACACCAGAAGGAAAGAGAGACAAGTTCCGAGGATAAGAAACGCATCTTCCTCTTCGTTTAGCCCTCTCTACCTTTTCCTTCTTCTGCTCCCGTTCCTCCTCCGCGATCCTTCGATCCTTACCTCCTCTTCTACGTTTCTCTTCACTACCACCACTACTATTACTACTACTACTCCTACTACTACTACTACTACTACTACTACTACTACTACTTTTATAGTCCTACTACTACTAGTAGTGGCAGCGTTGTTCAAGGAAGGAAGATCCTGAAGCGTTTCTGGTAGAATCAAGAGAGGCTCACACGAACGAAACGACACAACTGGTGGGCATCGGTGAGTTGGTTCGGTAGGGAGGTGTCTCCCGGTCCTCCAACCAGAAGAAGCGAGACGACGACGACGAAGGAGACCTTTGGCGGTTACACACGGCATCCTACCGTCTTCTGGTGTGCCTACCTATTCGGGCTACCAGCGAACCGAGCGGGCAAACGGAGCTTCAGTCGACGCCGCGCACCCAAACGGTCCAGACCTGTCAGCCCGGAAGACAGCATCCCGACATACGTTTGATAGAGAATCCAATAGAGAATCTCAACGTCTGCAACCAGTTTTCAAGGATTCTCTTCCCTTTCTTTCTCACACTCCCTCGTTCCCCTACGCGGATAACAAACGCACGCATATTCGCTGACCAGTTCCAAAGAAATTTCAAAGGGACGTTTATTTGACCAGAAGTCCGGCAAACATCGCGTCCTCAGAGGGAACTACGAAGCGTGTGCTTTCTACTTCGACCGGTAAGTGCGTCTTTCGTCACTTTTTTTTCTTGGTCACGGCCTCCTCTTGCTCGTGACAGTTTGTTCTCGCGCGATACGATGAAAATCCTCCGATGACACCTTTCTATCTTCGTTGTTTACATTATTTACCGTAATAGTTTGACACTGTTTGGTCTTTTTACAGAATATCTTTTATCCTACAGGCCCTAAAATTGGAATATTTTTAGCTATCTGTAATTTCCTTTCTCGTATAATTTGTTTTTATTTCAATTATTATCGAATTAAAATTCGTGACTGTTGGTTCGCGCTTCATTGCACTTGGAATCGCGCAGGCGGGAAAAGGTGTGGTCCACATTCGTTGATGTCTCTCGAGTCTTCGTGGTGACTGGCCCAAAACCGGTAGCGTGCCACAGGGCGGTACACGGTAGCTGGTTCATTTTGATTGGCTACCAGGCTACGCTGTACCGAATCTTTTATTCGTTGAACGCTCTCAAACCAGTGCCATTGGTGTGATAGCTTTATTTTTATGTTTGGGGGAACGTGATCGACTCGAAACGTAACCACTAGTGGCTTAGCGTCAAATTCGTTGTCCCGCGTACTCTGATTGAACGAATTATAATATCCGGACGATAGTCTTAATCCAGGACATATCCTTGACATTTTCCAAATACTTAATTTCTCGAGCCTTCATCGTTAGAAAACTCGCGATCAACCCTTTCTCTCAAAACTTTTATCGAAAATTTCTATCAACGGTGGGCATCTCGCTATTCACATCTCGCATTCGTTCGATCATTCACCCTCGCAAACATTCTCAACCCTCTTGATCAAACTATATCCAACTAACTCGATAATGAGCCGACAACTTTCAAAGCTGAGTCGCTGAATACGATTTGGTTGACCGCAAAAGGGTAAACCCTTCGATCGATCCAACGTCCCAAAGGCTTCGCCATCGATCGCCTCGGCATTTCCCTTCCTATTGGATGCCAGGGAAGAATTGTCACAAGGAATTGTCGCCCTTCCAAGACGGACAAGCCCTTGCACGTTGAGCCCGCGCTACTTTCCAGTACCAGGGTACCACGTCGATCCAGAGGAGGAGGGTGTGGTTCCGCTTGGTGGATTTCTCTGGAGGTTCGGTAGCGACTGGCCGAAAACCGGTAGTCGGCGGTAGGGCGGTGCACGGTAGCAGCTTCTCTTTGGTTGGCTACCGACGAACGAACGAAGGCTACTGCTCCCTTCTTTATTCCTCTATACATACGAGAACGGGTGCACGCACGTCGAGGCGAGCTTCTTGGTTGGCTCCACTCCGTCCTCTCTTTGATTGGCTGCCTCTTCATCCGTGCCCTCCGTCCTTTTGCTCGCGAGGGACCGAGCGTAAACGCGGGAACCTCTTGTCTTCGTCGACAGTCGCGAGGCAATCCCTTTCCCTTCTGAAAGAACGCTTCTGTCGGATGAATGAGATCGCCAGACCCGAGAACGACCCTCCGGCTCGTTGTCAGTTCCTTGGGGGTGGAATATTTAACGTTGACCGTTGGACGAGGGGTTAATCGGTATGAATCTTCGTAACTGGAATATTCCAGCTGCGATTGACAATCCAGTTGCTCTTGTAAGGTCAATGACACGTTACGAAAGCGACGTGGAAAATTCCGCGCCATTAGCGCAGCTTGACCTAATTGGAGTTTTAAGCGGATTAGGTGCTTCTGACGGTCAATGGGAAATACTTGCAAGGTTCGTGCCGGTATTAAGAGGGGTTAAGTAGCGATTATGGTTATCAGAGTCGATTGAAACGACTGTCTTCTGAGATAGATGTAGGACGAATGGGATTTGAAAAGAGTTCTCAGAATATTCTCTGACTGTAAGACGATGGCGAGAGATTGGACCGTGCAAATTCAGCGTAGTATTTAGTCGAAAAGTCGGCCGCTTCGTACGATCTAACACCACATACTTTGAAATCTCCGCGATAGACTCGTGGCTACCTAAGAAGCGTAATTTTCCCGCCGAAAAGAAGCAGTCGCATATCCATGCGAATCACGACCACGTTTCCACGACCGATCCGAAACGATAACTTTCGGCGGATGACAAGTACGCTTTAACTTTCGTGGGACGTGCCCGTGTTGACGAGTGAAACACGCGTTAGCATCGGTGTTCTTAGAACGCGACAGCCTGATCGAATTGCAGCACGCGTGTCTAACAGGATTAAGAAATCTCAGTTGCCCGGTTTAACGCTATGATTGTATTCTCCTCACAGCCCCCTAAACAACTCCATTATTCCTTACGATGAATCGAAATCGTATTTTACGATGACAGTGTCGTGACCGCGCGAAGGACCCCGTCCATAAAAGCTATACCGGTATTCTTAACCTTCGAGCGTACACGCTTGATATTTTCCAATTTAGAGAAACAGCCGGTGGAAAAAACGTCCAAGATCGGATGGAATAAGAATAAATGACATTTTGCTCACTTTTCTTACGCATTTCTCAAGGTAAACGAAGATCGTCTGTCGATAACGTAAAATTCACCTCTATATAGCTACATAATTTGCGTGGGTATGCTCATTCGCAGATATCTCCGACGTACTACACGATCATAACTGCGGGCTTCCATATACATTCTATTATCATATATTATCATACATTAGCTTTGACCTCTTGATTACGACAGGCGTATGGACGAACTTGACTATTGACACGAGCTTCGACATTGTGCCGGATCATTGCTTCTGGTAAAATTAATATCGAGTAACGTGATTGACACAGCGTAGAAATTTCTAGAGATTTCAAAATACGAATCTTCGTTTTCCGATAGATATTGGAAGAATTCGGAAGGAAGGTAGAAAAAAGAAAGCCGGTATAGTCGTTTTAATTCAGAAGATCAACGTTAAAAGAACCTGCAAGTTGCAAGAAAAATTTGTGTTGCTCCGAATGTTAGAAGTTAATGTTGATACCGTAGAATTTCAGAATGATAATCTAGCAGTGACGATAGAAAAGGACGAACAAGGTAGACTATGCAGAAAAATTGAGAACGAACTATCGATCGGACTATTCCACTTAACGAGACTCTCTTCGATCGAGACTGCCATTCTAATCCATTATTTTCGATCAAACCTCAAAATTCGTTTAAAATATACTAAAGTATAACGCAATTGCATTTATAGAAACGCATCGTGATAGTAGAAGAAGACGCTGGAGAAACACCAGCGAACCGACGATCAACCCTTTGCCATATAACACCGGTGTTAAACTAAAAGTAGGTGGCATAAATAATAGTAAATTCCAAGAATAAACTTTCCCCTTTTCGATTCAGAATCGCGTAAATTTCACGTCATATCCATGAATCAGCGATGTTACGAATTGGCGATAAGCTGAGCGTAAAATACGTTTGATTCAAATTCCAAATAGTAGAGAGATATTAAGAGATATCGTAAGAGAGAAACGTCGAAGCATATCTGAGTTAAGGGCGACATTTTTGTGAGAATAAATGGAATTCTTCGCCTATACGCAATCTCGAACAGACGAATCACGGATGCGTGCTCCGATCTGACGATTCGCCTGAAACGAAACGAAGAGGCGGAAAGCAAAAGCGGGTAGAGCAGATTCGTGCGTAACACGCAGCTCCGATTAGGCCCCACCGCCGTTAGGCAGCCTAACCAACCGGGATACGCCCAGCCACGCTTATTACTCATTCGGACACGCCACTTTATTCGAGCGTGCGCCGTGTGCTTACCTTGTGCTACCAGTAGCACCGGACGTGGCTCCTGCACAATGGCCGCGGCGGACCCCGCGATCAGACCCCGGGGGCCTTTTTTATTGCTGCCTCTCCACTCCGCGGGACCTCTCTTTTCGACGACTCGCCGAGCAATAAGCTTCCTCCGGCGTTGCGTTCGTTTTTAACTTGCCTCGTTGCCTCCGACCGTACACCTCTTCTTCGACTCCTCTGTAACTAGTCGCACAGCAGACGTAGAAGAGCGAAGGACCCGATGGACAGCCCGCATCGTTGACATTCTCGCCGTTTCTAGCGATAAAGCCATTTGGAAGCGGTAATTTTTACAACAGGATTGATTTGATTATGCGAGTGGTAAGATTTGAGATCAATTTCTATGGGATGAAGTGTTCAGAAACATAGTACTTCTTACTCAAGTTTTCACGCAAAAGGATTCGCGTTTCTACGTGTCAATCTTTCGTGCAAAAAGCTATTAGCGTTCTAAGGATAGCACGTCGAGGATAGTGGTGTTTCTATCTTGATCGTTCGAAAGTCGACACATCTTTACCTTCATTTCCCTTCGCTTAATTCTTCAACCATCTTCGTATTCAATCTACAGGCAAAATTATGATTTTCATGGATCAACGAGATTAAATCTTGTGCAAGGAGATAGCACTGTATGGTCCATTAATCCCATACTCGTAAGTGTCTCGATTGCTTCGAGCCTCATCTCGGAGACTGTACAAGTAATCATTTACTATCACTACTTGTTCGAGCTAACTTTCTAAGCCCGATTCCAAGCAAAACTACGTATCTCGGTAAAGCGCGATTCTTTCAAGATGCCCCTATCCTATGCAAAGTACCTTCGAGCAACCTCTTCTTAACGTTCTTCGTGGAAAATACCCATGTGCCTGTTGAATCATACAGCGTTACTACTGCGAAATCGCATCGACGGCGCGTCGATCGCTCGCATCACAACTAAACTCGTCGAATCGCATCACATCACCGATATAATTTGGCGTGTTCGTATATCTAATGATGCAATACCGCCAACGCATTCGCTGGACCAATCTCCATCTTACGAATTTTTTACTTCCGTCGATCTTTCGCTGCCATTGTGTTGCACGACCAGCAACATCAAAATTCCGTAAACTGGAATCACGCAAAAATGCGAAATCTTCATTGGGAATATTTCTCGTTCGAGTATACGTCCGTTACGAATCTTCGGTTGCAGAGAAGAATCTGCTTAGCAATCGTTACGATTACTTCGCATTTCTATGAGAAATCCTCAAACCTCTATACAAAAGAGCGATGCGATTGCGATTTCGCAGCGGTGACGACGTGCGTCTGCGCATTCCCAACGGTAGGATCGCACACTCGTCTGCGTTGTACTATTAAAAATACGATCTTGCCGAGCCGCAAAGCGTCACCGTTTTAAAATCGCAACGACGTCGCGTCGCTTGTCCGCGCCGGGTTTTAGGTACCATTCTGGTGCCTAATCGTTACCATGCAGCGCGGATCGAGCGGTCGCGTCTCCGGGAATCGATCCGAAAATCATTGCTCCTTTATTTCCCGCAGGTAGAGAGAGCTAGGAGAAAAAAAAGAAGGAGAACGAAAAAAAAGAAGAGAGAGAGAGAGAGAGAGAGCGTGTTCCCGCGAGGAGGTACAGGCCGAGTGATCTCACTCGCAGGAGTTAGCCGGTTGGGACTAGGTTTGCGCAGGAGGAGAAGAGCGACACCGAGAGAGCATCGTGAGAGAGGGACCAAAAGGAGAGAGGAAGCTCGGTGAAAGAGAGAAAACGTGCCCCTTGTCGGGACAAGAGGGACAGAGACGCCGTTATAGGCTTGTAACCTGGTGGAGGGAGTGACTCGAGGCGTTAGCAGGACCGCGAGAGAGGAGGTAGAGGGAAAGGAGACAGAGAGTCGACCAAGAGAAGGAGCGGTGGGAATTTATAAGGATGTTCGCGATAATGCCGATGGAGACAGAGGGGCACGGCAGGGAGTTCGGCCGCCGGCAGAAGATGCGCGCCAAGTGCACGGTAGAGTTCGTCTGCAAGTACTGCCAGCGGCGCTTCACGAAGCCCTACAACCTCATGATCCACGAGCGCAGCCATAAGGACGACGTGACCTTCACCTGTGAGGTCTGCGGAAAGTCCTTCAAGCGACAGGATAACCTCAAGCAACACAGGTACATTTCGCCCGGAATATTCTTTTAAATATCTATGTACGTGCATACGTCTGTTATATGCCTCTATTATATATCCGTGTATATGTAGATACATATATAGAGACACGTATATACGTACATACGAACATTTTTTTTTATCGAGTCTGTTCTAATTCGCCGCTCGGCGACGGGACTAATTCCGTGGTTGATTTTCGCGCTGACCAGACGTCCATCAGACTCAGGATCGCTAGTTTTTGTCTCTGTACGGGTTAACAGTGCAGTAGTCTTTGTTATACTTTGTTTTCTGCTCTTTTTCTTCTTTTTCTTATGTCTTTTTTTTTTGTCCGTTCGTTCCCGTGGTGATGTGGTTGATCGTGGATTGCCGTGTCGCGATAGCAAGTTGCATCGAGTGATGATTATGAATGAACTAGTGCGAACTGAAAAGGTCGCGCACCGTACCCGTGACACTGACAGACTCGACGAGCTCGTGGCCATTTCGAGGAGAGATTGTGGTGAAGTTCGACGTGATCCTGGTGTCTGAAGGCGAATTTCGTTGACGTCTTTCTCGGCGTCTGGTGTCGGTCGCACGGTCACTTTCTCGGAACTGGTCCCGAAAAATCGATCGCTACGGCTCGTTCGAAGATTGACAGTAGTTGAAAGACGTGTCTGTGCTCCATTCGTGTTCCGTCGCGAATGTTCTTGAACGTGAAGTGCGGTAACGTAAAGTTCGAACAGTGATAAATCGATATCTTTCGTGTCGGGCGTACTCGAATCGATGTTCTCGAATACCTTGATAAAATTCCGATCAGAAAATGTTGAAATTTGTGTTTTAACATGAAAAATCGATATCTTTTTCGTGACGTTTGCGTTGATAGCCGTATAACAGTGTTCGCATTCAAATCTTTTTGTGGAAATATGACAAAGAGATAAGCGAAGTGATTTAACAAATTTTCCTTTCGTTAAACTGTTCGTCTTTTCTCGATGGTTTCTAACGTTAAACTATTAACCTTGATACGTTGTAAAATTCAAGTGTCGTGTGAAAGAAAAATTAACAAGCATAATCGTTTTTCGAAATTTTATCAGAAGAATCTTCGCGTTTCCGATAACTACAAACGTAGGTTCGGTAATAAAATTGTGACCTAAAAGAAAAGTTAAAACTCGCGAAAAGAACTCGGCTACAGAAGTTGACGTTTCTGCCGAATCGTCTTAGCATAGTCAAACATTGTTATTCGTCGAATGTTTTCTTTAAATACAGTCGTTAAATTCTTTTCGTACATTTGTTTCAAAATGTAAAACAAAAATCACGTTTCGGTAATAAAAGCAAGGCAATATTACCGAGGCAACTTTTGAAATGAAACATAAATTACATTTCCACAAAGAAATAACAAATAAATTCAACGTTAAAACGTTTCGAAGCGAGTCGTTTCCCGAAATTTCGATGGTAGTTCCGTTCCATTCGATTCTCAGTCCCGTTTAGTTGGTAAAATACGACGAAAGTGCATTCGTTCGAAACCTATCGATTTAAAACGAACTAGCCGCGCATATTGTGTATTGACCCAAGCGAGCAAGAACATAGGGACCACTTCGAAAACCGGTCGGGTCACCAGTAGGACCTTTTGTAAGACGAAAAAGTATAATCCAACGAAGACAGTACTTCATTTAGTGATTCATCCTGCTGGATGATTTCCCACCGACGATTCGTCAATCCTTTTCCTTTCCCATCATGACGGAACCATCGTCGTTTCAATGCGAAATCGCGTCGAGAAACTCAGTTGAGAATAATCGTCGTCGAACGAAGCACAGACACGTTCGTTCAAAATAAAAATACGTTTTTCATATTCGATAAAACGAGAAATATGGTTAAGAATTTGACGTTTGAAACTTTCGCCGCACTTTCCATGCGAAAAGGTTTACTTCGTGAAATTTCGTAGCCCCGTTCTATACGAATTGTTAAAAGTATCGCAAAATATCGAGCATAGATAATTTTATGCAATATCTTGTGAAATAACGAAGTTTGTTGTTATTTCAAGACGTGTTGTAACGTGTTTCGACGAGTGACGAGAGATTTCGAGATAAATTTTGTTCGTCAATTAGGTTTACGTGTTCCGACACAACGAATTTCATTGTTTTAACAAATATTCGCGAAAATAGCTAGCTTTTTACGATAAAACGTGAGAATTGAAAAGCGAAAGTTTGCTCGCTTCGGCCGGACGTAACTTCGCGATCCGTCGGTCGTCGACAATCGGCAATCAAATATGAATTGGCTATGAAACGTCAACCGTATATAAAATACACCCCTAATAATCGTAATTTTTTGCACACTGACAGCCAAATATTTCCGCCAATGCAAATATTTATAAAATTTTGTATCGTTGATACAAAAAGCGGAAACTTCTTCGTTTATGAAATCGCACTTTCCATTTCAAGAAAGATATACTTCGCGTGTTGTTACATACAATGAATAAAAATTTTTCATTTTAATTCCATCCTATAAACGATGAACAATGATATTTCTTGTAATTTCGCTAATTACTAAGTAAATAAACGATTTTGTTAATGCGGAGAAGAAAAGAATTTGAAATTTAAAATCTCTGGGAATTTTTAATCAAGTTCCAAAATTACATGATTTACGTACAACTTTAATTTGACTGAAATTACCAGTATTTCAAGCAATTCTGAGAGACGATACTTCTGTTATTCTTCCTGTTCGACATTAAACGTAGTAATTCGAATGCTCGAGCTAGCATAAAATGCATGATATATAAAGGTATAATTTAAACGAAAAAGTTGCTGCTTTTACGGAAATACCATGGAGTTAATAAAAACGTCGATATCTCCGGCGGTTGACATCGCTTCATTAAAAACGAAATTTACTTATCAGGAACGAGAATGATTTGGCGTATCGTGTACCGGTCTCGCAACTTCGTAAATCACTTAACAATTAGTAGCAACCTCCGCTCTAACATAACGCAAAACTCTAAAAATTAATAGCTGGAGAAGGATCACAATGTATATAAAGCTATATGAAAAAAAAGGATACATAAAATATTGTTCTAAAATATTTAAGAAGAGGTGTTTGGCATTCGTGCACGAAATAGTGAAAGGACGAAGAGCAGAGAAGTCAACTTTTTAGAAAATCAGTTTGTATTAGAAAATCATTGATTGCTCGATTGATTTTGAAGATAATGAGAAGAGAATACTTTTTTTTTTATAATTTAGCTAATTGTTTTGGATCTGAATTTCGTCGACGATCGAGCAAACCGGGTCATTTTCACGCGTGACCTTTTCGCGGCATATTGGCCTTGCGTAGTGGTAACGTGTCACCTTCACCGTTGTAATTTCGCGTAGGAAAACGAAGAAGGTAGAGAGGGAATCCGCGTAGATCCGCGAAGTTCACGTCCTTCCTCCCATGACGCCGTCTTGGCACTTTGAAGATCAGTCTGACCCATAAATCAGTCTGAAATAATGCTGCCTCCGCATGGAACGTGCGAGCCAGCGAGCGTGCGCACGCACGTTCGAACGAGCAAGCGATAAAATAAATCTTCGATACTGGTGGATACTAATGGATACCTTGTATGTAACGGCGGTGGTCTTGTTTTCTGTTCTGTTGTAGATGTGGGTGGCGGTGAGCGGGAGCTCTGAACCTCCTGCACCTTGACACACACACAATGTACACGCAACAACAACAATATCAACATGATCAACAAAAAGAAATTCTAACAACTCAACAACAGCCTATAACAACAAAAAGTTGCAATCCACGTTCTTCTCTATCGTTTGACATTTATATATACTTATATAGTCTTCCCCTCTTGTTTCTATTATCTTTTTATTTCTTTTTTATCGTACTCGTCGCTCAAAATTTGCCGCGTTATGTCCCTGTCGCAATCGCGAGAACAACGCACGAACATCGATTCCGTGCATTGCTACCGCCACCACGAGATAAAGAAAAAAGAACAAGGAAGGATATAATACACCCAGCATGCTATAAAAGATCTACACTTCTATCAACGCTATCACCTTTTTCGATATTCTTCCGCTGTTTCTGCTACGATCGACGATCCGCGATCGCATTTATCGCCTTCTAATTTCCACTGATACTAACACGAGCGCGCACGACAGCCCCCTCGCTAATCGCGAAGCGGTGCAATTTGATTTGCTAATTAGGAGAAGAAAAGAAGTGAGGTAGAGGGAGAGGAAGCAGACAACTTCTTGAAGAGAATTTTCCTCATCTTCCGATTTCGACCATCTTTGTTCCAGGAGCATACACTCTGTTCCCTACAAGGGCTCCAACGGCTACTCAAATGGCTATTCGAATGGCTACTCTAGGTACTAGAAGCCATCCGGCCAACTAATATCCTAAATCTTCTCCCATAGAGACGCGTTTCTCTCTGTTTCTGATTGGGCTAGTTTCATGCCGCGCGGTCGTGGTTCAACAAGTATTTTTTGGAATTTCGACGAAGCCTATACGTATGTACATAAACGTACGACGATCGTATTTTATACATACGAGCATGCAAATGGAATAACGTGTCGGCCGTTCTGTCAGAAAGAATTAGTTTCTAGATATTAATTTTAAATGACGATCGAATACAAGAACGCGTCTTCGATTCTACATCGAGTCGATCGTGAATTATGTTGAATTATTCTTTTTCCAGTTCTATTCAAAAATTAAGAAACGAAAGGAAAATCAGTAGAAAGAAGGAGATCTGAAGTCGATAAATGTTCAGACACCTTGCGTTGGAAAGAAACGAAAGGAGAACGAGCGTGACACTAAAAACGATAGAAAAAAAGCTCTCGACAACGATCCAACGATGAAAATAAAAATCCACGTCGAAATTCCGAGAATCTTTTGACCCGATCACGCGTCCATTCTTCTCGATGTCCGTCTGTCGGTATTCCGAGTCGATCGATTAATTAATCAACTCGAAAAGACGCAGCGCGTCAGCCTACTGAGTCGCAAGGGAAACAGTTCCGTAATTACTGATCGTCTCCTCGCCTGTCTTACGAACCCCGCTTCTCGCTCCTCCATTCCGCTTCTCCTATTATTTTTTATTTTTTTATTTTTTTTTTTTTCGCTTCTGCCACTTTCCTATATTCCAAGCCTAGACACCTAGACGCCAGCCACAGCAAGTCATCGAGACTTTTCATCGCGACAAAAGACATGGAGAGACAGAAACAAAACAAGAAGAATCACGTCAATGGTGTCAACCGTGTTAGAATTTCATCGGCACGAGGCTCCCGAGGATTCCACGCAAAATCAAATTAATCGAATCGTAGAATTTATATCAAGACGAGAGCTGGAAGTTCGAATACCGAAGATCTGATCACGACACGTTTCACATTCGTTAAACAGATCTCTGTGGTCTTTCGAGAGTATTTCAAGCATTCCTCGATCGAAATTTCTCGACAATTCGAAGAACGTGCGAGATAACAAACGAAATCGTTCTACTTCAACGTGTTTAACGAATGTCCGCCGGTGAAGGATAGCCAGAAGTTGCATAAGATCGTGGAAAGGCAGACAGGGAAATCTAACTTCGTTATCAGCGACACGTTCGTAGAACACGAAGTATATGCCCAACCAGTTTTCGTTATCTCGAAAAATCTACTCGCCCGTGGTTCCTGCTTTCTCCCGACCGAGCTAAGTAACATCTTAATCATGGAAAGCAAAGCCGCCGTAATTCAGTTCGAGCATCCATGGGAACAGAACAACGAGGCCAAGGTCGTACGAAGAAAATCATCGCACACTTTCGTCCGTAAGATCGAAATTTCATCGTTTGCCATTCTCGCCTTACCAAATTCGAAACTTTCGATCGGAAACTATTAAAGGAACTGTAACACGCACGAGGAAATCCATGCGCACGAGAATCTTTGGAAAGGTGGTCAGAAATAAATTAAAATATCAGACTGATTAATCTCACGAAAGAAATGCCTGTCGAGGGCCACGAGTCCGGCGAACGAAGCATCGAGAAATTTAAATTTCAATATCAAAGGGGTCTCGGGATCGCCGATTGGGATTCACGTTGGCCCGGAAGCGACTAATTTGAATTGGAAGATCCGCTCGTTTCACGAGCAGGTGGCAACAAGCGGAGAAAAAAGGAAGGCTCCGTGTCAACGGTGTTACACGAGGACCTCGGGCTAGAGTTCCAAATTAGGCCGCGTAATAACCCGCTTCAAAGATGCTGCTGAGGACCGGATGCTACCGTGGGACCACGCCCAGGCCTGGAGCGACGCGTTCTTGGTCCGACATCAACATCTGGCCATCAGGATCACAGCCGAGTCGTCTCGGGGGCTCGGTTCCGCGTGATTCAACGCGATTGAACGGGAAGAATCGAATCAAGACATCTCGGTGGTCCCATAGCGTACCAAGGCGAACCGAAATCGCGAGCGAAGCAACATCTAGCCGGAGACGCGACCAGACGACCTTGGAAATGTGAAACAAGGCGAGTCCGCTGACGCAGATAGCAGTCAGCTGGAATCGGTTTCCAGTGGATGAACCGTCGACTCTGCAAGTGTCTCTTCGATTTCGCGCGGATACGAAACCTCGGCCGTTCGATCGAGGACGGCATGATCGATTGCTATCGAGCGTTTCCTAGACTGGACAACCGTTGGCGCGACCGTATCGTTCCTTCGTCTTCGTAACCTTTCGTCGTGGCTTCGTTGCTGAACATCGGCATTGGGAAAAGCGTCGGGAGAAAACGGAAACCGGTCAGGCATGTTCGAATCCATTGAAGATGTCATTGGTAATTTTTGGTTTCAAGGTCTTATTCTTGGCTTTCTACTTCAAGGATACTTTTTGTGTTAATTTCAAGATTAGTTTTCGATGAAGATCGTGTGCTTGCCGAATGGACGTAAAAGAAATATCAAAAGTATGAAATTGTCGATCGTTCGAAATAACAGAAGTTCCTTAAGAAACTATTTCAAACCCAACAATCACCAGTGATATTACGATATATTTAACCAGATCGCCATAGTCGAAGAAACAACTATTTCTTTTTTCCGTCCGTCGATCAAAATATAATTTGCGCAAAATTTAAATTTCATACTTCCCTGAAAGGATGATGTATTACACGCGACACGAGCTGCACAGCTGTCTTTTATTTTTTGTTCTCTTTCTTCTTAGGGATACATTCTGACACGGTCGCGTGTCGGTCGCGATCGACAAATTTCCAGGACTAGTTTTAACGCGTCCACGTTGTAAATTAAACACTTATACATAACGTGAATGAGAAGTAAAAATAATTGTTTGAACGATTCCGACTTTCGTAAGCTGCGACGTCTCGAGGGTGCTCGAGATGGATCGATCGGTCAATTGTTCGTAAGCATCGAAAGTCTGCGGCGATCACATCGACAAAAAGCTATAAAAAACATGACTCGATCCCTTGAGGTATTGAAATTGTATTAAATTCAACTGTCATCCTCTCGGGAGACCTGTTTCTCCGGAACGGAACGGAAGTTAGGGAAAGAAAAGAAACGAGGTTGGAAAAAAAGGAAAGAGAAGCAAAGTCGCGCTTTGTATATACCTTGAAAATGACAATTTATCGCTATATTTTCTAATATTATATCGTATTACGAACAACGCGATTATCACGTGCGTATTATTAATATTATTATTATTATTATTATATAATTATTAATTATTGGACGAACGTTATGGAAGAAAAATGAAAAAAATGAATAGTCGTTAGTCAATGCGCATCGTAGCCAATCGATAGGCCTCTCGATCCCCGTAGAAGTTGTATTCACGTTTTTACCGATTAATAGAAGTGATAATAATGTTATTATTATATTTTATATTATATATTATTATATATTATATTATAATTATTATAATTATGTATTGTAACGTGTATCTATATCTATATGCCTGTATCGCTAGCTTTACAAGTGAACCGAGGCGCACGGTCAGCCCGGTGACAATGCGAAAAACAGACAGAACGTATGTGTGCGTGAAAGAGTGTGAGAAAACGTATGAGAGCTAGAGAGAGAGCGAGAGGTGATTCTGTTGCTTTTCTCTCGAAGAGAGATAAGACGACACGAGTATGCGTGACACCTCTCCGTGTGCTTTCGGGGAATCGCATTGTACTTGTGGGCACGTCCCACCCTACCGGCCTACCAATAAATTTTGCCAAGTCGTAAAACGCTGTTCCGCACTTTTTTCTTCTTTTTTCTCTCTTTTTTTGCCTTTATTTCCTTCTCCTTCTTCTTCTTCTTCTTCTTCTTCTTCTTCTTCTTCTTCTTCTTCTTCTTCTGTGCGGGCCGCGCGAGCGCGAGCGAGCACATTTTCACGAAATCCGCCGTCCCATCGTTTTTTCCATGGCCGACGAGTCCAGCCGATGAAAGTTATCGGATGACCATGTTCATCCCGATGCCTCGCATCTCTGCTCGAACCGAGGCTGATTTGTTGTCCGTTTAATTGAATTATTTTAATGGGCCCCTCGGGGTCTTTTGATGGACGACTTCGGCCCAGCAGCCTCCACCTCCGCTTCCTTTCTTTCTCTCTTCCGTTTCGATCTGTTCGAGGGTTTTGACGGTGATCTATGCATCGCTACGCAGACCAGGTCGCGTTTCTTTCTTGCTGGGACGAGTCCAATAGGAAGGATTTTGCGAAGGTGTACAACGCTCTGACGGATCGTAGGTAGGTAGGTCTCGACTATCTACTACTTCTCTTTGTTTCAAGGAAGAGAAATTATAGCTGACTACAACTTCGTGCTTTGGTTGTTTAGTTCTAGCGCTACGACGTAGTGACGACGAAATTCAATGTCGTTGAGATAAATAAAACAATATTAATAAAACACCGAATCAAAATACAATAATAATAAGAAAAAAAAAGGAAGAAAAGATAAAAATAAGGTCCATAATAGCGAAGTGAAAAGCAGGAAAGACAGGACGATGCTTTCAACGTCAAAACCTCGCACAATTTAGCCAAGGAAGCCGTTCGAAATCACGGGGCAACGACGATAATGTTCGAACAGTGAAATATCAACACGTCGGGGCGGACGATTTAAATGGAAACGCAGGGTCATTTAAAGTCGTCTCTGATTGTCCCGTTCTCGAGATCGTGGTATATTTAAAACGAGTTTCTGATGAGTCGTAGCCAGGCATCGCTTCGGAATGGTCGTCACGCGAATCGTAACAAGCGAGAAGAAACGAACGAGGCGAGAAAAGGAGAAAAGGATAAGCAGAGTATTCGTGATCGAGACAGGCCTCCCGCAGGCGTGAAATAGCCGAGTGTTTGCACGAAATTATCATTCCTGTCACAATACGTCGTCCGTAGAGAAACAGTACGTCTTGACTCAATTAGCTTTACCGGATTCGAAAAAGAGACGTATCAGCGACCGGAAGAGGCTCTTGGGCGGTCGGGCGGCTAGAGGGGGCAGGAGGGATCGGCAAACATTGAAACATTAGCTATGCTCCGCTCGAATACGTTTCTGCCTTTTTAAACGTATTTCTTCCTGGTACACGTTTCACGATGAGTTTCTTAAGCACATTTTTACAGCTTCGTTTTTACCTCGTTTTTACCTCGTTTTTACCTCGTTTTAAACGCGTACAGTCGTTTGTTAAATTTACGTCGAACAATGTGATACTTTATACCGGCGATATGGAATTTTGCGCATTAAAACGTACAACACCTGGGAGATCTATCGGAAGGACGACAATGTACTCGTATATCATGCGGTTATCGATCAATCAAGGAAGAAGGAGAGGTAGGTGCATTCAACGGGATATGTACAAGGTACCATTTAATATTCGATTTTTTCACAATGCCTGCGACCTTGTACGAAACACATCGGAGATCCATTGAACAGGCAGCGAGATAAAATTCGAATCAGATCGTCGTAAAGTATGAAATACGTGTAAAACGTATCGCTTTCACTTGGTCAGCGAGACTTTGATTTTTCTACAGTCCGTCCGTGGTTCGTGCAGAATTTTGCGATTGTGCAACAGGCTTTAAGAGGCTGATCGGAGAGGCGCACGGCGCGGGCGTACAAGATTGCAGACGGTGCATCCTGTTCGCTTTATGCTTCTGCTGGAAGCTGCTCTCACCTCCTGGGGCAAAAGTCGTGAGCTGAATGTCACGGTGATTGAATACGACCCGTTGATGCGCGCTTTCCGAGACGAGCGTTACACGCCTCTCCACCTCCGCCTCCATCTCCGTGTCTCCCGTCTTACCTGGATTTAGGAATATTTTTACAATGTCTACAGCCCCATTTTTGTCCAGGTTTCCTCTTTTACCTCCACGTAACATGCGCCTCTGAATAATTTATCAACCGAAACATTACTGCTAAGTATCCTCTTCCTCCTCCTCTTCCATCTTCGAGGCACCGAGTCCGTGTTTTACGACCACTTTACGGCCACTTTGTACTTTTGCCTCGCGATCGGTGATCCACGCTCTGCCCGAGGTAAATACGCGAACCGTTTCTTCCAACGAAATTGAATTAAACGTCGAACGATTCCCTACAGGCGTTTTAGGTTTCCGGTTAGGAAGCAAAGTTTAAATGGTATTGGTTATATCTAGATACCGAATGTTAAAAAATACAAGAACCGTTAAAAAATTGTTGACACCAGAACCAACAAGAATACTAATTTTCCATTCCAAAAACTAAATGAAGCGCACAACGCGTTAGACACGTGGAACGGCGGATTAGGCAGATTTATCTGCATCCCCTTAACCTCGAACGATTGGCACACGATGGCCAGCGTTAATTCGACTCGCGTAAGTCCGTTGCTATGGCACGAGAGCGTTTCCACATACTTAAGAACAAGTTATGAGCATGTGCGAAGTGGTAAGGTAGCGGGCAGAAGCTTCCCATGCAGCTCTCACCTCCGCGGGCGGAAAGTGAACTTCGCGTTGCAGCCGACGTGACCGCGATCCTTTTTGGGGGGAAAGGTCGGTGAAAAACGACTCGCTACTATAATAGCACCAATGCCACGAGCCGCTTTCACTCCGCCAGAGACGCAGTTTCTTCGAACGCGGAAACGTTACTGCGACGCGGCTGACCTTGCGTGCTCGAAGTTCGCAAGGTTCGTCGTTCAAGCTTCGTAAATTGATTATCGACTCACTGTGTCCACTTCGGAGAATGATCGTTACTTCTTTCTTTGAGTTGCAAATATCGTGACTCTCTTTGAAATGCACCTGTACCTACACGAACATATTCCGAGTTTTGCATTTGAAACCTTTGGTAAGTGAGATACGAACGCATTAGTACGCTGAAACTTTCTAATGGAAAATTTAAGGGGAAATGGAAAGAAATTATTACGTCTTTATCCCTATCGTACGATAGTTGAAAATGAACGATTTTCTCTCGTAGAGAAGCAATGTTATTGGACCATTGGAACAGTGTGTGCCACGAATCTATCTCGAATAATCAAAGTTTTATCAGTATCGTGAACGCAAGGACTACGATATCTCCCATTTGTTTCTGAATGATCTCTTCCGCGATCACGATTCATCGGCAACTAAACCGAACGGGACTAGGATGCCAGAAATTCGAGTAATTCGAGAAATAGCTCGTCAATCCCTTCATCGAACATAACCACCGCGTTTACTCGGTAATCGTAGGTCGTTAACAGCAAAAACGAACAGGTCTACGCCGACTCGGAACAGCAGGTATTAATGGAATACGGTAGGTCGTAGTTTCACGCAATCGGGGCTACCCGTGTAACGCTTGGTTATTAAATATAAACGTCAAGACAGCAGGGCATCAATATTGCAAGGGAATCAGCTAAGAGAGGAAAAGAGAGAGAGAGGAAAGGAAAGAGAGACGAGTTACGTGAGAAAGCGAGCGTCGTTTTGTAGTAGCAAAAGGTGAACGCTTAACTGCTCAAAAGGTTATTACTACAGTACCATCGTCGCGTCAAAGAAACGGTGAGAGGGAAGAAGGACGGAAAGAAAAGCAGCACTGTAGTTTCTGTTTGTCTTGACCGCACGTGAGGGTTGCGGCTAATCGTATTACGTGTCCAAGATCCTATCGATTTGAAAATCGTCCGACACGATCAATGCCGCTCGATATAATTGCCTCGTATCCAACGATTACGCGATGTACTTCGTTAATTGCTTTATTACGCTAGGAGTATAGATTATCGCGGATAAAAGAGGTTTGTGGGAATTGCGTAGATTACTGAGAGGTAAGAGAATGGATATCGTGACTTATTCTGTCGGAGATTTGTATTACGCGTTATAAATGCATTAATTAACACGTTTCCTTATAGATACGTTAGCGAATATTTCGATATGGTCGGCATATATTTTTAATGAAATTAAACGTTCATCAAATGGACTAATTAAAAACGGCGATTAGTAACACCTACACCGAACCTTTCTCCGAGTATCTGTAACAACGCGCAAGCTCTCGCTAGCGCGTAGCACGTTTATTAACCAACGAAAATCGAAATGAATGACAACGCCAACAATCGTTTTCTGCGTAGAATCGTTCGTCCGGTGCACATTTCATGTGCCATCAAATTGAACGATAGCTCGGATGCCACGGTCGAGGGTGCAACGAACTCGGATTTTCAACTTCTAGAAAGACATAACTTTTGAAACGTGACGGTATTCAGGGAAGAACGAACGAACGAACGAACGAACGAACCGAGGACCAAGGAAAAAAAATCCAAATAGGATTATAGAAAGGGAGAAGAAAGAGAGAGGCAACCGTGGGTGTGGATACCGTCTTAAATAGTGCCAGAAGGCAGAGTACTTAAAGGTTACTACCGCATCATCGTCACGTCAAACTAACAGGGAGATTAATACCCCATAGTTGAACGCCAGTTACATTGCCCGTTACACCACGGCTGTGTTATTAATAATCACAATTGATGTGAACCGTATTATTAATGATCGCAATGATAATAGTGCAACGTATGACACGCGATCAATTATCAATTACAATTATGGTTATACGGATTCAAACTGCCTTATTGTGATCAACAACAGGAATATTTTCCTTTGAAATTTTATTAATCGCGATTAAATTGGCCTTATACGTAAAACGATATGTAATATAATCGCGGAACGTTGTACACGAACGTGGCCGCTTGTGTATATACGAATGAAATGAAATATAATTATGGAAAGTAATAGTTGTCGTCCCGATACAGCTGTTTGATCGATGGTTGATTTCTATAATATCGATTACGATGAAGGGTAATTAATATTCTTGAATAAAAGCCATTTATGACGGAGTCACTTAGCGAAGGATTCATACACGTATGGGTAAAAGTACGATACGTTATGTTGTATATTAATGTTGTGTTGTATGTTGAAATATCGAGCGATCAACTGATTTTCTTTAATATTAGATATAATTGTTTTAAACATAACGTTCTAACTTTTCTCCGTTTCTCGTTCAAAGCTAGAACTCGATCCGTTCGATCGTAAAACACTTTACAAGTTTTTACGTTTTCTTTTACTTCAATACCTTACGATAAATAACGAGAAGAAAATTACAAGTGTAATAATTCGCTACTGACATCAGAACGGTATTATTTATAATTGTTAATTATCTAAGTAAACGTACGTTTCGCGAAATAGCTTTCGTGACTAATTACAGAGCCCCTTTTGCGAAAGCAGCGGCAATATTTTCCATCCACGCCACGTGGAATTGTAAAAATGACCGCAACTCTTGCAGCAACGTTTGCGTTTGTGATTAATTCCCGCCTGAGCCACCTATTAATAACGAAACAGGTGATTGTATACACAAATACAGAAACTGGTAGCTCTACCTTGACGAACGAATTAATTATTCGATCTATGAAATTAATCGCCACAACTACCTAGTGTAAAAAACTGATCCGTGATTAAAGGAGCATGGGAAAGGTAACGAGTTAAGGGGAAATTAATGAAATATTATTTATTTACCGGTCGCACGTATTCTGCGCGCTGATTCTTGTTCTCAACAAATGGCTAGTTACGGCAATAGAAAATTGAATCTAATTAATCAGGATAACCTAAATAATAGGATTTACTTACGCCAACTGTTTAGAATAAAAGTGAAATCTTTATATCCTCGACTATAATATCAGAAAAAGCAAACGCTTAATTAACTAGATATTACATTTCTTAACCTATTGCATTCGAGAACCAATCAACATTATCACGGACAAGCTGTGTACCACAGTATTGCGGCTGTGAAAGTTATTTAATTAAATCCTTCATTTGCATGAACCGATTACAATAGAAATCGAGCCTGTCAGCGTGAACGCAACAGTAAAATATCTCTTTTTCCTCGTGCAGGTGTTCTGCATCTGTTAAGCAATCGCGGAAAGCGTTCCTTGTCAATTAGAAAGACCATAATATCAGTATTTCTCGTTAGAAGTCTACGGAGTTAATTCGCGTGAGAACGTACTATTAATAATGAGTCTGGTAGCTGCGCCTCGTTAAGTGGAGTTAATAGCTAAATCAACCTGCAAATCAAGAAACGATCCGAACGGTCGAAAGGTAACTGAAAACAGAACTGGCTGGATATGGATGTTGCAGGTATCGCTTTGGACGCCAACATGCAGGAAGGAACGTATAAAGGTTACGGTTGCATAGTTAATTAATTTAGGCAACGTTTCGTCGACTGTTGTAATGGCAATTGTCACTCGGATAATAGCCTTGTCACGAGCTTTCAATGAAGATATCGCGTCCCCCGATATTATATTGCACGGCATTAGCTCGAAATGAATGCGACTTGTAGTAAAATATTTTGTTTGTAACGATCCTGCGTACGTACACTGCACGCGGATAACTTTTTGAAGCAATCTAAGAGATAGGAATAAATCCAGATTTATGTGACTAGTCGACACGAAATATTATTTTGGAAAGTAAACACCAGTGGGCGAAAGTGAAAGCGAAGTTTCGATGTCTTGTGCTGAAAGAATGCGAAAAATTCCCTCCTACTAACAGCATCCGCTGCATGTACCCATAATCCTAATCTGCGTGAGAACAGGCCATTAAGAAGAAACACGGTAGTCCTATTTTACCAGACGAAATTAATGGTTGAATTAATCTGTAAGTCACGAATAAACATACGCGTAAAAATGGCAAGTATGCGATATTTAATTAAACCTTGTTAATTAATTTACGATTATGATATCTTGCTGTTCACGAGAATTATAATATAGGTACGCGTACGTCAGCATTATGGAAATATCAAATTCTTTTTTATATCTATTATTACAAAATGTCCTATAAGCCAGCTGCGTTATCTTTCCAAGACTAAATTAAAAAAAATCCTTCTAAGCGTAATCTTATTCATCATCAAATCTTATTATTTCCTTTCTTATTACAACCTCGGGCAAATTTCTCTCGAATCAAGTATCCTTCCCCTTGTCGCATCCACCTAACTACCCAATAAACCTAGAAATCCATAAACGAAGAAGATCCAGGTCGATGAATGAGAAAGGAAGGAATGGAAGAGCCGTGGGTGCGGATATCAGGTCGAAGAGTAGCAGAAGGAGAAGTAACCTAAAGGTTACTACCGCATCATCGCCACGTCAAACTACCAGCTAGATTAGTCCCCCTTGGGCGAACACGAGGTATGTTTTGCTCGACCGCGTCTCCGTCTCTGTCAGGCTTGCTCTCGGTACACGACGTAGTAACTGACTACATCGCCAGCCGGTAGGTTGGTAGGTAGGTAGGTCGGTTGGTCGCTCGGTAAGTATATTAAACGATCCAGTCCCCCCCGCCTGTCCCCCTTCTGCAAGTCTCTTTCTCGATCTCTGGCCTCTCTTTCTCCCTCGGTGCACCGCGAGTCGCCGCTTCTAGGATCTGTGGGAGCGCCTTTCACCTAATTGTTGGCACAATATGTGAAGATCGAGCCACCACGGTTCCCATCGACTTCTGGAGATGATTCCCTGGCTCGTGGCGCCTGGGTTAGGTTTACCGCAGAGGTCGATCATAGAAAATTGGCGATATCGCAAGATTTTTTTCAGACTGATACGAGCATCGTGCTAATTAAGGGAGACAGGCGTAGGGAGCTGTTGGGAAGATAGGCGATCCGACTGGAAAGCGCGAGACTCGTCAGCTCTTACGGTGATACGTAGAAGCGTTCTCGATAGAAACGAGTGGATGAAACGTTTACCGCCGACCAAAGCGTAAAGCTTGTGCCAAAGGGATCGAAATGAAAAAAGTTTATACCGTGTTATAAAATTTCTATGAAAAATTCGTTCTCTCTTCGAAATAATGAAATCACGAGGCAAAGAAAAAGAGTTAAAAATCGTTTAATGATACAGAAAGTACAGATCTTGATAGAATTCAAGTATGAGTGCACTCTAATGTTAATTTAATTATTATCTCGATATGTAATTTCCTGCTATCAATCAAACGCGGCGAACAGAACGAAGAAAACAGCACAGAGAATTTGCAAAATCTTTTAACTACATAGTAAAGTGCACGCGTGAAAAATGTATATTATTCAAACAGCATAACTCGGTGATAAATTAAACCGAATCGGTATAGAGAGTAAAAAGAAATTAAACGGATTAAAAAATTGACTATAGTTAATAATTGTGAGCTATCAATTTATCCAGCTGCCAAGAACGAACAGTACTTGAGATTTGTACGATTCTACGTTCCAGGTTTTCTCCACCTTCGCGTTGTTGGTACATCGTTTCGTGATACTGTTTCAAACACACGCGATAATCACTGTATCCGTACCTATGCTGCGTTGTAAACGTTACTCTATGATGCAGTTAAAATTACATAGTATAGTATTGCAGCACGCATACGTAATTGCGTTCCACTTGCTTCTTTTTCCTTCAGAAAGGAGATCTTTCGTAAAAATTACAAGCTCGTCGATAACCACATCTAATCGCCTGCATTCTGCCACTCGCATCGTTTCTCATTTCAACTTCTCAATTCATAAACCTCACGCACCGCCGTTAAGCATCGTCACCTCGGAATGGAACGAAGCGGACGGGAAACACATATGCGAGGTGAGCATCGAGAAGACTATCTCGCGAGGAGTCCAGCGGCTCTTCCGCCGTCTTCCTTCGACGATTCGCCACGATCTATAAATTACGAGACAAGAGCCACCTCCGCCGACGCGAGCGGGCCCTCGTTGTGACTCACCAGTCACAACTCGCACGGGACGACGAGAGAGTGAAAGAGCTACGAAGAGGAACGGACATTGTGTCCGCGGACGGAGGCCAGGGAAGAAAAGAAGGAGACAAAGCCAAAAGACGAACGAAGAGAATGCAAGACGAGGAACGAAGGGACGAACGGAGAGAGGGAAGAAACATCGAGAGTTGAAAGACGTAGAATGAGGGGAAGAGGTTAGAAAGGGAGGAAGAAAGAGGAGCAAAGACGCTGGCTGCCGGTCCGAGCTTTAACAATAACGATTATTTACGCCCGCGGAACATTGACGTTGACGTTTAACGTCCCTCTCCTACCGTGAAAGCAACGCTTGTCCGATCGGTACGACCTACGGTTCACCGAGGAATTATTGCCGCTTTTAGAGAAATTAATTCTACGTGCTGGATCAGGACCTTCTTACGACTCCGCTTCGTTGGCAATAATTCAGCAATGACTTTATAGTTGCGAGCTCGTAATTGAAATTCTGGGAGGTGCAGCGTCCATTTAATGCGCGAGGCCCGGCCGAGGGTGATTTACGCGTCGTCCCGCGGAAAATTGCACCGGAATCCGGTGACGAGACACGCGAGATGCTCGAACGATGCTTACGGTTTGAACGGCTACAATTATGGAACGGTTGGGCTTCGCGTTTGCCGTTGACGCAGCTTGTTGCATTGGTTTCACGTTGTGGTTGCTTTACGGACTATTTCGTTCGAAGTGGAACTTTGCTATCGACTGTATCGCGCCTCAGCGACAGTATTAACCCTTTTAAAGCGGATCGTTTTTTATGTCATACCGCAAACTGGTGAACAGTGACCAGTATGAGATTTTATACTATTAACTAGATTTTTGTGAATTTTATTTTCGCTGGTAATTACTACTTACAAATCTATGCAACGATATACCGATATACGAGGATATGCCGATTGCGCAATCGCAGGTATTTTATATCGGCAGATCGAGGAGTGGCAATCATTTAATTCTTGTCATTGAACGTTCGATAATTATAGGTATGTGCCGCGAGTAACAATATTTATTGCAATATTTCGAGGAATATTAATTTAAAGACACAACACCTTATTCTCTCACGCACCGTGGAAAATAATAACCGGAGATCTCGCGATATTATTTCAAATCAGAGATATGCAAAATAAAGAAGAATAAAATATTAACCATATTGCGGACAATTTAAATAATTTATCGATATAATCTAGCTGAAAAATGCAAGGTATTCGAATGGGACGTTTCATACGTTATTGTCCAGTGCAATTTTATTGTACCTTGCGAACCTTTCCTGGTACCTATTAGTTAGAAAACCCAGCAATCGCCTCGACATCCACTGCTTCTTAAGAATTTAATCGCCAGAAGGTAAAGTAGCTTCAGCCTGTCGGCTACAGCCGTTAATTACATTTACGAAATCAATCGGGACGCAGTTGTAATCTCCGTCTAGATATGGTTGTTGCTACCAAGCAGTGAATGACCGTGATGTTTTATGCAAATTATAGCCGCGGAAACGCGAGCCAAACCGGGCCAGCAGATTTCTCGACTCACGTTTCTCCGTAAACATATTACACGAGTCCTTTCGCAGCCTATTCTCTATCTTTCACCTTCTCGTCCTTTCTCTCTGTCAACCCGCCCACGCTGATAACTTGGGAATGTTTGAAGCGAATCGAACCTGGTCTCTTCAAGAGTGATCGTTGCGCTCTCGAATGTCGGAGCGAACGTATCCGCGATATTGGCTAATTTATTCACATTCTAAAAGCTTTTGCATGCATTGATATTTTTTCAAAATTCCTCCACATAGACGTGTCTGTGCGAAATCGTTTACTACGTACATTTCAGAATTCTTGTTTGATAGACTTTATTTTTAAATAGAGTGCGCAAAGCTTCGTAATAGCCCAAACGAATAACTAACTAACAGCCTAAAATTATATAAAATAAAACTTCCTAATTGATAAAATAGCAATTAAGTTTTCTGAGATTCGAAACGTAGTTGAAAATGGAACTTTCGGAATTTTAAGACTACTCCTGTAAAGAACGAAAATTTTGGCTTACGTCGTGCAGTTCTCGTATAGTCTTCGATCATAGACAGCGTCTGTCAAAAATACGAAAGATAACCAAAAATACCAAATCGATTTACGAGTCACAGTTTCTAGGGATTAATCGATCTCCACCCCTGGCACGAGGTGTCTTCAACGAGGCATCTTGTGGTTCGGAGAACGCAAACGATTCAGCGGCGAGGCGGCCCAGATGCAGCGTTATCGAGGGACGTGATCTAGCCTCGTCATCGGGGAATGTGGGAGTGTCGCAAAGGGATCATCCGCGTCTCTGAGCGGAGAAAAAGATCGGTGACAGCCGGTCAACGTGGAGGTGTCACGAAGGGGCGTGGAGGTTCGTCACACGCTGCCTGTCGCTCGATCCCTGGCTCTGCTTCCACTCGATCTTCCCCTCTTTTCTCTTTATTCGATGCTGTACGGGAGGTAATTCAATTATCATATCGAGAGATTAGCTCGAAAGAGGTGGACACGCGTCGTTCGTCGCTCTCGAGCACTTTGGTGACACGATGCCGATAAGAGGTGAAATTTATCGGGGGGCCGAATTTTAGAAATTTCGTGGAAACGTTAATAGTTTGATTTGTAGAAATTGTTCCTGAAAGTCGAAGATTTTCTCGATTGTTCGACGTGGAAAAACGTGACACAGGGACCTAAGAGTTTCTAAAGTTCGATTTTCCTCGTTTTGGAATCCTCGGTCTTCGATACTTGTGTTGTTTTTCTTTTTTTTTTTTTTTTTTTTTTTTTTTACAAACTATATTTTCGAAATTTTTCATCGAGGAAGCCCATTTATTACCAAACTTTCTCGGTACCAGAAACAACCAAGAAGACACATTGCCCGAACGTAAAATCTGCCACGCTACCCCTTCGGATTCGGAGACGAACGCCCCCGAAACGGTCCCCTGCGTTCTAGCGGATCAAGTCTGTGGCGCATCAACGTCATCGACAGGAATACGAAACAAAAGGAAAGATATAGTAGAAGAAAAACACTTGGTAGGTATGACTCAGAGGTATTTGAGTTTCCAGTCGAGTGTTTCGGCGCGATCGTTCTCGTTTCGAGCGTCGTCCCGGCTCCAGCTACGGTTTTGTGGCTGCTCATTGGCCCCCGTGGGGGTACCGGGCCAACCGCGTCCCATTATCCCATGCTAATTCCCTGGCTACGGCTGTCATTGCCTCGAGGCGAGGACTGACAAGTAACACCTCTTGGCTCGTGTTCCTCTCGACCGTAGGAGTGTCTCCTCTCTTGCTTGCCCCTCCAGCTCGACCTTTTTCCCTCCAGTCATTGGTCCTCACCTGGAATCCTCTCTTTTTAACTCGTTCCCTTCGTCTCTATTTCTCCTAGCCGATCTGATCGACCGGCTCGTTTCTACGTCTGTCTCACGACTCATCTTCCCTTCTCTCTTCCTCTCAGAGTTCCGTCTTTGTCCCGTTCCTCGTCCTGTTCCTCTGTCTCTGCCAGGAGAGAGTCCTCCCGTGGGCATCATCCTCGCGGAGTGTACACTCCCGCCGAGACCGAAAATCAACTCGTCATGCTCGCTTCATTTTCTGGCCGATGTAAAACAGCCATTTGTTAGGTCGTGTCAAGCATCGCAAGAACGTCCGCGGGGTGTCCCGCTCCTTGGACGGCCACGAATGGCATATCGATTGGCGATTCATGCGATCGACGCCTGATAATAAATATCCGAGAGCGAGAGTGGTGTAACATTCGAAAGTCCTTTCGGGTCTGGATCCCACCTCGAGCTTACTCCCGGTGTTGTTAATAGTTCTCGACGAGGGTTTTAGTCGGTACCCTCTCCGCTGACCTTGGGTTATGCGGAGAAATCGGTCGAAGCAGGATGATATTTCGAGATATTGGGGATTGTGTCGATTTATCTATTGGGTTTTTAGAAACCTTCTACGACCACTGAATTAGTAGTCGTTAAAGACAGATCAATTTCGATTTGGTCTCTACTCGTTGAACGAGTGATTCGAGACTCAAACGTATCAGGTTTATTTCGCTAATCGACAAAAAAATCGACTATACTTGGTCAATAACGGCAACAATTACTGATCTACGTTCTCCACCAGAGTATCGGATACAAAGATACGCGTTTCGTTAACAAAGTGATCTCGAGTCATTTAGAAAATCGCCAGCTGAGAATGATCATAAAACGGCAGTAAGCCACGAATATAGACGTAAAGTTTGATCAACCATCGAGTGCAATCCGGGAAAGGTTTAAGGCGGTTAAGGGGTAAGCGCAAACGCGTTCGTTGCTTGAAATTTCACGATGTGGCCAGAACAGATCGGTGTCGCGCCGCTTAGTCGTTCGTTGGCCTCGTGGACGCTCGTTACGCCGCGGCGCTGTCTCGTAAATAACTGCCTTATATTCTCGCTCTCCTCTCTTCGGCTCTCTGTCCCCGAACAACCGTATTCATTCGCTGTTATTGCCGTTTAGAGGCTGTTGCTGCTTTTATGAAACACTCGAAAAATCGTGGTAACTGTGGCCACGCCGCTACTATTATTTCTGGCAGGAGAATGGCGATAATCGACCAACGGAAATGACCAATTAAACCTTCCGAATCTTTCGAACATTGGATACCTGTGGGTACCTGGTGACTGCGTGGTTTGGAATTGGATTCTCGAAGCGGATGATGAAAATGTATCGATCGAGTGCTGCGGTAGAAGTTCGTATACACCGAAATCAAACGTGCGATGAAGGCTGTGATAAGAGGTATCTTGACAATCGATCCAAATCCAACCAATCCAGCAACCACAAAATAAATAATACCTGTATCTCGCTCAAGAAGAAAAATTTCGACGTCACCGCTAAAGATATCCAGAACGATTTGAAAAAAAAGCCGAAAAATAACCTATACTACACGGACACGATCGAGAACCGACCAGAACAGAAACATGTTCGAAAAGATAGGTCCCGAATATAATTCCCGTCCGTCATGAATGTTCTCCAGATTCAAATGCGAATCCTTGATGCACGCTTCTAGATTACGAAGGATGGAGAAACGCCAGCCCGTCCCGGGGATCTACTTTGTTAACCATGAAGAACACGGAACAGGAACGTTTTGGTATGCGGCGCATCGCTGTCTTTACACCGGCTTGAACTAAATTTATGTGGCACCGGGAGCCGAGGGTGTGTATTTGAATCCGGGATGAGACACATCCATATTTTTTTCTTTACGACCACGCGTTGGACCGTGCATGGAACTGCATGCCGGATGTAGCACGCGAACCGACACTTTTGCAACGCGACATGGACGCGACCTCCGGCATCGGACCCGCAACGTTTCTCTTTTTCTCTTTCCTTTTTCTTCCTTTTCTCTCCTCCCTGTACACTTGACTCTTTTTATTCTTTCTTTTCATCGCGGTCCGTTTGCCGCGTGATTCCGAACGTGTTGCAAGCCTACGTCTTTTAACGCGTCCTCTCCAGTATTCTTTTCGAACGTTGTTCTTAACTCTGCTGTCACCGACACGCGGCCTTGAAGCGTCTGGAATTATGGACTGAAATTGCAGAGTAAAATTGACACTAGGAACGCGCTTCGCAGCTTCTTTGGACCTTGCCGCGGTCGCCGCGTTGATTCATCGAGGATGATGTAACGCGACTCGTTTCGAATATGCGCGCTTCTCGTTAGAGATATGAATGAACGAGGAAGAAGATACTTGTGAAAGAAATTACGAAGGTGATAATTTAGTAAATGTTACGACGATTGAGTAACAGGAATTCTAATTGTTCTAATTCTTGAAATTAATTTCCATTCCCTTGTCCAATAATCCTGCCTTCTCAGTTTTATCCAGGGAACGATTCCTTCCACGAAAGAATTATCGAAACGATCAATTGTAATACCTCACTCCCAAAACCACTCCTTTTGTCGCCGCGTACTTCCTCCAGAGGCGTTGACAGCACTGTCATCGGGCTTAAAGCATCCTCTTGTGTTCGTTTTAGCGTATGCTAGGATATATACGACTGGCTGTCGCAATCTTTCGCTAAATTCGGGAACGCTCTCGGGACTCCTCAGGGCCGAGGAATCTCGACCTTCTTGGCGAACGTTTAAATCGATCCTCCCCCTGGGAAACGAGGGCCTCGGGCCCGCTCGAATCTCGTTACCGAGCTCAGCGGGACTCCGATTACCATTTCTCGGACAAATCGTCGCCTTCGTGCCGCGTATCGCGAGATCCTTGCCGAGAAACCGCTTTCGAACGACTATAAATGCCGGTTGGCCTGTCCGAGCAACCGCATCCGGGGAAATTCTTCCTCGCGGATCTTCTAAGCGACCACGATCGGTTTTACTGGCTTCGTCTCGAGAGTTTAGAGGCTGGCTGTCTCTTCTGACTCACTCTGCTCATTAGCATGTGAGTCGGTAATAAATGCTGCTGAAGGAAATTAATAGACCGGTTGATTCGCTTGGAACTTCTCTCCTCTCCGCTTGATTGAGACGCGATTTTGACGAGAATGGAAGAGCATGTGTATTTTGTGGACTGAATTAGGAATTAGAGAAGCCAACTTGTAACTTTTCTCGTCGTATTTACGTCCCTTTTCATTAAAACAAGCAGTCTTGCAGTTTTTTCAACACCTCAGTTACGTGACAAATCCTCGTCAAAATTACTCGATTAATCGAAAAATAGACTTCCCTGAAATTCCACAGCGAATAAACGTACACGAAGGAATTGTATATCTTCGTGCTTTTTAAAATTTGTATAAAAGTAGATAGGGTAAATGATGTAGCTCTAATTCCTTCAACGATTACGTCAACCTAACGACACGTGATTGTGTTGTATAAATTCGACCACGATAATAGGGTTAATTCTACACGATGTCCACGACGACTCTAATCGTAAGAAGCAATGGTCAATGAAGAGGGATCGTCGAATCGACGTGCACGTGAGCGCGAGTAAGCGCACGGCCGAAGGTAGAGAGAAGGTAGGTAGGATGTAGGTCGTATATCAATCGGTTTATCTACTTGTCGACGCGTGTGGCCGACGGCACGTTATGTCGCGGTCGACAAGGAGAGCCAACGAGAGCTGGGACAAGGGAAAGAGACAGAACGGACCTCCGCCTCTCTCTGCGTCCTTCTTTCCAGCCCAGTCTTCTCTTCCCTTCTTATTTTCTTCGCTTAACTTGCGGAGACACCGAGAAAAGCAAGTTTCAAGCCACGGTGAAGAAGGAGGAAAAAGAGGGAGACCAGTGTTCACTAATGTTCTTCCGTTGTTCCCTTTTCTCTTTATTGGATGGATTCCTCACCTTCGAGTTTAGTTGTCTAGTCGTATTAGAGAACAAACAATGAAACAGGATATTCGTACACGGTATATTTTATTGCATTAAAAATTGTTGAAAATGCTCCTTACTCTGTGAAATACAGGATTCTGGCATTCGTATTAAATTTCTATGTAAAGTAATCAAATTCATCGTATCGTACAATATCCTGTTTCACTGCGTATTCTCCATTATCCAATGCAATAGACATAAGTCAACATAAGTAGGCAACGTAAGTTAGGCATTTGCCAAGAAAATATTTAATGCCAATCTTTTAGAACGTGAAACTTTCTATGAAAAACTGTTATTCCTCGTTCCCATGATTATACGCACCAGTTATGGAAGACCCTGGGGACCAGTTAAACGCTAATCCTTTTCTTTAAATATTTCTTACTATTTCCTAAAGCACGATTTGCTCTATATTCCATGTACATAATGCTCGAAAAATTCAATCACTGAACTCGCTCCTTTACATCACTCTACAAAATGATACTCTCTGTTTCACGTCGTATTAAATCTTCCTTCCATACCATAAGAATGCTCTACCTTCATAAATCACGACTGATTACCCTGTCTTCGTCTGTCCAGATGCAAGGAAACAAGTTTCTTATTAATTACCCTCCGCATCGAAACTTTCCTGACGCTATCCTGTCGCTAATTGAACAGGGCCTTAACCCTTTCCTAACTACCACAGTTTCGTCTACCACGTTTTCCTCGAATCTGCCGACCTGTTTCCCAGTTTTACGGTTTCTCTCACAGTCGTAAAACTATTTGCGGCTCTACACCGCGATAATAACTCACCGACCATCGCGTTTCTCAATTAGGTAACGCGCGATGGCCGTTGGCTAACGTAATTTCGAATAAATCAGGCCCCACTTTTGCCACTCGTCTCCTTCTACGGATCACAGTGAATCCCTGTAAACCTATGCTGTTTACTTATTTATTGTCTCCTATGTTTTCAGAAAAGAGCTGACAAGATAAAACATAATAGTTATTCAATTTTTATCGATGTCACTTTTGAACACTGAGAACCGCTGGTTTTCGCGATGATCCTACCGTGACTTCTTGTCATTCTCGTTACATATGTACATTCTCATTAAATACATAATTCTTCTTTAGTTACATTGCTAAGTAAATTTTTTTAAAAATTTCTCGTCGCTTTAAAATAAAATTCAAATAATGTCAAAAAAAATTGATGTAATGAGTAAATGAACGGTGGAATTGATGACTGATGAAAATAAATTCCATTATGAATTAAAATTAATTTCGATATTCAAAACATCGTCAACATGTATGAGACCATATTAATATTTAAAATATCATATGAAATAGGTATCTACATATTTTGGTTAAACTAAAATATAAATAAAAATATGCGTATCAACGAATACTTTATACATTTTCTACTATCATCAGTATCCAGAACTATTGAGAAGTTAATCATAAGAAATAATCAGAAGGACGTTTTCTAATCAATTTAAGAAAATCTTATATAGGTTGGAAATTAAACAACGTGACGATAGAAAACTTCTCGAGCAATAAACTGATTCTACAAGCGAATTCTTTTGTACATTTTACTATATACAGGAGTAATAATAACAAAGAACAAATTCACCACAAATATTTTTTCATTCATAACCTCTCACTGAAATTACGTTTTGTTAAAGGTAAACCAGTGTCTGGATACATTTAAACAGTAGTGTACATACATATAATAGATGTATAAAATTTACCTCCATTAGCACTCTCCGCTTTGAAATTCCATTTCTTGTCAAAGAGATCGAAAAAAAACGAACGAAGCAGACCCGTTAAACACAGCATCTACATACACATTTACACACTCGCATTCGATAGATCGATCGCCATCGTATTCAACGCGAACATAGCCCTTCGTTTATATTTTTTCTATGGTTTCCGCTTATCGATCGCGGGAAGCCAAATGTATATTTTATTCGGTTTCTTCAGCCACTTTCTCCGATCGGTTCGAGAATCGTCGTTTTTGAGTTGAAAGACGAGGACATTCGAGGCATAGAGGCAGCGTACACACGGCAGCGTCAGCGATTCATAATTTACCGTCGATGCTGCCCTCTCGCGTGGTCGTTTGCCTCTAATTTATGTGTTTTTAAAGACGCGCCCCTCGCGGCTCCTACAAGGATTCAATTTTCGACGGATTCCACTCGCCTCCCATCTCCCTTCCAACGCGATAATCGTGTTCCGGGCCATTTACACAGCTCACGATGTTATTTCAATCGCGAACACTCCCATCCGCGTAAACGCGTCGAACGTACATTTTGTTCGAACAGATACGCTCAATGCGCATGCGCAATCCCGCGTTTATGCAGTGCCGCAATTTATCAGGTTAATTAGTGCGTATTTATGAAGTGAAGTGTATATTTATCAAGTGAAAAATGTGGAAGCTGGCACGTTTGGAGTAAGTGGATAACATTTGGGGAAATTGGAAAACGACTTTGGTGAGTTAATATTTATCGTTCGAGTATAATTTAAGTCATGAACGTTCCCTTACAAGTCTTAGGATAATATCGATATTTGCTCTCATTTTTGAGAGAAATAGGTTATCACTGGCAACTATTATGAAGCGTCGTTTGATACTTTATGCATGTATATACCCTATATAACAAAAATCTTACATATACACACCTTCTAATATATCTTATAATAATGAATCAATTGTTTATAATGAGAGATATTTTGTAACGTGCCTATTAAGTATGTCAAATATGTTTGGTTATGTTTACCTAACTCGATGAAAAATTATCAGTGTTATGATACTTTGAAGCGCAAGTGTCTTAAAAAACGGATTCGTTTTAAAAAGTAAAGAAAGAAATTGCGAATCAGTTATAATTGTGTGGAAAAAGAAATCACCTATCAATTATAATTTGCAAAACATATTTCATCGATTATTAATACATGGAAGGTTAAAGCTATTACGTGCATACATCAATAAATCTACAGCAACCTTGAATTTGAATAAATTATTGCGCGTGTATTTGCATAGCAAGGCAGACCGCTGATCGGTCGTCCCTTGAACACCTGGTGCATATCCATTGACGTACATCGCATGCAAATATCGTTCGAAACACCAAAACAATACACGTCCACGCCCGGTATTTGCTGATGGCAATTTTGATCGAATAAAATTGAGCTAGCAATACATACTGGCATCGATTTTTCCACCTTAAATCAGCACGCTCACTCACACCAAAATTTGTTGAAGAATTTTAATTGTATCGTCCAATTTCGGTACAAATCTTTTATTTCGTAAACAATCTCTGCATTTCTCGCTATTACATTGTCTTTTATTATTATGAAAGCTAGTAGATTTGATACATCCGAGAGCTTATAGGTTATGCATTAATTTATTTTATTCTATTGAACTTCTTTATCTATTGAAATTTGGAAAAAAAACTATTTCGTTGAATAAAAATATGACTTTTTACATATATTATCTGCTTTAAAATAGCAATAATTAGCAATTTCGATATAGAATTGTATCCAATAATACTATTTGTATCATTATACGCAAAATTATTGTACGTAGAGATATTATATGTATCATGAAGTGTCTCTGAAAGAGTGTGCTCTGCAAAATTTTAATCAGATTCATTCGAAAACTGCGCACCTTCGATTACCTCTTCATCGGTCATCCGTGATCCCTCCATTTTGTGAGAAGGTCGATCAACGGGAACGAGGTCGTTACATCACAACGGAGGCAGGGACTTTGATCGCCATAAATACCGAAAAAGTCTCTATATATCCCCGTGGATAATTATCTGCGGCGATTCCCTTTCTCGCGAGTGCCCTGGCGCCTATTAAAAGTTCGTTTTCCTGGACATGGTACGAGGGCGGCATGGCCACCGGTGCCCCTTAATTAAGAGGACCCCGTGTTATACTGGAATTTCCTCCGAAACAGTCTAACTTAAGCGGTATTTAATAACGTAACAATTATATGGTAGGCACTAGACTTTCGAAACTGCGTGGTCCAGTCGAGGCCTCGCCGGTCCTATCTTCACCCTTCTACTTTCTTCTCCGCCTCTCTTCGTCCGTCCCTCGAACCTATTCGTCTGTCTGCACAGTCATTCGAGGAAAAATCGAAGCTTTAGAGAGATGTGTTTAGTTGCATATGAACGAGCGACTGTTGAGTAGTTTAGAAACACAACGATACTTAGGTTTGTTTCAATAATCAATTTTTTTGTACAATATTATAATATTCGTTTAAAAAATAACTGTACAGTTTAAAAGACATTTTGTCCATCATTCTGTCAAATTTAACGTATGATCGTCTTCGTATGTTGAAGTTTTGAACCATTTACGGACTCGTTTCTTGCCACGAAATGTTCCATTACATAGAAGAAGAAAGTGGGTCGCAAGATCGAATTTTAGGAATCTTTGGACACGTATATAATTGCTCGTCGATCGTTCTATCCTAGATCACCGGCCATAAACACGTAGGCCGTAGAAGGCGGCGTATAACGAGGATGATGTTCCAAGGATCTTCCAAAAAGTATCCCGTTCGAGCTTCCATCTAGCACAAAGAGATACATTGTGCACAGTTGGTCCCACGCGGCTTCCCGCCTTTTATCTGCTCGTGTCGTTTTTGATTTTATGTCTTTTCGAAGGATGTAATTATACGATTCCGGCGATTCCCCAAGTGTGATTAACCCATTCCTACTCGATTTCAGACGGTTCTAGACAAGCAGTTTTCGTTTAAGCTGTTGGTTTTTTGTTGTGCACCTTTTGGATGACTAAAGCATAAAACTTGTATCAAGGGGATCAAGATAAAAAAATGTACGAATAAGTGCTTATACAACGCAACGGAGAAACAAGCTTGTAAGACTTCCGAAGAATGCATCGTTGTAAACCACTGGCCATGAAAAATGACAAATTTCATAGCATTCTGGTAGTTCTGGCGTTAGCTTCGTATCAAACCACGTTATTCTAAAAGTAAAATCTTCGAAATGCAGTCTTCGTCTCTTACAAGGATAGATTTAGTAACTGGCCGCATGGGTATCATTAAACAGCCCATTTCTATTCCCCCGACTTCTCCAATTCAAGTCTCCAATCACGAAAAGTACCAAACCAAGCGTATCGATCCATCATCGAACAAAAATTCCAGCAGAACTCCTCGTTCTCATCTTCACCTCTCTCCTAACCCCTCCACCCCCCCCCCCCACACACATCTCCAGAAATGCTTCCAGCAACAAAACCGCTAATCAGAAGAGCAGGATCCGAAAGCCGTTTTAAATTCAATCGAGACAATTCCTCGAAAGTATACGCTTAGAACCATCAGGAAGTCATTTGTCACCCTTCATCATCCTTCCACGCTACCTCCGCGACCTATCTCGTCGTTGTCGTCGTTCGGCTACCCGCTGTATCGAGGAAACTCAAGGGGGCAGAAAGAGGAAGAGCTGAACACGCAGGGATCAATTTTCGAAATTATCGTCGGGTCTCTGCGAACGCGTATATAATTGGCCATTGATCGGTCCCGCCCAGTCCCCCGGTCGTAAACGCGAGAGCCTCCGTTTTCGAGAGCTCGAGAACCATGCCGGCACAGACCCATTTCGGGACCTCTGTTGCCGTGGTTCCCGAAAAATATTCGATCCAACTATTCCAGCGGAACAGTTTACAACGCAACACAATATAACACCTAACGACCGTACTCGGACCGCGGGCTAGCCAATTAAAAATCGAAACGGCCAATTACCCGACGATTGCGACCGGTTACGACTACCCCCGAAAACCGCGAACCTGTGTTTTGCTTGTCTTCTTCTATTATTTCGTAGCCTGTTCTCTTTTCCAACAACTTCTGTTGGGTATCTTCGGGGAGGTTGACGAGGATAGAAAATTGACGTGTCTCCGGAAAGATCGAGATCGTTGTCTTCGACGTTGACGAATTAAGGCGATTGGCATGTTGCAACGTGTTGAATCGATTTGTTAGACGATGACTTGTATTTTCTTGGATTCTTTTTAAGAATCTGCGCGAGTTCAAAGTATCGTTTTGTGAATTGTTTTAAATTCTTGGGTTATCCTGCAAATAATGTGAATTTTCTAGAGCCGCATCACTTACATACGTACCGATATAGTAGTAGATTTGAATTTTTATTATCGTTGTAGAGTTGCTTGAAAAGATAAAATATAATAGATGAATGAAGGGCTGTTTCATCGGGTATTCTTCAAATTTCAAAGACAGTACCAAATATAAGAATCGTATTAATTTAAAACTGATTGAACGAGGATGCGTACCCTGTTCCTCTCGGTGGTGGAGAACAACGTTTCAAGCAACGCTGTGGAACGTGTGAAAGTACCTCGCGAACTTATGCGACGGAATGAATGTTTTGTTGGTGGAGGCCCCCAGGCGAGGAGAGTTCTGTACGGTGGAAATGTGGTTACTGCAGACCGGTGGAATCGTTTGGGAGTACCTGGTTTTTAGAGACGTTGCTCCCGTCGGGTCGTAAACACAGGGCGCCGGATTACGAGCGGGCCCCGGCCCATTTTTCGAGAACGATACGCCTCGCTCCGCGGAAGCTGTTCGAAGATTCTTGATGGGAAGACAGCTAACCCTTTCGCTGCTCCATTTTCTATCCTTCTGTTCTTACTTGAATATTTTCTACTTACTGTAACGTAGGATCCGTAACAGAACGTTACGAGAGGAAACGAATAACAAAAATATTGAAAAGTATTAAAATAAAAAAGATGTTAATTCGAAACGAAGCAACAGATTTGCGAATCTTCCCCCGACAATCGAAAAATTGCTAGATAGGAAATTGAATCCGCGACACTTTCGTAGTAGCGGGCGAAGTATCGTGAACAGAAAGATCGACAGGCCTATCATTCACGATACGTTGATCGTTCGATTGGTTCAACGAAAAAACTCCGCGAAGGATTTCTCGAGAAGAAGGCAGTAGAACGAACGAGCGGCATGATGCCTCCATAAATCCCACGTAATCCTCTCTTGATTTCAGGGCCTCGATTCGCGCGATATATTGCGTCGAATTCCGATTAGCTGTCCGTCGAAATTGCCTTCAATTTAGCAATTAACGAGGGGGAGGAGGGCTAATGGGAGGGTAGCTAGACACATCGGGTCGTTTGAGTGACAGCTCTGACCTCTCCCACAAGTTCTACGCGCCTCGAACTCACCCCGAGTCGACAATCGAGTTCACTCACACGACCCAGCCGGTATTCATTGAAATCGAACCGGGCTGCTATCTCGAAACACGAGTCTTTCTCGTACGTTTATCCAACCGATGCAAAAATTAACAGATGTTCGCATGGACTTTGCGTGGAATCTTCCTCCTTAACCCTTTATGTCTCCAGTGCTTTAAAATATCATTTTCGTTAGAATTTCCCTGTTTGACAACACATTCCATTAAAAGGAGACGAAGCTTCTTCTTTCCTTTTCGACTCCCTCGATGGGAAATGACAACGCAAAAAGACACCATCCATCGAGGGTTCGCTGGAACGACGCAAACGAATCACAGTCGAGCGACAGGTTTTCGCAGTTGTGGTAAGCTTCCTGTGTGCTTTTCCGCTTTTTGATCGCGACAAAAAGGACCACCGTAGATACAGAAAAGATACAGAAAGCCGCAAATTGTCCCGTAACAGCGACACAAAGTGACTAGTAGCCTCTTGAACGCACAATAGCGACAAAAGGCGAGGTAGTCGAGGATGATCGTTTCCCAAAATAGAAAGGAAGAGCAGAGGCTAGTGAATAAAAAGAGCAAAGGGAAGAACAAGAAAAGGGTCTCTTTTTCACGCTGGATAGGCGCGGATCGGCACGAGAGTCTCGTAGACAGGTAGATAGCTAGGTAGCTGATACTTGGTGCAACAATAGTCTCTCGAGGATCTCTGCAGTCCTCGTTTCAAGGATTCGAAGACTCGAGAGCGATAAATAGGCGAGAATAATTCAGGTAGGACACGGATACTTGAACGCGGTGTTGACTTATTGGGCCATTCGTAGCGACGAACTAACGAAACAGCTATGGGAAGAATCGCCTCGATGTACCTGGTTCACAATTCCCTTGATTTGCATGATTCATTAATTAGATTCTGTCACGCTTGTCTTAACAGAGGCTTGAAATGTCAGGCGGCTTCGTAAGTCGGCCAATCGATTCGTTCTGTTGGCCGAGCCCTCCCGATCGGAGCTGTGCAAATTTTGGTATGCGTGTCAGTTGGATTTAATGAGTAGAATTAATGTAATTAATTAACAACTCGTCACTGGGGCTTTGCAGTAATTGGGTCATCCGAAATTGTTGCGTAACGCTACGCGTTACGATGTTCATAATTCGAAAATCTTTCATCCATTCGTAATTTGCGAAATGCTTCCAAAGCAAGGAACGATTGTTCTTGAATTTACCCTTATCTGTTTAAAAATCGACTTATTCTCCTTCTTATTCTATCTGTCATAAGTAGAAAATACTGTGTATAAAGTGATTCGTCGTACAGTCCGATCACTCTGATGTTTCCCGTGAAAAGCTTCTCGTAAAACAGGAAGCTACTACAAATCGATAAAAGTCAGACACTGCTTGTCACCGAAGAACATCGAAACATCACACCTCCTGCCTTTCGTCTTCCATTTTCTGAGATGAATAATGATCTACAGCTTATCTCGAGTGTCACGCGACAGACGTCAAAATGATCTGTAGTTCTCCACGAAAATTGCTACGAGATAAGATAGGTACGAGTCTTTAGCTTATACCTGTGGCTGTTTGTATTACCATTTTTTTCTTCCTAGTCTAGCAGATGAAAATGACTAATTTATTTAAGGGGGTGAATCACCCTTGGATTGACAAAATTTTCTTTTTCTCCGCTTGCTCCGGCCATTATTTGCCTGGAGACTTCTACCGCGTCAAAGGTAAATCTCGTAAAAAGGACAACGCGAACGGTGGTCTTCGAGGAGGCGACACTTTGGCCAGCTACCGTGCGGTTTATCCACAGGGGGTCCGTCGTCTCGCCCTCCCATTTCGTAGCCACCTTTGATCGTCAGGTTTTCGGAAGAATTCGACCACAAAAGGTCGTTAGTAGTAACCACGTTCGAAGGGTATACGTCGTGTCTGACTACCAACGTCCGTGACAAATTTCTAAAATCGCATTCGGTCTGTGAATAGGGTCAAAGAGCGTACCATAAACGTTTTAACAGGCCGATGGTAATAGAAATTTAATGTGCCGCCGATTTGGGATTTACGCGGGTCGTGTAGGTTAAGGTTTCTGGGTTTTTGAAACAGGTTGGGACTTGTGTACGAGAAGCTTGAAGCAGTGTCAGAAAAAGACGGCAAAGAGTCTTTAAGTCGTCGTAAGATTTGTCATGCCAAGTAATGGTATGATTTTGATTTGTAAAAGTACACTATGCAGATCGGAGATCAGAAAAAGATTTTCATACGATAGTACAGTAAACGAAACAAAGAATTTTCACATCGATAAACGTTCTAATTTATTCGCGAAAATTTAACATCTTACGCGAAACGGTTTACAGTCGGCAAAACGACGAAGAATTCTTACGTCGAAGCGACTACGGTTAAAGTAGGTACATCGCACATCTGCAAGCCTAATCAGGCACAGACACGGCCAGTTGGACACCAATCGTTATTTAACAAGCATCTCATTACCCTGTCGAAAAAAGTCTCACCAATAGTGTGGCGTCGCGAATTCAGCTGTGACAAGAACCCTACTCTCGCACAATGTGAAATTAAGCTACGTAATCCCCGGACGTACGCTGGAACGACGACATAGGGGCTTCCTCGTGAATTTCCAAAGCGGCATCGACGTCGCGTCGCCACCCCGTCAAACCGACTCGTATTCTTGGTGGCGTGGTTAAAGTCGCCGCTGAAGGAGGACGGGGAGGAAACGAGGTAGAAGGATCGCGCCGGTCGAAAGGAACAAATGAAGGGACGGTGGATGAAGAAATAAAGAGAGGAGACGAGTGGCGAGGAGATAAAGGACGAGAAAATCGAGGATGAGAAAGAGAGAGAGAAAGAGATTGGAAAGAGGGAGAAGAAGAGCGTGGCGGTGGTGGATGGAGTGTCTCGATTCGACGGCGCTTCAAAGGCGGCCGAAGAAATAAAAACTCGGCTCTCGCGGTCCTGTTGGCAGAAAAAGGAAAGGGAAGCCCGCCTCCAGGGAGACTCCGGGTGAACCCCCCTCGTGGACACGCCGCCATAATAGGCGGCGTCTTTACGATTAGCATTGTGAGTCTCTCGATGAATGTGATTGTTGTCTAAGCGGGGCCCTGTCGTCCCGTATACCGGTGTAGCCAACAGAGATGGGGGCGCATAGGGACCCACAAGGATCTCGTGCTGAGCCCACAATGCGCGCAGCTATGCCAAGCACGCGTCCCTTGTGTTGCGTGAGCGTGCGCCCGCGCGCGCGACCTGCGTGCCTATATTTATAATGCATTATTTACAACTACAAGGGCTCGGTATTCCTCTTGCTTTCCTCCTTTCGCCCGCCGACATCGCCGCTCTGTCCTTCGCTCGAAAATCATCCTGTCGGCTCACACCGTGTCTCGATTCCTCTCTCTTTTCTTTGATATTTTATCACTTCGTCTATCCTGTTTCATCAGCATTGACATTAACTTTTCTTTATTTGCATTGTTCTGAAAATCACTAGCCTCGAAAGAAATTAAGACGCATCCGAGTTAAACATAAGCGAGAAACGCGCGTTTCTATACCTGTCAGACATCTTCGAGCATTACGTGTTCTCCAATGATATTTCTTTACAGTACGACCTAGCACCCCTTTGTCTCTCCGTGTTTCTCAAGCCCTTATCCCTCCCTAAGAGCGACGTATGTTGACCCGTGCCAGGCATTGTCCTTTCATCCAGCCCTTTCCTCTTCCCTTTTCTTCGCCCCAACCCGATCCCCGTCACGGCACACGTGCCCGATTTACCATGGTACACCTCGCCATCTTGTGCATCCCAGGTCGATTCCCCTGGGTGCAGTTCCACGATGATTTCTGTTAAGGACTCGAGCCGATTGAGACAACGAACGTAGCTTCTCTCGGTGATCGATCGATCTTGGGGAAATGTTATCTCACGACCGATCCAACCACTGACACCTTTCTGCTCTTTCAAGAGAGAGAGAGTCCGCGTGCACGAGAAAGCTTGGAAAATATTGTATTACCTGCGGACCGGCCGTCTGTTGGCTGTAGATCGCCGCTGATAACGGTAATAGGCTTTTAAAATGTTTATACTCGCCGGGACTTCCGTCGGTGTATCGCCAATAACGAACGACTCTTCGTTCCCGATACCGTAGCAGATCCGATTTGTGTTCGAGGTGAATAGATTAGGTGAAAGGTGAGAGTCAACCATGGAAATTGAAAGGTCGACTGATTAGAATTGAAAATGGTTGATGGATCGACATCGTTCTGTTAACTATTTCGTTACTTTTTAGAGACTACCCCAAATAGGATAAAGTAAGTTTATACGTAGGATTACTTGAACCAGGTGGATCTAAGTAATTTGCTTCCCTAAATTCGACTATGACTATTTTATTACCACTATATATACTAGATAAGTATTTGAAACCGTGTCATTAATGTTTTTCTTGGTGGATCTACGGTATACGATAATATATTATACTACTTTCGTTATTGCGTTAAAGACTAACGGTGACTTATGGTATACGACTATTTTTATTATTTTACCAGTATTATTATTTTGTAATATTAATGCGTCCAATGGCATCGACTTTTAACGGTTAAGTTTCTACGAATATAGAAGTCCGGGACATTAAATATCCTAATACAAAACGATATTTAAAGAGCGGTAAAACTCGGCGTGAAATCGTCGGGCACGTTAATTACGCAAACGTCTCATCCGTGTTTCACAATATTTTTTCCTGGTCATCATCTCTGTTTTCACGGCAAAATAACAGGAAACCGACGTGGCACAAAGTGGATAGGTTACTACGGCGTTTCGTCGTATTTCTATTTGGTATGCACAGTTCATCGAAAAAGGAAAGCCACTAAATTCCGCTGGTTCTGTCGTTTATAAACGAATGTACGAGCATGAAAACCGACACTCAGCCACGCTCGTAACATCTCCTCTGTAAGCTTAAACTTCCTCGCCGGCACGACTTCCACGTGTCGAAAGTGTATTGTGTCCAACGATATAGGTACTTTCCCGCATCGGCGTCTATTTCCGGCTAGAAGCTTACCGGTATTTTTTACCGAACTTTGTAACGTTGAAGTAACGTTAAAGTTTAAAAGAATTCAAAAGATGAGGAGAATATAAAATGAGGTAAATTACGTGATAATGAACAGAAGGAAACACAACTTTGTTGTAAAAATATAGTAGAAATATAGAATATTCGACGTATGTTTAACAATTTTACGATACAATTATAGATAATAGATAACGATATTTGCCGAGGGAACACTAATTTATTCGACGTTCTTTATTTCTTGATTTCTCATTATATGCACGACACGTAACCGTAATCACCTCCATTCGTATAACGTGTCGGTAAATTTAATGAAATTCGAATATGAACATCGGCTTATCCATAACTCTAATCGAAACGCAACACCTGAGTAGACCAACAACTGGTGAATATAACACCCTCTGAAGAGGAAGTCCGCTGGCGGCAGCGACTTCCGCGTGTGGTCGATCGGCCAGACAGAGCACGTACACCTTGAAAGGGGAAATAAATAAGTTCGTAGACATTTTACGGTTAATTATCGCCACGCAGAGCCAACAGTTTCACGTGACTGACCGACCAGACGGACACGAGAATGCACGTGAACGAGGGAAGGAGAGAAAAGTGGAAGAACTTCAGAGTGGGTGGCCGTCGCCTCAGATCCTAATCTTCTGGTTTACGGGGTCTTGTCCTTCCTTCCTTCGCTCTGCCGACCTTACTACGTATGCATCCCTCGCGACCCTCTCACTTTCCTTTTCCATTCTCGTCGCGAACAACCCCTATCGCCTCGTTTAACCTTTGCACTTTACAATTAATTTCTCCGACTATTCCCGAGATATATTCATCTCACAGTTAGAAAAGAATGACCATCTTAGAAACGCATTAAAATTTCAATGCCATCATTTAATTCACTGGAATATCTAAAAAATTGCATTCTGCTCTTGAGAAATTTTATTCCGCAGCGATGACGCGTTGCTAACAATTTTTATTTCCTTTGTTTTAAAATAAAATGTAGGTAGATACATGGAAAGTTCCATAAGCGTTCGTGCTTGAATTATACTTTCATGTAATAAAGATCACAGTAAATTAAACGAGAGATCAGATAGTACGAGAAAAGGTTTGTTCACAAGTTTCGCGTACAATGTGTCGCGCCGCTACTCTGGTGTAATTAAAGTCGGTGACAGGTGGTAGGCGAGGCACTGATAGATGCGAGTGACGCGGTTAAGTATCAATTAATTGACAGAGCCAGAGATAAATTGATTTATGGATGTTTCGCAGTTGTAACTTGTAACGCGTTCATTGTTCGTTCTCCCCGTCGTTGATCACGATTCCATTGTCTTATAATTTACGCGAATTAGAAACAGGACAAGTGAGAAGAAGATGAAAGCGGACGGATGGTGTTACACGAGTTACTGCACCAGTTACGATTTCTAATTGAACGCGCGAAACGTTTTATCGCTGTCGTTGCTACATATCATTCTCGAGGATCTCTATAATTCATTCTCTACGACCGATGAATTATTCTTTCCTTTGTACTCTCAGCTATCTTTTAACGAACAAGTTTTAACGTACGTAAATACGTGCATATCCATGGTAAAATGAAATTGCAACTTGTTCGTTAAAAGATAGCCAAGGGTACAAACTAAACGCGAACGAAAATATAGGTACAGTGTAATAGCGTGGGTTTGAAATAAGTTAAATCAAAAGGTTTCTTCTTAAGTAACTCTTTGCTACCTGTAACCACCAAAATGAGCTGGAAAATCAGCTTCACCGAGAAGCTGTCACTTGTTGCGAACGAGAAGCCGACGACCGCCGGTACGGCGTGGAAGAAGAACCGAAAGGGGCAACTATTTCGGTCGAAGAAGAAAGGCAGCAATTTTCGAGGTGGTCCTCGCGTAAGGATTGGGAAACGTCGGGTCGAACGCGTCCACCTTTCTTCTCGTTCACCTTCACCGCCATGTGCTCATCGCCTTTTCTTCTCTCCGTTGCGTTGGTATCCCGCGTGTATAGAGACGAACAGAAGAGAGACCGTCCGTTACGTGCGTGATGCTCCGCAGAAGAAAGTAAAGAGAAGGAAAAGGAAGAAAAAAAAACGTAAGAAAAGGAACGAAAAAGAAAAAGAAAGGAAGAAAAGGGAAGCGGGAAGGGAGGACCCAGTACATCGTTGGAGGATATTTGCGCCGAAAGCGGCATGAGCAGCAGATTGACGGGCGACCACCCGGGCCAGAATGAGTCTTGCGTGGTCCTCGAACGGCGACAAGCTTCTTTCTCCTCTCGTTCTTTCCTCGCCCTCGCGATTTCGTCCCTGTCGCGCCTCATTGTCCAGCAGAAATGCGCCCGAACCATCGACCGGCTTAACGACGTCCGTTCGCGTCTTCGGTAGGTCTCGTTTCCGAGCAAACGGCTCTTTTATGCGTCTACTCTCGTCCTACACGCTGGTTCGCGGTAGTTCTACCACATTTTCCTTCGAGAAAACTACCGGACAATGGCGGCAGTATCACCAGTATTTAAGCGAACGATTTTATATAGGCGCGTATGAACTGTTCAAAGGCGAAAGTAATCTACTTTTGTAAAAATTTCAGAATTTTCCAAATTACTAATCTCAAGGTCAAACAAACCTGGATAGTCACTGGAAAATGAACAAGCCTCTCAAGAATTATTATCTCGCCTGGACGTTTAGTCCGTGAAATTTATATTCGAAAATGATTTCGTAGATAATTATCAGCTTCCTTATGATCTAGATCGGTTATCGCGTTTCACACAAGATCAGCAGGTGTCGTTACGTATAAATGGGCGTGCACGTTCACCGTGGAGGGAACTAGATCGTGGCAGCGTGATCTCTGGTCGAATCGTAAAGCAGGAAATTTATCATCGTGATAAAAGTCGAGAATTTATCATCGTCTCGGTGTTTAAATTTTTTATTACGATCTTAGTTGCCGTTAAGAGCCATAAAGCTGTTTTATACCGCGGCCTTTTATCCCGTTTCCCGTGGTGGACTCCGCGACCGGTCACCGAGGTAGCCTTCGACGCCGCGTGGGAGGGGTGCATCTTTAAAATGTGGTTTCAACCCCTTCGCGTGGCCAATTTAAATTCCTTATCGCGAGGCTTAATTGCCGCGCCTGAGGACTCGTAAACTTGTACTACACCATGTGAATCTTCCTCTCGTTCGCTTCGCCTCGTACACCCCGCTTTCTTTCTTGTTTTCGCGAAATTCTTTGGTCGGAGATAGCTTGAGAACGTGTTTCGCGTTTATCGTTGTACCAGAGGCATTCGCACACTTTTCCAATTTATTGTGTACTATGCGTGGCTTTACGGGGCTCGAATGGCTTCTCGTCCGCGTTGTCCTAGCTAGTTTACTACCTTCCAGACGCATTCGACGAATTCTTACCACCACAATGTTCTACTTGTTACGTTAATGATTAGTTTTTATGGATTAATTGCGGCCGTATATTTCTTAATCCTTCGACTATTTCGCAACGACGGATCTTCCTACGTAATGCATTTCGTAGTCTGTGGAATTCTTCCAAGCGTGAATTTTTCAAAAGATGTTTTTAAATCGCCGCAACTTGGAATTGCGTTGCGTTACATACGCATTTATGGAGTGATATACGAAGACGAACGAAACTATCGTGTTCGTACTAATAAATAACTGATAAATATTATAAAAGATTAATAAATACATGTTCGTGGCAAATTCTCTCACGATTCTCTCGAAAGCGGCTGATCTCGATTCGTCGTCGTAATACGAGCATAACATCCGAGCCATCTATCCGGATTTATTCCTCGCGAGATGCATTCGCCGTTAGCGAAGCGAGAAAAAGAGAGAGCGAGGAACCAGTTCGTCAAATTTTCGTGCCGATCGGGTGCACAACAATAAAACGTCAAAGACGACGCATGGGACCACCGTTCTGGCTGCTCCCTTCTCGTCTCTCCCTCTCGTCCTTAGGATCGCGTTCTCTTTTCAGACGCTTCACCAACCACGCGCAATTTCTTTTTATGAACGAGAAACACGCGAAAGTAGAAACGTTTCGTGCGATGGAAATTTCGCGACTTTAAAAGGGACAATCCGCGTAGTATCGAACAGAATTCTATTTGGTTACTCTACGTTTCGCTACGAAAACCTTCTGCGTAGAACCGAAAACCGATCTTCCAACACACCTACCAAACTTATCTTCCCTCTTTTCTCTCGCCAGCCATTACAGCATCCAAGAAGGCAAACAAGCGATATAAAAATAAAAATATAAACAAGCCTCTCCTCGCTCAATAAACCCGAAACAACCATTGATATCTCGAGTACCCGCGTATAATCGTTGCTCGACGTTGCTCGATGCGAGATATCCATGAGAGCGCCGAAAATCCAGGCGAGATCCAGAAAGCACAGTCTCGTGTCCGCTCTCGTCTGCCGGTCGTCGCACGTGTGGTCCCACCGGCGTAGATCTAGTCTCTTGTCACGGATACGCGTTCCTCTTCCTTCCACCGTCCTGGTACGTCGTCGACTGTCTCTGTTCCGACCGTGTTATCTCGTATTCTTCCGATGTTCCTACCCCGTGTTTCGTCCTGACGCTCGGGTTAGCTTCGAGAAATCGCGTGGGCAGGTAATCGAGTAGGCCCCTCGCGAGAATTTAAGATCGTCGTATCCAGGTTCTTGCGCTTAGCCTCTCCGCCACGTTGTCGCGAGATTAAGCGGCTCTCGGATCTCGTCCTCTCGCGCTCCACCGGCATGGTAGACGTCCACGCCTGGATCCTCCGCCTCCCATGAATCCGTCTTTCGCACCATCCTCAGGGAGGAAGCTGGCCAACCTTTCGATCGTTCGCTTGTTTCCAGTCACCATGCAGATAAGCAAGTTATTAGGTGTTGGAGAAGGCTCTTCGATAGTTGTCCTTCTTTTCTTCTTTTTGTCTTTGTATCTTTGCCTATTAACATGGCGCGTATGGTAATTTGTTTCCTAATACGGCTACTCGAGATTACAAGCTCCTTGAACAAAATGTACTTTTTGGTTTTTCATTCTTGACGTCTGCTTCTTCGTGTATGTTTATCGAACAGTTTCTCCCTTTATCGCTTTCTCTCCTCTTTTATACTTATTTTTATTTAATTGATCAAACCTTACAACGATCGGCGTAATATTTGACCCGTTTGATGCTAAAATGGTGTAAGTCGAAAAAGTTGATCGTTTACAGGATAACGAGGGATAGATTAGAAATTCCGTAAGAGATCGAGTGGGCGATTCTCGCGTGTTCTGTTAGCCACCGACGAATTAACGAAGATATACATACTGACACGGGTTTTGTACAAAACAGGATGAAGATTACGTTTTCGAGATGCGATGTTAAACCAAATAAACGAAAAGTTTACACCACTTTTGCATTAAACGGCTCGTTTAATGGATAAAACAGATCTCTTTTCAGATCATGTCTCTTCAATAGCGTGCATAAAAAGACGAATCCTCATAAATATCCAAACAGATCCAAGTAGACATTCTCTCACAAAGGCAGCCATTTATCCAAAAGCATGCAATCCGAATATCACCGACATGTCGAACAGCAAAAGTTTTTCCTCAAGCGTCACTCTCGATCTTCGGATACATTCCTCGACTTGCTTACCGTTATCTCGATCGAGCTGACAAAACGTCAGCGAGTTCCCTTCTTGACCGGTTGCAAAAAGCACCGTTTGACGAGGGTGACACCAGAGAATATCGGGCTCGATCGAGTATACATAATACGCGTCTCGTATCGACCTTTCTCTCTTCTTCTCATCGTTCTATCCCTCTCGCCCTCTTTCTTTCCGATTCTCTCGACGGTGCACGGTCTCCGGTCTTTCCCCGTGCGTTGGGATCACCCGATGGCAGAGAGGGGAAAAAAAAGAGCGGACAGGGAAAAAAAGGGAGGGCCACGATCGTCGTTGGTGCGCTCCTTCCACGAGGATTACAGGTTTGCGGAGAGATCAAGATCTGAGCTTTTGGTGCTGATCGGATGGACGGATGGACGAGAACAGACCGGACGGTTCCCACACGCCGCTTAATTGATCGATTCGAAAATCTTGGTGATCACTTGGAGGATCTGCTCGACCATTTACCATAGATCGTGTCCGGATCTTCATCCCGCCGATCTTTACCCCTCGCCCGAATTCCCAGGAGTATAATATTTGGCTAATCCGAAAGTTTCGTCTCTGGATTTCACGCGTATATTTCTAAGTATATTTAGAAATGTTCGCAAATCGCGGTACGACAGTTTGAAATCTCTGCGCGTCCCATAGGAAGCATGGAATCTGCTAAAGAATCGATTCTACCGTCTTGGAACACGTTTTGGTAAAAAATTCTATCGAAGTAGCGGATGTCGTTGTTGATATCGGTAGATTTGATTTCGAGCCAACAACAAAGTTACCGGGTGATATAGCACAGATTCAATTGGGGAGATGATAGACGATGAAAGGAAAAATTAAACGGAAGGAGCGTGAAAGGGGGTCGGCCGAACGACCGGCCGAATATTTCCTAAGATTATGACGTCAGGCTGCCAGTTAGCCGAGGCTTAACAGTGTAATCCGTCGTAATGCTCGTCGGAAACCTCTCTCTTCTCATCCCTCCTTCGAATGGCCGACGTTATGTGTCCGTGGATATGAATGTTTCTATGCGCGCGGTTGGGGGTGGTGGCTGTTGAAGTCGCGAGTGATTGATCGTGTCAACGAACAAGCAGCTGTTAGATCGAGACACCCTCTCTACGAAGTGGAGGAATTAATCGTACACCGTGTAAATTAGTTCACGATAATGGTAATATTTATTTATTTCGGCTTTTATCTTCTCCCTATATAGAATAATGCTACTCTTAAAATTAAAACCAACTATTCGTCTCGACGATAGGTTCTCTTTAGCCAATTCCAAACGTCGAAATAAAAAATTACACGTCGAACATTATCGAAGATAGAGTAGAATGCCGACGATAGGAAAATTCACCGATGAAAAGTGAAAAGTTTTTGTCATCGAACGAGGAGGAGACAGTCAATGGATTTATCGAGCTTTAACGGGACAACGCGTGGCGCTTTTCTTTTTTTTTTTTTTTTTTTTTTTTAACAGGATTCTCGATCTGGTGGCACTCGATCGTTAATAATCACCTTTCTTACGGCATTGTAAACGCTGCGGCCGAACACGATCAAACGAGCGGATAATCGAATTCGGGAAGTGTACACGAGCGCCACGCACAAAAGAATGGCCTCCACGATCCGTGAATGATGATCGTAAATGGAAAGTTTGGCGGAAGATGCTCGAGACCCGGCTGGTTAAGCCGGGAACTCGATAAATTCTAAATCTTTTGTCGGCGCTAACGACCGGGCGACAGTTAAATGCTCAGCTGGAAAAATATTAGCGATAAATTTCTGTTCGTTGATTTACCGTCGTCGTTTCTAGCTGGCTGAATCGCGGGTTACGCGCCCCCAGTGTCCTCTTTGGAAACATTATCTCGATTATACCGTTATTCCTTCGTGAGCGAGAGTCCTTCGAAAAGTACTTTTATTAATATCGCGGAAGCTCTGCGCAAGACTCATAAATGCATCAAAATCGTAGAAAGTAGGATCGTTTAATATTAGAAAATACCTCCTGCGTAAGCCAAAGACGCAAAAATAATTTCGTAATTCCCATCGGGCGTAAATTAACTTTGAAGACTCCAAGCCGACGTACGAAAAAGATTAAAAAACCGAAAATTAAGAGAAAAACCTCGGCAGAAATAAAGCGCAAGAACTGCGAACACGAGGGCCAGCTGGAAACAAGAATACGAAGACGATGCGCAAGAAGAAGACACTAAAGACGACAACGACGACGACGATGAAGAAGAAGAAGAAGAAGAAGAGGAAGTAGGCAAAAGACGAGAGGTTCGAGCAGAAGGATTTTCGCGTGGGTGTCGCTCGGTGGGCGTCGCGTCTGCCTCGTCGAGAGTGCGGCTGACCTCTGACCTCCTGCTCGAGCACCTCCACTCCTTACAGCTTGGTTCGGGCTCTCCTATGCGAGGCTTCTCTCGCATGCAGATGTTAACTCGCGTACACACGGCCAGGGAATCCAGTGCGGGCCAGCGAGACAGAGGAAACCAGAAAAGGATAAGAGGAGGAAAAGAGAGGAAGACAGGCACCGCACCGAGGGAGAATCACGCGTGCAATTATCCTACGCGTGCGTGGGCGACCCCTTTCCACCTCCACCCCTCCTGTCCCGCCAGCTTCATCACCTTTTGCCCCCTTCGTCTACCTTCTAGGCCCCTCTTTCGATCCTCGTCCTCGTCTCGCACTCTATTTTCCGCTATCCTCCTCGTGCCTGACCGCTTGAAAACGTTCCGGTGCACGGACGAGCACTCGTTGCATAATCAGATTTTTCTCCGTTCGACGCTGTGACCCTCGACCTCCCGCTTTCAACGTTGCAGGGGCGAGTGTGTGAATCTTTCCTCCCCCCCGGTAGTTGGCGCGGATTTTTGGCCGACCGACCGATCGACCGAGGCGCCTAGACTCGAATAGCGGGAATAGGCTTTCTAGCGACCGCGCGCCACCAGCCATTTTGCCGGGATTTTATCTTAATGGCGAATTGTTCCGCGCCAGGATACGTGGCTCGCGAACACGCTGCTGTAATCTGTTCCGCAACAGCATCGCTCGGACGGGGATGCTTGATGTAGGTTGGCTAGCTCGTTCGCGGTATGTGCAAGACTGACGTTTGGGATGAGGTAACGAGCGTCGTGAAATGGAAATTTGAATGATTAAGTTGGCTGCTTTATTTGTCTGGCTACGCGAGGGTAGGTGGGTGATACCGTGTGGGCTGCACGGAAATTTTATCGTTGTTTTAGCGCTAGAACTGTTCGTTTACTTATACGCTAAAAATACTATAAATAATGATATCATACCCACGTACGTTTGCAAATGATATTTATCACGTTAAAATCAGCATTCGCGACGCTAGTTTAAATTTCATTAAATTCCTTTTCGCGAACATCGTTCAGCGCAAAAAAGAACTTTGCATGATGTCAAACGGCTCGAGCGAGAAATGTCCAAGTCGTCGCACACACCGACAACCTCGAAAATCCAAAATTCCCGTTGAAAATCTGCACTTGACGATTATTCGAAAAGATGTTCTCGATCTCACGTTCTCTGGCACAACAGCGATCCGCGTGTTACGTTATCCAGCGAAGCGTGCGATTTCTAAGTCGTAAGAAAACGGGTCAACCGACTGGTTCGTCACAACCTGATATCTAGAAACACTATTTTGCCCATTCCCTGCTCACACGCGGCGATATATACGCGAGATAATAACGGGTGTCTCGAAGGAGTTGCAGCACCGGTTGGTTGGCGACAACGGCGACAAACTCGCATCGCCGGAGGCGTCTTCGTGGTATCGTCTTCGTGCTCCTCGAGGTGGGACAGGACGCGCCGTCCCCCCGTAATTAACGTCTTGCCGCACCCACGTACCTACGTGAATTCGCCTGTGTAACACATCGCATACAATCGTATCCTTTCAGGTATCTACACGAGGCCAATACGTATCGCCACCTGAAATTACCGACATTGTCAGCGCGCCATGGAAAACCTGCCGAATCGCGTCCCAAGATTTTTTGCTTCTTCTCGTTTCGATCACGGTACTTTCACTCGCGAATTTTTGCAAATGGAATATCACGGTACTCGATTCTCGCTGTGCCTACATCGACGCATCGGTAAAAGATCGAGTAATTTTATTTCATTGAGAAACCGCATCGAATCTGCAACCCGCTAGAAGCACTCGATTTCGTTTACACGTATCTCCGTGCGCAATTTCTCACGGTACTCGCCGTGCGATCGGTCGTCCGCTCGAAATCACACATAACGCGAAGAAAGATCGCATTCCTGGCTGCCTTAGACTATAGGAAAGAGTCCCAAAAAAGAATCGGAGGTGTCAAGACGAATTGGATACACGAGTGGAAGCATGCGAGAGCCTTCGCCGGGTCAATTAACCGAGTCGTGAGATATATTAGCCACCCTGCGGTCCCCGTTCGCCTTTCGTGCATCTCGACACTTTATTTACGAGGGGATGCCCTCCGTCTAACGGAGAGGAAGACGCTCGACACCCCTGCAATCTCGCCTGGCGGATCTCCACGCTTCCGGAAGCCGTCCGTATCCCATGGGTACGGACACCGTGTACCCTTGGACGGTCCTGTGAATCGCCTGAGAGAGGATCCGCGTTCTCAAGGTGACAGGATCCCTACCAGAACGAGACTTTGTGCCAAATTGTCGGCAGATATCGATCTACCAGGCGACATGCTCCAGTTTAACGTCTGCCTGGACAAGCATCCAGCTAATTTCCCAGAGAACTAAATGTTTTCAGTCGTGTACGCGATCGTAGCCTCGAGGATAATATATCGAGGGACGAATGATCGAACGAGGCTTTGTTGGAGGTCGGTTGATGGGGTCGATCCTTTCGAGGAAGCATGCGACTTGTCCGTTTGGAGATGTTTAAGGTTAATTCAGTCGATAACGGTCGAACGAACGTAAACGATGTTCCGATCGAAAGAAATTCGACGGACTCGCAATAGCCTTAAAAGCTAACATAAATTATTCTAGCACTTGTAAAATCTCTCGCTAGAAAGCTCGTCCCTTGTCACGCATTTTCTTCGTTACCATTTCCAGTCTTTAACGACATCGTACGTATCCGTCAAGCGGTGAAAGTTGCCACTCGATCGTGAGACCTTCCAATAATCGAAGCTTCCATTCCGCAAGCGCGATTCAACGTTCAGCGGGAAGCGATAAGATCCGGAAAGGCAGGCTGGTTCCTGGCGGTGTTGTTGCCAGCTCGTGCCTCGAACGTGCTCCTTAAGAAGGGTGAGAAGTGTCACCAGGTTTTATGTCGCGGTTGCGGCGCGGCGAAGAGGAGGGAAAACGTCGAATGGGTGGGAAAAAGAGGCGAAAAGAAGGAAAGGGAGAAGAGTGAAGGGCGCGACAGTCACGTAGAACGAACGAGGAAGCGAATAGATGGTGGAAAAGGGGCGACGGAAGAAGACAGACGATGGAGACGGAAAGTGGGAGATCTCTGAATGGAGATAGGAGCCACGAGGATCGACGGAGCTTTTGGCTGTCGCGCGAAGGTTTCGTGAGAGTAATTTGTCGTGCGACCACCTCCGGGAATGTTTAAATGAATTGCTCGGGGTGGGCCCTACCACGAGTCTTCGGGGACTTTTATCGGCGCGACATCTTGTATGGGAATGCGGGCCCAACAGGAATAACAGGCGAACCGAAACCCGCGCTAGAGGAACGAAGAGGAACGATCCTCTCTCCCTTTCTCTATCTGGCCACGCGGGGATGAGGTTGGAGTCGACTTACCTCCCAGTTGGTTTATTGCTCAATCCGCGCTCACGGCTAATGGATTCGTCTTCGCCGGCCCCGATGCATGCTACGTACCTTAGACACGCATTGACCACCACCTGCACGCGCGTCGATGTCCCTCTGGAAATGTCTTCCCTTCTTACCGATCTCTTCTTCTCCTTTGCACCATCTCTGCGCTCCGATCCGACGTTGAACGCGACCGAGCCGACCCTCGATTTACGAGCCTCCCCAAGCGACCGAGGACGTTGACGCTCCACACGCAGATCTCTAGAAATTGTTTCCTCTTTTCACCACGGTTGCCTACGTTCAATTTACTCTCCAACGGATATCAAATAGATCGAACGGGGCAACTGACAAAGCGACGTTACGTCGGTTGCATCGATTTTCACTTGGAAACGTATCGATTTGATTCTGTCAAAGACACTCGGACCAGGGATCGGATTTACCGATTAGGTGATACCAGCACGATATTCTGCCGATCGATTTGTACACAGAAGTTTGATACAGATTTAGAAGAAGGCTAGCGAAAAGATAAGCGGAAATCAATTTTCCCTTCGTTCCATCCGTTCTATCACCTGCAACAAATTACAACTTCGTTAAAGGGCTCTACCCAGCCCTGTTCCATTCGCAATAATCCACGCGTGTAACTATCGACACCTCGGCGAAAAGTGTTCGCGGAACGCAGTTTATGTACGATGATAAATTACGCGTAAAACTCGTCTCGTTATCCGCACGTGGCAGAAATATTAACCACGCGAACCGTTTGTTTACGACATCTATGCAATGCAAGCGCGCGGTAATTTCTTCGGTCTTCTCGCTGATCTTCTTTTGATTTTTGATAAGCGTCTAAAAATTATACGATGGTTAAAATTAAATTAGATCGATCTTCGGGAGTTGATCGGTAGTTGAGCGTTATCTTGAATTAAATTAAATAAAAAGCGTTATCTAGATTGTAATTTAAAAATATCGCAGGCTTTCTCTTCTGACATAGCCACGTTTTATTTGACAAGGTGAGCCAAAGTATTAATAAATTTCATTTAAAATTACGAATTTATGATCGGTGTATCGGAGTGATCGATAAGAAACGACTTTTTTCAATCTTTATCTTCGGATTACGAAATTCTCAGGTAATACGGTCTGAAAAATAATGCACTTCGAAGTTCGTAATGTAATAAAAAGTAATACTAATAATTCTCTCTGCAAGTCACGTATTCCACTCGTCGTATCGATAAGATGCGATAACAAGTGGCTTTCTCGAATGTCCACTTTCGGTGTACAAGTGTACAGCGCTCCTTGATGATACGAAACATCGTTGGGTTCTTGGAAATAAAAAATAATCCACTTTCTACTAGCCTGTATCGCTTACATCGATAATCGATAAACTGACATTTTTTTAACGTTTAGTTCTTTGAAGGAGTTGAGTTCCCTATTAAAAAATTACTACTGATAATTAACAAACCCATACAGGTTTTATGATACTACTATCGTACGAAGATTACGGAAGAAGAACACGCTGCAATTACTTTCCTGTGGAAAAAAAAAGAAAAAAAAAAACAGGAAATGTAACTTATCGCGTTCTCACCCTGATATCACGGAGAACTACATCGACTAATTGAAAGATCGAGTGCCTGGAACAGCACACCAACGACGAACGTTTAAACAGAAATTTCTCTCGAGTGTCTCGGCCGAATGCCGGACATCGATAAACTTCTATCTCATAGCGTTCAATTTCCGGATAATCAACAGCAACCCGATTAAATCCGTCGGAAAGCGCGAACGTTACGAATCATCGGGCCGATAAAAGACGGCTGTCCTGCCGGTTACAATGGTCGGTCGAGCTGCTCGTACCTACCTGTACGTGTTACCCGTACGCAGTAAAGTTTATCTCGCGAGTGTTCGCCACCGACCACCATGGCTCTTACCTGCGGTTCCATACCTGGCCGTGTTTATACGCGCCTAACAGCCGGGACAGTTGGAACAAGACTGGGAGAAATAGAGAGTGGACAGACGGAAACGAAGATAGGGTACCACACCTTCGGGCAGTTGATTTCGCTGGGCGATTCACACGAGTCAACCGACCAATGATTTAGCCGATTTTAGTACGGCTTGGTGCAGTCTTCCTCAAAGGAACGGAACGGTATTAGTCTACGAATCGTCCGCTTTAGTAAACCGTGTCATTTTACGATCGATCAGCACCGGTAGCTGTCTTCGAGAGGTACGTTACGTTCGCCTGTCGAGAAATTCGAGACAATCCGATGGTTTCCACGCGATTTTTCGTAGCGATCGTTTTAAAGCAACGATCCTTGCGCCTGGACTGGCCTCGGTGTGGGAGTTCCGAATGATTTTGCCAAAACACGATTGTATTGGTATCTCCTTGGAATTGGAGGTTCTACGTAGGGACACTGTTTCTTCAGTCTCGGCGTGGGCCGAATGGGTTTGAGGTCAGCAAGATCTTTTTAACCGAATTTGAAGCTGAATCGTAGAACAGTTTTATGCGCTGGTCCGTTCGTGGGTTAGCTTTATTTCTCGGATAATTTATTGTAAAAGGTGATCGGAGAACGCCATGCGCGTGCTTCTCTGAGTCACGTGTTCGCGTCACTTCTTAAAACACGCCTTATCGATAAAGTCAGCTTTGCGATAACAGAAGTAAGCGCTTCGAATAAGTTCTTTATCAATAACGGATAACGATCAGCACGTGCTTGGTCAAGTCACACGCGTTCGCACACTTGGCCTAAGCCAAACCAAAGATCTGCCCCACAAAAGGAACGGTCAATATTTGCCACCAACCTTTCACAAACAACAACCTTTCTCCCTCGCCACGGTCTCTCGCTTAGCCTCTCGAATCACGAGAAACAACGAGCCAAACGGACCAACACACTTCGCTCCGGCAAGCCCATAATCCAGCAAACAAGCGATCTCCATCATACCGGTAACCACTCTGGAGCGCGGTTTCTACGCGAGGACACCCAACGCAGCGCAAAACGGTCCGTTCGGATGGTGGCTGAATGAACAGAAGAAGGAAGATATCGAACCGGTTCGTAACTAAAATAGAGGATGAATTTCTTCTTGGTTTCCCTTTTTTCTCGGCCGTGCTAGCGGCGCATAACGGCGGTGGTACGTTGGTCGTGCGGTGTTGTGACGACGCGACCGGTACCTATATGGTAATAATGTGACATGGTTGTCGGTCGCGCGTCGTCGGCTCGCACCAGGAGGCCTTATCTTACGGTGAACGGGGCCCCCATCCACGGGCCCCCTGTGAAGCCTATACGGAGAGGGCCTCGGGTCTGGCACGCGGCACACCCCCGTATGCACGCCACTCCGCTCCACGGGATTCCATCGGGACTCCTCGTCCTTTTCTACCTTGCCGCGGGAGCCAATTCTCCTCCTCGATCTTCTTCCTGCAGTCTCGGTCCCGGTCACCAGGCCCACCGAAATCACCGTCCATCGAGCTGATTTCATTATGAATGCTTCTTTATCGTGTTGTCGGTATTGTTGTTAATAGGAGATCCTTGCGGTCTCGCGGTCTGTTCCGGAGGAATTTATGACTGAGGAATTTGTACGCCCGTGGACACTCGCCGTCTGGAATTCGAAATCGTCTATTCCACGTTTATTTTTAACTCGTCTCGCTTTTCATATCGAATTTGGTAGTTTTCTTAATCGTTCGAAGGGACGGAATAATATTATTCTCTCACGATAATTAGTATCTTTTCTTATAATTAGTTTCAACTTTCTCTTTCTTTCCCCCCCCCCCCCCCCCCCCCCCCCCTCTGAACGATTTGCCAGCAAACTATCCTTTGACGGAAGAAGAAACCAAGACGAAAAAGTATCTTCTCTTGCTTCTATCTTCTTCCGCTTTTCCATCGCGTTACTCTTCTTTTTCCTTGCCGTTCTAGCAAGCAAAACGAGTAAACAGCAGTTGGCACGCACATGATTTCACCTATACATCTCGGCTCGTAGCCAGTAGATCAAGGTGGCCCGAGAAAGGCGACGAGATCTCTCTCCTCTCGTACACCCACGAGACGAGCCAAGAGCTCGCCATTAAGGGACACGGATATTTCATCTGCGCAGTCATCGCATATTTCGATTTCTTCCCTGTCATCCGGCCGGCTCGTACGGGTTACTTCAAAGGAGCTGCCTTCGAGCCCGTACAATATACCTATGTACCATGTCCCTCCTCCTCCTCCTTCTTGCTCTTCCTCTTCTTCATGGTGTTCCCCATCGGTTCGTCGTTTCTCTTCGTCCCGGTGCGGTGTTTCGATGATTTTCTAGCGGACCGCGGACAAAGGTGAAACATCGATCGATATTTTCTGGAGTACACGGACGAACATCGTGATTAATTCAAGAATGTTCCGTGCGCTGTTTTCAGATGCATATTTAAGCCAATGATTGGCCATTGTTTGTTCCGTTTATGCTACGCGAGGAATTGCTTCGTAAGAAGGCTGGCGAGCGTGTATCTGTGTCAACTTATTTTTCAAGTTTCTAAGGTCTTTTAGATGCGTTTGTTTCACAAGAAATCCGCAATTCAATCAGTGGGTATACGATACTGTGCTAAAACGGCGCAACGGTAAATAAATGCTCGTAGGGGGAAAAGGCAACTGGTAAAATATTAATATAATTGTGTTGTTACGTTGGTTCGATATGCAAAAGGTGTCAAACCGTATATTGCCGAGAGAACCCGTGTGAAGATCGTGGGAGAAGAAGAGAAACATCTCGCTGTAATCGTTCCCCGAAAATACTGGTGTCAAGAACGACTCACGGATCGACTTAAGAACCTCCTGAAACCCGATGCCTCTTCTCTCTTCATTTCTTTCCTACGACATTGTCCTCCCTTCGGATTCCGAAACGCATCACGATTAAATCCGCCGTGGAATTTTAAAGTAGACACCTACGTCGAAAAGCGGAAAGTGTGAACACGATGGAGAGACAGCCGGTGGGCGCAACTCGGTTATTAATTATTAGTCGCTTCACCGTTTCAGACTTTTCTACCTCGTACGCGTGTGAGACTAACACCTGTTGTCGCGCTTTATGGCATAATCGTCGAGCCTTCCTTCAAACGGAACGGAAATTTACGATCCTGGCTCTCTTCTACGGTTAAAGTATTATTAGCGAAGTTTTACAATCGCTGATTAAAGCACAACGATAACGACTTTAGTAATACTCGGCTATCAGAGTTTCGTTTAACGCAACTACTATTGGCGATCGATCTTAGAACGGTGACTAAATCTTTCTATTATACGTAAAGTTCGCTCGCGGCTCTCGATTTCGCTAAAAAAAAAAATATGAAAATGTTAAAAACTCTGAGTGGTCATAATCGATCTGCAAGCTTTCCTTCAACGTGCGATCTTTCGAAAAGCAAAACTTCCCCTACGATCGATCGATCCTCTTCGTTTATCCGACATCGATTCGCATGCTTCTTCTGGTCTTGAGGATGCTCGACGCATGAAATGACCAACGCTGTCGGATGTCCCTATTTTATTTTTCTTCGAGCTACTCGTGAACGGCGCTAACGTGCCATAAAAAGTGAACGATCAACGAACAGGAAACGGGGGTGGACGAAGAAGGAGAAGAAACTCGTATCGGCAGAGGGACGATGAGGGAAGAAGCTCTAAAAGAGGAAGAAGAAGAAGAAGAAGAAGAAGAAGAAGTTGTCTCTTTAGGAAGAAAAGATGGCAAGCATTTGCTCGAGGCCTTTTTTCTCTGTCTCGAGTTCGATTCAGGGGAGGATTAGCAGAATTAATAAACGTAAACCTTTTAAGCTAACGCCGTCGCGGCGCCGATAAATTCTTATTTATATTATAATCGAGCTACGAGAGGAGACCACGAGCCACTATTATGGATGTTTCGCCGCGTCGTCACTTCGTAAACCTGTTGAATAAATTCCAAAGTGACGCTTCGTCGTTCTAACCTCGAACTTACTCGTTAGAATGCACCATGGTCTGCTCGTGTACACCTCGCTGCGTGAAAGAAAGAAGAAAGAAGACGTTGGACATTAAGGGGTATGTCCTCGTAAAGACGAACGCGATGCCTCGTGCGTCGGTTGATAGGAGAACTTGGATGCTCTGGGTTTTACGGTTATTGAGCCTGATTCGGTCTACGTGGAAAAATGAACGCGACGAGTCTACATATCTGGCGTTTACGAGAAATTTCAGATTTCGAGGTTAGAAGGTTGAATTTGTTGTTACAGCTCCACGCCGCACGAACTACAGTGTCACCCGAAACTTTCGACATTTTTTATTCCCGTAGTAAAATGTAGATAAATAGGCGAAGATTTAACGAGAAGATTAAACAAGATAAATTATTTCCAAAGATAGAAGCGTAGGACTGCGAAAATGTTTCGCCAAGAACTCGCCTGCTCTCGGTTATATACCACTGATAACAGAGCTTGTATAAGAAATTCATATTATTCACGATGCATACAAAGTACGAAGCGTATAATCAAGACCGATAATAAGAATGGAAATTGTAGTAATGGAAACTGAATCACGGAAATCAACTGCCTCCTACGTCGGATCCTATCGTAATTATCAAAGAATCCCGACGTTTCAAATCACATATCTTAACCGAACTTAAATATCCATTCACGAAACCCTGATAAAATAACAAGCCTTCCCATAACCTATCTATAATACGTGTTCCAACACCTCGAACAAACAGAAACAGACCAAACGAAGCACACGCGTCCACTAACCTCGCTCCAACTGGAATATCTTGGAAAATTTGACTAGAAACCGGCAGGATTCCTCCATGAATTCACAGATTCGGTAATACGGCGTCACCGATAACCTTATCGAGAGGAACAGGTCTGAAAGGATCCAGTAGTGTCCTGAAATCGACGAATGGGCCCTCCTCGGTGCAGGATGCGCGTGTTTCAATTAATAAGGCCACGAATACGTACGTATATACCTGACCAGGCGGATAGAGGACTCCGAGATGAATCAGCCAGTGTAAATTATCGAGGCACGTTATCTTGGACGTTGGTATTGGGTGTTCAGGTACCTGTTCTGGCCCGAAGCATTCACACGTAAAATTACGTTATCTGCTGGTTTCCATGGGAGGCGAGGAGAGATACGTCCCGGAGAGCAGTACTCGGATACAGGTAGATAGATCGTCGTACGACTACGTAGAGGAGGCGCGCGTAAAACGATCGAGAGAACCGGCAGGATCGCATAAACTGTGGAGATTTAAGCGGCTCAGGCCCTCTCCCGGACGAGGAAACCATCTTCCAGGCCGACCACCATGGCTACGCTCTTAGCCTCGCCGGTTCCGCCGTTCTATGCCGAACAATGTTTCACTGGAAAGGTGAGCTAAATGTCAGGCCGCCACGAGCCTAAGGCTTTTAGGCGAGAAGATATTGAAAATGAAATCGCGAAAATACCATTTCAATTACTCCGGCTGGCTGGGGTTGCTTTATTGGCAGCGGATACGGGCGCGCGAACGCTGACAGGTAAATGGGGTGAGAGGGATGGAACCGATAGCGGGAGTCTTCGGTGTTGGCAAGCTTTTCTTGCTCGCGTGCGACGAAGAAACAAAACTGCGTTTCCTTTCCCAACCTTTCCTCAATCGCGATTTATGACAATCAAATATTCGATAAGGAACAACGTTGCCGTAACAAACATTCGGAAAGATTTTCAGACAATTTTAAGACGCCGAAAACTATCAGCTTGTGATTAACTGTTTATTCAAAACGATGAGTATTCGTTTATATGTATCGTGTTAGGCTATATAGAAGATGATTATTTACAGAAATACAAAGTATCGGGAAAAAATAAAAGTTAGACGATAGAAAACGAAAGATAGTGTGAGAAAAATAACATCCTCCAATGGAAATAAGATGCCTGACCGAGATCGACAGAGTTTTCACGCAATTTTTGCTTATTACTTCATAATTTATTCGAGAAAAAGTCAAAGTATACATCTGATAAGTTGCAGTTTGCTTCGAACTATCATTAACGTTATTTGCATTGCTTGCATTAAAGATAACAAACAAGCTGTAATGTCCGATCGAGATCGAAGATTTAGAGGCCCCGAGGTCTTTGAAATGAAGAAACCATCTTAACCGTGAGAATGCTCTTAGCTCGTTTATCTATTTTTAATAATATTCTAAAAGGTGAGGCAAATGTCGTGACTAAATCTAATAGAATACATAAAATACGAATTACGAAATAAATTATCAGTGACGACATTTCGAAGCGTGAAAAAAAAAAAAAAAAGAAATGGTGAAATCGTGATATATCGCTCCATCAATGTGTCATACGAATGCAACGTTAAGCTAAAACGAGAGAAACAAGTTCTTCTCAACTTTGCCAGTATCAGAAATTGATTTTTGATTCGTGATTCCTTAAATTTACGAACCTTCTTCGATTCTTATAAATCAAAAACACGGGCAATGTTTCAAGCAACTAAATTTTAACAATTATAAATTCCCATTCTATACTTGATAAACTACGCAGAAATTCTAATTTATTGCAAGATTAATGTATCCTTAATGTCGCTTCGGTGATAAACACATCTCGCTGAATGAAAGTGCAACAAAATCTACTGTGTCTACCAAAACGCAATAAATTTTTGATCGGTCGAATTTTTGCAACTTTTCAGCAATGTGTATCAAGTTTCCAAAGGTCTTACACGATCCTTTCGAATAGTATTGATAACTTTCCTGAATGGACAATCGTTCGTTGCCGGTCGAACCTCTTGAAGTGAGTTTATGCACAGGACGAACCGCTTGTCACGGTGAATATATTCACTGCACTGACTTAAGAGGTTAACTATGTCCGACGATATTTCAATAGGAGGCGAAGCAAATATCATGTTCCAGCCCAATCTGGCGAGGGGGCAGCGAGAGAATAAACTGTAAAAGGTGTAAATCAATGAAGTAATGTAACGAGTAAAGACGGAGGGATATATTGGTAACGTAATAAGTAGTCGGATCGTATGTACGTCGGCAACGGGCTTTAAGGCTCGCCTCACACGACTGGTATTCTCGCAATTTCTTCAATGCTTTTGTGCCTTATGAAAAGAAATCCCTTCTACCATGAAATTTTTACAACTATTATACGTTAAGATTACCTATGATACTTGTACTTTCTTCCTTTGGTAACCAGATAAAAGAACGATCGAGTTTGGAAGATATTAACTGGAATAAAAAAAAATAGCTTCGAGAGTTCGCTAAGACGCGTCGATTCCTATGCAATAAACCTACATTACGGTATAATATAGAAATCGTAAAAGAATCGACAGCATACGACTAGAACGAACAAATGAACTATATGAATCGAGCTTAAAGGGAAGTAGAATGGCTTACACGCGAATAAGTGAAATAATAAAATAGTGAAACATAATTAACCGAGGGTATACATCGGTAATATAATAAGTAGTCGGATTGTGTACGCGCAACCATGGAACGAAAGAGGAAAACGGTCGAAGAAGCCTCTCCAGATATCTACGGTCATTCCGTATCAATGTTACACCAGTCTTCGTTACCTTAAAGACGTAATATCGTAGTAACATGCAAGTATATTTTCCTTAAATACATCCCTTTTCAAGGATCCTTACGTTCGGTATACTTGAAATGGTGGTTACTCGTGAAATTTGAAACTACAGCGAGTACAACGAGTGCCGCCAAGTACAGGCACTTACTCGGCGCTTTCTACCTTCGTTTAGCCTTAAAAGTTTCTTTTCTGCGACGTGCCAGATTTGCCACGAAAGACCTTTGTTTCATGGATTTGAACAATTTAACGAATGGAACAAGTAATCTCGTTGGAATCGAAACTTGTAATTTGAAATTGAATAAAATTGAATAGACGTTTCTTTGTAGTATTCGGTCATTGAATTACGCAGCAGAAGACAAACGGAGTCCCATCGTGCCGCGAGACTGTAGAGAGGTTAAATGGCAAACTGCCATAACTCTTCAAATTGCTCTCACAGTACATACTTACAGAAACTAATACGCGTGTTTCGTTTGAGTTACTATCCCGCTGTTCTTCACAGTTCGTACGTTTCTCGTTTACCTCCCATCCCGTTGTTAACTTGGTCATTTAGCGCGTAAGAAAAACTGAAACGGGCAACAGCGACGAAAAAGAAACGAACAGGAGGTTGGAACAACTAGTGGAAAGCAAGAATGGTACCGCGTGTCCCTCACTGCCTTGTCCATAGCTCAATGTCAATATACAACGGAGAACAAAAATATTCTTACGATAGAAACGTGAAAATAGAACGAACTATATTTGTAAAAAGTAGATAACGAAATTCTTTCGCTTTCGATGAGCTTCCCACATTTAGCTTTCGTATCTTCTTGACCACCCACGCCAGTATCTTCGACAGGATTATCTTACTCGTTAGAATTATCAACATCTTTTTTATCATCGCTATAGATTTCCTCTTTGCTTGGAAAGGTACGCTGGACCTTCGACGGAATCAATTTTCCGCAGTCTCTTCTCACTTACCCTTTTACACGGTAAAATAAAATAACTCTCGCCCGAAGGGTTTGACAACTAACGTCATACGCAAATGCAGTAACGCGACGCCTAATTTTATGCTTCGATTCGTCGCACTTGCACCGAGTGCGGCGAAAAGGGAGGGCAAAGGGAAACAGAGACCGACCGCAGGTTGTAACGTTTCGCAAGAGATCGCTTATGCGACCGACCATGATGCCCCTCGACGTAGTTCCTGAATATCCTTTAGACAATGATGATGATGATGGTCGCGCGTTCCTGGCTATACTTGCGGCTGCCCGCAAGAAGAAGACTCTCAAAGAAAAGGAACGAGGAAGTCCACGCGAAGAACGTGTCCTATCCGCCGTAAATAAAATCCACGATTTCGTTTTCTTCGGCTCTTGCGTTTATGGTTTCGCGACAACCATTTTAAAGCACGTCAGTCCTCTCTCAATACAAGGACGAAAAATTATCCGTGCTATTAAGCGATAATTATTTTTTGGAGCTGTAAATGATTTCTCGCATACTGAACGTAAAGCGCGATAAAATTTTCTTAGCACGAAAAGCAGATTATTATACGATTGGCGCCGACCATCCATTCACTGACAGTCGTTGTTTTTATCATTAGAATTCTTTCTGCGGACAGATGGGTTGTTTCGTAAACCACCTCTAGGAAATCACCGAAAAGAGTGAGAAAATAGAAAAAGTTAGGATACGAGTGTGAAAAAAGAGAAAAGAGGCGAAGAAGCTTCGCAGCAGGAGGATCAAAGGGAAATAGCGACGAAAGACTAAGAGAGGGCGGGATGAACGAAGGAAAAGGAAAAGCGGCATAAGGTGGAGGAGGGTAGGTATTCGCGTGGAATACGTGGGCGAGTGCGAGGCTGTGTCGCGCGAGTCACCGCTCGGTTGCCCAGGGCGTCCCGTCGTCCGTCATCCTGTCCGCCCGTCCGTATTTCGTGGTCTGGCACGCTGGCGAACGAGCGTACGCACACGCGTGCACGGTGCACACGCTCCACGCCGTTCCGCCAATCACGAGTGGACGCGAGCCGAGCCGCGCGATTTTTGTCCATTCAAAGTGTCACATCCGGGCAAAGGCGTATTGTAATTTACTCGCTCATTCTTTTCGTTGTCGCTAAATCACCGACCCATTACCAACTCCTTTTAATTGCTCGCGAAAGATTCGCGCCAAGTTACGAGAGAAGTTCACGATTATCGATAAGGTTCGACATTTCTGACACTTTGAAAGAACGTAGGGCACGTCTAATGGAGACGAAGGAAATATATTTAATTTAAGCATAATTTAAGCAAAATTGTTAAAATCCTTAAGAGTCATTATCTCCTTAGAAAGTTGCTTCTTTCGATTACTGCCTTGACCAATGATAGCATCGATATTGACAAGCTTTCTATCGTAAAGTACTTGTTAGTCGATCCTGTGCCAGTAGATTCGGATTTTCAGCTACTAAACAAATCGCAAAAGGCGAAGGATTAAATCAGACAATCCGATGCCAAAGTTGGTCCCGTTTGTTGATCATGGAAATATAAATGAAACAAAGACTGTCGAAACTGAGAACGACCGGGACCACTCGCACGTTTTAGCTGTTAAATGATACGCGCCTGCGAAATTGCGGGTGGCCACCTTCTGCGTGTGCATCCACCGATCGTATATCGGCAAGTACAACTTCGTTCAGCCGGCTATGAAGACGTTATACCGGGTACCTCGTGCACAAGAGCATGTACGGCTTGTTATTTATTTATTTATCCGCAGAATGACGCGTAAAACGAAAACGGGTACGAGTTATAATCGTTCGACGGCTTTATGAATTCGTTCGCGTGATATTAAAGGCGTCTCGGTGTTTGTATATACGTGTAATTGCGCGTACTTATCTCGCGTGATTTGAGGTAGCCGTTACCCAAATCGGTACACAGCTTTAAGAGCGTTCAGAACACGATAATCGAGTACAAACTAGCCATACGATAAATTATTTTATGAATACGTTAACATCGTGTGTACCCCATAGGATACGCACAGAATCCGCAAAACAGCCTTCGATTCGCATACGACCGCGTCCTGTCCGCTCGATGATAATTTCGCAAACGATCCAGGAAAGATAAATTCACGAGACTTTCGCGGCACCGGCTTAATTGGCCACCGATTCCAGCTGAATGTGTCGGGGGATCGCGGCGAAGTAGCGAACTGAAAATAATGCGAATGACGTCCGGGAACAAGGCGCTCGTGAAAATATTATTTGACGACCGCGTATGTATATCTCACTTGGTTTCTCCTTTCTGATCTTTCCTTTTCGATCATGAGCGTTCATTTCGTATGTACCGCGTACTGTGATTTGTCAAAGAATCGCTTTGTTCGTTTTTCATTTATACTTAATCTCCTGAATTATTGGTTGAAATATTTCGCCAGCTTTCTTTTCCTGGAAAGTTAATTTTTTAATTCCACCTTCCACTCCAGCAGTGAAAAGTAAAAGTTTCGAAATAAATTCTTTCGCAGACAGTACCACGATCTACGAAAGAAAATGTTTACAGGCAGATTCTAAGCGAGCAATCATAAGGATGCAACGATTGAAATAATTAAATAACACGCACGTTACAACACTTTGTTATTATTATCTGTCAAATATCTGTTAAACAACGACCAATTCGACATTGTCTTGACGGAGGTAAGACAAGAAGAAACGAAGAATATTATGCACCCAGATGAAACAAAGCAGCTCGGATATAGCGTTCGAGTGAACTTTGATATATGATGAGCAACACATATTTTAAGCATTGAAACATGAAAATAATTACAGCATCGACATACGGCTATCATTTCTCGCAATCTGATATCTAAAGTTCAAATCGGTGCCTCAATAGAAATTACTCATGCAGGCATCCGATGGAAAGGTTTAATCAAGAAGTGGAAAGATTCGTACATATCGACGAGAATTATGCTGAAGCGATTAACATATTAATAGATATACGTTTTTTTTAATTGCCGTGATTTCCATCCAACAACGCGGACTAGAAATTTTCATACAATGTGCAATTTTGTTCGAGTCTTAACGGTTGCGTTGAAATTTGCATATTACATCGGGTTGAATAAATGTTTCGAGTAAAGTTTAACGATTTCGTTGTATAAATTGTCGACTTGTCCGCTAACGAATTTCTCAACTCTGTGAGAAAAGTTCACTGCTTCTCATAAAATTCTGAAACAGCGTGACAAAGAACATAAGTCAAAGATCGGTCAAATTAGCGAATTCAGGTGTAACGAAGGATCGCATCCGGTTCGTCGCAGGATCACGTTGCGGGTCAAACGGCCTAGCAGTTACAAAACGATAGTGACACCGGTATCGCCAAGAAAGAGTAACCCAATCGTCTTTTCTTCGAGGCACGCGTGTAAACGTATCCATACGCGAGGAACGAAGGAAACTGAAAGCTGAAAGCGAAGGAAGAAGCGAACGATGGCAAAGAAGGAAAAAGACGACGAGGAAGACAAGGAGGATGAGGAGGAAAAAGAAATTCCGTAGGGACGAAGTGTAGGTCCGACCAGACGTGTTATCGACGCTCTGCCAACCCCTTAAATCAGCGAAGGTAGGTGAGCGAAGGGGGTGAAACAGAAGAAGAAAAAGAAGACGAGGAAGAGGAGGCGGAGGGCAGATCCACCTTTCCTTTTCTCTGATCCCTCGATGTTCTTTCTTTTTTTCTTTTTTCTTTTCCATTTTTTTTTTTTTCTCTCCCAAGTTCGTGACGAAGAGAGGACATGCGCATGCAGATCACGTTGGTTGTAGCCAAGTGATAGCGTATCTGTGGGCGGCGCGTGCGTGTGGTCCTTCTATGTCCCCTTTAACTCCCATCCTTACCTTCGTTTCTTCCACCATGCTCGAGGGAACTCTCCGGCCCGTTTCAAGTCTCTTCTGCCGTCTCTCTTGCTCTTTTCCCTTTTCACCTTATACCTGGATCCTACCGGTTTATACCTCTCTTCGCTTTTAAACGAGGAAATGACAGACTTAATACGCGATTTAATACGTATCTACCTGACGATACGCTTCCCGCGCCGTGCCAGAGATCAGCATTTTCGACCATGGTTTTATTTTCTCTCCTCTTTCCGTTCGATAACTTTTAACGACGCCGATAACCATCGAATACGCTTCAGCGAAATCCGTGTGCAAATGTCAAAGAAAATAAAATTGCTAGAAGCCGAAGCAATTAAAACGGGTGAAAAGGTTGGCTAATCGATGGGTGCCAATCGTATCCTCCTGAAATATCGTTAGTTAAAATCCGAAACCTGCGACAAACTAATAACGAAATCAAAATCATCGGGAAACAACGCAACTTGTGTCATGAATATCGAATGGTATCTGGATTATATCCCGGTGAATTAATTTCGCCGCACTAGCTGTCAAGAAATTATGTAAATTCGCTTTACAAGGCTGAGACACGAGGTTTCACTCTTCCCTTCCTTTCCTCTCTTCTCTGCCCTTTCTTTCTTTTTTATTTCTGATCCGGATCGGAATTCCTCGAGTTTCCAGGTTCGAGAACGAACTCCTAGTCGAGCAGCCTGTTGGAAGAAGTGGAAGTCGACCGGTCGTACGAGATTCTCCTTATCGACGCGAGCTGTCCCGTGTTCGGCCCGTTCCCGGGCCCGAAATAGCGTATTCGGACCCACCTCGTGCCTTTCCAGCACCTACCTTCGAAAAAGAAACGTAACCCTAGACGTATCGCGGTGTCATGTCCCGCGCACCTGGCGGCCTCGTTCTTTGTAACACGATACACGCGTTTCTTCTTCTTGTTCTTCTTCTTCGTCGTCGTCGTTCTCTCTGCTGCTGTTCTTTCTTCTTCGTCCTTTTCTTCTTCTACTTCTACTTTAACTTCTTCTACTTCGTTGCTGTTGCCTTGTGCTTATTCTACTGTAGATAGACGCTGCTCTTTACTTAAATGTATTATGCACGAAGTAACGCAGTATATTACGAAGTATACGCAGCTGATGATATCTTCTAAGATATTTCTCATCGCTCTGATAAACGAGACTGATAAACGAGAGTGATCTTAAAAAAATCTTGGAAATTAATTTTCATTTTCACGAGGAAAGGAGCTGGCCAAAAACATCAACGACAACGAGAGTTTAAAAAATAATATAATAAAAGTTTATTTTACACGTACAAACGAAACACAACGTGGGCACGTAGGTACATAGTGTGAAAGAAATACGAGGCGATCCTTTTGTATGTCCTACTCCGGCTACCTATACATACGTATAATACGTCGTGCGTAACATAATTACAGATCTAACGATCATAAATCCGTGAATAACATCCTGATATGCAGTTATAATTATACCCTATGTATTAACAACTACGAAATACATACGCAGCTAAAAACACACTAAAAATCAAGGACGGAAGGTCCGCTTAACTCGCACGAGTCTCCATTACCTATCTTCTCGTCTCGAATAACTCTCAATATTAACCAATCCACTCTTGAACCATATTTAGATCACGATCGATGTATCAAAAAGTAATATCACCGATGTACCAACTCACGGTAGAACTCCATTTATCTGAACCTGTCGGGATCCAAGTAGTTCACGTAATAGGAGTTCGCTGATTCTCCCTACTATTTATCAGATTTTTCGTTTATATAATAGAAATCAACATTGGTACAAACATCGATGTAGGCGAGCGATCTTTTATAGAGAGCGATAAAAAAATTAAAAAAATAGGCCTGTTCGTGTATATTTCGCTGTATAATTCAATATTTTATCGGAACGCTCGCGCGACAAAACTCGTTCGAATCGAATCTAAAAGAATTTAATGGACAGGAGATCGTTTAGTCGAGCACTAACTCTAGAAATTTCGTTCCAATAAATAGAGTTCCACTGTACGTATGAACCGTCCGAATGACCAGCCTGAAAATTTTTCTCGAGTCCGTACGTGAATAGATTTTCCTAGTACAATGCCAGACTTGCCGCGATCAGTGGACGGAACACTAGGACGTCTCCTGTAGCACCACGGCCCCGGTGCCAGGCACAGGTATCCCCGGCGGCGGCGGTGACGTCGATACACCCAAATTGTGAGTCAACGAGTGCCTCCTGAGGTCGCAGTTCCTGCGGAACACCTTGCCGCAGGATGCACAATGGTAAGGTTTAATGTCCGTGTGCGTGAGAAGGTGGGTCTTCAGGTTGCTCCTCTGGTTGAAACTTCTGGCGCATACGGGACACTTATGGGGCGATTCCTCCATGTGTAGAATCTTGTGCACCGCGAGGGTTCTGCTTTGGCAGAATCCCTTGCCGCATTCCGCGCATTTGAACGGTTTTTCCTTGCTGTGGATGTACCTGGAACGAATGAAAGATCGATTTTTCTCTTGATTCAAATGCGCGCGCGATGATGTCGATGACAGATGTTCAGATGGAGAGGTTGAAATGGTCAGTAATGGGATTAGAGGGATCAGGGGGATTAATGATTGTCGGAGCGGCCGAGCGTGGAAATTTTCGTTTGGCTTTCCGAGATGAACGAGTGTTCGAGTGAAAGTGGTTTATTATTGGCTTAGGTTAGGTTAGACTGAAGTTTGGGAGTGCATATATACTGGTGAGAAGATGTTTGAGTTGTTAAAGACATGGAAATGTGTAGTAACGTGTACGTGTGTGTGTCAACTAGGATTATAAGTATATAGTAAGCATTTAGTGACACGAATAAGGATGTTTAAATATTACTATACGTGTCTGAAGCAAAGTATCTGCATAAATAACAATGCGAATAAAAATATCAGACCGATGGAGAATTTCAGCGCAGTCGTACCGAATCTAAGCGAATTAAAATTAATTTCATCATCCTCGAACAATCGTCAAAATACTTTCAATTTTTCATTTCGATAAATTACCAAACGTTTCGTCGTCTCTCCCATAAAGAGATAAAAGGAACAGCGTACAATATACGTTAGTTAAAAAACAGGTAACACGAAGAACATATACTACGACTATTTTTAAGCTCAATGTTCGAGTCCAATTAACGGGAATTGCGAATGTATCGTGTCGTCGTGATTAATGATCAAGATACAAAAAGCCCGATAAATTGTCACGAATTGATCAACGTAATTAATACACCGTAGCTATATTCTGATCGCCGTCATAATTACATGTTGGACCGTATCATTTCGTCGTATTTAGACGGCACACGAACATTGCAATCAATTTGAACAGGCTCGTGTGCTCGCTCGCGCGTGCGCTCAAACACCTCACGGGGAAGAAAGCCCGTTTCACGAGGTGCCATGATTGGTATAACTACTTTTGCCGTACACACTTCCCTCGGCTCATCAGCATATATAATGGTAGCTTTATCTTGCGCGTCTCTGCCGCGAAGAGATCCCCCTTCAAGCTAATTTTTTAATAACTTCAACCGGCATCTTTGAATGAAGGTAAATTGAGTTCAATTATCGTCAATTCTAGTTCGTAATGATTTGCAATTATCACGGCTGGCGTCGAAGCTTTTCGATCGATAAGAGTTTGCGTACTCTTTTGCGAAGAGTTTGGTAAAATCAAAAGTATAAAGCGTTAAGATTCGCAAGAGGATCGACAAAATCTCCATCAGCGGCTAAAAGTTTCAAGATCTTTGATATCGCTAATAAACATTTAGATTGGTTAGAAACTCGGCTTCGAAAAATCCAAAGGACGAATCAAATTCCTGTTAGAAAGATGTCCCAACAGAAAGCTATAAACTTTCGATCAACGACTAACTGGAAAAACCTGAAAAAACAAGCGATAAAACGTTCAAAATTTCAGGAAATCTTGATCCATGATTTTAATAAATTCTAAGAAAAATTGGCAACGCTTTCACAGTATCCCAATCGTGTAAAATATTCTACGGAACCACAACGTGCATCCATAAACCGATTCACGACGTGCCATTCTCCAGCTTACCTATGATCCCTCAGGTGATCCTGCCGTCGGAAAGCCTTTCCACAAATGTCGCACGAGTACGGCCGCTCGTCGGTGTGCGTTCTTTCGTGTATCAGCAGATTGTAGCTTTTCGTGAACTGTCGGCTGCAAAACTTGCAGATGAATTGCTTCTTGGGCCTGGACGCCCTGCACGTCCGCGGTATGCTCGACTCGGCGGAAGTGGACGTGGCTTGAAGCGGCGACGACGAGGATAAAGACGAGGACAGCGACGAAGAAGAGGACGAGGAACAGGCAGACGACGAGGCCGGGGACGTGAACGAAGAGGCCGCTATCTGCGACAGAGACGACGACTGCGGTATCGTCGTCGTAGAACTCGAACTCGCGCGATTTCCCTCCGATATCCGTCGCAACAGCGCCTCGTGATTACCGGAGGACGTCGCCACGGAAGTGTCTCTCAACAACACTTGCTGCTCCTCCAACAGAGCCAAATCGTCGTCGGGATCTGCGATAAAATCCAACCGTGCCTCTTCCTCGTCGTCCGGGGATTGCAACAGCCTCTCAGCGGCTAGCTGATCGTTCTTCGACGGTATCGCCGAAGTCAGCGCCGTTTCTAGACCGATATTGACCGGTGAACACCTCTGATTGGCGAGCCCCGAAGTGGACGACTGACTAACAGCCGGTGCGGTGCTGCTAGCGTGAAGACGATGAAGAGTCAAGTAGGTCTCCAATGCCTGGAGATTGAGCGCCGCGGCGGCAGCATGTCCAGGTGGAAGCAGAGCGACTCTCTGGAGGGCAGCGAGGAGTGCTCCTTGAAGTCCAAGAGCCACGCTCTGCAACGTGAAATTCGGTAATCCAGCCTCTGTGACACTGGCGACGTCTCGAAGCTCGGTGCTGGTGGACGTGGTCGCCGACGTAGAGGAGGAGGAGGAGGAGGAAGAGGAGGAGGAGGAGGAGGACGGGACCATTACGATTCCCCGGTCCTGCTCCTGGTCCTGCTGTTGTTGTTGCTGTTGCATCCTCCCCCGTCGCTAAAATCGTCACGGGTCTGGCTGAGGGATTGCCGACGTGTTGCCTGCACCATTGGCGAGAGTAACCTGTCGATCCGACGGTTTTCGTTGATGACGAGATCGATGAATCGGATTGGATCGTTGGTTCACTGACCGATCGGACGGGTCCCAGCGTGGATGGCGGACCTCATGCTCGGCAATTTTGCGGCCCGATGGCGAGTAATCGTCCAGGAACGCGACAAGGTGGACGAACGTGGAAACGGTAAAGAGGAAAGACGCGCGCGATGCTGGCGGTGCGAAGGCGCCCCGACGACTGCTCCTGCCTCTCGCTGCTGGGCACTGCTCGTGGAGACACCTGGTGGCAGGTATCCGAGGCGAGTTGGGACCGTCCACGAGAAACGGGCCCTGGATTCAGGAGAGAGAGCCACAGCTGGCCCGCAATTGCTCGCCGTTTCGGCGTAAACGGCGTCGTTCGTAATCTCGCGTGCACGCGCGACTGCGTACGCGCGCGTCAGCTATCCGCTGTCGCCGTCGTTACGATATCGTTTCTGTCTCGATGGGAATTACGAGGACGATGCGCTACTAAGAGTCGCGCATCAGACCCTCGTACATGGAAGATTTTTGTGCGACGGTTGACCAGCAAATCCCCCGCGGTTTTATATCGGTCTAAACCGTAGAAACGCGAAATAAATCCATAGAATTGTAACGTACGCGTAATTTGTCACGAATCCGATGGTTTTGCGAGTGTTTCGGCTCGTGCAACGCGATCGTTTCTTTATTAAGAGCAGGTTTCTCATAGGAATTTTTCCTGATCGCTAACGCACACGCTACTCTTTTAGATTTTCGCGAGCATAGATTTTATTCAATTTGTGCGCCGTTAGAGCTCCATGTTTAAATTAATTTCTGTCTAGCAATGTATCGATAAATCTCTGCGCTTCTGTGTCCACGGCTATCGTTAAAACGTTGCGAATTAAGAATTACGAGGTACTTACGTAACATACCATAAACCGTGAAAGTAACGAACAGCAAATTCTGTCATGGCGTGTGTCACCAGTCACGATATGTACACGTCTGGTAATAAACAATGTAAATACGACGTTGCTTGTTCGTTCGCGAGCTATTCGCACGTTCAACAGTCCGAATACGCGGATACACTGTCAGGTTGATAGAAATGCTCGCAGGGCGAATTGGTGAAACGCTAAACGATACTCCACGACACGGGGAAATTAATTATTTACTTGCTCGTAAAGTACTTGAAGCGATGCCGCTTATTTCCTATCCACAAATTTTCAAATCTTGCTTATATATTCTTTACCACTGGAAAATGCTAATTGGAAAATATCTTAATTATGTAGCTGCACATGAGTCATAGGACGAGGCGAAGCGATAGCGACTCATGTTGTTGTTGTGTGCCTCGAAACACGGACACCGCTTTGACGCACGAAATATAACGTTGGATAATTCCCGAGCAAACCAATGTCGCCGTCGAGGGCAACCGTCGATCTAAGACAAATTTTAATGCGGGCGTTTATATTCAATCTTTGCGAGTACGTTGTACGAGCGTCTATCGACGGTATTTATATATTTATATATCAATACTTATTTAATTTATTCGAAATATATTTGACGGGTTACAGCAGCAATCTCTCTGGCTATTTTATAAATCTGATCTTCTCACAATCTACCACAATTAGGATCGGAAGTAATACGTCTTCTCTTGATTAGAATCGTTAAATCGACTCGTTGAATCGACATCGTTAATTTGAATATTGTAATATTAAGTATGCTAATGAGATTTCTGGACGAGTACGAGAAAAGTTAAAATTTATTGTAATTATTTTTATGGGATGCATACGTTTGAATAATTGAATGAAAATGACAGAAGTTTGAGAGAACTCCGACTGGACATTCTTTTAAATTTATACTCTCTGTGGATAAAGTTGACGTATCTAGGAAATAAAATTACGTAATACGAGATGATTCAATTTTATAGAAGAATCATTAGTGTCAAGGATTAATCATCTCCATATATCTTACAAATAGTTAATATCAGTAGTAGGAATTATTTAAATATTACCCTACAATGTTTATTATTATTTTAAAATTGTCGATCTAACCTTTGATCGGATGTGCAAGAATATTTGTGTCGAGTTCAAGAAACGTTCGACCTTTTCTATTCTATCTCTCTATTCGTTCTACTTTTAAAAATTTATCAGCAGTAAAGCGCGCAACACGGTTTATGCCTCGTTTCTTCCATCGTCGTTTATTTTTCTAACACCTGAGAGTCGACGGCCTCGTTCAGCAATTCCCAACAGCGCTGTGCCACCGGCGCCGGTGCTCCGACCAGATCGCTAAACTCGGAACAGCCGTTGTTCTTCGACAAGCCATCGGCTTATCACAGCGACCGGCTATTGTTTACGTTTCCGCTTCCACCGTTAACTTTTTGTATCTTAGCCGTTCAAACGATTTACCTCCGTACGTTCCGAAGAATTCAAATGAAAGAAAACCGCGCAGAGGTACAGATCGGCGAGCCACGCTCGGCTCGTTACGAATAGTAGGCAAAAATAAGAAGAATAGTTATCGAGTGTGCGTATCGTCGCACAAGTCGTCGTCCATTTCGCTTTTAATAATCGGCACCGTGAGACGCGCTCGACTCGTCGCTGCTGTTCGTACGACGTTCCGCGCTCGGTTCGTGTGAGCTTCATCTCGCGTCACGGTTCAATCTGCGTCAAGTACGTGTTCGTGCTTGATCCCAACTCATAGCAACTCTCTCGGCTTACCTCAATCGCAAGACTAAGTTACGTTATCGTCCTCTTTGTTAAGCCTTGTTTAAATAAAATGTAACATTGTTACAGCACGCGTTGTGATTATTCTTCGTTTAGTCTAAACTCTTCTCTTGGCGTATCGTTGGTGCCCCGATGATACGCTCCGAACAATTTGCATTTTACATTATCTTACTTGCACTGTTTTGGTAGTTTGAAAAAGTACACGTTAATTAACGGTAGAGAGTCTTAGAACAAGTACCAATCGCATAATCCGCATTCGAAAAACAAACCATAGATTTTTGTTAGAAATAAGATTCTAGAAGACGTAAAAGTTGAATCGGCATACCTGTTCCTTGATTACCGTTATCTTGATTTATCGTTCTATAGATCACTATGCGATGAGTTGCAAACTTGTACATGATTTTATATACCGATGAGACCAATAGTAATACTTCACTTAACGTAACAAGCGAATTTTAACTATCTATGCCTACCATATCTTCCTCAACTTTATTACTTATGAAGTCGTGTGAACGTTGCTCATAACCATGCTAGGTTTCCTCCAAACTATCGCTATACCAGTCAGTCAATCATAATCAGTTGCCTAGAATACAAACTTTCAAAGACCGCAGTTACTTTTGCATTAATTTCTAACGTATAATTCTACTGGCATCGTTCAATTAGGAAACAAGGATTTCCAATAGAGACAAAATTTCTGTTAATTTTGCCACTTATATCGTTTGACAGGATACGTAAGGACGCCGTCAGACGATCGACGATGATGTAGATGCTACAAGATTCTCAACGAAAACGCGGTTTATCGATAAATATCGAGGGTATCGACGGATACATATCGATCCTTCTAGTCGAGCAGCTTGAGATATTGACTCTTTACGATCTACTACCCCTTTACGATCTCGCGTCTCGAACGGAACGAGGCATTTTCCACGATGGAAAGAGGGAAGCGTGGACGGACCTTGGGAGGGGTTGCGTGCCGCCGCGTTTCGACTCGGCTGCAAAGCCGCAACAATTTACGACGGCAATTAATGCGCGCGAGTAAACCGTGTATAGCGCCTATAGTTAGCTGCCTCTTCTTCGGCGTGGCGCGGCGGCCAGGTAAACGAGCAAGAAAGACGGACACGTTCCTTGCACGCGCTGTACACGGCGAGAAGAACAGAGTGCCAAAGAAGCGCGCCAACCTCGATAGAAGCGGAGAAGACAGCAACAACGACGAACACCGAGAAGAAGAAGACGAAGAAGAGGGAGAAGGAAAAGCAGAACGAGCGCGAAGGAAGTAGAAGACGACGACGAGGAAGAAAGTGGCGGGAAAGGGATCGGTAGAAAAGACGAAGAGAGCTCGAGGAAAGAGAAGACCGGGTTCGAGAGAAAGGGAGAGGAAGTGAGGCGAACCAAGGCAGACTAAATAATATTATAGGTGGTGTTCTCACGGTCCCGGGACGCCCGCGGGCCAACTCGTCACCCCCTCCGTCCCCTTCCACGTCTTCTTATTCTCCTCTCCTCACGGCCCACCTCGGACCCTACCTCTTACTCCCCCGCGCGTGAGTTTCGCCCACGCTGCAGCCCCACGAAGTCGTTGGGCCCCATGGATGGGAGAAAGAGAAGCCGAACGACCGGCAACGAGTATGGACGACAACGGACGAAGGGTCAGAGTTCAGCTCGCGCTCGCTGACCGTCACCGTGGACGCTTTTCTTTCTCTTTTCACAGGAGAGAAAGAGAGAGAGAGAGACCCGTCTTCTTCCTTCCTCTTCTCTCCTCTCCGACGTTCCCTCCGCCTTAACCTACCTTCGCATCTCGGGGCCTCATCGTTCGTTCTTCTACCTTCTTTCATCTTTCTGCTTCTTCTTCCTGTCCGTCGATTCGCCTCCTCTCCAACGTCTTCTCCTCTTTTCTCTTCAAGTCACCGTTTTCTTTGGCGTACACACGCGTGTTTCCGATATTTTCGCGAGCATCCGGCCAAGCGTCTGTTAATTAAGTTGCTGGACGATGGAATCGAGCGACCCACCGCGGTCTGCGTGATTGAAAGAAGACCCTCGCGCCGTTTCATCGCGGACCAGATGGATAAATGGTCCGAGAGTGTGTGAATGAGACGTTTCTTTCTTTTTCTTTTTTTTTTTTTTTTTCTGTACAGATCGCATCGTGCGGAAAAGATAGCAACGTTTAAGGTCTTTTACATATAAATCCTATATTATATCGTGTTAGATTATAACGCGACCGTTGCTCTCGCGGAGACGATAAAAGGTAAACTGAAATTTCTAACGGTTGAAAGTCAGATTTCCTTTAAGAAATAAGAAGGAAACGCGATGAGTTCCCTACTCATTTTTCGTTGTCGCCTGTCCGAATAAAATCGAGTTTAATTCTCGTTGCAATTTACTTCGTCTTCGCCGTATACGCTTAACAGCCAAGCGCGGGTTAAGTCTAGCGGGTGTATGCTAATTCGAGCCGCTGTAAAGAAGATTTATTGGGTAGCCGGCTACGAGTCGATTGCTTGTTTCTAGCGTGACGTTTTACGCGATAGTTGCAACGTTGTTTGCTTCGAGTAAATAAATTAAGCGGACGATGAAAATTGCTGAACTTTCATTGAAACTCTCATCGAGTTAATGAAACGTTGGTTTACTTGGAAAGCTGTTTTCCGTCAAAAGAAGCCCTATATATAGCATATCGTACAAATACTAAGAAACGAATCGTTAGGCGAAAAGTCTGATGCAACCTATACGCGTATTTTACAAATTCCGATTTCACAAAAAGCGCACGCTGACCGTCTACACATTACGATGAAAAAAGAACGATCGCAGATTAATCCGTTCGACCGGTTTCATTTATCATTCTTGATCCCCGTTCACCGTGTTTACACGTGCTCCGCGCCGCGGAAGAGGCTAATTCGGCGGTGTTAGAACGATCGAAAGAAAAGAGGGGGTCTATATAGGCTCGTAAAACGATCACTGGCCATTGCACGTGAGAATCGTTGGAACGATGTCGAACGCCGCGAGATACAACGTGTATCAAAATCGCTCGGGACGATCTTTCCACCTCGCCAGTGGTAAATGTTTTCTATGTGTGGTACGAGAACCCGCGCGCGAGTCCAGCCACGAGAACACATTCGAGCTCCTTTCAATTTGCTCTTGTTTCCTGAATGTGGTGAAGCGCAGAGGGAGGCCGCGACTTCCCGCCGCGTAGATAATTAGATCGCTACCAACCACCACCTCCACTTTCACGCATCTTCACCTCCGCGATCGCGTACTGCTCGCCGTTTCTTCTTTCGTTCGTTCGTGTACTGCCGCTTGTTCCTGCCTTCTCGTCCGTCGGCTTCCTTCTCTTCCGTCAGCTCGCCAGCCGCGAGTAGGACGCTCCTTCGCGGCATGATGTCGATAGATCGTCGCGAAGCCGCCATCGATTCGAGGGATTTTCAATTCGGTGGCATTCTTTTATCAGAGATTTGTCGCTAATTTTTGCTATTTACCGCGAGATTGCTTCGAAATAAGTGGTATGTTAACTTGGATTCCGTAGAACTTGGCATGCGAAGGACAAAAGCGTAACTTTCCTCTTCTCTGAGAACAGATCCACCGTTCTCGCACAATAGTCGCCTCTGCAAAACCTCTCTCCTATTTCCTCACACTGAATCGATTATCCAGCCTCGAAGCCTAGAACTCTCTCGACCGACAAAGGCAAAATCAGCCACGCTTAAGACGATGAAGACAGAAGAGAACCTGAACCCCGGCTAACTACCGAACTGTACCCCGTCTGAAACCAAGAGATCGATTCGTCCAATTACGTTAAACAATCCTCGGGACGATTCGATCGGCAGGTCCAGGGTCTGGGAGCGTTGGTTCGCGGGATCGTTCAGCTGCAGCCACGGTTCCGGTAATCTCCGAATGTAAATTTCAGGCCATGTCGCGAAATCGGTATACTCGATGAACGAGACAACGGATTTATCGTGTTCGCGACACTGGATCATTAGTCGTGAACCGTCTGATTAATGACTTGGCCACGCCTCTTTATGGAGGCAGCTCTTGATAAGATTAATGCGTCACCGAGCGGCGCGCATCCTCGTGGTTCCGCGCGCCAGCGTGTGTCGCCGAGTCAGCTTTTGTAAATCTATTACCGCGACGACGTGAAAACCGACGCGCCGATTAAACCGCGCTCCTTACCGATGTTATTCCATTTTTTAAATTAATGCCCCGCTTGTCGTCGGCTCGCCCGCTGATTTATACGCGGCATTCCACCGTCTTTCCTCCTGCTGGACCCTGGTGTTCGGTACCACGGCAAAGAGATAGAAAAAATCGCTCTGATAGATCAACGAACCTTGCTTCCACGGGAATACCGCGCGATCCAGCTGATACGGATCGTGTAATCGGATCTATGGGCTCCAGGTATGTCTACTGCCTTTCGTTAACCCCTCGATGCCTTGTTACACAGGGTGCTTTCGAAATACTCTATTAAAAGTTCTATATGTGTCTCCAACACAGTGTTCGTTTATTTATCGCAGAGACTTTGGTCAATTACTATTGCAAGAATGATTATTCAAGGGATCATGGAAAGTTCGACCATCTACTTGAGAAATATTTAACGCATTACCGCGACATTATCGAAGGCAGTATTTAAGGTTTAGGGCGTTATTATTTAAATCAATTTCGTTAAAAAGAATCACCTGTTTATAAACACGCGCTAATGTTTTAAGTATCGAACTATATCGCAGGGTGCCATAACGAAAAATTATGGTTTTACCTCAAAGAATTACGCACACAGTCTTTGCGGTCTTTAAAATAATTTATGGGGCAATCTCGTCCCTGTAATCGCGAAGTACTCGCAAGTATCACCTTCAACTCGAAACTTTATTACCGTCGCAAAACTAACTCGTGCCCCGTGAGTTAGTATACGCTTACTTTTCATTTAAGACAGAATATTAGTGCAACATAGTCTCGAGGATGATTTAAGAAGTACATATACTTCTGTATATTCATCTTCTCCTCCTGCGAATATTTAAACGTTAACGGCTTAGAATAGCTGGTTGACCAATCATCTCTTCATCGCGAATTATTCGCTTCGCTAATAGCGGTCATTTTCTGGCATTATTATTCCTCATTACGTAGTCTCCTTTTCTTTTATTCCGAAGCTCGACTACGTACAGCTTCGCTCGTTTGTATAGAACGTTGAAGAAAATTAGTTTAACGTATCGCTTCTTGGCATTGATAGTGACCAAAATTAAGAAATTGTAATTGACAGGACGAGCATTGTACAAACTTGCAGATTTCAAGACGAATAGAAGATTTTCTCACTTACAATTAGGTCTGTCTATTTATTTGCCACGACAGATACGTACAACGAATAGTATCTATACAGTTTTGCGAAACCTCGTTTGCATTGGATGTTAACGTAGGATTAAATAACGTTACAATTGTCTAGCTGTGAAATTGAACATACTCGAGTTTGAGGCGTTTTCTAAATATGAGAACCTCCTCCAAAAATTACCCTGCCAACCGATCCACCCTCGTCTTTACATCTCTCTCTCTCTTTCTCTCTTTCTCTTTCTCTCTCTCTCTCTCTCTCTCTCTCTCTCTCTCTCTCTCTCTCTCTCTCTCTCTCTAGACACACAGTGAGTAATCTTGAAAGGTACAAACAGAAGACATCTCGTAACAGATCGACGCGACATCTCGTAAATCGATCATCCGCGACACACATCCACCTAATCTCGTTCTAATCGAAATAAAAATCTCTTGATTCGAAAATACCTAAACGACACTATGCACATAACGCGCAACGCAGTTCTACGCTGTAACAAATACTCGGAAGGCGGATACAAGACAGCAGCCATAATAAAGGGGTACCGATGATCCCAGGTGGCGTCACCCATGTTTTTCAGGGCAACACGGCCCCTACTGTTTCCTAGGCGACTGAATAAAGTGCTCCCTGTCGCGAGCCCTCTGCGTTGTGCTTGCCTTCGAACCGGGCCAATGAAATAAATGTGATACTTTCAGCACTGCCGCCTTGCTTTCCAGTCCGTCTCGCTTCCCTGGATATAAATAACGCATAACTCCACCCCCGAGCCTGCGTTCCCCTGCGAACGAAAGACTAGTCTAAAGGTGGCTGTCTAGAAGCGTTTTTATCCGGAACCGCTTGTTAAATAGAACGAGACGGGAGAACGAGGGAAGGACAAACGAAGGCAGAAAAATCCTTGGAGGATGCCACGTATCACCAGGAGGCAAAGCGTGATTCCATTAGTCAGGACCTCACCACCGACGATCACCGATTTAAAGCACCGTTTACACGCCTCGACTACTTTACCTGCATCCGTAGCGGTTAGCTCTTGCTTTCTTCTATCGAAATTGATACCGCGCTCGCGAGCTTCCTTGGATTTTACGTCTCGATGAAGTTTGGAACGATGGGACGAAATTACGAAGAACGAAATGTTTCGTTTAAGAATACGAGAATGAGAAGATAGCGAATGAACGACCGAGGCTATCGAAATCATCACTGTGTAACCTTGCGATAAGCGAATCGCTTGGTAGTAACTCGATCGTAACGTTACATCCCAACGGGTGAAATAGCAATTACTGGCAGTGATCGATCGTGCAAAACAGCCCTAATCGTCGTTCCAATAAAACCACAGTTCCATGGATGAAAACCGCTTCTCCACAGAAACATTCGAAACTTAGTAGCTTATCTACGAGTATCTATCTCCCCAAAAATTTCGCCGGATGCTGCCGAGTCGTAACTCACTCGAGCTCCCATCTCGCAACATAGGCGACACGCTCAGCCATCGCCTAAAATATTTCCCTGAGAAAAGAGAAAGCTGAAGCAGGGAGGATAAAAGGGGGAACGAAGGAGGGAAAAGGTAGCAGGTTGGTTTCTAAGCGGGCAAGCCGAATCGCGCACACGGATTAACGGTGTATCGCGACATAGAGAGCGTGGCGAGGAAGCCGCGCCGATGGAAAGATGCATCAACAGGCGTTGACCGCATGCGGTGTAAACTCGCCTTCAGGGGACCTGGAGTTACCCTCGAAACCCCTGGCAGGGGGTCCGTACACCGGCTTCTCCTTCCTCTTTTTTAAAAGTAAGGATGCCTGTCACCGATAGTGATTTGTTGAGTGCATTTGCATTTTAGATTTAGGCTGCCGCGCCTGCTGCTCTCCCTCACCCTCGCCGCCTCTTTTTCGTTTTCGCCTCTCCTTCTTTAACCTTCCATCTCGTCTTCCTGCTCATTTCACCATCACCACCACCATTCGTGTCCATGCATCTACGATTTCGCTCGACCTTCCTCGTCCGACTCCCATCGCCTTCGATTTCTCGTTTCTAGTCACTCAAAGATCACGTTGTAAGGGATGGTGCACGGGGGTGAGACGCATGGTGCAGCGAACACAGAGGGAAGGTTCGTTGGTTTTGGAATGACATTAGTCATATAACATCCCCCGACTGTCAGCCGTGGAGACTTGTTTATGCACGTTTAAAGAATGATTAGGCGACGGACTCGCGGCGGGGGGGTCGCCTTCCTATCCTTCTCCCTCTTTCGTCCCCTTTTGTGTTTCCTCTCGTTTTCTTTATTTCTTTTTTCTTTCTTTTCACTTTCACTCGTGATTGCTGCCTAGATATTTCCCTGCGCCGCTCGTTTGCAGTCTGCCGCCTCGATCGACTCGTGTGCAGTTTTCTTCGTGATTCCGAGAACACTTTTTTTTTCTTTCTGTTGCGACGATGGGGAAAATAGCGACATAGGTAGACTATTTTGCGTACGTGGTACGAGGGATGCCATTGAAATAAATAGATCATCTTTATTTAAATTAAACGGTTAAAAACGTTAGTATCTGGCTTAAGGCATTGCAAGATAAAATACAAAAATGTTGGAAATATACATAGTACGCGAAGATATCTAGAATATTTGAGGCGATTCCTAAATTACACGACGTTATGGAGGGTTAACGAGTCACTAGAATATTCAGCATCATCATCCCAATTAGCACCGTGGCAAGAGATAACACGTAACAAGCTACTAAAGGAGAAAGCAAACACACTGTTAAACACTCTGAAACACTTCAACCGTGGAAGACGTTGACACTTCATAAAATGGAGTAGGTAAACCTCGTCGAATGTCTAAATAATCCATTGACACTCGGCGTTTTCTCGTTGTCTCGTAACGGTGCAAGAAGCGCGATCTTGTAATCTCGAGCCGCCGCTGGTCTCGACAAAGACCTCTTTTCTTCTCTTCCACTTTACGTGGTGTATTTGACCGCTGGGAGGATCCAGTTAGCAGCGCCTTTTACTACGTAACCTGCCTTTATTATTATTAATTTTGGGCTTTTTGCGGTAAACCGGTAGTTACTCCTCGGTTTACTGTTGTGAGAAAACTCGGTGAACTGAAAATTGGTCAGTGCTGTATCAACGCGACTCTCGTCCCTGCTTTGCATTATTCTTACTTTTTATTTTTTCAAGTCACTCGCCGTGTGAAACGCCAGAGCCAGTCGTAAAACGCTAGGACTGCATAGTCTGACGAAATCTAACGCAATGTGTGTTCTATTAACATTTTCCAGAAAATGCTGCTAAAATGGCAGGATAATCGGCCGAATGGGAGTGGAGAAGAGAAGAAAGGTATCGAAGGCGGTCTTGAAGAAGAAAGAGCAACAGAAGAAGCGGAGGGCGACGAAGAAAAAGAGTTCGATTCGTCGTGCATTCCGTCGGCGTAGCCTTTGAATGACAGATCGATAATTGATCATTATTATCGTATGACTGGGCTCTATTGTCGAGGTATTTCTGCGTCCACTCCTCCATCTTCCTTTCGGGCCTTTAGCGTGGTCCCTTTCGGAGACTTCCAGCGCCGCACCCTGCTTCGGGTACCGCCTGTGGGGTCAAAGGTCGCTCGTGTTACTTGAACACCCGCCGCGAGTGTCGCGCATTCCAGCCCAAAATCGTACTTGTCTATGCGTCGCCGAATGTGGACCATTATTCTTGCACTGGGAGCAGCAGCTTCGATAGCCAACGACTAAATCTAATTAATAGCCTTTATCGAAGACATAGACCGTAATAGTTTGCAAAGATGTCACGATTCAAATAAGCTAGAGACGATTACTATTGCGAAATACAAAGTACTAAATTATTCCGCTAAATTTTTATTTATACGCACCTTTCCGGTTCAGACTCAAATTCGAGAAACAGAAGCAAACTTATACTTTTCTATTTGGACTCTTTCGACGGTATGCCATAGTCAAAAAGCAACGAGAAACGACTAACGACGACCAAAGAAACTTCGAGGAATGGAAAATCTCGCGATCTTCCAAGGAAAAGACAAGGAGCGAAACAGGATAAATCGCGAGCAACGCGAATTGGGAAAGAGAACGAAGCAGGTTGGAAAGAGGACTATTGGCTTGTTTATGATGGTTCGTGGTGGACTTCCCGGAATGCTCGGGCCGTGTAAAGCGGACCTAACCGAGCGACGGATCCGGGCACGACCCCGCGCGCGCGCGCGAGGGCCAGCTCTCGCTCGATCTCTCTGAGCCAGGAACATCGAAACGCAGGACGTATTGCTCTGTCACCCACGGGCCGGCGATCTATTAGTTATGAATATTGTTGCCCACGGCGGTACATGACCGGCTCGGCCGCGTGGTGTTCTCCCAAAATATGTACGGAGGCTCGCATACTGGACGTCCTTTCCCCCTTTGCACGCGGCCATATTCATTCCGAAATGTCACGTAAACCATAGACGAACTCTCGAGCCCGTGTTCCAAGGATGCGTCTAGCAAGGGGAACGAATCCATCAGCGATCCGATAGATGGATGCGAAAGATGATGGAATTGTGGCTAGTCGATGCTAAGTAGACGACGCTTCTTTCGTGTAATTTTGGAATGATAGTTAGAACGAAGTAGAATTTAGAACGGGGAATACCCAGCGAACGAATTGGAAGTTTTATCTTTCATCGATTCTCTCGATGGTGATTGCTTCTTTTGTAGAGACGGTGGTAGGAATTGGCAAAAGATAACGCGTGTAAATTGTTCCATCGTGTAATTTTTAAGCAAAAGGCAGAAAGATTATGACAGAATCGTCGTAACGAAAGAAATATTTAAAGGTGGACGAAATTGACTACCCATTTTGATAATTTTCAGTTTCCTCTATTTATCCTCCGTCACCCACAGAACAGCGAACTATTAATTATGAATATTATTGCCTATGGCGCTACATGACTGGCGACCGCATGGTGTTCTGCCAGAAATATGAAGACAGGATCCTTTATGCTATCCCTGTCCCATACACGTAAACACATTTGTTCCAAAATATCGAACGTGTACTCGTTTTTATCAAAAGGATACTTTCATCGAAAAATAATCGTGCACGGAAGGAAATAAAGAATTAATAATAGGTTGTTCGAGGATTAATTTCCACTTCTTATGACGTGACATTCAAAATTAGTATCCTTTCGGGGGAATGTGCAAGATAGTAAGACGATTATTCGAGATTTAGAGGAAAAAGGAGGAAGAGAGAAGTTAACGCTGTCCCTTAAGGGTGGTGACCGTGACAACCGCAACCCTGCAAGTTGTTAAACACAACCGCAGTGCTTAGATTTATCGCTTTCGCGGTTGCTAAAGCGTAACGTTGCATTAGTTTGATCTGTGTGGCTAAAAAGAATGGTGGCCGCTGATGATAGCTATGAAAAAAGGTAAATTATTGAGTCTTAAACAACGACCTTCTTTTTTCTTTATACGGCACGATGCTCCTTACATATTTAGGAATACGAAGATACGTAAATTACAACGTTGCCAAGAAGAATATGAATTATTTCAATATTTTCATCGTACTTTCTCTAAACTAAAATAATTTATCGTTATTTTTATAAATGAAACGATAAACGAGACGGTATTCTGAATATTAACTATCGAATCAATGCTACAGAATACTACGATATTTCAATCCGAAGATCGTACGCTTGTGGATCGTAAAACTATAAGAATTTATATTATACTAATATCTCACGGTAATCAAACTTACACGAGAGAAAATGAACAGCACCGTGATAGAAGAAGAAGCACGAGTGTTGCAACATAGCCGAACACTATCATTCAGAACATGGGAATGCGGATAATAGAGGCTCTACCGTACTATTCGAAGAAATTCCGATCACCTATCGATATTTCGGCAGGGCGTGGAGACGAGCAACTCACGGGTAGCAGGAGGTTAGAGGTCAGGGCAAAGGGCTATTTCGGGGGTCACAGGTACCAGCGAGTCGGTAATTTAACCGGCCGTCAAGATCGTAAACGGCACGCCGGAATTTGTCCTCAAGGGAATTTCGATTCGACTTGTGGTAGCACTATGACGAACTATGTTAGAAAAGAAATCGAATTTTTCAATTATCATTGTTAATTAAAACTTTTGAATAAGTAGAAGATTCTATAAGCTCGAAGATATCTGTGTCTGTCGTGGAAAACTCAAAGTACAGAAAGAAAGAATAGCAATAATACGGAAAAATGAGATTTTTGCAAATAAATAAATATCAACGGGACGTTAATTGGAAATAATAAATTGAAAATATGAATGTCAAGTCTAAGCAATAAAACATAAAGGATGTATATCTAAAATACTCACTTCCTGCGTAATAAAAGCGAAACAAGCAGGAATTATTCCAGCAATCTACTCAACCGGAATAATAGCGAATCGACTGAACGATCGCAGTAAAACTCGCACATAAAGCCGTTCCAAGCGATTCCAGCCACCCCCGCAGTCAGCCTCCCCCGAGGTTGAATCCGCCAGGGCCGGCAGATGATCGATCCTCTTTCGTGTCACCGGTGCTCGTCAGACAGCGGAACGAAAACGAAGAAGAAGGAGGTGGAGTAACGCGGACTGCGCGTAGTGGGAGGATAAAGAAAAAGAATATACGCCGCGTTGGCGGCGTCGGAGGACCCTGAAGAATCGGTAGAGAGACGGCACTGGAGGTGGATGAAGGAGTAGACGAAGGAGAAGAAGAAGAAGACGACGACGAAGCGGAGGAGGAGGAGGTGGAGGAGGAGCGGTGAGCGCGGGTCGCCATTAAGCGGACCCCCTGCCGCGTGGCCCGCGGCAACCCTTCACAAAAAACTGTAATTGGAAATACTTTTCCTCCTTTTTTCCTGAAATAATTTATGAATCTTCCACCGGTCAGCCAGCGAGGGCTGTGGCTGCTTCCAGACTCGGTTCCCTCGTTCCTCCGGGACTCGACGACCACGAGGAACCGTTCGGGGAACGTTTTGGTCAAGGAAATATCACGAGTTCTCTGTCTCTCTTCCTCATCTTCCTCCGCCTCTTCTCTACTTCACCCACCCACCCCTTGTCGCTGATGTTCGTTGAAACGAACGGCAGGCATTTTAACCCGGTGCGAGAACCTTCTTCTCTGGTGGAGATCGTGACGGAACTGTGAAAGCCACGTCTCTCTCTTACCTCTAAACGCCGATCCGGCTGTACTTAATTACGTTTCATCCAGGCCTGTCTCATCACGATAGCAAACTACTTCGAATCATCGATATCGAAAAATACGTCGTTTACAGCCACTCGCTTCGATCTTATCTCTTGCATATGAATCCAGGAAAATGTGTCAACGATCTTTTTCAGTCGATCCGCTTCAGTCGTCTTACAAAACAGAACGAGCACAGACTCTTACGAGAATTGCCCGTAGGGACGCTCGACTATAGTCATTTCAGATCATCGAACACCGTTCGAACCTCTCTCTCTCTCTCTCTCTCTCTCTCTCTCTCTCTTCGACTTTGTCTCTTCTCGAAAGAAAAAAAGAAGTAGAATCGGATGAAATGTGCGTAGTTTTCTACCGGAGGTTCGTTTCGCCTCATCGCGAGAAGAACGAGGATAATTCGGACGAGACTCGATCGAAAGAAGCAAAGACTACGCCTCTCGAAACCGTCACGAACGGTCGTTGTAGAAGAGAGGCAAAGAAAGGGGAAGGAGGTGAACGTGGCCTCCTGTTATTTCGTTACCAGGGACACCCCGCTGCGCGAGGGTGGAGGTGAACCCTCTTTAGAGTATTACGAGGATCTTTACGGCAGCCTTCGGATGCCGTTATCAATTTGGGTGATTCTCAGGATTTATAATGAAGACGCAATACAGCTCGTCCATCCTTCCCTGTCCCGCTGCCCCTTCGACCACCGTGCGTTAGGGGAGGTTCGAAGAGATTCACGTCATCGCGAGGCTCGGATCGGCCAATCGGCCAGCCAACCTCCGGTTTCGTGTTAGTAATTACACCGGCTCGCCACCCAGGATGCGGGATATCAGATTTAGCGAAGACAATGTCGATAATGCGAGAATAACGAGCGGAATAGCAGGAGAGCGGGATACAAATTCGCTTGCACCGGCTTCCTCCTCCCTGTGCGCTGATTACGGTGGTTTAGAAAAACAGTTGGCCATTTAGCGACAGCGAAGTGCTTGCCACGTGTCGTGTATTTCAAGAAATTTTCTATGTTATTCGTTTAATTTCCAAATAATTTTTCATTAATCTTTTCATCTACTTCGAACATTATTTTCTTATGCAGGAATCGCTTAACGACCAGCTTTCAGCTGGTATAATTCGGCAGTTTCAGCGTATACGAATCATCAGCATTTTACTACCGAATAATATTTTACGTTCACGATGCTCAACGTTATCTCCTCTATTTTCATTACTTCCACGAATAACGTCACTCCTATTCCTTCCTCTAACCTGTACTTTCGAGCCATTCGATTCTCCATTTCCCACTCCCATACTCGACCACTCCACCACGCTCTAATCTTCCGCCATCCTCCACACCCACGCCTCGTTTACTCGAATCCTACTCAAGCCTTCAATCAACCTTTCTTCATTCACCCATCAGTCTTCAACGTCACCGCAATTTCTCTCGCAACCGAATCTTCGTAGACGAGCTTCACGCAACTCGGTAGTTTTCGACTCGAGTTAGTTCATTAGCGACCAGATTTCACCGAAACGATTCTGGACGAAGCACTGCCTTTCACTAGTTCGATAATGAGCATGCAAGAAAAGCCGGGAGACGTGGCTTCACGATCGTCCCCGTTATACCGAATGAAAGAGGCCGTGGACGTAGTCCCCGCGGGAATGAGACACGACAGGTCGTCGGACGACCCTACGCCACGACCTCTATGCATCTAAATTGGCTGCGCCCCCATTCGTCATGCAGCGGCTCGCTTCCCCCGTTGATCGCTCGCACACTTCGTGGGAAGTGCTGCTCGATCGTCCGAGCTTTTTTGCATCTTTCTTCGAGTCGTATACCTTGGCTGTTTCGAACGGTACACCCTGGGATCGTCGCGGTGTCTTCCTTCAGCGAGGCGACCGTTTCTCCGCAACACGACGCACGATAGTTTATGCGGGAAGAGAAGACAGTTTTGTAAATTCGTTACGTTCCACGATCAGATAAAAGGGACATTGTAATCGTTAAAAGTTTTCTTTCGACGATTAGCATACGCTATTGTACGAAGCCAACGATAGGAGCAAGGATGTAATTAAAGTTCTCCTACAAAGATCATGGCTGGAAACAAAAATTGAATTTCTATGGAATGTTCGATCGGCGTTACTACAAGCGGTTGCGTCGATTTCCGCTAACCGATACAAACGTTGGCATTAATTCCCTATCATTCTTCATAATCACCAGAATCTCGCGTCCTCCGCCACACTAACCCTCGACGCAACGTCACCCCAAAAAGAACCAACCACTAACCCTACGCGCAACTGTCAATCTTTCCCTTGTCTTCTCATTTCGACTTCCTAGACACGGTTTATCTGCGAGGGGTATTGTGTTACGCAGAACCTAAGACAAGATGTTCCATTCCTGGTCGGGCTGACAAAAGGCAGCACCGGTACAACAAAGAGGCGCGCGGTTGATCGAAGAGGAGGAAGACCGCGTGAACGAACGCGACGACCACGACGAGACCGTAGAAGAAAAGAAAAGAAGAAAAAAGGGCAATCCTTCTTGCTCTTCGCTCCTCTCTCACTTTTTCCTCCTGCGTGCCTTTTTCCTTTCTCGATCCCTCTTTTCCTCGCGTCGCGGCGCGCGTAAGAACCTTTTCCCTTTCCTCTCCTACGAAATGTCACTTATTAATTCTTCCATTCTCTCGGAGGCAGCAAAATGAATAGCGGGAGCTGACTGAAGCCCAGGACCCCGCCCCCCGGAGGAATCGGCCGCTGGCGGAATTCTTTCGGTGAGAAAAGACAGAAGGTGGACAGGAACGAGACGTATCCCGCAGGACAGCCGGTGGAAAGGTCAAAGGATCCACCGGCTACCTGAGTACCCGCTCGCAGCATCGGCTAAAGGATGGAGAGTATACACTGTCGCGCTTCTTCTCCTTCTGGCTGCGTCTGCGCCTCTTTTCAGCGGCCCACTGCGACGATTAATAACGTTTTTTCCTCTTTTTCTTCCATCCTCTACCTACCTTTTTCTCTTTGTTCTTCGTCTTCTTTTCTCCTTTCTGAAAAGGGGTGAACCCGACCGAATCAGCGGGTGAAACACGAGGAAGCTGCCGTTTAAGGAAAACCACAAATTTCAGGGCTACAGGCCAGGCGTGCCTGCACACTACTGCACACGCTCGCGCCAGCGAAGGCGGAGAGAATGTTCTTTCTTTCGATGTGTCGTGCGGCGTATACGACGGCGGAGGAGGACCGTTCCAGGACCCCCGCTGATTACCTTTGAAGAAGCCCTCGACTTGGTACTCATCGTCTCTCGGATGCGCCTTCTAACGTTTGATATATGGATTTTCGCGAGCTGACGTCATAGGAAGCTGAAACCCGTAAATATCGCACGGCTGATGTATCCCCGTCGACCACTTTTCTTTTGCTGCGTACTATTCTCGTTAGTAAGGTTATATCGTTGCTAAGTCATACGATATCGCTCGTCAGATAATTCAGTCGAAAGCAGAGTGCTGGTAGAAACGTTACTCACAGACGAATAACTTACGGCTACCGATTTTACTACCATCCTTGCGACCATTTACTATCGTATTTCGTTTTCGTTTATCGTCAAAAACCTTTTCGCTCAAATCAAGTTCACCGAACAGTTTGCTTTCTCTAGTTGCGTCGCCCCTCTGATTATTAGCAATTTAAGTCACAAGGTAACGAGAGGCGTGTATTTTCTTTTAGCTTGGGTTATTTCAGCGAGTACCGAAAGAGTTAATTTTCATAATCAAACACGATCAATCAAGTTGATCATTTGCCCCGTGCCCTTGCCAGCGACGTCGATCACCTCATCAACAACCAAACCTCAGCAAGCAACAAACACCACGAAAACTACCATTCAACCCTTCTTTTACGGACGACGTTCGAAACTCGTATCGGCACTAAATCGCACGGCGAGAGCCTCTAAATCTCCATAAACAAATTTTCTCGCGCACTTTCGCCACAAAGGAGCCACACATACGGTGACGCTCATTCTGGCCGAGCACAAACGGCCACAAAGATTTACGATATTATTCATTACTTATTTCGAGAAAGAATGGAGAAGAAATAGGAGGAGGTTCGAGGCAGACGAAGGGTGGTGGGGGCAGAACAGGTCGAAATATATCTCTTTCGCCACTTTGGACGCGAGCCGGCGCAGCCGAGTAGCAGCGAGCATAATCGAGAAGCAGGTAGTCGTATATCGAACCTGGATGAGTAATATCGCGGCCCTCGTGCTGATCGTGTCCGTGGAAAGACGCGTGCAATACAGAGAAAGAGGAGGCCAAAGGGGCGGAAGGGGATAGCCGGAGGGGCGAGGGTGTCGCGATATCCCGCTGAGCTCTGATGGAGCCCTGGGTCCTAGGGGTCCCGGGTGCACGATTTCGGTAATTAGCTTTTTCGTTCAGTGCCAATTACGCAGCGACTGATTTACATAAAGCAGATCCGTCGGACTATCGCTTGTTCGACAGAGGCCAACCGACTAACGAAGGCAACTTTCCCCGCTGCCATTGCGCTCGTTGTCGGAAGCAACGCTTTTACGGAACGCGCGTACCTATATACTTACTAGACTCCTCGATGTCTCTTGATTACGTTCTCGTGGTCATTAGGGGTCATTAGGGATTTCGAATCGAATGGCTTCGATATATTCCTCTAGACAACGATCTTACCATACTAATCTGAAATTAGAACTAATCATATTTATGAAAAATATTCAACTTCACTCTGAGGTACTCAACTTTAAACTGAATGTCTACAAGGTGTCATTCGCAACACCGTGATTCTACGTATCTGATATATAAATCAAATTTATCTGCTCGGTCTTCGCAAAATCTCAAAACGAATTCTACGGCAACACGATGCTTACTCTATGCATTTACCATGCAAGTACCGGCAACTTTCAACGGATCTATGATTTCTCTGGATTTATGGACCGTCTAACCCCGTCCACCCCCGCGTCTTTCAAAGAAAACTGAACCGAACGAACGGCAACAGTGTTGCTGCGAGGGAACGCGGCACGATATTTCATTTCAGATACATTAAAAGCGTTTCGATAGCAGACATCGGGTTTCCGTGGAACACGGACCCGATGGCTGTCGATTTCGTGGGGCAAATAGTTAGCAGAAAAGAAGGTTGCCACCGGGTCGCCAGGGACGACGGTGCCCCGCTGCGTAAAATTGTCTTTTGCCTTCCGCTGACCGCGACTCGCCTCGAACCCGAACCGTGTAATTATTCGAACGCTCGTAACTTATATCCATGTCACACGGCTAGCCAGATAGCCGTGGAGAAATCGAAGATAGCGGATCGCCGTTCTTTCCTTCCTTTGGGACAGAAATTATTTAGCACCTGACTCTCACACGCCGCGTCGACCACCCTCCATTTTCTTCTTTTGTTTCCTCCGCGTTGCGACCAAAATACCCCCATTGCTGTCCTTTTCTACAGCCAAGCAGAATAGCGAAAAGAAAGCACAACGTTTTAAGATCATTAAAAAAAAGAAGACAAGAACTTTGACAAGTTCGCTTTTTCATACACGCTAACGGTAGCTACGAAGAGTATTTGCTCGTATCCTTAGTTTCGAATGAAACGTTTTTTCATCAGATTTTATATCAGTTCGTTTCAAAATGACACGCAATTTAATACACTCGGATCTTGATGAATTAGTAACGCGTTAGTAGTTGTAAGAAATACCACGATGTGCAAACATCTTTTGTAGCCATCGTAAATCAAATTTAAATTCATGTAATCGAAATAAAAATATCAGATGCTCGAACGTTTCTACGAAAATTGCACGAAAAAGCGAGTTAAAATGCACGTTATCCGCGTCAATTGTCAACTGGTTAATGACTCGCAGACGGCGCGTCGTAAACTCGAGATTTTTACAGGACACGAAAAGTCTATGTCCGCGGGACCATGGTCGAGGCATAATTACAGAATCGTGAATGAATCGCGCGCGTTCTACGCCAGATTCGCAAGATTATTACGGTCTTGTAAGACACCTTCATCGAGGTTCGCAGAGATCGGGACAGCCTGTTGAAGCTTCAGCCGGACTTTTCACGCACCGTTCCTCCGACCAGGCATAAACACCTCTCGTTGGCGTTGACAGCCTCTCCTTACGGCGAAACCGTCCGTATCAATGTCCGTGAGATTTCATACAGAAATCCGCGAATTTCCCACGTGTAATCTGCCGCGACGCGTAATTTCCACGACGAAACGAAATGGAAACCTGTTCGGCGTTACGACGAGCCACGAATCGATCGTGGTACTACTTGTTAGTCGAAATTAATTCGTTCGTGAAATTTATGGATTCCCCTGGAATTTAGTCGCGTCTCCAGCAGCGAACTGGATGGCACAAGGCAGTGTTTATGATTCGTTGAACCGTGGACACGTCTGTCGGTCGTTCCTTCCTTTATTCTTTCTCTTTTTAACGAGGTTTTTACGGAAGATGAGAAATGGGTATTACGTAATATTAACCAGAGAAAGAGACTGTGAGTGTAGCTTAGGTAGACTGGTAGACGATATAATCGAAGATTTTTAGTGGTTTCGTCTTCGTAAAACATAGCCTGTGAAATAACTTGAGCTTCATTTTTTATCGTAGCAAAGGGAAAGCAGAGAGTATTTGATGTTTAATAATTATTCGTCGTTCTTCGATAGAAATATTTTAGACCCTAAGGATTTAGTAATTTAGCGAGAATTACTTTTAAAAACCACTTTCCACTTGGAATAAAAAACTAAAAGCATCGTTATTCTTAGACAACGATCTCGAACCTCTTCTCCTTGTCGGTACTCACAAACAGGACTGTCGTCGTAAAGGATGCAACGACGTGCTAAAACGCAACACATTCAAATCAGTTTAAATTTCAAGCTCGAACGAGCCGGAATTAATGCATTCCCAGGCCCATCAGAAATCGCCAACGGACACTCAGGACCATTACTCGGCCACGGGACACCTTGATGGAGCTTCACAAGCAGCTGAAAACTTCCACGTCCAGAGCTTTGAAGCAGCGGTACACCAGAAACACCTCTGGCTGGCGTCGGCCCGAAGAAAAGGTAATTACCGCTGAATTCCCGAGCTCTTCTAGGCTAGATGAGGCCATCAATGCACAGCAGGGAATCGCGACACCCTCGTCTGCCTTTCTGCCTCGTGAGGGTAGCGAGGAACCCATATTACTCATCCATATTTCGCTCTCGCTCTCCCTCCCGCCACGATGTCCCCTCCTTTATTCGTGCCTCGTTGGTTTAAGGCCAATGGACACCGATTGTGCGGCTATCCTGATGACGTTTCGATTTTCGAACCCATCCGACGTTCCTTCCTCGAGATTATTCATCTCGCGCGATTTTTCATTCGATGGGGGTTCGACCTGTCTTCCAATAACTTTTATTATACAATCCTAACTATCATACAGCGGCAACGAATTTTTAAACGAACATTTGGATAGTACGTTACACGTTATGCACGTTCTTCTATGCTTAAGTTTCGCATAGACGTGATTACACGACGAATCGCAAACGAAAGCAACTTTGAAGAGTAGAAATCGCGTTCGGCGCGGATCGATTTGTTAAACAAGTCCATCGTGAATTAGCCTTTATATATCTGTAGCGGTCCTTATGGGTGCCCACAGCGGAGAGGGAGACTGAGTGCCGTCCTAATTCTTCTGCCGTCACGCGCTTTTATGATACCGACATAAAATTTGGATTCCAACGCGAGACACGAGCAGGATCGCGGAGGATGATCGCCTCCTTAATTATATCGGCGGACCCCTTCCTCGATATCGCTCGTAATTCAGCGAAACATCGTTCAGGGATTTACGGAGATCTCCTGCTGGACGATCTGTCCTTCCTTCTTCTTGTCTCGGCTCGTTCGTTTTTCGTCAAAATTCAGTGGATTTAAAACGAGCCCGCCAGCAGATGCTTATGGTAATTTGAATCATATTAATCGCGGCTGTCCGTCTCCCACGCGATAACGCTCTGCTGTCGCGCTACTAACTTTGAAGTTAGACGCCTCGTTGCGGTGGTTTTTAATATCCTCCAGCGTAGTTGCTCGACGATTTTTCATCGATTTACATCGATCTATTTTGCGAATTTGAAAATCTTGAAAATATATTATCCTGCGTACAAGATGTTTCATCTTTCACGGATACGATACAGTTTTCCTAAGTACGTTCGTCTTGACTTTCAGACATCTTCCTTCCTCCTTACTCATCTTCTGTTCACCCTTTATCAACCCCTGCCAATAAGGCAATCGGCATACAAAAGGGTGCCAGAATGGAAAGGGCAAAACGAGATAAGAAAAGGAAGAGGGAGGAGCGGTTTCGTATCCACGGAGGTTATCGGGCTTCAAAGAGACAATTAATGTGCCGGGGATACAATGGCGGATGAATGGCCCATTGTCAGGGCCGTACGAGCAACGAGTGTCTCTGCAGCGTCTTTTCTTTTCGGTCTCGCCGACGTGCACAAAGATGCTCCGTTTGGATTCAAGGGCGAGCAAGAAGGTGGAACAAGCAGCGTATCTATTGGCCAGAAACCATTCGACGAGTGACTTCGACTTATGTAAGGTCGATGAATACAAGGTAGGTGAAATACCTGTGTTATGGTTAATATACTCCATGGATATACGTGCGACTGGCAGTTTAAAAGAATCGTTGCTAAAAACACCTGAAACAGTATCCAAAGGTATGGAAAATTTTCTACCGATGTACGTGTTTTAACTTTGCTTCGAATAACGCGCGCGTCTCGATCGACAAGTATCGTTACACCGTTGCAGCCTCGGCGGAGCTCGTTCGTTCCACCGTCTCTAAAAGAGCATTCTGAAAGCAAGCACATCCGCGTCTGAAGGAAAGGGGCAATTATAAATACAAAGAACGGCCACGGCTTAATGCACCGAAAGTACTCAAAGGGTTAACATTCCATTCTTTCCCCCCTTTTTATTTCTTTTCTCCGTTGTACATATTTACAGGGACTTATCCCTCGGAATAATAAATGTTTGATCCCTCTCTACCGCCCAGCCAGCTCGAGATGCCCGCCCAAGCGGCCGTCACAATTAAACAGAGAAAGAAAAAGAACGAGCCGAATGGGAAGGAAAAAGCGAGGGAGAGACAGGACGAGGATAACGACGACGACAACGACGACGACGACGAGACCACGACAACGACGAGTCGAGAAGAGAGCACGTGTCCTCGACAACGCGAGTAATTCGTTTCGTTCCATTTCGAATATGCCTGCACGGGCCTAAAGAGAAAATGATAGACAGGGAGAGAGGTATCATCCGGTGCACCCTGAGACGTCGGACAAGAGAAGTGTCTCGAGAATGAATGGCCCCCCTAAATGAGCGGTCATACGCGGTCGTGACTCGAAAACGACGGACAAAGGATAACGCGTTACCGTTTCGTGCTTGGATTTTCTCGTAACCGTACGAGAAGTTATTAGGTTCGCTGATTTTCCTATGAAATTTACTCCATTCGTAATACCTCGAATACGTATATTTTTTTGGAATCCTTGAACGATCACCCGTTGGTAACGTTTTCCTTTGTAACAACTCCACCCCAACGATAACGTTCATAGAGCTTCCAAAAGAGCGCGAGGAAGAATCCATCTTAAATCTGCAAAATAGACGTGGAGGCACGTTTGTAAAAAAAAAAAAAAAAAAAAAAGAAGAAACCAGCCTACTTTGCAACGACTGCAGTTCTCCCAGGCAAGTTGTCAGGGCTCTAAACCCACCAGCCGGTCGTTCGAAAATTAAATTTCTCCTCTTCTTTCACGCGGCCCATTCCCAATTACGTGCACGACAAAAATATAAATTCCCGCGTATTTCACATCGATATCCGGAGCTCCTTTCTTGGGTCTCCTTGCCTCGAGACGCATCTAATAATTGGCTTCGTTGAAAACCGCACTCCGCGACGAATCCTTTGCCTCCTCCCTCCTCCTACGTGGTCTCTCTTATCCTTTCTCTTCGTTCAACGCGCGCACCAAGCAACGAAGACTATACCTTCCTTCCCTGGCCTTCGTTCATCTTCTTCTCTTTCTCTCTCGATCTGTGGCCGTCCTCGAGGATCCAGGCCGCTCCTTCCCGGTCCATTGAGCCGGCCACGTGGGAACTCAAGGGGATATTTTTACGTTTCGCCATTCATGTGGTCCACTATAACAGATTGTTTCTCGGAAAGGGTGACTCGGGGGCGGGGGGCTCCCCTTTCGTAACACAGCCCTGTATCTATCCAGCAAGCAGCTAATGACGCGGTGAGAGCGTGGAGAATGATCGTAAAAGGCCGAGAATTGGTTCGTTTTGTCTCCACGCTGTCTCAGTTCCTTCTCCTTTTCCTTCCTTCCCTTCTCCCTCTCCCCTCTTCGTCCCCTATTTTCTTTTTTCTCCATATATTTTATATATATATATATATATACATATCTCTTCCTTCTCCTACTCCTCCTTCTCTTCTTGTTTTATGTACCGTTCTTTCATCGGTGTTGGCCAACGCGCGCGCGCCATCTGCGCCAGTGACGATCTATTCGCAGTCATCAAAGAGACCAAGCCGACCAACGATTCCGATCGCCTGGCCATCCTTTTGAACGGCGTGTGTTTAGCCTCTCATTGTCATGATGATGGGGAATTAGCTGGAATTTTATGGACGCACCAGGCGCGTGTCCACGAGGCGGAATAGGGAATAACACACAGCTGTGGTTAATGTATTCCGTTAATTTGATAGAGAGCCGACATCGAGGGCATTGGTTTCCGCGTCTAACCAGAGAGACAGAGAGACAGAGAGACAGAGAGGCTGTTCACGTTCTTTGTCGAGCGATCGCTTTACGCTTCGAGACGAAGCAGCGTTTGATTAGAGAATGTCGTCTATTTGCCTTGGAATAATGCCGGCGCGAGCTGCGTGGGTCTCGTCGAGTTTCAGATTCGCTCGAACGTTTAGAAATAAAAGAAGCTTTGTGAGATAGTAGGTTGATAAATGGAAAATGATGGAATAAAAGTTATTCGAGTGTGAATGGAGCGTAGCCCCGTTTCAAAGATAATGCTACGAATGGAAATTGTAAAGGTTCTATGAGTTATGGGGTTATTTGAAAAATATACAACTACAAAGTTATTCGAAGTGTTACGCTATAGTTGACGTTTTACGGATAAATGGTCAAACTGTAATTTTGAGACTCGACGCGTATTCAGACATGTATTCAACGCTCGAATCTAATGGAAAAAACATCAATGCCAACTTTCCAAGTCCGATTCAACCAACGAAAGGCATCAAAGTTTCCAATGTAAAGTGGACCGGGAAGCGCGTGAAACCGCGACGGGCGAGGAAGGCGGCGCTGAGGACGGTGTTCACGGTGGCGATCGCGGAGTCACGAAAATAATGATTGATCGAGCAATTAAATTCCGTTGTCGTACGGCAGGCGGGGGCAGGATCTCGCGGTCGGTGAAGGTTCAGCCGGTGTGCCCGAGGTCGGCGGGGGCCGATGCAGCCGTGTAGCACGCCGCAGGGTGCCGTTCGGCCACAATTGCTGGTAATGAGCCAGCCTAAGGCCTTCTGACGGGCCTCGTACGCCCCCTTGCCTATGAATTCGCATTCTCACGTCCATCTCCAGGGGCCACGATGACAACAGAAATCGACCAACACGCGGTCGAGCCACGGCTCTTCCCGAGATGTGGTTCCAAGGAATTCCGCTTGATTTCGAAGAACTTACAGCGACGCGACGCGACGGCATCGCGTGATTGACCTTTACGAACCAACCACTCCGCCGCGTCGCTGCCGCCATTCCAAACCGTTCTCCGCGTTCTTTCGAACTCCTTTTGCTGCCTTCTAACGTAACGAGGCTGAAGAATATCCTCGGATTATACCACGGTTGCAGTCTCGTGTAGGTATCGATGACTAAGAAGGGGAAATTCCAAAAATTCCTGAGACTGGAAATACGTAGAGAATTCAATTATGCACAGGGTTGTCTTTGTACCGTTTAAATTCGCTCTAAAGAGATGAAATTGACCGCTGAAAATCGGATTAGTTTTCAAGTATTAGTTTTCAAGTTTCAGTTTTTATAATTCACTGTAACAACGACTTTCTTACCAGACGATAGTTCTAATTTAAAAAAGCAACTTTTGTCTGAAAACTGTTTTTCCATCTCTTATAGTTCTCGAATTGCAAACGCAATTTTATCGATTTCTCCAAAATTAGGCCCATAATTTCTTAATCGTAGATACATAGAGAATCTTCCCTCGTTCAAATAAATTTAGTACGTTGTATAAGCGCGAATTGTTAGCATTTGGAAAAAGAGTAACTGCACTGAATTAGTTGATCTTTTGCGCAATGAAACATGTAGATTCCTCTTTGAAAGTTTAATCGTAACCTTCCTAGGGTTTTCCATATTACAGTAAGATCAAATAAATATCCTTCGATGCCGTCTAGATATCTGACGTCTGAAACATTTTCCCCTATTTTCCCATAATTTTCGAGACATTTTACGTCGATGCGATAGCGTGGCAAAGGTAACTCTGTGAAAACAAGTCACGAAAGTAGCAAACAGCGAAACTTTGAAAGTGCGATCCCTACCACCTCGAGGAGCAACAAGAAATCAAGGCGCACCAGTGGTCGCGACCATTTCACCAAGCCACAGACGCATACAACCGCGACTTTGGTCTACGTGGCGACGCCGTGGCCTTCCCCATTCCGAGCCCGTTGGCGCGAGGGCAGCGTGGGTGTATCGACGGAGACAAGATGAACGTTAGAACACGAACGCGACGTCCTCTCGTTCGGCAACGTTCGACCGGTAATGCATGGGTTTTGTGTCGCGGCGGGCGGCACACTTTGTAACGACCGCGGCCTTTTGACTCGATTAATCTTCGACGTATGTATGTACACGCGCTACATATATTCAGGGAAATATCGCTGCGTACGGTATCCAGCGTGCGTGTGTATGCGTGTACGCGCGCGTGCACGCCGCGGCGCGGTGCTGGGACCGGCGATACATTCGGAAATAGTGTCGTGCTGCGCGGATGGGAGCCGTCCGAGTCGGCCTGCCGCTAAGCGCCGTGAAAATATTGCCCCCTGCTCGACCTGTATCCGCACCCCTTTACCACGTTCTACCGGCGAGGAACGAGGTGACGCGGCCGCCAGGTTCTCTTTCTTCCGCAAGAATCGACTTCGTGAAACGTGACGCCGTTTCACTCGTGGTCGAATGAGAGTTCGAACTTTACACAGGGAAACTTGCAGTTTTCGCTTCAAGATTTCGCGAATCTCTCAGTCGTTGACGTTTCTCGTTACCTCTGCCTCGTCTACCTTCTACTCTCGTATACATAGGGGGACGCGAGGGGCAAAAACAATTAAATTAATTTACAGAGGTGGCGCAAAACACGTACTTCGGATTCAGAAAACTTAGCGAATTTGTGTTTGGTAAGTTAAGATAGCGCATCCTTCTTAGCTCAACCAAGGAAATTGCACGGATCCATTGTTGTACATAGCGCGACAACCAAAATCCACAAAAGTGCTAAGAAATTGTTTATCTGAGAAAAGGCTGTAGAAAATTACAAGATCGTTGAAAGGTCTGGACAATTCCTCGTTACATTGCGTCACTACCGTTACAAATTGAATGCTCGAAGAACGAGCATGCCGTAACCAATCGATAATAACATAGCCATCTAATTACCCAAACAATGGTACCAAACGAAGACTCGATCATTCGAAATCTAAACCATCGACGCGTTTCATCGATCGGCCACCAATTGTGCTTTCACTGTTGCACGCTAGTTTCTACCCCACGCTCTACCAATTAACGGATAAGAGGAGCCGCGCAACAAAGGCGATTTCACGAAGATTGCATGCCATTAGCCGCGTCGAAGGCGGCTTTCAACGGAACCTTCACCTACTTGCAACGAGAACAAATGTATCCATCGCTCTGGTGGATCCTTCCCATATTAGATCAATTATTCACTGTAATCGTTCGATACTACCGGCCGAAGGAAAACAAGAAAAAGAGGAGTAGAAGGAAGGAAGGAAGGAAGGAAGGAGGAAAGAAGAAGCGTCAGGATCGTTGCAGCTCCCGGGGTGAAATCGCCGATTGGTACGCAGACGTGACGGTTGCGTGAAAAATGGCGCGCGAACGGAGCCTAAGGGTGGCAAATGAGGCGCGCGCGAATCCAACGTTCGTTAATGCTCGCCTCTTACCATAATCTAATATCCGTTGATATATGGGGTGAGCCGATGGGGCGCCGTGGGCCGCGCAAAGGTCGTAACACCGGGGGTCGGCCGTGGATATTTACAATTTTAATCATCGTCTCTGCGTGGGACTCGCTCGACCACTCGCGATTTCTCCTTCTTCGAATCCACCTTCTATCGGACAGTTTTCATTTCGCATGACGGATCACGTGTCGGAGTGGTCATCGAGAACCACGTGGGCCCTCCGTGTTCGATCGTGTCGAAGGCAGAAGTCGATTCGTACGCTCGATAGTTTCGGGGCTGAAGCATTCCCAACGGTACTTTCCAACGATACCGACGAACATCGGTTTTGGGGATGAAGAATCGCTGATTGTAAATTCTATCGACTCGGGCAAAATCTATTTTCTACGAATACTACGACTTGCTTTCACAAATGAGAAACTTTTCTACTCCGTTGAATCTCGAATCGAAAGAGAGCTATTACGAAGCGACGTTCGAAGATCGATTGGTTCTGAAAAATTGCTATGACACCAGATCACGTAATTCTTGGAGTCGCAAATAATAAGAGAAAGAAATTGAGAACGTAACGTCACACAGATCACAGATGGAAAAGAACGTTTCATCTTTTTCATCCTTTCACTTGTTTTCTTTAAATATCTGTAGCTAATACCCGCCTACCTTTTATCCGGTACCTTCTAGCACCCTTCTGTGTGCCATTCTTTGTACCGGATCCCTTTCACCCTAAGGAACGCAAGCTACCCCGGTAACGCCTCCTTCGTTATTCGTTGACAAAGAACCACAGATAGCGACTCTCGGGGCGGTAGCTTTGACCACCTGTTGCCCCTTTTGTGACGTCTCTTGCACCCTGTGCTTCTCGACAAGGGTTGATTTTGCCAGCGTTGCTTTGTACTGTATTATTGAGTAGATAAAATGGCAGCGTTCGTAACAGAAAAAAACACTAGAGTACGTTTCGATACACTCGGTACCATTTTACCATTGCGTCCGTTTAGCATCAAACTTTAAACACGAATGAATACTCGATATACAGGAGTTTTATATATGTTGCTCGATTTTCTCACAGAAAATTACACGTTTAATCGATCGTCTGTCTAGAAAAATTCAACGTTTGCTGGATCTATAGCTCGCGCGTGTAGCACCGGTGGTCGAATAGAGTAGCGACAACACGTGGGTATACGTAATTAAACGGGGAGAGGCCCGATAACTTGACGTGGCGCCGGTTTAACGCGTTAATTATCTCGTTCTTGCGAGTACAGTCCGGTTAATGAGGCTTTCGCTTGTAACTTGCCTCCTACGTGCCCAGCACGCGCGCTCATCCCGGCGAAATTGCTTTTATCGTTCGTTTATCCGGTTTTACGGTGCACAACACCGCTCTCAGCAATTATTTACGGTCCTATAAATTCGAGATGGACGCTTCGCAGTTTTCCCAGGTCTGCCGTAAAAGATTCTGTCGCGAAAGCGTTCGTTTCATTTCGTCCATTAGAGAAAAGGAATAGGATGCAGTCAACTAATGCTTTCGATCAAAATTCTTTTGAATTTTCTGACACTTCTGTTCTCCTGCGAAAATATTCTTTTTGATTTTATATCGTGATCATTCCGAATGATTTAAAGAGATACGTAACGTTCAACGATGCGAAGTTACTTTGTCTTATCAGGGAACTGGTATCTTTATTCCGCGAGAAGATTGTCAGACGTTGGCTGCATCTTCGTCTTCCACCTTGTCTACGGTTCCAGCCTCCAAGTATCAACGTGTTCGATGAACCGAGACCCAAGTTCGCACATAATTCAATCTACGTCTCAATCGCGGCTCACCCTTGAAAGCTGCAGGACAAACAGCATTGTAAAATATATCTGTAAAATACGCGTGAGAGCTGCCTGCTGCACGGTATAGTAGCAATTTACCAAGAAAAGCAATCATCGTGACGTCTTGTTGCGTAAAACCAGACAAAGTGGACGATAAATCATATTTTCTTCCTTTGCTTTCGTTTCCTTTTTCACTCCCTTTTCGCATTTGTCGCGCGTTTCATATAGAATTGCTTTTATTTTACGAAGAATTATTTAACAAGAATTATGTATATATTTCGAGTTTAACGATAAAAAATCGTGGAATTAAAAATAATTTACGCAACAAGTGGCGAAGAAAAATAACTATCTTCCAATCTATCCTAAAAGATATCAGAGACACTTTCCTTCGAGCAATAATTAGTCGAAAGATCTTAATTACTTATTCGTCAATGATAATTTATTCTCACGGCCGTTCTATTAACGAGCAAAATATTGTCACACGAGTCACTTGACTCAAGACGATCGATGTTTCACCGCTTTGATTGATCCGATAATATTACGACGTGCCGTTATCGGATGTGCCATCAATTACAAGATGCTCGCGGCAGTTTGCATCGCGAAACTCTCGATTTACGTGCACAGGTTTGATACAAGACAGGGAAAAAGTAGGCGAAGCAATCGACGAGTAACTCGACCTGCAAGCCGATTACCAGCTTGTTCTACAGACGATCGTTCGATTCGCTCGAGCAGATCTACGACAACGTCCTTCCAGATCGCTAACAAGAAACGCTTCTCGTTTGATGATCGATCGTTGATTTTCATCGAACGACTGCTTTACGAAACGGTCTACACACCTTGGATGAGACGCGCTGATAAACGCTAATATCGACTATCGGTATAATTATTTTGCTAATTTTTCCTAATTTTATGGTCGTTCAGACAGCCATATCATTGAATTTCCAACGGCGAGAGAAGCTGGAAAAAGGTTTCAGGAACCGTACCTTCGAACTAAGAACGTTCGCCATAGAAAGAGTGAAAAACGCAAAGTTTCCCAGGGGCGGGACGCCTCGCCAGGTCTCGGCACGGGATCCGCGCGCGTTGCCTCATTAATCCCGGCTGGGAATTGGTCTCACAGAGAGAAGTAAGCCGGACAATTATTCAAGCGGATTTTTCGAGCGGTCCGCGGCGGGTTTGGTTGGCCTTCGGCCGGCCCTGGGCCGAAGCAACCGCGGCTCGCGCGTACACTCTGAGATGCAGCACCATAAAGTCTTGTTGTTTTTCGTGGCAGACCGAGCCGACGGGGGAGGCTACGCGGCGCCTGGGGGCCCTCCCACGAGGAGGAGTGACCTCGGTTGCAGGCTTTCGCTCTTGGGAATATCTGCGAGCGTCTTCTTTGGCGGCGCGGGTGCGCTCGCCACGATCAGGACCCCCACACAGCCCTCTTAACTCGCCACTCGCTCTACCTTGCTTGCTTCGCTGCTTTTTACGCTTCGTAGGAAAATAACACCGTTGCTTTTGCACGCTTTTGCATGCTTTTGCGCGTTGTCGAATTTTATGCAACCTACGAAACGAATGATGGAAGCGAAAAAGCGTAGGTAGATGGAAACATAAATTTGGCGTGATGCGATAAATTACGTGAGAACCGATACGCGGTAGCTGCAGATACTTTCCCTCTGTGCTCTTCGTTTGACTATGAAAATGAAATACAAATCCTTACTATAGGGGTGAGAAGTAGGAGTTAGCGACGATTACCAGGCAGAAAGGATTCGCGTAATTTGCCGGCGGTGATGCGCGGTAAACTGGAAATTATACCGGTGTAATTAAAATGGACATTGCGCTAGAATGAGCAAACACACGTTTCTATCATATTTCCCACTGTCGGAAGTGGTAATGATACTCGCACGGTAAAGTGTTTCGGTAAACGCATTGAAATTATAAGCTGACTAAATGATCTACGTTCCACTTTACATTCCACCATAGGGTAGGTTAATGATAAATAATCCAGGATTTTTATACAGTAGTGTGCATATTATACGCTGCTCCGAACAGTTAGATCATTTGCTCAAATGACCACGTGTTTCGTGGAGAACGCGATACAAATTATGGAAACGATTTAGTTCACCCTGAAGTATATTATTAAGTAGTAAATTCTAAATGCCACGGATTCTTGCTCTCGTAAACTTTCTAACCGTCTGTAGAACGAACCTGGTTGTTTCTTCGACTGAACCTAGCTCACTTCCACTCGACGCAACGAAATTGCTCCACTTTCTGTATTGTTAGTCGCAAAGTTCGTAAATTTGACCATCAACCTACCATTAGTAAAGATTCAATTACATGCGTAATACTGTTTTACTATCAATCGAATAGATACAACGTTGCTTGAGATTTAAATGCAACGTTCTATATCGAAGACTTGTCAAGTTATATTTGAAAGATAAAGTTAACTCGTTCTCACACATATAACCAATTCAATGTAAATCCATTTTAGCATTCGCTTTTTACTTTACCGTCTAAACTTCCGCGATTAACTATTTCCATTGACTCGTACTACTTGTAAACATGAGCGAATACTCGCAAAACGTTTTATCTCTTAATTCTCTTAAACGAAAACATAAAATAGAGATAAAATTCTGTTTAAACAAAGTTCTGCAAACCTCGAAGGATTGATCAAAGACGAATCTTCATTTCGCTAAAACTACCTAAGCTTAGATCGCAAATTACAAAACGTTCATCGTGGTGCATCTATAAAATTTCTACGAGAAATTACGAATCGATCGGCCTGATAGCTTTAATAGTTTCAGCGCTGAGTCTTAAAGTCTCGCTCGTTACTTGGAACCGATAAAAGTGGAAGCGCCCAGAGGATAGTCGGCGTGGAAAGTTGCGCGAACAGGTTCGTTTGTTCCGATTCACCGTCATTAAGTAAGTTCTTTCGCGGCAACCGGAGCATCAATTCCCGCGGCAATTTGAAGTAGGCCGGCGAATCCATTAGGCGAAGTTCTCGGAGGTGAAAGGGGCGTTAAACGGTGCGACGTCGTCGAGGGATCGTATCTCCGCGTTAACGACACGGCTTCTTCATCCACCGAAACGGAAGGCGGTTGTAACGCGGCACGACAATCTCCTTCGATTCACGTTCCGTTGACATTTCCGTGAACTTCACCGACGAAGCCGGAATAAATTCAAAAATTCGCAACCATCCTCGATTCTCGATTCCTGAGTCTGATCGATCTAAATGCGAGACTAGCAACTTTATACTCTCCGAGTTCTTATCGCTCGTACGAATCGACGCTCGGCAAATGAGCGAGTTAACGTCCCTAACAACATAAAATTCTCTGCCTATCCGATACGCCATCGAACGAAAAGTTCGATCCACATGCCTGAAGGTCCATACGGAGGAGGACGGTCTCCGACGTAGAACATTCGATTCGCCGAAATTCCCGCGGGCTCGTCCCGTTGGGACGCGGGCTCGTTCCGCGAGGAACGTGTACGTCTATATCGCGTCGAGGCAGCGTGTCTAACCGTGCACGAGTCTGCATGTGCGAGGGAGTCGAGTCGTCGGTCAGTCGAGCCGGTAATGGGAGGTCAGAGGTCAGCGCGCCGCCAACGCTAGCGAGGAGGAAGGAAGGACGAGGGAGAGACCTGTGTGGAACGGCAGAGAAGAGAGATCGAGGGGGTGTAGGAGGCCCGAGAACCTCTGGCTCGTTGGCCACGCCGCTAAGGGGAAGGGGATGGCGTGGCATTCTACCGAGGGCCACGTATATACATACACTATACTATACCATGCATATACGTACATAGGTATACCTATAAGTACGCGTCTACCGGATTCTGTAAGTGTATGCATACACTTGAAGCCGTATATAATGTTGTATAAGCATCGAGAGCTGGCCTTCTATCCGCGGTCCACAGAGTAGAGGGGATGAGAGAAGCGAAACCGAGGGCTGTGGTGCGATATGCCTCTCGAAACCGTGGGAACGCACGTGGCCCCACGCGCCTAACTAACCCCCTTTGCCTGCGCCACGACTCGCGGCCAGCCTTCTTCTTTTTCCCTTATCTTCCACTTTGCCCTCGTCCTCTTTCCACTCTCTCGCTCGCCTCCGTTCAAGACTTTTCTTCCCTCCTTTCATCGGATCTTCCTCCTCCTCCTCTTCCCATTCTACGTAGCACACTCCAGATTCTAGAAATTATTAGGCTTTTGGATCGAATTGCCGCCGGTTTCCTGCAACTTAATTTCCTTTTAATTTGTTTTTTGGCTCGCAGTTTAATCCGGTGGATACTTCGTAGGAATCATCATGCGGTCATGTGGTACGCCCAAACGATGAGAATCCAAAATTACGTTTACACACTGGAAATTAACTTTTCTATCGCGAACTTAGAAAATCTCTTCAAATTTTCAAAATTTCATCTTTCCTCGCGCGTTTTATGCTCATTTTAAACTATCATCCGCGTTCTTCTTCAACTTCCACGCGCGAATCTCTCGCTGAATTCCTCGGTTATTTTAACTTTACTTACAATTTATCACTGTACTTTTCCCCTTTAAATACGTTAACGCTCTCCTTAGACATTATTCTCTTTCCACCCTCACAGATTACCCATCCTTCTTTATTTTTCGCTTACGCTCAACACACTTTGTTCTCGTTGCATCTTTCGTCCTCTCCACCCTGTTACTTTCACCGAGTTTTCGAGTTCTTTCTAAATTTCCTTCGGTAGATAATGTCCGTCACGATATTTCGTGATCTTCGGTCCATTTGCAATGCCCGTTTCTTAAACTTCTTCGTGCTAGATTTCATCCTCGGCATTCTTATTCTCTTCTATTTACTTTGTTGCTCCAGTTAGTTCATCGCCATAATCCGTCTCTTCTCCCACAATACGCGCCAGTATCTCTCACCCCTTCTTCATCCTCCCTTGCTACCCATAAATTTCGTAAATGCGCAATTTAAATAGTAAACTAACGATAAAAAATGTATTTCACTGCTACGATCGTCACCCCAACGATTAAACTGAGAATTATTCTGAAACTCGTTATATTTTCTCGTCCCCTCCCGCAGAGAATTCGTATCCTTTTCCATTAAAAAAAAATCATCTCTCTTTTGACGTTTACATTATTTACCACGTTTCGACTGCTCGATTCCTCAACAATCTAACCCTAAGCGATCCCTGTCGCGATATTTCGCGATTCTCGGATCCATTAACGATCCCGTTTCCCCAGATCGGCTGAAGGTTAGTTCCTCGCAATATCCTCGCGACTCTTCTTGCCTCCTCTTTTTCGAATACCACCCATCACCGTCTCCACCTCCCGACGTGGTCTTTGCCGCTTTGTCTCGCTCGCGCTCATCTCGCCGCTTCCTCGTCTGCTTCCCCTACCCGATGTGTACAGCGACGCCGTGGTCCATCCTCCAGCGACCGCTTCCACCTCTCCATGACGGCCACCGCCTCCTCCACCTCCATCGGCTTCCCCTTTTCTTTCTTCCAGGCACCGAATCGCGGTCTCGCGGTTTTCAGCCCTTTCATTACCGGAATTTCTCCGTCTGTCCGATCCCGCGCCCCTTCCAACCAGTCCACCAGCCTCATTTCCATCGTTTACGAAATTCACGCGATTCTAAGATTCGCGCAGCTCAACATTACAAAGAAGTAAATACAGCGCGCGCTTTAATTGTAATTCTATCTTTGAATCTTTTCCCTTCCCCTTATCTCTTCGGCTCGACGTTCGACTCTTTAATATCCATAGTTCAGATTAGAATACAGTATGAAATATTTTATAAACTTCTGTCTCTATCGGTACAAAAACTTGAACGAGATGATACCGATAGCAACGTGAATTATATGCATATAATGCTCGAAAGCATTTACGAGTCTCAATTGGGGAGAAGCGTCGTGAAAATTGCTGGAGATATAAATTGAATAATTTGAGGAATATTAAGGACATTTCACGTAGACAATCTTTTAACGCATCAAGGGAAAAGGAATTGTAACGGCTCGGTTCCAAGAATTTGTTAATTCTAGAACCGACTGAAATTCTCATAGGGGGATAATAAAACTAGTTCGTTGTTGAGAACTTGCGAGAATTAGCTTAACTAAAAATATTTCAACGATACTAGGTATAATCGAAAAGTAACGTTTCACGAAGTAATGTAAATCAACGTCCATTTCAATTAAAAGCTTCGCCGGTAAATCTTCTGTCTTGTTGGATTCTAAGCCAGCGCGTTATATCGCCCGCAAGAACGAAAAGTACCGAGCCGACAGGATTGAAATTACGCGTCGGCGGATGCAGTGGTTCAAAACGGTCCCTTTCTGGCTCGCGCCGCCGGAGAGTACTTTGAAAATTGATTATCGCTCGACCTGTAATGATCCATTACGCGGATTCGAGGCGAGTTCGAGCGGATGCTCAACTGCAAACTGACAATCACTGTCTTAGCCCACGGTGAATTATGAGCCGATAATCCACGGTTGCCGCGCGGAATTTACGCGCGTTTATCCTACACCGGAGATTTTTCATCCTATGCATCCGCGCGATCCAAACGAGAAAAGCCGAGTCGCAAAAGTGAAAACCATCCTACGAACAGAAGTACGTTACGAAGATATATAATACATATTTTTATTTTTATATAAATTAAATACAAAAGAAAGTAAGAGTTCAAGAACGATGTCTTTCTCTCTATTCACTGTTTTAATAATTATTCGTGACGATAAAATTAGTATTTCATTTATATAGTACGAATATTTCTATAAACTTGTTGACACTTTTACGAAGGATATACGATGGTCAAGCTTGAAAAATATAAAACTTGGTACCAATTTATATATGCACATCGAAGATTTGACTCGTTGGGAACAATAAATCTAAGGATATATCTCATAATTACAGTAAGTAACTGCACGATCGATGAGGTATTAAAATCTTTGCACGAAACCGACAAATCTTACGATTGTTTGAAAATATATACTTACGAAGTACTTCACTTGCATACTTTGAAAGCAAAGCCTAAAATTCCGTCGCAATTTTATCTCACAAAATCGTTATAGAATTTATGTTCACAAATTGGAAGGAAATGTTGCTGTTAGTAAGCGGACCTTCAGATGGCAGCATCAGGCGGATAAAACCTTCCTCGAACATCGAAGAACCCGTATTCGAGGACACGAATGCATCGGAGAAGAGCGAATCTGCATTCGAGTGTGACACAGGCGACGTGAAGCAACTACTCGTTACGGTGCGCCCCGTCGGTAACTCAAGAGCTCAACGATATCGACTGTAGCTTATTAGGAAAACAAACTAGTCCTTTCCTAGGGGGAAAACTAAAAATTTACCAAGTTCCCTTCGAAAAATTCCGTAACTTTCCGAATAATTTTAGCTGTCGAATTTCTTGGGAACTAGCGCCCAACTTTAGTCTAGGAACTTTAGGCTCAAAATTTGCGATTTCACGCGCGAAATCCCTGCGTCGAAGGATACTCTTGATACGACGCTTTAGCGAAAAATTGTTAAGAGCGGAATTATCGTGAGAAGCGAGATAAGTATTCATCGTGTTGTCTAATAATGTCACGTTTGAAACGTTACGTTTGGAAAATAGAACATTGGCCCCGGGATACTTGATATAGGATGATACAAGATGCGAGATACGACTTAGAAAGTGAGATAAGATACAGGATTTGAGATGAGTGATCCAAACAACGACATTGTATTTCTTTCCTGGAAGAAATGTCAACGTGCAGAAAGAACGAATACAAGACTTTCCCCTTTCGTCTCGTATGTCTTATTTCGATCTTCTATGTGGCTAACAAAGAGAGAAGAACAAAGAGAGCAGGGAAGGAACGAAATGAGGTGAGCTGGCGCCTGGCTAGGTCGCGAATTAGCGGCGTTTAAAAGGGAGGACCCAAAGCTTCCTTCTCCTCCTTCCGCTGTTTTTTTCTTTTTCGCGTATTCATTCTCTTCCGCGCCCCAACCCATCGGCCGGCGTCTCGAGTTTAAACTATACTACTAACTAATAGCAGGCCTAGAGTGTGTTTCTACAACGTGGGCACACTGTACGCCGCTACCCAGCCAGTTTACCTAATCGTCGGCCAGCAAAAAAGAGAGGTTGCGCACCGCCCTAACCACAGGCCATGAGCCCGCGGGCACCAGTTCCTCTCGCCTTCCTGAATGCGCGCGTTCCGTCTTCCCGAAATGTCGGGGCCACCTTCCTTTTCCTGAAATTTATTATTACGCGTTTAATCGTTCGTGCGAATAAAGGCCGCGCAGTCACACGGTGCTCATCAACGGACGCATCGTCTTAAGGGACCGATCGTTGGATGGCCGATCGTTGCCAGATCGATCGCGTTTAGATTTATCTGTAATTCTTCGCTGTTTCGTTTGAGATCCAGGGTCGATGGAAATTTTTCATAGAAAACGAAACGTAACGGGGAAGCGGCAAAGTCGGACAGAGTCTCGATCCCTGATTGTGATTCTTCAAACGCCGAAGCATCGACTAGTCGAACCGAAATCGCGTTTACGGACAACGCGTAGAGGTAACCAGTGACTCCTGGAATTCTGCGGGATCGCCTGTGGGACTTTGGAGGTCGCGAGGGCCCTATGACCCTTAGATAAGGCTCACGCCCTAATAAGAGGGTACGCGAAAGGAAACGGTGAGGGAACCGTGGCCAGCTTCTCTTCTTCTTCGTCTTCCTGTTGGCCGCAAATCGTAGCTCGGGGCTTCGCCCGGACCCAGCGAGATCTAATCCACCCGAGAGATCTGTGGTTAACGTTTTAAGGCACCGAGGGTGGACCCCAGGGGCCCTCACGACATTCCACCGTGCTAACTCCCACAATTGCCAGCTCGCTATAAAACCGCTACCCCGAAATCGTCGTCCAGTGCCGCCCCCTTTGCTAACATTTCGTTGCTAGAACGACCATTCACCCTCGAGTCGCAAGTCCATCTATTGGAGGAAGGTATAACGACCTCGACAAGGTATCGTGGATAATTTCGGTAAAATATAATATTTCGTTTAATAAGTTATTCGTTGAACAAGAAACGAAACTTCCGCGAGAATCGTATGTATCTTCTTAGTTTTATCGAATATTCCTTTCGATTAGTAGCATCGATCAGCGGAGAACTTTTTTTTTCATGGATAGTCGGAACCGACCAGCTCTATTTTCTAAGAATTTCGAAATTCCAAGTGTCGCCTAATTTGCCTATTTAACGCTAAACCGTAAAAGATAAACGTACGACTTACGAGACAGCTTATTGACAGACTAATATTGTTTCACAGTTGGTAGATTATTGCGTAGAAGAACCAAGGTCAATACTCCCGGCTCGTCCCTTTTCTCCGCTTAAAAAGAAACGAAACGTTTCTTCGCTTTTTAGGGTGATTTTAGCGTTGCGGTTAGGAAGTCGCTGGAAACTCTTGTTTCATGGCGTGCGCAATTCCGAGGAAAGGAACTCCCAGCGGAGACAACGAGGGCAGACAATCACGCCGTTAATGAAAGAGAAAACTGACACTGGGATCGAAGTTTCGGGCTATTTGGAAGTAGCAGCGCTTTTATCGTGCGATTCGACAATTGTGGGAACCACCGAAGCTGCTCTAATTTCGGAACCATCAATCGGTTTAATCGCTTTAAATACCGCGATTTCTTTTTATGTACTTGAAACGAGTACGTCGTATCTTGATATCATTAGAAGAAAAACCGGATAGACGTTTTTCAATAAACTTTGCAACGCTTTTTACGTTAGTTAATAATATTTCATACACATTTCGTGCATAGTGTGTAGTAGTTATACATGTAATTGATTGTACATATGTCGAGTAGAAATTAAGTTGTGCAAGATCGTCCGAGATATGCGACATTCACGGTGTTGTTAAAAAGTGACTTCAAAAAACTTTTCGTAGATAAATAACAGCGACGATGAATTTATGAGATACCGGTGGACGGGTCGTCTCGACGATTGCCGCTAATATCGTTATGCATACAAAGTCGTGTCTAAATCGACTGATCGCAGGAAGCGATAAACACCGTTGCAGATCAGTAGGCGTTCCTCAAGTTGAATCGCAATCTGTCGCGCGATACACGTGTATGATAAAGTTACAACTTCGCCCAGAGCGTATCGCCGGTACTTATCAATTATTTGGAACTAGCAGACGCTCGAACTCCGCTTCTCAAATTTGATAATTTGCTCCACCGAACCGATTCAAAAATCTTCGAAGTCTTTGTGGAAATTTTTTGCATTTAAAAGAGTTTCGTCGTTGTTAAAATAATTTACATATCGTTGCTTGTAAAATATTGCCATTTAAGGGATAAGAACTACGCGAATAGGAATTTATAACTTTTCTAGAAATCGTATCACAATGTTAGAAAATTTCGCCTGACGTTCGGCCCAATCAGACAAATTGCCTCGTTCTATCGCTCTCGTCAAAAACTAAATACCCAGGAACCGAGCGTTTTGGAGGCGTTTCCAAATCAGGGGACTGTCCTCGATTAGAAAAAACGATTAGTCTTCTCCGTGGGACAAGTCACGGTGGACTTGCCGCGATACCAGGAACCGTAATGCTGTGATTATTGTAATTAAATCGCCCCCGAAGGCATCGGTAAAGGGTACGAAAAGAACCTCTTCCATCCATCTGGCATCCTTTCCCTTCCATCAAATACATAGTATTTCCGTCCTCTTTCCTTCCAGTCTCTTCTCTCTTTGCTTCGGCTACCTGCATCCTGATGTATCTCTTCTGTATCCTTTCTTTCATTCGGACCTTATCGAGGATTTCGACAAGGTTGCAATTATCCTTCACACTCCGCTCGATGATCGTGGATAGATAAATCGTTATGATTGCGAAATCGCGGGGAAAAAACAACGATATTCGTCGATGGCGGTGCAGTTTTCGTAAGATCTCTACCTTGAGAAGGAAAAAGCCGAGATTAAGTTTCTTATAACACAAGCGTATTTTCTTTCTATTTTTATCTTTATTCCCCAACGACGCGGTCCCTCGATTTATACAACCCGTAAATGCGCCCTCCCGATTCTATCTATTATATGTCCCTAGAAGGAGGAAATTGATACCGAAAATATTAATTAATCCGGTCGGAAAAGAGAGGACCGATCGCACACAATGACTCAAAGTTATCGCGATGATCGAGAAACATGTATGTAGGTCAGTTGGGACTGTTTACTCGATTTTTCATTAGGTATACTTTACTGTCCCGGAGGGGTGCGAGAATTAATTAAAGTTAAACAAGGCTAACTGCCAAGCAAGCAGGTTAACTGCCGACAGTTGTCGGGAAAACGTGATATTTCGACAAGTGGAGAATGTGCGAAGGTCGACAAAGTACACAGCGAGTGGCGAAAAGAGGTCGCGACAGGGGATGTGTCGTTCCTCCCTCTTTTGCTAAATTCTCGACCAGAAAATTGAAAAAGCTTGCGGAAAAAGCACGATTGCCATTTTATTATAACTATGGTAAAAATTTGAAAACGTTGACGTCTTCGAAAAATTGTTACATTAATCTCTCGATGTAAATTATACGACGACGAACGAATTATCTTATTCTTTGTGACAGAGTACTATTCTATATCTACATCTATATTCTAGCATAGTATATAGTATATAATGACTTAACTTTATTACTTTCAATTATCTTTCAAGTATACGCGGTACAATGAAATTTTCTCTGCAGAAATTTCTCGGTATCGATAATGTACGGGTTCCGAATGAAATAGTATTTTGTAGAACGTGTACTTGAGAAAATGATAAAGTGATACGATTCGTTCTTTACATATAAACACGCTATTGCATGCTTCGTTGGTGCGAGGCACATACAACTTTGGTGAATTAACGTTCTGTGTCGACAACGCTCGATTAAAGGACCGTGTTAATGACTTTTGTACAAATTAAAATCCATATTTACTCGTTAAATATATTGTAGGGTATAAATTATGCAAGATATACCGCTTAAAAAACATGCTTAAAAAGATAAAAAGAAAAAACAGAACGCAACGGAATAACGGGTAATCAAAATATCAGGTTGCCATTTTGTTTCAATTGATCTCTATTTTCAATCGATAACAATAATATTTAAATATACATTAGAATAGACTAGGGCGATAGTATCCTATTTATTTTTTGGTATAACTACGCGCTAGCACGCTCATCCATTCGCAATATACGAACGTTTCGATTACCGAAATCGGAACATCGACGGTATCGTTACGCAATGAGGAGAAGGGAAGATACATAAAAAAAAAAATTGGTAAAAACTACGCAAGAACTTTCAACGAGAATAATGATCGACTCTCTCTCTCTCTCTCTCTCTCTCTACACCTTTTCGCGTTGGAGTAACTTCAAGCACCACCATTCACAGATATAATCTTGTACTTTATCGCGAATCGTCAATTAAAAGAGTACTTCAACGTCCATCAAACACTTCCGCTACTCTCGCAATTTCCCTAAAATCTCGGACACCTATGAAAATCTCTGCTACATCTTGCACCAAGTGTAACTCGTTCGCTTGCATCGTATAAATTCGTGGGCAGATTTGAAAAACGAAAAATCTCTGGTGCAACCCTCGCGCCAGTTTATTCACAACGGTCTTAAATTAATGGTAACGCGTTGGAATCACCGGCGAGGGAGCTTTCCAAGCATTAGGTAAGAGGCCCGAAGGAATACGTATCGCGACAACCGTGTCGCGATCGTGTCAGGTATATAAAGTATACGTGTATGTAGAAGACGTGGGTGGTCTAGAGGGCGAGAAGCGGGACGGACGTCTTTCTCTTTCCTAAATTAAACGAGAGAAAGGCGAAGAAGCAGACACGGAGGGGAAGAGACACGGAGGAGGGAACAATCTTTGGGACTATTTACAGGGCAATGGTGAGAAGAAAGGTGGCGCGCAGGCAACTACCGGGATGTGTCCCTTTCGGTTTATCTGATCGAGAATTCCTAATTTTCGGAGAAAAATACGGACGGTGAGGCGGAGGGTATACACACAGGTCAGGAAACTCGATTTACGTCTGGATAGAGGAAGAACACCTTGCGGCTTCCAGGGACAGATTCTTGTCTGCCCTCGCAGTGACCAATTACTTTGACGCCTCCAGAGATATACCACCGATGCCTCCTTATTCACGACCTGAAAACATAAGTACGTTTCACCGACCGTTCTAACGGTTAGGATTTCCCTTTCTCCGAGCTAGCTTGTCGCGCGTGATTTATTTTTTCAATCCCGTTTAATCATAATTTCGTCGTTCCGATGCTTCTAAAAAACATTGGATACATTCGGTATGAAAACGTATAGGAATGTGCACTTAATTCGTCGAGTGTTAGATCGATCTTTGGTTAAGTGTAACATTTGTATAATCGTGAAAGGTAGAAACAAAGATAGAATCTACCAGAGATGCTACCTATTCGCAACGCAATTACATGCTGTTAAAGTTACAAAGGAAAAGTTACAGTCAAACCGTTACATGCTTTTCAAATACTAAATACTCATCCTAAACAATAAATAAGTAAAGGAAGTAGAAACTATAATCGTTAGTCGATACTATGTCTAATCACGATACATATGCCTTCGAGCAATTAGCTACTATTTTACAGTTAAATATAGATACACCCTTATTTACAAGTAACTGGAGAAAGAAAGACAAGGATAAGCTTCGGTCGTCCTTTCCCCTTCGCAACACATACGAAATGTAATCGAATAATTTAAGCGCGGAAACTATATTTACAACGCGAAGTACAAGTACATTTGTAAGGAACGTGTTTCGACCGGGAATCATGATCGATCATGGCGAAAATATTTAATTTAGCTTTCTTGCAATTAATTATTTTCGGTGTCGCGATACTTGTGATGATTGAAACTATATTTCGATAATAATAGGGAATTTTATGCCAAAGTCCGAACGAAACACGTTATACATTCCGCGAAAGAAAGATACTGGCGGTAAAAAAAAAAAAAAAAAAGTAAGAGGAATCGAAAGAGCAGACAGTTTAACGCCTCATAATATCTTCTATACTAAAGCCTAATTTAGGAGCGGCGGTGCTGGTCCTTTGAATCGGGATCAGGCTGGTCACCCTTTCCGCCATTTGTCTAACGCTCGCGGAAGCGTCGATCTTCGATTCCGATGCGACCGGAGTTTCGACTCTCAAATCTTGCGGCACGTCCGTGTGGGTGAGAAGATGCGTTTTCAGGTTGCTTCTTTGGTTGAAGCTTCTCGCGCAAACTGGACATTTGTGCGGCGATTCCTCCATGTGCAGAATCTTGTGAACAGCCAGAGTCCTGCTCTGACAAAATCCTTTTCCGCACTCGCTGCACTTGAAGGGTTTCTCCTTGCTATGAATGTACCTGAAAAAGAAAAACAACTCGTTTTTCTATTATCCTGTCGCTTTCTTCCATTTTCTTTATTTCTTACAGTAAAACGACGCGGATATTGACAGGGCCGGGCTTAGTCAAATATCGCCGTGACCAAACCCTAATTACGATTGTTATTGAGATTCGCTGATCGATTACGATCGAGTTCGTTTGAAGCGTTCCGCTTCGAGATAAGCTTGTCGGGAACTGATAAGTGATACAGCTATACTTGGCAGATGTTCTTACGTCAAGGTCCGTAGAAAAACGATACTTAAAGTTTCGGCTATTCCGATTGGAGAATCAACATGAAAAGATGAGCAACGAAGAACGCTTAGGAGAAGCTAATTGTTCGTGATGTAGAAAAATTCTACGATACCGTCATCGGTATTTGTGTATGTTTCTACCGTATTGCAGGATGCCGTGCTAACGTCGCTATACGCATCGATCCAGAAACGAATTTGCTGGAGCGACGTAGCGAAACGCTACAGCGAGGTTTTTCATCGCTAGGAATAAAAATTCGTACGAGGTATTAATTACACAGCGACAACTAAATTTGATTGAAATGATTTGATGAATTTGATTGATATACATGTATATCATACTTTGTACAATCTTATGTAACAAGTCTTATTGTATATCCAATTCGTGCACTGAAAATCCGCCTCGTATTTTCAAACTCAACGGGACAAAAGATTCACTTGCAACAAACGCCACGAAGCCAAGTTATTATTCTTAGACTTACTTAACTTCTTAATATTCTTAATACTTGTGAAAAATCGCGTTTGCGGCAAACTCACCGATGATCTCTTAGATGATCCTGCCTGCGAAAGGCTTTCCCACAGATGTCACAAGAGTACGGTCTCTCGTCAGTGTGAGTTCTCTCGTGAATCAGCAAATTGTAGCTCTTGGTAAACTGTCTGTTGCAGAATTTGCAGATAAACTGCTTCTTCGGTCTTTGACCGGGCAACCTTCTCGCAAGGAACGAAGCGGGAGGCGGTACCGGAAGCGCTGGATGTACGCCCTGATGACCTTGTTGGTGATAAGAATGGGGAGACGTAGTCTGCGGGCAACAACCCCTGACAGCCAGTAGCGCGGCACCTCTTAGCCAATTATCGAGAAACGCTGCCTGGTAGCTCTGTCCTGTCGAATGTTGTTGTCCGAATCGTGCGCTCAGTTGCTGAGACCTGATCCACCTGGGCGACGTGATTTGCAACTGTTGCTGCTGATGCATCGATCTATCCAACGTGGGCGGTGTATGCGGCGGTGTCAGCGGTTCCATCTTGGTCTCCATCGTTCAAAACACACGAAAACAATCCGTCACACACAGAAAACAACAATCCTTCCCCTCGAATTGTCTGTTAAACGTCGATCACACTAGATCCTCCGTACGATATCGATGTCTTTTACATCGATTTCGATGCTCGAAAATTCCTGTAACATATCCAACGAGCGTGCGGCCTGCGGTGCGTGTTTCTTCACGATGTTCTGTACTATTACTTTACTACAAAAAAAAAGGAAGACAACGTTGACTCGAGAGTCGACGCGATACTAAATGCCAACAGACAGTCGTCGAGGTTCCAGTTCAGGATCGGCAGTTACCTGGCGCCAAGGAGACACGGTGGCTCCTCCTACCGTACTCTGAACGTTGGATACGCCGGTTGGCGGCTCGACTTCCACAGGGGCGGAGCTTCCGGGTCACGGTGATCCCTCCGGGCGTCGCGACGCCAGTCCAGTCGTACTCCTAACATCCCGCGTCACTCACACACCGAAGACAACTACACGGCATCACGCCGCCACCGGGCGTCCGGTTCGCGCTGCCGCTTTTACGCTCCCCGTAGGGGGATGCGCGCACCCGCGGCACCCGCGGTAATCACAGCGACTTTAATTGATCGTTAACGTGGTTAAACCTACGGAACGAACGCACATATACGCGTACAGATCGTTCTTTTTACGCTTTTGTCCCTCGTGCATGGCCGATCGCGACGGTCATTTCATTTAAACGAAACATTCGCAAAATGGCTATTCAAGTAGCGTCGTCGGTTCGCTAAGAATTCTTCGGCCAATCTGTTTGAAATATATCACGCGTTTCGCGCACTCTTGCCATCCTTTTCTCGGTAATCGAAATAAGATAATCGAAAACCTGCAAGCCGCGTTTCGAAATCTTAACTGTTAATCGTCGCGTGTGTCGTTTATTCCCCTTTCGATCACAACTCGTGCCATTCTTCGATCTCTTGCGATTCTTGGCAATATCGGCCTTCCGTTCGCCATTGCGTCATTAATTCTACATATCTTGCATATCAATGTTAGCCGAATACTAGAAAAGATTAAGTATTTCTGCCAACCGTCGGCGACCAATAAAATTTCTCACGCGTTCAAGAGTTTCAAACAATAACAAACAAGGATCGGTGATTCGTTCGAGAATATTCGACAAATTCTGGTTAGATTAACGGAGGACCGTGTCGCGCGTAGTTGTGACATCTGGATAATATCGGCTGTAAAAGAGCTAAGATAAGAAGAAGGTGATTAGAGATTTCGCTGTAAATTTAAATAGACAGCCTTAAAAATGTACACGTTTGACGTGTTTTAAATTTCATTTTATTCGCTAATATATTTACGGTACAAAAGCATCTAACTGGATATTTATTTTACAGAAAATCACGTTTCAATATGTGTCCAAATACCGTTAAAAATTTCTAAACGCGTTGGTCAATATTTTGCGAGCGCTAACGCGCAGTTCATTCGTTACAACAATTCATCGGAACAGAATACAACGCGCGGAGTCAAAATTCTGCGAAAACTCGTACGAGAGATGCGCTTTGCGACGAAAAAATCCGTGCACGTGATTGAAAACGAAATCCCATTGTCAGGCATTTGTAATTTTCCACGTATTCGTATGTAGCTACTTGTTTTACGGTTTACACCCTCCCTTTAGTTTTGCATATTTTTTTTAACTAATTTATCCCAAAATTCCCGAAACGAGATTGCAGATCTGCAATAATACCTTTATAAAAATGGAATATATGTCGTGCAAAATTAAAAGAGGCAATTTTTTTTTACCAAGAGAATAATTCTACAGCCTATATATGCAATGGGAACCATCTTTTTCAAATGCATAGTCTCTCCCTTTCTTTTCTCCTCGATCACTCATCGATATCTGCAATCAATTCCTCGGAGAAATTGACATATACATATAATTAATGCTGATAATATTTTTGTATATTAGCTTTCCGAATTATATCGCTTTGCATACGTTACTTTTCCGAATTTTTCTGAACCGCGTGTTCGCACGATCGTCGTCGCGAAATCCTAAATATCTTTGCAAATTTGCCAATATAATATTGGCCGAAGAAGAAACGAAAGTGGACGTTCAGCACCGCCTGATGTTCTCGTAGGCGGTACGCTATTATCGATAAGAATACGTGGTAAATCGGGCTTATCGATTTATGACGGTACAGACTGCATGACACCGACGTACAAATACGTTGACGACGTATTCACGGGATTAGAACGAATCTCTTGACACTCATCCACGATGCTCGCGCATCTACCGATCCTTTCAGATCCATCCCCTTTGTACGTACCGACGCGATCGTGCAACATAACCGTCGATACGACTCAAAAGTTAGCGAATGTCTCGTAATCCAGTTGTCCTTATCGGTCAAAGTTAATTTTTTATTTAACTCGAAGGAGAAGGCTCGTCATTCGTTCTACGAATCGTGACTCTGTCGATCTTATCAACGAAATGTTTCACGCGCTTCGATCCGTACGTAATTTCTGTAACATGGAAATTCACGTTTCTTTGCCTTTACTTTTTTCTTTTTTGTAATTAGATTGCAATTTCAGTCTTTCTTTATTTCTCTGCCACTTGGATACATCGTTTAACGTTTCAACCCCTCGACTTGGCTCGAAAAGGCTGCACGTATCGCGAAGCAACCACCTGCGGCCTAGCGTACAAAACGTATTTCCACGGATGCAGGACGCAAGATCTAGAATCTAGGCGGTGCATCGCCCAAAGGGAACAGCGGTGAAGAGCGGAGGAGGAGGGGGAAAGGTGGACAAAGAACACTTGGAAACTTACCTCTCGTATAATTCCGCAAAATGTTTAGCATACAAAGACAAATATAATGGTCCCCGAGATGAGGTTGCGACGAGATCACGGGCCTCAGGCGGGGATGGTTAATTCAGTTTCAAGCTCCATCAGCCAGACACATCCCACTCCCTGCCTCTGCATCCCCGTTGCCGACCTCTCGTCATCCCCTGAACGTCTTTGTACGTCGCCGTCATTAATCTTTCTCTCTTCTCCTACGCGCCTTCTCGTTCCTCGTTGTTAAGTCTACCGATACGTAAATATAAACCTCTTCATTTGACGTTTCACTCGCGTTTGTTTAATAATTACGACAGACGCTCGCTATTACGTTACGGCTGTGATAAAATTTAAATCGTAGTCGTACGATAATCTCAAATACTGTTCCAAATTTCGCTCAAACACGCTTGCGAATATTTGTATCTATCCTATCGTTAAGTAATCTCTGTTAAATCGATTCACGCTCTCTGCCTATCGTTGTTTTCAGATTTTAAAAGTTAGTTTCGTTATATCGAAACTTTCCTTTTCCATCTCGATCGAGCGCAGTCTTTATTCCTGCCTTTGCCTTCTTCAGAAGGAAGATAACGTTAAGCAATGGTTCCGATAGTGATAAACAGTTCCGAGCAATCGCAATGTTTGCTCGTATAATCGGAGGTAGACACGCGATGTTGCAAATTTGTATTTATAGTACGATGCATAAGAAGATCAAATACGCTTAATTGTCAGCTTATATTCTTCTACTACGTAACGAGTATCAAGCCACACGTTCGTCAGAATCGAACAGACTGCGTGACTCCACAGGCACACGGCTCTTCCCCTTTATCTGCTTCTTCTTCGCAGCTTCTTTCGAGGCTGAACAACACTCGAGCCACTCCAATATCAACGCCAAGGGATGACAGACTGTTTGTAACATAACTTTCGAAACTAATCACCATCCAGCCACTAGAGGAAAAAGTTTATCTGGAAACGATATGTATAAGCAACAGGATGGCCTTCTGTCGTGCCACGATTTTTTCAACGAACAGAGCGTTGTAATTTCGCTCGTATTTAATAGAAAATCGTCGTCGTTATGTACACCGAAGCTTGGGAAATACTCGACGATTGATTCATACGCGATCAGTGATTGTTTAAAAGTGCACGATATCGAACGAAGATCTAACGATTGTAATTTCCATGCAAAACTGTAGCATACTGAAATATCGGTATATTTATCGAGTTTATACCTCCGATCGATGCCGTGTTGCGGTTAAACACGAAGAGAAACTTTTCTAAAGAAGCTTCAAAGCTGTAGGAAAGCTTTCGAACAATCGTAGTTAATAATTATCTCGAGCGTTATATAATAATACTTATACAATTACTATCTGTCACTAGGTGCAGTAATTTATAAGATTGCGTAATAATTAAAAGTATCTTATCTACTGAAAGTTTCAAGTGGTCTCGAGTAACAGGAACAAGGAGCATTTTTGAGTTCCTTATTTTTCAAGTTCCCAACAACACAGATGTCCCCCACCGTAGGAATCAAGTTACGAGTGAAACACGAAGAAAAGGTTCTCGTGCGTTCTCTTTGAATGCAGCCTGCTTGTCCGCAGATTTCTTTCTGCTGGCGACGATCGTTGCTCTGCTTTTACTAATTAAACGAGGATTGCCTCGTAATTTATTTGGACCACACGTGTGCTTTACGATGCCAAGGACCTGTCAAGCTTCGCGCGACCTTAGCCCTTGACGAAATCCCTTTCGAATGTTCTTGCTGACATTCCAAAACTTTCTCACCAGTCCATCTCTGTATTATTCCAGCTTCGACCCAGCTGTGCTTCAAACTCACTCGAAAATTCCCACTAGGATAAAACTCAAGCCCTTATTAAACTCTCTTAATCGCCTTCAGGAAGCTTTTGACTTTATGTTTGATCTCTGGTAAATCCCTGTTGGAACTAGTAACTGCTCGTCGTGAATAGATTGGCACCGTTTCGCACAAAAGGGGAATTCCTGCCAACCAGTATAGCCGAAAGAGATGTTTGCCTGTAAAATATTGGATATTGTTTTAGCAGCAAAGTTTGCATGAAAATCAACGTGGCTCGCACACGCAAAATCAAATTTGTCTAGGTCGCCCCGGAAATCCTTCCAAGTCCTCTCTTCTCTTTCCAAGTCGTAGGTTTTCTTCTTCGTTTCCTCCTCGCTTCCCCGTAGCCCTTTTTCGTTTCTTTTCTCTTCCTTTTCATAGCCTGCTTTGTCTCTTCCATTTTTTTTTCTTTTTCCTTTTTTATGTTATCCCGTTTCATGGGATTCTTAGATACTTTAAACTCTACCGTTGATTTCGAGATGATTGACAGCAATCAAATTCGCAACACGAATCGATGAGAACTCGTCACTACCCAATCGGATCAGGACACCGAACGTTGTATAATTTTATTGCTAGGTGTTGAGGTGAAAAATTCAGTATAGACACCCTTTTTTTTTTGCCATTTCTAAAGAAACGGGGATTCTGGGTTTCCGAGTCGAAATCTTCGTTCAGGTAGCTTCAGGAAGCGAGGGCACTCTGTCTCGAGGTCATCTTTGTCCGTATTTTACGGAAAACATAATTAAAGGACGCATAATTTTCGTTGGAGAAATTTTATTTGCTTAAAAATATCTATTCATAGCATGATATTACGCTACGCTGGGCAATAAACTAAGAGTCGTCTACAACGGAATGTAAAAGGAATTATATTCGTTCTGTTCGAGTAATTTCATTAAGGTGCTTAGCCTTCCATTTCTACTTTCTACAATAGTTATGCAAATAATACGCATACATACCATTGTTTATGGATTATGAACTACCTTCCGTTTTCCCTAAAAGTTGTCTCACGAAACCTTCTTCCATCTTTAAATCCTTGTTTGTTAATCGCTTACGGTTCCCCTTGGAAATATTATGTTTTCAAGGTTCGAAGAACTTCTTCCTTTAATCGATGCATCGAGAAATTGAAAGGTATCCTTTAATTAGTCGATTTAAATTTGTTAAGCGAAAATTGAAATACAATAGCAGAGTAGGTACTGCTGACAAGCGAATGAAATAAAATTTAAGATACGTGCAACAACTTCTGTGCCGCGTGATGTTATCGCAAGTTAATTTACTGTAGCTACATTTCTAGAAAAATAATTATCGTAATTCTGATCTACAGTGACGAGCAAAAGTGTAAACGCACCCCGCTGATTTTATGTAAAAGGCGATAATACGATTAATTTTTCAAGTGATCGGTAAAGATTAGGTAACAGTAACTACAAGCTGCATCTCATTAACGAAACGTAATAGTTCATTTTCTTTAAGATTAATAATGTACAGAACATTTTACAAAAATGGACATCTCAAACCATGTTTACGATTTTCCACTTTAATTATACTCACCGAATTAAGGTTTCGACCTAGTGTTTCGTCCACTTTCCTTTACTATTTTTAATGCTTTTAATCTACGAGGCATACTGTCAATAAAATTTTTAATTATTTGTGGTTCGATATTGTACCATTTCTGTTGTGTTCTTTCCCATAATTCATGAACACCTGAAGGTGGATTATTATATTTTGCCAGCTCATTACTTCTTTTCGAGATGGACAAATTTTGATTTTCTAGCCAGGTTTTAACTATGTATATCTGTAGTATGCTTAGGATCCCCGTCTTGTTGAAATATTACTTCACGTTCATTATATCCAATAGAATTAACTACAGAAGGTAAATTATTTCGTGGAATGGTCAAATAATGCCTTTATCGCGTTATACCTTCGATTCGAACTAAGGGACCAACACTTCTGTGAGTAAAGCAACCCCGACACATAATCGACCCACCTCCAAACTTCATCGTTTGTTTTATACCACCTGGTTGATCTAATTATTCTTAATTATTCTCGGACGAAGTCCAATACCAGGACCTTCCGTCGGATTCGAATCTGTTAATTTTTGTTTCGTCACTCCATATAACTCTTTTCCAATCTTCTGTCGTCCCCATTCTTTGTAGGTATCAACAAATTGTTTTCGTAATTTAATATTCTTGTTCGAAAGAGCCGGTTTACTTTCTTTCTCCTTCGCTCGTAAATCAATTCTCTTTAAAGAGCGACGAACGGTCCCCATTCGCTAGCACTTATTTCGATTTGCTGAACAGTAATTTTTAGTGTCTTGTAACTATCCGACCGAATACAGCGTGCAATTTCACGTGCTGCTCTATCCGAAATAAGTCGCGGTCTACCGTTTTGCGAAGAAATTGGTGCACTAACATACTTTTTTCTTATTCTTGCAAATATCGTATGACCGACAGCACATTTCTCTGCAATCTGCCGCAACGACGAACCTTTATCACACAAACAAATAATACTGCTCTTTTTATCTTCGCTAAGTGGCTTCATCTTGGATTAAGCATATCAAACTGAAAAGCAATCTAACAACGGTGTGGAACAGTTGACTGCGAAACAGTGGACAATCAGTGCTTATTGACAGTTTCGTTTCCCTGACATTTACATGCTATCGTAAACGTTTCCGACGGAACGTGCAAATCTAATCTTTAACTAATCTTTACCGATCGCTTGAAAAATTAATCGTATTATCGCCTTTTACATAAAATCAGCGGGGTGTGTTTACTGTATATCCCTTATATGCATATATATATAAGAAAGTAAATAAAGCAACTGTCTTTTCTCAGAAAAACAATAAATTCTTGTCTTAATGTCCCTTCTTCCTACGTCTAACTAGAGTAACCTGCGATTAGGAAACTCATTAGTCGATTTAAGTGTTTGACTAATACATAAAGTTGATATGAATAGAATGGCTTAACTCTCTGTAGTTATAATTGTCCAATATTATTTGCTTAACATTATCATCATATATTACCTGCATAACATTAGACGAATATTATTTCGAACACTTATATTTGACGACGACCATTTAATTGGCTGTCGTTAAAGCGTCAATAGATATATAATCCTTCGTTTGAATCGTTATTTTTAAAATAAAATCAACGAGCAGCCGATCGTTTCACCACAAGCCACCACTTCACTGCTCGAAAAACGCCAAACACGGAAAGTGGCTACGTGTCGAACTCGTTGGCAGATACGCACGACACGGGGTAATAATTTTTCCGGAATTTCACACGACACCCAAGAAGCTGTCAGAGTGTATTCTCCTCTCGCCAAGCGCCTTCTCTCCTTCGTTTCTCTTTCAAAACGTTTACTGGCGATATCGTCTGCTTAGTCTCAATGGTAGAACAGACGCCCACTGCTTCTGCTCTTCTCGGCCAGGGTGTCATATCGATATGCCTCGTTCGGGTAATGTCTGTGTGGCCACATCGTTGGATGTTACGAGTGTAACAGCCACGGCCGTGACAACGTGCAAGTGTCGCTCTAAAGAGATTTTGTATCTACTCGGAGGGCAGCTTTTACATTTCGTGGGGCGGCGTGCTCGAGGATTCTCCTCCGATGAGACTTCGATGTTCGCCAGAGGAACGATCTTTCCCTTCTCCCTTGTGTTGATTTTAAGATGTTGTAGCTATGGGAAATACGGGGCGTTGGCAGCGAAATCGTTTTTCTTTTCTTTTTTACTTGGTAGACTCTTTACAATCAATTCTCATTGAGAATTATAAGTAAATTATTTTGGCGTGATACTGTAGCTTGGGTTATAAGAGTCTATAGTATGTTTCATTCTAGTTGAATCTAATGCTTAAATCTAAAGGGTATTGTCTTTTTAGTCCGCGGATCTGATCCGTCGTGTCAAGTAATTGGGTAACTAATGGCTTTTGGTGGTTGTTAACTCTTATATTATATCTGTTTCTGAACTCGAATATTTCTTCTTTGACTGTGGCTATCTTAAGGTCGCGATGTATCGCTTCTTTGGTAACATACCAAGGTGTATCTATTAAGGTGCAGCGAAATCGTTCGCACGATCTTTGAAGCATTTTCGATAACGTAACGAGACAACCTGTATAGTTGATGGAATAAAGCAAAGAAAACATTAAAGGAAAAACGAAGAAAAGAAAAAGAAAGAGACTAAAAGGAATAAAATATGAATAAACAGCCGGACAATGCGATTCATGTTGCTCGGTAGTAATTCTGGGCCGATAATTGGATTATCGGTATAATAAATTGATAATCTATATTTAGATATATAAATAAAGAAAGCTTGTTATAGGAAGATATTTGTAACATGGTAGGCTGAAGCACCTGAAATCAAAATAGTATCGCACGATATCTATGAACGTTCAAAGACAGTGCTTCCAACCTTCGCTAAATTTTTACAAGATCGTAAAAATCGGTGTTTTCACAAGATAATCGTTGCTTATCGAACACTAACGTTTCTTTACAGCAATATATACTTCGTGGAAATTTCTATTCTTTTATAAAAAAATCATCCTTATTTCCTTTGAACTAAAAGCGATTCTCTCGAGTTGCAATATTTATCTTTTTTTTTACGACAGTCGCCGATATAAACTTTATTTTTCGAAGCCCTCTACTATTTCCAGATAAACCTTGTGTCATGCTACTCTCTCCCTATTTATCAAAATTTGCAATTTCCAGATAAAAACCGATCCTCGCGATTCTTATCGGCACTGTATCAACCACCAAACCTAATCCTACTGTTAAGGTAATAATCTCCTACTGTTTAGGTAACGGGGAAGAGAGTAAACCAACGTAACAGAGGATGATATACCTAATATGATCTAAACTCTGGTCCTTTATACGGCTATACGTAGACATCTAGGACCTTGGCACCTACAAGTGGCGTCTGAACGACCTATGTACATTTTACTTTCTCCCGCGTAATCAATCAATCGCTACGCAAAGTTATCGCGGACGTAAACTATAGCGCTGCTAAAGTAATTTGTTTCCTCTGTCGTGAAAAAAATTACAGAGCCCAGCAAACAAATAAAAAAAAAAAAAGGATTAAAGTATTAAGGAATTCTTCGAGGTTTCCACCATGAATCGTCCCTCCTTTCTTCATCCTTTTCGAAAGTAACCGAAGCTGAAGCTTTCGCTCGTCGTTTATGAAGACGTCTATGTATACTCACGAGCGGGCGATAAATTAAGGCCCCTTGAGCGCTTCACACCAAGATTAATTAAGGGAGTTTGTTTTTCTTGGGAAGGATAGCAGCGCGCCTGCAACGCTGTGGATGAGTCGGGACGTTTGTGCGTCGAGTGGCGAAAGTTTATTTCCACAGAATCACGTCTACCACCGTCCACGCTTCTCCTCGCGCATCTCCAAAGTCCGTCCAAGCTTTCTTATTCTTTTTCCTCTCTTTTCTTCGTGCCGATTCTTCCTCTTCACGATAAACGATTATAAACGGCAGCCTCTATTCGATTCAGGCACCACGCCCTCCTCGGGCTCCTCGTCGTTATATTCGATATCGGTATCGATATCGGGTGACTCTTTTTATCGCGCCTTATCGCGTCCATGCTCTTTCGCCGATCGTGCATCCGTGCTACCGTGTTGATATCAGTTTTACTCGAACGATTTTTCTCTTCTTAGAAAATGCCAACTACCGACCGCGACATTGCTGCCTCGCTTATCGTCATCAAACATCGTGACACGATCTTCAAGTTCCTGCGACAAGCTTTCAGTCAATTTACATTACGAAAAGGAGTTGGAAAGATTCGCGAGAAGACGATCCACGTAAACTCTTCGATATCGCATCGTGGGCGATTTCGGGAAGATCGCGAGACGGAAGAATTGTCGCGAAAGTTGCGGCGGGAAAGGCGAGGTCTAAGGTAAGCGAGGCATTGGCGGCGTGCCACGACGTACGACACCTAGCCGGTGTGTTTCACGATTTTATGCCGGACGTAGTTAAAACGAAGGCACATCAAAGGTGCCGCTATCGGCGCAAAGCCGTTTTATGCTCGCGTGTCATTTCTTTATGTGTGCGCCGTGTACACCGCTGTGTATACGTACCGCTTCCTCACGCACGTACACGGATACACGCGCGACCGGTCGACCCGCCTCTGCTTCGAACTGTCCGTGATATATTGTGCCGGCAGATATTGGATCGTATAAATTCCAGCGCGTTTCCAGCGGGGGTGCAACCGGAGAGAGAAGTTCGAGGCCAAGCAATACGTTCGCATATGGGCCGGTTCTTTGCAACCTAACGTCCAAACCCTTCTTTCCATTCGAGAAATCCTCATTTCTCTTCGCGCATGTTAATACAAATATGAGAGAGCGATACGATAGCGTGCTGTGGCAGCGAGTACGGCCGAAAACAACGCGATTCTGAAAATACGTCCGGAAATATCGGATAAAATCATTTTATATGAGAAACTTGCTTCATTCCAGCAAATTAATTCGAGACGCTCGCTTGCTAAGGAGTAACGAATCTCGTTAATAAAACTGGAGATAATGGAAAATAGTATTAGCAGATGAAAATTACGTGCTTTCGAGTGATAATGAATTAAAAGTATGGGTGGAACAAGTGGCGTCGATGCGATTGCCTGTGATGGAAAATCTCTACAAAAACCGAACGCGTTATCATTTAAATCCAGAGCTGTTCGAATGAAATTTTTAATAAAGCGCACTTTTATTCTTCATTCGCGATGACTGTGTTAAAATATCGACGAGAAAATTACAGCGAAAAACGCGTCCAAGTTATTTTATTATCAGAAAGGCAATAAAATAAGCAATTATACGACCAATCGTTATCAAACGCGTAAAGATCATTTTCGCGCGAATTGCCAAGATCAGATATTTCGTCTAATCGTTGCTTTCTTCGATAATTCGTCTGAAACCTTAGTTAACTGTAACGGCCTCTAACGTAAGACGGAGAAGAATCGTGTTAACGAAGATATTCCTCGCGAAAACTCTTCGTCGCTTTCTTAACTTTCACCCGACATACGATTTCGTAATTTTATAATTATTATTTGTCGTATTATTATTTTATTCGGGCGATTTAATCGCGCGTTTGTCGCAACGAGACCTTTCGCCCGTTTTTAAACGCGAAGGACGTATTGCCATCATGGTGACGATAAATCTAGGTTCTACTACGAGGCAATGACATATACAAGGAGTTCGATAAAAGCAAGAACGACAGGCGTGCCTGTTTGCACGTTTTTCCTGTAGTACAAAGTTACAAAGCAACGAAGACCAATCGACTATCTCGCTGATCGAATTAGCTCGTGGCTGGTTCAACAAAAAAGAAAGATAAAAGAGGCCTAGAATGCGATAAGGAAACAACATAAAATGATTTATCTTTGTTGCAACATTTAGAGAGGCTGAAAATATAAATCGAAATATTTTCTTTCAGCGAGAAATAATTTCTTGCGGAAGGGAATTTTTGGCAAACCGATTGTCACTTAACTTATTGATCGTCCTATCGGATCGATAATCGAATATTGTTAAATCATTGAAGTGTCGTATGAATACGTTTTGTGTAATAAATTTCCATTTTGACAAAACATTACAAAAGGCTTTTAAACGATAAGATCTACCAACTGTTACTACATCTGGAGCTATAATTTGTTCAATTGCTGATTGCACTAACGATTTCCTAATTTTCGTTTATTATTTTAATACAGCTAACTTATTATTGTTTACCGTATTGTATATTTGCAATGTTCATCGACTGTTTCATCATATGTATATAAAATTTGGATACAAGAAATAAGCAGAACGATCTTTACGCGTAAATGCAAAGATCTCAGCTAACGTTGAATTTGTGCTGTGTCACAAGGATCTATGCTTTCCCTGCAGACGAATTTCTTCATGGCAGCAAGATACAACAAGACTAAAATAAATATTACAAGGCAATCCACCTTGAGAAAGGACCGGAAGCACCTTCTTCGTTCGATCGTCGTTATCATCGTCTCCTCCTCGCTCCTTCTTCCAGACAGTTCGACGACGCATTAAGATGACTAATTTTTTATTAGTTTATTGCAGAAATTTATATCTCGGTAGAAATATCTACGTGTTCATCCGCGTGCACACACACACACACGTTCGACCTGCACAAATAGAAAACCGGTCACCTCGAGTATCGAGGGAATCTTATCGCTGTGCAAAGCGAAGAGGACCACGATGTAGCGGAGTCGTCGTTCGGCACTTTGATGTGGGTGTACACGCCGCGATATTGCGGTAACACGGATTCCTGGAACTGTTTCAACGAAAAAGAGGCCCGACGATCCTTTATTTCCTTAGATAACCGGTAATCGGCTCTGTCGACACCGATGACGTCATAGCTCCCGTTTTGTCCACAATTCCGACTCGATACCGTCTACTTGTTTAGACCATCGGCTTCCTGAAAAATTCATCAAAATCTCGTTATCCTTTTCCATCTGTTCCTCTTAAAATAAATAAGGAATCTTTTCACGTTTCGAAACTTTCTTCCAGGTACAGCCATTTTGAAGGGTCGTCGTCACTTTCTTTCGATTTATTACACTCTGCTACTCAAAGATTCATAAATTCAGCAAACATCTCTCTGTATCTCTCTTTATTTAGCCTGCTATTCTCTTTGTTTGTCCGTCTGGATGGAATTTTGCGAACCAAAGTCTACTCGTTTCCCGAGCTTCTTAGAAACCTGAAATTTGGAACACACGCGCATTTCCGTCGACGATAAGATGTAATTTCAAGGAATTGACCTTTTTTTTTTTATTGACAATAATTTTCTGGTTAATCGAGGTGAGATCCGAGAAGATCTTTTCATAGCGCAATGGCGTTCGCTGTATTTATCTTTGGATGACAGTTGAAGACTAAAAAGTAACGAATAATATATATAAACTGAAAGAATTAGAAAAGAACGATTTTTATTCGAAAATGTACCAAGTACGGAAATATATTTTTCTTTAATAAGAACCATTTTGAAAAACTTCTCTAATTTATATATTTGATTACCAATATCTCTGCTTCTATATAGTTTTACTAGCTTTATTTTACACTTTTATTTCGTTACCAGCTTAATCTCGTTAACCGGTGGTAATATTTTGAAGTATTTATAACGTCGTCATTCGATGATATTGTGGACGAGTTCGTTTGAAACGGCACACAGTAGTTTTTTTATCAGTATTTCTCCAGAAAAAGTAGCCCAGCGATCGCTTGGATGTGTTAAAAGCTTTATGTCCGCCATTAACTGAAATGTTGCTTCTGAATAATGTCTGCGTTCAGTTATTCAACGATTTCGACGAGAATTTAATGACTGAATCAAGGCTCTCATCTGTCGAATCTCATGGTACGCTGCTTGTGCATACGAGAAAGATAATTTCAATATTACTGTCGTACAAATAACGATGAATTCGAGTCGGTGTAGATTTATACACGTAGAAATAAACGAAATCATTGTATAAATGTAATGCTAAATTCTTAAAACTAATGAAGTTTTACAGAATACTATATTTACGTTGTAGTACCGTTCCAGTATTTAATTTATTTTCATATCCTAACAGCTCTCTTAGGAAGAAGACTAAAAAGAAAACACTCCACTGACCTCACTAAAGAAATAAAATAGTGAAACCCGAAAATGGCATCCTGCTGGGGATAGTCACCCACGTGTTATTTAGCCATTAAGCTAGAAAAATTTACCAAATGTCCAGTTGGATAAATTGTAAAGTACAAATTAAATAATAATAATAATAAAACAAAATCCGAACGGTCGATATAAATGACAAAGATATCTCAACAAAAGGTTACTTAAACTTTCAACGCAGAGTCAAATAGATCCTTCGGTAATAACGAGGCTCGAACAATGGACACACCTACCGATGCAGCCGATTTCAAAAGACCTTTTTTTTTTTTTGTTTTTAACAAAACATATTTCGAATTCGACAATGGAACGAAAGCTACCGCAGTAAAATAAAAAGTTAAAAACACATGTGTGGTCGCTGTGTGTTGCGTTGTATCTGGATCGTGTCACTCGACGGTGCGGTAAAATACGACGAAGAAGAGACTGTGGCCGCATGGTGGTATTTTTTAAATTATTAAACAGCAACGCGTTTCAAATTGTTTCAAGATCGAGACTCGATCGTTGCCTGCAACTTCTTTCAATCTGGATAACAGGTTCTCGTCCTGTAAAACACGACACGCCGCGTCGTTAAAGAACATCAGTGAAATTCGGCCAAAACGATTCGATCGAAACGAGTAAAACGAAGAAACAACGCATACGCAGTTGTTACCTTCCCAGGTTGCAAGACCTTGAGGCACTACTACATTGGCCAAAGAAGCCACCCGCTGGCAACCGTTTTAATGAATATAAGTAATTTCACAAACAAGAATTATACCATCGTAAACGGTCTGCAACGACCTCGTAAATATGAAAGTTTCTGGCACTGTGCTACTCTTCGCCCTTTTCCATCGTATTAGTCACTCTTTCTTTGGGTCGTTGCTGTTTACTGCAACGATCCTTGGCTGAGGAAGTTGAGAAGAAACAAGGGAAGATGTCAAGAGCGCGACGAGAAAGAAGCGAGGCGACAGAGGGGAAAAGACGAGGGTACCAGAACATAAAGAAAAGGGAATAGGTATCCCCGGCCCTATTATAAGGCCCATAAAACACCTTCCTAGGCGCGTGGCTCCAAGGACGAGCTGGCAGACGTTCCTGCTTTTATTTTCCTCTCTTTTCGTTGCCAAGAGGTCGTGTGTTGCACTCGAAATTTAAGTAGCCTCGAGAAGACGTGTCATATATTTCTTTGTTTTACGAAGGAAAGAAGATCGTGGAGGTTGGGAAAACTTTTTCCTGCGCGTTGGTTCCGCGCATCAAAACTGAGAATTTGAATTTTGTCATTGCTGGAATGAATGTACGTATAGTAATCGATTTCTCTCGCGAACTTTTAGCAATTACCGAATAAAAAGATTCGAATCGTTTCTTTTTAGGAAGAACTTAAGGTAAAGTTAACTACGATAGAATCTGAACAATTCGTGAAGCGTTCAATATTGCACGGTACAGGGAACAAGCGGACCGCGGAATATCGGCCATTCTTGCCGTTTTCTGTAAAGGATTCACGGCACGCGAACAGCAGAGATACTCGGAGGGATGACATCGTTCGTCCAAGGATCTCGAGGATAGTTGCTGCTGGCCCTGAGTTCAGGGACACGGTCGCGTGGCGTTGACGAATTTCTTTAGTGTCTTCATAATACCTATCCGACGGTGTCCTTCTAGAGATTCACCGATTCGATCCTATGGTCATCTGCAAGCCAGAGAGTAACTACCGTGCAGCTTTGGCAAAAACTTGCGCTTCCAGCTCCAGCAAATGCTTTATGATTTGAAAATCGCTTCGGCAATTGACGACCTTTATCATGCAATCTGACAACATTTTTTCCTTTTATTCGTTCGACAAGATCGAACGATTCCGATCGATTACACGAGAGAGTTCGGTCTAAGAAAGTTATTGGTTCTGTCGTTGCACGAAAATCAAGACAACGTAAGGAGATCGTGTGGGAACGAAGAAGGTTCAAGAAGTCGTTTAGGCTCGAAACTTTATCCTCCTCTCAAGAATTCACTAAATTTACTTAGAATTCTGTATGAGAATCGATTGTAAATAGTCTACCAAATAAAAAAAAAAAAAAAAAGAATCTACAGTTGTGAGAAGAACATTTACAACAAATACGTACAAAGTGTAGACAAAATAGCGACCAAATTTGAGAAAAAAACGCGTCTTCGAAAGTCAAAAAGCTTATCGGGAACCTTTATGAGAAGAAGAAATTGAGCTTTTGATTGGCACGAGCGAGAGCGTAACGCCACAATATAGATAACTAAAGCCTCAGTTTTGTCGCTGGTGCGCGCATGGCCTAACACAAATAAGAAACACACGCGTGAAAATTCCAGAAGACTATGGCAAAGCTTCACAATGGAAAAGACACAAAGCTGGGACGCGTGAACGAGGAGGGGAAGAGGAAGGAGAAAAGACAGGAGAGAAAAGAAAGAGAGGAGAGGCAGAGGTATACCGGATTCTCTGATCTCAGCGATTCCATCGTCAACGACTCGGGGCCTAGGATGGCAGATAAAAGGCAATTGAATTTAAATCATGAATACGAACGAACCGAGCGAGTAGAAGAGCAACGCGAAGAGGAGAGAGTTTCGGATAGAGGAGGAGAGACTACGTAAGCCCCGACGGCAATCTGGTGGTAGCTTTGTGACGGTAATGGCTTCAACCCCTGGCCTCCAACCCCCGAGGCTTACACCCCTTCTCGTTTACCGGTGAACACGCGACCTACACGCGCGCAACTCTCGTCAAAGTCGATTTACCTACGCGTCCAAGCTGTTGGCGGAGCCTCGACCTTTCCAGCCAGTAGGAAAATTCCGACCCCGGTGTTCCTGCCTTTGATTTACCCTCCAACACACCAATGTTTCCGGATACTCGTCGAATGCAGAGAAAACAAGAATATTCGAAAATCGAGTACGGGGTAATTGCACTCGAACGAACGTAGATTTGATCTTTTTCAGGATAATCTACAGTTTCTACGGGTTTCGTGTGGGTATTTCAACGTCAGAACTGTTTCTCACGATTGACACAGTATTATTATTCAAATTCTACAAGGTATTCCAATAAATTCTCTAATTATCGGTAAACGAAATTGTGACAATATAACATAGAAATATAATTTTGAGCTGTGTACAGTAATGATATTCGCGTAAAGTTCTGTGATAGCTATTTGATCTCAAGATTTGATTAGAAAAAATAAAAGAATCAGTTAGACGCTTAATTTGCGCAAGGTCCAAGACATCTCGCTTTATTTCACATCAGATTGGCTGTAGTTATTCGTCTTTTTCTTTAAACTATCGTGAGATTTCGCAAATCGAGAAATAAACTCGGTATTCTATATTATTACCACCTCCTTTACTTGCCTAACGTGCCACGATATAGTCTGGATCGAGAACAGGACCAGAAAGGGTAAAATAATAATATTGAAAAATATTTAATAATGATTTCACGGAATACGTAGAAATTCGTATGTCTTGTATGACGCGCGAAAGATGGAAGCTGGCAGAAATGGTAGCGTTTCTCCTTGAAAATATCTGAATCGATCTTTCCTCCCCTTGTGTAGGTACCTATGAAAGCCCGGCCACCGGCGTCGCGACGCCTACTCGAGCTCCACCCACGCATCTCGTACATGCGCAGCGAAAGTTCGGCGGTTGACATGTCAACGAAACCCTCGTAAAACGTACCGCTCCTTAATCAGCTCGACGGCAATCAGTGCGTCTACATTTAGGGGCAGTAACATGTTCTCGTAAACGAGCCGTCGTTGCACCGACCAGCCCGACTGTCCCCAAATGATAAGAGGCGAATAAAAATGTAATCAGGTCGCGAATATCTTCCACTCGATATCACGTAAATTAATTTTCTTTCGAAATTCTAACGAAACTAAGTAACTTTGTGATTTCCTAAATTTTGAGAACCAGAAATAACAGCGCTAAAATAATTTCGCCTGTCGAACAAGCTATCTAAAGTACTAAAAGGGACGATCAAGCGAAACTCGAAGTAGGAAGAAAAATTTCTATGGACTTGTGACAAATTCTAGAGCATTTAGGATGTATTGGTGAGCATACCTGCGCCGTAATAACAAGAGCGGCAAAATGAACGTCTTGCTTGCACAGAAGCAAACAGCCTATACAAGGACGCAACAATGAATGCTCGCGATACGGTACAATTTTACGAGGAGTAAAATCGACTCGTTTCCTTTCCCCATCCTGGCTCATAATTTAGGGTATGTTTACCTGCAGTTAAGTACCTTGACGCGTCCGTGACGACGAGGACAAGCCGTCATTTGGCAGAAATAAGGAAAACACCATACAGGGTGGCTACTTCAAACGCACAGAACCCTAACAATTTCTGTAAACACGCACGTTTATCCCCCTTTTAGCCCTGTTGGCACGTAATTCGCTCTACATTCACGACAAACCTCTGTTTCTCGCGAATAGGGAAAGTTTATCGTGACTTTTCGACTCATCCGACGTATTTCCAATATTGTATGTATTTACTGTGGACATTGGGATTATACGATCTTTCCGCTTCGTACTGAGATACGTAACGATAAACCAAGAGACATCTAAAGCGATGTCGCGCGATAAACGAAAAATAAAATAACATTGTGACATTTTTAATTTAACGATCGAATTAGCTGTGAATAATTTAATTCGATTAAAGCTAAGCAGTCGTCGTATCTGTACATTATTACCGATTATGAACATTTTCGAATAACTTTTCGTAATTATTTTCGTTTTATTAATTGGCTGATATGAAACAAGTTGAATTTCAAGTAAACTAGAGGCCGTAGATGTTACATAAAACTGCGATCGCAGTGTGACAGTAATGGGATATCGTAGTAAGTTGAATATAATTGGCACATTTTACTTATCTTTTCTTTCTTTTTTTTTTTTTTTAACTTTTACAATAACGTTTCTTTAATCATCGTGTAAATATAAAGAATCCTTTATTACTTACTTACTTAAATCTATTATACGTTCTTTTACAATCTGTCATGAAAGACGTTATTGTTAAAGTATAAAATGTTCATATACAGAAGATGTATGTCGATGACAAATAAAAACTTGGATATCACTGAAAGCAAACGATAACTTATTTAAGATAAAAATGTTAATGTTCGTTAATAGTTAATTGTACTTGAAACCTGAGAGACATTGTACTAGCATAATTTCTAAAATTATAATCGTAAAGAAACTTAAAATTTCTACGCAATAATACAGGTTTCTTAGGAAAAAAAAAAAAAAAAAAAAAAAAAAAAAAAACGACAGTCTCTAAGCAGATAATCTGAAATTATTTGATATTAAAATAAATATTTAATGTATCAGTAAAATACTTATTATTAGATATTATATTTAAATTTTATATGTACATTCAAATCAACATTACTCTCCCCGTATTTATACATCTTTTTGTAATGTACATCTATATATTAAGGAATTAACATTCCCCAAATTTTACCACTAGATAACACAATGTTCTTTTTAATTGTAAAACAAATGGATTATATAGTAATTTTTGGTTAACAAGCTCCATTTTTAAATCGGCATTAAAGTATTAAAAATAAAAATGAGATTTAAAAAATATTAAGGATGTACACGTTACATGTGATCATGTTTCCTTCGTTTATGACGTATATTTTGTCAGCGAAATTACTTGATTATTAAAATAAATCCCGGCATACCAATCGACGGTAATTATTAAAAGTTTTGAAGAAATGAAATAAATAAAATAAGTATATTAAACAATCTATTATAAGAGATAGCCATTAAGATAATTATTTATAATACACCTAAAATTATTGTTTCCTTCTTAATATATAATACTATAAATCATACGTGATTAGTGATTAGGTACTTAAGTTATTATTAATTGACAAATTAATTTTCCTGACAAAACAAGCAAAAAGAAACGTAATTTTCTCTAACAAGAAATAAATACTGTTTTCTAATACGAAAATAATAATTTCTCACTCGAATATAACTCGTAATAATACGTTTATAAATAAATAAAAATTCAACTTTCCTACTTTGATTTCTCTGTCCTTTATACATTCGATATTAGTAGCCGATTATTTTAGAAACTTCGATAAAATTAAGCGAAGTAAAAAGTAAAGAAAGAAATGAAAAATCTATGATTACCAAACAATAAAATTCTCAAGTTTATAATTTGCAAAAGAGTTTATATTTACATGTTAATTATTAAATCAAACAAAACTTCTTTTACCAGGAAACTAAAACGCTATTAAAACGCGATCTATTTCATTTGGACGGACATTGTGTTAATCTGCAACAAAAAAAAAAAAGATCTCGCGTATGCTTCGTTCCTTCTTTCTAAATAAAAACTTATTTTTCAACTAATGTCAGTCAAATAATAATCTTAAATCGAACAATGTACATGTTACAACAACATTATTATACAATAATACAATCAACATGTCATTTTTTCTTTATCTCGAGAACCTTCAGAGGAGCATTCGAAGGAATTATTTTATGTGTATATATATATATATATACATATACATATACATATACACACGTATAAGTATCGCGTAATGAAGAACAGCAATATACACTGCTTTAATCATCATTGATATACGTATTATTCATTAATATATGTATAGTATATCATATATATGAACATATTTCTATATATTGATGTATATTATGTTATATATATAATATAATACATATTTCCACGTATGTATATATTTATAACATTATTTCGACAATGCATCTGTATGCATATATACACGATATGATATAATTTATATCTGAACTATCCTTAAATTGTATGCGAGGAGAAATATGTCATTAAAATCGAACTCATAAAATATCGGTAGTATTAAGAAACATTTTTCCTTTTCTATTCTTCAGCAACAACGTCTCGTTAAGACTGATTTTTAATTTATTTTTACACAACCAATCATCTCTCTTTCCAGTGGATACCGTCTTGTATCATCCTTTACAGAATACTCTGTAAATGCGTATGTGTATGTGTATGTGTATATGTCTGAATGAACGTGTAATATATAGGTGCGCACGCGCGCCCGCACATTCACATTTAAATGTACAAGAATGCGAAAATATTGTGTGAAACAATATTTCAGTAATTCATAATTCATATGAAAAAGCGTGATAATACGTATAATATATGTTCATTGTAAACGACGTACACTTGTCTGAAGTACAAGTTACCGATAATTTAGCATCGATCCAACATTGGCGAACGATAAGTGATTCCCTTCTAAGTGATGAGGAAACAATGCCATATTTGTTAGCTCGCGCGTAGTAATTATGTTTTTGGTAGTATATCATTGCACATTGTTGGAAGAATCCAATCAAATTCACAAAAATCAACGTGATTAGTAATAACATTAAGTTAGTCGCCATAATATCTAGAAATAGATTTAAAACCACCGATAAATAGTATTCCTTTTCTTTTTTCTGAATTGATTACTTGTTTTATACATGTATATATTTTTACGACGTAAGATAATACTACTTACAACGTTTGCTTGCAGAGCAACCGAAACAAGGTAGTTTCAATTTCATAATTAATATCCATGCACTTCGTCGAAAAAAATGGTAAGTATAAAAAAAAGAGAAAGAAAAACGGAGAAAACAATTAGTTCCTCCTGTTCTCGAACTCGGAAGGTGATATCAATTTACAACAATATTTTAACATAACATAATCGTTATAATGCTAAATATGAAAATAAAGTATAACCAGTAATCTTTCGCCTTTTTTTTTTTGTTTTTTTTTTTTTGTTTTTTTTTTTTTGAAAGTCAGAAGCGTACGAAAATTAAAGCGATTTCAACTTAAAATTTGGAACTAAATAATAAAATTTCTCTATCTATATTACTTTACATCCAGCACTCTGAAGCAATTAATTTTTTATTAGTTTAGCTCGACCAATGTTAGAACGATCGATTGTCCTGTTTATACTCGTCAAAAAAGAAAGTCGATAGAGCATTTTACAACACCTGACCCACACGCGTGTTACATCAATGCCACCACTCGTACATTTAAAATAATGACAGCCTAGTTTTATTTAAGTTTAGCGAAATCGATTTCAGCGTAATTGAAGCCTTCTTGGGATGCTGACGAAATAGGTGCCACGTTAGCAACCTCAGGAAGATCTAGACTAGCGTAGTGCAAAATTTCCGCATCAATCTGCACGAAATTCTCCTTTTCTAAGGGGCTTGGCATGGCGGTAGGTGTAGGTGTGGGCGTCTCGTCTAGCAATTTGGGAGACGAGGCCCGCTTTTCAACGGTTGGCTTAAAACCAGGTAACGTCGGACTGGTGTTTGGAGACGCAGTGATTAAACGTGGTTTTGATACGTTCAAATCGGAAAACTTCTTTGTTATAGCGTTCAACGTACTATCTTGCGAGGTCAATGAGTTGTTTGATATCACGCGACTAACTTGACTATCTTTCCCTGTAGGACTAGACGGTCTATCGTTAATTATTTTCGCCAAGGTTTTATTCGCCTCCGTTACAGAGATAGAATTGATCGTGCTAACTCTACTATTTGTAGTTTCTGCCATTGTACGATCGTTACTGCGTTTAGAAGTTATATTCAGCTCCGAAGATTTGTCAGTATCCTTTTGGTGAGTGAACGATTTCTCGGGTGACTGCGGGCTGTTCAAGGAAAAGGGGAAAATAGTTGCCGAGGAACCTGTTGGAGTTGCCCGTGGCGGCGTCGCCGGTGTACTTGCTAAACTTTCTGATTCCGGACTTCCGTTTAGAGGTAAGAAACTAGGCGTTTTTATAGGTTTATTTCCCGCTTGAATCGCGATTGGTTGCGAACGAGACTTCTCCTTTCGACTACCGGCTCGCGTCGCTATTGGTTTACGATTGTTTCGACTGCTCATATTCATATTCATGTAGTCTTGTTCTAAACTTGTTCTTGATTTAAAACTCATATCAACATAGTCGGCAGGTGGGCGCCGTGGAAGATCGACCGGTGCTGTTCTCGTGGCTCCTAAAACATAAATTATATCTACACGTTAGACGATAAAATAATTAAGTTTATTTATCGAAGACATATGTTTTAAACAAATATTAGGTCACACACGGTGTTATTGAAAATCATTAAATATAAAAGATAAAATCACTTTTATTTGTTTAAGAAGCTATGATAAAATGGTTAGTTAATTAATATATATATATATACATTTGAAATTGTTAAATCTTTTACCTGGCGGTCCGTTTGATTGCACACACTCTTCTTGCATAGGCGATGCAATTTGCTTAGGACTTGTATCGGATTGTGACCAATCCTCCATTACACCATCCATTCTCATGTATGGTCCTTCTGCTTCTTCCACCGGTTTCAAAGTAGTAATTACAGGTTTATGTATGGAAGCAGAGGACGATACATGAATGTGACTATGATTCTGATTGGCAGTGATTGTATTGTTATTGTTATTACGATTAATCTGAAAAAATTTGAAAAAATAGGAGATTGAACAAACAAGAATTAATATAAACGTGATAGTGTTAAATATTCGGCGAAAAACAAATTAATTTCACAGGACAATCAACCTTAAAAATATCATGTTAATACATGCAATATTAAAATATATAAATTAATTAATTTCAGTCCAGGAATACCTTATTTATGCGGCTCATATCGACGTACGGGGCAGTGGTCGACGACGGCGGTTGTCCAGGAGACATATCAACGTAGGAACTGGTGTCGGTGGCAGTAGAATACGAATGCGACTGAGATTGCGATTGCGAATAAGATGAAGGTGGTGAATTAAAGGTTGCAGAAATATTGGGTTTCGTGAAGTCCAATTCCATTAGGTCCTCCATTCGTTCAGAAGTTACAGAGCAACCGGAATTGTGTCCCCAAGAACTCGATAACAATGGCGCTGAGTTTGATTTATTGGAACTCGAGCTTTCACAACCAACTGGTAACGCTGCAGTGACTACATTCGCTAACCTGCCAATTTCTGGTCTCTTAGATCTGCTGCCTACAGAGAACGCTCGTACTCGGCTAGCTTCTTGTTGAGTAATGTCCAACCTATCCAAAACAAAAAGCAGACGATCATCTCTTGCATCGATACATTTTGCCTATCTTCGTATAAACAGTTTCTTTCCAATATCTAACATTACGTAAGATTAATAGAATTAAATACAAAGTTTCATACCTATTTTTGCGATGCCTGTTTACAGGTTCTGGCCGAGAACCAATGGAATAGGCTCTTGCTGGTCTAGCTTGCAAATCCTCTCCGGGTGGAAGAAAACTCGTTACTTTGTCTAAATGATACTCGGAGAAACGCAAATCTGTACTGGGTGTACCAGATGTAACGGAACAACTACTGCCACCATGGGACAGATCATCGGCAAAATGCCCATTGTGATTATGTGAAGGATCCATGTCGACGTATCCGTTGTTTCCAACGGGTGCCATAGGTACGTAACCTTCTGGTAGAGTGTTCGATTCTTCTACGAGGGAAGACCCTCGTGAATGCGAATATCCTGTTCCTGAACTCATTGGCATGTAACCTCCGCTGCGTCCAGGACTCGATCCAAAAGGGCTGCACATTTCTATATAGGAACTTTGCTGTAAACAAAGTAAAATTCCGCGCGTTATTATTTCGTCATTTAGCTATCATCGTCGAATGATGCAATATGTATGTCATAGTAATGATGCAATTCGAACTTCAATTCTTAGACACGTTATCATTTGTTTACTTAATAGTAGAATCTCGCGTAAGTAAGCAAAATTATGAATTATTTAATTCATTATTTCAAATTATATTACAAACAACTAGAGAACGCAACAGCAATAAGTGATAAGATCAGAAAATCGTACTTTTCATCGTCATTTACAAAACTTATTCTTTTTTTTTCAGTTTCATTTCGGACGTTTAGATTTTGTTAAAACAAAATTATTTATAATCAAAAATTTTCAAGAGAAGTAACAGAACTTTGTTAATCTGTGCCAAGAATGACCAAAAACATAAATTTAGGCGCTAAGAATAGTTAATCATCGCTTAAAAGTGACTCATATTTGTAGGTTTGCATAAGCTACATGTAAATATAGAAAACGTATCCGAACAGATATACATAATGCTTTTACTTGAATAAAATGATTGAAGTTCGTAAATTTATATAACTATTGTATTTTACCTATTCTATCAACTCTACCAACGACCCACCTGAGAAGGAGAATGCGACTTGAAATTTGGCGAATATTTATGATGCGAATGCGACGTGGACCACGGAGCATAATCGTCGCCATTCTCCTCCAGAATAACAGGTTCGTCAGGCGTTAAAGAATGGCCGTATCTCGAAACGGTACTCTCTTCCAACACATTTTCGCCACCATCGTCCATCGAAAGAGATGATCCCGCGGAGTCTGTGGAACATGCACCGGAAGCAGGACTGATAGGCATCGAAGTGATCGGTGGTGAGTAGGATGCGCCCTTTCCGTACATAGAATGCGGTCTCAGAGTACTCCTAGGATGACTTAACATTGATGCTGGATGGCTCTCGCTGGTGGTACGAGCCCTCGATGGTAAACTATCACATCTGTCACGTCCGTTTGCACCTAGAAACATATTAGTCAGACATGTTGTTGCAAAATATTCAGTTTAGGGAACAAAATTCGAAAAGCATCCATCCTCCCAGCATAGCAGCGGTTAGTTCATTTGCATAGTCAAATGATTCCATAGATCTGTATAATATTTATGCATATTCAGGTATACAGGTTGTTATTTATTAGAACATATATTTTAGATCAAGCGATTAAACAGTGATGAAAAAGATGTATCCAAATGATTGGGATAGTGAGACGAAATATATGTATACTTCGAATACGAAAGATGTTATGGAAAAATATAAGAAATAGACAAGAGAATAATTTCATATGTGAGGAGGGCCGGTATGTCGGTAATGAAAACACCAAGAAAACACATCATCGAGACTGAATGCTGTAGGAAATATTCCATCGATTGTTTTGGCACGCTGAAAGAAACGAAAAGGGAAGCGTTACTTCATCATGAAGTATCGTGCAACTAATCGCATGCGAGTAGAAGCTTGCATTTCCACGGCAACGCGATGGTCTCATGGAGAAGTAAGTTATTTATGACGCAACAGGAAGTAGTTTCAATTTCGAACACATCTGCTTGCGTATTTGGATTCCCATAGAAAGGAAAAAGTATAGAAAGAAGAGGGAATAGAAAATAAAACGGGAAATAGCAAGGCAGAGACACTGAAAAAGAAATAAAGAACATCTCTTGCTGATTTATCGTACAACGAAACAAAAATACATACAGCGTAAAACTGATCTTTTAGATGATTGCATTTGATTGATAATGGCAGCTAAGGGCAGCGACAAGGTTCTCTGATGGGATATTGTCGCGGTTGTGGTTGTGGTGGTCACGGTAGCGGTCGTAGTGATGGTAATAGTGGTGGTGATGGTTGTTGTAGTTGTACTTGTTGTAATATGAACGGATTGGGAATTATTGACGGAATGGGGATGACTCGCTACCGAATGACGACGTCTAGTGGTAGTGGCACAGTTGTTATTAGTCGAGGCAATCCCAGCAGTCCCAGCCCCGGTACCAGCAACGACTGCAAACCATACAGCTCTCACTGTCGTACAATTACTTTTCTTTTTCCATATACTTTTTGCAAAATCTAATCGACGTGATAATGATTGAGATTCGATCGAATGATTTTTATTGAAGAAAATAACAGTTTATAGTGTATCAGAACATCGTAAACGTAAAAAGGTTCCTATCCAGCAAGGAATATCGTTGATCAATCTTTAGAAATTGTATAAATTTCTACTTCAAAGAATGCAATACACATTTGTTTTTGTTCTACTTGGCCTCGTTAATATGTATGTTCGCCAACGTCATATGTATGGTATTGAAACATATTGTGCAATACTAGAAACTACCTTTCGCACACGGTAATCAATAAAACCCTGTTTGTTTCGCCGACAAATTTTTCGATTAACAATTTATCACGATTACCGTGTAATTATTCGGTTATCCTATAAAAATTTGACCAAAATATTTTTAATTAAAAAACTATAGAAAGTAGTAAAACAAAAATCATAGAAAGAAGTTAGAGGTTTTTCTTGAATTTCATTTAAATTAGCATGAACTTCTTTTTAAACAGAAAATTCATTCGTGTAAAAATAGAAGTCTTTTAATAGGGTATACGTATGTATATGATAAGAACTTTTTAACAACAAATTTGGGTATATCGAATCATAATCGTGTTTGTCACCCTTTGATGCCCACATCTTATAAAAAAAAGAAGCATACAACTGCAATGACAGAAAACAGACCCGTGATCGTATTGCAAGAAGAGGTACTCTGAGTCTGATTAGACTGCTCCTGTTCTTGAAGTTGATCCACCTGCTCCTCGTGCGTCCTGTGTTCCTCTGTAATACCCGCAACCCATTTGTGTTATTCTAAGCTGAGTTTTCAATTGTATATTTCGTGATTCAGCCGATATTTTGAGCCATGTAATGTAGTGCAGTTATAGTTATGGTCTGATATAAAAAAGAAGATCAATGTCTTGGACAATTTACACATTGAAGCAAGAGGAATTTGTAGGATGATTTCTGTGCAATGGAGCTTCTGCGTAAAATGTTCAGTATTTATAAAAGAAAAAAGAATCGATACATCAAAATATTATAAATATATTGTTAAAGTATTTACACAATTGAAAATATACTTTGTAGATGAGTGCTAAAAACCATAACTGATATTCTCTTAAAGTATAAATATAATTTATTAAAATTCAGACTCACCTAATGGCGAATTATGAAATCTTTGTCCAGCATGTCGTTGTAGCACACCAATTGGCTTGCTGGCTTCGGTGGCAGAGGAACTGCGAATTCTTTCACGTGGCCCCACATCATCTTTCTTGCTACTAGAATTGCTCATAGAATTCATAATAGCAGCATGCATATTATTTGCTATATTATTGTCTTCAGCTTCCATCCATAATTCACCGCCACCGGTAACAGCTGAACGACCTACTTCCATGTAGAAAATACGTTCCATATATCCACATCGTCTGATACAAATTAACTGTGGAGCAAAGGTTTTGCGTTAGTCTTTCTTCTTAAATACACTAAGTCTTAGACTATGTCATCCATTAAAATAGTATACTTACAGGGAATTCTATAGTGTCCGAATTATCCTTTGCCCCGATTTTCACTAGGCTTAATGTTCGGTCAGTTAAACATAGCCTATAGGGGCCATGAATATTCTTTCGTTCACCTAGTCCTTTTTTCTGCATTGTAACTTGCCATACATGTTCTGAAATAAAATATTACGTTTATGCCTCATCATAATTAATAATTAATAATTAATAATATATAACATTGTAGAATCAATAATATGTAATACTGTACTTAATCTCATTATAACACCGCATAATATAACATATAACAAGATTTCCACATTTTATAAAAATTGTTTATAAATTATTACAGCATATATCTTTTTATTTTATACAGCACAATACAGTTTTATATTTCTCACAAAGTATAATCAGCAACTTTGTAAGCAATTAATAAAAATATCTGACAATGAAAATCGTGAAAATATATTCGGAAGAGATAACAAAATATTGAAAAAAACGTTCTTCTCCTACTTATTAAAGGCAATGACGCATTTGAAAAAACAAGTAAACAACTGGACTTATAGTTCAAAATATGACACTTCAACAAAATTGGTACTCGTAAATAGCGAATGTTTGTTTGAAATTGTTTTTCAACGCGTGAATCTCACGTTTCGTCCTTAATATGCGGCCTAATTCTAATTCAAATCATGATAGCGCATTACCAAATATAGGCCGAGGTTGCTCTCCATCAGCTACATCTCCGCTCTGAAGTAAAAGCATCGCTTTCAGCCATTCATCCAATTCTTTCTCACTCTCCAGAATCAAGCAAAAGCATTCGTCTTTCGTATACAATGCGATAACATGTTTGTGTTTGGTGTCCATGCGTCTATTAATATTGAAACAGCTGTTCAACAAGATGCTGCGCTTTGGCGGTTGCCTATTTTCAAATTTCTTTTTGCTATCGTAATATTCGAGACACGCGGGATATCCTGGTGCCTCGCCACGCAGTACAAAGAATTTTTTCTTCTGCGTCTTTAGCTTCTTCACGTGACCGGAGAGAACAACGGGACCTCCTGAAGGGGAGACTAAACCTCTGCTCGAAGACATCGCGCAGCGACGATCGAAAAGTCCGTTGTCGCCAAAAATTTTGCGTCTTTTCTATCGACGCGTAATATTGTACCATTTAAATGGTATAGATGATCAATTCGTTACGCATATTTTACTATACCCAAACATACTATGTCAATAGTTCATTGTGGTAGAATGCGTGTTCCCACCCACGTTGTTAGAGCAGCACCTCGATTCGAAAGACACACTTCCAACTTTTGCACTGGAGAAATAACACCATATAGATATTCCAATCGGTACAATCATATATAGCTGCTTCTATCGGCGTAAGAAAATTCAAAGAACGTTTCTGTAAAACCGCACGCTCGTTTTGCTGTTTTATTATTTTTCTTTTTTTCTTAAACAATGTGTAGCCGTTCTGTTTTTAACGTGGAGAGGTTGTCGTCGTCGATATCGTTGTACTCGAAGCAAGCCAATGGTGCAAGCACGTGTCGGGGGTAAATAAGCAATAACACGCCACCATAGTGCATGTGCACTCAATGTGTACTAAGGGCGTCGCACGGGTCGACCTCTTCGATGCGATTCATGCGAACATTTATTATCGTGTAACCCACGTTTACTAAAGTCACGGAATTAAGAAACAGTCCCATCCACGAGGAAAAATCAACAACTCTTCGTAAAATGAATTTCTCGATAAATATAGAAACTATGTACCTCTTGACAAGATTTCTGCGATCACGGTTCTCGTTGGGTTCCACCTGTCACGCGGTTTCGTCTAATTTCGCCCGCCACGGTTCGCGGTTCGCGTGGTATCCCAGGACGACAGATTGCATGGAATCTGAAGCGGCCTGTATACACTAGCATTTACATATTTCGCATTTGCAAATATTTTGATTTGAGAATTACTCGGAAAAATGGAAGTATCATTGATCCGGGATAGAACCGCAGGTACACCTGTTTATCGCGTCGAATAATACAATTTATATCGTTGATCAGAATGGTTGGCGCGTATACACAGACAGGCATGGGCACATATAAAGAAAGGGTTGTATACACGATGATACTGACAATGAGAGACAGACACACGCGGGTGTTTTCACGTGTACACGCAGCAGCAGCAAGCGAGCGCGCGCGCGCGCTTGTGGTCGCTTGCTTGTTTGCTCGTACGTTTAGAGGAAATACGTAGAGAGGTAGAGAAAAAGAGAGTGGGACAGGCGATGCACACGTAGGTGGGTGGTTGAACCCCTGTTATCACTGGTAAGCGCGGTTTAAAGGCGGTCTGGTTCGGATAAATAGGCTATTGTCAAGGGCAGGTGAATTTTTTCATGCGCAATAGTAGGCACATCAAAACACGGCAGCATTCCAGGTCGATGCGAGAGAACGCACTCCTCTTCCCACACCCTTTATACATATATCGAGCACTTTGCGGAAACACACGAATGGAATTCACGATGTGGTTAACAACACTGTATCATCATGCACGACGTATCCTGAATGCGAACTCTCGATCAGGCATACGCAAAATCCGTTCACGACAATCACATCTGCTTGAGGTGAAAAATTCGGGTCTCCTTTCGTACCCACCATCCCTCTCTCCCCTTTCCGCCCGCGTGCAAGCGACAAATACCGCGTCACTTGGGATCACGAACGCGTGCTTTGACTGTTTTCTTTGATAACCGAATTAAACATCACTCGATTCCGCGGTTCCTCTCATACACGTCAATCTTCACGATTCAATGACACGCACGTATCTTCAACTTTTTTCCGTCGCACGCCTAGACAGCTAAATAGGCGCTCATGTCCATCTTGTAAAGGTCATGTGTATGGTAAGCTCCGCAGTTGTAAACAAGATGTACGCAGGCGCTAACCGCTCGAATGGCGGCGACGGCGGCGACTCGATACGCGATACGCCACGACCGTAAATACACATACGTATGTACGTATTTACGTACACATGCGGTTGTCTCTTTTGCAGTGGCGTAACTATTGTGTCGACTAAACACCGCATTGCGGTGGATCCTTCCGGAGGTCGTTTAAGTTGCGCTACATTCTTTTCACAAATGTAAGTTCTCGATGACTTGGGTTAACCTCTGGCTATATCGAACAATCTATTTTTATCGTTAATACGGATTGCTTGTGAATTTTTAGTCAATTGAATGCTTGTTTCACATTTATCCTTTAAAAAAGACATTTCATACATTGTCTGTGATATTACGTCTATTTAAATACAATGAACGATAAACAAAGAAACAATTATAACAAATATCAATGTAATGGAAAATATGCAAAATATTATGATGATATAATTTTTAAATATTATCATTTTTGTTACGCCATTGCTTTCTTTAATGTCCCACACCGATATACCGCGTCATAATATAGAGACGTGCGCTTGCATGAACATGTATGCATACTTTCAAGTCAAGGTGGACGACTATGGATACACGCATTTTGCTCGCATCGTTCTGGGTATTGGATCCTCATCGGCAGGGTCGTTTGTAAACACACATAAGCAGATAAATAAATTCCTTTATACTAATGGACTATTATAATCATTTTTAATACAGTGTACATGAAGAACAGAATATAATTCTTAATAAGAATAATGCATAATATTGCACAACTCGAAAAGGTAAACACGGACATGGTTAAATTTGCATGAAATCAAAAGGTAAACATTATTCATGTACTTTGGTGGTTTTATTATAATATGTAGATTAATGAAGTACATGTTTTACGAAATAAACGAAGTACTAGATATTTATACACAAGGTCCAGAGTTCGTACTTGCCCAAGCCTGAAATTTTTTGTCCGTGATTCATATCGCGTGTATGGTGATTCAGTAATTATTCAAAGCATTAGACTCACGATATTCGTGTATTCAAAGGGGTATTAATAAACAAAATTTAAATAATTAAGTATACAAATTATATTTGTAACAAAAATATAAAATATTTGTTTTTATTGTTGAACATTTCAGTTTAATTTTATACATAATGATTGAGAAATATTTATATGGACATGATATAAAATTTCTAAATTACATTTTATGTATATATATATAAACTATACTTATCCAAATATAACATTTTACTTATGAATTTGCAAAATTGCAATCTTTATCCCTGACAATGTTTTGGTTATAGTTGTATACAGTAAAGAAATATTACAACTTACCGATTAAAATAGCTTATTCAGCAGTGCTCTTAATACTGATATTATTATCATATATTAATATATGATAGAAAAAATGACTTAGTAGTACCTTACAAAAAAATAGCTTTATCTCTTCTATAATACTTTTCAAATTTATATGCCAATGGAATATGAAACTATATTTGTGTGAACATATTAAATCCCTTATATCAGTATCAGTCTAGTAAGTACTTATGAATTATGTGGCATCCAGATCTGATTAACAACATCCTAGGATATTGTTATATAAAACTTACAAGTAATATAATGTATCGGCAAGAGATTTATGTGGTTCTAGCTGTAAATTTTGACCAACGAGAGAAACAAGCTTATGTGCATATTGACAAGGAGCTGGAACTTTTATAGTACCAGGCCAATTGTAATACAAATGACAAAGCTTATACGTTAGTCGTTGTATATGTTCAGGTTTCATATTTCTACTGTCATATATAACGATATAGCGAGTTGGTGATACTGTTCCTTGACGTATGTTTTGAGAAACTAAGAAGAAATCGTAGACATCTGGCTTTGTTATGTAACAATCCACAATTGTTCCTGGTGAAGGGTTCCTCAATCCCGAGCGCTATAAATAAATATAATAAATAAAGAAATATATATGATTAAGAACTATAAGTTGTTAATATGTAATTTCCTTCTTTCTTAGGCACTTACAGATTTCTCAAATATCCGGCTATTAATGCGTTTTTGAACTATTATTACAGTTAATGTTGGTTCGTAATTTATTTCTATAGCTTTAAATGATGCTAATAGCTGTTTTATCTCATATTTGACAACAATCTCTAATTGTCCATCGCTAACTCCATCTCGATATATGATAATACGATCTGGGTAACGCTTATTATGCTGCAAAACAAAATAATAATAATATTTAAAAATGTATTACAGATAACTAGTATACAGAATATTAATGTATGTATATATACAGTGAATGTTAAAAATTACTTACTTTATGGTAGGCTTTTACAGCCGAAATTAAACATATTTGCAACATATCTACTATCTCTTGGCGTTTACCTTGTATACAGATTTTACTGTGCCAAGTTGTCAATGGCTTATCTAGGCTTGCTACAAAGCCTGCAACACTCCCTTTTGATTGGCCACTACCTGCATGATATACGTCTATACCGCATATCATGCAATTGTCCTAACATATTAAAATTTAGTAATTATGTTTATTTCTTTAAATTAAAATTATAAATATGTATGTACATTTCATCATACCATAGGTATAGCTAAAGCCCAAAGTGCTCCACCCAGCTTACAATTAACTTGTAAAGCAATTTTTTCTGTTATGCTCTTTAATTTGTCACCACGAGAAATAGTTCTAGCCATGATTACTTGAGAAGCTATAGGCATTTCTACACAGCATACTCTAGATATTGAAGAATATATTTTTTAATATGGAAACTATAAAATATGCGTATAAAGTGTTTTACCTTTTTACAGCAGAATATCTATCAGTTCTGTTTGTAGGAAACACAATAACCATTAGATTAGCCGTTTGTTGGATACTCTTTCTTAGTGCATGTACATATGTTTCAATTCTATCATCTCTTAAGCAAACCATCTGTGGGTCTCTAACAGTCATACCCATAACTCTTGTAACATTTTTGAACATACCAGCAAACTCTCGTGTACACCTTGTATCTTTTTGGCAATACAAGATGAACCAATGATTCAGATGAGGCTAAAAATATCATTATATTCTAAATGTCACTATCAAAATATTAAATATGTAATATATAAAAGTACCTACAGTTCTTAAAAGAGCATTTCTAGACACTATTGAACCCCAATCTATAGGACGATCAAGTGAAGGTGTAACCTTTGTATTTCTACCAAAGAACACGCACTCAGGTTCAAGAGTTCTGCCTGTAAATTCTATTACATCAGGTTCCAGATATAAACCCCACTCAGCTAATATTCCCCGTGGTACATCATTATTTTGTATTTCTTGCACAAAATGTCTAATTATATCACGTCGGGCATTGGGAGTCATTTGAGTCACTGCCATGAGATCCTTCATAATTCTAAAATCTGAACGAACACTATTGCTCAAACTTGCTAAGTAACATAGCTCAGGAACCAACAATATCATTTTTTCTTGTGTCTACATATAAAATTTGTACAATGGAATTTGAGATGGAATTTTTCGTTTCATGACATTGTGACATTTGCGTTTGATTGCTTGGAGAACTTCATTACTTACCTGACCAGTAGATGATTTAAATTTATTGCAATGAACTAAAAGTGGTTGATTTTTGTCTTTTATCTCTATATTCCAATGAAACTTATAGTAATTTATTAAAGAAACTTTATCAGTTCCTTTAATAAATTCATATGTTGGATCCTTATCCCATGCAATGTCATCAACACGATAAGTTCTATTATTATATCTTGTAAAAACGGATAACCCAATTAACTCTCTTATAACAGCATCTTTGAAATTCGGTTTACCTCTGAAGTTGATCCTGCATTGTTGTATTTTACAATAAAATAAAATTAACTATAATATTACATTTTTTATGAAATTATTTGCAAGTCTTACATTATATCACGTATTGTTTCTGTACGCATGACGCGATGCCGTGCATCTATGCATAATTTTAAACCCCCTTCATATTCAGTAATTGCTGTTGCATAGCCTGGCCACACTTCCAATTTATGTTGTGGTATAGGATGTATTCCCTTTGGATTAAAATTATGTTGGCCAATGCGAACTAAACTAAGCGATCGTAAAACACGGCCAAGTAAAACATTGAAAAATGGAATGTTCTCAGACATGGTTTGTTGCTTCTTATATATTACTTTTAATTCCACTTTTGACTGATCCATAGGATGTATAGATTCAAGGATAGTTATCTAAAAATTGCGAACCATATAAATCTATGTTTGTGTTCTTTTAAAGTTTCATTATTGCTTACATCTTGCTGTAACTTCTGTGGTAAATAGAGTGTTACTCCATCAAATACTTTTGTTCGTCCAAGTGCTTGTAAATGTTGATTAAGAAGTTTTCTACGAAGTGGTCTTGACTCAATATCAGGATTAAACTTGACTTCATAATTGAACAACCCTTTTCCAGAACTTAATTTGAGGCTTATATAATTACCACTTAACTGTACACTAAAAATTTATTGCTATTTTCTAATTTGTTTCGCTTAATTTTGTTGTTATTATTAGGTATTTTATTAGGTTATTACAGGTATCTTTGCAATCATTAAATACAAAATGATTAAAATTGATGGTATAAAATGATTACTCATTTTCACAATGGAATTAATGGAATTAATGTACATGTACTTGGTGGCATTTACAGTCGTGTTCTGAAAACAGAGCCTTATATGCAAAACCTTCATTCTGTATTTTTAGGATATTTTCTAATGAAAAATTATCCTTTGATCATATCATAATTGCAGAGACATCTTGTACATATATCAATACTTACGAAGTTCCACTTGTTCCTTGTCGAGATTCTGGTTTAAGTGCTGCATATGGTTCAGATGTACTTTTTGTTTCTTGTACTGTCATATCGGATAATTTACCTAATACTCCTGCATCATCAAAAGATTGTACAGCAATGTCTGGTTGTTTTTCAGCTAAGCTATAAAAACATTTTTATTTCGTTTTAATAATACATATACTTGTAACATGTATTTTATGTTTCTTACAGCATATTTTGGTGATTATATAGAAGAGAATATACCTCACTGATTTCAATCACTTTTAAATATGTACATTCTTGGGAACGCAGTTCTCGGCAACTTTTCCTTAAACATATAATCGCCGCTTGGATTTAATTTGAGTTATTTATAAAACCACCTTTGGTACTTTTTATTTTTGGTTTGGGTTAGATTAATCTCTTTATCCCTGAGGTAGTTTACGGTTATCTTAATGTACAGACTTGATGATATTATGTATGTGTTTATGGCTCTCACATAGCTAAACTAATTATACGTTAAGTTCGTTTCTTACTTTTTTGCATTTACAAATTAAAATGTGATACGTATGAAGTTCATATTATGAATGCATCTTAGCAAGAACACATCTATAATATCATCATGTCCATACATAATGGTAAATCAACCCTAATCCAAGATAAAAAGTAGCAAAAATATTTTTATGAATATCTCAAAAAAACTAAATCCACCAAGTGGTAGTTATATGTATAAGAAAAAGTTATTCAGCATGTTGATCTCAACAACATATTTGAAAATTATTAAAATTGGTGAGGTATATCCTTTTCTTACATGATCCTTAAATTAAGAAAAGAGACTTGTAAATTTAAGTGATTTTATTAAATAATATATTAAATGATTGATTCTTAATGTAACAAATACATTTTTGTAATTATTATCCGGAAGGTAGTATGACATTATACTATTTTTGGAAAGATGAAAATACATTTAAAGATATAATTGAAAATAATATACCTATAATTTGTCATACATACCCTGTAGCTTCAGGTTTGTCGATTGACAACTCTCTATCTGGACTAGCTACTTCTACTAGTTTGGAACTTGATGGACTAGCAGATTGCATTGATTTTAATGTGCTTAATAAATTTCCTCTTCCATGTCCTGTTTTAGAACTGGATGGTATTTCAATTGGATTAGGAACATTATGTTGTGTTATAGCTGAATCTTCAGATTTTTTCTTTTCTTTCATGAGCTTTAAAAGAATAGCTCCTCTTCCTTTACCAGTTTGTTTTCCCTTATCTTCTTCCATTTTTCATATATATACTGTAATATAATTTAATTTTGTTTTACACGAAGGTATTATAAATAAAAACATCAAAACAATTATGATAACTACATATAATAATTTTGCATGAGAACTTCCACTATTGTGTTTTTTAATAGCAAACAATTCAATAATTCAATAATGAAACATAAAAATGAGAAAATTAAAAATGTTAGAAAAATTTCAGCGCAAATTACTTACGAGAATTTTTTTTTAAAGCATAAAACTTTATGACAGTAAAATATTGAATTTATATTTTCATATATCGATTCATAATTTAATTTAGATATGAGTAAAAGAAATGTATATTTTATGAAATTTTTGTGGAAATTTAAATATATTATATAAGAATACTCAAAAAATAAACACATACAATTACTCGTAAATTAAATAAATACGAAACGAACTCTGAAAGTAAGACACGTGTAGCGAGAACAAAAATTGTTTAAAAAATAAGTTTATTTAACATTCCGAATATTGTTTATATATCGATAACAAAAATAAATTTTTAATCCATATCGATTTTTATATTTTATTATTTATTTTATTATTAAACAACATTTAAGCTATTTCAAATAATTATTTATAAAGAATACAGGTCACCTTTTAATAGGAAGCAATAATATTATGCTCAATGCATTACATATAGATGTTTTATATACATATCATATTAATTTAAAGTTAAAGTTTAAGACGAAGTTTCAGGCAAAGTTTTGAAATATATCTATTCTTTTTCAACGTATTATTAAGATGCATGAAACAATGATAAAGGAAAAGAAAACAAGATATAAAATGGATAGACAGATAGATAAAAATTTTACCTCTACTAAACAATATGAGTATATAACAAGAATCCACGTAAGAAAATGCTTTGAAAACTAATGTAAAACAGTACGTACTTGTCGCATGTTTTTCAATATTTGCCGCTACTTTTTATATACATATAATGACAGAGAGAAAATCTCTGGCAGTTAGAATGTGGTCACATGGTCACGGTCACGGTTGTTTTCATATAAACAGGTCTCACACTCACATACAGAAGCGAGTACAGAAGAAACACTTGACATTCAATGCTTTTTTGTGTCCCACGTTTTGGGGGTCACCTGACTCCCCATATCGCTTCCATGTTACATGCGACATTATCGATTCAGCATAGTAGTGGGTTCAATTAAAACAGAATTTTCCTATGAAATTATAAGTATGATCAGAGAGGAAATTTTCAAAGAGGATGATATAGAATATGGTAGCTTGTGAAGGAAGTGTATAGAATCCTATACTTCGGCATCTGATTAGAACGGTAATTTCGTGCAGAACCTATTACATTCTTAACAATTTCTGATTTTAATATGTTCCGATTGCATAAACAACTTTATTATTATTAACAACTCATTTTAGAAACTATTAAATGAAACTATTTTTTATTTTAGAACTATTAAAGGAACTAAAAGTCTAAAATTCTTAAACAACAATCTTTTTAATGCAAAAAAGTGCGAATTTTGCAATCTATAACTTCGACTTGTTTCTACTTGCTTAATGCCAATGGAAATAGTAACGCACGAGAAATTTTGTAATGAAAAATAAATCGTCTGGCCTACGTAGAGGTGCAACCTTACCTTTTAGTGGCTGTTGATATCATGGTTGATGACAAGCTCGCGTTCGCGACACCTCGGGTGTGAAATACGGAGGGGCAATAGAGGCAAAAATTCTTAAAGATTCTATCGGTAAAACAGCAAGACGTCGATAAGCTGATGAGACAAATATCACGTCCCATCGGTGATAAGATCACTAAGGAGTTGTTTGTAATAATTCCTATGTTCGCAGCAGAATATCGTAGATGGCGTAAGAAATATTCAGATTTTTTTGACAGATCGGTATTTTATAACATGAGACACAAAGCTCCATTTAATGTCATGTCTATCCTGTCCTTAGTCGATCGTTATACTTACATATTTATATTTATTATACAAATGTGCATGCGTTATTAAACAAGAACACAAGAGGTCTATATGCAACGTTCTCTTTCTATTCCTATAGCGCTTTTTTAGCTCGCTCACGTACTCTATCTTGATACCTCTATGGTCGAGGTCGAGATCGACAATTTGATAGGAGGTCAAGTTTTGTAGGTTATTTTATTAGCCAACGTAGATTTGCTGACCTCACAGTAATGCCTGAGGACAAAATTTATCTGCTGGCGTCATTCGTATATCCGAACTGATAAGTTATTTTAGAGGCTAATTTAATGACAATTTTCAAGTCTTTTACATCATAGTCGAAACTTGTTTATATGATCATGATCTAGATCATTTATATGACCGTGGTTGCGACTATTCATTCTTAAAATGATTTGAAATTGAGAATACTCAACAATAGATGAAGATAAAATATCTACATCAATACATCTAACGTAACCTAATTTGAGGCACTAATAGTAGCAAATAGAGAATACAAATTTCAAAAGAAAAATTTAAGGAAAAATTGTAATTTATTTGTTGCAGTAGATATTGTTACACGAAAATTTGAGACATGAAATATATTATTTTAAAATACACCGTAAGACATTTTAGAAATTTTTTGTAATTGTTTCCTTTGATCATATTGTTACTTAAAAAGAGTTAGAAACTAATTTCTATTTGCTCTATGATTAATCCTAATTCTTTCGGCTTCTCTTTTAATTTCGGAAGCTAACAAACGTTTAAACCAATGTTTTGCACGTTTCTTACTATCATGGTCTTCGTCTCTGTAATTCCTTTTTGCTTTTGGCACTTGGCATGAACAAAGACCGTTTGTAACAATAATACTCTCTGTGACAACCAATGTGGCCTCGCAAATCTTACCCAAAGACGAGCAAAAATATCTGCTAACAGTGGGAGGAGAATTGCGAAAAACTCGTAGGCTTCTTCGATTATTGAAGGCATCGTAATCCGCGCGATTCATTCAGTCGCGACGAGATCACAAGTTAGCACAGAGAACGGTCGTTTTTGAATGTCTAATATTCTTAAAGAAAGCTCAATTCAATATATAATAATAATTTTTGTTCGTTGATCCTAATAGTCAATGCCTAATAATTTATTCAAATGATCAATGTATTACAAGTCCGAAATTTTAGAGAAGAGAAGAAGTGTTACAATGTATAAAATCCTTACCTTGCTTACATATATATACTACCGATCGCACTTTATTTGGATTGAATTGGAAATATCGCACTAAGTGATATATCGATTAAACTGTTTAAGTATAACTGTTTGAAGACTGATTGATTTCAACTCGCGTACTGTATGCTTTCAACTCCTGATTAACGACTAACGAACAATGAATGACTGGCTGTTCAGATTTACTTCTTGATGTTCACTCTTGTAGGATCTTATACTACAATTAGTTTATTAACAATAAATGGATTGTACAGATATTGATTAAACAGGAAACGATGATTGTTTGACGTGAACTAAATACAACAACGTGCTATAATTCAGACAACTAGATAGTTAATTTGCAACTCTCGTCACCACGGATCCAACGCTCTCTCTCTCACGCGAACCACACTCTCTGGACAACGCAGTTCGCACTCTCTGACTTCTCAACAAATACTCTGCGGTTTTTCCACTGACACTGCCTGTTCATTCGTCTTTCTCCCTTAACATCCCTTTGTCTTCTGTCATAGCCCCACCACGCACGTGTTAGCGTAACCGCTCGTAGCCAGAGTCACAGAGTCAGTCTGTCACACAAGAGCGTGTCTGCGATATCTGCGAAACCTGACACCTAATCAGAATGAGATAAAAAGAATGTAAACAAACGAAAACTTCTCTAATACGCGTTGCTGAATACCTTTCAGTTTCATTTGAAACAGTGAAAGGAACAGAGCTTTTTAATATGAGTGCCGCGTACGCGAAACGATTTGAAGCAGTATTCTTGTGTTGCCACCCAAAAGGGCCAAAATTGAGTTTCCCGAGTGCTGCTAAATATATGCACAAGTCGGTACAGTTTGTTAAGAAGTGGGTAGACCGATATAAGGAGACAAAAAATGTCGACGACTTCCAAAATGGGGGGTTAAAGAGGAAGACCGATATCCGACGAGACAAAATGATTCTCCGGCTTTTCGAGAAGAATCCGACTCTCTCATTACGGAAAGGTCAAGTATTTTTGGCTAAAAAGGGTATAAATATCAGTATAATGACACTGAAACGGCGTTTAGACGAATTTGGTGTTAAGTGGCAAAGTACATTGTTAAAACCGATGCTTTCAAAAAAGCACGTCGAAAATCGTCTGGCATGGGCGAATGAAAACAGAGATCGTGATTGGAGTAATATAATATTCACTGATGAATCTTCGTTTTGGGCATGGTGTCCTATTAGGCGTGCTTGGACTATCCATGGAAGAAGGATGATTCAAAGAAGTGTAAAACACCCTATAAAAGTGCATGTTTGGGGTTGCTTTAACGCACGCGGTTTTGGGACTTTGTGCGTCTTTACAGACAATCTGAATGCACAAAAGATGGTGAAATTGTACCAAAGGGGACTTCTCACATCCGTGAAACGTTGGTTCAACCAAACCGAGGACCAATGGATATTGCAAGAAGACAACGACCCTAAACATCGAAGTCGCATCTGCACCCAATGGAAAGCGAAAAACGCCATCACAGTACTTCCTTGGCCATCGCAGTCCCCTGATGCAAACCCTATCGAAAATGTGTGGTCCCTAATGAAATGCAAGCTGAGAGGAAGACGTATCACAAAAATAAGAACACTTGTACATCACATTCGAAAGATATGGAGGTCGTTACCAGAATCCTATGCCTTTTCCACGAAACTATTCGATTGAAGGACCGACGACACATTGATGGGTCTGTCGATGCCTCGGCTTTCTCGCGACATTGTTTATGGTTCAACCGATATCTCTTAGGCCTTTTGTCCACGATACTACACTCTTAAATAGTTTTCTGAAAAACTCGACTGAACTCTTAACTCTTAATTCAACTCGACTAATTTTTCACTCAACTAAACTTTTCTCTAAGTGGCTACGCTTATTTATACTAAAACTATCATGATATAATTATCACGTGACGGTTTATTCCATGGTAACGCGGAGTTTGGCACGTAATTATTTCTGCGGATGCTGCAGTCTTCGTTTCTGCTGACGTCCTTTCGAAGGTATTAGGGTTTCTTCTTTAGAAGCACTTGCTGCTGCATTCCTTTCGCAGTGTTAGTTTCTGCTGATGATAAGTCGTACTCTCTTTGACACGTAGTTACCTTTGCTGATGCCGATACTTGATACCTTGGCGCGCTGCAGTTGCCTGTTTATCGTACGGGGTATTGTGATGGGGAGAGCGCGCGCAAGGCGGTGCGTGCCAGCGGACGTTTCATTGTTCCTCGTTTTGATTTCGATATTCTTAGAGCAGGTTTTAATTTTCTTCAATAATATTGTTGTGCATTTGTTTGTGGATTTATTGCGATATTAAAGTATTCGTACGCGTCGTATTTTTTATTTCTCTTAAGCTTTCTGTTCTTAATTCCACTTTCCCAGAGTTATGGCTCGCGCTATTCGCGAGTTATGACGTATTCCTTTTCCGGTTTCACGTTACAGCTCGTATGGAGCGCGAAACGTGACACATATGTTATCTTGATTTTACTTTCGAGTTTTCATCTCACTTTTGTACATGTATAAAATTAATAATAGATGATTGTCGATGGGCAGGCGTATGGGGTACGAGTATTAGTAGAGATAGGGAATTTTGTGCAATTAAATTTCAAAAACATTACAAATATAAAAATATAATTGAATAAAATACAAAATTTGTTTGAAAGGAGTCTAAGACAAACATACGATAACCATAACAATAACCAGTTACGCACCATTAGCATTAATAAAACTTTATTTATAATCGATATACATTGAATTGCTAAGTATATATATATATATATATATTTTTTTTTTTTATATTATATATATATATTTATTTATAGTCAATTATTTACAGGAGTCACGTTTTCGCATGATTAATTAAAATAGAATTATTACAATAAACTAATAGAGTAAATCAAACAACAATGAATCGGACGCTAGAAGAATCCGACATGCTTCATTCTGTAAAACTGTGTGCACGACTTTACAAGTTCGATGGCAAGATGTCTCTTACAATTTAAGTTCACTGTACATCGTGCACGTTCAGGTGGACGCTTCGTACACACGTATCGTATTCGACTCTTACCTTTGTTAGGTATGGCACTTAACGCATTCGTGCGCGTCTCACGATGCCACGTTCGAGTTTTAATCTTATCGAACGCGAGCTCGTGTGTGTAGAGATTTCCCTAAATTGGACGCATGTTTAATTCATGCCAATAATCTTTTGGCCGGCGTCTTGAAAATTCATATTTCTTGTTAGATAGTACGGTAAAAAGATAATCTTCTCTATGTTCGAATCTATGGATCATTCGATAGACTCGAAAAAGTTTGGAAAAGCTAATTTTCAATAGCCTAATCATCGTATCACAGGCCAGTTTCGCTTTCTTTGATTCGATGATCGATGTTATTTTAAACAATTATCTAAGCATCACATAGTACCAGCTCGTTGAATAAATGCGAATGCTGATTGTCACGTTCTCCACCGATCTTCCAATTATCTTGCGACTCTTTCGATACGAGCTGAAGCTTTTCCCAACATTTTTCTTTCTCAGAAATAACGACTTCTTTGAACAAATAAATTAAATATCGATTAAAAATCATTATCCCAGCCGGATAAGTCGTCAGGAGGAGGGGGATCCGAATCCGGAGGATACTCGTCAAAGTTCGTTGTATCGGTGGCACTTTGAACTCGTGGCATGATTGGAGGTTCGAGAGTTCTCGATCTGAGGCCTTCCCAGTTAAACCCATCGAACCATCTAAATAAGAAAATAGGATCGTTGATAAACAATTTTTCTCTCTTTTCCTTTACACGCAATTAATTAACTTTTTACGCAACTAATGTAAATTTTGATACACCTACTTATGTTTTTGTATTTCGCTAATGCCACCTTTTTGGTATCCAAGACGCTCTGCAGGATTATCCCTTAAAATAAATAATTAATTTCACGATCTATCTGATAATCAATCGATGGATAGTAACGAGGATATAAAATTAGTATTTTTTCCTGTATAAATTAGAATTTAATTATTACCTGCACAGCTTTTTAATCAATGCAGTCGCATTTCGTGTGATCGATCTAGGAAATTCTATAGCGTCGATTCCTTTTAAAATGATGTTATAAGTTTTCATTGGATCGCCTCCAGTGAATGGCGGTGTACCCGTGAGAAGTTCAAACATCAGTACACCAAGGGACCAGTAATCGGCGCTGATATCGTGTCCCTTATTTAAAATAACTTCCGGTGCAACATACTCGGGTGTACCACAGAAAGTCCACGTTTTTCTCCCGTGATCCAAACGCTTGGCAAAGCCAAAGTCAACTAGTTTTACGTATCTAAAAAATATTACTAGCATTTACGTCGATGTTACATTGCTATTGTCACATCTATGTACAGTGATACGTGTCGGAGGAAATGTTCTTTATCTCATCCTGTACGTTAGATGTACGTTAAAAATCATCTTACCCTTGACTATCAAGCAAAAGATTCTCCGGTTTGAGATCTCTGTATATAATGTTCCTAGAGTGAAGATAATCGAAAGCTTCGACGACACAAGCGGTGTAAAATCGTGTCGTACCGTCGTCAAAATGACCTTTATCCCTTAGAACAGTCCAGAGTTCACCACCAAGGCAAGCTTCCATCAGCATATAAAGATATTTCCTGTCTTTGAACGTTTTGAACAGCTTCACGACAAAGTCGCAATCAGCTTCACCCATAATTCTTTTCTCCGACATAATATGTTGCTGCTGTCGTGTTTCAACGATCTGGGCTTTCTTCATCTGTTTTAGAGCGAACGATCTACTGCTGTCCCCAACTATTTGAACCAATTCGACTCTTCCGAAACCGCCTACACCTAGAGTAGCCAGTGGCCGAAGATCTTGTAGCCTTAAATCTCTGAATTCCTCGTTCAACCTGTATCAAAGCGTTATTCGGATGCTGGATTCGTTCAATTTATATTTTGTACGATCGTTAATTACACTAACTTTTCGCAGGTACACTCTCGTCAGAACTTGAAATAATTGCCAACGAGTAATAAAAGAATAAGCGAAAATGTCTTTCTAGCCTGAAATATTACCTAATAGCGATCTAACGTAATCAGAGTATTTTTAAGAGTAGTTATGCTCTTAAATTACATTAATACCGCATTAATAGGGTTGATCAACAACTAGTTAGTTTCTAATCTTTTCCATTTTTTCCGTGTTATGCGAGCCTCTATTCTAAGCGACGCGGCATTAATGCAAATTGCTGGCACGTCTCGAAGAAAAAAGCGAAACGTTAGCTTAATTGTCGAATCATTAGCACACACATGGTTGTACCGTAACGCGAAACTTACTCCGAGATAGCACGTTCTATTCTCCCATCCTAGGTAGTAAGCGTGAAACATAACATATAGATACACATAGACCAGGGATTTAACAGACGATTCACGATCATGATTATGGTCGTGTATAATTAACGTTCATGAGAGTTAACGCGGTTATTAGTAATAAAGCCACGTTTTACCGGCGTACGATCGGATTACGAACTGCAAGTTCATAAAGGCTCACCTTCTACGTTCCACGAGTTCGTCTTTATACCGCGTACGAATTTCGTCCAGCGACGAGATTAGCTGATTGAACGTTTCACGGTCTATCACCAAGCAACTCACTCCTTCCGGATCGTCAGCGATTATGTTGGCCGTTCTCAGGTCGTCTCTGTGGAAACGTTTCGTGCACTTTAATATTTAGGATGATACCGTGGGATTATGATGAGACGAAAGTGTGACATACAGTCTGTCACACAAGAGCGTGTCTGCGATATTTCTGTAAATATTTATATATTTGTAAAAAAATTTATATGAATTGAATCTACATCTAAAACACTAATACGCTATTACTTAGTAGGGTGTCCAATCTCCTCCATTAGCGATTATAGCTTGACATCGTTTCGGCATACTCTCGACTAATTTTTGAGCGTAGGATTCTGGTAACGACCTCCATATCTTTCGAATGTGATGTACAAGTGTTCTTATTTTTGTGATACGTCTTCCTCTCAGCTTGCATTTCATTAGGGACCACACATTTTCGATAGGGTTTGCATCAGGGGACTGCGATGGCCAAGGAAGTACTGTGATGGCGTTTTTCGCTTTCCATTGGGTGCAGATGCGACTTCGATGTTTAGGGTCGTTGTCTTCTTGCAATATCCATTGGTCCTCGGTTTGGTTGAACCAACGTTTCACGGATGTGAGAAGTCCCCTTTGGTACAATTTCACCATCTTTTGTGCATTCAGATTGTCTGTAAAGACGCACAAAGTCCCAAAACCGCATGCGTTAAAGCAACCCCAAACATGCACTTTTATAGGGTGTTTTACACTTCTTTGAATCATCCTTCTTCCATGGATAGTCCAAGCACGCCTAATAGGACACCATGCCCAAAACGAAGATTCATCAGTGAATATTATATTACTCCAATCACGATCTCTGTTTTCATTCGCCCATGCCAGACGATTTTCGACGTTTCGCGTACGCGGCACTCATATTAAAAAGCTCTGTTCCTTTCACTGTTTCAAATGAAACTGAAAGGTATTCAGCAACGCGTATTAGAGAAGTTTTCGTTTGTTTACATTCTTTTTATCTCATTCTGATTAGGTGTCAGGTTTCGCAGATATCGCAGACACGCTCTTGTGTGACAGACTGTATAGTATATCGACTACGTACATACTGTGGTAACGTCCTATATTTGGCAAGCAAAGAATAAAAATTACAAGTTAAATTTTTCTCCTCCGTCGTTGTTTATCGTTTTAATATCCAAAATTCTTCTTTTACACCGATTTTTTAATAACCCTATTTTATAATAATCTAACGAAATTTGAAACAATTACCCTTGAAGCGCTTTCTCGCCGAAGAAATCGCCTTTGCTTAACATCCTGATGTACTTTTCTTCCGGAGTATCGGGCTGCTTTATCGTCACGCGAACTTGCCCTTTGCTTATTATGAAAAACGTATCTCCTCTTGCTCCTTGTCTGATTATGTAATCCCCATTGTTGTAAAAGGTCTGTAAAAGTACGTACACGATATGGAATAAACGAGAAACGAGAGAAATATCATCGAGAAGATACCAAAGCTTACCTCTTCCAATACGTCTGAAATTTTGATTAAAGTCTCCTCGGGCAAATTCTTGAAGATAGGAACGCTGGAACAAACAAAATCACGTCGTTCGTTAAACGTGTGTTCGCCCTTCCACAATTATCGCGTGGAAATGATTTTTACCTCTTTAAGAAATCCGTGTATTCGGCCTGCCGCGAGAGGCCGGTTCTCATCATAATCGTTTGGAAGCATTGTCGATCGATGGCCCATAGCTGGCAATCTGTAGCCGCTGTTATCGTTGCTGTTCTCTTACAATTGTAAAGAATTGCCAGCTCACCGAGCACCTTGCCCGGTGCCAGAGTGCTCAAGTATTTGCCATCGCGAGACACTTCCACTTTACCCTCTGCAAACAGGATCGAATAATTAGTATTTGCTGGATCTGTCAAACATCGCCTGGTCATCATTTTCGTGCCACGCAACGTACAGTATCATCGAGCGGGATGTGATTTTTCCTGAGAACACAATTTATTATTTTTTTTTTTTTATCAAATTAAACGAAAGTAAAGACCAAACGAAGATTTTTCGTTTCTTGGTCGAAAGAACAAAAGTTTCTCGATATGCTTTTCTTAACGAGGTCAAAAGATAAATTTCGACTAACAGCGCAGGCGAGGTCGCGTTTCGACAAAGTTTTCCACTTGTTCACGCTAACAAACGATCGACCGTATCATGCGCGTTAAGGAGGTGACTTTTGTTCATCAGTTAATACAACCAGATGACGCAATTGTTGGCGCAAATATCGATTATTACAAAATTCGAGTAATACCTGCGTCGTTTGTTACGCACGATGGAACCTGGCAGGATAAGCTATGGATCACGCAGATGTACTTTTTATGAAATCTTCATTTTTCATGTTCGTCGTAGTTGAAATTCGTATTACATTTTTGCAATTCACGCTTCTGGATAACTTAGAATGTCTAATATTTCAATCTGAAGTAACTCGATAGATGTAATTACGCTATCTCGAAAATCCTGCAATCCAGCGGACGCATGCTGTTGAAATCTTCGCAGCAGATAATCAAAAACACATTAGACGACTCGTCAAGCTTATGCTATATAACGCATACAAATCATATTCTTCTATCATATGTAGAAACATTTAAGATATAATCATATCGACAGAATCAGATTTTTCAAAATTCCTTTCATCGATCGTACTTTTATTCGATGATAAACCGCGCCGCTATCATCGAAGAAGCGGTTCTAATTGCATATCAATCTATTGTATATCACAATAAATTAGGATAACAGTCGAGGGGTTAAATTGCACTGTTTAACAAAGTTTTTAAATATCCAATGTTGATAATAATCATTTTTTAGATAACGTTACACCGAGCTTCTTTAGGAATGCTTTATTATGATAATTGCGTGGCATTAAACTGCGTGCGTCACTAAAAAATCTCGCACGACAAAAATCACAAGAAATCTTAAACGCGACGAAAAGTAAGAAACATCTTGTAAAACTGGTAATTTTGCGGTTGTCCGAATGGAGCAAATTGCGTCACGCGGCAGCGTGTAAAGATTGCCCTCTCTGCTATAGTAATCAACATTTTTCAACGTGTCGACGCGAGTGTGGACCGGATGTAATGAACGTACGTAGTTATCTCAGACCCAATCCCTTAGTGCACAATGGGCCTATTCATAAAAGCATCCGGTACCTGTGCAGTTTTCTGTTCGCTTACCGTTAACGTGTGCATTGTATACTCGATTTCGCCCACGTTCTTGCTTCTCCGATTAGACTGTTTGTGCCGCTATTACCGACCGTAAACAATTCTTCCGAGCGCTATTCTGCAATTCGTCGTTTCTTTCTTTGCTCCACTCGGAGAACGTAAAGCGGAGGAAACTGCCGTCTACCTGGCGGAAGTTCCCTTATGCGGTTTAGTAATTTTTCACGTATTGGCAAGATACTGTCGACTTTTAAATTTTCGTTACCGATACTCGGCGTGCAACTGGTGATTTTTAGGCGTCGCTGTCGCATCGCGTACAATAAAGTTGCGATTATTTTCTTCGTGTTAACGTAGGAAACGTTACGAAAAATGGGGTTTAAGACTATGCGAACTCGTACTATTCACTGGGAGGAACGAAGAACGTCCGATCAACGTAAATACTAAAGTCGATCCTTTCGGCGATCGATATAGCGTGGATCGGTGAAAATCTGCAAATTGATTAACTAACGCTATGGTGGTTTGCATGGGAATTCCGAGAAACGCATACTCGTTCGTGACAATACTCTCTCTGTAAGCGAATCGACTTCATCTCGACTCGTTAGATCCGCGTTTCTTTTCTAGGAAAAGCGCCAGCCGTAGCAGAAATAGATCGAGGAAGGGAGAGTAATTGTTAAATGAAAACGATTAGCCAATCATAGCTGACTGTTGCCGCTATAAATATTCGTCACGAGTTGGTAATAATCGGTTGGCACGATGTAAACTTCAAGTTGAAATATTACCGATGCCTACGCGAAGAAAAAGATGAGAGAGATCTATGAACACGAACTCTTCCGTGATAAATGACATTTGGCCTTCTTTAGGTGCTGGGAAACGTCTAATTCGTTTCCTCTATTACTTTCTACATTTTCTATTCGTAGTAATCGTCTTTTCTCGTTAAGCGAGCTACTCAGCAGCGAAACCGATCGATTACGTTTTCTAAAAATTTCATCCATTTAATAGCAGAATCCATAAGCAAGCGTTTAACTTTATAATCAGTTTGGTTTCCGTGTGATTTGAAATGGCAATGGTCGAAAGAAACGAAATTGGTATCGCAAGGATATTGCTTTCATCGAGACCTTCACGAAGAAGGAAAGAAATAAAGGAAGAAGCAGCTGTGTATCATCGAATCAACTCGTTACAACGATTATTCACCTTTATACGAACAATCGGAAAGATTTCTTAATGTTAAACGAATTTTTCAGATCACCGAGCTCAAAGTTTCTATACCTCGACAGAGCGATTGGCTAGTATCTCCGTTTTCTCCGATCATCCGTCGCATAAAAGTCAGGTAGACACGTGAAAGCTTGGTTTTTGCGAAGCTCGACAAGAGCTTGGAGCATGTTTCTTAACGCGTAACTCGTTCCGCCACTCGGTATATCGTATATCTGTCGTGGAGGCGTGCTCTTCTCGATTAAACGAGGCCACACAGCCGCTTCTTCCAGTGCATGGATCTCTTCGCGTTGTCTCGTCTTTCGCGAAATGCTTGATTTACTGTTGCGCCGGCATAATTTAAACCGTCGAAGGTGATTCACTTTAGCAACGAAGGCGCAACGTTCAGCCTTTTAGACGAAGATGGCGAGCAAACGAGAGAGAAAAGGATACGCATTCGGCTCGCTCCAGGTTTCACGCGCGTTCCTCTTTTCTATTTCTGGCGCGTCTACAGCGCGTTCATGATTCGTTAGGACTGTACTGTAATTCGGTAATACGTAGATATTTTATCAAAGAGAGGGTTGAGAGAAGGGGATAGTCCACGGCCGTATTGTCCCGTGAACGTTGCTTTCACTTCCTCGCGTGCATATAACGTATCCTGTCAAGAACGAGCCGGTACAAAGCGACTTATGTTGCGAACCGGTTTCGAACCGATGCGATTCTCCGGGATAACCGAGCATTCTTCCACTCTTCTTTGGGCTTTGCCGATCTATCAGTTTGGCTCAGTTCGCATCGAACGATTACGACTGCCGCTTAAAAGTTTTGCGTCGGTTACTCTACCGGAGAACAGAGCTTGAACCTTCAAATTGTAAAACGTACTCGTACGAATGGAGATTCGAAGTTTCCTACGATCCTGTGCGGCAGTGTTAACGCGTTCACCGTGGCACGGGGCATAAGGCCCCGTAACGAACCTTCCTCTGGGCTGCCGCCTCTTTTTTACGGAACTTTCGCCAATTTGCGAAACTGATGTTATCGTCATCTTTCCACGTTTCTTAACGAAATAAACGCTAATTAAGTAATGAAGTTACGTAACACGCAATAATAGCAAAAATGTAACGACTTGTTGGTTGTACGGGTGTTATTTATCTCGTGCTGCTAATGTATTAATGTATTAATTAAATGAATTTGGATTAAAATAATCGTAATACGTTGTAATATATCTGACAAATTTGTCAAATATGGAAATGCGATACAAAACATACGCCGAAATGAGTAGGATACGGTAGAGTCCCGTATCGTGAAATAAAAAAGTCCTTAAAAGAATCCGTCGCAGTGAACGCGTCAAGCTATTTGCGACGATGATCTCATAGCGTCGATTAATCATTTTTATTCTTTCATATTTCCGCGTAGATTTAAAAATATGTATCGTTTAAGATTACACGCGCGAACGAACGCTTCTCAAGGTGTTTTATCGCGATTTGCTTATTTCCTCCGAATAGATTAACATGGTGGTGTCGTTACGAGGATTTTCTGCTTCAAAGTCCGTTCACATAGCGAAGCGGTAAACGAACGGAGAAAACGAGACCCCGTGCACCTGAAGGTTAAACGTTCAGCCACGATGAAAGCCCGCGTCCCGATAAAAATTCCTCGCGTGACGGATACTCGAGAAAGTTATTTCCTCGTAAACTATAAATAACGATAGCGAAAAGCGTTTCAAAGGACAAGGTTTCGGAGCTGTGCCAACGCGAATTTCACCAGAACGTTCGTACTTGACATTAATATTCAACATCTCGAGGGACGATCGTAAAGTTTAATTTTTCCCACAGTTCTTTCAAATCTTCGCTGACCTCGTATTACGTTCCGCTATATCTTTTCCAACGTATTACGTTATATTATCGTAGGAAGTGATCGTAAATAAAGTATTTATCCGGATGTTCAATAGGAGTCGCGTTACAGCACGACGGAGCGTCTGATTACTATACGAAAGGCAGAAAATAAAAAAAAGAAAAAAAAAAAAAAAAGAAAAAAACTTCGGTTTCGAAAATGAGAAGGAGATCGAAAATCTAGGAACGCGCTAGCTCCTGGTACTTATTGTGTGTAATGCAATACGGTAACGCAATACGCTAATGCCTGAATAAGAACATACTCATTTACATAGGTTGCTCCATCTTGTAATCGAGGTTGTCCCTTATTTCTAATTCGTTATGCTATTCGCAAATACCATCTAAATTTTAATCGAGATATCGCTCATACAAGACAAACACGGCGGTAACTTTGATTAATCGCGGGGTCCTTGTCCGAGGTTCGACAACGGCCCTAATTTCGAGCAAATTTTTAATAAGACAGGTATCGATGCTTGGAATTGCGCGACGTTAATACAAATTGGCAATTTCAAAATTGTTTCTCATAGTTGGAAAAGTCTTGCTTTCAGGGATCATCGATTTCCTTATCCAATTAAACATAAAGGATTCTATGTCCCGATTAGTCGAGGCCATTACAGAATGAATTACGTCGCGACTTGGGTAAATTATCGAGGAGGAAAAGTAGCGGAAAATAAGCGTGAAGTCGTTGCTTGTAACTAAAGTTAGGCTCGACGAGATCAACGCGGCTCTTACGAGTTGAAAGATGCGAGTGAGCGAGAACTCTCAACGAGTGTGACAGTTTTAAAAGCAGGATCGTTGGCGTGCACGTTTTGCACGCATTTGCTACCGCGTTTCGTAATTTTCTGACACGATTGCGTTCCTCTGACACCCGTGGTTCGCTCTTTCGCCTCGGTTTTACGAGTCTTGACCTCCGTCCTAGGAATTCCCGTCTTGATATTAACGCTGGCCTCACGTAACTCGTCTGAATGCTTCGACGTTACTCCTTTCCGACAGCTCTCTTAAACATCCATTCGAGGAAACGACACATCGAGCTATTGAATCATTATTTGGAAAATGTTAGAAGTTAATCGGACAGAATTCGAGATATTTGGAATATCAAACGAGTTGATAAAATTCGTAGAACTTGAAAACGGACGACGATGCTTTCTCGCTCGCTGCGAAACGGGATAAAGTTTGGAAAGTGAACATAATTACGTGACTAACGGAATAACTTTACCTGGTCACGAATTCTCGATTACGAAAGGAAAAAGGAATGAAATTCCGCCGGGTTCTCGGTACATGTACGTGACATTTGTAATGACATTTATATACACGCGTTATCCGCGAAACGTTGTATAACCTTCGACCATCGCGAAAAACAAGAAGCGATTGATTTAGAATACCGAGGCAATCTCGATGTAGATAGATCGTCTTGATGGATGATAGAACGTAAACCCCGAATGGCAGACGGTATAAAGCGAAATCTTTTGTTGGAAAAGTAATTTGAGCAGCGATACTTTTAACCAAAACATTGATCAACGATAGTTATTGCAAAATATTCTAGAACTTTCTGAAATTACACTCTACAGCTTTCAACAACGATCGACGAGGAAATTAAGCAGCTGATCTGTTATATATTTCTCTAGATACGATTTCTATTGTCTTGTTGCTTTAGACGTTTAACGATTCAAATAGCAAGTCCATTCAACTTGCTACATAGTTTTGAAATACTACGAGGAAAGAAAATACTAGCAATAAAGAGCATAGACCTGTTATATATCCAATATGAATGGCAAATAAAGGAAGTCTGTAATTGGAAGTGATTAATACGTGTCAATTTTATTAGAAACCTTACCGTGCAAACAGATACCACGTTTCCTTTCCCCTACGAAAAGTAAGAATAAATTAAATCCTGCTTTTGTAGAAGAAGCATCTCTTCTTGTCTCGTCTCTAAAATCATAAAATTCCTTTCTCAATTAAGCCGAAACAACGTTCTGTCATTGATTTCACGACTCTCTCTTCCAACTTGAATAGTTTAGTGTTGAAATCTAGCGCGAGTGTATTTTGCCATAATGTTTGCAAAATGAGCGATGAATCAGACATCGAGCTTTTTGTTCTGAATCCGAGAGAGGCGAGCTCGTGCCTCGCAACGTTAAAAACTCGACTCGAATCGTAATTTTTTAAACGGATACGCCGACATCACCAACGTATTTCCCTTCGGATCGTGTACACGGTTAAGTAGAGTCTTTAACGTGACTGATAATTATAAAGCGTCTTGCGCAATTTCAATAGAAAGTTACGCTCTTGTTTCGCTAGCTGAACGTATGGTTAATCGGAGTAGTAAAATTCGATTAGATCGCTGCTTTCTACGGTGTGTAGACGTATTCGTTCGTACTATACTACATACGTGTATTCGGTTGTAGTAGAATCTATCTATAGTAGAATCAAACTAGAATCAAACTAGAATCGTTCTTGTGGAAATAGAACGTGCGCGTACATTATCGCGAATAATTTATTAGCAACTCTTTCTTTCTATTTAAACAAATTAATTCTCCACCTACGACGGACAATTTGGACAAATTCGAGGATATATCGGCAACCACCAGGTGTAGCGTGGAGGAATTGTTCGAACGCTTCTCAGGTATTCGCAGATGCTTCGAAGGTACGAGAGACGAAGAAAAGAAGCCACCCGCTATAGCTGACCCGCCAGAGACCTCGAACGAGAGAAGCTAACAGAAGAAAGAAGAAGATAATTCTTCTTCGAGGTCTGTCCGTGGTTTATGTTCTATTCGCATATAGGTACGATGAACGCAAGGCGCGAGACTTCTACCGGATGTTCCACGGAGAATATGATCGTTATAATTAAAATCGACTCGGAGAAAGATTATTTTATTAACAACGGACAGCGTTTGACGTTCCTTAGACGGATGGTTTATGAGATTGATAATCATCATACGTACACAGTTTCAAAATGACTCGTTCGTACTCTGCGCAGCAGTGGTTCTTTAAACTTTCTGCTTCGTCTTATGACGAACCGTGTCGAATGGTTTCTGTTTTGAAATTCAACGTTACCACTTAACTCTCAGTGGTACCGATTCGTCCTTTGAAATTTTGCAACGCTTAATGGCTTCATTGGACCGAGAAACTTTCTCGCAATTTCTGTCGATTGTCAATTCTACGAAAGAATTCTATTTCATAGCAAACCACCGTCATCTCCTCGTCGTAAATATATTTATGGAGGTAAGTCGTTTGTTTTAAGAATTAACCATCGATCGCGTACTTTGGTACAACGAAGTCGAACATCGTGCAAGAAATGATCGATCCCGTTTCTGGTAGACTGTTATATGTTTTATTGAAACGAAAATGCTCTTACCACAAGGTGCATCGATACTTTCGTGTATGGCTGTATACATCGGGTAGCGCAGAATTTTAAAGAGTACACTGTGTGTGTACAAACCCGCGACAGGCCACCTAGCATGACGACATAACAGGACAAAAAGTTTACGCCTCGCATACGATATCCCCGTCGAAAGGTTTTATTCGAAAGCAGCGTAACTGAACTCCCGCTTACTTGGTCTAGCGGTGTCTTATCGTCGGTCCAACCCGACGATCTCGTTTCTTCGACCCGTAGCGGATAACGACGAAGCGGTTCGTTGGGAAAATGCATGGTTCGAGCGTCAACTAGCCAGCTTTTACGTCAATGCTCGCCAGGAACCTTGACTAGCCAGTTTGCAAAAGCGGATCGCTGTCTCTAACGTTTCTCTCCTCATTATCGGTATATATGTTTCTCTTTTTTCGTGCCTGTTTGTTAAACTAGGTCAATGGATTCGTTCTTCTAGCGACATCGAACGCGTCGCTAGCGAGGATGGCTCTAATATACCGTCAAGGACGCGGGACGACTTTTTTGGAACAGATTTTTTACGGTTTGCCTCTGAACGTGTTCGTTGTATGTTGCTTTTACAGGAGAAGTTTGTGGGACGATGGTGTGACATTGTTTGAGGAAGATCGTTTCGACGAAAGAGTTACAGAGATTAACGTGGGATTTAGTCGAAGAGACGAGAGCTATAAGATTATTCGTAGGATAGAACGATAGGAAATTTGGGATTTCGAAGAAGAAGAAGAACCGAAACGAGACTGTTCATGTACGCATATGGTTGATAAGACACTAGGATATTTCTTTAGAGAATATTTGCCGTAGAGGCTGGATATATTACTAGAGAGCTGGTAGAGCAGAGAATGCTGTTAGGAGAAATGGTCCTTATCACCGTACCGCCTCCAGGCGCGCGTGTAAGGAACCCTTGCATTGTTCACCATGAGTCATCGGTATATTTTTCGACTTTGCAAGATACCAGAACTTATTTCTCGCGTGCTGTATCCTTATAAGATTCGCACGGCTTTACTTAAGCAAAATCGAACAAGAAAAAGGGAATTGTCAAATTGATAATAGTTGGTTTTATTAAGATTCCTCGAGCGGTGAAAAGCCCCGTTTATTTCCGCGCTTCATTCGGAAACTTTAATTCGACGGGCTATTTCATTCGCGTAAGTGTCAGATTAGAGCGCGTAGCTTGAAAGTAATTCTTCTTTCGCTTTTTAAAGCGCTTTATTAACAAATGCGCTTACATTCGGGTAAAAGAAAATGATGATAAACGCAAACATACGCAATTACTATTATAGAAATTGTTATTGCTTGGCAGTTTACCTAAACCTACAGTCTGTCACACAAGAGCGTGTCTGCGATATTTCTGTAAATATTTATATATTTGTAAAAAAATTTATATGAATTGAATCTACATCTAAAACACTAATACGCTATTACTTAGTAGGGTGTCCAATCTCCTCCATTAGCGATTATAGCTTGACATCGTTTCGGCATACTCTCGACTAATTTTTGAGCGTAGGATTCTGGTAACGACCTCCATATCTTTCGAATGTGATGTACAAGTGTTCTTATTTTTGTGATACGTCTTCCTCTCAGCTTGCATTTCATTAGGGACCACACATTTTCGATAGGGTTTGCATCAGGGGACTGCGATGGCCAAGGAAGTACTGTGATGGTGTTTTTCGCTTTCCATTGGGTGCAGATGCGACTTCGATGTTTAGGGTCGTTGTCTTCTTGCAATATCCATTGGTCCTCGGTTTGGTTGAACCAACGTTTCACGGATGTGAGAAGTCCCCTTTGGTACAATTTCACCATCTTTTGTGCATTCAGATTGTCTGTAAAGACGCACAAAGTCCCAAAACCGCGTGCGTTAAAGCAACCCCAAACATGCACTTTTATAGGGTGTTTTACACTTCTTTGAATCATCCTTCTTCCATGGATAGTCCAAGCACGCCTAATAGGACACCATGCCCAAAACGAAGATTCATCGGTGAATATTATATTACTCCAATCACGGTCTCTGTTTTCATTCGCCCATGCCAGACGATTTTCGACGTTTCGCGTACGCGGCACTCATATTAAAAAGCTCTGTTCCTTTCACTGTTTCAAATGAAACTGAAAGGTATTCAGCAACGCGTATTAGAGAAGTTTTCGTTTGTTTACATTCTTTTTATCTCATTCTGATTAGGTGTCAGGTTTCGCAGATATCGCAGACACGCTCTTGTGTGACAGACTGTATCTAAACTATCAATAAAAGATAAGAACTTGAGTTAAGCGTTACTTTATTCAGCCACCGTCAGACGTACAATTCTAAATAGAATTTACCGTAGTGGTGCAGACAGTTCTTCGCGAATATCTCGGAGACTAAGAAAGGCAGTCGTTCAAAGTGATGAGTTTTACGATATATTCGAAGATCATAAACGTTTAATCATTCGTCGCAACAAAAGGCCTGCTTCTCTAACCAGATCACGAAGTAGAATGACTCGAATCACGTGGAATCTCGGACGACAGCTGTTCACCGGTCCAGCACGAATTTCCTGCGATTACTTTGAAACCAAATCCCTCGGAATTTAGAGTGTCCAGTATCCACATGTTGTCAGCCAGTTTGGGAGCAAATTGAGCTCGATTTCGTGTGAATAGGTGCACGACCTGTTTCGAAACTCGCTCGGTTTCTCCTTTTATCTCGATTCAATTTGAGCCAGTTCGATTTCTTAATATTTTTGCTCAAATTTATAAACCGGCGGTCTCATATTTCCTGCATTTTTAGCGGTGTGGTATTTTTACCGAAGAAACGAGAATAACAATGCAAATTATTCCCCTTACGAATGTTACGAGCCATTTTAAACAATAACGAGGTAAAATTCATAAAGAATTAGGCGAGCGTATAAATAATTAGCGTCCGTGGAAGTTGTACTTTTAAATAATGGTGTCACTCGCGTAACACTGAACTGCCTGTATTACGAATACAATCCTTGAGAAAATTCAGCATTGATGATAGCGCAAGTAGGTTCCAAGGTTCTGTCGCTTAGGTTTACGTGATTACGCTATATTTTTCCTACTATGTTTCCTCGAGATCCTCTAGCTGATCTTTTAAATATAATTCCGTCGTCAACTTATTCGATATATCAGCAGAGAAGCAAACACTCTAAAGGGATTTATATAAAGAGGGCAGACGCCAAGAAAGATTAATCACGAGATGAAAATAAACGGAACACGTCCTTAGATGAAATTTTAAAAAGTTAGGAGATACGATTTAAACGGGTTTTGTGATTATTTTAGAACCGAAAGCCAAAAATTGGTATCATAGGTGGTATAAAAATAGGTATAAAAATAATTCTCGACTCGTCGATTAGAACTAAACACTCTGCCCCTGTCCAAAATCGCCTTCACTTTTGACTTCAGTGAACTTTTTTCCCCAACCACATGTTGTAAGTACACTTTATAAGTCGAGATAGTAAAAGATGTCATAAATGTAATATCGGGAAAAGGGAGTGAGGGAGTGGTAGATCCGGATGGGTCATACCTGTGGCCCTTTACAACATTGGGGTAATTGAAAGGGATGTACCTGTTAATGGGTCAGGCACATCTGGAGAACATAGGGAAGACGCGAGTCAGTTGAGTTGTAGCAGTTGAGTAGAGTCAGCCATGTTGAGTATTGCTTGTACGAATAAACCTGAACTTAACTCTGAATAAACCACCCTTTCTTGTCCTTGCTCTAGATAAAACAAAACACCTTTGTAAGTTACTGGCAGAATTGTTAATGAGTTATGGAAAGTTATGGAAAGAAAAGCGTGCGTTACTATGGTAACAAAGTACGAACAGATGATAGATATTTACATCTAGTAGCAGACGGAAGCTGTATGTACCTATACGACTCCAACCACGACTTCCTTTCAAAATATTTAATATTCCTGCCATTACAAGACTGATAACAGCAAAGAATAAAATTATTGTTTGAAATTGGAGTCGTAGGAATATTACGATACCTTTTGACTACTACTACATGTGAATATTCCTGATCTATTCATACTTTATCTATTCATTTATTCATATCGTTCTTTTTGGTATAGTCGAGAGGTGCTACGAAACACAGAACTTCCTTTAGCGTGCATTTCTGACAATATCGCAATAGATATTTAAAATATAGTTCCATGGATAGAAAGTTCAGAAAGTTTCCTATATTTCCATTCAAGAGTCATTAGGTCGTTCGATTCAAGACTACAAGCGAGCATATTATAAAATAATCTGAAAACGAAGAAAATAATCGATCGAACTTACCTGTTAAATATTCTCGTCTCAATCGAACACAGGCTCTTTTAACGATATAACAGTGCAACAGTTAGTACATAACGTTATCTCATAAAACGACACAGAAAGCCAGAGAAAACGTTACTTTTACATCAGACAAACGTCAACCGTGGATTACTATTCTGTTTCGAGTGAGAATGTAGTGAAGTTTACGTCTGATGACTAGGCACTACTGTTGCCATAAACAATAACTAAATAATAAATAATAAATAATAAATAACTAATAAAAAATAACTCGCGTTTGTAATGCGTTCAGAATTTTGTCACCTCTCTTCTATCACTATTTAATAATGACATTGTTGTTGTTACATTGACCTATAAAATATTAACAACGGTGTACTGACAATATACGGCTGGAGAAAACTGTGACAACCTGTACATGGTATATTAACCTATACTCAAATATCAAATACCAGACTCTTCTTCTCTATAAAACACGTTAGATACTTGTTTCCTTAAATAGGCGGCTATATAACACCGGTATTCTTGTGTGAAAGATACCAGTTTGCCAGGTAGTTTTATTGATGGAGGTCGCTGGAAAATCTGGGTCGAAAGACCCTCTGTGTAGTCTTTTTTCTATAGGTATAGATCCATAGGTATCGGGCCAAAAAGCCATAGTCTTCAAATGGTAGAAGATCAATGAAAATTTTATTAGCCAAGATTAAATTAGAAGCGATTTCAGATGCTTGAAAAATTTCTTGAAAGCTACTTTTTTTATCCACGTGTATCTACGTAGGGATATTAGTATACAACGAAATTGATTAATCTTGTCTTCTTCTCCACTAATTTCGATGAAAATCACTCGGACAGAAAATCATTTACAATGTAACAACTTGGAATACATGAACACAAATCGTTCAGTTTCTAGCTCGTTGAGTTTCTTTTCAAGTGCAGTATGGAAAATCTCGCTAATCCCGTAAGACTAATTAAAGGCGAATAGCGATAAGTTATGGCAAATGGGCTGGTAAATATTAACTAATTTAGTTGAATAAAATATGGCACGATAACTGTTCGATGAACAAGTTACATAACTCGAACATCTACCGGTCTAAAAACGAATAATAATTTATAATAGTCGGTTTAACGTATCGTAACGCATCGCACTTTACAATCTCACTCGCTTTGTTGAATTAGAAATCAAAGATTCCCCAGACATTTAAATTGGCTGAAAATTCTTCGAATTTCTAGATTGAAAGAGATTTTGAAAACAGATTTGGACCTTCGTAGTTGAAAAACTTGCTGTTAAGCTTGGTTAAGCCTTTAGTTAGTTTTTCTCTGTACGTAGGGCACTATGTTTCACGGGACTTTCTCCCTTTCATCGTCGATCGATCGACAAAAACCGTTAAGACCAGCAGTTACTACGAGAATCGTTGATCATGGAGCGAACTTATTCCGATTAATCCAGACAGCGGTATCGAATCTTTGCAATTAGAACTCTAGTTTGCAGCAAGAACGTGGGAAACACGGAAACACGAAATAGTCGTGCAATTAATGCCCCGCGTTCATTACCGCGTACGATCGTTGAATCGGTTGAGCTGATTAACGAACGACGCGGTTTAACACCTAGACTACCAAAATAAAACAAATTCTAAAACGATACGCGGTCGAGGAGCGTGAAAGTTGCAACACGATGAGCATCGTATGAATAACAGATGAAACTCTCTCGAGTCGAAATAAAAACAGCAAGATAAGATGGCTTCTCCCATAAAATACAGTCAACGAGGAAACCGTGCTAACGAGTAACCGCGTTCCGTGCTCCAGAAACTAGGGGATTAAATCTGCTCGTGATTTTCGTCTCTACTCGCGTTCGTATACGATGGAAGTCGAGCCAAGAAAATATATCCTAAGCCTAATGTTATTCGGAAAAGTATTTCGAATAAAACTTATTTTGTTTCGGTTGGGATATCTCGCCAAGGCCATAAGTCTTATGTAGGCGAATGTGCCTTTGAGATTTCAACGTGATCTTCGCTTTTCAAATGGAACTATACATTTTTTTTATACACCATTCGGTGTATTTTTTAATTCTCTATAAAAAAGTATTAAGCTACTCGGGTCGAAAAATGATCGGACTAAATGATACTTTAACTGTAATCCTGTAAAACTTAGGAAACGTAGGAAAGACGAGGAACGCAGCTCTTTTACCTTCGCGTTTTCCTTGTCTTTCGTACACGCAATTTGATGGAACTCGATGAAATTAATATCGAAATATGTTTTAAACAAAGCATTTTCAGATACGAGTATCTTGACACCTTTTTGTAGAGAATGAAAGACCGCATCGAACGCTGTATAACAAGATGCGTAGCTCCGTTCAAAAAGCAATGATCTCGATCACCTAAGATCAACTTGAGATCTCGTCATAACGCGTAAGTTTAGTTTTCTATCTAATCTATTAAAATGTTATACGAAATAAGGTAAAACGATATTCGAATTAACGGAGCATCGCTAATAAAATCAATCAAAATGGTAATTAAAGTTAAAGCAGCCGCGTGATAGAACGACGAAAACGAAACGATACGTTGTTCGGACGTGAGAGAGTAGCAGAGAAAGAAAATATTTCCGAATAGTAGTTGTGATTTTTGTATCCCTATGAACTTGAATTCTACGTGTTGTAGTAGTAGATTGCTGAACTTATTTCAATCAGCATATTTCATAGATAATACTTAATACTTATGATTGCGTAATGGAATAAAGAGTAAAATTGTGAGAATCCAGTGGCAATTAAGATTATCTCTTACCTGTGGGATGATACTTGAGAAATAATTGTTTCTTTAGTAAGATAATGACGAACATTCTTATGTACGGTATCTCGGTTCGAAATCTTTAAGACAGCTTGAAATTATGGAAAATTTACAGTCAGTGAGAGCGAGTGAAAACACAGTAATAAAATCATTTTCGCCTTAGAGAGACGCGTGGAAATTTTTAAAACTTCAGATATTTCCATTCTATCGAAGTAAAATTTCTTCTTCCTCTCCAAATATCGTGAAACTCGGCCGATTCGTTTCTCAATTTCGATTTTCAACCGAGTCGCCGATAAATCATCGCAGTAGTCACAAATGCGATTACAAATAATCGATCGAAAAAGAAAAATTCGATTTGATGTTCGAAGATACGATTCATTCCTTTTTCACGATATAAAGAACGCGGTTAACGCAATGCGCGTTATCTTATGCAAGATGTTCTCCATAAAGATACAAAGTAAAATCAAAGTAAACGTCTGAAACGTGATTAGAAGCAGTGTAATCAACCTTCGCGTTGAAAGATAGGAGCAGTAACAGGCTTGAGTAACGCTGCTCTTGCGATAGAGACGTCCGACCTAAATCTAGTTTTTACCATAGCTGACTGATAGGTCAAATTAAATACGTAAATGGCTAATATTCGCGTAATACGGAAACGTTTGTTGTATTCGCATTTGCAGAGAACCGAAGACCGCGTTTCTTCCGCAACTTCGATCCAATTTTATTTTTGTATCGTTATTCGCTTTCACAAGAATATTGCAATCGAAGGTTGAGACACACATTTGCGTTCTATTTATACGCACAAGTTATTACGTCGATCTATTTTTTGGTATTATTAGTGTTGCCGTACAATAACTATGGTTTTATGATACGTCAATACGAGATTTTAATCTTTCGCTATATTTAGATTTCAGTATCTTTAGAAAAATCATACGTCTAAGGGTTAAGTTGAGTTTCACGCAAGAATCTCGAACGAAACATTTTCGCTTCACTTTCGTTGACCAACGCGAGATTTCGCGTTGGATCCCGATCGAATCAAGGACAAACATTTTTCACAAGATTACAAAAGCTGGTCGCGAGCGGTCGAGACTCGACCCGGATCTAGACGCTATGAGTGGTAGTGCAAACCAGTCTTCGCGGATATGTACCGTCTAATTGACGTTCTCTGCCTACGTGTGTATTGTATCTAATTTTATGATTAGACAACTTCCTCTCGTCTCTTTGCGAGGAATTAGGAAAAATTGACGTATCCTTCTTAGAAATGTTTAAACAAACTAAGAAGACAGGCGTGGCAAACTTTAAAATGCAATGACTCACGGTCAGATTCGATCGTGCTAGACACTTTTATTCTTTTTTTCCTTCCAATTCGTGGTTCAGTCTGAATAATGAAATTATCAATTTTTCATTTTGCATCTAGATATCAGGCTTGGCCATTATTCAGATAAACCATTTATCACAAAGTAATCATTATGATAATATATCATATGTTTAATTCAAATCATGAATCTCGGACTTGTTCAATTAAATAGAGAATCTTTGAAAGCGTAAAAATCCTGAAAACTTTGCAACTAAATTAATAAGAGCGCGCTGGGTTTTTATTTTTAGTAATGTCAACGACTGAGCGATACCCTATTACGCGATTACAGATCAATGTACAGATTTTCCTCTTTTATTACTATTCCTATTGTTATTACGATCAATTGCTTGATCGTGTAAAGAGTGTCAAAGTGATGGTTCAAATTCCTATCTCTTTGATATTTTATTCCAATCCGATTAATTTTGATGTTTTAATTTTGCGTTAAGTTGACTTAAAAAGCTTCTCTTGGAAGAGACGATCGATTTTGAAATACGCTTCGAGCATAGTTCACGATGTTCACATTTTCTTTAGATCATCATCACCTTCCTCGAGCACCTGAAGCAATGCTGACATTTTCTACCGTCGAACACATTTCCATAAACTTTTTTTTATGTACCAGCCTTCGTGACTTTCGTTTACTTTCGATAGATACAGTAGGTTTAATAATAATTACATAGAAAATTACACAGACAGGGAATTTCATCGTTGAACTTTATCGAAAGCGTAGAAATGCAGAAATTAATCATTCAGGCCACTACCTTTTCAAAGTTTCTATCAATTACTACGATCAACGAACGACCATGTATCTACCAGTGAACAATCGATCGATATCGATTCGGCGTGAGATTTATTCCAGTCAGGATCACTCTAAAGTGTACGTCGCGTACTACCGAATTATTTGAAGCGTTTTAACCGTTACGGTAACGAGTCTAACATAAATCGACCCATAAATCCTTCTCTTATACAGCTGTTTATAAAAATAATCCTCGGCAAAGAATTTCTATGTCACAGTTGCTACCCGTAAACATTGTCCGCACGTTTTTCTCAAACTTCGTTACGAACATTCTGGACAACCCGTTATTATCGCAGAAATGTGTCACCTCTTACCTTGCGGTACCGCGTGTTCAGAAGCGTTACGCATACCGATCAATGGATCGATGTCATCGATATCAAGTCAATTCTACTTAGAGTATACAGTCCCGTGTAAAAGTTTTGCGATTAAACCATTTACATTACTCGTCCTACAATGACCAGCTAAGAATATCTTTAGGGAATGTTTCTACGTGCTTACTACTCTTGCACAACAGAACTAATATCACCAGCGAAATTTCACAAACCACTGATTAGAAGGTATTAATATCAATAGAATTCTCTTACATAATAGAAACTAGTTCGATAGCGACTAAGGGGAAAACAGGAATTTTCCTACGGTTTGGAGGCTCGATCGAAACAAATGACATCAGCAAGCGAAAATAGTTGCTTAAAGAGTGGCAAAAAATCGGTGTCGGAATACCTTCGCGTATATGTCGTCTCCTAGCCGGCGGAGGAGCGCCGGTTCGTCGCCTCCTGGCGTAGGTGTGAACCGGTACGATCAGCCTCGGTCTGGGTATGAGAAATCCACCTTGACTATTCCCTGTCTGATTCAATTCGCTCGATTCGCTATCAGTCGTGCTGCTGCTACTCGATCTTCTCGACTCGCAATCCTCCCTGGCCGACGAGTCAACCCGGCTACCATCGAGAACACCCTCCAGCTGAGAGATCACCTCGGCATAAGGTTGTCTGTACTCGTCCTCCCTCGACGGACGTTTGCTTCTTGCGTTACTTGCCCAATTGACGCCACACTCGCGCCAGCTGGCCTCGTAAAGAAGCTCCATCGCCCTTCCTCTAGTCGCGTCAGGGTCCAGCAGCAACTCTGGATCCTCCAACACCGCTCTGCCAGGGTAACTTCTCACTTTCATGGTCAGACGAATCTCGGGATTTCCAGAATTCCCACCTCTTTCAGAGCTTCCTTTGGAATTCACGAAAAACGAAGAAACGGAGTATTCTTTTTCCTAGTTTGTTGTTCAAGCACGAGAGACTTTTACAGACAGAGTGACGAATCTTGGTCGTCGAACGAGATCAGATAGCAAGAGACACGTCGGAGCGTTGCTCCGGGACGATAGTTGGAAACGTTTGATCCAGCGGGCGACCTTGGACATGATTCACCGCGCTGGACATTTTCCAACGCCTCCAGCTCGTGTTTTTCGCTTCGGGATAGGAACGTAGATTGTACGGGCTGTTAAGAATCACGAGGGTTCCTGCCGCTCGTTACGATCGGAATCGGTGTCTGCCGTTCGCTTGGAAATCCTCCGTGAATTTGACCGTGGGAACGAGAACTTCGACGTTGATCTGGCGTTCATCCAGTGGGAAGATCGACGAACGTTTCCCTCGATCGTTTCGTCTTTTCCGTTTGACTTTGCGGCAACTCTTCGAGTCAGAACTGTCGAACTCTTAAAATGTCGAGCGTTTTCGAGCCGTATAGAAAACGCTGGCAAACACGTGTCTCCGAGAACTACTTGGATCGCTTTTGGAACGAATCGACGAGTCCAGCATCCGTCGAAAAGTTCCAGCGACTCCCCGCCGGTTCATGCTTCGGGACAGCGCGCAAACGACAGCCGGCAGCGATGGAAAACTGCGAGTTGCGCGATTTTCGAGCGGCTAATTCCAGGTCTGTCACGAAGCAGAACAATGACGCGCTATTCTTAGTCCCGGCTCGATTCCTTCCCATACAAATCGGACCTCTCGATTCTGCGATAACAGGTAAACGGCTCGATCTTTTTCACCGCCTCGAATCTATCCCGCGTACTTCTCCGCTTAAATCCTATCGTTTTCAGCTTTATCACTTTTCATTGTTCCTGTGCCTAAAGCTCGTTAACTCTGATCGATGGAAATCCAAGTTTCCTCGGCGCTTTAGATCGAAGAACGTCGTTTTCTCAAGAAGTCACGTAGAAGACACACGACGACCAGATCGATAGATCGGTTGCTCGCGCAAGAGATCCGATGGACAATGAAATCACGGTTCCGTCTTCACTCGCGTTTCCACTTGGATCGATCGGTTTTATCGGCAAAGAAATTTCGATGGCTCGTTATTCGACGACGAGAAAATGATCTGGATCTCGTAGAGAAAAGTGCGAGCAAACGTAAGAGGAGTAAGAACGAATGATGTTTTCGCAAAGAAGGATCCTGTCGCGAACGAGGATACAGGCAGGACCACTCCTTCGAGACTGACGCTCACTGACAGCGTTCGCGACTGGTGAAAAGTACGCCCGCAAAGAGCGTGCACGAGAAACTCCCTTCCTCTCCGACTGACAATCCCCCCACCAGTTCGCTGTTAGCGAGAGAAAGGACAGTGGTTCTCAGGCGAATGCGATTGCCCTGGCCGCGACCACTCCCACGTAAGTACGTACATGTATATCGGGTGGCTCGAGAATACTGCAACATACTCTTATCAACTTGTACGATATAATTGAGGTAGTAAAAGACTAGATATCGTATATTTGTCGTATCAGCTGATGATCGCGTCGCTCCGAGCACCCGCCTAGAAATTCTTCTTTTCGAAGGCACGAAATTCCAAGATTAATTCCATTAAGAGGCAACCATATTGCGTGTGACATTGCAGATTCGTATCGAATTATATAAAAAGAGAAGAAACGGATATACCACGGAGATATACGTGAATCTACGGGAACTTTTTCGATCGTGCTTCGAGAAATACCTGTCTCGCAGTTTCCTTTTGTCTGTTTGTCTTGTAATTGTTGACACGCAAGTTCAACAACGAACGAATGATCAGAAACGACGCACCAATTACGTTTCCCCTGAATTGACTCGTTTATCTTTCGTAAATCGCAATGAAACAACATAGCCTAATTGCGTGAACAAGTGGGAAACACTACGAGCAAAAGTGGAGCAATCTTGGTTGGAACTGTTTCTCGCGTTTCGCGCTCGATTCCTCGGCTTCGTATTCCCCTTTCCTTTATTTTTCTCATCGTGTCATTATTTCCCATTTGTGGAACGCTTTACATTTTGCTTTTTAACACGGCTAGATTTCTCCAATAGCCCCGATGTAATTAATTCTTTTTCTTCTTGTATCTTCCTTTTCGTTTTCAAGCAATTCTTCAAATTCTAACTTTCTTTCTTTTTGCTTCGATTCTACGCCTCGCGTTGACGTAATTTTTAATTTGCAAATTTGCTTCAAGACGGAACGGTTCTCCATAAGCCAAGAGTAATACGCGTGACAACTAAATTCTCTAAAATAACACGTATCTTGCAAAATATGACAGACATTAATATTACGTTCGATGTTCTCTATGTTTTCTATACATATATTTAAAAGTACACGTCCCGTTATTACATTTAAATCTACTCTGCTTACTGCTACAACGATGATTCGTGATTTTATTATCCTGCAATGCGCATGATTGCTAAGGTTCGGATAAGAAAATTATTTCATGCAAATTATTACCAATTGAACAATTTGTAATATAATTTTACCGTTAAGATTTTACTTAAATTATCGTGGAAATGGTCGAGTTTCCTCTATGTCAGATACTAAAAACTATTGCTAATACATGGTTAATTCACACTTTCATTTGCTCGTCCCTCGCAATTTACTCTAATCATTATGATTTTCCTACGACAACATTTCACTCCTATCGCTGTAATTTCATATATTTTATTCATACGCACAAAGGTTTCTAGCTTTACGTATAAACTTTAATCGATTCGGTATGTACGCTGTTTAACGAGACTATTGTATCGAGTGGAATCCTTGTAAAGCGATTAACCTACAGATTTCGTTCTCTCTGCCAACGGTACGAACAAAATTTAAACCTACGCTAAAAGTGTTATAAGAGAAAGTTTAACGTTAGAAAGTATATCGTATATAATTAATTGCGATTAAAATTGAATCGAAGATAGAATAAGCCTATTATGTGATTTTAAATTTTAAAAATACACATTCAATTTGTAAGTATACGGGTCTTGTTTTCTCTCGATTATCATCGCAAACATTACGGCGCGTACAAAAAGTACGTAGCAACAACGAACAAAATACAGTCTGTCACACAAGAGCGTGTCTGCGATATCTGCGAAACCTGACACCTAATCAGAATGAGATAAAAAGAATGTAAACAAACGAAAACTTCTCTAATACGCGTTGCTGAATACCTTTCAGTTTCATTTGAAACAGTGAAAGGAACAGAGCTTTTTAATATGAGTGCCGCGTACGCGAAACGTCGAAAATCGTCTGGCATGGGCGAATGAAAACAGAGATCGTGATTGGAGTAATATAATATTCACTGATGAATCTTCGTTTTGGGCATGGTGTCCTATTAGGCAAGCTGAGAGGAAGACGTATCACAAAAATAAGAACACTTGTACATCACATTCGAAAGATATGGAGGTCGTTACCAGAATCCTACGCTCAAAAATTAGTCGAGAGTATGCCGAAACGATGTCAAGCTATAATCGCTAATGGAGGAGATTGGACACCCTACTGTAATAGCGTATTAGTGTTTTAGATGTAGATTCAATTCATATAAATTTTTTTACAAATATATAAATATTTACAGAAATATCGCAGACACGCTCTTGTGTGACAGACTGTAACTGGATTGTTTATCGTTTGAAATTAGCCTGAAAGTACCAACCACGCTTTTCTAGTATGTATTTTTGTTTAAATTCAATTATTAAAAACCGCCTAAAAGAATTACGGATTTGCTGTAATACAATGAAAATGGACCCTACCATTGTTATGGTCATAATCATAGCAGTGTCAGAGAAGTTATGTATAATTACATGGGCACGTAAAATTATATGCACGACGTTATGCTGTTGATAATATTCGAGCGAAACATGGATTTGGTTTACACGTTTCCGTCAGGCGGATTTTGCTCGCTTCATTTCACAGATACTTTCGATTTGTCGCAAAATGACGCGAAACAATTTTGTTTGATAAATACATTATATCCGCTGTATTTTTTAATTACTATGCTATCACGGTACACCAACTTCCGAGAGAAAGGCCAGTGATTCTCATCCTTCGTCGTTAGATGAAACTATTTATTTTCTATTTCGTTTCTATCGAAACATCACGTCTTAAATAATTTAAAAACCAGCTACAAAATAGCGAGGAAATTACCAAATAGCTTCTTATAGTTTCTAATAGATACAAATCTCTTGAAATCAATTTATTATAGACCGATTTAATATATTACATTTATTTTGTAGACTAACTCGTAATAATTATTGCAAGGAATGTACGAAAGAAAATTATGAGAAGCGTGGAAGGAATTAATTACTCCGAAATTGGTCGGCTCTTCCTCCAAAGAAAATCCTCATTTTAATTAATAAATTGACCAGAGATTCTATCGCTATAAATACACCGTTCTATGCTGTATAATCATTGAATCTCTTCCTGTTGAAGAGACTCGTGTTCGTAATTATGTGCGTAATCGTTACGCGACTTGACGTTAAACGTTACACGTTTACACAGTTGGCTTAATCGTGACCATTACACGTAAAAATTCGCGTTATTACGTTGCACGTGACCCATTGCGTTCGAATTTAATTGTAGTATCGTTGTTGGTTGCGCAAATCGTGTCTGAATGCGCTCAACCAGCACCGGAAGTAAAAGGAAATTTCGCCAGGAACGAAGCTTCTTTGTACGACTATAATAAAATACTCGTATGAAATTGCCCGATGTGAAAAAATTCATATTCGTCAATTACGATCGCTCGTTACGAGGCTAGCTTGGTAGGCACGAAACAGATTTTGGTACGACGTAAAATATCTGTAGAAAAGGAGAAAATTTTCAACGCCTTTTCGACCACAACGTTACCGTATACCAGCGCTCTATCGACACCAGCGAATATTCGAAATTCATACGAAAATTATTACCAGTCATTGGATCGAATTAGCGAATGTTAAAGATCTATTTTTAAATATTTATATTCGTACGTATCGCGATAATTTCTCTCGTTACGTACATATGTATTTTACTTTCGGTGCAAAGTGAAATCGCGTATTGTTCGCTGACTGGAGAATTAATTTTCGAAACTTTTTAAATTTGTTTGAAGGAAAAAAGCAGAAAGAGAAGAGAAAAGTGGTTTAAAGTTATTAACAGATTATTAATAACTATTAGTCTACTTAACGATGGAGCGTAATTTTTATAATACATCGTATTTTTATTATACTTTCATCGCAATTCCAGAAAATATATTCGCTAGTTCGAAATTACGAAAATATTAGCATATTTTAAGCCGAGTTCGTCAGATATGGAGCGAAATTTGCTTAAATAGGAGGTTGATTCTTATCGTTGGGAAAGAATGCCGAGTATTTTCAGCAACATTATATTTTTAACTACCGCTATGGGAACCGGTTTTTCGGAAGAAAAGGCAAAGAAGCTTGAATCATTCGGTTCCTGTAAAGAACGATGAATCACGCGTTGCATGGTTTGCGGGATTAAAGCGAATTTATTGAAAGTTTCTCGCCAATCAAATGGCAACTCTATCGAACAAAGAAAGCAGATAACATTCTTGTTCCGACGTACTTGGATACATTCGCAATACGATCGAGTTCATTGAACGTCGAATTAGAATTTCCTCCATAATTAAAATCTCAAGGAACTCTATACGCTCGTTCTTGATTACAACGGTTGCAGACGTTATCAATTTTCCACGTGGAAAACAATACGACGGGGAGTGTGTAGGCAAAACGGCGAAGAAATTTTCGTGCGGCGACGCAAGAGGGCATAACGGTACGCTATGCGGTCGCAGGGAACAATGATCGACCTCGACTTGCCTGACTTGGCGAATAAACTGAAATTGCACGGCGCGAGGAAGATTAACAGCCATCGTGATTCCGTCATTCGCGAAGCCCCTTCGTCGGAGACGACGATTTTCCGCCTATATTCGTTAAAGCATGGCCAACTATTTATAACCGGAACGCATGGAAAAGCGTAATCGCGCACAGTTTCCTCTAACGAGTCGGTTGCGTTCGATTGGAATTAGTCGCGCGAGCTGTACGACGAAATTCTTTCAATTTTATTTCAAGCGATTATTAAAATATACGTCCAAATAAATCAGATCGATTTCTTACGTTTTGGAACTACGATACTCGCGAAAGAATATAATTCCGGGCAAGGGAAAGGTCTGTGTGACTCACCCTCCATAACATACACGATGGACCCAACATCTCCTTCGCGGATGATGGTTGAACCCGCCGAGAAGGTGACAGGATACATGCAGTCCACGATCTCGCGGATTTGCGTCAGCTCCAAGTTCTTCATGAAGTCATTATCCAAAATGGCTGCTTTGATCAGATCACGAGACCTACGAAGGAAAAAAACGGTCAGATACCATTTTGTCAAAGGTTTCCCTTTTAATCGTAAGAAGATCATTAGAAACGTCACTTTGAAAAAGGCTGGTTTGGAGGGGGGGGAGGGAAAGAAGAAAAAGAATAAGAATAAGTTTATAAGGTCTGATGAATATTCATCCGTTAGATTGCGGTATTAAATCTGAATAATCGATAAGAATAGAACTGAAAATTAAGATAAAATAAAAAGTAAAATAAAAAGCGTTATCGCCACTCTAAATAAACGCAAAAAGTGTTTGACGTATACCAGGCTATCTTCTTGCATACTTGTTCAGTCAACAACTTATGGCCTGTAACAGGTGCACCGTGATAAACACGGTTCGGTACTTTTGATGTTGCACTCGCAAAATAAACGCGAGTATTGCCATCGTAACGTCATATCTTTAACGTTGAACGTCTTACGTAGACATTTAATACGAAAATTGCTACCAAGATTTCTACGACTTCTTCCTGACCGACTTATTCTAACTTTTTTTCCTTCCATATCAATCGCGTTGCAAGAGCAAAACTTATTATCCTACGTGCGACTCGTCTAATAAATAATTGCGGATAATCGCGTAGGAGATGAAACAGTCGTGTTTGGTATTTACTCGTTATTTTGCTTATGTTGAGGTTATTAGGTGTATATGAATGCAAAGAGACGCGTGGATAAATTGTAAGATAGAAAATATAGAAAAGGAAGGAATACAATATACGAGCTGGTCCAGATCCGCACGCTAGCAGTGTTACTCTATAACTGAAAAAAGAAACCTGAAGCCAACGTCGCCTGTCTACCGTTTATGGTTTGCCTTCGTCCCAATCTTTTGTCTATCGCTGTCGATGGCTTCGATGCTTAAGAAAACTAAAACCAGATGTAGAGTTTTCTTAGAAGTTGTGACCACTTCAACAGCTTAAAAGCGCGTACCAATCGCGAAACAAAATAATTTTCCAATCTTACTTTACGACAAAATCGTTGGTTTTCTAAACGTTTAAGCGCTCTGATAGAACAATGGAAAGTTTAAAGAATACAGCGTTTGGAAAGTTGCACGAGTGTTACCTACGACCGATCGAACAGAGTCGTCGATGAAAGAGGTTAGTTAAGAAACAACACGGGTAAAGTTAACGAAGCCACGTGTCGTGAATTAAAAGTATGCTGAACGTAACACCCTGTCACGTAGTTGCGCGGTGAATGCGATTCGTATAGGTGAAACCATGACTCGAAATTGCGCAAGCAACGACCAAATTTCACTCTTAACCATACGTTGTACGGTGATCGTTGAGTCATCCATCTCTCTATGTATGGCCTTCGAATCAATAACAATGACAGATTAGTGCAGTATTAGTATGAAATTTCGAATCGAATACGTTCGACTAGATAGATCAACTATCAACGCTTTAACACGAGGAACCGTGTCAGTTTCCTCCGCGATAATGTGAAACGTTTTTTCCTTCGAACGATAATATGGTTAAACTGGGAGTTAAAAATCAGTTCAAGAGGGAGTCTACCGTGTCGTTGTTTGGTCTACACTCGCTACAGATAAATCTCAGACGATATCTTTTCCTTGATACGGCGCAATAAGTAGCTGAAAATCGCGTTAGAACGGAACAAAAAGTGATGAATTCTGTACCTTTGCGGTTTCTGAAACTTGACGATTACCCGGGTGTCTTTGGTAAGTGGTTCGGCTGAAATTGCCTGTCTTTTGGATCTCTGACCCGGCCCGATAGCGCCAGAGGCCAAACTGAAATCGACGATTTGCCGGAACTTGTCGATCTCGTTTTGAAGGTAACGAATAGTGGCATCCCGTTCTTCCAATGTTTTCTCGAGTATCTCGATTACATCGTCGCGACGTCTAAGAGCTTGTGTTCTCTCGTACAATAATCGTTTCAGATCTCGTATCGAATCCATGATCGGAAAGATTTCCGACCGTCGTTCGCTTTAATTGAGATTCGCCTGCTCTTGAGATTTTCCTCTTGCAGTTGCTATACGCGTCATGCACCGAGATTCCGATGATTCCCTTTATTCCTGTGTGTTCTATCTTCGACTGTCCTTGTACTTCCACTTCCACTGCTGGTTTCTGTTTCTCATTGGATCATTTTTAGTACACGTTGTAATTTTTAAAACGTTTCCCTTGCCTTTTCATTAAAATATTTTTTATTCGACAACGTTTCGTTTAACGACAGTTTATCATAGAATTTTTTCTTTTTTTTTTTTTCAAGCGTTCGTTCTTTACATGTTCGAGTTTTACGGTTCCTGAGGGTTGAAACGAACGTTTGCTCCGCCGGATTGGCAAGATTCGAGTGTTCAAAAGTGTTGGATCATTGGGAGAGTTATTCCATCTCGAGTGTATGGAAAGGTACTTTTAAACTAAATATAGATCTTTAGAAAGCAAAAGTATCGTCAAACAATCGAAACTCCGATATATTATATCTTCGTAGATAGCTATCTGTTTAAACAACGGCGATACGAAGCGAATTTAAATCGTACACTTGCTAACAATAAGATAAGGTTACAATATACTCTCATACTCTCTAACAAGTATCACGCTTTGAAAACGATTCCTAACAATTCCATCCGCCTTTTACGATTAGACAGCTGGTTATAAGACGGTAGCCTTTGTCGACTACATGATCTTTTTCATATGTTATTTCTACTATCTATACTATTGCTATCAAAAGCGAATGAAAGCTAAGTAGATCGAATTTCTACCGGTAAAGATGAATTAGAAATGTACGATTCACACTATAGACATATACTTGGAATGAAACGCAAATGACACAAGATTATTAGAAGTAGAGTGTTAGAAATCGATCGATCTACTTAGAATCCCCGTTCAAGATAACGATCTATTTTAAAACTGACATTGACTCCGACAGCTGAGAGAGTGTGGACGCGTGTTGTATATTATCTTAAAATCAAACACCGATAAGTATAAATTTTAGATATTGTTCTAATAATTACGCTACCTCCGTTGCTTTCAACGATTCCATCAAAGATATAATGATTCTCAATTATTTCATAAATACAGCGGAGCAGCTAATTGTTATTAACACAGAACGATAGAAAATTCGTCGTACTTTAAATCGAAAGTAGACGAAAGAAATGCAATTAGCATTTTTACCTAAGAAAATATTTCTACGAAATCAGGTTTACGTTAAACAACGAGAAACTATAAGTTACTATAATAACGTGTTACGTGATCATCTTTAAAAAAGATTGTGTAACGAAAAGATTGACTGTTTTATTGGACAGCGTATTTTTTACCTTTTGCATCAATTTGTTCAAGCACGATGCCAGGTATCGCGATTATATAATGGCAATTTCAAACGTCGAGGCGTTCTTGAGCATCTCGATAGAACCGAGGTAGGTACGTAGGCATAACACTTTCGAAAATATGAACGGAATAACAATGATCGACACCTTTAGCGACTGTCTGTGTTTAGCAAGTATTCTTTCTCAATTAGAATTAGAAACGAACGGTTTTCGTTTTGAAATCACTCGAGAAAGAACCAACTGGTCCATTTTAATTCATCGACGAATCGCCAATACCAACGAAGTAATTGGTTTTGAAGTTTTCGATCTTTAGGATTCTCTATTCGACGAGTCCAAGTTTGTACAAGTATATTTCCATACGGTTAAAATTGTTTGTTCTTGTAAAAGATACAAGTAGAATAAGATTATCGCGGGAATAATTTTCAATAGAGATAGGGACAAAAGAATAACGTGAATAAAGATCCTTATCACCGTGAAGTAGCAATGTTTCCAGTCACTTCGTATATTATATAGAAACGTTGTGTCTGCTAAACAATAGAAAATATTTAAGGCACTAACGATCGATAAATATACACCGAAAGAAAATTGGTAACGAAAATGGTAACGAATCGTTTATAGAAATTTATATTACGTTTATTTCATAGCGGTTAGCATAAACGTGTAATATTATTATTTGTATTATAAGTTTATCGATTAAAATTTATAACAAAGAAAATTTCATGACTCTCGACGATGTCCACGACACTAACGTTATTTTTAAGGCAGCTACCTTATCTTTATCTTTATCTTTATACAAAGTATCACTATTATTTTCGCAGAAAACCCCACGAATCACCGTAATCACCTCTCTGATCCGATCGTGACAAATCATTAACAATGTTCACGAAATTTACATAACTTTTAAACAAATTTTCTCTCGATACGATACACTTTGTCCTTCCCTTCTTTACTCGAAAAATACTGAACACTTCTGAACGCAAGGACTTAAAATTATAAAATGGCACAATCGTACCATTCTTCCACCGAGTGCTCGATCGTTCGAACAATTTACAAATAAATATCACTAACATCAAATTTAATAACCGTGTACATACACGGAATTATATATGTGTATAGATATCGATTTGTTGGATCGATCGCGAATGATAATGGCTTGGTCGTAGAACCGTCACTTGCAAGAGTCTCCGTCGAACTGACAAGAAAGGCTGTAGATTTGATCGAAAGAACTCGATGCTCCGTGAACGATGACCGTCGATTAGCGTGAGATCGGATGTAAAAAAAGGCACTGTCTTAATTATACGTTAATAACGAAACGTAGGTAATGTATATTTAATGGTAACCTGGGAATCGATGCGATATTCCGTGCCCGTGATTAATGATCGAATGCCAAGGGCAGAGAAATTTCTAATTCAAACTCTTAACGTCAAATCCCTGCATTTCCTAAGGAACAAATTTCTGGATCGTAAGTAGCCGTTGCGTTACGTTGCAAAATTGTCTTTAATTTCTTTTAATGAAATGCAATAAGTTTATACGCGACTCGAATTAAGAGCAAATTAGTAGATCATTGATGTAGATTAATCGATATTAATTCGTCGTACTTTCCATTTACCGTATTTGATGACGCATTTGACGTAGAAATTGACCAATGTTTTAATATAAAACGCGATTATTTATTTAATTTAAGAAACGTAGAACGACGCGGTTTGTCATTGATTATTTCGAAGGTAAAGGGACGTTTCATTCGTTTCACGCCAACGATTTGACTTGTTCGTTAAAGGTAATTCGAAGAATCGACGAATAACTAGGTCAATCGTTTAAATCCGCACAAGTCCACGCTAACAACATTATTCGTTAGATTAATCAACAAGAATCTACAAATATCGTATGTTCTATAGTTTTTAAACCCGCGTTACTTTACTCCAACCACCATCGCTCGTAAGGACGAGAAACAAGGATCTCGAATACCTCGTGATTTCATACATCAAATACAATACACTATCGCCACTGTTTATTAAATTAACTAAAAAAAACGACATACGAACTATGGATACAGATGCGAGCTATGTACCGAGAAGGTGCAAACTACACCTCAGACGTTGAACGCGAAACTGGTCGGAAAGGACCAAGCCGAAGAGACTACGATCGCGTAGGACGAGAGACTAACGAGCAACTCGAGTTCGCGCACGGTCTATTTTTGAGATATAATCGCGACTCGCGCTTCCTCGAACACAGAACGCGCTAGCGTACACACGTGAAACTAGCAAGCAGTCAGCACGTCGACCTGGCTGCGACGTATTTCGAAAAAGGTCCCCTTTCACCTAGCCTATTGCTCGTCTAGCATTCGTGATCAGCCTTCACGGCGAACCAATCTATCCTTTCGGGCAATTTCACCGATTTTCCCGACCGATTTCGATCGATCGATGGATCGTCACGACCGAAACTACGCCGAGGAATGCAAAGGGATCGTTGCAGTCGCAACGAGTCGCTGTATCGTCAACCCTCTATGGCGCCATGTGACGTAGAAGGAACACACCTTACACGTATATCTATGATCACGTAGCAAGCGGTTAAAAAATTCATTTAACGTCGTTGCCTGTCACGTTTCAGTTATGCGCGCGATTTTCTTCACACCTCGTCTTCTTTCGTTTATTTTTACACCGACAGGAACAGAGAGAGAACTGAAAGGTTACTGACTCCAAAAATACCAAAGATGTAACAATTCCTATAAAAAAATATTAATACCGTTATGAAAAAATTGGAAAAATTTGTTAATTATTATACGCGTATAAAGATGTTAGAGACAGCGGTTCCATCAAAACATGTTTTAAAAAGATACAAGAAACTCGAACGTACACACGCGTATTTAAGTTGTATAACAGGGAAAAAACATAAGTTAATACACGACTTAAGAAATGGTACGTATCTACTCCATGTGGTATTATAATAGGAAAGAACAAACTATTATACTGTGTTACATCACACAGTAGGCTGTTTCAAAAACCAGTACAGGGGACAAGATCGATGGCTTAATTAGAATGCCTGTCTCGTAGGAGCAGTGACACAAATGATACAAGATATCCCTTTATTTTTAGAACAACGCTGGCAAGGAAACGAGGGTTTTTAACGATTTTCATAAAAAGAAGATATCAGGCCGTCAATACCAGCGAGCGAAGGAATCATTAACCAATCTATTATTTTCGCGTGAATACCACAATCGCAACACGTCATTTTCCGGCCGCTGCTTCGCAAGCACGAGATTTCTATTTATAGTGTATCACGTGTAAGATAAATAAAAACTCTCGACTAATTGCAAGCGTCGCTGAGTTATAGATGGACGACAGTTTAGATTAGAACTAAGTTGAAGTATTTAATTTTAGGTTTGGACAAATTTGAAATAAAGATAAATATCTTACGAATATTATCTTGATTTTATGCTAATTTATGAATATAAATTATAATTATTATCTTACGGACTCGATTATAATTATTATCTAAGGACTTTTCACTACAAATTCGTCAAATATAAATAATTTATGAATAAAGGAGTTCAGATTTTACAGAGGGGCAACGTTCTTTGGTTTTATTACAATTCATATAATATGCGCAATTAATATACAGTCTGTCACACAAGAGCGTGTCTGCGATATTTCTGTAAATATTTATATATTTGTAAAAAAATTTATATGAATTGAATCTACATCTAAAACACTAATACGCTATTACAGTAGGGTGTCCAATCTCCTCCATTAGCGATTATAGCTTGACATCGTTTCGGCATACTCTCGACTAATTTTTGAGCGTAGGATTCTGGTAACGACCTCCATATCTTTCGAATGTGATGTACAAGTGTTCTTATTTTTGTGATACGTCTTCCTCTCAGCTTGCCTAATAGGACACCATGCCCAAAACGAAGATTCATCAGTGAATATTATATTACTCCAATCACGATCTCTGTTTTCATTCGCCCATGCCAGACAATTTTCGACGTTTCGCGTACGCGGCATTCATATTAAAAAGCTCTGTTCCTTTCACTGTTTCAAATGAAACTGAAAGGTATTCAGCAACGCGTATTAGAGAAGTTTTCGTTTGTTTATATTCTTTTTATCTCATTCTGATTAGGTGTCAGGTTTCGCAGATATCGCAGACACGCTCTTGTGTGACAGACTGTATAGCAGCGAATTGTATATTGTGATTTCGTAAGTTCATAATAGCCGAGCAATTATTCATTGTTTTTTTTTTTCCCCTTACGAAACACCGCGGAAAATCATTGACAAGAAATTACTGCTTCTAGATCATTATTGGTTCTACTACATAAACGATTAGTCAGGCGAGTATAATTGCTCGTTACCATTTTTAAAAATATACATCTATATGTATCTGCTTTTTATATTCAGGTGCAAAGTTTTATCGCTTTTCTAACGTCGCGAGACAATCTTTTCACGCTCGGGATCTTGCTAAAGTAAATAGTTTGCTCGATCAAGAATCAGATACGTTCTTTCTCTTAAATTGCGTTTATTACCAAAATTAAAGTATTACGATAGGATATCAGTGTTTGCCGCGTAGTATCATTTAACGATTGCGGCTATAGACCATAAAATACCTGTTGAAATACCTATGACCCATGGACCTATGCCATTCAAAACATCAAGCAGCGAAATTTTTATCCTACGACATTCGTCCCAAATTACAGAGCTAAAAACGATTCATAATTGCCAGTCACGACTTCTAATCACGAGTTCTGGACACGGTTGTCCATAAAGAGTGGAATTTGCGTTTCATAAACCCCGTGCTTTGGAGAAAAACGCTGGCACTGTTCCGACGAGGATGTACGTGGTCTCGAAACGAGACCTTGCCTCGTTTCTCGAAACCGTATCCACCACGCAATACGACGAGACGATCGTTTGTTTCGTTTGTTTGGTTGCACGTAGTCCACGATCCTGCGAATACACCGTCGAACCATCGCGGGACGTCCCGTTTGAATTATTTAAACGGCGTTCACCGAAACCTTCGCATTTCCGTTTCGTAATAGCGGCGGCGCAGCCGCACAAACGGTCACCGGGGGATGTTAGCTGAAATCCGACATCATTTTGCAAGCACCTTTGATCGGCCAGGAATTCGCTGCATGTGATCTTCTTTGTGGTTTTGCATATTTTTACATTTTACGAAAGTACCAATTTCCTTCTCTTTTGAAAGCGATGGAAATTTCATTTCACCGATCGTTTCTTCTGCGCATCTCGTTGTCGAATCACCGAGGATACAGTATCGGGGTTCGTCGATTTACTTCGACAGAACGTTGAAACGAGGAGGCGTGGTCCTTAATATAAAATGGTTAAATTAATCTCGTGCACGAGACGTATCCGTTGCGATCGGACATTGGCGTAGACCTATGGAATCTCGTTTGAAAAATATGGAAATTTCGAAGTTGAAGGTCCGAAACAGAGAAACGGACAAGATCTTTTAGCAGAAATAAGTAAAAATCTCCCAGCTGCCCTTACCCATGATCAAATCTCAATTATTAATGCATCAAACGTCACGGTAATGACATTAGATAGATACGAGTGGTCGATGAAACGACGCGATAAAATATTTTCGCGCTACGATAAAATATTATTGGTACGCGTATTAAAATTCTCCAATGGCCAATTAGTACCTTAATTAGCCGCCCTCGTCCCGCCGCGACGTCGAAAACGGTTAATTGACGGCCAAGGTTGGATCAAACTATTCGAAGCTAAATTCGCTAAAGAAAGAATTTATCGCAGGATCCTGTTGTAAGCTGGATGTTCGATCATAAAACGGTATTTTAAATGTAGATATGCAATTCTCTTGTATAATTCGCTTGCTTTCATTGTTTCATTCTATCGGATAAAAGAACTTGATATACCGCCAACTTAGTCTAATCAAATACAAAGGGACATTCGATCAATGAAACTATTGTACGAGTCAACGATCGAAAGCAAATGCTAATCTGTAACTAACATCGTAGGTCACTGAATAAACTTAAAGATACGTAGCTACAAAGGTATATGCTGCTTTTTTAATATCGAAAGAGCGAGAATAGTTCGAAGGTTGAAATTATACTAAATTCGTAAGATTTTAATTCTACTAAGGAAAAAAGACTTATTTTTCTCTTTGTAAACGTCCCTACGATACCGTTGCCCGTCGATTCCGACGAAGTCATCGCGAGCAGCAGGGCATTTTTTTAACGATAAGATCAACGGCGAAGAGTTCACCCACCGTAGGTCGTATTCTTGTCACAGTTGATGAACGTGTTGCACCTTCACGGACGGTTAAACCGTAATACGCCGAGAAACGCGTATCGTACCAAAGCTGGTGGCAAATCGATTCGTTTTCAAACGGTTTAACCAGTGCATCAGCCCATTGCACGAACAGATACGTGTATACGATAACGGTTTTAATGAAAACTTTGACTATTTTTATTGCGACGCGAAGCGATTCCACGCGATAAATGCGTGTGAATATCGAACGAACGCGGCTGGAATCGGCTTACCGGCCAAGTTCGTTGCTCTCGGAAACGATATTCAGATAAAAGCGCTTCTTCCCAGCTTTCGTTCGCCTTTGTTCGCCAGACTTTGCCAACCCTTCTTTGCGCGGTTCCAGCGCGCGCTTGGAATCCACGTCATTTTCCAATCAACCACTACCAGAGGCGGACTGGAACTGGGATTTTTACCGAGACGCTACCGACACGACCAGCCCAGCGAAAATTTTCTCAAACTCCTCGATAACAGGAATATTTTGTTTTTAGGTCGAGTGACATTTTTTCTTAAAAACTTTGCGTTTAGTTAAACGTTAAGGAGCTGATGTTAGAATTTTTAACGCGTTTGCTATTCTTTCGGTTACCGAATGATCGTGGAATTTCTTGTATTTCGAAGGAACTCCTGTTTTATAGCAAGTTCTTTCAGTTTTTCTTTCTAGCGTATTTATGTTTCTCGTTTCGTATATTTTTACTCTCCGCTCTTTCTCCCTATTCTCTCACTTTCCTCTTGCATTTATTCAACAAGTAGCTTTACCAATACAATAGTACATTCGCTAATACGTTGTAAACTTTTGCTCTTCCGTTGGCACTGACAAATTCGATACCAGAGCTATACTCGAGTCGCAGATCACGAAGAAGCCGATTGAAGTTGATGTTAATCGTTGCATGGAATTAATGGCACGAGAAGCGAAAAAATGGTGAAATTAACGGTGGAAGTTTTCGTGTCACGAAAAGTGTAACAGTATACGAACCCGTTTCCTCGTCGAGCAAGTTGGAAAGCGAAAGCGATACTTCTGATGCGTGAAATAAAATATGCACGAATATGTTATACGTCCTTGATCGACTACTTGGAAAAATGTGATCGGAAGACGGGAAAGAGCCTTGGCAAACGACGAACCAATGACATGCAAATCTTACACGGTTCAAAAATTGAATAAAGCTATAAATAATAGCAAATAAAAAGAAATCTACAATATATTCGATTTAAGGTTGTTGATAAATTTCTACGACAATCCGGTTAATTCCTAACATTGAATCGATAAATCAAACTTCGAAATAGAAAGATATCAGGAAGCTAAGTTATATAAGAAATTCAATTTGCAACAAATGTCGCAATGTTCGTTACACGTGTAACTGTACGAAATCCTATGATATTTATGGATACGTTCATGGATAATTTCGTAACGCGTGCCGAATCGAGGCGATACATGGCCCAAGGCATCTCCCCAGAGTTTGACCTCCCTTTAGATATTGGCAAAAGTGACACGGGTAAATGGAACAACTTCCCTTCTCCCGCCTACACGTGTACCTCTAAAACGTTACGTAACGTTTGGTCTCCGGGTTGTTACCAAAGAACACAGGTAATTTCTCGTCTCATAGGCCTGTCCATTTGACCTCGATCTACTGGACCGATGTACATAAATACATATACAATGTATACAAAATATATACAATGGGTGTAGAAAGTATTCGTAAGCTCCTTAAAGCAGAATAACTTTATTTAAAATGGGACCAACGACTTGAATCTCTTTTTTTTTTTCTTCTTTTTCAAAAATCGTTGTTATCGAACTTGCTACTTGTTGGATGAAACTGAATGAAACAGGAAAGAAGAGAAGGCACGTGTATTAATTTCGTTAATAACATCCATTAATCTTAATGCAGATTAGATCGTTCATTGTTAAATTAAGCTTTCTTGTGTAAGAAATTTTTATGAAACAAAGCTACCGTGACGGATATTTTAGTTGATAAATATGTGTCAAACTTTTATCGCGTGCAACGTTATCTTCGAGTAAATATCGCCTGATTTATCGATAGTATAGCGATAAATTTAGTATCCATAATATCAAGGAATTCGTCTGAATTATAATCCGCTGCTAATAATTTATAAATTTTGTTTGTTTTGTTTTGTTTTTCGAGATCTATAAAAATAACTGACATATGAATGACTTAACTTGACAAATTGTAAGATTTTTATTTTCATAAATGATTTCGCTACTCAAATTCCTCGTATTCCGCTTACTTTAAATGTCTTGCGTACGATAATATAATATTTATGAAAACAAAATGTCCTATAAAAAAGAGATAACGAATAAAAATTATTTCGATATCAACGTTTTATTTTTCGTATTACATGGTTCGAAATTTGAAATAAGTTAAAAAAGGAAAAGATTCCAATTGCGACGAACGAAAGAGTAGAGTGGATCGGCCGATGAGAATTCACGATGTATTTCGCACGTACCGACGGAGCGCGATCGAAAACACAATTTGCAGGGAGCAACAGGTGAAGAAGCAGAAAGTGAAATATGCTCGCGAGAAGGCGCCACTGGTCAATGGCGATATCTCGAGGAGGCGCTAATTCGTTCGTTCGTGGGCTTGGTTCGAAGCTCGTCGTCCGACCGCCTGTGCGGCTTTAACTTTTTAAAATGTCGCCGATGGCCGTGACAGGGTCTATTTTTAGCCACGACGAGATAAGCGTGGCGGGGAGAACAGTTGAGGAACGAAACCGGGAACGAGACGGAAAGAGGGAACGCTGTAGGTGAAACAGAAACAAGGAGAAACATACAGTGTGGGACTGCCAGTAGCGTAACCGGATGGTATTTTAGTAGGCACTTAGAAAAACACCTGTTTAATTAACTCTCTGTCTATGTAACGATCGACGGAACTGAACGTATCGATTCTACCGTTTCTCTTTCAGCAACGCGACAACATCGTTCTACATCGATTTACCAAATTGTTCTTTTTAAGGAAAATTGGTACTATTTAACGATTCTGTCTCGAGAAACGAATCAAATTTATCTCTTACGCGTGTTGCAAGCGTAGACAGTTGCGAGTAACATATGGAAACGTTAACCCATTAAACAGCGTGTAGAGAAAATGTTTCTGCTTCTGTTAGTTGACACTAGGGAATTTCTGATAATTTGTCCCTAGATGAAAGATTGCCGAACAATACGTACGTATGTATATCTCTAAACGATAAAACGCTTGAAACGTTCAGATTATCGTGCAATCTTGATTCTTTTTGACGCAAATTGCCGAAACGTATATACGTATAGAACTATCGACTTGTAAAACAGCTTTGATTATGCAACTGTCGTTATCAAAATCTAAAACTGCTAATCTTCTAGAGTGATTCAATTACATCACTGTGAGCAGGAACGGCGGAGGCTCGTTGGGTTGGATAAAAACGACACTGGAGTTAAGGGGAGTCGAGGGTGAGGAAAGGGGGTGAAAGAGGTTGGGGAAAAAGAGAGAAAGAGATAGATAGAATCAAAGAACTAATTATACGTGACGTCACTCGACTGGTTTCAACACAGAGTCGAGTGCAACGAGTCGACTCGACGAGACAAGTCACAGCAAGTGGGCCAGAGAAGTCTGTCTTTCTCTCTTTATCTCGCTGTTCGTTTTCTCTACTCGTTTCACTCTCTCTCTCTCTCTCTCTCTCTCTCTTTCTCTCTCTAAGCTGCAGTCACAACGGAAGCTGCGTACAAGCAGAGAAAGAGCGCAAAGGAGGCTTCTTCTCGCTCCAGATGAGGTGGGAGGTGATAAAAATAGAACTCCGAAACTTTATGGACGGTAAATCACTGGCACGTTAGGCCCGCTGCCATTCCCGACATCTCGTTCATCCCGTTCGGCCTGTTCAGTCTGGACTGACCAACTCATTAACCGTAATATAACGACGGTGACGAATAGGAAATTCAATGTAAGCTTAATTAACCATTAGGATATGCGCGACGCTAGGAAGTCTCGAGTTTATCCAGCATTTTATATTTTCTATTTCCTTTTTGCCCCTGTCTTCTCTCGAAGGGAGGCAGTTCGTGGAACGTTCGAACTATATGCACACATATATCAATAAAGGACATCGGAAGATCAAACTTGATTTTAATTCGCCTGCTCCATAAAATTACTTTTATTAGGGGCCGACGCTGCTACGTATAGTTTGGACGTCTGCGTAGCAAGCTTCTGACAGGCGAAAAAAGATCCGTAAATGGAAACTTGCCGAAGGTTCAACCTGTTGCACGTTGGCTTTCACGAATTTATTGATTCAGGATCAATGTATATTCTCTTGCGCGGACCGCATGAATTACGGTGGGCTGGAAATTTCCAAAGCCTTTAAAATGAGAACTCTATTTGGAGCGCTTTATTAAAGGAGTTGTAGAAGCACTTCGTCAAGCGAAAATTCATAAATGTTTTTATACACCGAACAAATAAATTCTGATTCTTGAAATTACATCGAATAGCTTTTAAAGCTTATCTTTGAATCGACGTTAATAAATCCAATAGTCCAACGGGCAACTACGGAATATTAAAAGATAAATACGGATTTCTAACAGCGACACATCGAAACGCGAATCATTACTTATGTTTCCTATATTTCCACGAGTTTTATATCGCCGGTGTCAAAATTCGACTGTATAAGGCACGTTTATAAAGCTCATTGACTTAAAAAAAAAAAAAAAAAAAAAAAAAAAAGAAGATAAAAGAAAAAGTTTAAATGTATACGTGAAATGAGAAATTCCCAAATTTAGAAATATGTTTCTGTATGTACTTTGGTCATTCAACTTTTTATTAGAAATATTAGTCAGTCAGCGATGATATGTTAGACAAAAATTATCAATTTTTACGGTTAGCGTACAAGTTTTATTGAAACATGAATATTCATAAAAATCTGTTCATAACATAATAATCTAATATTACGATACCGGTTCGTGCTCTAACGAGAGTGTATTATTTATAAATTTCTTGTATCGTTTCCAAGAAACAACTTCTCGTTACATCACGCCTGAACGTTGATTAATTACACGATTTCCATATTAAAATAAATTGATAATTTTTTAAAGAAACCCGAGATATTCCGAAAGACGTCTAAATGTAGACATAAACAGTGATTTATTAAATCGTTTCAACTATTTATCTATTAGTCGTTGTGCAGCATAAATTTGTTACAAATAAATTATCGATGAATGAAAGTAAGATATCATACAAGTATAAATATGTCGCGATTATACCACTAGCGTTAAGCAGAACTAAAACAATATTCGCTGTCGGCAAAATAATTTTCAGTGTACATCAAAGTTTACCATTAAATATATTTGCGATTCATTATTTAAGATCGCGTGCTCAAAGAATATTTAATCGAATGTTTCCGTTTGCGTAGAACTTGATTTTTTTATCTGGTAGCCCCTCACGAATCGATAATGTGATACAAAGAGATAATTCAACGCGATCTTGTTTCCTAGATTATTTTTAGCCGTTGGACAATATTGAAAAGACACGAACATCAATTATAAATCGTGTTATTTGTTCAAACTTCTAGTAATTAAAAAGATTAGTAATAATAAATTATTGCTAGATTTTATTCTGTTCTATAAATAGAAAGACAGTGTTGTAGATACGATTTATCAACGACGATCGAGTCACAAATTCTTTCCTTTTCTTTTTCTTGTACAAATTAACGTCTAACACGAAAGGTGAAAATTTACGACATGGCATATAAGAATTTATTCTGTAAGATAAAACGTAGACTCTAAATCTACGACTACTTTACATTACGTTACAAAAAGGAATTAATTTTCTGATCGAGCGTTATGTAAATATTTAAACAGAAAAATCGAAAGCAAAAACCTGTTAACCTCTAATCCTAGTTGCTTACAGTAGAAAAAATTTATATATTTAAATCTATACAGATTCGTTTCAATATAACACAATGTGGAAACATTTGCCAATATAAATAGATACGGTTGTCCATATGGGGCAACCTGTCATAGATGACTCAAGACTTTTGCACAGAATCGCAAACGATTTTGTGAATCGCTGAGAAAATCCAACGAAACTGAACCAACCACTGGGCCCACTAGCGCGATGTCGTCACTGGCTATGACGAACGCAGCTATTTTCAGGCCCACTTACATATCCAGAAGACGTCTCCACAGGACGGGGAGAAGAGGATAATAGAGCCACGTGACTCATACCAACTGGTACCACGTTCCAATAAATAATCTCGAGCAAGCTGTACATACACGATCGTCGACGACGCGATAGTCCAATTATCGCGGCTTAATCTCGCGCGTCAGAGGGCCCCGATTATTTGCAATCATCGATGGCGACTTCCATATAAATTCTGTTCAGACCCAACGCGAGAATCATGTTCCGGATGAGTAGACCGACGCGAAGGAAGCCACACGGCGGCATACAAATCTTTTTGCACCTTGTACGGCCATCCACTAGCAACGTGACGATATTCGATCCTCCGTAAATATTCTTCGACTTGGGATCGCGGATGATTAGTTAGCTTCGGTTTGATATGCTAATCGTGTGATGATTTATAGCTACGCAATTCCAAGGGAATGTAATTAATAATGTATAGGGTGATTCCGGGCAAGGTGCACTTGTATACAGTCGGTATTAAGACTCATAAGGAACTGTTTAAGGATAACGTTAAGTTAAAAACGGCTCAAACTAAAACCACCATACGCTTGCCAACCGTAACGCATTGCTTTTCCACGACATGTAATTAATAATTACATCGTGTTGTATCCAGTTACGTGGTACGACGTCGAGGGAAACGATAAACATTATCAGCTATCTATAGCTGATATAAAGAAAGTGATTGCAGTTTACTGGAATTTCTATTGCGATTTAATTCTAATAAACTTACTATTATCATTGTATATCTCATATATTTCTGGCACATTTTTTTGTATATTTCTATGGTTATATTTTCATGCTTTACATATGCTACTTGCATATTTCAACATATTTTGTGATTATCATAATAAGATACTTTAACCAACTTTACAGATGTCCAGGGAAACGAAGAAATAAAATCTTGCAGCGTAGTTCGTTTAAGATGGAGCAGATTTCAAAAAACGTTACACTGTCTCATCAAACTGATTCGTTAAATCGGCTCTGAAAGCGGTTTATTCTGTGTACGCTATTTGTTTCGCGGTCATTAATTATTTCGATAGAACGATATGTTGCTGTAGCGTACACGACTTATTCTGACGCGTTGAAAATATCAAGCGTTACTCCGCGAATATGTAGCGGTACGTGGTCCTTTCTCGGTTGTATTATTAGAACAAGCATGACGCTGCGTGTTCCAAAGGTGCTCGTAAAACACTTGCCGCGGAAACTATTTTCTTCGTGTTATTGAAAAGGAACTTACAGTTTATAACGCAACTATAACTGTGCCGATATCAGGATGACATATACGACGTTTCGTTTCTCTGAAGCGTCTATTCGACAAGATAGTAAAAAGAAGCCACGTAACATATGTACGTGAACATATAACATTCGATATAGTCGTAAATTTTTCAATAAGGAGCATCAAATTTTGTTATTTTCGCGACAAAATATCGTTTCACGAGGCAAAGGTATAGATAGATACAAAAATCCAAAGATTCGCGGGCAATATTGATTTGTTTATCGTAAAATATGTACGAAGGTTTGTGTCGATTTAACGAGAGCAGTTTATAATCGTTTTTCTCCGAAAGCCTGTCCGATTTTAATGGAATCGAAGAAACGGTGAGATATCAAAGCAAATGGTAGCGAAGGAAAATAAATGAATCGAAGCTGTTGTAACTCGAGCAGCATGGTAATAACGATAAAATAATACGAAACGTTTAAATATCAGAGTACTTCACGGGTATCGAGGGAATTGTTTGTTTAAAAAGATGTTTTTTAAAGTTTCACCCAGAAATTTATCTTTTCTCTACATATTTCTTTCCACAATGTCAACGCCAATACCGGTCTCTTTACACGTTTTTAATTCTATTCTTAACCTTATTTGCTGCCTTATTGTTGCGAAAGTCGCATTATTATGTAGAGATATTTATAAAATATTCCTATTATACAACGTTTACGCGTTCAAAAGTATTTTCAGAATTGTGAGTTGTAGATAAGTCTTCGCTACGTGCAGCTACACCAGGCGTGGAAATATAATACAAAATATACGATACGAATGAAACTTTCAAAAAACGATTCTTAACGATTTTTTTAGATAAATTACAATTGCGGTATTTTTCTAACCACTTACGTGCAAAGCTTTTCTACTTAAAGCAACGCAAAATATTCGTTGGAATATTTAAAAAACCAAACTGAAACGATTAACCTGATTAAGTTGATGGTCTTTTTCAATCGCGAAATATTTTATCGTTAAAAGCTAAAACTGACGTTCGCTAGTATGTATCGGACAGTGAAAATGAATGGTAGGTATTTTAATCGCTCAAAACCAAGAAACCAAGTTACTAGGGAATTTTCACGTAAGTATGTACAAGTATTTGTTTATGGCCCTACGTAAAAGGTACAGTCGATGATGAGGCGCACTGAACGAGGCCATTAAAGATCCGCTTATGTTACAGAGGAACGAGTTTTGAAGGTGCTGAAATAGAAGAAAGGCACGGAGAATGGAGAAGCAGCTAGGTGTGACCGGTCTATAAGATTCTCGAGAGCGCCATGGGACGTCGCGTCGTAGCAGGTGCCTCAATCACCTTTTCTCCGTGTCTCTTCTCCTAGAAATTTTATATACGAGACGTCTTGCTTCTGACAAATCATCCTGTGTTGTAAGTTATCACGCTCGGATCGTAACGATGAAATTAGTTTCGATGTATATGAAACCGAGAGAGCATATTTCGAGGAATACTCGAAGCGAAAATTCAAGTGCATATTAATCAGCTTTCTATACGAACGTATGTTCTAGATGTTCTATCAGGTTTGGTTTTAAAGCAGATATCGATAATAAACAGTTTTAAAGAGTCGGTTGCAACGCAATAACCATTTCCACAGTGAAGAGAAAAGAAGAAGACTCATCCATCTCGTAAAAGGATAGATCGACGACCATTCTTTCGCGTCGACGTTATTTCCTCGGAGAAGAAACCATGTAAACACACCAGTCTTTCAATTACCTATTTCCTTTTTCGTTTATCGTCGAACGAATTCGAAGGTGTATCGTGCTTCTCTCTAGTTTACTATCTAATCAGACCACAGAAATTCTGAGAAACAAAGGCTCGTGGACGTAATCGTATCGGTATTTGAATAATAATAACCGACGATGGGTACGGCTAATAACACGTAATTACTTCCTCTTTGTTAATCAATTGTAAACACGCACCTTTCTATCGTGCGTTTTCCCTTTACACGCACATAGCCGTGAATCACGAAATTTTATCGCTCTTCCGCCTAATTAAATTCTCGCTCCTTTTTATTAAGCTTGTAAGCTTTTTGTTAATTACAGATAAGCGAGGAATCAAACGTTCTTGATAAAACGTTGAAATATTTCTTCCCAGAGATACCGTTTACATCGTAAAATTTCAACTTTACACACAAGCGTTGGTTTAAGTTAAAAAATTGCATCTTTTTACGAGCAATCGAGATTTGAAAATCACACAGGTTTGTCATGCATCTGCTTGTAAGAAAAGAAGCGCAAAAGTTGCATAATTAACCGATAAATATCATAGCCGAGCGTCATTTAATCGTCATTTATCGTAGATCGTCGACTGCCATTGATCTGACAATTATTTCTGCGTATTTTCTGCTATTTTTGTGGTCTCTTATCGCGCTATCAAACTTCCGTACACCTCACGATACAAGACAAAGAGTATCTGTTTTCTTCGATAAATGCCTCGCTACCGTTCGTTTAATTGCTCGATATAAATAATATTAAAGATTACAGATTATTCGAGGAATCTCGAATTAAGATTGTACGACGTAGAAACAACGTTGTAACGATGGTATGTGGGATGATTTCCCGCCTAAAAGCAGATCGAGTCGTAGAACAGAATTTTTCTACTCGACGCTTATCTTTTTTAGGAAAACCTGATCTCGGAATGAATCCCGCTTACGGGAATAGATGTCAAACGGTCATTAGATAACTCTTGCAACGAAAACTATTATTTTATTCTTATTTTCTTTCCTTTCTCTGCAACGTCATCAAATCTCAGGTTCGCTAGCATAGATTACCTTGAAAAATCTATCTCCTATTAACCGTTACAAAATTACTATCTCGCGCATTATAGTAGAGTATCTCCTATCGTCGTTCGTAAATCCAGATTCTTCAACGTCAACATCCAACATCGCAGGAAACGCAATTTCGTTCGATATATTACTCACGCCATTTGGAAACTAATCTGTACTTCCTATATCAGCTGCAAACCACCTACCTACTTCACCCTTCGCAATCCTCAAGGAAGATAAATTGCCGAAGGAATTTTTAAGGATGATCCAGCGGCAAGTGCGAAAGAGCGAAAGAAGAGGAAAGACGAGGACAAAGAGACGAAGAGGGGGAAGAAGAAGAGAAGGAAGGGACGTGAATGGAGCGCCTGGTGGAAGCTTCAAAGGGCGCTCGTGCGCGTCAAGTGCAGCCCCGGCCTGTGCTCCCGGTGCAACGACCTTGAGAATTCGGCCTCGGGTGCGAACGTTTCGAAGGCGGTTTCCTGCGGGCATGCACACGCTCCTATTGCAGGACACACGCGCGATTTTATGAAAACGGTCGTTAGCTCGCCAACGGCGCGTAACCATGACGTCAGTCCGACATAAACGCAGTCTGCACTCGACGAACCTGAAACGTATTATTTTTTACGGCACTTCCCACACCAACGATCGCGCTAGTCTGCGATCCGTTCTCGCCAACCAACTTCCAATCCAATATGTATCGTTTTATCGCAGCTCCCTCGAAATCGTTTTAGTTATCCTTCCTTTCCGAGAACTTATTTCCATACGTAAACGAAACGTTCCATTTTTGCCTTTTATACCGTTGATCGATAACTTTGCCGATCATTTCGCGCGTTGAACGTATAGCGCCGGTATTCCTTCGTGAAACATTTTGCTAGCAACGTTATTACGTTTGGTTTCAAAGAGAGAAAGATAATAAATATCTAGGAATACTCGTGAGAGAATGCGACGATACGATTCGACCGATTAACATCGGTATTAACGCGGTATCGCGTCTTCGACTGACGATGAGTAACGTGCGACGAAAGAACGCGCGGTGGTCGATCGGTAATTTGTAACCAGAAGGCGATTAATTCCGCCTTCGGGCGGCGCGCGAACAGCATTCTAAGACGATCGCGTTGGTCCATTAAAAATCGCGGCCTCGCGCGAATTAAAGCAACAGAAACGGTCGTGTCGGGTACGTTGGCATCGCGGCGACAAAAATCCGAGAGAAAGAGAGAGTAAGGAAGAAGAAGACACAGTTGGCATAACGAAGCAGTCAAAGGCTAAAATTAGCGGCTGCTCCTGACCTGGGTTTCGATCGCGTATAACTCGCACAGTGTCAAAATGCGAGTCAAATCTCGAACGCGTGCCTACGGAATGCTTTCCGTGGCGCCATTCTAACGGCCGACCGCGTTTCTTCGCGACGAACCGGTCGTGCCTCGAGCCCTAATGCAGATCGTGATCTTCGTCGATCGATTACCTCCTTCCCGCCGCTCGTTTCTCCTTCATTCCTCTTTCACACAAACAAGAAGAAATATTTTAATAAGCCAACGGCATAGCTTCGTTATTAATAATTATCGCTTCTCAATCTGACGTTCATCGATGGAATTCGGTTGGAAAGGCAAGCAAACTGAAACTTTTACCTTTATCATATAGAAATAGAGTGAACGCAACGGATGAAATATCGAACCATATCTGTATTTTCCACGAAGAGAACGAGTTGTATTAATACATTTTTCAAAGTCCTTAATTATCATAGTTGTCCTGCTTCGCAAGATTGTCTGAGCGTTTACAAATGTAATAATTGGTGGGAAACATCGTCCGGAAAGAAAGGCAGGATGTGGCACGGTTTTGTATTTTAATTCAATTACCTTCCGAGTAGTTGATCTTGATATCTAACGATACATAATAATACTTGATAGATGAACGTGTTATCGTTCATGTCGACAGGACTTTAATGGACGATCTTACGAGCACCTTTCAAAATGTCTAAAAATGATGATAATTCTATAGAGGAGATAAATAAATAATTACGTGAACGGGTTAAAGGGTTAAATTTAAATGGCTACTACGATAAACAGCGGAACGAAGGAAACAAGTCCGTTTCTTTCGATCGTTGTACATATTCTTCTCCGTTATTTTTCTCGCAAAGTCTCGTAAAAGTCAAAAATCCACGATCCATCGGTCGACCGCTTTCTATAAGCGCGTGGCCGCTTTTATCGTTGCAACGTTTCAGTAAAAAAGAATCACTGGACACAATAGCGCTTAGAAATACAAGAGGAAACGATCCGTCTGGTAATGCGCAGGAGGAGTTTTAGCGCACGAGGCCGAGAGTGAGAATGAAAAAGAAAAATACACCGCGGTGAACTCAGAGGTGCAACGAAACGTATCGCGTTTGCGAAGCTAATGCTACACGCCTACCACGGGCGCCAGCCTTAGAAAGTGGTATGCAAGCGTCTGATGAGAGTGCAAGTCTAACGCCAGCTTTAGCTATCAACGAGCGTGTTGTTCGGTTCTTTGACGAAGAATCGAGAACGATACGAGCTGGTTTGTCCGTAGAACACGAAAATACCCGGTCGCAAAAATTGTATTTTACATTTTCTGCTTACTTTTTCACGTAGAATTACCCTATAAACGATAGTATCACATTTTTAAGGACTACCCTGTATAAAACTCTATGAATTTTATCATATATATATATATATATATATATATATATATATATATATATATATATATATATATATATATATATATATATATATATATGTCGGATTAGCATTAAGATTAGGATTAGGATTAGGGGCGCGAAATGAATGTTCTCTTGAATTAGCCACCGAGGTTACATAATAGAGAAAGTATATACCGGTACGGATATGATCAGTACAGGATTTGACAAGTAGCCGTGGTAACTAGATACTCGAGATACTAATGACAATGATCCTAAGTTCAATAACGAATCCGCGGTCAACGGGATAGTAGTCACGTCCCTCCAGAGTCGAAGTTAGACTAATCGTCAATTAAGGTATTCGCTGATCGCAAACGTTATACTCGCTTAATGACATCGCACAAGAATGTCTCTCCGTCATCGTGATGCTGCCGAAGAAAACTATGATGGGGTGTGTCCCAGGACACTAGATCATCGGATTCGTCGAGGACAATCCTCGTTCAAAAAGTGAGGGAAATGAACGTCGCCGTTAATTGGCTAATCTCTATGTTGGTGGTTAGAAAAGGATGCTAGCCGCCCTTGAGAGAAAGTTGGTAACGGGGAGCGTCGTTCGTGAGGAAAAACAGATCTCCCATATCTTCCCGCAGCGGGTGATAGATTTGGGGACTGTTAGGATAAAGACTGTTTGTTCGTTTGGAGGACCTTAGTTAACTAAATGTCCTGTGAAGATGCATCGACATCTGGCAATCGTCTTGCCCGAAGAATAGGGTCTGCGTGTGGCAAGCCACGGGGCAGAGGCCGTTGGAATGCGCACTGTAGAGCAATGGTACTATTATCTTTTCTTAAGGAGGGCTAAGTAATTCTATACTTCCGCTAGACAAAATATCCATCCCGTGACCGCGGCTACGTTCGGCGACTAGTTGTCGCCTTGAACCCAAGCTCATTGTCTCGGCTTTTCCTACGAATTCCAACGGGGAGGCCCGATGTCTTTTCATCTCCGACACGGCCATCCTGACTATCACACGTCCTCGTGTGTGGCTAAGATATTGGATTTTCCTAACATTAGTCTCGATATGACTGACGTTATTTACAATTTTAACTAAACGTTCAAATAAGCTAGGGGTCCAGTGTAGTAACAGAACTTTGATCGAATGTTCAATGGCAAAATAACAACAATGGTTCGTGACACTATAACTAATACTCGACGTGTTAGTTGCATCCTGTGAATTATCTGTCCGGCCGCGGTGACATGATAGACCATCCTCGAATTCGCACCCAGACGAGTCTCGTTTTTCTAGATCACGCGACCAGAGGCTTCGTTCGGCGGCCTGCGAGCGTGATTACCTTTGCCACAAGTACGTTACAGGCTCCACGTGGTATAATTACATATCCGCCAAGACACACATTGGGCGGCAGGAGACACAATTACATATCCGCCAAGACACACGTTGGGCGGCAAGGGACACAATTACATATCCGCCAAGACACACGTTGGGCGGCAAGAGACACAATTACACACACATCACGATGGGCCTTACAGGTATTAAGTGGCGTAATCACAATTGCTCACGGGCGTACCCGAACTCCCCCCCCACCGGCCGCTAGTGATCTTCGAGGTCAGGGTACTCATCTCGTCATGGTCACTACTATTGCCACCACTACAAACGTCCAACTCAGCAGGAAAGCAACTACCCGGCATTTTCCGCAACCTATCGTAACAATACTTATATGACCGTTTGCCCTCTAAAGTTTTTTTTTTTTTTTTTTTTTTTGATGTACCTGTCTCCGTTCAAAATCTCTGCCACTACAAATGGGACCTTAAATTTTGGATATAATTTAGTTTGATTTCTTTCCTCATTTTTACGTAATACAAAATCACCGAGATTAAATCTAACCACACTAGCTTTGACTTTGTCAAATCTGCATCCATCATACCCAGTGCCAGCCTCCACATTCTCTATTGTCTGCTGTCTTACATCGGAGATATCTACTTCCCGTTCTTCAATGTTATCGGGTAGCGACAAAGCGTACGGTTTTGCTGATCCTATGTATAAGGCGTAACTCGGCTGGTGTTCTACCTGAACTCGACTTAGGAACCTGACAAGTATGACAGTTCGTTACGAGTTTACGAACGTATTTTGCTATTCCTTCGAACCAGTGATATTCGGTTAGCTTTTCGAGCGTTTTATCCCAATCTAAGTGCATAATTGACTAGCGTATATGACTAATAACGGACCATCTAAAATCCCTTGGTACGATGGGTAAGCAGAGAGTTCTACTTCTCCTTCGTATTTTACGGGAAAAGGGTACCGGATCGCCATTCATATGTACTCGCTATATCTTTCGCGTGGCTCGTCCTTTTGCAATTTGTTGGTGATCTCTACAATTTGAGGACCGCGACGTTGATCCGCGAATAGCCAATCTTCCGATTTTCGGCCAGATTAATTTCCTTTTCTTCGGTTTTGTTAGATGTGGCACGGTCACTGTCTACGGGGTTTCGCGAAAAGAAATCCACGTGAGTTATTCGTTTACCTTCTCGGTACGTGATATCGAAAGTAAAAGTTTGTAAGTAAGCTCACCGCCCATAAACCCTGTCCTTTAAATTTACTCTAATACGGGTTGCCTTCAACGGGTTACAATCAGTGGCTACAAGAAATTCCCGCCCGTGTAGAGAATGACGAAAATGTTTGACGGCGTTTACCACTGCCAACATCTCCAGTTCACACGAATGATATCTGGATTCCGCGGGACTAACTTTCTTACTATAGTACTTGATTACCCGGTTTTTATCGTCAACACTATGCATTAAAAATAGCACCGTATGCACCCAAACTAACGTCAGTAGGTAATTCTATCGGGTAATTCGGGTCGAATGTCATTAACACCGCCGCGTCGGTCAAGACGGAAATTATCTTTTGTCTTATAGGTTCAAGCTTATCTGTCCAGGTTATGTCTCTATTACCGGAAGTAAGTGTGTATAACGATTTCATGACAAGTGGAAATTTAGGGACAAATTTTCTAAAATACGGAGCTAAACCCATGAACCGTCTAAGCTGTATGACAGACTTCGGCGCAAGTAAAGAATTCAAGACTCGTCTTTTTACCAGGGTTGGGGCGAATTTCTCCATGGTGAGTTAAATATCCGAAAAAGTATCGGCGTCTTTAGAAAAGAACATTTAGGAAGAAAAGATTGAAAAGAAAATCCGGCGTTTTCAAGGGTATTTAATACAGTGTACAATTTTCCCACAGTTTGATCTAACGAGTCAGCAATAATTAAAACGTCGTCTATGTCAACAACAATGTAGGAATACGCGAGGTCGCCTAGGGCATTGAAAATGGCCCTTTACAAAACGAATGGTGCATTTTTCCACTCAAACGGCATCGTCGTATACTCGTATTACCCGTCGGGGGTGACAAACGCGGTGTATTCGGTAGAGTTCGAACGAATGGGAATTTGATAGAATCCATTGGTCACGTCTAGGTTAATGAAGTACTTTGCCTTTCGTAATCTCGCGATTTGATCCGCAATAAGGGGTAGGGGGTACCGATCCGCGATCGTATTTTTATTTAACTTTAGAAAATCTACGCACAATCTATCGGAGCCGTCCTTCTCCTTCGCGAGTAATATAGGGCACGCGAACGGTGAATTACTAGGTCTTATGATTTTTGTCTTAATTAATTCGCTTATTCATTCGCGCACTATCCTTCGTTCTCCCTCGCTAGGTCTATAGGGTCTTTCTATGTACGTTAGGATCAATTAAACGTATTCCTAGTTGACCCGTATTTACGCGCGTACGTGGAAAACCCGTAATGAGTGAATTCTTGAATTTCTTCGAGGATTGAAATTAGTCGGCTTTTATCATTGCCGAGCACTCCGGCGTCGACTTCGTTAATATCGATCTCGTTTCCGTCGGTTCTATTACAGGCATCGACCGCTCTTGTCTTACAAATAGTGAGGCTATTTCGTGTAATATTTACATCGAAGCTTTGGCTCAAAATTTCGCGGCCAATCATGATATCGTACTTTAAGTAGCTATCGCTAAGAACGTGGAAGAGTATCTCTAACGTGAAACCGTTAATACATACTATCGGCAAAATTTGAGTTGTGCATTTAACGCAGGTGTTTTCCTATTCCCCGCATTACTACTACGTCGGTCATTCTCTTGCCGGAAAGTTTCAAAGCTACGGACTCTTTAATCATTGAGCATTCAGTTCCGAAATCGAAACAAAACGGTAACGACTCACGATATCATATTTTAAATAACTATCGGCAAGGACATGGAGAATTATTTCCAATGTAAAGAAAAGGGGGAAAAGAAACCATTAATGCATACAATGGGCAAGATTTGAGATGTACATGTACAAATATTTTCTATTCATCGCGTTACTATCATATCAGTCGTTCTTTCGCCAGAAAATCTCAAGACTACGAATTCTCTAATTAGTGAACATTCGGCTCCAGAATCGGAATAAAATGGAAACGACTCACCCAGATGACTTGATCTATTGGTTGGGGCTTCCACTACGTAGAAGTAGACTAGACGTTCGTTATTGAGATTATAGTTTCCTTTCAGGACACTACTTGGTAAAGGGTTTTCCTCCAGAATCAGATTGACAGCTGTGCATCTTGCAACAGGATCGGAGCCCACGGTCCCAGGGTAGAAATATGGTAGCGAGAAATTTTTAGGTTCCGCACTCGAATTTGCATTAGCGACTGAGTTAACTCACGCACTACGGTGGTAAGCTTTTGCACTGTTATATTCGGCACTGATTTTTGCTCTATACTCGATCCTCGCGACATCGCCCGGATTAGATGGTGCACGAGGTTTTGATAGTCGCGTGGTGTTAAAGTCGGATCGAATCCCACTTCTGATGTCGGATTAGCATTAAGATTAGGATTAGGATTAGGGGCGCGAAATGAATGTTCTCTTGAATTAGCCACCGAGGTTACATAATAGAGAAAGTATATACCGGTACGGATATGATCAGTACAGGATTTGACAAGTAGCCGTGGTAACTAGATACTCGAGATACTAATGACAATGATCCTAAGTTCAATAACGAATCCGCGGTCAACGGGATAGTAGTCACGTCCCTCCAGAGTCGAAGTTAGACTAATCGTCAATTAAGGTATTCGCTGATCGCAAACGTTATACTCGCTTAATGACATCGCACAAGAATGTCTCTCCGTCATCGTGATGCTGCCGAAGAAAACTATGATGGGGTGTGTCCCAGGACACTAGATCATCGGATTCGTCGAGGACAATCCTCGTTCAAAAAGTGAGGGAAATGAACGTCGCCGTTAATTGGCTAATCTCTATGTTGGTGGTTAGAAAAGGATGCTAGCCGCCCTTGAGAGAAAGTTGGTAACGGGGAGCGTCGTTCGTGAGGAAAAACAGATCTCCCATATCTTCCCGCAGCGGGTGATAGATTTGGGGACTGTTAGGATAAAGACTGTTTGTTCGTTTGGAGGACCTTAGTTAACTAAATGTCCTGTGAAGATGCATCGACATCTGGCAATCGTCTTGCCCGAAGAATAGGGTCTGCGTGTGGCAAGCCACGGGGCAGAGGCCGTTGGAATGCGCACTGTAGAGCAATGGTACTATTATCTTTTCTTAAGGAGGGCTAAGTAATTCTATACTTCCGCTAGACAAAATATCCATCCCGTGACCGCGGCTACGTTCGGCGACTAGTTGTCGCCTTGAACCCAAGCTCATTGTCTCGGCTTTTCCTACGAATTCCAACGGGGAGGCCCGATGTCTTTTCATCTCCGACATATATATATATATATAATTAGAACAATGAAGAAACAACAAAGGAAGGATGTAGCGAGCGCATGAAATTAATTATCGTAAACGAAGTGAAACGTGATTCATTATCTATCAAGAAATAATAGTTAATTAATTGTCAGAGAAGTACAGTTTGCTTTAGTCTTTGATCAAATTCTAAATTACAGTACATAATTTTTCAATTATTCCTCTTAATTGTACGCTACTTCTATTTCGATCGTCGCAAAGATCTAAAGATCGATTTATTTCCACGGATAGAATTTATTTCGCTTAAAGTGTCCCTTTAATCTAAAACCGTCCGATGTTTATCCAAAGAAGAAGCAGATTTTCGATATGCCGAACTAATATGCCGAACGAAAGCAAACAGTTATTTTTACTTCGATCGCTTCGCTCCCACGCGATAATATTTGATCGTTCGCCATTCCTACATTGCAATCTCCAAAAACGGTGCTTCAAGATAAACAAATTGGTGTCCGTTCGCATAAAATGGTAATCATGGAGATTAGATCGTAGAACGCGGATTTCTTTATTATCTTATACCTTAAAGATTGAATGCCTTAAGAATTCTATATTGGCAAACCAGTGTTCGAAAAACCCATCTTAGAAGCATGTAGGATCGAGGCTGGATCAATCTTGTTTCGATTCTCAGCGAGACTTATTTATTCTTAGGCAACGTTTGAGCGTAATCAAGCGGATTAGCTTCGAATTAAATTCAAATTGCGTTGAATTTATTCTCCGCTATTGAGTTGAATAGCACCTATCGATTTAACGTTGCTTTTATTCGCGATTAAATCTTGAATAGCACTCGATTCGACATTACGAGGATATATGCAGGCACGGTGGAAGACGTTCGTGTTTAGCGAGACTAATGTAACGCCTACCATCAAGCGCCCGCCTTAGAACCTGGAATGTAAATCCGCGAGGGTCTCGCCTAAGCGCCGGCTTCGATACACGCGGCATCGATATCTGCACGCCCACGCGACTCTGCAATCACAGCACGTCCTGCTTATGCCATCAAAATTGCTGGACAAAACGGTATATTAACATTCACCGACCGAACCATCAAGGAAACGTCTATTTTTGTCACGATTCTGATTCTACGCGTGCACGTGTTTATTGCTCGATTTCGCTTCGCTTTCATCGACAATATCTCGATTCGCGTGCGGTTTATGTTTCTGTAAGGAGATTATCGAAGAGAATGAAATTATTGGACCGCTACGATACAACAACGGTCGTGACTTTGCGTTAAATAATGTGTCGGATACGCAGACATTTTATACGTTAGAAATATAACACACGTAATACGCAGATGTGCGTAAGATACGCGATGGCAAAGACGATCCTTGTAAATTTATATCTTTTATAATGTTATTCAGATAAAAATGAAAAGAAGCTAATGTCTATTTAATATTACACGGCACTTCGTAAACAAGTTTTTCTTTCATATAAGATCTACCCGCTGTCTTCCCGTTTTACTCCTTCTTTCGTCATTTTAATGAAGTTTCAACGAAGCTTGACACACGGTATAAAATGTCAGGAGTAAGTACTTGTCGGGTACGCAAACTTGAGCTTATGTCGAAACGCCCACAGGCGGCGATAGGATGATTGCCTCGTTTTATAAGAATCGATGGGAATTCAGCACGGTGAAAGTGCGTTTTCAGAAATATGGTGAAATCCCGGCTTTTTGTTGTCGACGACTTACAGCTTCGATTACAGTGTACGTGCACTTCGAATATTCCACGAGACTCGGCTATCCGGCATAGTAAATTTGTCTTGTTACGCATCGATTTCACGTGGAATATTTCAAAGAATACTTCGAATGCTATCCACTTTTTCGTATACGGATTGGTTCTAGAAACTGGGCCACCTGTACTTCAGTGAAATCACTTATCGATGAAAATGATCGTTTATCGATTAAAAATTGCCCAACTATTAGAAATTTATATATACGCGAATGTTACCCTTGCGAATATACAGTCTGTCACACAAGAGCGTGTCTGCGATATTTCTGTAAATATTTATATATTTGTAAAAAAATTTATATGAATTGAATCTACATCTAAAACACTAATACGCTATTACAGTAGGGTGTCCAATCTCCTCCATTAGCGATTATAGCTTGACATCGTTTCGGCATACTCTCGACTAATTTTTGAGCGTAGGATTCTGGTAACGACCTCCATATCTTTCGAATGTGATGTACAAGTGTTCTTATTTTTGTGATACGTCTTCCTCTCAGCTTGCATTTCATTAGGGACCACACATTTTCGATAGGGTTTGCATCAGGGGACTGCGATGGCCAAGGAAGTACTGTGATGGCGTTTTTCGCTTTCCATTGGGTGCAGATGCGACTTCGATGTTTAGGGTCGTTGTCTTCTTGCAATATCCATTGGTCCTCGGTTTGGTTGAACCAACGTTTCACGGATGTGAGAAGTCCCCTTTGGTACAATTTCACCATCTTTTGTGCATTCAGATTGTCTGTAAAGACGCACAAAGTCCCAAAACCGCGTGCGTTAAAGCAACCCCAAACATGCACTTTTATAGGGTGTTTTACACTTCTTTGAATCATCCTTCTTCCATGGATAGTCCAAGCACGCCTAATAGGACACCATGCCCAAAACGAAGATTCATCGGTGAATATTATATTACTCCAATCACGATCTCTGTTTTCATTCGCCCATGCCAGACGATTTTCGACGTTTCGCGTACGCGGCACTCATATTAAAAAGCTCTGTTCCTTTCACTGTTTCAAATGAAACTGAAAGGTATTCAGCAACGCGTATTAGAGAAGTTTTCGTTTGTTTACATTCTTTTTATCTCATTCTGATTAGGTGTCAGGTTTCGCAGATATCGCAGACACGCTCTTGTGTGACAGACTGTATGAATAACATAACGGTCAAAGAATTTATGCTTTCTGCAATTAAGGGCGTAATTACGTAGAACAAGAGATATTAAGTATTTCAAAGTACATCCAATCATCTCGTTAGATTCGTACTTATAATTTATCTAATTACAACTGTGAATAAGCGAAACGTATGTAAGTACTCTGTATTTATTCAAAATCGACGAGTTACACAATCGTACGTTCCAAAGCAGGTACATTCGATACGTGAAATTGTATGTAAACTGCACGATTTCTATAATTTTATGGAAATATATGTATAATTATAAACCTATCGACATCCGAGCGTTTCTCAGAATTAATATTCATATTGATATTTTATTAGAGCAGTTACTTCGCTGTTACATGTTTTCCTATTATAAAATACCAATCATAACACGACTCGAATACGACTAAAGGTTTTACTTTTATTTCCATATTTAATCGTCAAGAAATTACTGCTCTAACTAGTCCCAAAGAGACGATGATGTATCAATAATTTATTAAATACGTGCGCCAAAGGAAAAACGAGCGAGTATTCTATTTCTATCAGGATAACATCCTTAATGGTATATTTGAAAACACGTCACTTCCACGAGGACTTATGAAAATAGCTGTACAAGCGACCCTTAGTGTAGTAACCTACAAATGTGTTGTTTTATTATCTAGAGCAAGGACAAGAAAGGATGTTTTATTCAGAGTTAAGTTCAAGTTTATTCGTACAAGTAATACTCAACACAAAACTGACTACAAATATCGCCGTACGTCTTAACACTCGGCTTCCAACTTCTCAACTGCTCAACTCAAACTGCTGCATTCAACAGTCTCTACTCAACTGCCTCTCCACAACTGACTAACTCAACTGACTCTACTCGACTGCCTGACGTCTTCTGTCTGTCCTCTAGATGTGCCTGACCCATTCCCAGGTAGATCCCCTTCAATTACCCCAATGTTGTAAAGGGCCACAGGTATGACCCATTGTCAGGTAGATTCCTTTTCCCGATACTACATTAGTATATACTTGCGCGTATCTCAATTATATGCATGTATACACATAAATTGTTATGTTTTATAAAATACATGGAAAGTTGCAAAACAGTAGCCAAATGTAATGTTAAAGATTAACTAAACGAACATTGCTACTCTTCCCTGTACTTTACTTATTTCGATGAGGCATAGAAAATGTTTCGTTAGAAATAAATTTCTCGCAATATGTTTCGACGTGGTTAACCCCTTGGCCTACACGCTATCTGTCGATCGCGCGAGACATAGTAAGCAAGAAGTTCGATCGCGCCCCGTGCCATCCATCTGTTCAGCCGTGTGCTCGAACTGGCGCAAGATCTATACTTCTTGTAACATGTATATTTAGGGGCTACAAAAGGAATTGTGAAATAATAAACAAAGTTTGAGGACAAATAACGTTTTTGAGAAAGTCTAGGGCGTAATCATGATCGATTGATCGGTTAACGAAAACAATTTCTTATTTCAAAGTGGATAATGAATCATTAGCAATTTTTAAATTACCACGAGTCAGATTCGTGGTTTTCGCTTATGGCACAAATCGTTTACCACGAGTCTCACCCGTGGTTATAGGCCAAGGGGTTAATGATCAATGATCTTGATCCGTATGCGAGATCGCATTATACCGAGGAATAATAATTATCGCGAACTTCAATTTTTTCATTAAAATATGACGAAACAAGTGTAGATTACACATGCGATTATCAGTATCGGTTTTATGATTCTTTGTAGCTTGCTGCTCTTGCTCTAACACGTTTCCATGTATTTATAATTTTATTATCATATTTATTTTTGAATCATCTGATATCATCCGTTGCCAAAATAAATTCCACTGATAACGGCTTCCAATGCTATTTTTAACCATATAGAAATAATTTACTCTTTATACGGATGATATATTTTCTGTCATTCAAACGAACACGTGTTTAACAAGAATTTTTATCAAGAGTACATAAAACAGTCGTAAAAAGGTCATAGGAACCTGTTTACTCTAAAAACATTCGCACCGTTATTCGCAAATTAAACAATCGACGAACCAAATTTCTCTTTTTAATCCCAAGGTCAATACAGAATCGAACCACCCAGAGAAAAAGTATTAAAAGTATTAAACCGAATCAGTAGGCATACGCTGCAAAAGAAGTACCTCTATTTTTGTCGTCGTATACATATTTGCGAACACATTTTTTTCGATCGAGTTCTTACCCAACGTATACTACGTCATTCTATTATTCAGATAGAGCAGCCTTTAGAATGTTAAATACCAAAGGGATTTGCATATCGAACATAGAATAACCTGCCTTCAATTCGATTTGAAAATAGATGTACGTCTGTTATTCGCTCGTTATGCTGTCCACATTTATTATGTTCACTTAATTTTAAACAACTGTGTAAAAAGTTTGATTCATGGACAAATCGATGATGCCTGTTATATATTAGGACGGATTCTCGTTATTCTCGTTATTACTTTCATATTATTCGGATAAAGATTTTGGGCACATTTCGCGCGATTTGTATCGAATATAAGATTTAATATGTAATAAAATCACGCAACGGGAGGAAAAGGTTAGCCGATCTGACGTGTTTTCTTTCGTTTTTGTTTCAAATAAAAAATTCAGTTTCAGTGAACTCGTCAACGGCAACCTTCGAATGATTCAAAGTCGTGGAATTACAATTAAAAAGAATCGCTTTCAAATAGCATGTAATTACCGGAAATGCAAGCTTCTAACGTATCCAGTAAATAAAATGCAAAGACAACCTGATTTACGTATACGCAAATGAATCTTGCTTTTTTACCAAAGTAAAAAACGGACGAAGCTTAACCTTGAACTAACATTGAACGAAAGAAATGCTTTGCTCTCTTGATCATGTTGATTAAAGTGAAATAAAAAAAAAGAAAAAAAAGAAAAAAAAAAAGAAAAACAACGGAAAAACATTTCTTGTTGCGTCTACACTTCTTAATACTGTCGTCCGCTAAGTCCTGTCTTTCAGTAATTGCTTTGGCGGCACATAATTATTCAAATGATTCTACATATACGGAAAAAAGTGGTTTAATGGAAAATAATTGTATACTAATAGCGGTTAGTAATAAATAGCTCTATAATTGTGGATGACAACATGAATTTAGAGGTAAAGTTACTTTTCTTATCATTTCGATACTGTAATCTTCGTATCGTCATAAAAAGACGACGATTATGCATGGGCAACCCTAAAAGAACGATATAAAATGTCACAGAATTTACCAATATACCGACATTTCAGTTGAAATATATTTTAGGAGGATAAAAGTTCTAGAGGATTCTTTTGTTCTTCCATAACGAAGATCGATAGTTATGATAATAATAATTAATCTGACTATTTTAATTGAAGGAAAGTAGCGTATTAATGAATTGTAAAATAAATATTCTCAATGATACAATCGTAATAACGAATATACGAGTAATATTTAACAATAGAAATCGACATACATATTCCAAATAATTTTAGAATGATTTTGCTTCGGTTTATGATTTTGTGGCGTAATCGTGTTAAAAGAAAAGTTTACTTTGCCGGAATAAAAGATTCATAGCACTAATAAAGAATCATATCCATGATAATAGGAATCAACGTAAGTACTCCAATTAACTCGTTGAATAGGCTTTAAATAGATATTGCTCTATTTTAAGTGCTCTAAACGTGGTGATATCAGAAGACAGATTCATCGTTTTACAATAAATGTGTCAATTGTAAAAGCAACTACTACCAATGTTATTTTAATACTGTGTCGATAGTTTAGTAAAATCCAAAACGTTATATTCATCGTATATACGTTTATCAGTTAAAGATCAGACACTAATTCAATTTATATTGGTTATCGGTGCTTTAAAATATATTTTGTTCATATCTTGACGTTTCATGCAATTTTCCAAAATGACGATATATAGCATGGAACTACTGAAATGTATGCGAATAAAAAGAATGGTCTAAAAAAGTAAGTTACGACTCCGAAGTCCAAAAGATACCATTGTGCGTTGAAAAATTTCAAGAATTCGTTACCACCTTGTTTTCTGTCATGTTCGCGCGAAAGCAACCGCCGATGAAGATAATATGAGTTAAAAAAATGCCGTATACGAAGCGCTGCGAAAAACGTCGCTACCAACCAAATCGAAGGACAAGAGGAGGAGAAAACATAACCTGTTACAATTATTGAACATCATTGATTCGTAGATAACTACGTTTGGAGAATCCGAAAATAAGAATGATATCAGTGTCCGATAAGATGAAAGTACGCAAAACGTAAAAACTGTGAATGTAAATAAAAAAGTTTATCTATATCGATTTTTCATATTCCGAGCTACGTTTTCCTTATATCGTTTCATGTAGCATACAAGTAAAACGTGGTAAAACGTAGCGCGAGAAAACATTTGGTTGAAATCGATGTAAAACCTCGCGAAACACGACGATGTCTGCTGCATAGAAAGCGATGGAAAAGCATTGGTTGGTAGTCACATGGTGGCCAGCCAGTGCAAAACGCGTGTACGCGTGTTCTCGTCATAATAAACACGTCCGCGAACAGAGTAGCGCTGGTTGACGTTAGTAAAAATACGTAAAATTCAACCGACTGTCGCCGAACGTATCCGAACGTAAATTATTCGCCGACACGTCACAGTCGCCCCAAACAAATAGCAAAAACCATGTACTTGAATAGGAACGCGCGTGTCGGAGAAAGTAAGTTAAATATTTTTGCAAACATCTCGTCTATCAATGACAATCGCGTGAATAATATTTCCATGTTTCTTGGCACCACATCGAAAATCAGTTAAATTACAGCATCAAATCGAACGCGAGCGCGAGTGTGATCGAGTAAAAAAGCACGCACATAGACACACGCATGCGCGGCATTAAGTGGCTAACCTACTGCAACTTAACGCACTGTGTCCTATAGAGAGGTAGTCGAAACGAAGGTTATTTCCGTCGCGACGAAAAGGAACGCAACCGCGATCGAAGAAATCATGCCGGTTAACGAGTTTAATCGATAGAGTAAGAAACGATCGTATGACACCAACCTGTCGCTCTTGTCGACTATCGTCAGCGTAGCGAGCTCCTGGAGCGGTGGTTCCGCGGAGATTCCCTGCGCCCTCTGCTTTCTAGGTCTTGGTTTGGTCGGTGTCAAGGGTGATTTGAAGGGAAGCACACTGAGAAACTTGTCGAGGTGACTCCGTAACTCCTGTATCTCGGCGTCACGACGACAGAGAAGCGCCTCGAGCTCCGTGATCTTCTCGTCCTTGACACGCAGCAATTCCTGCAGCTCGCGAAGGGTGCCCATAGCTGTGATCGTGGTCGCTCCGGTGACGTTCGAAATGGCCCTCTGGCCGGCCGCGGCGACCACGGCCACGGCGCCGTGCGTCGGCAGCTGGGAAGCGTCCTCCTCGTCGGCGAGCCGCTGCTGCGTCGACGAGAAGCACAGGGAGTCGAAGCACACGCGCATAGACACGCAGGCGTCGCCGATCGGCACTCTGCACTTGGTACCCTCGTCCATTCAACCCGAACGAAACTACCGCGAGAAGAGAACACAGTCTCGACGAGGAGCACGACCCGGACGGTGCGTCGTCGGTTCGCTCTACTCCACAATTCCGCGCTCTCCAATGCCGAAGGACCAACCTCCTCTCCACCGTCTCCCGTCACGAACTACCGCGATTACCACTGTCTCGCTCTTTTGTTCTTCTACATCGTTCTTTCCCTCTCCCTCGCTACTCATCCCCACTCTGCTGTTACAACCGATAGCTTTCCTCGTTGCTCCATAACCTCTTTCTCTTTGTATCCCACTCTATCGATCGTGCTCTCGCTCTATAATGTCGTCTCTTCCTAACGTTGCTTGTCACCGTTTCCCTTTTTCTCACTCTCAGCCGATTTCTCCTTCTCGATCTATCGTCTGCGTTCTTCGAAGCGTCTATCTTCCTCGCACGTTCTCTCCTTAACGTCGTTACTGCTCTTTATCCCTCGTATTCGTTATCTTCGTTAAGACTTTCAACGTTTTCTCTTTCCTCTCGTACTTTCTCGTTTCAACGTTTGATATTTCTCGCTTGGATGGTATTGATGATCGTTTCTCTATTCTACGGTATGCGTTATTCTATTCCATTCTCTTCTGAAATGCTGCGCGATGCGGGGGATACAGAATCGAGTCGGCTCACTCGTGTTTCGACTCGACTCGACTACTGCCATCGTTCGCATCTATCCTTTTTTCGCATAGCATTGCGTGTAACTTGACTTCTGCCTTGCGCTTCAACACGATTCTTGACGATAGTTTAAATTTACTCTTGGATTGCGCCACGTGACTAGCGCGCCATCTATACTACTCTTCTCCGTCAAAAATGCTCCGCCGACACGAACGACTTGTTTATCGGCTGCTCATACCAGATCATTACAAAAAAAAAAAAAAAAAAACAAAAACAAAAAACTATAGGCAAATCAAATTTCTTTCTCTATTCGCTTCTTTATGTAGTTAGTGTTTTCTTTAAATCTATACAGTGTTTTTACTGCTTCTATCGTAAAACTTATACATACCTGTGTAATTAATCTTATTTTTTCTTTTATTTCCTAATAACATTGTTCAAAAATATTCTTTCCTTAGGTTCCAGTGGTGAAATTGTTCGCGATATCGGTACAAAATATTTTAATGTACTTTCGCATCATAATTGCCTCGACGTTGTTGTACGTATCGTTGCACATTGAAACAATGGTGTCTTTTTATTTACTTTGGATAAGAGTGACTGCATTTTTACGACACACTTCTTGCACATCACGCCACGCAGTGGCTGCATGGAATAATTTTCATAAGCCGTGATTTTATCTATGTCGGTAATTCAGTGCAGCCATCGTCAAGGTTAATAGCGGATTTCGAGTTTGATAACGAAGCACATATGTATACAAATGAAGTCTTAAACGATATATCAAGTTCCTTAACATTTCCATTTTATTATTTTCGTTTTTATCTTACTTTATGCTTCGACCGTATATCATGAATACAATTCCTTGTAAAACAAATAAGGATAAATCGAGGAGATGTTATAATATGATTAGGCAAACGACAAAGGGGACGAAGTATGTATCCTTAGCAATAATATAATATGAATAATACGAATCTGTTAGGACAACGTTGCTTTTCACGATTGTTCCGCTTTAATGCAAAAAGAAAGTTTTGTCGTTACGTTCGAAAGGCATAAGTTATATCATATATATATAAGCCAATGGCAACTTTTGTAAGTAGAATACGAAGAAACGAGAAACAACCGTGTAATTGCAGTGATATACACATACTCAGAATAGATTCATAAAGCACACAGCAGTTGATCCCGTAGTTTATGTGCGTCAGATTTCTAGAGATGACGCCACGTGGTCCGCTGACCTTATTGCATTGCATTACATTATGGTAGTTATTTCGATTGAAACGATTAAAATGACAGCGATTCTACATTAAGGCTTCACCAGTATAATGTTTAAATAGCAAGAATGTATACTTCGTAAATCAGTTGATCAATCGAATGTACAGCGAGCGCTGTTTTATCGAGTAGCGCGAGAAGCTCGTAAAATAGATCGAACTTTAGAGTTCCAATTTCTGTTTCATTCATCGAATGGAATTGACAACCAATGAACTTTAATCTCACAAAATTCCTATCGTGACAAGTTCTATTTGAAAAATTAACACTTAGAAAAACGACGTCGCTTATTCTCCCTTTCGTATTGCCAAATCGAATGATCAGATTTATAGTTTGTTCGACTGTACAAGAGTGTAATAATTATTCGCATCTAATTACGTGAATCCAGACAATGAACCCATTACATGAATCTTATTACATTTTGATAAAGTTCATACATTGTTACGATATACGTAAATCCGCCAAACCGTCTGGATACTTATGAGCGATGATACATATGCATACAAAAGGGAGAAAGGGAGAGACGATTAAATGCGTGAAAATAAATTGAGAGAGCGGCCTCGGGCAGCCGATCGGGCATTGTCTCTGGCGTCTCGATGACTAGTTACCGAGTTATCCCGAATCGAACGCCTGGAGGGAGAGTCCGGCCCGGTAATAGCCAGACTGCTGCTCGGGGAACCGTAATGTCATAATAGAATAGCGATGTTAGTAATAGCATCGCGTTGCACCGGCGTAGGTAACCGGCCGATTGACTGGTTCGCGTAGAGAGAGGCCCAATTTGCATCGCATTGCGTGTATTCGTTACGCCTTGGTCCGCGTGTTCTGCGTCTACGTGCTGTGCGCTCGGTTGTACACGACGGCAGCAACGGTGGCGTTGCCTCGCTGCGCGCATCGGCCATCCCGACGGCTAAACCGCCGCCGTTCCAGCAATCAGCGCCCTGGGAGATCCGTGGAAACCGCGGAAACCCCTAACTCGATTATCGTTTCTGGCATCGTTATCGTTATTAGTCGCCCCATCGGCAGACTAACGGGGAAACGAACTTCTTGCGGTTCGATCCTGTTTCTTCCTTTCGCGTTAATTGTTTTTCTTTTCTGTCTTTTTCTTTTTTCTTTTTCTTTTTCCCTAGACAAGGCAATTTGTTCTTTGGCGATGACTCTTATCGGTATCCAATCGGAGAATCGAGTCTTATAGATATTTGTGTAGGAATTCCTTTCGTAATTAGGTGCTCGTGTATTTATGACAACGCCAGTTTTTTTACATCTTGGCAAGCCTCAATCTGATTATATGCTCCGTCAATGATTTTGCGCTCGATCGAAAGCCTAACCGTTCAATTTATTTGAAAATACGCCTTCGAGAAGTCTACAAATTCTCGAATATTATTCCCGTTTTCTTAACAAATTCTGTTAAGAATCGTCTTGCTTTGTAATAATCAGCGATGTTATCTTCGTGATTACGGTCACTTCGTTCGATTGCCCAGATATGGAGATACCGGCGAGATAGTATAAAAATGCAGAAGCAACATCTTTACCAACCACCCCCTTGGAGGAACGACGCTTTGATCTCCCTCTTGCCTCCATTGCTGCATTTCATCCCCCGCGACACTCTTCTGGTTGCCTGGATCCGTCCGCGCCCCTCAAAATATCAACTAAACGATAACCGTATTTATTATTCATTCGGCCGGCTCGTTCGCTGCTCCTCTCGCGGCTCCAATTTTGCAGAGTAGTTTTTCAAAGAATTTCGCGAGCGTGCCGGCGCATCGCGAGCAGGATACACGATGGTAAGATGAAATCGAGGGACGATGAGATATTTCGCGTACGCGAGACACGTGATAAGAACCAGACCAGGTGAATTTGTGTAAGTTTCGCCTAGTTTTGGAATTAAATACGACGCTAGTGCGATGAAATTTCTAGCTTCCTCTTTCTATTCTATGCGATATAGGCCCGTATCGGTTAATCGTTGTAAATCGATGAATTATTAATAAACTCTCTACAGGTAAATCGTTGCTGACCAACGGTCACTGACAAAGATCGTAATGTCAAAGTATAAGTCTACGTGTATATTTATATTTACAATGTATAGCGATTTCGAAACTTAAATAAAAAAAGAACCCGTGAAGGAGTTTCGCCTTCGAACTTCATCGATAAGAGAATTATTACTTTTCATTGAAAATTTGTCTAAATATTTGGTTGAATTAACGATCGCATAACGTAAAAAAGGCGTTGACAAGTATACCGGTGCTTTTACAAATCTTTTGAGACTGCAAAGAATTAGCCCCGTTTGCCCGTTTGCACAAGGTTTCGGTGAAAATAATCTGCGATAAGCTTAATCATATATGATACAACTAATATATTATAAATTAACATAAAACATTTCCTATTAAAATGACATGAATTTAGAGGAGAGGAATTATATTCGAAAACGTATTGTTTGCACAGAACATAAAATCCAATGTAAAATTTAACGCTTCTAATGTAATATTAATCAAGGATTAACTTGCAAATATCGTACGGGGATCGAATAGAAAATACTTGTAAATTGTAATTGCAGAAAGTGCTACTAGAACGTACAGCTACAGCTAGTCTGTAAGTTTCTGTTCGGATGATTTTATATATGACGAAATACATAGTTGTAAAATTAATAATTTTTCACGGCGAAAAGGATAGGCGATGGACGATAGACGAAACGGAAAACTTCCTTGTTTCTATAAACTTTTCGTAAAGAGTTTAATCCAATGATTCCACTGTATTCATTATACAGTCGTTAACGATACAACAGAGTGTACCGAAATTACTTAGTTTCATAATAGAAAAGCTCTCTGCCTCTCTTAAGGCCTATCGCCGTCATACTGGAAATAATTCAATCGTCGTTAGAGAATGGCGCAGTTTCATTTTCGGAATGAAGCTATCGCATATTATGTTTAATCTTGGCTCGCCTCGTCTTCGCGAACCACCGGAACGTCTTGGAAAGCTCAACTAGGATAACTAAGATTAGTGTCGTGCTCGTTGTGCGACAATTCATTTCGCGAAGATATTCGCAAATTGTTTCCTCCCTCTGTTAGCGTTACCTCGATATTTATTATTTTATTATCGTTTCCACTCTTTCTTTCTAGATGAATTTAAGAGCTCCTAGCCTCGTTACGTTATTATATAAAATATATTATATAAAATTGTATGAAAAAATATTAGTATACTTTGGAAAATACGTCATCCTGGTTCACGCGCGATTTCTCTCAAGATTTCACTCTTCTCAGCTTTATTTTAAAGGTAATGCTCCCTCTCATGTCACAAGTTTATCTTAACTTTACGACTCGTAGACGTCAATCCGCGTCAGAGAAAGGCAGTTTACGTTCTTCCTGTATTTTTCTTTTTAATTTCTTTATTGCTTTTTACGATATCGATCCTTCTACATCGTGTCGTACGCGAGTTCCTTCATGTTTATCTGCAATTAACACAGCAAAAAATCAAGCGCGAGTTATTACAACGAAAGTATTAATTTCAATTAAAAGTCGCTTAAAAAAAAAGTATAGAATGAGCGAATGATAGATTGACCTGCCTGAATTCTCGATTTGCATTACCGTACAACAATCGAAGTACTCTAAAATACATAAGACGACCTAAAAACTTTTAGATCATCTACGATCCAAAGATAGCAATCGAGAGTTAGAATCTACTAAAATGGAACACGTGTTCCAGTATCACTCATACAAACAATTTCTCTGCACATTCTACGTTCCTCAAGACGTCAATCTGCGTCAAGAATATCATGCCAGCGTTCTTCGTGCTCTTTCTTTAATTCTACCCCTCTTCTTCCATCATTTCCTGCGCCCTTTGAACGCCAGGACGGCGTCGTTGATCCTCTTCCCGTCTTGCGTTCCCTCTGTGTCCAAGTCCCGGAGGATGAAGGGATCAGAGGAGAAAGAGATATGGATTGACACTCGAATTCCTTCGGTAAAGGATCCACCCTTCGCTCGGTCATTTTTCTTATCCGCCGTGCATCCGAGTCGCGATCTAACAAACTAGATTCATCAAATTCGACACCGATCGTCCATTCACGGCGGTCGTTTGATTTCCCTTCGCGGATCCTTTAATCCCACGAAAGGCCAGAGAAAGAGACTGAAAATTCCGAATCCTTACTGTGGTAGGTACTACATTCTTAATCTTTTGCAATATCTTCCGACACCGATGTTTATTAGGTTGCCTCGTAAGTTTCGTATATTTGATAAAATATCTTCGATACAGGCGATAAGAACTGCAGCATCTACTAGATCCACTTGCAAGCAGTGATAGGCGAAAAAAGAAAAAATTAATCGATTTAAAGTTTCAGCCGAATGACGAAATTAACGCGAAGGAAAATATTATCATCCCCTATTGGAAAAAGAAGGGGTCGCAGGAATGTGTGAAATATCGAATTCTCCTCCGAGCTGCCAAGTTCCTCGGATGTTTGATACAGTGACACGAGAAACACCGCGCTAAATCATCTGTCGCCCCCCGAATTTATCCCTGCAGCGGCAGAAGCCTTAAGTCTCGACCTGTCTATCCGCCGTCACTCAAGAGCGTTACGAGCCGACCCTATGTGGCTTTTCACCCTTAAAACATCGCGTTTACGCCTAATCGCATTTCAGCAAGGCAATTTATTAAAAAGACACCGTCTACGTCGACAATCTGACTTTAATGGCAATTTTCGTCGTTGAGTTTGAAACGGCACTGAGCGACATTTGCGCGTCGTGGATTTTACTTCGTGATAAAGGATAATTCCTCGGATAGGTATGGGCGATTTTGCTAGCCGGAATAATTTTTTAATCGAAAGAGAATTTACTTTACGTTGCGACAAATTTCAACGAGTGATTCTTGTGATTTTTTTAACAGCTACTTACACCTACGTTCAAAATTACACAGACGCTTGATCACGCCAAGGATCCTCGCTACATTCTATTCTCGAATCCGTCTCTCAAATATTCGTTTCGTTATCGCGAAGTCCCGCTAAAGAGGCAAAACACGAGGGTCACTTAAGAAAACCGACCATCCTACCAAGAGAAAGGAAAAAAGAGAAGAGGAGAACGGAGCAAATTGTCGCGATCTCGGTGTGGCGAATAAACGGCGAAACAAAGAGATTCCGCGTAGAAGTGGATGGTAAAAAGGTTGACCCAATAGAAGGGATTATCGAGCGCGGGTGAAAAATAAAAGTACCGAGCAACAAAGCAGCCGATCTGGGAGTCGATCCGGCGTGTTGCGGCAAAGAACGCCAACCCCCTTCGCGCGTCTTTCTCAACGTACAACAACCGAGAAGCTTGCAACATCGCCATCGCCACGACCACCATCGGTACTAGGTACAGCGTCGGTACTACCACCACCGCCGCCTTTTGCCCTTCTTCGCTCTCTTTCGCCCCGCCAACCCCTTCGCCGGCCACTGTTCCATCCAGCAGCGAAGGCTGGCTGACGTTCCCGCAGGAGGAACATGGCTCCCAGGCACGATCCATCCTTCCAACCTACCCCTCTCGACTCTCTCCGCTCCTCCCGCGGCCCGTTTTCTCCGACACCCCCATCCCCACCGGCTGGTTGGCCCCTCGTTGCATTTTAAATCAAAGCCCCGGAGGTAACGCAATCACCAGGCATCACGACGCTTCCACAATTTTCTACTTTAAGCTACTTTATGTATTAGTACTCCTCCCTCCCTTCCCCTCGTGGCCGTCCGTCTCGCTTCCTCCGCAGTGGGATCCGCAGCACCCCCAATCCCACCCCCGCGGCCCCCAAACCCCGTCCATTTCTCGTCTCTTACTGGCAAGCCAAGGCGAGCAGCCACCGCTGTTACATTAGCCCTCTACCGAACCATCCTCGTCCTCCTTCCAACCGCCATCTCCTTCTCCGACGGCCTCGCGTTCCAGACTCAGTCTTTTACACTCCGACAGATCCTCTAGCACCCCCGCGGAACACCCCTCTCGGCTCCTAGCTGCGGCGTAACGAGGTTATTTTATTAAACAAGCTCCGCAACCCGTTCGCCAACGCTGTTGGAATTCTAGCTGGACAGAAAGACAAGAACTTAGGAGGAGTTACGGAGTCGAGGTTGAAACGGTGGTTGAATCTCGCGCAGCTACGAATTACACCTGCGTTTTCCAGTGTTTTTTCAGGACTCAGCTTGCTGTGCATTAATTGGTTTAGCTTTAGTCTTCGCTGGACATAGAATAGTCGATGAAAACGTAAATAGAGCGTAGAACGTTGTTTTGCCATATTTTCTTGCGAGTAATTTTTTACCGCTCTATCGTTTTAAAAGCCAGCGAAGCGAAACGATTCGTAAATCTACTGCCTGTCCCCTGTCGCGGAAAGAAAATCATGCCTGTAAACGGTGGGGAAAAATTGGGAATAGATAACCGGATATTTCCAATGGAGTCAGTATCATAGAGGGCGGACTAGCTATACGTGGTATGTAGTTCGCAAGCGTAGACCGGTGTAATCTAGTCATCAGGAAACTTGATTATTCTCCTAACTCAGTCTCTTGCTCTTCCTGTCTCTGTTCCCCTTTCCTCGAATTTAGTACTTCTGTGTTCTCTGATTGCTTCCCCGCCCGTTTTCGCTCTTGTCTTCCCTAATCATTTACTTTCGTTCTCTGCCTATACGTAAGTATTTAGTAGTCAATCCTGATTTCATATAACAGAATTATACGTATGACCTTATTTCTCTTCTTTAAGTATATTTGAAAATTTTGGTCGTATTTTCTTGTCTTACTTTCATCGAATTTTAATTTCTGCCGACAAACATATTTACGTCGTTTCAATTCTATCCACTTTTTTATCCGTTCAACCTTTGCCTATATATCAATTTATCTTCACATTTTCTTCTTCGCTTTCTTCCATTCACTCTTCTTTGTTTCCATAGCTCTTGTCCCTTTCCGTTCCGCTCTGCGTCTTACGTTCTGATCGGCATCGCCTCACGGTATTTTCCTATCGCGTTGATTTACGTACGCGCGCTCCCCGGGCATCAAAAATCAGGACTATCCCCGAAGGGTTGGAAGAATCAAATGGAAAGAGAATATATGGACACGGATAAGTGCGTATTTGATTCGAAAACGTCATCGACGAAGGCTCTACGTTTTTGCTTGGCGAACATACGAGTATCTTGAATTCCCGGCAAAACGCAATTCGATAGGGGATGAAATTGGAACCGATCAAGCCTCGGGAAAATTGCGGAAAAATCGAGACGCCGGATTCCTTGTATCAGATTTTATCCACTTCTTCTTCTTCTTTCTCTTTTGTTACTTCTATTGGCCTTGAGACCCGACTCGGTCCAAGGTTGATTTCAATTTTTGTTCATCGAAAGAGATACAACGTTACTTTCGATTTGAACAGAGCTGACGTTTCTTTCCGTGGTATTAGATCGGTTCGTACGATACGTCGTCGTCCTTCCAAATAAGACTTTGAAAGTTTTTTCAAGTATTTAAGTAAAAAAATGTCCTCGTAAAGAAAAATAGCAAAGACTCTTACGACCGAGTGTACGATATTCGGACGCGTTTAAACTGTCGAAGTACGTAAAATAAAATAAATAAATAAATAAAAGATAAAAAGAGACAAGGACGACGTAACTCGTACGTATAACGGATTAATTCGATTGCGTTACCGAAAATTATAATACGTATCTTAAGAGCCTCTCGGCGAAACTCAAACACAAGAAAGCGTTCGAGTAGGTGCAGAGTGAACCGCGAAGAAGCAAACGTCGTTCACGTCTGTACGCGTATATACAAGCGCGAGTTCTTGTGCTTAGTTGCGAGTTGGCCAAATGTCCGGCATGCAAGAGCCAGGAACGTCGTCCAAGATACGGCCTGAAGGAGGATGAACAGCACGACGCGCTCGTCCTTCCTCGGAGAGGGAGATCGTTCGCGAGCCACGACAGACAAGGATAAACGAAGAGCGACTCGAAGAGGAGAGAAAGAGAGAGGGGGGGTGTGGGTCGAGGTGGAGGGCGGCTGATACAAACGAGAGAATCACTATGGACGAGGGGTAAACACGATTTACACCATGACGACTATTGCCTCTCCTCTCGCCCAAAGTGCCTACGCGTAGATGCGAGGGTGAGTTACAACACACGGGGAGACACTCGGGTTGCCCACGGTAGGGATGTTTGTCGTACGCGTTATTTGGCCAATAAAACCACGTGGTGATTCCGCCACCCCCGCGTAAAGCGGTTGCAACGACGCGATCAACTCGGATGGTCGAACAGAGAAGAGAAATCGTAGACCACGCCTCGCGAGTCGCTCGACGCCTGCGTGGTTCCGCCTATCGAACACGCTTTTGCTGCCTGGCCGTCGAAGCGACACCGTATCGCGACACACAATCCAGCTCTGGGACCCTCTTCGACGCCTCGAATCGCGACTCCTCCGGTTTTTCGGCCAACACGATCACGGCCCGCGGACCATACTCGTTCAAACATCACGCAGCGATCGGATCGGTGCAAGCTCCGCTCGTAACATCACAGATGCTGTCGAGAAGGACCCGAGGACTCGACGAGTTAACAGTGTCGAGGACGAGATTCTCTTGGAAAACGTCTTCTTATTTGAAGACTCCGTGTTAGAACTCGAGAGAGAAAGAGAGAGAGAGAAGAGAGAGAGAGAGAGAGAGAGAAAGGAGAGAGAGAGAGAGAGGACGAGGTGTTCGAGGACTAGGTGAATACCGTTGTAAGATCGTTGGTGTGCGATTGTATCAGGACGAGAGTTATCGAGCAAGATTTGTTAGGTGATCCATGTCATCTCGCGTCAGCTGGATGATCGACAATTCCCGTACAAGTTTCATTGGAGCTTGATGGAAGGAGGAGTTTAAAGATGGAAGACTTCTCGTAGAAGAATGACTAATTGCTGTGAATAAGGAGGGCTCGCGAAGAAAGTTCGAGGACATTGTTCGAGTAAGTGACGCGTAACGGATACTTGTTTCTTGCGCGTCGATCAGCCGGTTCGACGAAACTTTCTGATCGGAAATTCACGTCTGCGATCTTCGGAAACTGTCGGGCATGTGCATCTGCCTCGAGGGCAAATCTAAGGATCGAACAGGTCGACCGAACTTTCAACGACTCGCCACCGAAATTCACGAGAACCTACAGATACCGATGGAAACAGGCAAGCTCCGCCACGTACGTCTCGAACAGTGCGTTTATTAACCGAACAACGATATAACTCAACAAGTGTTTGCGAATCAAAGTGCCAAAGCAAGAACAGAAACCTCAAAGACTCGTTGTCAGTCTGATGTTTCCAAAGTGTCGTCGACGAATATTATCCGCGCGTCCAAGTATATATTATCGAAAGTAATAAATAATATACAACGAGAAACTGGTGTCAGTGTTAAACGAGGGCACGAGTAAATCATCGTTGTGTCAGTGATCGGGAAGACTGTAGGGGAACGGTTGGCGGGAAGAGAACGTTTGGGGTAGATCGTGGATCTCGCGAGCGCGTCGCACGGCAAAGGGGTTCGGAAGGTCGACGGTGATCCGCGAGGGTGCGGAGGTAATCGGGAAAGTGTTGTTCAGCCACGAGTCCAGGATTCTCACCCCCGGAGGCGGTACCATTTCACCCGGGGGCGCGGGGCCGCCCGCGAGCCCTTCTTCGGGACACTATCATCCACCTACGCATAGTCCACCCCTGGTCAAGGTGAGCGATTGATATTCCAACTGTTCCCAACGATCTTCCTTTTCAACTCTTAATTCCAGACTGTACGACTGAGAGGAATCTAAACTTTTGTTTCCTTACTGCAATTTGACGAAGAATTTCAGCATCTTTGGCGCTCGAATTGTAAAAACGAAAATTTTTTAAAATTTTGTTCTTTGTATAATTCGGTACGATTGGGCAAAAAATACCAGCAGAACAAGTAGCAAAGGCCTTAGTTCGTCGGACAACGATGATCATAATTTAACGTGCACGCATTAACAGTAATTTAAAATATACTCGTGAATTTATTTATAAAATTTATTTACAAGTTCCACTTCGAAACGCGTTCCATTCTGGTTTTAGTACAGGACATTTTTATCAGCGACAAATTTATTCAATGGTTTATAAACAAAGTTTTAATGGACGACTTTTCAGTTGTATACAGCCGCCCAACAATTTTCGCGAATAATATGATCCAGCAAGGGATTTCCTTAAGTGTAACTGGTTCGTACCAAGCTAATTTACCAGTTTGAACCCGCTATAATAGCATTTGGCTATATTTTCAATTATGTTTGATAGGGTGCTTGAGAAAATTGGATAATATTCGAAAGAATCAAGTGTTTCAATCGTTTCGGTACAATTGTAATGGCAGGAATTGTTAATATCGTATAATGCCTATGCACTTTAATGTGCTTATAAATTACAATCTCCGATAGACAAATACAGTATCATTTCCCACAACTTCTTTGCCGTTACTCGTCTGATTTTCCATTTGACATCTCCTCCAATTTCCGTAAATAAAATAAATATATCGGAATGGTATATTTCAAGCGATACTTGCCAGATGATGTTCGTGAAGAGTACTTAGCTATTTACGAACTACGGTAGAAAGTAAACGAACTATAGTCACAGATCATGGCATCCGACGGATCAGAATCATCGAGTTTGACATCGAATAATTTTATCTCGTTTAAAGTAAATGATATTTTATAACTATTAGCTGCTATTAATAACGTTACGAAACATAGCATACAGAAAAATCGATATCGTTGTTTAATTTTGTATCAGGCGGAAGTGTGCACGCTGTTCCGAAGACGATACCGTTCAATTCACGAATCTTTTTCAATATTATAAAATATTTCTCGAATTTTTTCGAATGTTTACACTTTGCTGGCGTTTGTCGTTCGTCATATATCAAATCATTGACATTACTGACGCAACGCATCAAAAATATTTACCTGGAATATTTGCAAATGACGCAAGATCACAAGCGGTACTTTGAATCTTTGAATATTGATTCGATGTTTTAAACGCATTTCGACCAAACTATAGTAAATTGTGAATCGTTTAACAATTATTTATACAGTAGCTTTTCCATTCGATATTATTCGACTAAATTTAATGGGTCGAGGAATTTTTAACTCTGCGCGTTATTTTCTCAAATTTTCAAATTTATTACACGTATTTCTCCTGATTGCTATTTCTTCTTTTTTTCGATCACTTTTTCTTTCCGAATCACTTGTTTCCAAGCCGTAGTACCATCAAAAATAACATTCCACAAACAGCCGAATCAAATGCAACTCAATTTTGCAGGCGTATCGGTCCTCGAGTGAACGCGTCAGAGTATTTAAATTCATCACCAGCACAAATATATGCACATTCGACTATTCATTTGGCTCGTTCTTCGACGCATCGTCTCTTTATCGTTTCGATATCCGTTCGCGATTTTCCATCGTTTCGTATTTTATCATCTAACACCTAATGCAGCACGATCGTTCGACGATCGCGTCGAATTATTCTAATACGATCCGTTGATCGACCTTTAGTTTCTGTTTCGATCGTTTCGCCGTGCTATTCCAATAGTTTCGGGATAGAAAGCATCGTCGATATGTGCGACGCGATGCGACGCGACCCCGTACGGTGGCCGTGGAAGGCGACTGTTTTTTATGGCCACGTAATAACAGGATAGCCGTTGAGGGGATTTTCGCCGAGAGAAGAAGCTGAACGAACCGCTGGAAAGAGGTTGACGATGATGGGTATAAGGGCGGCTGTCCGTGCTCGTTCTCGTCAACCGGCACCGTGAATCCCTCCGGGGACTCGAGCTGTCTACAGCCGAAGCTTCCGCTGGAGAGCCGAGTCAGAATTTAACGCGATATGATTTTTCCCCGAATGATTCTGTTCTTCGAGCATTTTTTACACCGCGACGATCTCGAGAACGAACGTCATTACGCCGTGTTATTTGACTTGTAGCTACGATGAAGTGCACTCGAACGCCTCAAGTACTAATGACAGAATAAACTCGCACCGTCGATGCCTCAAACACTCGATTCGATCGAACGGTTAAAACGAAAGATCGTAAAAGCGTCGATGCAAAAAGGTAACTTATGAAATCTTATAACCTAACGTATTAAGGCTATTGTCAACAAGACATTACGATAAGGTCGGGTTAAACGATTCGACGTAATTGATGGATTTAATTGACACGCAGGCTCAAGCTGACAATCGGTATAAATATAAATTGCGGTTCCATTCGTTAAATAGAATATTCGAGAAAGCCAAGCACGGCGTTGGAATCGATGGAATCGATCGAACGATATTGCACGTCGCATGATTCTAGGATGGAGGTTGCATTAAAATTATCCTAGTGCCGAGATTTATTCCGAGGGAGAAGTAACTTGCTCGAGTTTTGTCTCGTCGTAACGAAAGAATATAATATCATCGATATAAACGATACGTGTTAAAGAGATCGTAGGGCAAGCGGCTGCGATAACCGAGAACGAAACACGATGGAAAAGTAAAGATTCGAGAAGACGTTTGAAAGCGCGAAGGGCCGTTGCGGCCCTGCTCGCACGCGCGCCCAACACTTTTGCTCTGATTAAGCTTAATTCGTTCTCGCGACGAGAGAAGCAGCAGAGAGAAAGAGAGCAAACGAGAGAAAAGACGTTCCAGTAAAACGGGCCAACGCCGTACGAACCGGCGGCTCGCGCTGTCTGCCGACCAATCCTGCCAACTTAACCTCATTAATAAATTAATTAGATATTATTGTGTTGGCAGCCAGGGCGGCAGCTGCGGGCCACCTCTCCTGCTCCGCTTCCTCCTCGTCTCTCCACGTCTTGGGCCCGCAGATGATGCCGCGGAACGCCACTATATCTATACGTACAAGTAGGGGGTCAAGACCTGTGACGTCATGTCTTTGCCTGTGACGATCACGCGTGTTCGCTCCAACCTACCCGCACGTTTTTCCATCTTCCGAGCGATGCAACATACGCTAGCGTCTCCATTATAATTATCCGTACCTCGGTTAGATCGAATTATCCGAATAAAGTCCGAGTCATGAACGAGCGAAGAATAAATTGCAGCACGTATTCTGTGTAACCCTGCGACTCTCGTACGTGGCGTATATACGCGAGATGCTACCTCTTATTCGTTTTATAGATTAAACAAACGTAGTTTAGAGTCTAGTTCGGATACAGTTTACAGGCTTTGATAGATGGATGGAATCTCGTTCGATCTTTTGTCATCCAATTTAAGCTCTTTCGTCGTTCAGCGAAATTGTCGGTTTGTCCGGTTTAAACGATTCTTCGTTAGCAACGTAACGGAAATAGGAAAGAAAGAAGCGATCCAACGCAAAAGCGAGAAATTCGAGAACGGCTCGTTGGAGAACCGGATGAAAATTCGTAACGCGATTGAGGAGACAAGGTCGATCGCAAGATATCGGGTAACGGCGAATCCTAGAGAAGGAGCTGACGCGGCGATGCTCATTACGGGGTAGAATGGTGACTACTGGTAATGACAAAAAGCACATGCAGCATTATCATTGCGGAGTGTATGGCATTAAGCTGTAGGGGGCCAGGATTAGGATGTCGGCCATTACCGCGCGTCACTGACCGTTTATTCTACGCCGTGCGCGGTGTGGTGACTTCCTCTAGACGCGTATGTATGCCTACGTAACCGGAGGATGAGGACACTCGCGAGGTCGTGAAATCTCGTCGAGTGCGATTCACCTTTCTATTTGATAACCTTGCTTTTCTCGACATACACACGTCTACTCCATCTCCTCTTTTTTCTGCTTCTATCGATAATGACAAAATGATTAGTGGAACGTTAGCGTGTTCTTCCAAACGAACAACGAGCCACAGTTTTACCGATATATTCTTCTACTGCGTTGCTCATTGTACATTGTACATTGCATATTGTTTTCGAGAATCGTTTAAATTTACTTCGTTGAATCAACCGCGGTGACTAAGCGTCATAAAATGTCAATAAAATACTTCAACGATCTTTATTGGCAACTGTGGGCTTCTTTCAGCGTCGTTTTCAACACACGTTTATTTGAAAATGTTTCCAGGGTAACTCATTTTTAATTTCCCCTTTTACTTTTCTTTTTTTAACCTAACGATATCATACGTTCACATCTGCGAGCGAATGAAGATCGCATTAACTCGACTAGTCGCAAACAAAACGATAGATCTAAATTCGTGCTAACTCACACCTATCAAGCAGGACAGATGTTCAGATAAATTAATTATTCCCATCAATTTTCATTCGCGGAATGTTCGCTGCGAAGTCGGCGACGAAAATGCTCACTACGCGACGTTAACACAATATAAAAACAAAATCAGTTAGATTACTTTATCTTTCACGAACGATTAAAATCACCGAGCAAAAATTAGCCAGAAATTGGATATTCGTGAAAGCTGTATGCTTAAGGAATCTAAGTAAAATTCGATCAGACGTTGCAGTTAAAATTTTAACGAAACGTTTAATGGAGAAGGGCGGAGCAAGCGAAAAAGAAAAAAGACACGATGGATCAAATTGCAATTATCGATCAACCGATGGGAAAGCATCGCGGAAGCCTCTTCTGTGAAGGCGACGTCGATTAAAAGTAACGCGGTTAAATAGCAATCTGCCGGCAAATTATGTAAGCAACGCTTGAAACTAACGCGATCACAGTCGATTCGAACGCAACGAACGATTAACTTTGTATCCGGACGATTAATACGAACTCGAGTTAATTAATAGCGTCGAGTAGCAGTGTCGTGTTGCCACTCGTCGAAAGACGTATGTATCGGAAATTAGAGCGAAAGAAGATTTTATCGCGCTTCGAAGAACATTTACCTCGATTTTGCGGTCGTTTCATCGATTCTACGCTTAATCGAATCTATGAAAACGACGAGCTACGAATTTAATAGAACGACCGGCTAATCTTAAGTCGCGCAATCTGCTTTTCCAAAATTCGTGGAATTTGCATAAGCTGGCATCCACAACCACGTATGTACGTAACGTATTACCTAACGTTCGAATACAAACTATCGAACGAGCCACTTTTTTTCCAACTGACATTCATCGAATTTCCATTTCCATTTTATCCAGCGCGAATGACTTAATTTAATGGAATAAATCGAAGAAAAGATGAAAAAAAAAAAAAATAATAAATATAAATAAACCGCCAGAGGAATCGATGTTTAATTATTTTTGGGCGAAAAGTACACAACTCGTCGGGATTTAAATCGAATTTAAATAAATCGACGGTGCTGCTGTTGACAGAAGCACTCGCGGAGAGCGCAACGAGCTCCCTGATTTAATTACAAATTGATCGATTTGTTTGTGCGAGCACTTTCCGACGCAGTCGTTTCGAAAAATCCCGAGCATTCGTCGAAAAAAATGGATGTTTTACAGCAGAGACGGGGGGGGGGGGGGGGGGAGGGAAAAAAGGAAAAACAAGAGAAACACGAGAGAAAGAGGAGCGAAAGGAGAAAGAAAAGAAATAGACCGATACAACATGGTGGACAATTGAACGACGGTGCTTAGAGAGGCTGGTGCGTTTAATACGCTTGAAGCAAAGCAGATAGCTCGCTCTAAATTGCGCTTAAGTAACTTAAATTTAATTTAATTTCGCATTGGTTCATTGGTGTCTCCGTTCGCGATATTTAATTCAATACGGGCGTAACATTGTATTACGGGTACTTGCGCAATGTTCTCGATGAATGAAAGAAAATTGGATAAAAATATAGCAGTCGAGGATTGCTGATGGATGTAAGTGGCAACGATTAGAAAACTTTATTGGCAACGTTTAAGTATTTATTCAATGCTCTGCGTCTCTTGACTTCAAAAGAAATTGATAGCGTTGATATATAGAGCATCGAAAAAATCGAATCTCAGACACGAAAGATCGTATCACTCGCAAACAGCAATAGAAAATTCTTAATCGATATAATCTGATTACTCGCGCTGCTTTTCTTACGATCATTCTCTTCTCTCTCGGTATCGTTGATAATTAATCGACAAGGACAGGACAAAATTGAATAATTATAGGACGATATCGGTTCGTGAAACTTCGAAGAAACGACGTATACTCTGACTCGATACTTTACAATCGATCGTCAAACGAGGAAGTCGTCGAATATAAAATTTATATATGTACGTTATATCGATCAATGTATCACGCATAATTCTCGTGGAGTTCGTGGCCCCGGGATCGTTCGGTTCGAGGAGAAGCGTCCGCTGCAAGACTTTCGACTAGCGTCGGTCTCGAACGAAATTGACTCTTAATCGCAGTGGCGCCACGCGGTCATGAATAATTGCCAGCATCAGTAACGAATTCGAGGACGGATAATGCAGCAATCCTCGAATCGGGTCGTATCACTTATTCAGTAGCTCGTGGCCGTCACACGGTGGCCGAAACTGTGGATTTGCAAATCGTATTAACCCGCGAACGCGAGAAAAAAAGAACTCACTCCCTTTCTGGACCCCGCGTCGCAAAGGGATTAAAACGCCGCGATTTTTGTTCGCACGTTTTCAAGGTGGCCCCGTGTCATGATTTTTCCGCACGGTCGCTGATTTAACCTTTAATCGCTGTCGCGTATCGTTGGATCGACGCAATTCGCAAGAGTTTCGGTATTAACTCGATTTTGGGCTACTTGCTTCCCATCTGTATTTTACGTGTTGCGTGCTGCGCGTTGGAGGGCGTCGATTGTTAACAACTTTGAAAAATAAACGCTCTCCGGTAAAGAGGATTAATCGTACTACGTGTAATCGTATTCTAATCTACCCGTTTACTTATGTATATGCATCGTTCAACGTATTGATTATTGATCTCTATTAATTCGCTGTAGTACGTTACTCCATAGTGTATCATACAGATCAACGCAACGATTGCATTGTACGCTTTTCGCTATGTCTATTATTAACAGAAGCGTTACACCGTTAGTTCATTCATTTTAAATGATATTTATAAGTCTTCTATATCTCTCCTCGTCGAATATATATTTGATGGAACATAATGGAAAGAGCTAAAAGTTTATGTATTTACGAAGATGGAAGGAAAGACTATGCTGTAATACTTGACTTCGACGAATCTTCCACACGTTTGTCACGAACCAAGAACAGCATCCACCTATTAGCCACACGAACATATCCAAAAGCCATGTCCTCCAACTTACTCCCGCAAACGCGTTCGAATCTAACATCGGCGCATCCAAACGATGAAAGCTCTTCTTCTTGTCGAAACAGCGTAACGGAAGGAGATCAGAGAGAGAGAGAGAGAGAGAGAGAGAGAGAGAGAGAGCGAGAAGGAGAGGAAAAGAGAGAGTCGGTTAAGGGAGGCAAGCGCGTCGCGTTTACACGGTGAAATGCACACACGTGGCGGAGGGGGTGTGTAGGAGGGCGCAGACACGCCCCTGGCTCGAAAAGGTGCACCGGGGTGTGTGTAGGGAATTCGAGGGGAAAAAGGGGATCCTCCGTGGAAACCAAGGGAAGAGGCGCAGTGAAAAAGGTGGATCGAGACCGTTCCTCCTTATATCGGTACCCCTGGAGGGCCTCTGCTCCCGCGCCTCCTGCAGCCCCCACTTTTCGCCTGGAGGCTGCTGTTTTACGCTTTTCGACTTTTTCAAGATTTATCCCTGCCGCTTCCTCGCTAAATCGCTTTCCGGACGAAATTTACGGCCGGGCAATAATACAGCAGAGCGAGTGTGCGAGCGGGGTGCAAGGGGGATGCAAGGGTCCCGGCGGAGGTGGGCCAGAGAGGAAGCGGAGGATAGTAACAGTAAGGGAGCGTACATGCATTCCCGGCACGTTTGCCGGCTTCTTCTCTACCTGACTGACTGCTTCCACCTCTTACTCGAGCACTTTCTTTACGACTATCCTCCACCTTTCACCCTCCGTGCACCGAGAAAACTCCAACAGGGCCATTTCGGGCCTGCGCGCGCTTTATATCTTTTCTTCGGCGCCTACTCGCTGAAAATCGTTGTTCCCCAAGATTTTATGGAATCATAGAACGTGTTAATGGGTCCGAGATGGGGTTCGTTTAAGGGCGAGCGAAGGTGGTAGTAATGAGCAACGGAAGTAGGGTGATTGCGCGATTGTTAGCAACGTTGACGAATAACCGATGAACGCAAGATGAGTTCGGTCTTACGTAACTATTAGGCTTCGTAACACGGGGTGTGACAGAGTCATAAACGAAGGCTCGAAAACCGAGGGAGGGTTTTAATGTCGAAGGTTCTTGATTCGCGAAAAGAAGTTTTTCCCTTATCGATCGTTGATGATGGAAGCACGTTGTTTTAGCTTTATCGATCTACTAAAATCAGAAAGCCTGAAAATTTCATTGCAAATTGGAGCTTAAGAACGACCAAAGTAAAGAACAGAAATTGGAATCATAGAAAGAAATTGGATAGAATATAACATTTTTAGAAGTCGTGTTGATGAACCATGCCCAGTCAAGGTTCGACGGGTATAGCGAGGGTGGGCAAACGTGGTGGTGGAAATTTGGCTTATTCCCCTCTGTAACTCATTATGTTACGTTTACAAGCTATCCCCACCACGTAGCTTCCGTTGAGTGAGTTCACTCAGCTTCATCGAGCTTGCACGGTCTGTTCGAAATAGGTCACCGCCAATCTCTGCCGATTCCACTGACCGACGAAGGACACGAAAGAAAACAAAAAATGTAGAAAATTCAGAAGCATCTTTTCCTTCGGAAGAATCGATCGACACCAAGACGCTTTAAAAGATTCGATCGTCAGGAATTTATTTCTCCTTTCGGATAATAAATCAAAGTGAAATATTCTATATCTTAATCTATATCTTTATGAAATTTCTTTGCGAAATTGTTGACCTTGTTGAGATTCGGAAAAGTATCGGTTATCCATGATCACGGGGAAGTTTCCTATGCATTATTCACCGAGGTATCCGACGAACAGGGTGTAAAAGCATACCAGGCCGATAAACTATATAAATGATGTTCTAACGTGGAAACACGACGATCGAGCGAACCGCTGGTCACTCGTCAGCACGTGACCAGCGAATTTGGAGCTGGGATTTCCCGACGAAATGATTTATCGGATTCGATCGAGACACCGAAGCAGAGGGACGATAGAGAAAAAGTGAGATTTAAAGTACGACAAGAGGAGAATGTGTATTCGTTAAAACTCAACGAAAAATGATCAATTACGCGTTTTCACGTTTGTTAGATTATAACCGAAAATTATAACGAAAGTAATTCACGAAAGAGTAAATGTTCGCCCATCGAGTTTCATCGCACTGTTATTCGCGACGATTCTCTGACATATCATTCCTTCGAGCGTATCGCTGGTAGAATCGTTCCAAACCTACGTTCTACCATCTAAATTGATTTCCAGTCGCTAGATCCCGAGCGATTTTGTACGCTTGAAAAATCGGTCGCTCCATGTTCAACAACCTAATGAAAAATTAGGTAACCTACGATAGAAGAATTTCCGGCGGTCCACTGGACCGATAAGGATACCAAGCTTATTGGTTACCGTTACTCGAAAAGATTGGCAAGCGTTGGTCTAGGGGGCGCGACATATTGGACGAAATTGGCGCATATCAAACGGAGGGAAGCAATTGGAATATAGTAGGATCCAGATCCCGTCCCTGCTCGTGCTTGGTTTCGTTGGAAATGGTGCCCTCGGGGCGAAACCGGGAAGCGAAACCCTCGACTGCGCATCCCCTATCTCTGTTCCCTCGCACCCTCCGGCCTCACCACCGCCACCACTCCATCCTGCCACTTCCAACAAACCCCTCTGTTCCCCCGCTGCCTTCCGCCCTTTCCGCCCCCGCCGCGATATTATATCGCCGAGAAGAGCCTATCTACTCGCAAACGCGAGAAGCCCAAGTTCTCTCTCGTCTTGGAACGAAGTTCAAATTAGATACAGCTACGAGCACAATGGAGCACTGCTGGGTAAATACGATAGCGTAATTTCGTATTCTCTATGCCGTAATCGGCTGAGACGTACGATTTGCGGCCGAGCTAACTATTGTTTGTCGATTGGAAGAACGTTGTCGACGAGCAGACGATTCGCTAATGATCTTTCACGGAAGAAGATTTTTCGTAAACGTAAGGAGACGAGACGGTCCGTGGTAATTTCGCCGGGGGCTCGAGAGTCGCTTGTCTTCAAAAGTTACAAACAGACTTTGACGTTGTTTAAATAAAATTACATCTCCGTATCGCCCGCGATTTATCAGCAAGTCCGAAACGAGGACCTAGCAAGCTGCTTTCTCCGACGTTTTTCGATCAACGTATCTTCCAGAATCCTATCGAGGCGAATCGCCGAAAACCAAAATCGCCGAATCTTCCATGCCGTTCGCGATTCGCCGATCATCCCTCAAGATCCCAAGAGCGTGTAACTTCTCTCGGCCTTAAAACAAAGACGACCGGTTGCTCGAGGCAGTAGCCGGCTCGTAGCTGTCTCTACTCCGCGACTATGTAACCGGAGAATCAATACGATCCTCCTGCTCGTTCGGTGCGCCAATTGAGCTCGTTGAATCTGTGCCCCGAGCCACGCGGTTACGTATGCCCGATTCCGCGCACAGACGTGCGCTGGCATACGCACAACGCACACACGCGCACGCACACGCGCATACACAGACTTAAACACAAGCGTGAACGGAGCATAGGTACAAGGTGTACACAGAGATACACACTAACACCGTTTACGAGGATTTTCACGCAGGCACACACGTATAGAAACATTCGACGATCCACTTGCGATCGATGAACGCGGCGGAGACGCACGGAGAGACGTACGCGTACTGCAGCCACCAAACAAACTCATCCGTGTAATTGACAAATTGACAGATTAATTCAATCACGGCCAATGCTTCTTCGTCCCGGCCTCTCGTTCTCGTTCAGGTTCCCCGTTTAGTGTATATCGCTACATCGATGAAGAGCCATCACGGACGCTTCTTGTTGGGTCCGTTCCTCTCTATCCTCCGTGTTGCTGTCGTAGCGCGTGTGTTTGTCATCGTTGGAACGTTACGTTGCGGATGAAATCGCTGTCACAAAGCGAGCGAACAAAGCGATAGCGGTCACATTTGAATCCCTTAAAACGAACATTTTTCCTCGAGTTGCCAATGAGACATCCGTTAAATATCGTTCTTCGTTCGTCGTATATCCTAATTTACCTTGTCATCGATCTCACTGCACTTTACGCTTGTATAGTACGAGCAATGAGAAAGCGTGGCAGGAAACACGACGAAGGCGACAACGTTCGATTGAATTTGGTCGCCGAGAGGCCAATCGTCTAACGCTTGGACATTTATTACGAAACAATCAAGATGTTTGCTCGTTCCCTCGAGATCACTGGCCGCGACAATGGCGATGCGTTACAAGGGGAGGCAGTCGTTTAAGGGCTATAAATGCATGCCGAATGGAACGGTATCCGGAAGCGGAATCTCTCCACGACCCATCGTCCGGAACGAAATCGCGTGGGACGTTTCTTCCTGCTGGAAAGATGCTGTATACGGGCTATTAATTGAGAGGGGGACGATGAATGGTCCCGGGATGATAAATAGATCGTGAAAAAGCGTCCAGGAACCAGAAATCACGCCATTACGGACCGCGTGCTCTCTCGAATCAAATTCCTTTGCTTTGACAATGTACGACGAGAAAACGATATCGCTTCTGTCGATCTTTTAACGACGACGATGCTTATTTCCGACCAAAAAAGTCGTCAACATCTTTCCACTTACGTACATTGTTTGACGCTTCGACTCTATTATTCCGTATGGAAATCTCTAGCGGTATCGAGTGGAGAATGAAAAAGAAAAGAAATAGCAGGAGAGAGAATCGAGCCCTGGAATCCGAGGGAGAATCAAACCAGAGAGTAATAAACACTTGATTCAACACCGCTCATCTTCCTCTTGTCTCTTCACACCGGCAGCCAACTCCATTTGACTCTTGCCTCTACTCGATTCCACCGCATTGCACACGCCCTTCCCGATGTGTACACTCCAGCGAACATCCATACCGCTTCCTCCGTACCCTCTGTTCCCGTTCTCGCCCCTTTGTCTCCTCGCCCTGACCCTTCGTCGACCTTACTCCACTCGACTCATCCCTCTTTCTCGCTTCTTCGCCGCTGCTTATTTTTTTCCATTTCGCACTTCCTGTCGTTCCTGCATTTTTTCGCGTTCGCCCTTTTTACTTTTTTCGTCGTAACCGTGGTGGCAGTCACCCCGCACGAAAAAGGGTGAGGATGGTCGAAGCCCGATCATAGCCGACCGTTCCGCTTTTCCCTTTCGGTTCGAGCAGGCCACCCGGTGGTTTTCGGTTTATTTCCCGCTTATCCATTTATATTTGATTTATCCTGGCTGTCGCGCACCGCTCGGGGAGGGTTGACGCCTCGATTATCGCGCCGATCGTCGCGCGAAGCGATGCTTCCATCGTTGATCCTCGCTCAACGATGCGTTCTCAGCACTCGCGCTGATAAACATTACACGGAATTAGAAAAATCCTCTAAAATCTTGAGAAAGAACCGCCGATTATCAAATGCAAACGCTAGGAGCGTCGTTGATCGAACGAACATTTGTGAAATCCGACTACTAAATTCGATCCAATTACCCAGGATTGCGAAAACCTGAGACTATCGTAGAATCGAGAGGAAAACCATATAAAAGACCGACGATCTTCATTTAAAACTGTTCAGGCTGTTCCACTAAAAAGAGAGGAAAGGGGGGGGGGCTGAAGAAGAAGTTTTCGTTAAAGCAACAGCCGAGGCAAAAAACTGATACGATGAACTAAAGTAACTGAATACTTAACCGCATAATTCGATCAGCCGGAAAGATCGAGCGACCGGTTTAATAACGATGCCCGTTCTCCGGCGGTAATTTCGGGTAGTTTGGCCGTGAGCTTACGATCCGGGGGATGGTTGAGCGTGCGCGAGTAAAGAGGTTAGGGCACGGGGGAGCAATACCATATGCAAAATTAACCTCCATTAAATGCGTTAACTCGGCGACGAGCATGCTCCGATGCGCTTAACCAAAGTACACTACACCGTACTCGATGCGGTCTATAGACAGGGCCGTGCGATTCTCTACAGGGTGTTAACCAAGAAAACGATCGAAAAAGTGTTTCCCAATGTGAATCTCCGACGAGAGACGTTTAATCGTTTAATTGCATCGTTTGACTGTGCGAAGATACAAGAGCCTTCGTGCTCCACAAACCTAATATCGTTAATAAATTCGAAGAATCTCGACATTACGAATTAATCGGTGATAAGTTTGACGGTAAAAGAAATACAATTTTCAGGATAAATTTTACGGATTGCCAGTCATATGATATCACGTGATACGGAGGATGCAGTTCGAGTATCGTAGATGGAAATAAATCAAGAGGAGAGACAGCCTACTTGGAGGCATCTTTATTCGTTCTCTGAAAGCCTGATTTCATTGACTGCGTCAAAGGTACCATAATCTAAAGTACCCTTACGTAAGAGAGTTTCTGTGGAAAAGCCATAGAGATATGTGTTGTTCGAAAAAAACCAGATAAGTACAAAAAACGATATGACATTCGAATTCGTGTAGAGGATTTTTTAAATGAATTTTTATGTCCTTTTTATTTTCTCTAATTCACTTTCTACCGTAGAGTTTCCAGAAAACTAGCGACCACGGATACGTTGAAATTACCGGACGAATAAGAGCACAGATGTGGCCTGTGATCAAATTTGAGACAAACTAGTCCGCAGATGTGTCAAGGCATTTGTCATCGTCGAAACGCATGCACAATCCTCTACATTGTACGAAAGAGTCTCGCTGTCCCGCTGCACGTTTATTAACACCCTGTATATGTCGTGGCGTCTAATTGGCCGTCGCGATCGTCGGGGCAAAATGGCCTTACGCCGCGCATATTTACCCACAGTTCGTTTCGTCCTCGATTTCTTTTCAACGAGACGACAATGCGCGCTCTTAACCCGTTAACCGTCTATGCCGTAATATTATTGAAGAAGCCGATCTACAATTGTATTGTGCGCGACACGATATTACGTTCTGGGGCACGCTCTTCCCTTTTGACCCGTGCCAATCGAAACACTGCCTCTCCGGCATGCCTCTGGTCCGATCCTCCAGCCGGCTTTGCTCCAATATTGGACAGATTTTGAGAGCGAATCGCGATACGGTTAATTTTCTATCGCCGTTTATAATTAGCTTGGTACTTCAACCGTCGAGCAAAAGAATAACTTTGAACGTGATCGATGCTGTCAAAAGTCAAGGAACAGATATGACAATTATCTCGCAACATTTTACAACAAATTCTAACTTCTGAAAGTTATACAGTGAAAGTTGACACTCCGATAAAGAGAAATCGGAGAATTTATTAAATTTACAGTCTGTCACACAAGAGCGTGTCTGCGATATCTGCGAAACCTGACACCTAATCAGAATGAGATAAAAAGAATGTAAACAAACGAAAACTTCTCTAATACGCGTTGCTGAATACCTTTCAGTTTCATTTGAAACAGTGAAAGGAACAGAGCTTTTTAATATGAGTGCCGCGTACGCGAAATGTCGAAAATCGTCTGGCATGGGCGAATGAAAACAGAGATCGTGATTGGAGTAATATAATATTCACTGATGAATCTTCGTTTTGGGCATGGTGTCCTATTAGGCGTGCTTGGACTATCCATGGAAGAAGGATGATTCAAAGAAGTGTAAAACACCCTATAAAAGTGCATGTTTGGGGTTGCTTTAACGCACGCGGTTTTGGGACTTTGTGCGTCTTTACAGACAATCTGAATGCACAAAAGATGGTGAAATTGTACCAAAGGGGACTTCTCACATCCGTGAAACGTTGGTTCAACCAAACCGAGGACCAATGGATATTGCAAGAAGACAACGACCCTAAACATCGAAGTCGCATCTGCACCCAATGGAAAGCGAAAAACGCCATCACAGTACTTCCTTGGCCATCGCAGTCCCCTGATGCAAACCCTATCGAAAATGTGTGGTCCCTAATGAAATGCAAGCTGAGAGGAAGACGTATCACAAAAATAAGAACACTTGTACATCACATTCGAAAGATATGGAGGTCGTTACCAGAATCCTACGCTCAAAAATTAGTCGAGAGTATGCCGAAACGATGTCAAGCTATAATCGCTAATGGAGGAGATTGGACACCCTACTAAGTAATAGCGTATTAGTGTTTTAGATGTAGATTCAATTCATATAAATTTTTTTACAAATATATAAATATTTACAGAAATATCGCAGACACGCTCTTGTGTGACAGACTGTATTGGACAAAATAGCGCAGACGAAACGACATCCTACTTGAAAAAGGCGAAAAAGACATTAATGCGGTGCCGAGAGAAATAAAAAGTGCGGTCACTTTGCAACGCAGCAAACGCAATTAACGAAAGCACGCAAAAGTTTGTTTCCTTTGCCCTTCGCATTCCTCTCACTTTAGAACCTAAGGGCCTTCGTCGTATAGTAGTAGATGCTTATTAAATTGTGTCATCCAGAAATAAGGGCTAACACGGTGCATCCAATTTGTGCCGCTTAATTAATTCTCTCCAATTTATTCCAGCCGGCCAATAAAGAAACCAGGACCCCGTCGGTCAACGAGCGCCGATGCGAGCGCAATATTGTCCCTAATGAAATCTTCGTTAATCGCGTCTCCGTCAAGTTTTCCAATGTACGACGACACGACGATGTCGTTCCAATTGCTCGCTCCACGAATTTTACGCAGTTAGACTCGATAGAAGACTCGGGCTTGATTTTTAGCCGTTCGTGACAGTTTCTCTTTATAGGTAGGTGTATAGCATGACACAGAGTCGAGTTTGATACTCGAAACAGATATGGAAAAACGACCTACGAATAGATGATTCCACGTGGAGGAATGGCAGAAAAATGACTGGAAATTGAGCAGAATTGTGGAATAGTAAATTTCAATACTAATAACGATATAAATGTTAACGAGGATATCAATTAATATTATTTAACGTTAATATCAACATTGGCACTAATATCAATTCATTCAATTATAATATAAATTCAGTTATATCAATTAGACAATTTTAGTCCCCTCGGTCATGGGCATATATTAATTTATGGCTTTCTGTGTTTAACATTCGTTGGAACGGTAAAACGTAGCTGGCATATATAAACGGGACAAAGATTTAAACCTGCTCGAAATCTAAGTCCAAATCTAAATCTAACTTTGCTATAGAATTAACAATTAGGAAAAAAGAGTCGATTAATTCGCCTTATCCGCAAAACTTACTTTTCACGCAAACTCGTCCCTAACTTCGTTTCACCTCGCTGAATTAGCAAAAGGAATTAATCAGAGGATCTACCAATTGTCGTATAAACGCCAGTATCGAGTCTCAGCGCGGGACAAGAAAGCGTGGAATCCGTCGCACGTTTACCGATTCAACCCCCTAGTGTCGTAGTCGACTCGGGGAGGATGTTATCGTGCGGAAGCGAGAAATTAGCGAGAGAATAGCGAGAGGGTAACGACGGGACGAGGCATGACAGCAAGCTAATTACAGTATTATCGCTTTTAATTGCGATTCGTGCTATTTGCGCAATGGCGTGGCGGTGCAGCGCGCGATTGTCGTCGCGTGCCGAATTATTGGATGTTGACGTCAGCCGACGCGGCACCGCTTTGCTCGTAATTGCCGGCACCAATTATGCAATTAGCGCCGCTCTCTAATGAGCGCAGTGTTACACACGCGGAATCTAAACACCCGCGATATTTGACAACCGTGCAACGTATCGCGCTTTTACGCGAATCTTCGCTTCGGCTCGAATCGCTGCGAACGAATTCTGCATTACGAGAAATGCGCTTATTTACTCGTGGATTTACGTCTCGTAGCAACAGCTGCCTTTACTTTTTCCAAACTTCGTAGTCTGCTATCTTTCAAAAAATGATCAAATCGTAGAATCTTATTCGCGATGCGAAAGGGAAGAAAAAACGGAACTCGCGATCGTTACTGGCTAGTCTGTCTCTCTGTTTGCCCAAAAATCTAATTATCTACAGTATTGAAATGGAATTACGAGCCGTGTGTTCCAATACTCATAAATGATGCGCTATACTTGCAAGGATGTTAAACTGCAGTAACTCGATAACACTGGCCCCGCGCAATTAGAACTGTCGGTAACAAGATATTCCTACGTGTACCCAAATAATTGAATACCAGCATTACTGGATGTCCATAATCCGGGTTACCGAACCATTGGATGTGTACATTACTCGCACACCGTTACGGGACTAACATCGCTGTAATTTTCGTAAACTTCGTAATGGACTATCCGGCACTCTCCGGTGCGTCGACATCAGCATCGATATCGATAGATCGGTTGCTACGCTTTCACGAACCAATTTCCATGCCTATGTTAAGCACGGAAAAATAGGACGAGTTGTATGTTCGTACGGACAAAATTCGTTGTTTAACGTTTGTCGTTTATTTAGAAAAAAAAAAAAAAAACAAATATGCTCATCAACCACCCAGAAGAAATAACTACGATAGTTCTCCTCTCTTGAAGATCGAGATAAACGAACGAACATTTCGCATCGTGAAAAAACAACGTTATTTCGGAAAACACTGGGAGAAGAAGTTGGATCGTATCCGAGTTAACGTCGTTTCAATTTCTTCGCAAAGATATATAAGCGCTTGTAAAAAGAGAAAGAGGGAAAGAAAAAAAAGTAGAAAATTTGGTCAAATACTTGAACGTACCATGGTTGTACGCGATTTCCTGTAACGTATCCCCCGCGTTGTACAAATTTTCTCACCCGTCGAACCCGATTACAAGCGAATCATAGAAACCACGTCGACGCGAATCGAATTGCCAGCTACGTACCATCGAACCCCGCTAACTGGCTACGAAAACTCGTAACGTAACGAGCGTGTAACAAATCCGACGCGTGTGCCAATGTGTAAACACACTCCACTCGAAGCCGCAATCCCTTATGCTCTTAGAATAGGGTGCAGTCGGATGATCGCACAATAAAACACTGGCATAATGTTTCGCCCCCGCTGGTTGAACACCGCAAATACACCCCTGGACCGCACGCAGGTTTATTTTCGAGGGAGCAAGTCTGGCGTGTACGTACATCGAAAGGGCTAAGGACCTGCTACAGCAGCCAGAGCTCGAGGGACACCCTGGGGCACCCATCGCGGATTAGCCTCGCTACATTTCGTCCCTTCTGTCGATGCGTATGTTCCGTCATTACGCGTCTAACTCGACCAACCTAGGCTACCAAGGGTTGTTACCGAGTATTCAGAGGGGTTGATTCGATTCTTTCTACCTGCGACTAATCGGCTGATCCATTTAAGGGTGTCACTGGCTCGCGACGTTTGATGTTGGAGCGCGCGGACAGACGAGGGTGAAAGAGGGATGTTTCGGTTGATTTTTGGTCTGCTTGGGGTTATATAGAAAGAAAGTGGACCAGCGCGTTCGTTCTTTCGGGGGTGAATATAGTTTGTTCTTTATCCGAAATAACGAACACCGGACACCGGAAAATCTCTGGAACTTGTTGCGTTCTTTAATGAAATAAATTTGAAAAATAAAGTGAATCTTCGAATTAGTGAAAATTGGTGAAATTTTGATAGACACTCGCAGGTTTTTGATAAATTACAAAAAGAAACGATTTTAAACTGACCGTTATACGTTAAAGTGACCAGTATACGTAGGTAAAAATTCTAAGGGTCCGATACAGGCTAAGCGTTGCCGTACGAGGTTTGCACTTTTCATCGACTTCCGGGAAAAGCGAAGACGCTGCACCGAAATGGTTTTACGGGCAGCATCGAAATCACCCCCGAAATTCCATTTGCGATCCCTCGGAAAGGAGGCTGCGTGCATACGTAAAGCGAAACCCGAGCCAGTAATCCGTCGTCGTGGAAGGTCGGGCAGCCGAAACGAAAATTGGCTAAATTTCGTTAAGTTTGGCAGCAATTACTTTTGATACCCGACACGCGGCCGTAATTGCGTTGGGCCAAGCTGAAGCGAGCGCGCGCGACAGAGAGGGGTAATAATTCGCTAATATCAATTTCAAATTTCAATTAGTATCATCTCGACGTCTGCTTCCAGATCCAACCACCCGGCTGCCCCACCACCGCTATTCGTTGCCGTTCTCTCGCTCTTTCTCTCTGTCTCTCCGCCACGGTTTTCTCCTGGACCCCAGAAGAGCACGGCATGATCTAAAATTCAATTTGTCCCTTGTAGCGGAGCCGCAAAGGGCGAAGGAGCAACAAAGGTAGAGAGAAACTAGTAAAAGAGAGAGAGAGAGAGAGAGAGAGAAGAACGGCGGGAACGATCGAGAGGGAAGGTTCGCGAGGCGGTGGGTTGGTGGCGGCCGGTGGTTGGAAGCAAGCAACGTAGAATCGCGTGTATATAGAGGAGAAGGTGGCGGAAGAGCATAGAGTTAGGGAATACACGGAGTTTAAAGCTTGCTGTTCGCGTGCACGCCGTTATGTAAGCAAAACTACGGCCCTGTAGGCATGCGCATGCGCGACACGCCGACCCATTATAAATTGATAACCCCGCCGTTTATTAAGTTCCACCGACCGATGGCTGCTTAGGCAAAGAGCCCTCCACGCTCCTCGCCTATACGTGCATTATTTATTTACGGGAGTTTACAATCCCTCTAATGGGGATCGGCGTAATCGGCCGCCTATATGCCTCCAACCTTCTCCCCTCTAGATTCCACTATGGCCCTCTTGGCCCCCGTGCCCGACGCCAACCCCTTGTCGGCTTCTCTCTCTTAATCGCGTTTCAGCCCGCTTTCGAAAATCCCAGTATCGCTCGGGGAAATCGCGAGTAGCCAGGTTACCGAGGTGCTCGTTACGAGGACGTTGCACGCGATAGCATGTACGTAACCAAGCGGGAAACGTCAAGGGGCTTCCGGTTGAAACGTACGATCGATCTCGCCAGGGACTTTGTAGTCACGATCTTACGAAAAGATCGTAGTCGCAGCTTGGTTAAAGGATTTATCAATCGCGAGGAAAGCATGGGTAGACAAGCTTGGATCGTAGGTAGCCCACAATTGCCGGTACTTGATGAATTAAAGCTGGTACTTCATTGGTATCGATGCAGCTTCGAAGTGAAAATACGATAGATTTTTGCGTTGGTGGCCATTTCGTTGCTCAAACTTAACCCCGAGGAGAACTTTGACGATGTGGTCGTTATCCCCGAACAACTGCTTTGGCAATATCGTCATTATCATTCTATGTGCACTTACGTAATTAGATCCAATTTAATGGTTAATTATTTCGTGCGTGTAAGTGGATAGAGTCCGGTTATACGTTTTCTCTTCAACGTTATGAACGGTAATTATCTTAGCATATAATAAGGGTACATGTAATTGAATAGTTAGAATCTACAATCGTATTAACATTTTAACGAGCAAGCTCAACTTAGTTTGCCAGTGTAATTGTTTGCGTAGAAATATCTTATATAAATTAAGCGTAGCTTGTACTTTGATAAATTGTAAGCGAATTATTTCAAACTAATTAATGAAAAATTATCTCGACGAGCATCGCGTATTCCTTTCTTGCTAAAACCGAGTTTAAATTGTGTTTGCTCTTTGGGATAAACTGCTTTTACGATATACCGCAGCAACAATCGACTACGCGATTGTACGAAAAAGGATCAAAAAATTTTGAAAAATAGTAATTAACTTGTAAACGAAGATACTCCGTTTTAACGCTGTAATCAAAACTCTGTCAAAACACGAACTAAACGTCTGTTTATCAGCACTTCGATTCTGTTCTATCATAGAAACCGATTAGCCTGTCTTCCAACTAAGCCTCCTACCAAACAATTGTTACCGGCAACCAGCAATTACATAATCCCTCCCCTCCCTCCCCGATAAATCTTCCAGAAATACCAGTGACTGTATTGTCTAACAGCCTCTAATTTACTTTCCTGGAAAAATGATGCACGACTTACGTAAGTAACCCCTCTTTCTCTCTAATTGCAGATTGGATCGGTTCACACTCACCAACCGAACAATAACCACCACCACACGCATCATCAGCAACAGCAGCAGCAGCAACAACAACAACAGCAGCAGCAGCAGCAGCAGCAGCAGTCGAGTCAACCGCAGGTGCCTGGGGCAGGTGGAGGTGGAGGGCCGGGGGGTGGGACGGTGGCCAGGCCAGGCGGCATGTTCTGCTACCACTGCCCCCCGGGTCTTCCAACGCCACGGTTACCACCCACCCTCGAGTACCCATTCGCTGCCACTCATCCTTGTAAGTAGATATTTCATTTGTCTCTTGCGTTTTGTCCACGGATTTTCGGATAGCGGTTCAAAATTAAAGAAGTTTTTTTCTTCGATGACTTTAAACGTTTGGTAGCGATGGAAAAATATCTTTTTCAAACTACGCGTTTCATCGAAAATTAACAGAGCAGTAAACGTAAGAAAATTTTTTACCATATCATTTGATATTGCATTTTTCTAAAAGCGAGGACACTCGATTCCAATTGAAGGAGACGATTATATAATAAAATAAATAGAATTATAGTCTAATACAGGGTATAAAAATAATAAATTTCATTCCCTAAAATATCGCAAAACATAATAATTAAGTTGGCAAATACTATCGATATACCTCGTGCCTTCCGGCGACTCGATCCCCCAGAGTACTGTTTCGTTCCGATTTACCCCCGTAAGAAAAATTTGATTCCGCCCATAATCTTACATTTCTTCATCTATTTTCCCCCTTGCTATTCTTCCTCGATTTCACTCTAGCCGTTGCGAGGGTGGATTTTAAAGCGAGCTATGTCATGGAGAAACGTCGATTCAATTTCTCAAATCACCCTCGACGTAACAAGAATTATAAACGACGATGGAACCGTCCATCAAAGGTTTAAGCATTAGTAAGAAATTTGATGTAAATCCTTAATGATTATTTATTATACGATGCGAACGAAGAAGTCCTGATAACACTGTTCTAAGCATTTTTGAGTTCTGGGTCCAATTTTGAAAACTCGTTCGAAGAAACGGTATTCCACGAACACCAAATCTAGCGTCTGTCAAACGTATAAAAATATTCCCGATATTTGCGCGACGTTAAAAGAGTCAAAGAAAAGGCGATGATCGCGATGTAATTAAAGAAAATCGTGCAGCAAGGTGGATGGACGCTAGAAAGGAAAAGGGAGAGGAAGAGAGAAAAGGGAGATTGATTGTACCGGCACTTGCTCTGGCGGAACACATCGATGAAGTTACATTACCGACTAGACCGAGTTACGCAAAGTGGACGCTACAAACTGGACGGCCGCTAAACTTAATTTGCACTTCGGAGCAACTTCCGGCTAAACCGCGTCCCGACGGCAGTGCCGAGTCGCTCTTCGGAACTTCGACGCCAGTTTGCCTATTCACCGATCGCTTTCCAAGTCGAATCTCGTTTCTGTCGCGTACGTTAACTCCCGTTTGTAGATATATATCATTTTGGTGGAATGTCACGGGGTTGAAACACTGAGTTTCTTTGGCTCTTTACGCGTTGGAGAAACGCGATCGAATTTTAACGGGAAGCGCCATTCTCCGCGATTTTACGCGATGAATTTTATATGACGTTTTAAAATTGAATCCCACACTATCAAATTTGATCGCATTTTCCTTTGTGCCAGCTAAATTTTGTATTCCTATTTTTACAATTCTGCGGATTCGATCGCGTTATTTATGAAAATTATCGTTCCATAGCGCGATGAATTTCATACTTTCAGCGATACTCTGAACGAAAATAAAATTACTACGATGTTCATTTTATTTGATATTTTCTCCTAATTGAACAAATTTAATTCGTCAAACAATCAAAAGAGCAACGAGAAAAGTCGATTTTTTATTCCTTCTTTTTTTTTTTATTTTTTGTTTCATCTGTCCGAACACGGTTCATCGAGCCACGATGTGTATGCTCAATTTATTGCATATTATAAACCTCAATGAGATACATGTGGTAGGTAGATAATCGAATGGGGACCGTAGGTGAAGAGGGGAGAGAGATACGGTATCCTCAGGGACGAGTATAAGTGCCCTTCCATCTAGGCCCGAAATATAGTTTAAATAAAATATTGATTTCCCTGGCGCAAAGTGAAATTATGTTTTTAATGCGCATTTATCATTCCCTTTATCGCAGGCGTTCCCCGTAGCTCCACTTAAAATTAAGTGAAATTCGTACGCGCGTTTATCGTTGATTAGAACGCGACGAAAAATACGAAGAATTTCTTAAAGCGTTGCCGAAACTTTATTCTTCTGCCTGTTGATGATTGCGAAAATTGTCGAAATTTTATTTCCAGATAGGACGAATTTAATCCAAGCCGAAATCTTATAATCGTTTCTTAGAATTTTCCTATTGGAAAATTTGCGTTACGTGGTTTGTTTAAATAATTCGTTATTCGCGTAATTATAGTCTTCACTCTAAAAACACGACTCGATTTATGATTGAATTTAGAACAAAAATCTCGTCCTCGATAACAAATACGGATGAGTCCGGGACTAGAGGCCCGAAACATCTCACACTCCGCTTGCTAGCTGGACGATCGAATTAAAAAACATTCCAAACATCCCTTTCAGCTTTTCCATTTGAAAATGTCCACTAATCCACCACGCTGCTGCTAAAAATCACTATCGTCTGCGCATCTTGTACTACCTAAAACACGTAATTTCGACAGCACATGTGTGTCTAAACCTAAACGATGCCTGCTGGATGGTAGAAGGGGCGCAGGGGTAGAGTGTCCTCAGGGACGTCCGTGCACCCTTCCAACTCCCCTGGTCGCTGCCCCCCCTCATCACCCCCCGTTGGGATAAACAGATTAGGTAACTACGTGATAAGTCGGTAAGTGGGTTCACTCGGCGCAGGGTCCGAACCCACCGACATTCGCTCTAACATCTAACTAGCTCGTTACCGTCATTAGTAACGGTCGGGGTGTCATTAGATTTCGTTCTGTATCTAGTTTTTCCACCAAACCTTCCAACCCATCCACTCCGCTCGTTCTGCAACGAGTTTCAGGCAGAGGTAAACGTGATAATCGTCTTTATCATTTTCCTTCGCTTTTCTTCGTTCCGTTCTATTTTATTTTTCGACTAGAATAGAATATGAAGAAAAACGAAGGATGCAAACCAAATATTTATATAACGATAATTTCAATTTAATCCCATTCTCTTAATTACAAGAACGACTCTTCGAACGAATCACACGCCAGAAACACAGAAACAGCGAAACGACAAAAACATGATTCCCGACACTTAGAGTTCGCTACCTGTCCCATCGGCGCTGAAAGGGTTAATCCAGACACGCATTTCGAGCGGAAGCAAATCAAGGACGGTCCTGAGCGAAGAGGACAAAGTGTTTTAAAGGCGCACGTAGCGTGTCGACGGGACACGTGCGAGCTTTCCGCGTCTGCTTCCTGGCAAGAAGAAATTAATCCCTCTATTGTTTTTCCCTCGGCGGCCAGACAAAACTATGACCCTTCTCGTGGCGACGTGTGTCGCTGGAAAAGGAAACGTGTACAAAAGTCAGCGGGACCTTCCTTGCGCGCACGGTTGTCGGGTACGTTAATAAATTGGATCAAGCCAGGAGTCTCGATGAGTTGTGCGAGTTGTCTGGATCCAGACTTCGTCCCCGCTCACGAGTCTAATCTAAGATCTTGAGTGGATTTCAGTTTCGGCCACCGATAAATTTATTTAGCCAACCGACGAGCTTCGCTTCTTGCTTTCTTACCCCTCTTTTATTCACAATTTCTCTCGAATCGTCTCAACACCGACGCTCGCGTGCGAAACGTCTCTTAATCCGATCTTTGAATTTCACGCTGCCTCATATCGTTCGTTCAGTGTTGTCCCATCGTCGATTATCAACTGCGTTAAAACCAAGATGTTTGCGCGTAAATAATACACGACGAAATTGACGCTATCGTTTAATAAACGAGTCGCGACGATTAGAGGGAACGTATTTGATGGCAGCAGGTAGGGGTTGGGGGTTGGACAATTTCCCGCGACGAGAAGGCTGTTATTAAACGCGAGGACAGGACATCGATCGCGGGAAATTCAATTGCAAAGTCATACATACTGCACGCGAAAATCCTCGTGAACGAACAGATTAATTTTGCAGGGGCGGTAGACTATTGCCAATGACACGGCACGAATTTGCTCAACGGTATAATTGTTCCATGGTAGTTATGAAAGTTGGTTTCCGGTATGGATGACTTGTTGCAAACAGAACAGACGTGCTGACGCAATCGAATTCCTGAATTCTCGCCTTCCCTATGAGCCGAGCCCGGTTTTAAATTTAACCATGCGAAAAACGTTCACGGAAGTGAACGTCACCGAACGTCTCGAGGAAATCCAATTAGGAACGTTCGGCGTCAATTAGCGTGAAATCTATGTGAAATTTTAGAACGAAGTGTACGTATACCTATGTGTTAAAGCTTGCTTGAAGCGCGGAATTATCGAATCGCCGTAGCGGTGAAAGCATATGTCAGGTCGTTGTTAGGAAACTTTACTACAAATCTTGCCGTCTATTTTTTTCTTTACTTATCCGGTACACTATGCTTTGTACTCTGGTAGTATGTATTTAGAACGTATCGCCATGAGAAAAAAAAAAAAATTGATCACTTGGCATGAGATACAATTCCGGTGATAAGTAGAAAATGACGTATTAACGTGCCCTCGAAACGGAAGAAAGAACAGAAGAAAACAGCAGATAACAAACCAGCGAAGAAAAACAACGTACTGCCATCCTGCAAAAACATCCCAAGCCATTCCAAAGGATCCCTGATGGACCCGATAAAACGACCCACCATATTTGAACCGTAAAAGCAAAACCATAATCTCGGTGAAAATCGAAAATTGAACGCGATCTTGCAGATGGATGCACATGCGTGCATCGTTAGGGCGAACAACAGTCGATACTCGCGAGGGTAGGTTGGTCGTGTTCGGCAGCCGAGCGAGCCGCATGAATTTTTATGAGCTTAGGAAATTAATTTGTGTTTTTCGCTAAGCTCCGGCTTAGCGCCGCGGTAATTAATTGCGCTGATTGCCCTGCATCATTGATAAGCGGTTCTCTGGCTTTCGTAACGTTTACCCCCATTGGGCCATCTCTCTTTCTCCCTGTAGCTTCGCTGTGCCCATTTCTCTGTTCCATTTGTCAGGTCGTACGCGCAGCGTTGAACGCCATCGTTTCCCTTCATCCCCCTTCGTCCTTTTGTCTGCGCGTGCTTTGGCCAGCCCCCGTTTTTCCGATTTGCAACGAACGAACTGTGTGTTCCTCGTAATTGGCCCGCGAACGAGCCATCGCGCGTTAAATCATGCACCAGGCGATAGGGTGCTTTTGAATTTTTGTCAAACCTGCGGTATACGCCAGATCGGATGGAACGTTGGATCGAGGGTGAGGCTTTTTTTTATGGAGGGTTTGTTAAAATGTTTTACGACTGTTTTATGTAACGCTAGTAGAACTCCCCTATATATATATATATATACACGTTATATATATATATCCGTAAAAGGAATGTTAAGGAGAAGAAAGTGTAATCGCGATATTTTGATCGTATATTACAGACACTAGTTACTCCGCGTATCATCCAGCCTTGCACGGAGTCGGCGAGGATTCTTTCGTGAGACGAAAGCAAAGGAGGAACAGAACCACGTTCACTCTTCAACAACTAGAGGAACTGGAGTCAGCGTTTGCGCAGACACATTATCCGGATGTCTTCACGAGAGAGGATCTGGCGATGAAGATTAACCTCACCGAGGCCAGGGTTCAGGTTAGTACGATGAAACGAATGAATACGGAGCGAAAGTTGTGACTCTCGTGACAAACAGATTTGGACAAGTTTGGTGGATGCGTTAAAGAAGAAACAGATACGGTGTGTAAGTAGTGTAGCGAACGAATAATTTTCAGTTGGATAAATAGAAGAAATACGATGAAAAGGAGAATCTGAAAAATTTAATATTCAAATTGGAAAATTTTGGAAACTAACCCCGTATACTGAATACATTGAAATGTTGGTATCTCGTTTTGTTAAAAGCATTTGGTATATATTTCGGGCACGCGAGTCTCTAATGATTTTCAGTGGCACGTTTTTTTTTTTTTTTCGCTTTTAGTCCAAGAAATCAATTTCAAACGGTGTCAAATGGATAAATGGAACAGCGGCGAGCGAAATAAAATAAGGCGAAAATGTCGCTTGATGAGCGGATTTGTAATCGATTGACCTTTAATTTATCAAAATATACAATCATATGCTAATGCGAATGCACTTTAATAAATGCGTTCAATTTCATCCGTTTCATACGGCAAATTTAATGTTCCTATAATAATTTTGAATATATTTGCCGATTTCTGAGAAAAGAGAAAGTGCATAAAGCGCAATCGGATAAAGTAAATACTCAAGCAATTTAACACCAGCAAATAATATGAAACGATGCTACGTCAAATTTGCAATCACGAACAAGGATTATATCTTGCAAAAGCATAGAAAGATGCGAGAAACCGGAAATCTACCACAAATCTGTTCACGGTAAACCACGATATATTTCACGCATTCCCTGTCGGAGATTCTAAAGCAGACGGTCAAGCGAGACACAATGTGATCGATTGTTTCGATGCGCGACGGTGGATCACACAGCGTAAGAGAAAGGGCGCAAGATGTAGGGTAGTTTTGGGGTACACCCATCTCCCATGGGAGGTGCTGACACCCTCGACCTGACGTAATCTTCTGACAGAGTAAGCCGGTAATCTCCGGGATTACTTTGTACTCTTGGCTACGTCCTCCTGCCCATATTTACTCGCACCGGCGTAATTCGCGTTACACAGAATCCCGGCAGTAATAGCGATTCCCTGCTGAAATCCTGTTGGAACATCTGCAGGATATCCGATCGGTGATGTCAGATTTTTAATTCGTCCCCCTTTTTACCTATTAACATTCTCATCATTCTGTCAAGAATCCTTCTCTTCCATAGCCACTCAAAAGTTTACAATGTTTCAATTCATAAAACAAATCGCGCAACCAATATCGTTCAATATATTATCCAATTTGATGTTAAAATCTTCTATCTCCTATTCGATTGCATTCGGAAATTCATTCGATTTAATTTTTACTAGACCGATAAGACTTTGTACGAGATACATGGTTAATCGATGCCGTTATACTCTTGGAATAATGGTTTTTAATATAAACAGGATTTGGGGGGGAGTAAAACATCGAGCGATAAAGATTAAACGAAGTAACGAGAAGCAAAGATGATGGGATTTTAACGTCGAATGTAATCTGATGAAGAATTAATAAATAAGAGCAGCAGAATCGCAATTCACCGGATTGATACCGTACGAAGAAGAAATAATCCCACGAGACTGCGCATTTTCATATCTCGTCTCGATATTGCGCTCTGAATAGTAATTAACAAGGTTTACGAACAAATCTATATCAAAGTGATACAATCAGAAAGGTCCAGATTTTCAGCTTGCGTTAAACACGGTTGAACGACAAACATTTTTCTTCGTAATTAAGACGATTTGTTGAAATAGAAAGGTTCCTCGATAATGGTACCCCTGGACCCGACATATCCAATCACTTCCGACTTCAAAGATCAACGATAATCACATATCCAAATCTACAACGACCCTATGTCGTTCACAGAGAATGAGTGACTAATAAGAAAGCTAGGAAAAGAGGAAAGAATGGGAAGACAGACAGAGAGAGAAAGAGAGAGAGAGAGAAAGAGAGAGAGAGAGAGAGAGAGATAGCAGAGAGTCTAGTAAAAGAATGCTTCAGCGTGGTGTGTCCAGCAGAGGGGCACGGTATTATCCCGCTGCATTGTTCGGATTATAAGACGAGAAGGCCATGGTAGGCAGTGGTGTACACAATGGCAGGAAGGTAGGGACAGGACGGCTATGACGCAATTACGGCGCAGACTCATTGTTTCATTAGGGAAGACAAAGGGAATCTGAAATAATGGACAAATAGGCGCGTTTATGCAACGCCGGTCCTCTTCTCCTACTCCAATTAGAACCCCGTGCGGGGTAGAACGAGCGCGGGGGTGGCTGAACCATCGTCAGTGGATCGTCCGAGGTAGTTACCAACCTCTGACGTTTGTTCGTCGCCCCGTGTATCGTGCGCAACAATTATGCTACACGCACACCGCCGCTCCAGGGAAAGAAAACCGAGCATGCGCTACGAACGAGAGGCCACCACTGTCAACGTTACATAGTCGCGTGCTCTTTGGCCCGGTTGAATTTCAAAGCGTGCAACGCGAATTACGGCGCTACGAGACGCGAGCCGACACACCTAACTATGCGCGACTGTGTACGTCGCTCGTCCACGATGAATTTTACACTCGTGGAAAATGAGAAAAACGACGATCGTCTTATAGCTATATAACTGGATCTGTATACAATGGAAGTTAGATGATCGAGTGGTCCGGTTAAATTGAACGCTTCCTTGGAGAACAACAGTGGGACGATACCGTAGAAAAATTCAGACATAAAAAATTCCAATGGAACGTGAAAAAATATGCGGAAAAATTTATTTATCATTATTATTTCATAAAGGTGATAACGCTACAAGATTACGCATTTCAACAGTTTTAAAACACAGTTATCCTGTTTGAGAAAAAGGAGGAGGCTAAATGTAAAGAATAATTAAAAGCAGATTTGCAAAGCAAGTGGCAAAAAGATTAAGCGCATTTGACTTTGGTCAGAGCGGAACAATGCAACTGCTGACGTGTTTGGATTAAAAGCAATAAAAAAGGGGGAGGGGTGCGATTAAAAAATAAAGAAGAACAAAGGGATAACGGGAGAAGGAACGTATGAAATACACGGGGGTGAAGAACAGCGATGCCTTTTACCATTGGATTACATACCGTGCTAATGCGCTTATAAATTTGCAAGCAAAAATGTACCTTTCGTTTTTTTTTAATGAAAACATAATAGAGAAGTAAGAGGCTTTGGCACGTGAATTTCGCATACATTCGCCAATATCGCGTGTAATTGATTTGCCAAACAGACGATTATTTCATTCAATTTTTCTAAATTAAATGACGATTTAAACGTAACCTTTTTATATACATTACGAAGAACAGTAACCAGTTTACTTTAGCTTTGTAAGATATCATGGAACCGATCAACCATCGTTAAAGCACGTTTCGTCGATCCATCGATCTATCAGGCTTTTCTGTAAGAAGCGTTGAAAGATTAAATGCGTTTATTTCATGGAGGGAAACGAGTCGACGCCATTACCGACGTCTTTCGGATTAAATCCGTATTGAAAAAAAGAGGACATGCGCGAAGCGAGAGAAGAGGGAAAGAAAACGGGAACGATCCGGTAGAAAGACAAAGAAGGAGAGATTGGCAGTCCCGACGGAACCGCGGCTTTGTTCCCAGCTATTACTCGCCCCCGCAACCCTGAGGATATTATTATATCTTTCCCCGTCAGCCGGTATCCACCGTCCTCGTTTCCCGTGTACGAATTCGAAGGCTTCGCGAAGCTGGCTCATCGTATTTATTTTATTAAACCATTTTCCAAGCTTCCTCTCGCCGTGAAACTTTCGCTCCACGACACAAAAGATAATCATTCCCCGGTACTCGACCGATCTCTAATAACGCGTTTTGTCTTTTAGAAGCAAGTCGCAGGAAGAATTACGTTTGCGCCAATATAATTGACTTCCCGGAGCTTTATTTTATTATCGATTCCAATCCGTTAATGAGTTCTCGTTACTTTTGCGCCGTGATTCTTCGAAACTTTCTCCGATCCGCTTAACTCTCGTGGAAGATTTTCGTGCGAACAACGGATGGGTTTTTTCAGTAATTTGCGATGATATTTCATCGATCCTGGAATGTCTAAGAAGGCGAACTAACTAATCAAACGATATAGATTAATATACGATCGTTCTCTGATCCTAAAAATTGTCCAGAAGTGACGTTTCGATCATCGCGACTGTAATGTCTGCTTCGCAATGTGTAAAGCCTATTAACGGTGTGCTCGGTACGTTAAACTTGCACATTGTCGCAACCGTAAGAGCTTCAGAAAGTTCAAAGTAGGAACTCGTTGTGGAAGAAGTTGGTGTTAGGGTGCAATCGGAAAGCAACGACATACGGAGTGAACGAGAGCACGAGGCGGCGGAGAACCGCCGGGTATAATAAAGTCTATTTCAGTTGGTATTATGTCAAGTTAGGCTCGTTAGCGGAACTCGAGCTTTTTAAAAAACACTCGGCCGCTGTGGTTGCTGTCGGCTCGTTGAACATGCACGCGGGCAAGAGGCCCAACACCCCCTCTGGTCCAGCCGCGAATGCCATCCCTCTACATGCAATTATCCTTCCATATCCGCACACCAGGTGTAGCCCTATAAAGCAGCTTAAGTGCCGCCTTCAGCGCCGTTCCTCGTTGTACTCTCGTTTGCTTTTTATCTTTCTTTCTTTCTTTATTTTTCTTTTACACTGTATCGTACACCTTTTACTCTATTTACACCTTTGTCGTAATCAATTGCCGAGGAGTAGATTAGCCGGTGTCCTCTCTTTCTTTTTTTTTTTTTTTTTTTTTTTTTTTTTTTGATCGATCGTTCAATCTCGATGTCGAATATTTGTGGGTTAAAGTCATTACGAAAAATTCCTGGATTCTCGACGGAGAATCTACGATAGTATCCGTTAAAACACCTTCGCTCGTTTGTTTAATCATCGTCTAATCAAAAAATATTGAACATTATTCCAGGTATGGTTTCAAAATCGTAGAGCAAAGTGGAGGAAAAGCGAACGTTTGAAGGAGGAACAGAGAAAAAGGGAAGGTAACGGGGGAGGTGGTGCATTGGAAACGACAGGCCTGGCGCCGCCAACGTCTTCGTCGGCAGGTCCAAGTCCCACAGGACACGACCCTGAAGGTACGATCGTGAATAAAACCACGGGAACTTTAAACGTATTACTATTAATATCGATGTAATAAATTTCACGTTGAAATACCATTCGTTCTATCATTTACTATTACTATTTAGTTCCACTGTTCTATTCGAATCTACATAATCCAATCGTAATCTTCTTTCGGAGAGAGATCATTTTAGTAATTGCAGAAATAAAAAACTCGAGATCTGTCGTTTCAACGAGCTTCTTCTAACGTTTAAGAAGCAAAACTAACATCGTTCAAAATTGGTATTTTCTGCTTTAAAAGGGACAACAAGCAGCAGCGCCCCTGACGCGGAGGACGCCGGCCCAGATGGAGCTGGCGGATCGAGGAGCCCCAGCACGACTTCCGCGTCGGTCAGTCCGCGGCCTCAACAGAGTCAGCCGTCCTTGGGTGGCGTCTCGACGCCACCGCCAACCCCCATAAGGGCGCCGCCGCCACCACCCAGCACCATGGGGGGTCTCGGCCCACCCGGCGAGAGGTAAGCTTTTAGCTTCGTTTGTATTTACGTCTTTAGGAAATATCTTCTTTCTTCATCCGCCCCCGCACACCCCCGCCCCGTTTTCCCCTCGTCTGAAACTCAGTCTTGGTTCCACGCTGCAAGCACCGCTGAACACGTCGACCGGATGCTTGATACGCGCCATTAAACCACTCCTCGTCGCTTCCTACCCGACCCCCTTCCAGCCCCCCAACCCTCATGCTGCGCCACATTTTCGTCCCAGTATGCTCGCTGCCATTCGTATAATCGCGATAATTGTCGCCTCGTTAAATCGCTACGGGACCCCGAGACGAGCGCGCAAACGCGTACAACCGAACGAGTTGCATACGCGCGATTTAGGAGCTGATCGTTCCCTGCAGCGCTGTTTTACGATTCTTCGGTATGGTAGATGACTTGGTTGAGGTTAAAACATAGTAGACGAAGATCGCACAGGGTTGTCGACTGGGAATTAGCTTGAGATTTATAGAGAATATGAAAGATCGGCAGCGACGAGCGCCAGTAAAGGAATTGGGTTTAATACCGTCACGTTCTTTAGGTACGTTGTTCGAGAAAAATAAAAGCAATTGGAAGTAAGGAAAATTTTTGAAGAAAGTAGATAGATAATGGGGAGAAATGGGTCGTTCTGTCGAGAATAGAGGGATCCCAAAGAAATTCCCGTAGAAGAATGAAATTTAAACCTGCTTCTTACCAGACACATATTCAACGAAAAAAATTCACGTACACCAAGTTGGAATATGAAAATGGATTTTCAACTGTGTTCCACCATTCTACTGACAAAAGAGATGTTATATTTATGAATTATGTAACAACGATGCAAAGGAAAAACCACACGGGTTTATAATATTCCTCTACACCGTTCTAAAACTAACAATGTCATAAACATAGACATTTCGTGATACGTTGCGTGTTTCATAGCGTGCATTAACGTAAATATTTCTTTGTATTATCATCGTTGAATTAATGATTCTTCGATCGAATTAATATTGCAACGATACTATTCCGAGAAAATCATGTTATTGGAAAGCAGAGGATAAGCCATTATAGCAATGGCATTAATGTCAGTATCAATAATAGCGTTTGTGATTAATATTACTAATATATTAAATGTTTGCCGTTAATATAAATATTCATATATCCATCTCATTCATTTTCGACAAAGCTTTTCCTGGAATAATATTTCCGAATTAAGAATACTTTTGATACAATAGTATACTAGATTAAGAAATCCAAGCGATAATGTTTCCAAAGCGAGAAATCCATTTTCACGTTCTTCGACAAAGAATTACTACTTCTTGCGCAAGACAGATATGCAAAAATCAGCATTTACACGGTCGTTCTAAAAGTCAAGAAAATAAATCCAAGAAACCATAACCAATTCCTGCGGATCTTGCATGCACACAGCCACGTGTATACGTGTATATAGGGCTGAAAGCTTGAGCGAAAGAAACACGATTCGCCGATTTCTTCCCGACGACGGTAAGTATTCGACGGTGGCTCTTTATAATCCCAGACAAAGCTCCCCTCTCGCATCGACGGGAATGGTAAGAACAATACCCGAAACGTAGACACACGGAATACACTGGTAGCGGGATGACTCGAGTCAAGATGGTGGAACAGACCGCGGATGGAAACAGCAAGGGGATTCAGAGGGGGAGGTTGAAACGGTAGGAAGATACTCCTTCGCCGTCTCCGCAGTTGTAATTTATTTAAAACCGCTCGCCGTAAATATATCCTCATCATTTATTCAGCGGCTCGGCAGCTTCTCGACTGCAGGGGTGTACGCTTTACTGCGTTCTTCCTTACCTACCAACCAGCCCAAGAACACCGAGAGACTGTTCCATGTGCAGTCGATTCTCGCGGAATAGGGGCGGATCCGGCACGGAAGGGTAACTCGTTCGAAAGAGACTATCTTTCTCTCTCTCTCTCTCTCTCTCGTCCTTCTTTTAGCCCGCGTCTCTGTTGTTTTGCAATAACGCTCTTAGGACCGTGGGATTTAAATTACTTGCTGAGAACAAAATCTTGAGTGCAATTGATTCCCAGTCCGGCACCTGTATCGATCCTGGTCTATTCGATGCACTCCGATATCCGCCTTGATATTTGGTGGAAACATATTGTAAAGAAAGATTCTGAATGTTAACGTCGAAGATGACAGTTGTAACGAGTGTGATGGTTGTCAAGCTATCGATCTAGTTGATTCGCTGCTCGAATTGTTCGTCTCTTGAACGTAATATCTTTATTTGCAACCAATTAATACCCAGAGTTCAAACCTCGACAAACAGCGATCAGTTATTGTCTCCTTTTCCCGTAAGAGGATCTCGCGCTTAGAATACGCACGCAGAGAAGCTGCGCGAGTATGCACAGACCATGTAGATATTCCAATTAGACGCGTAGAGACCAAGAAACAAAGTGCGTGTACGCAAGGAAGGCAAGCGAGCGAGCGTAAGTAACGTAAGTGCACGCTAGGCTACGCAACTAATTGCCGCCAATTATCGCGCTTACCGCGGTTCAAGCTTTCCTCTCTGCGCCTCTACGGTCGCTTTCGCCTCCTTCGCCACCCTCCGTTACTACCCCATTGCGGTTTCCTACTCCTATCATCTTCCACCAACCAAAATTCACTACTAGCCCTAGTGCACACACTTTCAGTCTCGCTTCAATTTTTGAACGATGATCCATGTATCGTCGTTTATCCTTTATTCTGTCCTTTGCCTGTCCACTTTCCAAGTAGAATAGACAGGTACGACGGCTGACGCTTACAGAAAATTCTACCTTGACGCTTTCACGGGCGCAATTCAAATTTTTGTGGAAAAGCAGAAATTTCGATATTTGTGCTGCGAGTGCTATGGATCATACCGATTTTATCTGCCTATTTTATATTTTATCTAGTTAACTTTTAATAAAATTTCATCTTTTAATCCATAAAGGTAATAGAAATAAATTAAATTCAATGTAATTTAATGCTTTTTAGCATATATCTAAATTTTTATATTATTTTCCATTATTTATTATTCATTAGCCTCAAATGCTTTTTTCTTCGTTATTTATCTTCGCAAAATTATTTATCCTCCTTCCACAACCCTCTACCTCGACTTTAACTCTCCTTAACTTTCCCTTTTTTTTTTCTACAGGTTCCACCGTCTATTTGTACACGTTTACCCATCATCGTATCTCTCTGTTTACCATTTTCACTTCGTCTCCGTTCGCCTAATTAAACATCTCTCTCGTTCCGCCTTGAAGACTCATCGTATCCGTGTTTCCGTCACTCTTGCGTTCCGTCTCGAGCTTCACCTCAGGCACGTTACATTAATTAAACAATATTTGCGATTAATATTTGAGATAATCATCAGCGCCTCGAAGCAGCCTTCGCCGGCTGTTGGAGGATGCGGAATATCGCGCGTGCTAATCGGGTTAGCGCTTTCGTGAGCCCTTCTGCTTTCCTCTTCCACCTTGCTTCTCTCACCCCTCCCACTAACTTCCACAACTTCCAAGTCGCATCTCGTTTTTCTAATCATTCTCTGTTGCAATCTCCACTCGCTCGACAAAATTTTATACATCAAAAAAATTCCATTTCTCGATAACGATATTCCCGATAAAAATTTTGCATCGTTCGCTCGCTCCAAATTTCCTCTTCCACGCTACGAACACTCTGTACCTATACCAAGAATTCCCCACATTCTCCGTTTTATCCTAAACGATCGTCACTCGTTCGACAAAGTTTTTTTTATTCCCTCGATAGAACGATAACGATTAATCAACATTGTCCTCTAATTAAAATTCTAGCAGCCCAGGGTTGGCGGCGGGTTTCAGGCCAGTCGAACCACCCACGTCTCTGTTCTTCTCTCCGCACTTGGCAGCGCAATTTTCTCCGCCGCTCTTCGGTAACAAGGTGGTCAGTAGCGCGCCAACATCGCTAACCTCGACGACTCCGTCGCTCTGGACCTCGAGCGACCATCGACCTGGAAGCTTGCAGGACATGTTGTCCTGGTCTCCGGCCGGATGGCCAGGTTCCCTGTGCGGCTGCTGCAAGCCTGGAACCGGGGATCTCCACAGGAACAGCAGCCTGGCCGAGTTAAGAAGAAAAGCTCAAGAGCATTCGACCGCTTCCGCGCTTCTCGGTGGACTGGCCGCTTTTCCCGGAGGTTTGCCGTTGCCGTTGCCCCTGCCGTTGCTGCCGCCGTTGTTGGGGCTGTCCAGGAGGCCTGAACACCATCATCATCATCTACCGAGCATGGTGCATCAGATACAGCCGACCACAAAAGAGGATCCCTAGGATCGCGTGCAGCGCTCGCCTGACGGGCTCGTCGCCCCTTGACACTGGGCATGGCATGTATTTGTTTCAAGACGTTGGTTCATGTTTCTCCTATTCTCTTACTGTTTCGCTTCGATTTCGTTTAAGAATGACGATATTAGGGGAACGGTTGGCGAATTTCTCAAGAAAAGGCCTCGAGGTTTGAATACTGATGATTTATTGCCTGGGATCGCAGATCTATTTGTTTAATGGGAAATTTATTCGTTTCGGTCGAAACGTCGTTCCTTTAGAAAGTTACTTGGTGTTCGATCAAAAGATGAAAACAAGCTGATAATCAAACGACTTTAAGGAACTGAATGATCTGTTTGAAGCGAAATTTGTCGAAACTAGGTTAAACGAAAGTACAATGAAAGCCGAAGCTTTCGAAACTTCTTTTACCTCGTTTCTCGTTTAGTTATAGAAAAGATTAAAAAATATAATTGTAACGTAACTAATTAAAATTTACGTCCACGATAACGAAAAATCAAACTAGAATACACGCGGTTAGATGACACAATCATTAGACGATTTATATATTCTTTCAAACATAATTTCTCTTGTCTCGCGTGAACGTAGCTTTGCCTTAACGAAAGAAGCATGATTAACGAAAGTCTAAGATCGCGTGACAAATTTTACTTTTGTCGAAATCGAAAAACGCTCGTGAGAACTTTTACAGCCATCTGTAGATAATTCACAAATTGCAGCGGACTGTCGCCAATAAATAGGCTATGAACGATAAATTGATCACCAACGCTGTACGACTAAGCACTCGTTTTTCTGGTTCAAATACGAGAACGGATCGTCGATCGCAAAGGACCAACACGTGCCTGATGCGCTCTATACTTAATTGTCTGACAGGCGAAATCAAATGTTTCGATCTGTGCAGGAACGTTCGAATATCCGTTATCGATCATTTTTGAACTAATTTGATTTGTAAACGAAATGGATATCCGCAATTACTGTGATGACAAAGAAATTCTGTAGTTGCAAAGTAAGTAGAAAGCATAGATATTTAATATCGTTATAGACGTAACATTTCGGTGGAACTTGTAATCGGCGAATTAGAATTGACGATCTCATGAAATGAGATATCATTGCTTATAAACTCAATTGAAAAGTTAATTATCGGTGAATCTGGCGATTTTATTTTACGTATAATATTTTTTTAAGAATTTTCTACCTTCTTTTCCGTTCCTAATATATATTTTTAAAAATGCGCTCCTCTTGACTCTAAGAGGAGGAAACACGAATTAATTTGTATTCGGTGATAGGATAATTTCTATTATCACCCTTAAATCGAATCTATGACAATTTTCTTGAATTATATGATTACTCTATCGCATTATTCAAATAATACGGATATCCGTATTATCCGAGTAACACGGATATCCGCTTTACTCGCGCGACACAAGCACGCGCCTCGGATAATGTTTCTATCACTTAACAAGAAACGAAAAGAGAAAAAAAAGAAAGCCGAGAAGAAACTAGCTCCGCCTCGTTCCTCGATATATTCGAAGATAATCGAATGCACAGATACGAGGATGTCCGTCACCTTAAATAACAAAGTGTCCGGAACACTTTGAATCTGTTCGTTAGAGAGAATTAATTTTTCAGGTAAGGCAAACTGTGAAAGTTTCAGCCGTTTTCCCAATCCTTTTATTATCCAAGAAGAAAGATGAAATTTTTAATCTTTGCTCTAATGACGGAATTCTTTGCATTATAAAAAGAGATAACGATATTGGATCAAGTAATAGATTGAATAACGAAGTATTTGAAGAGTGAGAAACAATTTCAATCTGTTTTTGTAATAAAATAAAATGGATAAAAATTATAAGTTGACTGTTAAAAGGATAATCGAAAGTTGTAAGTAAGTAAGTTGAGTGTTAAAAGGATAGTCGAAAATCTCCGGTTATTCCTGATGAAACTAAGGGTGACCAGCATCCTCTAAAATCACGTTATGATTTTAAAAGATGGACACGTTAACCACGAGTCGACGGCTATTCGTACATGCCTTAAAATAATTTCCATCGACGTAATGATATAATTTTGGGAAAAATCAAGGGAGTGAAATAGCTGTGCGAGTGTTATCCATCGTAGAGATACCAGCCAATGGTGTGTGTATATATGCACGGGAAATAACGATATAAGAGACGACAGTCCCCTAAGCAGTCACGTGCTATGTTCATTTTAATCGTCTCTACGATTCGTGCTCGTGATTAGTTAAGAATCGTTTCGATTGCGTTACAGTACGATCAACGTTCGTTCTTTTGGATTACGAAGGCGTGGTATAACGACATAACGACGAAAGACACGTAGATACTAGTAGAGACCTGTATATTAAATCCCGGTGAATTGTCAGTGCTAATCAAGGATAATCTAATAAACAATATGTTACAAACTAGCAACTATCATGTAGCTTGAACTGAATTATAGTGAATTATTCGAATAAACATGTTCTCTCGTGATAAAACGTGTGTTTAATAAAGACAAAATAAATGAATAAATAAATTTCTCCTGTCCCGTGGCAATCTGTTCTCCAGAATCTTCTAAATTTCTCCCAACTTTAGTTTAACAGAGATTATTCTGTTCGTATCACTTATACCTTTTGCCGTTCCTATTTCCTTTTATTTTGTTTCTCATAGGAATATATCAAAATTCGCTATATTAAGAATAAGAAAAATACGAAAATTTATCGATATTATATATATCGATTCGGTCCCCGAAAGAAACGGTTATTGCGTTTCAATGGAAAATTCCATTTATAAATGACGATCAATGAAGATTCTTAGAAGCTTTATAATCCGCTCGATCGAACGAACTAAAATTTTCACGATCTAGTCGACGTGGTACGCTGCGAAGGATCAGGTGTTCACTTAAGGGATCCCAGAATCAACTCGGTACTGAGTGATCAAAGGCTATAGTGAACCTATCAGAGAGATTTACTGGAGTACTAACATCTAATAGCAATTGAGCGTTGAATTACACGCGGTGTACAAAGGAAGGGATTGATCGACAACATGCATCTGCCGATGTATTCGTAATCAGTTTGAAACAGGGTAAGTTAGAGGTTCAACTTGATCCTCAACATACAGACGAGTTTCTTACTCGAATAAAATTACCTACGATATGGACTTTCGCTCTCGACAACGAAATATATTACAAAGAGACGATGTTTCGAGTACTTCGAAAGGAAATCGAATAAAATCGAAGATTTCACAGTTACGTATTTGATTAGAATGGCAGCGTAAAAAGAATTTGGAAACGTCGTATTTAGAAAATATGCATGCTCGTGCTCGATAAAAATTCTCCTCTCCGTAGGCAACGAGATAACGAAATAAACGTATCGATGATCGATTGTGATGGAATTAATCGATCCACTCGAGAACCGCTAAACACCGAAACCGTAGAAAAATGAAGGCAACACGAATAATTGCATTAGCGGGGTAAACTGATCCCTGGAAGAGGAGCCCTGCCGCAAACAACGGCATTCCGATGCGCTATATCGGGTCTTAGATCGAACGATTTGCCAGCTCGAAACCACGTTGTGCCGCCGATTCTCTGAACGGGGGTTTTTTAAACAAAGCACGCCTCTAAAAACCGAGACGAAGTGCCATGACGCGAGACGCAGTAGGGAGGGGGAGGTGGAAGGATAAAAGAGGAGGACCGGTTCGAGAGAAATACCGCCGGAGAGGATGAGCAAGGGGTTGTTGGCAATCAATGCTCCTCATAAGAAAAGCTCACCCACTCTTATGGGATCAACCCTCCCCTGGCGAGGTCCGCATCGAAAGAAGGGAGAAGAGGGGCAGAAAACGAGGACGGAGACCTCCTACGTGGCATAGAAAAAGAGGAACCGAACGGAATCTATTTCAGGTAAAACGAGAGAAACTAATGCGATAGAGGGAGGGAGAGAAAAGAGACAGACAGCCGGACAGAGAGAAGAAACGAAGGAACAAGGCGAAAGAGGGGAAGGTCTGTCCAGAACGGAAAGAGACACGCAAAGAGGAATTGCCGCGGGAGGAACGAAGATGGTTACTGTTCGTGGGACGAGGACAGAGAGGATAGCCAGAGGGAGAGGGATAAAACGATACGAGGGGGTTGTTCCTGGCTCGACCAACCAGAGACAAGACGCCATTGATCGGCACGTGGCTCGGGGGTTGGTTCAACGGATTCCGGCAGGGTGGAGGATAGTAACTTCTGCTTCTGCTCGTAACCGTGGCGTGGTGGTGGCAGCGACTCGCAAGAAAGTGGAGGTGGAGAAGAGGTCGTTGCCGATGGTGGGAGTACAGACGTATTCTGCACACTCCGTTACACTTACTGGTAAACCGTATTAATCAACGACATCATGGTTTATCCCCCATTCCTCCCCACTCTTTGGCATCCATCTACCTCAAGCTACTCTATCCTCCGGCTCCGCGGGCTCCATCGCGATCTATGTAGGAAAACGTGTGCACCGACGTTGCCTTACTCCAGCACCCGCTCCGCCGGATACGGATGCGGTGGATGAACGGGGTGGGTGACTGGAGGGCGCAAAGCTGGAAGACTGATAGCGGACCGAGCCAGGGAACAGGCGTAAAGACGCGTATGCGAGGGAAATACCGAACGAGCGGCTAAGAAAAGCGAAGGAAAAGAGGCTGCACGGGGAAAAAGAGTGAATTGATTGTAAGGAACGGGGCGCGTTCGGGGGTGAAAAAGGAGGGGAATGAAAAGAAGCACGAGAAAACGGGAAACGATACGGTGGAACGAGCTTGAAACAAGCTTTAACGGAAAACGTGGATGCGGGGAAAGTTTAAAAAGTTTAACAGGGGTAGCGAATACGTTCGACGATGAATTTCTGAAATTACGTAAAAAGTGAGTAACGAGGACGAAGGTTGTGACCATAGAAAGAGTTTGATTTTACACGATTTACGAATACTATATAATATAGGAAAGAAAAATCAAAGGTTTCAAAAATGTTTCTCAATGTACTCGGTGTATAGAAGATATATATGTATTTTGATACGGAGAATGGAAGGGTGGCGAAAAATAAATGGGATAGCAAGGACGAAAGTTGACGAACGTAAAATAAGTATGGCAAGAAAAAGCAAAGTATCGAAAATAAGAGAATCGGAGAAAAAGAGGAAGAGATAGTTTCCGCGTGAATTGCAGGAAGAAAGAGATGGAAAAAGAGAGCAGAAGCGAGGCGCCAGGTCACTTTGGGGAAAGAGATCGACGCTTAACAATGTCTCTCGATACCCATTACGTGGCTAGCTGAGATTCAACGAGCCACTACTACCACCCCTATCAGCGTATATAGTCGAAGGAAGATCCGATTGATTCTCTACCTCTAGCCCCTTCTATCGTAACTTTAAACGCGGCTCACACAATCAATTTTCTAAGTACATAATTCTCCTGTTTCTCTTATTTCGGATCGAACGATAATACTATATACGACAAATCGATATTATCGTCTACGTTGAGCTTGTTGGATCTCAACCAGATCTTCAACCAGTTATGTTTTACAATTTTCCTGGAATCCTCCGTATTTGTTTAAAATCAAATATGATTTTACGCTGAGAGCTTCGGGAATGGAGAACTTCCGAGAATTTGAATATGAAAAAATTACAATGAACAGAAGAGAGACGCTTACTCGATTGTTGGATTTTTATATGAGAGAAAAAAACACACGCTAAGTACACGAGTCATTTCTGTACGAAATTACTTCGGTGTCTGTTTTCGATAGCTTTACGAATTCGTTTCTTCCTCTTGTATAAAATTATGATTCAAAATGTATATCTTCTAAAAATTTTGAAAACCCAACCACCGTGATCCAAACGTATATCCACGCTGTACGATTCGCAACGAAACAACCATCCTCCATCCTCGACATCAAAACCGGATTAAAATAGCGTGTCTTCTAATACAACTTGCGTCCTGTAAAATCCCGTACGAGGGAATCTCCCAATCGCGATAACGAGTTCCTGTGGCGTTCCTGAAACGTTTCGCGATACTCAATTTCTTCCCGTTACACACTTTATCCCTCACAATCCTGTCACGTCTGAGTTCGGCGTTTCGACATCAATTATTCCAGCCACGACGTTTATATTAATCACGATCCAGAGAGGGGCGTTACACGATCAACTTGCGAATCAGGACGTGGTAACTGATTTTATAGAACATCGGAAGGATCCTGGCAGAATCGCGGAGGTCGAATTGGCGTGGTGGCCTGATGTCGGTAGACAGTGATTAATACGGTCAACGTCGTCTGGTATCTTCTTCCCTAACTGGAAGAGGAGCTAGGCTCGTCTGCGTAGGAAGGGGATGTGCTCGCGAAACAACGTTTTCAACCGAGCTGTCGGTGCTCTCGAGAGCGTACTCCGTGGTAAAAGGTTTTACGAAATTCATTGTCAGACAATTTGCATGTCAAAGCCGTTCGAGAGCACGCTCTACGACCTACCAGCCAGCAGGGGAGAAGCGTCTGTCTCTGCTCCTCCTTGCTGCACCACGTCGGCTAACCGACCCTCTATGGCCTACAGATCATGGAATTACGAAAAAATGAGGCCACTTTGTGGCCAACGCACCGATCCAACCTACGCGATTGTTTATCGAGGGGATTATCGTCGAGGCTTGAAAGGAATGTTCCACGATGCTCGCGTTTCGAGCGGTTAATCGAGCTTGATAGGATGCTATGTTCAGTTTGCGTTGGACGAAACCAAGTACCTCTTGATCGCGAACGTACGATGACACTTGGAAATTCTAAAAGAACGTTCGTTAGAGCTTTTCAATTAGTAGTAATTTAATAACATCAAAAACGAGACAATTGAATTTTGAACCAGAAACCCGATTAAGTTCTTGACGGCATTTCTCTCTCTCTCTCTCTCGCTTGAGAACGATGGAATTTTATATATTTCGTACTATTAGATATTGCGTAATACATATTAAAAGGATAAATTTTATGCCTAGACAAGAGCAACGAAAAATAAACGATCGTTACAGAAATTTCGCGTTAAAAAAAGAAAGAAGAGCGAATAGGTAGCGCTTTATGCCGCTTCGTTAATTTAAATAAAAATTGCTTGCAAGCATTATTCTCTCTCGTATTTACCGTGTTTCCATTTTCGACGAGAAAATCGTTTTTCCGGAAAATCGAACGGCAATTTCTTGCTGAATTATGAATTGCGATTTTGTATAAAAGCGGCATTACAACGGTAGAGAGGAGGGCGTTGTAATCGAATCACTTTATACAGGGAAATGAGGATACTTTACGGGGGGTTCGCGCTCGTCAAAATAAAACAATCGCTTCTGTGCCCCAAGAAAATGCAACCTTCGTTTTAGAGGCTGAGTTTCACGCGAGCTGACGATTACTATCCCCGTTGCAATTTCTTGGGTTCTTCAAATAGAATCAATCAACATATCAATTTATAATTACCGAGGCTTAATGTTTCGAGGATTTCTAATGTTTCATATACGAGTCATTAACCAGCGTTGTGTTATCCACCTAACAATTTCTTAACACAATTTTTCTACACTTGCGTAGAAAAAAGCAACTATTTCGTACATTACCGATACCAATCTATTATATAACATCTACATGCACACGATATTTCTTCGTTTTCGTTGATATACGATGGCGTATCGCTAACGTAGATGAAAATTCTTTAAAATTCAAGCGCCGCAAAGTGTATCGAGAATAAAAGGGCTGCGCGTATAATTTCGGGACAGGGTATCCTATATATTTTACCGAAGCGAAGGGTGAAAGTTGCGCTGGACAAAGGGCGAGGGCGTAGAAGGCGAACGAAGAAACGACCGCCTGGATCTCCGGTGTAACGCCTTATAAAGAGTAAGGCCACGGCACGAGGGCGGGAGGAGAATTTATCGCGGTTGTCTGGCGGAACTAAGGGGATCAGCGGCCGCAATGATTTTCAATTTTCAAATCCACTTCCCGTCTGTTCTCCTTCGTTCTTCTTCCTATCGGGATATCGAATCGGCGTATTTCGTATACAGACGATTCCTAAGTTTTCGCGAAAACGTACAAGACACGGGCGGATACACGTTGCACTTTGAATCTATTTCAACTACGTTTGTGTTCGCTTTCGTGTACGAATATGTATACCTAAATAAACATTTACCTGCACAAGAAGAAAACGGTAATTTTCATTTCTTTTCCTTGACTGAAAATCCTTTTCTTAAAGATTTCAAAATAAAGCTACAATTACAAGATATCCTAAATATTCGTTTTAATTATTTGCAGATAACGCGTATGTGCCAACGTGTTTCCAAGAGACTTGTTCCATCCGCATCGTCGCGCTGGAAATGAATCCTAAAGCGTCATCAAGCCAAAGGGAAAGAAGAAAAAGCGAAATGGTCGTCCGTAAAATTGGATTGCACGGTTTGGTTTTTCCTTTTTTCTTTTTTTTTTTTTTTTATAGGCACGTGGTTGCAATACCACCGACATACCCTTTACCCCGAGAAAGCGGAAACGGAACTGGATGAAGCCAGTACCGCCGGCTCGAAGTTAACGAGGTTTTCCTCGGTTGGTAAATTTGCCGCGGATTGGATCGCGCGAAAACACGCGCACTAACGTGGTTTCCAACGAGCCCCCTCGCCCCTTTCTATCTGTCCTCATCCCTCGGCCGAACCATCCACCGGTGTCACCGACATCCTGCACTTTGATCATCGTGAATCGCCAATGATGCCTCGATGCTAAAATGCTGCTTCCGTAACGCGATTACCGCAGTCGACTCCACCGAATATTTTCCCCTCTTTTTTTCCTACTTTTTTCTCTCCTCTTTTTTCCTTTCTTTTCTCCAATTTTTTTTCTACATCCCTCCTTCTCTTCTTTAATGCAGGATACGTGGGAACTCTGGAAGCTCGCTCGCTCGCGAAACCTGCCCTCGATGTATTCGATGCTGAAGCTCGTTACACTTTGATCGCAGCCCGCCGCGCCGGTTCGCGAGGACGAAAAAGGATTCGCCGCGGTTAAGCTTTCAGCGTGCGGTTCGCTCGTTAATCGAGTCTCGCAGGATCCGTTTTAGCGTCTCGCTTAATACGACGACGAGGAATTCGCCTAACGTTTATTCTGCTTGGCAATTGCACTGGAATTGCCGTGTTTTGGATAAAACAGTGAAGATGCTTTTATCGTACACAACTGAGATCTTTTTAGATTCTTTCTACTGTAATTGTATATTTCACGCGTGTATGTTTGTTGTTAATGGGACAATTGCTACCAACTATTCAGCCTCTAGGACGCGGTATCGAGATTAAATTACCTCGAGATCGGTGCAACGATATAAAATCAGTAAAATCGTAAACGCGTAATTCGTTTAATATTCGACGTTTCGTTAGGTAGCTTGCGTTGTTGAAAAGCAAAATTAAAGTCCACTCAAATCGAATTAAAGAGGAAAAAAGATGAAATAAGAAGCGATATAAAAATTATCCCTATAGGTACGTAAATTCTACGTATTATTCATAATTTCTCGAGCGTTATTATTTTATCGATACTGATACAACGTATCGCGTTGTAACGCAACAAAAATGGCTGGCCGGTATAAAAAGCGCTGGTGCGTAACAAAATCGAAGTAAAACCTTTCATAAGTTTTGATTTAAACTCTCGTGGATAACTCATTCCGTAAACAACATTTTATACTTGACGTATTACTACCGTTTTATATGGGTGCGCGGAGCACTTTGATCAGCGTCGGATAGCTGATGGAAAAATGCAGGCTGCATAACTCGGTTATAGTTTGCGTACACGTCAGCAAACGTTTTTACGCATCCCCCCGTCTCGAATCGGTATACAGGGTGTCCCATAATGGGTGGTTTACTACAACGAATAAAAGAGTATCCTGTACGGAAATATTCGTATAGAATCGAATAGATATCTTCATATAGATAGATCAAGAATATCAGATGAAATTTTAGTCTACCAACCTGTTTCCCACGAAACCAATTCTATATCGATTTCAAACATCTTATTATCGTATGAAATAAATATTAATATAGATACATTTTGTGAAAATTTACATTTCTTAATACTCGTATCACGTTATATGTGTATATATATACATATATATTTATCTTTTTTTCAACGAAAGCAATTTTGTATCGATTTCGACAAAACTCATTTTTATAATACGTAAAGGTAGAAAAATATCTATTCAGTAAAATAAATTTGGCAGTATATCTAACAATTGTACCGTTTGTTACAAAACACCCTATGCATAGCGTGTATTAAATGTTACAGCAAGGTCTATAGCAAAATGCTAACGCTCTATTTACCTATTTCAAATGGAATGACTTAAAAAATTAATAACCCGAGGAAAAAAAGTTCGCCAAATTTTTTCGACAAATATAACCGGCCAATTCGCAATTTGGCTGCATCGAACGAATGGCTCGTATAAAGCTCGATATTGGACGTTATATGTAACAGTAATCCTACATTCATGTAGGAACGAAAAATTCATTAAATAAAATAACGAAATGCTCCTAAAAATGTTCCTAAAAACGAAGATTAACAGAAACAAGTATGTTCAGTAACTAATTACTTTTTTTCATGAACGTCATCGAACGCCACATTTTACAATGTGATCTAGTTTACAGTTCGCCACCCCCACTTTTCATTGTCTCTTTTATCCATCGTAATCCACCTCTATCAACCTCCCAATTCATCGCTGAGTGCTAACTTATAATTTCTAAAATACCGATCCACCCTGCTCCTTCCAACTTTTTCCGGAACCATACTACAAACAATTTGCAACTTAAAACCGGAAGCATCCTGTATAAACACGTACACATACATATGTATTATATCCTGTACGATGCAGCGGACTGTAGGCATCGGCAGGCGCAGCCAAGCGTCCGCCAATTATTCAGCAAATGTTATAATTGGCACATTCCATTACGCGTAATGGATCGCACTTAGCGGCTGCCGGTGTGATTGGGGCTCGAGAGCCGCGGAGAGAAACGCCGAGACGGGAACGAAACGGCTGGGACGTTCGAGGGAGCGAGAGGAGAGTAGGGAAGGAGGCGAGGCCAATCTCGATAATACGAGCGTAGCGAAGGATACGACCTGACGCGTGCGAGATACTCGAGGATAGCATGTATCTAAACACCACCGGGGTATTCCATGCCGGATTGCCACGGTTCAATCTCAATTCTCGATGACCAAGAATTTTCATATGTGTCGACGGTAAGCTGATAACTACACCGAAAATACGATAGAGGGAGTAGACGCCGATACAGGTGTGTAATTAGGCTGTTTCCTTGGGATACTCGTTAGATTAAACGTCGAGCAAGAGATTAACATGGCTGATTGTTTATTGGAGCGTTAATCGTAAATTACACCACTTTGGAATTTTCGCAATTTTTTAAAATATTGACTTCTTTTGGTCGGGGCCCCCAGGGTCGCAAAACCTGTACCTATTAATGCTAGCACGCACTCTGGAGGAAGTTGCAATTAATTACGAATAAGCCTATGTAATCTTTGTGGCAAGGTGGTCACTATTAAATTCGACATTTGTAAAGAAATCAATAATTGATGTAAATATAACAAATAAAACTGATAAAATTGACATAGTATCTCAAATAAAATATTATCAATAATAGATTTAGCGATTATCGATACTTGTCTTATCACTTTATCGCGACTAAATTATGTAAATTACTACATGTAGTATAGATGCATAATCGTGACATGAATAATACAATTAAATTTGTGTTATATAAAATGTTAACGCGTATATACATAACGTGCATACTTTCATCGAAGATTCATAGCGCAAATTCAATAGATGTGTCAATAATGATTTGGAGGTTATGTAATTTACAATATAGCCAGTCGCATTCATAAATATATATATTCGCAAATACCAACAGTCGAGCGAATTATAATAACAATTGATTTAAAATGCACTGAACATTAAAAGTATTCACTTACCCGAAATGCAATGGAAGACAAAAGATAACCTGTCCTTGCGCAATATATCCATGCATCGATCGGTCCTTTATTCTACGTCATAATTATGTAGATAAGATAACACACACAAAACACTCCATATCATTACGTATTAGGAACATTATGCTAAGATTTTTATAACACTTACTCTTAAATATGCAACAATTTCGGGAAAAAATATACCGGTAACACTCACGCGTCAGAACGCCATTAAACTGATTGAATCAATTCAAACAAAAGTCAATCGCGATAAGCGCGCGAAACATGTTTTCATTTGATTTATATTAGCCACAGTCAGGGACATTAATAATGTTTAATAATTCGAAATAATGAAAATTTAAAAGTACTGACAATTTATCAAATACTATTAATTATTCAGTATTTAATTATAAGGGACAATTGCTTGCTGAATCTATATATCATGTAATAAAAGTATATAAATGATGTAGTAACGTATAGAAGACAACTAGGTAATAATTAAGTAATATTTAAGATACAAATATTCGTTAAATAAATTTTTTATTACTTACTCATTATCATCATTATATATCGAAAAAGATTATTATGTTTTTACTATTAATACTATCGCTCTTTAAACTTTCAACATTCCTTGCGTTAGTTAAGTATTATAAAGTTAAAAAAAAATCAAACGACAAATATAAAATATTAATTTTTTAAACGTAACGTACAATCGTACAGTGATCTTTCATCTCAAAAAAATACAATTCATGCGAAATAAGTTTCAGCATTACACATAATTATTTTATTTTCCTGCAATATGAATCCTTCATACACTGGAATTTTTGAATTCAATTTATTACTTTACTACGCTATTAATACTTTACTTTGCTATTAATATATATCAACTGAATCAAAGGATGTAATAAGTAATATGACTACAGACGATGCATCGATAATCATTTCGTTTCACTTTCAATACAGAAATCTCTACTATGAAACAATTAAAAACCGAAAGTATCAATCCTGAAACAATGCATCAGCTACTGAAAATACAAATCAATACTCTTTGCTGGATTCGTAGTTGCAAAACTGCTGCAGTAGTAAAGCAGTCAGCGCGCAATGTACCGTCAGGAATGATTTGTACTTGCACAAAGGCAGATCCCGGGCGCGCGAGAAATCTTCGGATATCATGTGGTTTCGCGCGATAAGCGTAGATTGGATAGCGGCTCGGTGGTCATCATTTACAAGCTGAAACAGTGATGCAAGAGCTGTGAACGCTGCTGGATGCCGGACGCCGTATGCGGCCCGTGACAATTATTAGGATGGCAATTAGTGGTCCGAACTCGCACGAAACACAATGGTGCCGCGATAGAAGTGGGAAATCTAGCCGAACGCCACGAAATAGACTCAGGTGCGCTCACTGGCCGCTGCTGAATTTATAATTCTGTTAGACACCCTCCGCAACGCGTCACGTGCCGCCACCGCCCCTTCAATTCCGATCGAGCTGGATAAAACGCTGGAGAACGTTTTCCGTTAGATCGAAAGCGGCATGCCGCGGCCGTCTTTATTGAATTAACTCGATTGAAGGTGGTTCTATACCGTACCCTGATGGTCCATTGAATTTTCATATTGAAATTGATACGATACGGATAGGGAGCGAGGGCAGATTGTTTGATTGCGAGTGATCGAAGTTTTGTCGGCAGTGACATTAACTAGAGAAGCAAGCATATAAATAATTTTACACCTGGAATGTTTAATACTCCACTTTCATATTTTCAACCAAAGTGTTAAAGATGAATTGCTCGCTATAGTATGACACGTTCTAAACTTTGAAACTTTCTTGAGTAGATAGAATTAGACAAAAGTTCTGTAATTTGTATAACATAATAATTCTATCAATTATGTGAAACAATTTACATGGTGTATAACGAGATTGTATATTATAGATGCCATGTATAATCATATAGTTAAAATTTCAGTTTTGGTAACGACGATTTCCCGATATTTCTTTCGTACATGACCATATGCATCGATGCGTCACAGCTTTTCGTTGGAAATAAACCTTTACGCGTCAATAAAATCAATGAGCCTGATCGGTGGATTTGGTTTGCGTCATTGAACAGTGTATTCAACCGAGGCATGATTCTTGCTATCGAACTTCACTGACTCGTAAACCGAGCACCCCTGTTTCTATCGAATCCGCACAATTTAATTCTACCAGCATTCTTCCGGTTTACATTAAAATTGTATCAACGTGAATCTCCATTATATTTTTCCCCATATTTTCTCACTATATATTTGTATATCGATTAACAAATAAGTTTGTATTTTTCTCCATGATTCCATGAATTAGTTCATAAAATAAATTGTAGTCATTTTCAATTTTCCATTACATTATCCATTCATATTTATTACTGTTTATAAATGTTTAACGTTTAATTACTATTGATTCAGTAATACAGATGCTATTGCTCGCGCAGAAGCTTTTAGGTGAAATTGTGCTGTTAAAAGTCAAAGGTATTACATAATAAAGTAGACGGCAAAATATTACGTAACAGAAAGTGTCTACAGAACACCCTCGAGTATCGATGCCACCCTAACAACCCCTACTGCTTCGTCGCACTCATCGAATGCTCACTGACACGTGCCGCGTCGTTATTAAGACTCGATCTTGGAGCAAAATCAAGGAAACGTGCATGTTTACAGGGGAAATTATCACCATTCAAGATCGGAACATTGCTTCTGTCGTTAGGAATATATTTCATCGAGACGAGAAGAGGGAAAAGATAGCAAAATCAAGAATATTCGGATTTCTAAGGTAGCGATTTCTAATATCCAACCAATTAACGGCAGAAGGATTGATTTGGTAGAAAACGAAGATTTTTGTATCGAATGGCACGAGTCGAGCGTAACACGGTGGGCAGAGAGGCATCCCTGAAGGAACGGCCTGTGCCGGTTGATGAGGCGGAAGGCACCTAAAGAGATAAAGCGGCGAAATGGAGGGACGAGACACACAGAGAGATGCCTAGGCAGCCAACTGGATGTTGGTGTGGGACGGTAAGAGGGCCGGTGAGCTGTAGCAAGAGAAGCGAGAGGGAAGAGAAATCAACTTTTATTTGCCCGGAACGTCGTTAGGGGTAAGTGGAGGACCGAAGGGTGGCCGGACGTAATGGCGCCCTCAACCTAACCTCGGCTTCTACCTTCCGGTATCTGTAGCGTGTCTATCGTGCCTCTTCATCCTTCCCTCTACTGCTACCTACCCTCTTTATCGTTCAGTGCATTGGTATGTTGTTGGAACGATTGTTACAGTAGAGAGACGTGGAAGGTAATTTTAGCGATTGGTGGAAGATGAATATTTTCAAGCGAATGAAACGAATAGAATAATTTGTAAGATCATAATCGTTAGTAGACCACGAATGCTTTTATTCGTTTATGAGAAATACGTATTTAACAAGTAGGGAAAATGTAAAAAATTAGCTACCTACTAATTTCAATAACTAAGGGATGAAACAAATCTCTATTTACCTTGTCGTTAGTTATTCTAAAACTCAATGATAACATGATCAATTTTAAACTCCATTTACACCTTGAACGAAGCAACGAAGCAATAATTTAACAGTTTAATATAGCATCGCGTTACATTCATTGACACTTGATCATTCCGATTACATTTTCAAACAAATCTCATTATACGACATTAATCGCACGATTAAAATAAATCTGGCGTCGATGACGTTATGAAATCCTGACATAACGCCAGAAATCGATTGCCGGTGAACCATGTAAACGTGGGATCGAAATATCCTCGAACGAATTCACGTGACACGATATCACGCGTTTATTAGCGTAAATAAACCGGAGGGATTCGTAAGAATAATAAATGAAGGTTGGTCGCGTTACGACGTAGCAAAGAAGAGAGACAATGGCTTTCAATGAAGATCATCGGGTAGAGAAAAGCTAATTCCGGAATGACTATGCGATAAATCTGAAGCCCGTCTGCTGTACCCGGGGATATTACCATCACAATGGTAGACGTCGAGTGGTACGAGAAGAAAAGGGCTGGGCGGGACGTTGAGATTGCGATGTCCGGCGCGGCGTCCCGACGCTCCCAAATGCCGCCATACACTTCCCCTTCGTTGCGCGACGCCCACCAGATTACGCGCCCCTGGATATGTTGGACTTAACCGTATCCACTGGCAGAACAAACTTTCCACGGTCACGTGCCATTTGTTCCGAATTTGTGCTGGTTCAAGAAGGTAATTCATCGAGAAATTCAACGGCTAGCTACAAGATCCTTGATAAACTAGTTGATAAATTATAACAAAAATTTGGATGGTATTTGAATTTTGGCTGGCGAATCAATTCTTTCGCAGAATAATTCACCACATATAGGACATCTGTGTATTGCGCATCGTCGATTTTAGAAGTATGTCAACGCTAGGAATTGGGTTAGAAAGTTATCGTGTTTTTATTTCCAAATTGAAGAGCGTGATATCGCAGAAACTTAAATTGCTATCCGAGTTCGATAGATGGATGGTTCACGATACCAAATCATTTGCGGAATACGGTTGCAAAAATTCCTTCCACAGATAAAATATCATATTCTCGATGCCAGTACATTTGATCCTTTACTTTTCTATTTCATCATATTTCGCTGTCAGACGCATAAAACGCTCTTACTTAAACGCGACATTTCATCCCTTTAGCGTATCAGTAAGATTTTATCTTTATGTCCTATTCTCTCGTTCTTTCGCTGCTGGTGGTCACGTGTCACGCGTCTGCACGCCTTAATAGCAGTCGGAACATTAACGATCACCCTCTGAACGTTTACCACTATTAGGTCTTTTGTATATAAAATAGAATGCTTGCATCGACCGGAAGCGCGAAGGAAGGAAGAGGGAAGACTATACTCCGGTGGTAAGAAATGGATGGGCGGGGTGATATTACTACGAGCATCTCCAACCCTCCACTTCCGTCGTGATAAATTAACAGAAGCTTACGACACTTTGAAGCCCTTTGTCGAATGTAAAGACAAGAGGAACAACGTTAAGGGGATGCTTAACTGGCAGTGACATCATTTTTAATGACGCTGCACTGGTTTCAACGGATTGGTGTCTTCGCGTAAATATAACGATACGATGTTCCGAAAATCGTAACCTTCGTAACAGATTCTTTATAACATTCCATGGTAGGATATGCTCCGATCGATAAAAGGCTTTCGTTCTTGCGTTTCATAGTAAATAGAAATAAATGTATGTCTTTGCAAGATCTCTTAGATTCGCTTGTAGAAGTAATCAGACACCAAGCTTAGAACACCAAGTAAATTACGAAGCAAATTCCGAAACAGATCGGTAAGTCGTACTCAGGGCATCCGCAATATCCAAAGAATGAAATATCAAAGACTATCCACCAGCTCTGTCAGCAAACAATCATCTGTTCCCCTTCGGCCGGGTTTCTTACGTATTTGAGAAAAAACGACGCGAGTAAACGATGGGAAAGGACTGTTGAAAAAATCATCCCCGCGACTAAAAGCTCGGCAACTCTCCTTTTCAGCGTAACATGCTTCACTCACGAACCTGAAACCACACGGCTTCGCATACTATGTACCTCAAACGCGTCGAAGCCGCGATTTCGTTATCCGGCGCAAAGAATCGACCGAACTTAAAAACCGATCCCTGGTGAACAACCTCCAGCGTATCCACCATCAACCCGTTAGAAAACGATTACTTATCGAACGAAGTAGAGCCAATTCGAACGGCCAGGCATACATATTTAAAGAAAGACTGCTGGCTCGAGCGCGGGGAGTCCGCGCGGCGAAGTAACCTCGTCAGAGAGCGTGGTACTGCGGTTAGGTAATAATAAAGCCACCGTTAGGGTGGAAAAGCAGCCGCGCCGTCATGGACAGACTCTTGAAGGAGCACACGGCGACCAGGCCCTTGGGGGGAGGACAGAGGTGGGGTTGGGAGTGGAGATGCCCGCGGCTCGGGCTATCATAATATAGATTAGCTCATATGGCTCTCCCCTTATGTTAGCTTGGATCCAGCTCATAGCCTCGAGTGCTCCGGGATTCACTATTCATACACGCGACAATTAGATAGGCATTACCGTGCTGTGGTATAGGCGCGTGGCCTGGCCACGCACACATCGACGCTCGCGTTAGGAACGCGCGTACATAGGCGAGTCTCGGCAGGGGTGGCACGAAGAAGCGGAGTTGGTTGAAACCAAGGACCAGGAGGGGCGGCCTGAGTCAACCCCTAAGCCAGTGTAAACACGTTTTAATAGAGATTCGCTCGAGCGGTTATAATAGCTTTGCGGATGTAGCGGCCCGTCCGCCTTTCGCACACCCACCCCCACCGCCAACCCTTAGCTTCGACGTCTGTTCTCGCTATGCCTCCCTCCTCGAGCCCCCGGATCGTTACGCCTGAGACAGAAATTTAATAAATTTTCTGGTGTCTCCGGTTTGACGACTTTCTTACACCGTGATCGTAGGATTCCGAGGGTGAGGATTGCGCCGGTTAACGAGCCACCAATACGGCCAGAGATTGTTTCCAGCGGTTTGTTAGCGAGCTCGGGCGAACGACGAAGGTATCCAAATCTATTTATACTATCGACCATAAGAAATTATTTTTTAAATAGTATGAAAATTCATTAAGAAGTGGAAATGTAGTTCGCCAGTCAGAAATTAACTGGAAGTTTGTGCAATTTTTATTTGTATTATTATATAAATGATAAAATTGCGATTTTACGAAACTTTTTATTACATTAAGGAGACGTGATAATTTGTTTCGTCGATTAACGAATAGCTCAAGGCAAGAATTCTATTTGAGCGCGCAATACATAATATATATTTTTAAATATTTGGTCTCTGCAACCCCAAGCGATTATTTAAGCGTAAACCCCCTGGAAACCGAGATGCGCATATGTTCCTGGACATGCTAATTCATTTGCTCCAAAGTTACAAACTTACAAAGTAATCGGTTCTTTCAATTAAAATATTTCAGCGTTCTTTTCCCTAGATAATATATATATATATATATGAAAAAGAATGTTATTGATAATTAGCAAAATAAATAAAAGGGTCGAATTTAAGTTTATATAACGTAGAAAGCGTTTTGTACGATCGTATAATAGATTAAATGTTCTCTCGACTGTACCAAAACACTCGTAAATATATCGAAAAGTTTCGATAATTCGTCGGTACTAAATTTTATTGCGAAACGTTAATTTGAGCAAAAGAAAAAAAAAAAAAATATACCAAACAGTTTCAATCGAGTTACACTGATTAAAAACGCGAGTAATTAACGCGGTAAAAGTTAAACAAACAAACTACGAAGTTTGTTCGTTAAACAAAGACAAACCGTTTTCAGAAGCAAACTCGCGATTCTGCGAATAATCGTTAATCAACGCGACAAACAGCGAGCGCCTCGAAGCGCAACGAATTTGTCGAAGAGATTTCTTTTCAAGAAATTGTGAGATAAGATACACGTTTCCGCTTTCCACGAAAGAAACAAAGCTTCGAGGCTAATGTTAATCCACGGCTATATAGAAATCCTTCCCTTACGAGTTAGAAACTCCATACGAAAGACTCGTAAACGTGGCCCCGTCGTCGACGCGGGGCATAGCACGTGGAAATCTGAAATGTCGGTTAGTTACCGGGAAGTTTATCGACTTACAGGGCAAGTTTTCGCCTCGTGAAACGGCAGCATAAAAGTAAGGCAACCAACGTGCAAGGAACTTTAATAAAACCGAGGTTCCTCGCCCCGAGTGTGCCAGCTCCAAACCTCCTTTCGCCTCTCTTTCTCTCGCTGGCACAAAAAGGATGAGTTTCACGATATCACAGTGCAATTATCTCCGAGGAAATGAGCTTTGCATAGGCCGCCAGGAACGTGTGCAATACCCGGTAGAAAACATATATATGAAAGAGGTCGCGCTAAGGCAAAGACTCGGTATTTATACGTTTCACGAGGTAAAACGACGTCTTGGGGCGTTCAAGCATTTATGGTGCACGTTCCACTTTTGAAAAGGACGGGGCGACGCACGAATGAATCGCCGTTCTCTGGCCATGATTTTAAAATCGCCGGGGAAATTAGTTGACAGAACTGGCCCGGCCAGAAGAGCGGTCCGGCGAAAAATCTCTTCGTTAGATTTAATAGGGATTCGACCTTCGCACAGAAACGCTCCACGTTGATGGACCATGAATCTTTCATGGGATTTTTGCGTGTGCCGGTTCTAGGTTTAAGAAACGATTTCGAAGGCCGGGATCAAACTACGAAACTCACTGCGGCCTAAATACGCCTGTGATCGCGCAAAGGAGGTAAGAAAAGGGAGAGAGAAAAAGGAGAATTGAAAAAGTCGCTTTCACGTTGATACGCTCTTGACTGAAGCTTCTTGGGTTGGCCGATTCAACCAAACCGCGCACAATAGCAACTCGACTAACCGTAATTTCGTCCTATTTTGTCGGATAAATCCTACCGACTGTTTCGAGCAACTGGCGTAAAAAGTGGTTTGCGTCGAGCTTCCAATTGCGACCGTTTCGTTCCAAATTAATTTTCAATGTGTAACGAGGAATTTTTGGTGGTTTTACCTGAAGATTTAATAAATCTATCCTTCGATAAAAAGCGACAGAATTTAATACATTTTATTTTGGTTTATTACGTGTTACTTCTGTAAATTAAATCCTTTTGCTGTTTTTCAACGAAAGATTAGAAACACGATCGTTTCGTATATCGACATGTGACCGTGTGTTAAATGGAAAAGATGCTCCCAGAAACCGATAGAAAAGAAACAAATCAATTCTGTCTGTCTGTTCGCTAAACCTACAAAGATCGTTTCAACTCTCGACTCCGTATGAAATTGTAGGAAATCGGCCTTAAGGACGCACGTTGATCTACGCATCGGAGCGAACGGAGGAATTCTCAATTCTTCCACTTTTCCAGCGTGTGCAAGCAGAGTCTCCGAGAAGAAGCAAAGAGAAGGAAGAGAAGGAGGTGGAGAAGGTGAGAAGGGGTCCTCGCAGAGAGGGGCGTCCTCTAAGCTGAATAATTCAAGCTCTCATTAGGGCGACAAAAGCACCCTGATGGATAGCTGCTTGGCTCCGTTGCCTGTCGTTTGTATGGAGCCACACGTACTTACACACTTCGCGTTTCATACGCTACCTGGCCGTATACGTATGTCAGTGGTCCCTTACTCGGCCCTGGAATATACATATAGGCGCGCAAACATCCCGTAGACCCGACCTCTCCCGACCACTCGTTACGTTTCTGCGTTCTCTACCCCCGTCCACCTTCCAACTCTCTTTCGCCCCGCTTTATCGCTATCAAGATGTGTTTTCTTTTGATTTGTTCGACCTGCAGGGTGTAGATTGGAGTCGCTGTCCAGCAGATGTGAGCTAGGGGCTGATACTTTAAGGGTGATACTTTCGCTGCGTCGAGGATTGGGATGAGTGAGACTTCTTCGGTCTTTGATTCCAGTTTGAATACGTACATGCACTCGCGTGTGTTTCTAGGTGGCAGTAGAAGGTTTAGAGCGAACTGAGAGACGAGGTGATCTTAAGAGTAAGATAACTTGTTATTTGTACGAATATGTGGGCTAGAAACGTCGCTGAAAAGCCGAAGGATACACGCGACATGTGAAATATACGTAGCAAAATGTAGGATTTATTTTCACTCCGTTTACCATGTTTGAACAACAACCGTCTTATAAAAGTTACTCAGCGCGTTGAAATTGGCAAAATTTATTTAAATAAGAGTCGATACTGCGTCGCTCGATCTGCGTAAATCGAAAACCAAGCATCAACTGGAAAATAAACTTGCTCCTTGCGTCTAAAATCTCTATTACAACCACCTGCAACCGGAGAACCGTTGCATTCCAACAGTTTTCTCCTTCTCATTACCACTTATTATCACAAAGACTCGTTCCCGGGATTGTAAATATCTTTCTACTATCCTATTTATCTCTCTAACTCTCCTCCCTTCCGCCTCGTCCCCAACCTTCTTCCGACTACCTTGTATCCTCCACCTGCAGCCTCTTGCCCATCCCCTGTCGCAGCCTCTTTGTTTTATTTCGAATGTTCTTTCATTTCTTAAAAGGTTCTCCGGTGATAATTAGCACAATGCGCGGCGGCATTAATTATTACCTGCGCTAATTACCCGAGGATAAATCGCTCTCGGCGAGGGGTAGCCGGCGTTGGCGGCGGATTCGAGGGTCGTCGGGGCGGTTTCGAGGGGTTGGGCGGTCGGTCGAGCTGGCCCATTACCGTTATTGCTGCAACAAACCGTCCAACAACAGCGATAAATACGGGCGAGAAGCTGGCGTTACAAATGTCTCTCTGAGTTATGATTATTTAGCGCGACTGCTGCCGGCCGGATCGTTCGTTGCGGCCTGCAAACCGACCGGTTCCCATTTCTGCGAGAGTTTATGCGGCCACAGCTTTTGTTGCTGCACGTGTTTCGCGTATTCCTTTTACGTTCAACTTGCTTCGCTTTCTTTACAGCTCGTTTTTTCGCACGTGTTGTCTTAACACAGTCCTATTCTTTCGCTTATTCGGTATCTTGTTTGATTTAATCCCGTAATGCATAACCCCTTGTCTTATACCAGCAACCATTAATTTTATTAACCATTTATGTATATATATATATTTTCGAAAATTTCGATCTAGTCTAACGATCAGCGTGAAACGCGGTTCGGTATAACAGTTACTGCAAAAATAAATGAAACAATTATTAAGGTTTAATTTATAAATGTATTCCTCTGTATACATTTATAAAAATAACTAAAGATCTTTCGTGCGAATTTCGATAATTTATTTACACCATAGGTAATACAGATACAATATTCTGTGTATATTAAACGCATAGTGTATACAGAAACACCTTATATAGTGTATATAGAAACATTCTTATAACGTAGGAGTGTGTGTATGTGTGTGTGTAGGTGCCGGATTAGTTGGATTTGGCGAAAAAAGTGATACGAGTTTGATACCCACGACATATGTACGAATGCTCAGGTATCTAAAGTTGTCAGTGACAATCCACCTTAGCCCCTGACAAACTGTAACCACGTTCTGTCGTATGTAGAGGGGCAAGGATAGTTTCGGCACAAACCGCTAGAGGTAGTATACCTGCTATTTCCTTCTCACAAGCGAAATTATTCACTGTCTGATTTATAAAAGCCGCTGAAATTAATTTATTTATCGCTTCTCGGCCTTATGGCTAAGATCAAAGTGTAGTATCTGTTCTTATCAGCTTAATATCTGATACACTCCCCATTGGGGAGTCAGAATATTAACCTGATTTTTGAAACTAGACGGAGATGAAGGGCTTGCTCTTCCTCTGTCACGAGTCGGCCTGGCATTGCAGTACAGTCGGGAACGGCTCAATAATAAAATTCTAAAATTAAATATTTATATATACAATTAACTTATCGCAATATACTATTTTTCAATAAATAGAAATTCTTAGTCTTGTTAAAAATTTAAACTTTGCAAAATACCGCTATCTATTTATAAGAAGAATTGCCTCAAATATATATCGGGGCTTACAACGATCTTAGTATTTTGATACGTTTCAAATAATTCTATGCGATAAAGGTAGGTTGGTGCATGTACGACAATCGTAATCATAAATAGAATCACAGATAAACAGAAGACATCTCGTATTCAACAGCATTTATGTTGTGTGGTGGTATAGCTACAAGTAACAAGAGGACTTTCAAGATCTATTTAGTGTAACTTTCATTAAAGTTATTGAAGATTAGATTCGCAATTTTTAAGACCTTGTTAGTGCATCGTAGTGGAGGCTTACGCAACTTGGTTCATTGAATAGTTATCTATCGAACATGTTTCTTTGCTTACTGTAGCTCAATCACAACCGAGATAACTCGACGTTCTCTAGAGTGGCGCTAACTAGCATAGGTAGCATAGGATAGCATAGGTTTGCTATTTATCAACCGTTTCACATGTTCTGAAATACCGATCGTTCTGTCATTGACTTTAGTCACCAACGGTTGTTAGACATCTTGATTATCATTAAGTAAGAATAAGATACTGTATACTTGCCCGTGGTCGTATACACAGGTCTAAAAACTGCAATGGAAGGAGTGAGATTCTTACAAGGGTCAGAAAATATTTCCCAAGGCGCTCCAATCGACTTATTACGCTTCGTGATATAGTAGTACGCCTTATGTTTGTAATTTGCGACACACACGAACGTATTTGTAACTGAACTCTACTGTATTATGTAAATTTATTATCATTTATTTAAAGTAGTTTAGTTTATATCCCTTATCTTCGGTGGTAAGCGCTATCTAGCAGCCAATTTGTAAAACACACCACAGAATATCAAACTATTGAGAATCTAGCTCCTCCATTGCAGTTTCCAATGTTCCAGATCTATTGTGGTTGTGTATTATTGTTATGTTTATACGACCGTTCCTTAGTGCCTCAGGCAATGCTTTAGTTACAAACTATACATGAAGCTATGATAGTTCCATATTATTATAGTTTACTGGTTTCGTTCGACTGTGATGATTGTGTTATGTCCCTTATAAGCAGCGAATGTAGAAATTACATGAATGTATTTTAATATTTATATGTAGTTCTTAGTCAAACGTACTTCATCTATAAGTATTTCAATTTTTTAAAAACAATAGTAATGAAAGTAAAGTAATGGCTAGTACGGGCAAAATACGTAATACTAGTGTTAAAGAAGCAAGTTTTTCTTCAAATAATAATGTATCTATGTCGGAACAATCAAATTTTTCATATATTCCGGTTATATTTTCTCCTTATGTAGTTTCTAGTCGTGGAAAATCCAATGCTAGAAGAGAACAGCAGCTAAAACGAGGTTTTAGTCTTCGTCATTCGCCAAGCGATGATGATATTCCTACCAAAAACACTATTATGAAAAATTTAAATATTTCAATTGAAGAAGAAGAACGTACCGCACAATATTTTCATTTTCTTGTGAATAAAGAAACGGATAGATTAACCGAATTATGTGAAAAGTGGATGAAAATTATGGTAGAAGCTGAAATTACAGAAAATGATCAATGGGAAATAAATCAAGTTATTGAACAAACAAATTTGTTAATAAATAAAAAGTTTGATAGATTTCGTAAATTGGTTACTAATTGCGAAACAGGAAAAGGAGAAATGTTAGTTACATGTAAAGATTTGCAAGGATTTTGGGATATGATGTACATGGATATAAAAGACTGTGATTTACAATTTGAAAAATTGAGGGATCTTTGTTCGCAGGACAGGAAAGAAGATGTGCTTGTTAACAGATCAATTACTAAAAAAAAATTAAATTCCATTAAAGCTACCTTAATAAAGAGAAAACAGAAAATGACAGAGAAATTTAGAAACAGTGCTGGTAAAAGTAAACTCGAATCTAATTTATACCAAACTCTAGGTGATAAATATGAAAAGAATATGAGTTCTAGGATAAAACACAAAATAAAGGCTATATTTAGTAGTTCTAATGAAAAAAAACTTCTTCCTGTAAAGTACGCTAAAAGATTAAGTTTACTGCAAAAAATACAATTATCTGAAACACTGACGAAACAAAAGCCTTACTCAAAAACAATAAATCTGAGTGAAATATGTAAAACACCAGAAGTTGAGTTAGATGATTCAATATCTTATATTAATTCTAATCAAACACCAGGAAAGAGTATATTAAAACAGCCAAAGAGTTTAACTAAAATGGGATGTCTCATGAAATTAACAAATAAAGTTAATTTTGATGATCATGTAGTTTTAAATGAAGTACCAATTGACGAAGAAACAGAGGTAAAATTAAGTTTAGCTGCAGCATTGTCAAGAATAGATAATTTTGATCTTGATAGCTCTAATGAAGTAACAGCTTTTAGAGCAGAAGGAAAACTTTTTTTTGATGATGTTAGATCTGATGAACATAAAGATGATATTAAAGAAAATTCAAAAGGTAATAAAATAACATCTCCACGAACACAAACAACAATAGCATTCCAAGAATTGAATAAAAGTCTCGGTACACCACAAGAAAGAAACACTCTACCATTCAATAGAAATATTTCCACACCAATTAAAGAAAATGAAGATGTTAAAACTGTAAATACATTAAAACAGAAACATATTCTTAATTATGACAAAAAAGAAATCAACAGTAGTGGTGAAAGTATAAGAATTTTAAGAAATAGAACTATTATTTCAATGGATACACCTATAGCTAAGAGAAGATCTTTTAGCAAAATGTCTATGGATATAGAAGAACTAGGACATAAAGAAAATGAATCACCTTTAGAGAAGAAAAGAAGAACAAATTCTTTTAAAGTTAACGTTGATAATAATGAAAAAATGAATATAGATGAAAGTAATAACAAGGGAAGATCTATTAAAAACGTCAAATTTTCTGGTACTGATAATTCCCAGTAAACTAGCATTTTATTTGTTCTAAATGCAATATTTGAATAAATATATTTCATTGCAGGAAAAGAATATAGCGCAGAAAGGAACAGACCAACCCTATCTATGACTTCTTGTGTTCAAACGTGTAAAATACGTTCCAACAAATACATCCCAATAGAAGATTCTATTTCTTTGGAATTGCAAAAGAAAAGTAATTATTTTATTCTAATTTTTCTTAATCAGAGATTATACTTAGATATTTTCTTTATATGTATATGTACATAATTTAATTTCAGCTCCAGAACGAATTAGGAGATCTAAAAGCAAAATATCATAGTTTGTATGACTGATGTACAAATATAAAGTTTTTATAATTTTTAATCAGTTTAATGAAACTTTCAATTGTTACACATTTTATCCACGAAAATCCTCAAGTGCTTATATGGATTACTTTCATTGAAACTACGTTTTTAAGCATTTAACATCTTCGTTTTTAAGTTTAATATATACTTTATACAATATTAATATGTAATGTTAATGTACTATATATTAATATTAGATTAAATAGGATTTCATTGAACAACATATTTGTTTATAAAGGGACAACCAGAGGAAGTTAGAAAATTTGTGCATGTTGTATAATAATATTTATATTAATAAAATTTATTTTTTGTCAGAATCATGTGTATGATTTATGATCACAGATTACGAAAGTCATCTATGAAAAGGCATCTAACTTGTTTATCATCACGCAATGTAAGATTTCTTTACCTACAGTTGGGTTGGAGTAGGTAATGTCACATTTTCAGATTTAGGAATGTATCACTAGCACCGTTTTTAGTTGTTAAACAAAACCTTTCATCCACCAAGGTCATTTTGTCGATAAGTAATTATCGACATGTAACAGAATATGTTATTTTTTTCTATTCATGTCGATTTGACGAATTTTATTGGGAGAGTGTAACAGCTTCGGGAGAATAAAACAAAGAATAAAGCTTATTTTATCATGTAAACACACGAATTTATATGTTATTATTGAATTGTTATAATAATCAAAATCGATTTTCGCTTTTGAATTTAAACAATTTAAAAGTTATTCTATCTGAAACTAAATATATAATCTCATCTTATAAATTTCTTTTTCAAATATCTTACTTCATTTATTTCTATATTTTATTAATACTGTCCTTTCTTCCTAATATGGATACTTATCACGGTTGTTTTCTTTGGCATTCCATGAAATTATATTTTCCGATAGAGTAATATTTCTTTGAAAGATCATTTTCTACATTTTCTATTTGTAAAGCTGTGAAATACAATTTATTACGAAGAATTTATCCAAGTAGACGATACATGATGTGTACTACGTTTCATATAAATCATCGTTGTTATGCACTGCCTAGCAACAATTACTCTTTAAAGTTATCTTAATCCCTCTTACTTCATGGAACGCATAATATTCAATTCCTACATACAAATAAGACAAGACCTAAGAACAAGACATCTCGTTTTCGAATACACCGCGCCTGAAACCAGATCACCAAATATCCCCACATTCCATTTATTCTTCTTCCACCGCAAAAGCAGATTCAATGGAGGGGGTAGATACATTATCCTCGTGATATCGCGAGCAATGGAAGGGGAATAGTTCGCGTGGTGTGGTGGGGAATGTTAGAGATGGTCGTGGGGTTCGATAACGCAAGCCTGCCTTGTCTAATTACTTTTACTTGTATCTGCTCATATTTACTGGTAGAAGGAGAAAAGCCGTACGGAGCAGCGTAGAACACGAGCTCGGGGCAGTAGGCACGAGGAAGGTCGTCTGTGAGAAACGAAGGATGGCCTGCTCGGGAACGCCGGTCACGACGCTTACAGTCTCCCTCGTTTATCTTCTGACACTTTTCGGTGAGTTACCAACTTACAAGTTGGCCCGCCTGCTTTCACGTTTCGATCTTATGCACTTTCCCGCGCGACGTCATCCATCCTCGTTAATTTTTAAATCCCTTTGCTATATTATTTGCCATTTTTCAATGGTTCGACCATCTATCGAGGAAACTATTCATAGAAGTGCTTGACGTTGATTAAAATCATTCGAATGACTGTTTAAACAACTGTATTTGTAAGCCCAATAAGGACGTCCAATTTTCTTTACATCTTTGATGTTACAACTATCTTTGTGTAAGTTAAAAAAAATTCGATAACTTGTGAACCGCATCGTATTATATATAGGATATGATTATGATATAGATTTTTATTTAATCACTTTTCCTCGATTCTATCAATAAATAATTAGATTAAAAACAGTTAAATTAAGTAAATTAGAAGTGCAAAAACGTTTAATACGTGTTAAGTGTTATAATATATCTTTAATCGTTGCACTAAAGAACAAAGTTTCGTCTTGTGCTTAAATAGGATCCGATGAATCACATGAAATTATCGACGCAGTGTTTGTTTCTTTGTTCAGTGTATCTATGCATTCAGTGCCTTTTTGGTATCTCACTTTGTATCGGTTTGATTAATCAAGGCTACAAAATTATTTTCTAACCTGGGGCATAGGACAATTATAGTAATTGGCAACAGAACTTTAGGAGTTAAGAACAAAAAATAATTCTTTAATTACTTTAAAGTGCTACGAAGATCGTCTCTGATAGTTTTTTGTTTTTCAGGTTCCTACTGTCAAATGGCCCCAGGTAAATTAACATCTTTTTATTTTATATCTATGATAAAAAAAACTAAAGGGAAATAAATAATAAATGTGATTTTTCTCTGTATAATTTACTTTCAGCAATTCAGCTAAATTCATTAGTAAGATGTAAAATAATTGAAAACGTTGTACATATGCGGCTCTATAAACTAAAAATAAATTTGTGCCTGCTTGGCAGGATAACTGATCTGAGGTAACATAATAATGGTTAGGAATTCACGATTGGATTTTATTCCTTTTAGCGTTGGTAATTTTACTCGAAACAGAGGATTCAAACGAAATCAAGCGCCATATTCGAAATTCAATTTTGTTCATTTTTAATTCTTATTAATGTACTTTGGTTATGGCTATCTTTGTTTAACTTCCTTTTCATCCTCGATTATAAAAAGTAGCTCGATCAAAAAAATAACCGTAATTCATCCTTTCATTAATTACGAGAACCGAGTTACTATTTCCGTTTCCTTGTCGTGTAGCAGGGACTTGGGGAATTAACGGTGTTTATCGTTGGAGTATATTGGTGATGTACGATTATACATTCGTGTACACAAGTAAAGCCTGTGCCTATATATGCATGCATCTCGTATAGAGCACACTGAGGGCTTCGTCGCTTTTAGAAGAGCGATCCAGACTGTAACGATTTTGTGTGCGTAGATATGCGTACGTTTGTATACTGGGCGACTCAAAAATAGGGATTTGTACTATGTAAAACACGAATCCACTAAAAGTTTATTTAATTTTGAGAAAATATATCGCAATGAAATATCTCCTTTTATTTCATTACTTTACTTCCTAACTTTATTACGCAAATGTTTATGAAATCACGCGAAGAACTATCTCTCGAGAAAAACGTTTATTTCTCCATTTGCAATAAGAGACTATAAAAGCAATATTTATGGAGGTAAGTCAGCGTGTGTCAAGCAAATTGATTAATTTAATTATTACGGAAGTGAATTTCAAGGGATTAGGTTGAGTATTAAATTTGTTTATTGTACGTTTATACCAATTATATATCTATTTCGAGGAATATTATAACGACAATATTTTAAAGAAAGTTGAACTATGCCGATGCTGGCAGTATTATAAATTCATAGTCTTCCGATTTTACTTTCCTTTTGTTAGCAAACTTGCTCGTTGTTATACAAAAGATCTATTATTGCACATCAAAAGGCACTATTTATTTTTCCTATTTTCGTCATACTTTTGAGCCACCTTGTATGCACAATCGTGTGAACATATTTATCTTCGTGTACCCATACGCTGCATTTATAGATCCTTAAGTGCCAACGCTGATACATATTAAGTGTTTCCACAAACATGTAATTAGAATCATAGATCTTATCTGTTTTTGAAAATATTATTTTCTTACATCAAATTAACGACATAGAAAGTAGTGTAGTAAAATACGGTAGAATGACTAATTACGAATTGACGATTTAGAAGCAGATTGGCAAGTTATTTTTCAAATGCAATTATCGCATCGATCGGTATAATTACATTTACGTACTAAGTGAAAAAAAAGGTAACTATCTACAAGTTATTCTATTCTAAAGTTTCATATAAAAACAGTTCATACACTTACTAACTGGTACAAACTCGAATTAAAATAATCACTGATTCTTCCTTTTGTTCTTTGCAGTTCTATCACTCCACGATATCGGTAAACAAAAAGGAAAACAGAAAAATATATGTTTCATAACTTCGTAATCGCGCCAAACATTCTACACTCACGTATCTAACCACACGCAAACGTCGACCGACGATCAACGTCGCACTTACACACAGACAACCGCTATTCAGTGTGTCCCATTCTCATTGGCTTATAGACGAGCCATTACAGAGTCCATGGAGTAACAATGTTTGTCAGTCGACGGGTGACTTTGTCAGATCATATACCAAAATTATCGCGTCGATCCTCGATCGATTCGGCGGGTTTTCTTGGAGGACAGGGCGGAACGATAGATCCACGTTGCTTCTGTTATTTTATCGATCATGTATTGGAAAGTGTGCGTGATTTTTGCAGCCATGGCTGGTGCTACCAGAGGTTGGGACCTGGCAAGCGGATCGAAATATAAACTGACGACGACGTTGTTGTTTAGCGAGGCAGCTCCGTCGAAATCCAGCGGGGACGTTGGCTTTCGATTAACCGGTGAATTGGATGTAACCGCCGTTTGGCAGAAACCGGATGATCCGAGTAGCTTTTTGCTGAAAATCGAGGTGGGAATCGTTACTCTTTTAGTTTGTTACAACTTCATTTATTGAAACGAAATTTTGGCTAATGTTCGATTAAGTGAATTTCTATCAAGTGAATTTCTTCTACTCTTGAATGATGAATTGCTGTCGTTTTAATGAGAAGTCGTAAATGGTAGGAAACTCGGTGAATTCCTTACCGTCTACCTAATACGTATTTCGTGAAGTTTTGGTAAAATACGAATTATTTGTAACTCGATGTATACAGATTCCAGTTCTTATCTTTGTTGCTCCTTCTTTGGAGATACGTTTGTATTAAATTTCTTTCTTTATTCGCGTACCATATTTGTGTTTTATCAATAGCACAGTGTTCAGTCTACAATCGCCGAGTTCTATTGAATTTAACGAGAAAATATACGAAATCAAACAATTTATTTATGAATATTTTATTGCATATAAAATACTAGGATTGATAATCTCAAAGTTGCTACATGCAAAGGAAAATCATTTTTATCGAGCAACGAACGATAAGTGGGAAGTTCGTATTAGCAGTATTAAGCTATGATAACCTTTTCTTAAAAGATTAAAGTACAGCACGTTTTACCAGATACCGTGAATGCATAATATACCATATACAGTCGTCTCGACAAATAAGCTAACGGTCTTACGTTGAAACTTTTAGCGGAAACGTTAACTTATTTTCCTAAGCAATTATATATTATCTTCCGAGTATTCCCTTGATCATTGCCAAGGCTTTGATCGAGGTGGCCGTCATATATCAGGGCTGTCCTCGTGCCTCTTGCTTTTATACAACTTTTTCCTTCTTCACCTTTTTCATATACTTACCATTTAGGACTTGTCAGGAAAACATTGAATAATGACTGCATGACTAGCCTGTATACGCTTCCCGATGACTGGCGAAAGTTACTGCACAAAATATTTGGGAAATTGATTTGTTTTGCAGGGAATTCTGCTTAGATCGGTTATTGTCGTTTCACTATCGTTTCATTTCTGCTACACATTTTCACAGTAATCGTCATGGATAACGACAAATTTTTGTATTTTCCATAGCTCCTGCAACCACAACTGTGGATCAAATCTCGAAGTGCTTCAGAACTAGAAGGATTCGTCGAACACTCCTCCAGAATAAACGCCCTTGCACAGAAACCTTTGCTGATATTTTGGAGAAACGGCGACGTAAATTCCATCTTCATGGATACCGCAGAGAGCGTCTCTTCGGCAAACCTCAAACGTGGCTTAGCTAGTTTATTCCAATATACAGTATTCGATAACGACGTCGAGGAACGAGACGCTTCCGGTCTCTGCAAAGTAACGTACCATTCTCTGGGACCGAGGACAATGGGAAAACGAAAAATATCCTGCAAGCAAAATATTCTACCATCAAAGAAACGGCATTCGAATCCATTGTTCGGCGTGAAGCTTACGAGTACTCGTAATTCAACCTACGAGCTCACGGAACAGCTTTTGCCTAGCTTGATTCGCGATGAGGAGAGTCATCGAATGGCGCTTACCGCCAAACCGGAAGTGGGCGCCATCGTCACATCGGAGAGGACGCTGAAGCTGCTTCCTGGCAGGCTCAGCGCGAAAACCGTGCAGGCTGATACCTTGAATCAAGCTCTCGCTGCTACGCAACCTGGATACAGAGAAACGAGTATCGAGCTACAATTGGAACCGTTCTCGTGCCCTGACTACGGATGCCCGACGGTTAGTTCATAAAATTCTTTTTCCTTCTTTTCTTTTAGAACGTACATTTTCCTATTAATCTATTCTAATTGAATACATGCAATTTGCTAACTCTCCTCGGCATCCCATAAACGTCTTACGTTATTATGGAAATTGATCTCTCGCCAAAATCAACAGCGTGCTGTTAAGCTGGGATACTTAAAATTATCTTCGTTTAAATCAACGAGTTTATCTGTCGAGTGTTTCCTGTTCTTTGTTTGCTTACGAGTAACCAATGATAAATGAATGAGGTAGGAAACGAAAGAGACACGTCATTCCGTAACATCTTCTTATAAAGCCATCCGTTTCATTATCCTACTAGTAAATTAATATGTCTAACAGATTAAAGTACAAACAGATTTGTGCTATCAAAATTATTGGAAATAATCGACTATAAATAAATATTTAATCGTATTTTTGTAATGTTTGATTTCAGATCGAACAAACGATCGAAGAGTACCGCAGTGCCCTGGAGAACAACGCTTTGGGTACTGGAAAATCTGCTTCGGCGTTCCTCAAGTTACTACCTCTAGTCAGATCAGCCTCTCCGGATGAACTGCAGAAGGTCCTAAAAAGTCCACGATATCGTCAAATAAAACCTCAACTATTAGACATCTTTGGCGCCGCCTCGACCATAGCAGGGCATCAAGCAGTCATGAAAATTCTTCGACAAGACGAAATAGGAAACGAGACTGAAAGATATCTTTGGGCTCTGTCTTTGTCTCCAACGCCAAATGCAGATATCGCCAAAAATATTCTGAGACGATCGGAAGAAACCAACCCAAACGATAAAGTGTCAGAAACGATGGCTTTAACCGCAGCAGCGATGGCACGTCATTTAGATTCTCCAGCTAGCATCGAGAAAGCAAGAATCAGTTTGGAAATCGGTCTCGATACTTGCACGGGGGAAGAGTGCAAGCTTAAATTCCTCAGGGCTCTAAGAAATTTAAGAACCAAGGCTGCGATCCCGACGTTGTTAAAATTTGCAACGAATGAGAATAAAGCGCTCAATGTCGCTGCTTGGAAGGCCCTGTCAGCGCTACCCAGAGATTCGCTGACTCCTGAAGTAAAAAAGGTAGCCAAACGAGTCTTTTACGAAATAGGTGGACCAAAGAGAGACAGTAGCTCTAGAACTATAGCCTTGGATATTATTCTTGAAACGAATCCATCGAAGGAAGATATCAGACACTTGGTGGAGTATTTAGCAAACAGGGATCTTGATTTCGAGGTTCGCAAGTATCTCGGTCAACGATTCGAACAACTCTCTGATAAGGATCTTCGATTTGCCAAAGATCTGAACGAAGTTTTGAGTACTTGTGGAAAGGATATCGTTAATTACAACGTGTATTCCCAGAAAGGTCTTAGTACAGCGTTCACGAGAAACTTTCTAAGGTCGATAGATAGTAATGGATCATTGATAACTGTTCAAGAGATTCACTCAGGTTTGATGAAGCGTGGAATAGTCGACGTAGTTCTCCAAGTTGAAGACCACGAAGAGGCGCTATTCTCTCTTGGCCTATTCGCGGGAGGCCTAGGAAGCTTCGTTTCGACTTCCAGCCAGGAAAATGACATTCAGGATGTCGAACCACCTACTGCAGGAATGGAGCTCGATTTCCTAGGTGTTGGTATCAGGCCATTCGTCTTCTTCTCTGGCCAAGGGGAACTTATGGGTCACGTCTGGTCTGGCACAGCGTCCGAACGAACTCCAGCCTTCCAGGCCTTAGCTGCTCTCCATAACTACAACGAATACATTCCATTGGCCTCGGGAATCGTAGCCGAAGTCGACGTTCAAGGTGCGGTTAGCTTCGATTTAGGTGGACAAATTCAACTGAGCCTATGGTCCAGAAACGCTCAGTCACTGGTGGATCTGAAGGCTGGAATTATGATCCAGGGAGGAACGAAAGTGCGTTCCGACTTTGTGCAGAGCATGGCTGAGTTCTCCATGTCGATGGAACCGAAATTGGAGTTGGCCACCGACGTAGACTTTTCCGGACCGGTATCTCTGTGCATGAGACTTAGCCAACCAGAGAACGTGGTGAAGTATCAGGTATATAAGGTTGAAAGGGTAGCTGGAAGTAGGCACAAATTGAGAAAAACCAGGAGGATGAGGTTGCATAATCCTGGCAGGTCTTATCTGTTGAACAGAAAGAATAACGAGATGTGCTCGATGGTGTTCAGTTAATCGATAAAGACTGTTCGGATTTTTACATAGAACTTTATAGAATTTACGAAGACAATTTTTATCGAAGATGTTACTTTCTTCTTCTTCCAATCGTGTCTCGTGCAATGCGTCGAGGAAAGGGAATCGCGCGTGCCGCACGAAGAGGAACTATATAGGTATATTTTTGTTGTAATTTTGTATTTTGTAATTACATTTTTTCTATTTTGTTATAATTTATATAATTTATGTACTCGGTACATCTACGATTTACGGGGAAAAAGAAATTTTATTCCAATGAAAATTGCTCGAACTCGTTCCACTTTTATCAACGCTATTTGTTTTGCGACCCATTTTGATACAGTTTTTTATGGTTAGATGACTCTTAATAATTGAATTATTTCATAGCCTTTTACATACGTGCTTTGCATATTTAAATGATATACGCTAAGCGTAGAAGCTATAAGGATTCTCATCAATTTTATTCAAAATATCTACGAGTACAGAAAATATTACTTGAAAATCGATATTAACAAGCGAAGAAATCTAATACATTGTAGAGAGTTAAAAGTATATCGAGTTACTTATTTTTTGATGAATTTATAATTTATGAAACTTAATGTAACGCATGTTTTATACAAGGAATATTTTTATTCAGATATTGCTAGTTCAGAGAATATCATATGTTGAAAGATATTATATTTTATGATATATATAGGAAGAGGTGGAAGAAGGCAGATCTAGGATTTATATTGATATGTTGTATTGAAGAGAAATGAAAATCAGAAAGTTTATACATTTTCTAAATTAAATGGAGAAATTTTTATTTATTTGTCGGAATATGAGATAAGAGATATAAAAGCTGATCTTGCATAAAGAGACACAAAGTAAATCGTTGGAATAAATTGATTGAAATGTAAGGATTAAAAAATGTCTTTTCTTTCGATCTTTAAGAACCTATCTTAATTTTCATAAAAATTCATTTTCTCCTTACTCAATTGCCTAACTTTAAACCTATATTTTGAACACTTTAACGACAGCCACACTCGGCAACAACCATGTCTTCGTAGCCGTACTGATAAGTTAAAGTTCCACTGGCATCCAGATAAAGCAGACTGGTAGGCGCTAGTCTCGTCGGTACGCAGCAAGCTCTGCCAACAGGTTTGCTGCCGCCCTCGATAGCCTGCAGAGCACCGTGTACCAACGTCTGCACGATCGCATGCTTCGTGGGGCTAAGATGATCGCCGAACGGGTAAAAACACTTCCCAGAGCACTGATAGGCTTCGTACCCGGGTGGAGCAACGACCCATTCGTCGTACGCGATCAGTGCAAAGTCTACGTAAAGAGATCGTCGTCTGCAGGAATTCTTACGTCTTCTTCGGGGACCGTCGTCTTCGTCCGTCTCCTCTTCTTGAATGGAACGCCTTAAGCGCCTCTTTCTCACTTTGGCGTAGCTCAATAACAAGATTGGGCCGTCTCCGCAAGGATGATAACCAACTCTACCGTACACTCGGAATCTGACAGCACTACCACTCCTTGCAGCCACTGCAGAAGTAACATTGAAAGCCCTCCAACTATCGTCTCTTCTCGATTTGCAGCTTCCAAAAGCGTTCGTATGATCTAAACGCACTCTGAGAATGGATCCAACAACGCCAAGCAATTCTGCTACCTCTAGAGCTTCGTCTGGGTCGATCGGAGGTATCGAGAATACCAATATCCTGGCTCCTTCGTTGGTCGGACCTGACACATGGATCGGTTCTAACGCTCGAACTATGTCCACATCTGATCTACGGTGGTACAGCTCTAGCATGTATTTGGATACGACTCCACGATACTTTTTATGACTTTTGCCGATGGTTTTTCTGTTGGTTTTGTTAGAGAATCGACGGAAAATGGATGGAGAAGACGATGGAATGGAGAGGTCAAACTGAATCGACGCTTTCGCGTGTACCGTGGAGGTTCGCCAGGAAAGAGAACTGGTTTTCCACAATCCATAGACACAGAGAGTTCCAACGAAGAGTAAGAAGATATATTGAGAAGGGTTCATGACGAAGAGCACTGGAGAGTTTGATGATGGTTTCAGGGATTTTAAATCGACGCGAAAGAGTGAAAAATTGGATGATTTCGAACCGAAGTCGATCGGATTTGGCATCCAACTGCCAACGAATCCTTGGCCGGTGGGTGAGGTTGAAGGACGGCTTTTAAATAACTGCCAATGGGAAGCAGGGATTCGAAATTGCTGCTGGAATGTCCTTATCATCGACAGACTGCCACTCGACCTCCAGGCTAGTCCGAGAGTTCGATGGTGCGCTATGAATCATAGTGGTGTGCAAGTCGGTCCAAACTTCAAACGTATGACATATTCCTCGAGTTAATTTTCACAATGGGGTTTTTCGATTAATTAGGAAATTCAAAGTATATTTATACTAAGATCACTGTTGTGAGAAACAAGATATCTTATATTCCTTTCTTTCTATATTCAATGTTGATTTTGGAAAGATTTCAAAGTATGTATCGATTGAAGCGATAGGCTTCAGAAAAGATAGCTTAGGCAATAGATCCACAGCGTAGAAGGATGGCCTAATGTTATCATCGTATAGTCGTCATAATAACCGTCTAATTTATAACTGTTAAATTTATTTTTAAAAGCAAACAGTAAGAAATCACCAAGATCATCTCCAAGAACGTCTGCACGTTCCACCTCGATCTTTTAAGGTGCTCTCAGACGATCAATAATATTTGAAATATTATATTGCCTTTGATACACCTTTGGTAAAAATTTGATCGACTTTCGATCGTTATATTTAGTCTGTATAAATCGTAATTCAATTCGGTTCGTCGTAAATCAATCTTAGCCCCTGCAGAGCGCCGGAAGCATGAACGCAAGCGACTCGTCGGAAAACGCAGATGCAGGAAGATCAAACCACACTTAACGTCTAACGTTTGATCGATATTGACTCTTCTCGAATCGCTAGTAGCACCGACTGGAAGGCTTACATTAATCGCGAGTATGATGACTCTGTCAGTGGTGGTTGAAAAAGCGGCTGTCGTCGTACACGGAAGAATCTTTAACGAGCGCTTTCAGCCAGCTCGTTCGACGTTAAAGTCCGATGGGTTGATCGATTTTTTCGCTGGCGATCATCCAACAAGTTCGGTGGCTGTTGAGGACGACGCTCGCTCCACCAGCGGTCCACTATATTTAAATATAGTCGAAGATCGTCGTAGAGAGATGAGCAGCTAGTCTTATGTGCGAGCTACTGATAGCAGCCGCTCCTCTCGGTGGAGCAGCAGCAGCAGCAGTAGCACTTCTGACAAGCAAAGTGATTAAGAGGTGAGCTCCGACATTGAAGAGGTGGTGTCGATCCTGTGGCCGGTACGGGCCCTCGTCTCGTTTCAAGTGATCGTGCGTATCCCGGGCAAGATCTTCAGCTGAAAAGGAGCAGGACGTCGGCCCGTGGCCGCTCGTGCAACGGGCTTTCTCTGTGCAGCGTTCATCGATCGTCTCGAGATTATGACGTCCAGTTGTTTCTCCCCTCCGCCTCTTCGACCACCGATCGACATCAGCGATCAGTCCGACACAGTCAAGGTGGAGTGTTTTCTTAGTTGTCCGATTCGATCGGTTCTCTGTTCAAACCGTCCCATTAACTTTCGTTCTTCGCCATCTCCGGGACCACCTGACGGCATGCTAAGTTAAATCTTAGAAAATCGTGAACAAATGACCGCGATACAAAACCATTTCTCCTGGTTTATCCCCACAACGAATGGTCGATACGCGTTAGACCATAGAAGGTTCTGATGAAATCCACGGGCCAGCCTGTCCGATGTCGAAGCACGCGCGTGTGTAGGTGGGCAGACTTGTTGCACAAGCGACTTGGCGACGTTGAATCGTCGCAAAGGCGGTAGAAGAATGGTGGAAGGAAAAGCAGGAAAATGAAGCTCGAGTGACGGTCGCTTTCCATCGTAGGGGTTTCGTGATCTCGAGGGCGGGTTGATACTTCGACGTACCACCCCATTGCGTTTGCGTGCCATACAATATGCCCGTCGCACGACGTGTCCGATATTCTTAGATTTGCACTTGGCATTCCGTTATATAACGATGAAAAATATACGTCGGATTTCACGTGCGCAAACGTGTGTGTTTTTCAGGGTACTGACCTGATCAAAGTGTCGAGGTTTTATAAGGACAGCAAGGAGGGAAAGTTCGTGAGCTTCTTGTACGAGGATACAAGGACTCTGTACGACGGTTTCCGTAAAGGCGCCAAGGAGTCCAGTAAGTTTGAACTCATCCCAGCTTGGTTTGCCAATCGTTGACACGCGAATCCTCTCGTATTCGCGTCTACCTTGTCACACGGGACTACAATTTCGATAGACGCGCGACTTGACAAATTCTCATTTTTGTAAATACGTGTGCCCTCTTCCGGACGTACGTGGTTATTATTCGTTAGCTGGTCTTCTTGACACACAGACAACGGACCCTGTCTTGGCTGGCGGGATGGACCAAACAAACCATACCAGTGGCTACATTACAACGAGACCCTGCTCAGGGCGAAGAATTTCGGTTCTGGCTTAGTGTCTTTGGGGCTGATGCCAGGATCGCACGCACTCGTGGGTCTCTACAGTCAGAACTGTCCGGAATGGATTCTCGCCGAGCAGGCTTGCTACACGTACTCGTTGGCAGTAGTGCCTTTGTACGACACACTGGGTCCTGATGCCTGTGCCTTTATCATTAACCAGGCTGAGATCAATTTAGTCGTCTGCGAGAACGACAGCAAGTGCAATTTGCTGCTCGACAAGGCGCCGAGGTACGTGCCTTTTGTCGGAATTTCTTCGACAAGTATAATTTTATCGAACGTAAGCCTCTCGCGTTAAAAGAATCGAAAACGGAACGTTTCAACGTGTTTTCGATCACGCAGCGATACAAGTTACAATTCCGATCACTCGAGAGCGTGATAGTTGGGTTTTTGCAGTGGCAGTATGCCACGAATCGCATTTTTTACAACATCGACGCGCCACACGATTTGCAAATTTAAACGTTTCCGTGCAGTGTCCTGAGAAATCTTGGCACGGTAAACCAACGTGACTTTTTATTGCAATTTCGATTTAACGTAACAAAGTAACGTATAAAAAATAGCTACGACTAGATTTTCACGATCGATGTAAAGTACATCCAGAAGTTGGTGCAAACAAAGCCGAATCTTGCTTATCCCTTGACTGGACTCGACCGATCGGATAATCGTCTTTCATTCCAGATGTCTAAGGAAAATGGTGGTGATAAAAGAGACGAGACAAACGACGAACCAGAGGGCGAAGAACCGCGGCGTCGAGTTGTTCAAGTTCGAGGAAGTAGAACGTATCGGCGCCCAAAAAAATCATCCGGAAGTTCCGCCCAAGACGACGGATCTGTGCACCATATGCTATACGTCCGGGACCACGGGGAATCCGAAAGGCGTGATGTTGACGCATCAGAACGTGATGGCGAGTATAAGCGCGGTTTTGATACAATTAGGCGAGCACAGGCCCTCGTACAAGGATACGATGATCAGCTTTTTGCCCCTGGCACACATGTTGGAACGGTGCTGCGAGAACGGCATGTACATGGTGGGCGCGTCCGTGGGTTTCTACAGCGGTGACATTAAAAGGTTGCCCGAGGATATGAAAGCCTTGAGGCCTACCGTGATGCCAGCGGTGCCGAGACTGTTGAATCGAATGTACGACAAGGTGAGCACAACTGCTTACGAAACTCACCGATTTCCCAATAACCTCGTACCTCCTTGTTTCCAACTTATTCTGCTACCACCTGACGCTGGTAAATATACACCGAATCCATTGTTTCTAGTCTTGTTGTCGTAATTTGCCACGAAACCAACACGCTAATTACCGGTGTTGTTGAAGTGGAACTTGATTTTCGGAATAATCGATATTTAGATGATTAGCGAAAAACGCGCACTTGCGTTTCGCGTTCGTAATTATATTCATAAATCAAACAAGCAAGTAAAAACAATTACGCAAATAAAACAGTGATTTAGTAACTTATAACTTAAAATATCTCGAGACAGGTGTAACTCTTCGAAGAAGAGATTAATTTATGTTTATTACTACTTACCGCGAAACCTTGTGCCTCCCTTCTGATATTTCTTTTCCAAACGTTCGTAAAACACTTTTCCACGCATTTGGTCGAAAATAGCACTAAACGAGAAGTTCCGCTCGCCGCAAATATAATTATCTAAACAAAATACTTGACGCGGATGTGTTTAGAAAATTTCTATTCCGTGTTTACCATTTGGGTGGCAGTGGCGAGTGTTCAAGTGGTATTCTTGGCGATCAAAGTTACCGGAGAATCGAAAAAGATATTTTAGAGTGCGCTCATCGAGATGCAAGGACGGATAACCCGTAGGGCGTAGGAAATCGCGTCCCACGGAAATCGTGGAATTCGTGACTCGTTCGTCTCCAACGAGTAGCGATTTACGAGTGAGCTGGTATTTTTACCCTTGACGAAGTGTCGGAGTGCAAGAATACGCGCGAAGTAATTTATTCCCGGACAATTTATCGGCAGACGAGATCGGTCATCTTGTGAAACGCTTAATGAATTTCCCCTTGTACCGGTGGCTAAAAATAATTTGACGAATATCACGAGTCGCCTCGGCTACATTCGAGTTTGATGGACAGTTGCATTAGCGAAATTATCCAGACGTGCTTGTTTTGCGCGAATGTTTTCTACGTATACGTATCTCTGCTCACGGTCGAAATAATAAACCCTCTTTCCTTGTCTATTTTCAGATCGATGGACGATTAACGTATTCCATGTCGCGAGAAAATGTACTCGTTTTACGAGTATCTTAAATCTTTGCGAAAAGAAGCTGCGCTTTAGGAAATTTAGGATATACGTATATTTGACCACTGGTATCGTAACTATCCGAGACAATCGATGGTCTAGGAAATTTTTTTCTTAAAAAATACATCGATTTATGAATATCCCTTCGGCTTCTGTTTACTCAAAGGGGATTAGCAAGATTCGCTTTACACGTTCTTTGACAGAAAATGGTCCTTTAGTTGCGAATGTATGGTTCTTGGTCTAACGAGTATAAATCTACGAGGATCAAGAGACTTATGAAAAACGTATGAATCAGCGGATAATATATTATCGAGTCAGTCCTGTGCGATTTTTCGTTAACTATGTGTTAAGTGATTCTTATTTAATGGTAAGCTTATTTTTTTAAAGTTTAGCTTTCGATGATTTATGGAAACTTAAACACAGTCAGCAAAGATTTATTACCTTCGTTCTCTTCCAAACGTTACGAGTCTTTTTGAAAACAAATTACGCGGGATAAGATCCTATTCATCTCGTTGCTGTTATAAATGAAATTAGAGGAGTTTCGATAATACAGGAATAATCGATTGCAGATTTTAATTCCATATATATTTTTCTAGGAAGCTTTTTGCACTTTAACAACGAAAATATTTTCGCGATAGTACATCGACACGAAGTGCATACGTGAGAATATATGTCGCCTTTTATTAAGGTCAATGTTACGTAATACATTTTGAGACAGTACTGGCAGAACCAGATCGAGGATGACAGGGATAGCACGGCGAAACAGGTGGAGAGGCAGTTCCATCTTCTACCGTGACCCTGATATCCCGAATGAATGGAATTTGTGCATTTTATGCTTTCATAATAAATCTACGTATCAAATTCGCGATGTGAATGAATATGTACATATGTTTTCTCTCGTTTCACAAGTTCCATGAAATTGAAATATAATGATAATTGGAGCAAGAATGGCTGTAAAATTTAGCACAATATTTCTCGGATATTAGATTCAGCAAAAATTCGCTATCGCTACGATTAATACCAGACTTGACAGTTGACATAGCGATACAGCAGCGTATTAACGAGAATTTATAAAGACATCGCAATTTTCTTATTTATCTTCGAACGAGGTAATTTTAATGTCTAGTATAAGATTACTGCTTTCGGTACGTTCGTAACACGTAATCCGTGGAAAAACGCATAACTCTATTCTGTTCTTGAATGTGCTACGCGTAAATATATTCGCAAAATAGCCAGATGGCATGACTTTGCTTAGAGCCGTAAATTAATGCAACACTCGAAAGTCCATTTTATCGACTAGCATAGGTTCAATGTTTTCCTCTGAATCTAAAGAACGACGATGTCAGTTGTATAGAAAATATGTTGATTATTTAATATCATATCGATCAAATTTTATTTATTTATTAGAATATTATTCTAATTATTACGTTAATCGTATAGAACGGAAACACAGATGTAAAATCTATATAAAGCTCCTATACTCCATGAATCTCCTATTACACAAAATTGACAAACTACCCAAACCTTTAGCATTCTAAAGGTGGTATCATCGCGCGATCACGTAACTCATCGATGCCAGTAAACAGCTTTTCTTCAAGGAAATCGTCCACTCACGCACAGTTAAGATTCAGAAATAAATATTTCGAAAGTAGGTTTGGAATAAACCGTAACAACCGTACAAGCCAGAAATTGAACTCCCTGGTAAACAAGTCTGTCTTAATAGTACAGAGACATCGAAAAGATCGATTCTCCGTCTCTAACGTTTCGAAGAAGTTGCTCGAATTTCAGAGCTGTCAAGACGATCTCTATACTTGACTGTTCCGACATGGAAAAGCGAGAGATCTGGTTTCGCTTTAAGAACGTGTCGATCGAGCATCATCTAAAATTTCTTTTCGGGTATATAAATGGAGCTCTATTGTAACTCGTTCATCCGCCGGTTGCCAGTGTTCTTCGCGAAAACAGTCCACCACCAAGCTGGATCGCTCGATCAACCACGTTAAATATAGCAGGCATAGTCACCAATCGGCATTTTGCAGGTCCAAACTGAACTTCAGAGTTCGTGCTTGAAGAGGCTGGTATTCAGCCTGGGTATGCGGGCGAAGGAGGCAGAGATCAAGAAAGGGATCATCAGGAACAATAGCGTATGGGACAAGTTGGCCTTCGCGAAGATCAGGGAATCGACAGGAGGCAGGTTGAGGCTGATGGTCGTTGGATCTGCTCCATTAGCGGGCAACGTTCTCACCTTCACCAGATGCGCTCTCGGTTGTATAATCGTCGAGGGATACGGTCAGACCGAGTGCGGTGCACCGATCACTCTTACTGTCCAGGTTAGAATGGTTCCAGCGCTAATGACTGGGCTGTACATGTTTATACGTCCTTAAGTGCATCGCACAAATTTCACTTTACGTTTTCACATATTTTTCTTTTTTCTTTTTTTTTTACTTGATTAATTCATGCGTTAAGCAATCGATCGTCGATCGGTGTTAATGGTACTCGGTAGACATTCGGCGCTTAACACCCGCTAAAGAAACAATTAATTTCTATGTTTCGCTCTAACAAGAGATTAATTAGTCAATTACTTGGATAGCTCGCGGAACGTGAAACAGAAATTTAGATAAATGTATCATTTGACTCGACGTAAACAAGATAATTGAGACTAACAGTTAACAAGATGTTAATTTTAACGCCAGTAATTTTTTATGGTACCATTATTTGAATCTACGATCTGTTTTATCGTGAAGAGTATTAGTTTGTTAAATCGAGGACCTTTCTAAACGATATGTGATTAGTTCTCTTCCTTCCAATTCCACGTGTTGCGTATAGCTGAACGTGTCAACGTTGAATCGAAGACATGCAGTTGCCTCAAAGTATGTTTGTCGTTTAATCGTTTCTTACTCGAGTAATGCTTGTACATATACATGTAGTGAATGGAATGCAACGAGGGGAATAAACGGGGCACGTTAACAGACGTTTCAACTCGAAACGGATACACAGCCGTATCTCTCCGGCGAAAGAGCCGGTCAATAAATGCTCCGTAAATAAATCGCTCGTGCACTCGCTGACCTTATAAATCACGGGTTACAGATTTCAGCCAGCTAGAAAAGCAAGCCATTTTGTATTAAAAAAATAAATTATCCGAAAGTTATCGTCAATTTAAAATACGATGTTTACGCAAATAATTCTTGCAGCGTTCGATTTGCGAATAATAAATAATAATTTAATTTTGATGGAAAATTCGCTTGTTAAAACTAATTTTTTCTCTTCGTTGGAATTGATAGCCTCTAAATGGAAACAAATGGAGAAACAATGGTGAACACGCGATGAGATCGTTCGATTTCGATCGAGTTCGACCGAATAACGATCAAGTGACAACGCGTGGTCACTATTCTTGGCATATTTACAGGTATCGATGTATTATACGTGGCTAGACGAAACCAGCTATTATTTATACGCGGGCATAGGTATATTCTTGTCGGGCAGACCGGCGAGGAAAAAATGTTGCAACCACGCGCCAAAGCACGTGGTAGATCACGTCACTTGGTAAATCATCACGATCGACCGTGTAAATATATGTATGCATGCGCGTCTACAACTACTGTAAAATATTCTATCATTTTGTACAAAATCATTATGGTGTAAATTACGTTAAAAAGAGAACATTTGTAAAATGCTCGGCGTACTACGGTACACGGTGTAATGCCGAGTGATGACATAGAATAAATAATTGCTTAGCTCGCGATGACAAATAGCCGTTTTGTGTAAAATATGGTTTTACTATGTGTCGTAACTGACACTCTGCCGATATAACGAACAGGACTAATAATTCGATGTAAATTATGTAAGTCGGATAAGATATCCGTAATTTATAATTTTTACTTCAGTGTTTAAACTGATAACCGGTAGACTTATTGTTGCAATCGTACAAAAAATACCAAATTTACATATTTCTCGTACCTCTGTTGATTTGCAGATTTATTCGATTTACATAACACGTTACACAACAGCTTAACAATATTTACAGCGAATGTTTCAAGTAATTACGAAGCATTCGCCCGAATGAATTATCAGTTTAAAAACGTACAATATTAAAAATACAATTAAAGAATTAGTTAAAAATGTTTTCGATGTCTAATAGTGAGAATCTGAATTTATCTACCTTTATGCGTTATTATTATAGGGCGATCATGTACCAGAACATGTAGGTCCACCAGTCCCTTGTTGCTGCATTAAATTGGTGGACGTTCCGGAAATGGAATACTTTGCGAAGAAGAATCAAGGCGAAGTGTGCGTAAAAGGCACCAACGTTTTCGTAGGGTACTTCAAGGATCCCGAAAGAACTGCTCAAGTTATCGATGAATTCGGCTGGCACCATACCGGTGACGTTGGCATGTGGTTACCTGTAAGAGGAAACGATATAATTAAACATATTTCTTACGATACGTCTGGTTCAACGCAAGTCCTAATTAATTTTTTGTTACAAACAGAACTTTATTACTATTACTATTTTAATATTTTCTATTTGAATTAATCAAATTAATACAATTCTTTCTTTTTAGAACGGAACACTTAAAATAATCGATCGAAGGAAACACACCTTCAAGCTTTCGCAAGGAGAATACATAGTTCCAGAGAAAATCGAGAATATTTATTTACGCAGTCAATATGTTCATCAAGTGTTCGTCCACGGGGAATCCCTAAAATCTTGCGTTGTAGGAATAGTAATACCACACGTGGATGTTGTAAAATGTTGGGCGGTGGAGAACGGTATACCAGGTACACTCAGCGTGTTATGCGCTAATCCGCAAGTCAAACAGTTGATCATGGACGACATGCTTTCGTGGGGAAAAGAAGCCGGTCTCAAATCTTTCGAACAGGTGGGAAAAATCTGCTAATATTTTTACTTAAAAAAATTAATTTGCTTTCATTTGTTTGCGCGCATAAAGGTAAACAAAAAAGGAAAGTTTCTTTTATCGACGTAACAATTAAAAATGTTTTTCGACTAAAGTATCCAAGACTTTTAAACGCACCGCTCACGTAACGTTTAAAAAATAAAAATTTTACTGTAAAGTGAAATAATTTCGAAGTAACTTCTATCATTGACGCAGTTTGCAAGTTATATACAACACTATCATTTCTGTTCATATCAGGTGAAAGACATTTATTTACATCCGGATCCGTTCTCCGTACAAAATGGCCTTCTTACACCAACATTGAAAATGAAACGACCTCAGTTGAAAGACTACTTCAAACCACAGATAGAAGATCTCTATCGACATTTGGACTGATTAGACTGATCTTTGATTCTGTTTTCTTTAGCATCGAGAACAGCAACGCGAAAAATCGAGACACGTTTGCGTCGCATTCATAGAGAAATCACTTCCGCCATCGAATATTTGTTACCCCGCGATACTTTATTATATCATTTTCTTCACAATTACATAGAGGCGCAAAAAAAAAAAAAAAAAAAAAGAAAAAAACAGAAGAAAAGCACCGTTTGGGCTATCAAGATAATCGATGACATTATAATAAAATGTGTTATTATTAGGTGCGTCTCGTTTTCTCCTGACTATAGTCATCCTTCGATATTTGTCGCGTGTATTTACAGATTTCTTCGTCTCCCTATTCCTGTATTTTGATACAAATTATTACCGCCTTTATGACACACTTGACGGTACATTATAGATGTATATTTTTATCGATAACAATAGTCAAATGAATTCTGAATTATGATCTAGTACAAAGTAGGATATTTAAAAACGAATAATCATTTATTACCGTAAAATGCAATCAGGTATATGTGCAATGTATAAAACGATATTGAGATTAATGTAATAAATAGATTGCAAAACCGGACAACTTAAAAACGTATTACAAGATGATTCTAAATACATGGAAACATTTTAATAAATTCCGTTTCTGTGAACAATGTTCACATAAAGCGCTGGACAGATTAACTTTTTATAATTATTAATAATACATTAGAACTTTTCTCTCACTGTTTGACGTAATTCTGTCATGTTTAAGCGTTTCTTCTTGCGTGGTAACATTAAATATATATCGAATCCATACGGAACTGTGATTAACACTAGTGAGGATAGAAGGCTTAAATTATAACGATACTAAATGCTCCAAATGAGTGAAAAGATCAATGAAAGGATGATATATAACATTCCTTTGTGTGTAATTTAATAATCCCCTAACAAACATTGTATTCAATAATCATAATACCTGAAATTGAGTGAATATCAAATATGGCTTCTGAACCAATATCTCCCAACCAAAACGTTCGTTCTACTTTCGTCTTTAGCTTTTAGATTTAAAGCTATAGTACATGACAATACAAGCAACAATTATAAGCGTTAATGCCACTACTGCTAAAATAATTCTTTGTTGAAGACTTCTAAACATCATTCCCGAGAGTAAACGTGAACCACGACCTAGCTCTGCATCCGTATCTCGTAACTAGAAAAAATAAATTATATTATCGTATCAATAATAACATTGTAACAGTAACAAAGCAGATTGAATACTCGTATTTGACGAAAATTTATATATATGTATGTATATTTATATAGTATATACATATAAGATCAAACTAATATCTTACCCTTGCTCTTCCTTTTTGAATTGTCTCTCTTTGCTCGTGCAATTCCTTCAATACTTGAGAACCAATTTCTTCTGTTTCTAATACCATTCGATATCCATTCTGTAAAGTTCTACCTGTGCGGTCTATTTGTTCAGAGGTATCTAATAATCTTTTTTTCTGGTCCTCTGTAATATTATTCTCCCATGAATCTTCCCTGCTTATTTCAATACCGTCATCCTTTGCCTTTTTGGCTGTTTGAAATTCTTGTGTCAATCGTTTTAATTCTGCCCTATGACTCTCTACTCGGCCGCGCAAGCGATCACGTGCTGCACCATTCACCCCACGAACCTCCAATTCCATTTGCTCGAGCTACAGGTCAAACGTAAGAACAACAGAAACTATCAAAACTTTATATGGTTATTCAGTCTTTGATTAAATAATGTCATTAAAATATATGATCCTTTCATTCTACTTATTTTCATATGCAAAATAAAAATGAAAAATCAATTTCACTCTAACCCTAAAACCGAAGGTATAAACTTTCGAAAATTTTTAGCAAATTGAAACTTTGATGTATTAGAATGATTTTAAAATAGAAGACGAAATAAATATTTTATTTTACCAGTTCTTGAGCCTCTTCGATCTGCCTATCCACATCTTGAATGAACAGCCTTTTTTCATCTGTAAATTACGTCACGTGTATCGATTATTGTTGTTTAATAATGCCAGAGGATAGACAGTGTTCACTTTGTAAACAACGATTTGTGCTCCACAATAAGAGGACCACTATGATTCTGTTTCGATAGTACTTACTGCCGCTTTGTGTTCTTATTCTACCAATTTTTGCAGTAATGTCAGCTGTCAAAACGGCGTATTGTTGTTCATAGTTGTCAATGAGCGACGCCATCTTGAACGTATTTCCATTGGAGACGAATATATGGAAAAGAGGATGTTCACTATCAGAGATTACACATCGAGTAACTTGTAACAGCTGCGTTCTGAAATCAGCTGAGAAAATGTATGTATTTGCCTTTGTATTTGCAATCATTCTCTACATAAAAAAAAATAGTTATGTACATATTAACAGCTGATTTTTGTATCATATCGTATTATATATTGTATCGACCTTTTTTTCTTAAACAGAAAATAGAAACAATAAAATAATTATATGAAATATTAATATGCTTTAGCTTTTTATATATTTACATATACTCCAATATATTCGAAAGATTTGTAAATTATATATTTGTGTCTGCATGAACTATTTACATACACACTTTAAACAAGCTTGTTAATATTCGTAGGGATTATATTTTCTCTCTGGTATTGTACATATTAAAGTTTGTAAAATTTAAAGATGCATATGATCGAATACAAGGATAAGCAAATTTTATCAGTGATACATCAGCGATTTCGAAACTTTCGCTTTATCAGCAACAATGAAATAACAGTTTTATCTTTACATAATTAAATATGCGCAATAAGAATACTAAAAATATATATGTACTTAACACGTTTAGTAAACAATTCCTCAATGTATATGCTATTTTGTACTGTTCAAAGTATCTATAGTTGAATTATATATCGTCACAGAGTTTTATCAATAATTTTTAAAACTATTTACCCTGCAAAAGCTGCATTCATACAATTCTAGATGAATGACGTTCATTGATAAATTCTTTATTGGTTGGTTAAATCTACTGGACACTTGATTCATTATAACGCCATGTTTCTCTATGACACGTCCTCAAAAAACAGAGAAACATAAATTCAGCACATAAGGTTCATGGTAGGAAACTAATAAACTTCTATATGATCCTTTTACCACGTCGAATATCATAAGAAAATAAAAAGTTATAATACCAGTAAAATAATACAACAGTGGTGGAGGGTGAAATCTTCGAAATATGGCTACAAAATTGACACGTCATTGGTAATACACCAATCAAAAGAAGAATTTATAGAGTACTACCAATCGTTTTAACTGGTTGCAGAGTCGACTACGGTCAATCTACTTTCGATTCAACAGTCGAAATGAAGATGGCCGCCGAGGTGAGGTGGCTTTTAGTTTTTCATGTATTTTGTGTAATTTATGCGGTTCTCGGTGAAACACCCCATCGAAAATTCGAATATAAATACTCGTTTAAGCCACCGTATCTCGCACAAAAAGATGGGAGCGTGCCTTTTTGGGAATACGGAGGAAGTAAGTAAAGTATCAACCTAACCAATTACGCGTGTTATAAAATACTGCCGTATGTTCTTTTCTTATAGTCGGCTTTTTGATTATTTAAGTGGAAAGCAGTATTATTTTATTTAGAAATTCCAATTTTAATTGAATTTCATGCTCTTGAATGAATTTATGCATTAAAATGATGATATTTACTCGGTAAAATTTGATGAAATTTCAACAATCACAACACATGTACATGTTGTTATTTACACTTGAAATACTAATTTAGTTTATTCTAAACATATAAACACAGATAATTGTTCGAAATCTATTTTTATACGTAGGAATTCAATATTATAATTCAGTGTTATGATATATAGAAGTTTATTATCATATCCATGAACTTATGGTACATCATATATTGTTTTATAAGTAATTTTTTGTTGTTCTATCATTTACAACAAATATTATCTTTATTTCAGATGCAATTGCTAGCGCAGAAAACGTTAGAGTTGCTCCATCATTGAGAAGCCAGAAAGGTATGTGAAAGATTGATTTTATTAACTTTTAGTTTTAATTTTCTTAAATTATAATAAAGATTATTTCTTAGTGTAAATAAAGATATTTTAAACTGCCACTTGGTAGTTATTATGGGACATCCAATATTATTATATCAGGCATATAGGCAATAGAAGTTAACATAATGTAATCCTTTTATATTAATAAAAAGTGGTATGATATTTGAATTTAAAATAATATTTAGGTGCAATATGGGTGAAACAGCCTGTTACCTTTAATTGGTGGGAAGTTGAATTAATATTCAGAATAACAGGAAGGGGAAGAATTGGAGCAGATGGTTTAGCCTTTTGGTACACTGCTGAAAAGGGTGCTTATAATGGCACTGTCTTTGGAAGTTCTGATCAATGGAAAGGTCTTGGAATTTTCTTCGACTCCTTTGACAATGACAATAAACACAACAACCCTTACATCATGGCAGTCCTCAATGATGGCACAGAAAGCTTTGATCATACTAAGTGAATTACATTTTTTATTATATGTTTTAGTGTTTTTAGCGTTAATTAATATTTTCAATGAATAATTCTTTACCTTGATTTTAATATAGCGATGGTACAACTCAGCTATCTGCTGGTTGCTTAAGAGATTTTCGTAATAAGCCATTTGCTACAAGAGCAAAAATTGAATATTATGAGAATATTCTAACAGTAAGTGTATATATGTAAATTTATATGTACTCTTATTTGCTATTGTACTTGTCATATAATTTTTAATGCTTAATTAAAGGTGCTATTCCATAATGGTATGACAAACAATGAACAAGATTATGAAATATGTTTCCGAGTTGAAAATGTTGTTCTACCAAAAGGAGGGTACTTTGGTGTCTCTGCTGCTACTGGTACTTATTATAAGAAGAATATCAAGTTAATCTTCATTTCAATATAATTACAATTTTCTATAATGTTTCATTTAAGGTGGTTTGGCCGATGACCATGATGTTTCACATTTCTTAACACATTCTCTATTTCTTACTGGTCAGATGAGGACTGAAGAACATAAGGTATCTCTTGAGCTTGAACAACAAAAGCTTAGTCAGGAGTATATGGATTACCAGAAAAAATTGGAACAACAGAAAGAAGAATATAGGAGGTAAAGAACATTACACAAGCATATTTCAAGTATAAAGCGCGTTTTCATAAAATAATTTAATTCAACAGAGATCATCCAAACGAACATCGTGAGAAAGAGGAATTTGTAGAATATTTTGAAACTGACAATCAAAGAGAATTGCGACAAATTTTTTCTGGTCAAAGTCAAATGTTCGATGCACTGCGCGAACTTAATAGGAAACTCGACGAAATAGTTGGAAGACAAGAGCGATCTTTAAGTTTAATATCCCAACTTCAAGTTGGTGGTAAGGTCTTATTGAATCATCGATAATTAAACATAAATGTAAATAGGAAATTTAGCAACTATAAAATAAGTAGGTGTGCAAGTGGGAGGCCAACCAGGACAGATACAGCTTATTGATACAATTCGCCGACAAGAAGTCGATACTGTATTAAATAATCAAAAAAATATAATAAGTACAGCAAAACAAATAGAATCCTATATAAATGAGGTGCATTCCAAGACTGATCTTATTCTTAACAATCAGGCTCGAAGTCCTACCGCTCAGGTGTTTATTGACATTTAATTTTGTTAGTTTTCCATTAATATTTTCAACTAAAAATGAATATTATACAGGTGCAGCCGATGGGATATGATTATCATTCACTTATTTCGGAAATGCGAGATGGACTTAATACATTAAAAAGAGATATTACTCAAATAAACACTAAAGTAAGCAATGGTGGAACAGATTGTCCAACAACGAACTGTTTAACAACAACGATGTTCTTACTTTTTGTGGCAGTTCAGATGATCATTTTACTAGCGTACAGCATGTACCGGTAAATATTTGCTTTATTCTAAATGTTTATTTTGTCTTATATAGACTATGTAGTCATAGTTTATCGGATTTAAATTATCTTTTTGTTTGCAGAGACAACAAAGAAGCACAGGCGAAAAAGTTGTACTAATGCTTGTTTTCAATCCTACAGTGCAGAATTAAGGGTATAGAGATAAATTTCTACCTTTGCGTACTGATTTAATATTTTTATCACTTGTTAATCGTATTCGTAAAACATGCATTTTTGCTGAACATTTGTACAATAAACACATTCTTCATCCACGATAGACCTAACGTGATATGATAAGGAGCAGTCAATGCTCCTAAAGTATGATAAAAAAGAAATCATTAATTATGCTCAGCTTGGTATAATTCAGTCATTTTGAATATAATTCTCAACGCGTCATATGTTTCTTGTCATTGTAAACCATAGACATAGATATATATATATATATAAAGTGGCAGAAAGTAGACGCGAAATTGAGGTGAATAATCTAATATCTCATTGATATTCAGTGATCTTCGAATGTGACAAATTTCGTTGTGTTTAGATGGTTGTGTATGATATATATTCTTTTATCATCCTTCATTAGAAATATTTTGTGTTATGTGCACATTCTTTTTTTGACTAGTTTTCTTTAAAAAATAATTGTTTTTTTCTTATATATTGATTTATCGTAAGGTTAAAAAACGTATAAATGTTTATATACAAATTTCGTATCAAAAATTGGCATATCGAATGACGGAAGCTGAGACAATTTTTTCCCCGAGAAGTCCAATAATTTTTATTATATTACTTATGATATTTGTCGATCTGGTACTACATTCCCTTAGGCGATCGAGCGTGTAGGTAAGTTCCACGTTTCTAACGTGTCAGATACTTAAAATAAAAAAGAAGAAACCCGTAATATGGCTCTATCGAATTCAAAGTAAAAAAGCAGAATGGGAAAGCGACGTCGAACAATCGCTACGTCCCCGAAGCTCTATTATAAGAAAAGTTTTTATTAATCGAATACGTACTTTGTAAGTATATATGGTGTATCGAGTAGAAGCGTAGAGAAAAACAAACTCGAATTATCCGCAAACTCGGTATTCTTGTCAACCTTATTGCATTTGTAAAAGTTTATCGAAGGTTGTAAATGTATAATGAAATATATCTGATAATAAAATTACTAATCGAAAAAATATGATTTGAAGTTTAATAAACGAGTTGAACTTCAAAGAAACTTGCACGAGACTGCGATTATTTGAAAACTAATTGTAAATGATATATCGATCAACCATAATCCTGGAAACGATCGAAGCGATGGATCGAAATCTAATGTAACGAGTAACGTAACAAATTACACAACGGTTTTGCTGAGTCTTCTTATCAATTTTTGAAGAATTGGATATAGGTATGTGATTATTCTGTAAAGTTTTAAAACATACATTATATGTTAAACTTCATCAAATGTCTTTTGTACAAATAATTGCATTTTTATTTCCTTTACAAGTAAAATATAATTTTCTTTCGTACTATGTAGTTCCCTGATGAAACGGTATAAAAAACTAGATAAAGAGTGAAATATTAAAAAGCCTAAATTAAAGTATTACGGTTATAACCTATAACGTAACAACGAAACAGTAAAACGGTGAAGCTTCATAGCTAATTAATAAAGCTTTTAACAAAATTAAAAAGATTAACTATTAAATAAAACCGTTATTTAAATAGAATTGTCCAGTTCTGTTTGTAAGCATAAAGCTATTTGATTACTAATTTTATTGATTTCGCTAAGGATTATTCCATTTATCAAGCACTTATGCCTAAAGAAATATTTGTTTAACGTTGTATATCGCAAAGTAATATTTTTTAAAATTAACATTTTTATGGAACAACAAATTTATTAATTCGGTATCAAAAATTCACACATACAACAACATAAGTTTCACGATAGAATTCTCTTATACATTCAAATGCATAATATTAATTTTGTAATCTTTTATATCGAGTTAGTAGTATAGTTTTTGTTAAGTTTCTAATGTAGTTATACATTATTTAATTTGGTATGTTTTTTCTTATCAGTGGTTCCCAAACTTTCTTTTATCACAACGTACTTTAGAAAATGTACAAATATTTTGATCCACTCTGTTTATAGATTCTAAAATTTACTCGAAAGAGGTATTTATATGTATCAAGATTGGAGTAAATTAGAGATGTGTAATACAATTAAAAATACTGAAAAATCGTAGATGTGTACCTAGTCTAGCGGCAGCGGCGCACTCTGTGGGAACCACTGTCATAGACAGAGGTTCCTTCGAGTTTGCTTCTTCAAATTTATAACGCAATTGCAGAATTTTAAAAGTTTCAGTAGCCAAGTCACATAAATTCTAGGCTACGAAACTTGTGATTTATAAGTTCGAATATTCTATCTTTTATTCATTCGCGAACACTCAAGCACTTTGTAACAATCAGTGTCAAACGAGGCGAAAGAGAGAAAACGCGTCGTGGTTAAATCTTGCGAATGATTCAATGAAAGCTGAAACGATGCTTTCGGAAAGAGAAACTGATGCATATTTGCAATGAGATAAGTACGTTGTCTTCGTATGACTGAAGAGACGATCCTATTTTATCTTTTTTTTATAACGGATATTTCAACTTATATATGCAACGCTGTGCTTGATAAAAATGTTCACGTAAGATACGTGAGATAAGATACAGACGTACGCACGTTGTTTATATTCGTAAATATTGTATGCAAATCTAGAAATTTGACACGTCTTTGAACAGATATAACTGAAATGCAAAGCGAATAAGCAATACCAGAAGTCGAGGATACAACACATTGAATTAGAATATACGATATTATATCATCTCTTTATCATTACACAAGCGAAATGTGAAAATGAATAAGCGGTTCTAGAAACTGATAATAGAATTCGATATCGTTATATTCTGTTTAAATTTTGATAGACGTTTCATTTTTGACTAACGACAATACCTTGAAATACGAAGAAGAACGTACGAAATTCAGTTACCCAATATTTTGCCACATCTTCCGTATACGAAGAACAACCAATGACGTATCTTCTTCTACGGACCATTTCGATTATTAAAAAAAAAAAAAAAAAAAAAAAAAAAAAGAAAAAGCAGGAGAAGGTCATCGAGACGTGGAAGTACTCGTAGATGCTGGGCGTTCAAGAAAACGCGGTAAGGGGTGAGGTAAAAATTGGAAATTCGTTGTATCTCACTCGGATCGTCCATTTCTGGGAATGTTTCACCCTGGCACGGTGTACCAGCCCCTTTGGTGAAAATCTGACCAATAAGAATGGTTATCTAGTGGCGCAGAATCCGCAGAATTCAACCCTTGTTGCGGCAAACAGTCTCGATTGGTGCGGTACGATCCAATCGCACGCTAGCCGATATTGATCTCCTTGAACGGGGGTTGAATTGTTGAAACTTTTTTATTGGCAAAGTTGTAAAGTGTTTTATGGCTGACGGGGAAACTGGCGGCGGCGGTGTTATGCGATGACCATGAGTTATTAAAATTGTCGAGGACGCTTCGATGCTTTTGCGAATTAATGGAGAGTATTCGCTGAAATGACCAACGGTATGGTTATTATAATTTTCTATTTTGGAGCTTTTGGTAAATTTCGTTCTCCCTATTATGTTGTCCGTTGCCAAATTTGCCATTTGATTGAAATTTGGGCTCTTCTCCAGGTTATGCAAAATTGAAATATAGTTACAACCAAAGGTTTCCACAAAACATGTTTCTTAATACAGATATAACTATTTGGAAATTGTGATCCAGAATTTCAAATGTTCTTTGAAAATATCGTCTCGTCGAATGTTAGATGCAGATTGTTGTCATAACGAAATGGATATTCATTGGGAAGGCGAAAGATGAAAAAACAGCCTCTCTTAAAATAACAGTTTAGAGAAAAATTATCGCCACTTTACTGTGTAAGCAAAAGCTACCCCCGTTGCGATATAATGGCATGTCGCTACTCGATAGTATGACAAACTCTACAAAAAATGCATAGGGGAGAATGAAAATATCTCGGCCACTTATAAACCTAATCAAATTTATTTTCTATGGAGAAGATGCGAATAGATTTGGCTTGATGCACATGACGATGTTATGTTTTTATTTTCCGAATATCTTAGATCGGATATGAACATTTCACAATATTATTTGGAAATTGAAATAGAAGGAAAAAGAGTGGAGGGTAGAAGAAGAAAGCGAAACGGTAGGAGAAATAACAAGCTTTTCCTTTAAGAGGAGGATCGGCAAAGAGGGTATACAGAGTAAAAAGAGGGATGGGAATGGAAGGAAAGAAGAGGAAAGAGAAGAAAGAGAAGTACAGTCTGTCACACAAGAGCGTGTCTGCGATATCTGCGAAACCTGACACCTAATCAGAATGAGATAAAAAGAATGTAAACAAACGAAAACTTCTCTAATACGCGTTGCTGAATACCTTTCAGTTTCATTTGAAACAGTGAAAGGAACAGAGCTTTTTAATATGAGTGCCGCGTACGCGAAACGTCGAAAATTGTCTGGCATGGGCGAATGAAAACAGAGATCGTGATTGGAGTAATATAATATTCACTGATGAATCTTCGTTTTGGGCATGGTGTCCTATTAGGCAAGCTGAGAGGAAGACGTATCACAAAAATAAGAACACTTGTACATCACATTCGAAAGATATGGAGGTCGTTACCAGAATCCTACGCTCAAAAATTAGTCGAGAGTATGCCGAAACGATGTCAAGCTATAATCGCTAATGGAGGAGATTGGACACCCTACTGTAATAGCGTATTAGTGTTTTAGATGTAGATTCAATTCATATAAATTTTTTTACAAATATATAAATATTTACAGAAATATCGCAGACACGCTCTTGTGTGACAGACTGTAAAATTGCAATCAACATCAATACATGTAACAAAATCAAAAAAGCAAGTACCACGCCTCTACTTATATATATACTGGAATTTACTAATATTTCAATTCGTTAACAATAATATAACATGTATTCGTAGAAATCGAATGAATGATTCAATTAAAAGTTAGATTTCATTAAAATTTCATTTTTCCCTCGAACAAATGTCTCGTGTGCGCGAGTCACCCTAATAAATCAGAAATTCAGTTCCGCGTGTCCAATCATCGATAGTGCGAATCGCAGAGAGAATATCGGCTATAACTAATCAAAATATATTCTGTCACGTGCGTACATCTGCAAGGGTGGAGACGATCGTCTAATAGATTCGTACAAATAGATATCAATATACATATACAAATATACACGGTATTTCAAAAAGAAATATTTCAACAGTGACGACCATTTCTTTTAGCATTCCCTTGTGTTTGAAGTACATCCTTCACACAGTAATTAATTTTATAATAATGCGAAATTATAAGAAATAATTCTTTGCTTCTTCATTAATATCGCGTTATTTATTCTTTATCTAATTGTAAAGTGTAAACATATTGTAAATAACGTCAATGCAGCGGACAATGAAACTTTACGTCATTTTTTAAGAAAATGGTTGAGTCGCGATCTGTGGTTCCTTCGAAATCTTTTGTTCCTCGACAGCCTTGTTTGAGACGAGTTCTATACGATGTAATAAAAAATCGATTTTAATATATATTAGATAGTGGTCACGACGCTTATTTTTTTATACATTTAGTACAGTTTAATCGGTTATCAATGTTCCGAGTTCATCTTCTCCTTGATACTCGTTAGATCGATACTCTAAATTAACGTTTCCACTGCTCATTTTTTGGACAAGTACAAACTTTAGGCCAAACTTTACGGAACACCCAGTATATACATTATATACGAAAGCAAGGCATATAGAATGGCGCAATACACGAAATGCGCGATTTGTGTAATCGGTCCCGATGCAAGGAGGATGATTTAGGATAGTCGGGGACGTAATTCACCGAACGATTTGGTTGATCGAATTGCCAAAACGCGTCTATCGGTTCGATTGATTAAAAGCTCGGCTGCACTTTTGGGGTGGCCCGATTGAAAGTCATATTCATACGGGAACGGGGAAGGCTGCGTTTTGTCGAGATCGTGTTATCGTTCCTCCTGCTAGGATCAACCCCTACGACGAACAACCCCTAATTTTATTCATTACGTATCTGTTCAGCTTGGTTCAATGTTGGATTGTGCAGCGACGATTAACGCGCAATTTATTCGATTAACGAACGTGTTGAGCAATACGCGAATAGCGTAAACGAACGAACAAATGTTAATTGACAGATTTGAGTGGGTTATGGAGTTTGTACGATATGTACGAACCAATAATGAGGGAATGGAAAAAATTGAATACATTGGGATCATCTTTAGATGAAGCGAAGGTGTTATACAAAATAACAATATATACGATACTACGATGTCGATGTATACGATACTATTCGCGATTGTCGACGATATCGCGTATTTTTTCCATTTCTCCGACAGAAAACTTTTGCAATAAAGAATAAAAATCGATCGTCCATGGAATCGCAAGCCCGAGAGTAGACTTTGTTCGTTAAGGTTCGTAGGGCAAGGAACAATAAGAATTTATCGAGCAAGAAAGAACACTAGGGATGATGACATTTATAATCTTTCACGAGAATCATAGATCAACGATGTTTTTGCTCGGCTTACAGGGGTGTCTTTGGACACTGAATTCGATTTTAATTATTATTAATCGTCCTTCGTCACCGGCAGGGGTACTAGACTTTCCTCGCTTTCCCGTATACCTTTCATGCTAATGTTCATTAGCTTTTAATCTTTCTGACAGCGAATACAAAGTTAGCAAAGAAATTGCTTCACACGAATTACGCAATTTAAACGATCAATATGGCAACGATAATACGTTGACGTACGTGAAATAAAGATATCTGTAGCTGCACCTGAGCTACAGGACAAATCAAATCGTGTTGTAGTTCTGCCTCGGAGTATCAAGGTTGTTAGAATACACGTGATGTAAAAATAAATAAACTCCGGGCAAAACAACGTCGCCGCTATATGCAACCGTCGAACGAAGACGAATTCGAATTTTTCTCCCCTGACCGGTATAAATAAACGGACGCAAACGAAAAGAGTTACAGTCAGTTGTCGATTAGTTATCACTCAGTTATCAGCGATATAATTAACGAGTGATTAGCGATCCCATTTTACGACTTATACACTGTACGAGCGTCTCAGCCTGTATAATAATTTATTATTTTAAATATATTCGACGGTTTTAACAACGAGCAATCTCGTCATTAAACCTCACCGACCAACCATTCTTTACACATAAACCTCTATATATCTACTATTTGATGTGCAAAATCTCGGAATATTCATACCCTAAATTGATTATTATTTCTTTTTTCTTTTTTTTTTTTTTTTTTTTTGCAACTCGTTGATACATAATTCATTATGGTGTTACAGAGAAGGAACCACCGAACGTGGACACGTAGGCTTTTATCGCCGTTGCAAAGTGACGACCGAGGAAAACAAAGTAGCGACTACTTAAGAGGAGAGTATCGAACCACTTAAGCACTAATCTGTCGAGGAACGTCCTCTTTATTCGGCCCTGTCAGGGGTGGTTTGTGTACACTGGCCAGTGTACGTGGCAACCCCTTGTAGGTGGGGTGTATCCTGCGTAGCTCGCCGCTAGGGTAAGTAACTTTTGTCTCTCATGGACACGCGATTCTACCGTCGGGGGTCTTTCACGAGAATTTCGGCGCACGTAGATGGAAGCTAGCCACTCAGAATGGTCAGTTTATGTGGTTTCTGGATATTTATGGCGTGCAGGAACGATCCGAGGGGCCAGCTATATATCCTACAAATTGGACGCGGAAACTCGTGAAAATGCGAGCCAATGGCATGATCGAATTTCCGCTGTTCGCAGGCATTCGCTCTATCGAGCTTTCGAATACTCGTATCCCATTTAATGTTTTCGAAAAGACGGGTGGTTGGTTTATCTACAGATACGCAATGACTCTCGAAAGTATTCGAACATTTACCATAGAACATTCTATGCTAAACTTTCTGAAACTTCACTAACGCTATAACGAGATGCGATTATCATAGTTATGTTGGTAAAGTTTGAAATAAAAAAATAGAATGGAAGAATAGAACGAGAAGAATGAATATGAAAAAGAAAGGTGTTACTTAGGATGTTTAGATAATACAAACTTTAAAAAAGCCACGAGTCGTACGTATTGCAAGGTATCGAAGCTTAATACGAAGCAAACGATACGATGAATTACGTGTAACTGTATATGTATATTGCGTTATGGTGCGCCGTACGCGAGCACTTGTAATTTAATATTCGCACCCCGTGAACACGTTCATTACTTAAGTCCACACCCGGTACAATGCATCCCTTTGCTCGTATATCCATGATCATTCTACCAGGACTAATGCACCGTGTGGCCAAATGCTCGATGCGATTTAAATGCCAGGGGTTAGTCAAGTATCTCGTCTACGGTAGTTAACACCCTCGACACAGTTTGCGCGAGCAATTCCCTCTTCCTTCTTTCCTCCAGGGACTTGTTAACAGCCGCTTCATTCGCAATCCACGTCTACCGTCATTTATTTGCATTTTTTGTTCTTTAAGCTAATTTAGTAGCGTAACATTATCGTGTTCAGTTGAAAAAGTTTACATCGTTCGGAAGCAATTACGTCGATCGTTCTTTATAGGAAGAAAATCATGAAATTACTTTAGCCGTGGAATACAGGACATAGATAAAGATACAGATAAAGGAACAGGTTTCACAAACTCAATTATCGTAACAATTGTAAGATATAGTAAGGTTTCGATAAATTTTCTTACGATTTCAACTTGTTTGACGAACTATGCTATGCGATATTTCATTTTGGTGGTCGCTGGGGGTATTTCTTGCGTTGAAACATTCGACGCGATACATTATACGAGGGAGTTAATGTAACGAGCCAAATTACGAGCGACACGTGTGCTAATTCGAGTTTATAATTTTAACGGCGCGTACAGAAACGATGCGACGATTCTCGCTGATTTAATTGACCCCAGGGGTTCCATTTCGTCTGTCGTTTCGAGTAACGCGTCCTCGATGCTTTTTAAGAAAAGTGGTCATGGAAATAGCGACCAACTGTAACAAATCAGTTTATAGTAGCGTTGTCAGTCGGCACACTGTTGCTATTAACAGCAACGTCTTAATAATTTTTGTGCTATAAGATACAAAATACACCGAATGAAACGAATTACTTTGAAATAAATGGAATTAATAAAAATGAATTATCGGAAACTCGTGGATATTTACGACGTCGACGAATTGTCTACCGAGGCAGGGCCGTTCGAATTAATTACACTTCGATGCAATTTTTCTCTGTCCCATGGATACAAATCGGAATAGAACTCGAGGGAAGCTCCTTGGTTTCCATGGCTCTTGGATTTTCGTTGTATCGTTAGGGTGGTGCCCTGCCGCGCTTCCGGTATCCGGTTCCGCCAGCTATTTTTATACCAAGGGGGCCAAGGGAGCGATGATTCCATGGAATCTGAAAAGTCAGTCGGGCGAAAACGGCGACCGCGTACGAAAAGGGAGAACGAATCTGCAAGGGAAGAAACGGTGGAGATAGAAGGGGGACGAGACGAGCTAGCGATACGTCGTCACATCCGCTTGGACGAACAGAGAATCACGACGTGTCATTTGTCAGTGAGATGCTTTTTCCGGAAACTCGCCGTTCGCAGGCAGTGCGCCGGAAGTCGCCACGCTAATCGTTCTATAGAAAATGCGCACGCTCAGTGTTTATTCGATTGGATCGAACCGCGGTTGTATATAACAGTAGAATCGCAGAAGAACGCGATTACGACAGCTTTATTGTCCCCTTTTATTGTATCAACTTTATCGTATCGTATTATTAAAACGATAACTTATATTTACATACTTGGTGACCATAATCGAAAACCCTCTTAAACTCTGTACCAAGCAGTAAAGAGAAACGAACATCGTGGAACGTCAAAGTGATTATAAAACATCGTTATTAAATATCCAAGATCGTCGTGTTATAAATCATCGTCTTCATCAGGGAGAACTCGAGCAGAAATCGTTCTACGCATAAATTCTCTTCGAATTTACGATTCACGGTTGCCGCATTAGACACGGGTAACTTTTTATGGTGATTTCGATAGCCGCACACGCTTCGCTCTTGCTCTCGGTGCGCATCCCCCACGCGTATCGAGAATTTGTCGAATCATCCTCGACTGAACTCGCAAGGGCTTGTTCCATTGTACTCTTTTAGGGTCTTGTAACCTATCTACATTCCCTTTCTTCCGGCGGCGAGAAAATCGTAAACTATATGAGGTAGAAACATCTAAATACGAACGAATTGTGTTGGATGAATATTATAGGACTGACGTGTAAGGTTCGTAAGGAAGCGACTTTCTAATAGATTTCACTTTTACCACGAGCGTGTATCTGGTAAATTATAATGCTGTGAACAACTGGAGAATTATAAGAAACATTTAAAAGGTAGCGATAAGATTTGCAGACTAGGGAGCTTCGCCTGAAAATTTTCTTTCTACTGTACGTTAAGCGAAAAAGCACAGACTTACAGGAATACTCATCGTCTTTGTGACTCATCGAATTCGCGTGGAGAAGTTCCTTACAACAATTCGTACAGATAAACAGATCGAGATAAATGGATTCCTCGAATAAATTCTGAGAACTATCCTTCGAAAGACGTATTTATTCCCTGGCTCGCATAATGCAAACTTGTATCTTATCTACATATCTCAAGCAATAGTAGTGGGTAGGGTAGACCATAATCTGGCACGGAGACGATCGAAACCTTTCAGAAAAATGAATTTATTCCTGGATTTATGTCCATCGTTTGCCGTCGTCTCGCTCATAAATCATCTGTATCCAAAACGGAGATGAACTCGCAGAGTAGCACGCGAAGGAACACCCTTTCGTACGAAACTTTGGCAAGTTTTCCCTCGACTGCGTATAGAATTCTTTCTATCCCTCACCCTTTGCTCGTAGTTAATCCTCCTGTATTGTTAAACGTCACGTGAAACGCCGTGTCCACAGAACGAATTATGACTCTCCCTCGAGAGAATCTTTCTTTCTTTTGTCACAAGCGCACCGGAAAATATAGTTTGATAACAGAAGTGGATTTTTGTAACGATATCGTAACAGTAGTGAGACGGTTCGCCTTTTCTACAAAGTAAATGACGTTGCTTCGTGTATTTATGCCAACAAAATTATGTTACGAATAACACAACATTGATTCCTTCTTTAAAGCTATAATGTATCATCCGCAGTAAATAATCAAGAGGAAGAATTATAATATTATCGAAAAATATAACGATAATAAAGAATTTAGCAAAGCGAAAACTCATCGACGACGTAGTTTTTGGGACGAATTTCTGGGATAGAAGTCAGTTGGAATTGACAGTAACCAGGAGAGCCCGGGACATTGGCTCCAGACTTCCTGGCGCCGTCGCGACGCTTCCCAGCTTTTGGCAAAACATATCCTATCTCGTCGTATCCTGAAGCGGGCGCCTAGTTTTTTTATGGCCACCGCCAGTACGACCCCCGGTTCCAGGCTTCCGAAGTTCCCCCATAAAATCTATTCTCCTCGTTGCTCTGCCCCCGACGACTTCTCTATATCTGGTTGCATCCTCCTCCGCAGACTGTTCCTCTTCTTTGCGAAAACTACCTCGTAGCTTGTGCCGATGGCGGAGATTCTGTTCCTGGAATGGGAAACGGCACGTGTCGGTCCAGGAGATTAGTTTCAGAATAAGAATAGGCTCGGATGCTCGATCATCGAATTGCTACAAAAAGACGATACAAGGATCTAGCGTAATAATTCGATTGTTGGTTTGATAGAAGTGCGGCGCGTCTAAAAAATCGTCAATTTTTAGACATTCGTAAAGATTAGCGGCTATTCGCCAAGATAGAAGTTTCGTAATCGTCAAATGAGATTATTTAACGAAAAAATAGATAAAAATTGTCTCGAGCGATATGAAACCCTCGCACGTTACATAATCGAGCAAAGTCTTCGGCCGGTTGCGACATCCGCGACGAATTTCTGTTACTTTCAAAATTTCACGCTGTATCTCCCAATCTTGCGCAAGCAAAATCGTAGAAACAATTTTATTCGACGATTTCATCCGAAACGACCCTGCTACCAACATATCTGTCACAAAAGGAATAACGACGTTTTATGCCTCTGAAAAGGTTCAAAAGCTCCGATAACGTTAGAACGCTATGTTTGCTAGCGGGCAGACGTTCGGGTAGTTGACTCATTCTTACAACTTCCATGTATCTAGCTCCACTGATATCAATCTGATTCGGTCGTCGATAAAGTTTCTCCTAGGTACATGAGATGTATATAATGAAGAAAGTTTCTAGGATGGGCGTAGCAACGATTCGACGACAGGGTGCATCGCGAACGGTGGATAGGACAAAGGGGGTGATAAACTTGTCCGAGAGAGAGAGAGGAGCGGGAAATTGCTAGATGGAGGCATCTCCGGGGGTTGTTCCTATATTTATTGCCATCGAAGGGTCGAGGAACGGTGCTATCTCTCGGTTTGCTTCAAAAATGAGTTGCCTGGAGATCGCCTGACAAACTGATTCATTCGTGGATCCAGGAGCTACATGGAGATATGTTGATCAAGTTAGGACGTCGGAGATGGATGCTTAGTCTTCCGTGTTTGCTTTGCTGAAATGGGGCGAGGGATAACGAATGATTTTTAATTGCGCGACAACGATTCATGGAAAAAGTGCGAAAGAATTTCGTTAGCGAGCGTAAGTACTTCGTGAAAACTTTAATAACTTCACGAGTTGCAAGATTATCATTATCAATACATTCGTATTTAACATATTGATCGGTGATGTCATACTTTCTATATGCGCAACATAAAACAAAATAGAACAAACAGCAGGGCAAATAAACGAGTATCGCTTGAATATTACTTCAGCTTTGTAAAATTTAACGAATTCTATAATTATAAGGGTGCACTCAGACCCTGAGTAGAAGAGAAGGATATTATACCCTTAGGAAGTGCGATAAATTGTATTTTCCAATTAACGTTGATACCGTTTGTCGCGATAAAAATTTCACAAACCTTCGAACGTGGAATAAAAATTTATTCATTACACAAAACGCTTACATACTCGTAAAAATGTATTATCAGCTCGACGTAAGCGGTGCTTGCTCCATCTTGGAGTCCCCGCAGGAAACGGATGATAAGGCAGGCCAAGGCTAACGTTTTCCACAAGAGAGAAAACATTTTCCTCGTGCGGTAAAAAAGCAGAAATGAATGAAAATTGGATTATAAGCGCCGTCCTGGCAACTGTCCAACCGAAACTTTTCTCTTTGACGCTGGAAGCGCAAGATTTATCTCGTGCTATCCACTTTCCAATCGATGTCGGTTTGTCCTGGTTTCTCAAATACACACTTCCGAAACCCCCGAGGACACTCTTAAAGTGTATTAAGTTTATTTCTTGTAAAATGATAAAATGATTCTCTTTGTTTCCTGGTACCACTTGTCCATTTTTTTATCGACAGAACAAGCGCAACTATTACAGTTTTGAAAGACGGACGAATATAATTTGAAAAATGATGTGTTGGACGAGAATCGGTTGTTAAAGTTGTAACGTTGCTGTAACGACGACAAAGTAGAGGTAATTATTAAGATTTTGGCAACGAAATACTGGCCCCGTTCCTATTCTCTTCATGCGTGACGCCAAGTCGGCTATGAATACGCTTTTTCCGTGTCAATAGATTTCTCAATTCTGATGATTTTCTTCTTAAAAAACTACTTCGTATTTTACAAGAGACGTTTGCACGATTATCGCATAATTAGTATTCAGTTTCTCGATAAATGAATTACTACCATAAGTATATTCATCGCGACAAACTATTATAAATAATGGGAAATTGCAACGCGTTTGGAAAAATATCGTTCGTAATATCGTCGCCTGTTCTCTACTCGCGATCGCTTCGTAATACAAAAGTTGCATAAACCGTACGTCGAACCGAGCGAACAAGTATGATTAAAGTTTCCGGGCTGGTTGAAAAATCACGTAAACGCAGTCGGGTTGTCCTCGAGGCATTTGAAATGCGGGTCGTGCCCACGTATCCCGAGCTATTTGCCCGCTACGTATATCGAGCATCGCCCACGTCCTGCCGGTTTATGCACAGGTGCATTCTGTTGGGCGACAACGACAACGTGAAAAAGACGCCTACGTTTATTTTTCTTTCGTAGCGCCGCCGACGCGCGAAGAATGCGAGGAACGCGCGAGCTTACGCGTCTTGTGGGTGGCCTACGCGATTAGAAGAAGCAACAGGCTGTTAATCGTCCATCTCGTCGTTTTATTCGCCACAATTTCACGGCGTGTCGATCGCCGTGGACGTTGGTCATCGCGTTGCAAGGATATCGACGACCACTTCCTTCGTGCGTAGATAAACACCGGATGGCCGATATGTGTCATACTTTTCCGCCTAACTCTTTTAATTCCGACCTCGTTATGTAATAATCCAACGAGAAACGGAGACAACAACAATTTTGGGAAATCGCAGGGGAGAAGCATATGGGAATCATGCTGGTACACGAACGTTTATTTTGAACGAATAATGAACCGGCGACTGGGACTTGGCCTGGTAAAAGTGGTATATGCAGTAGAGCGAGTGGCTCGTTTTACAGGCTGTATAGTGGATTTAAAATGAAGCCTGAAGATTTACGTTTGTCCCGTGTACTTGATATGTGCGATAGCGGTTTTTCTACGATATCCAGATCAAGTTGAAGTTCGTGATTAAGTGTGGCTCGAATCAAGAGTGTCGATTTTCGGAGGTATTGGATTTTTTACTACAAAGAAGTAAGTTTGTCAATAATTGGCAATATCACCTACGCAAATAACATCAGCGTTCATTTCCTTTACACTTTAGCAACTTTATAACTTATTCGTATCGTGGGTCAGAGATGGTGTAATTATATGGTGTAATCGTGTATTTCCCGTTGGCAGACTGTAAGACACGTTTTCTGTATACTCCATGCCTCAAGCTACATATAAAGACGTCTCGGAAGACTCGTTAAACGAAAGCCGAGCAGTTTTTGAACAACGCAAACTACGCGAGTAATATACGATAACGAAAAAACGTGATGTCATCGACACATTCATACTGTATGAAGGAGAGTAATATTTTTGGATTTCAGTCTCACGCTATTACTCAGCAGGTTAAATTTGCATGTGACAAAAACAAGATAGAGGAGTGAAAAATCGGGACAGAGATTCTCTTCAGTTTGTGTTCATTTCTAGCGAATTCTTGTTATTTGATTTCGCGGAATACGATACACGGAGTAGCGTAAAGCGCGTTACATCATTGCGTACTACGAAACGTACACGGTTCTGAATGGAGACTGGCTGGCATGACCAAATTTGGTGCGGTCTCGATTCTGTACCCGATGCTGGATTTGTTTCCAAGTTTACTTACAACTTGTACGGACCTCCTAACACGTTTTTATGGAAATCTATTATTTTTCGCGGATTTTGTGAGATAATTCTCAGCGAACCAGCGAACTTTTTTAAATCGTTTTCTTAATGTCGTTAGATTTCACGGCTTTTCACGAAGCGAGACATCCGGAGATCGTTCGTCGTGTTTTCTTGTCACGCGTGTGATTGGTTCTTTTTATTTTTAGAGGAGAGTCTGTTTATTTGGATTAGTTATTTGGATGAAGCCAGGGAAGTGCGTAGCGCGGCGAGGCCCGCGCAAGATTGTTATCGATCATCGTGTTATTCAAATTTTCTGAAATGAAGAATATCGCGTAATTAAATATCTTGTGATTTGCAAATTACCTGCTGATATAATTATCAGAAATTTTAGGCATAATTTCTAAATTTATTTCAAGTACCTCCTTTTGTAATCGGATAGTAAGAAACGCATAATACAGTTGATTACGAACATTTCTAACGAAGCATAAAATGTTTTTAACAAATTTCTAATTAAGTATAGTAATATTGATATTTTGAGATAATACGATTTTCAAGTGAATTTTTAAGAGCGAATGTAAAGATAAAAAAATGTTTAGTGATAGGAATGTAATGGTACTTAAGAAGATATACTTTATTGGTATTATTCATCGTATTTATAGACATACTAATCCGATTATGCCTAATACACGAAACAAGATTCCCAAAAGATAATAACACTTTTATTTATTTATTTATAACTCGTATAAAATCATTGCATCTTTTATAATTAAAATCTTCGATCGGATATTACAATTACAAATATTAGATATTAAACATTAAAATTTCATTGTTATAAATATCGTTGCAACTATACGTTAGAATGCACTAAAACGGTATAACGAGTATATTGCTGATTCGAAGTAATCCAGTTAAAAAAGAAACTAGAAAAAAAAACGTTTGCCAATTGCCGTCTGGTTCGGAAAGGGTACTTAAGGCGCCTTAATTTTTTCGTGACACGCGCCGTCACTGACCTTGAACGAGAGGAACGCTCGAAACTGAAACGGCGGAGTCGCAAGAGTGTTGTCGGACGTGTGGTTGTGCCGAAGTGACAAATTGATTTTGTGCAACGAAACAGGGCTTCTTTTCTATCTATGGATATTTTTTACGGTGAGTAGAATGTACGAATAGCCGGATAATATCGCGAAACCGACGGCTGGTGGCGATGCTGCCGGTTCCTATTGATTTTTCCGTGATTTCCGACAGATGGGCGTGCTGCTCTCGTTTAGACTTTTCCAATCGTTCCTGTTCGTTTTCGCACCGATAAAACGCGATCTCTCACATTACTTTATTAATCGCTTAGAGGCATACACCTGCCTCTTGGCCGTATATGACCGTATACGTCTGAGAGTCGAGGCGGATTACGGGCGAGCTAACCTCAAAAGCGAAGGGGGTAGGACCACCAAACGGGTGTCTCCCGAAATAGAGATGATTCACAACATCGCGACAAATTGACAGCTCGTGGCCTCTCCGCTCGTGCGTTTGTGCATCAACTTGTGCCGTTTGTTTCACGTTTCGCAAATCGATCATCGAAGTGGATTTCGCCAACACTTTACTCTGTATCGTACTCTCTCCTCGATGCTCTCCTCTCGTTCCTCCCGTTTCTCTCTTACGTTTCGTTAAATGCGCGACGTGCCAAAACAATAGGACCGGAGAAAATCAATAGGCAGGCTGTAAGAGGTTAAATAGGGAAACCCATCTGCTACCACTGTTCGCGAGACTTTATTAAGTTTCTGCGTTTGGCCAAGTTCGGGACCCTAGAAAATTCGTTCTGATTTCGCATCGACGATTTGCCACGGTTTTTAATTCCTCGCGATGTCACCAAGTCTTTTGTATTACTTTATTTCTAATCTTTTTCGCCTTTTTTTCATCCTAATTTCCTCCAGAAATATTAGATAAGATACCTTTTTTTCGTATTGTGCCCTTAAGGTCATTTTTTATTTTTTTGCTCTTTGAATCCATCGGGGGAAATATATAAATCAACTCTGCTTTCTTCGCCGGTGTAGTAATAAATACGTAACACGTCCCGTATCAGCGTTCGATTACCTTAAATTCTTTGAGGATATCGTCGAAGTAAAATTGTCATGGATTTTTGAAAAACATATTGGTGATTTATCGGGTCGCGACGTTCGATTAATTTTTAGCCTTTTTGACGATTATTGAACTACTTTGCAATTCCCCTTCTTTCACGTGTGCCTATTTTTTTCTTTCTTCTTTCTTTTTCGCTGCATTCATTTCATCGGTTTTACTCTAACGTGAATTCTCTGAATAACTTGAAACTACTGAATTCTCTATTATTTTACTTTTAATAGAATTTTTTCCGTTATAGAATGTTATTAAGTTCGATAAGTCGTCCGACACAATCGGAATAAACAGAGTAACAATGGAATACAAATAAGTTGGTAAAATAGTAAAATGTTTCCAAACTAGGATTTTTGTATATTTATAATAAATAGGATTTTTTTGCTTAAAACAAAAAGAAACTGTAAATTCGAAACGGTGGAAAGCGTGATGAAAGGAGAAACATTTTCTCATTGCAAATTGCCTTTAATAGGAAAAGGAATGAAAAAAGTTGGTTTAGCGGATGGTGAAACACACAGTTTTCCTATGTTTGCCGTGCACTTTCGGATTTAGAGTTCTTAATTCGCGCGGTGCGTGACCGATGCTCCTCCGCAGATTTATTTCCGTGGAATTGAGCCAGACTCACAATTTAATTATCGCGATCCACTTGGAGCCAGTTGAGAACTCGGCTTTAAGGTTTCATTGAGTTTATCCGAAGTGACGATCTTTATTCTCCGATCGACGCGAATAAAAAGGCCTCGCGGAAGCGGAAGGCCTCGAACAGCCCTCGTGACTCATTTCCAACGGAGATATCGCTCGGGATATTGCCATTCGAATGAATTGCCTGATATCCAATCATTCGTAATCCCAAACTTCTTCAAACTTAATTATAATTCGTTTCAAATTCTCCTTTTTTCTTTCTTCCTTTGTCAACAATATCGGTTATGAAATGTTTTAAATTCTAGCTATATCTCTAGTTCTTTCTATACACACGGTTGGTTAAAAACTAGGAATCCCTAGGCGCAGGATTTAAATTATTTACTAATCATCTAAGTTTATTTATCGCTAAGCCTCCGATGTTTAAGTAATTGATCTAACAGACATTGAGATGAACAATAAACATTTATTTCGCTCCTTGAATATTAGTTAATAATAACTAAATATTCGAAATGCATAAACATCCGTGTTTGTTGGACATACATGTTATTTATATAAATAGCGCTTGTGAGATGTACAGTTTTAAAATTTCGTCTTTGTTTATCAGAATAATGATCACGAGCAAATTGCATATAGAAATTGAATATATGTACCGAAGACGGCAAGCATTTGTCCAACATACATTGAAGATATCTAATGGAAGAATTTTAAGATGTTGGAAAGAAAAAATTCAGGATTTTTCTACTACCAAGGATTGTATTATATCATACGAAGGACTGTGAGTTACATAGAGTGTATCACATTTTGCTAAGTAAATTGGTAGTATGTGAAAATAGGTAGTCAGAATAAGATAGAATATATGTACATACATATATGGAAATGACAATCTAAGAGACATAAAAGTATCGATGCATCATTTCTTCTATGGACGATGATGTAGAAATCAAGATTGCATTATTACCGATGCAGTTATTATTACCGATGCTTAAACGCTTCCATTCAGGAATTAGATATTATTATTCATGCTGTCGATAACTCTGGTAAGCTGAACGGTCGCGCATTTGATTTATTTCGTAGAATTGATTTACTTGCCATTGAAAGCGGATGAACGAACCGAGCGAACTAACTTTATGCTTTCGTACGATTTTCAAGTCGCGAAATCATTACAGGCAATTTAAATTTCTTTAGAATCCTTGTTTATTTGATTTATTACTGTTTTTTATACGATAGTTTCGATTCGAATTCTTGGTTTTCAATTAGAAATTCTACATATCCTCGATAAAATGTTAATGTTGATTTCTTAACGTAGTTATTAACGAGAGTAACAGCTAATTGAACGATTAGTTAGTCCAACTGTTGTGTAACGTATAATACATTAAACTTACAGATCAATCAATTCTGAAATAACGATATAATGTTTGCAATTAAAGAAGAATATACTTCTCCGTTGTTTTAATTACCTACGAAATAATTGGTAGATTCGTAATATATCCGTAACACATCGAGTACGTAATATTTTAGCCAGCATAGTCAAAGAAATAGATAACATAAATGGCATAAATATAAATAGTAGTAAGACTATTTTCATCAAGCATTGTGATAAAGAAATGTATTCATCTTTTGTCAAGTTACTCTATTGTCCCACAACGACGATACACGATTATCATCGTCTTGTAGCTACAATTAGAATAAAATTGAATTTCTCGCCAGAAATTAATCTTTTATTCGTGTATATAGGATAGGGCTATTCATAGTTTGCGAACGCTTGTATCATTTTTCTTTTCGGAACAAATGCCCGGTTAAAGCGTTTCATTATAAAAGCTGGTGGATCATTGTATGGCAAAAATTGCGTCTGTAAAGGGATTACGCGTTTGTCGAACGGAGTATTTCATTTTCGATTATTGATTCATTTTCGTCACGGTTGCGACAAAACATTTGGCTCGGCCAAAACACACGTTCGCGCGTTTGGAAGATACAGTTCCGGTACGAGCTGTATAAATAGAAGCACGCGTATGTCCGGTGCGTGTAGAATATGCGATGCTTCGAAATAACGCGTTCTTTGTGCGTGAAATGCGTACGCGCGCGCAATACAGGCAGTGTGCACGAAGTACACTACAGGGTTGCTGTGCGCACGTGTTTCTACGAAGATCTTAATGGAGTTACGCGTCTCGGCCAACAGCCAGCGATGACGGGTAATCGCGTGAAATCGATTTTGTCATCGACTCGTTGAGACTAAGCCGAAATGCAATACTCGGCAGATACAAGTACGCGTCCGAATGACTTGGAACGTGTCATTTGTAATAACATAAATCAGCGATCGAAAGAGAGTTATGGAAGAATTGTAATAGCTTCTATTTAAAACATGGATTGTACAACTTCTTTTAGAACACGTTGTCACGTTCAAAGTTCCGATGAGAAGAGCCAAAGAAAAGTTCCTGAAAATAAGTTTTACTTTGAACAGAACGTGTAAAATATGGAACTAAAAGTGTTTCCATAACAGGAACAGATATTCCGTTTGTGGAGATTTTAAAAGTTCTCAATTATAGTAACAAATATTGAATGCTATTCGATGAATAGCACTACGTAGCGATATTAAATAATTATTACAGTCAGATTGATATTTCGAATATGTTATTTATTTGTAATTTATATAGACAATTCACAGTTCAATGTTTATTTGTGTTATATATATAAGTATTGTGCTAATGTAATATCATACTATACGTATGTTTATTGAATAAAAGATATGAAAAAAGGGTTCGTTTTTCGAAAATAAAGTTGAAACGTGTTTAGTTAAGAATTGGCGCGATACCTGCGTACGATAAATATTCAAATTTATTTTTGTGGAAGGAATCACGTCGTGCCGGCTTTTACGCGTTATCTGGCCGAACCCTATGTTATAGGATTGCTATTGTATTTCAGTTTATAATTTTCATCTTTTATGATTTTCATATCTTCTATTCGATAAACACGTGAATAATATGTTATTATATCGTTATGTATAAAACTAGTACTTCGTCCGTTTGGTACTTTTATCTATCGTACGTGATCTTATTTAATACACGTTCTAAAACAACTCGTGTACATGGAACTTTTATTATATAAATTCTAAAATATCTGTTCACTTGTTAACATTTGTATCCATAAAAATTTCACAAGAATAGATATTTTCCTAAACGAAACATACAAGTTGGAACATGATTCTTTTAAAAACGAAAGATAACTGTCTATTTTGATCTCTGCTATAAACGTTTTGCGTTCGGACGTTTCATATGCTCTGCCATTGTTATCTTGTTTCGTCGTTACATCACGTTATCGTTATCGTCATCGTTATCGTTGTTCTTGTTATTACGATAATATTACACTACACATTCCACTTGCGTTCTTTTATTCGAGCTTGATGCGTTTCCTTCTTGTCGTTGCAACTTATTTACTATTCTTATTCCTGTGTTATTACGATTAAATAATAACTGGGAATTAGTTAGGGGAAAGAACACGTTGAAATAAGAATGGAAAAGAATAGAGAAAGGTGCGTAGAACATTAAAGAAACGTTAAAAATTTCATAGGATACCGTCGATGGATAGAAATCAAAACGTTTCAACGTTGATAACCCCTGGTTTACGTGTTTATATGAATCTAATAATGTTCAAACGATATACATGGCACTATTCAGCATTGACGCGTATCGTCAAACATTTTCGTATTATCTGTGTGAAAGATCCGCGTAATTTTGGATAATCATGTAATTTCACGGTCATTTTCATATATTTCCCCCGTCAGATTCGTTTCTTTTCCGTGGCTCCGTTTCCCTCGAAGGAAACAAACGACTTCGTTACGGGATCATTATGGCGATTGGTGAACCACATTGAGACGAAGTGGACTCTCGGAACCAATTATACGCCTTGTTACATTTAATCCTCATTAACAGGTTACGTCGCTAGTTTATGTATACTATATCAGCGATGTTGATAACAATAATAAAAATATTTCGATATCTTGATATTAAGGAGAGTAACAGGATTAATGGTCATTTAGAAAGAAAAAAAGAATTGGGGGAAGATCGATGAATCGATTTCGATTCGACGACACGCCGTTTGAGAGACACTGTTTGTCACGAATGCACGATCTTGCACGATGCACGTCGAGACAACGGTATGCCTCGTTACTTTTTCTGCGACATTACACGGACTGCTAAGAAATTTATTTAAAAGGGGACGATTGTTCCATTAAATTGCCTTCTTGGGAATAAAAGTGCATCGTTGTCCGTAGACAACGTTGTCATCAAGAAGGATTTTCTGATGTTCAGAAGGCAACGGTGATATTTCGATAAGATTGTGGAAAGCGAATTTCTTGTGATCTATCGCGCTCTAGAGAAAGTAGATAATTATATAATATTTATTGTACAACGTTTATATAATGTTTAATGTATTTGTTATAAATAACTATAGTATTTAGCATATAACATTTAGGTACAAAGACTCGTGTAGTAAGTATATATGTGAAAATTGCTCTTTACGAACCTGAATAGGAAAATGAATAGAAATGAATCGCAGGTTCCTCTGCCGTTATACCGTCGCTTTACTTTTATTTCATAAAGTCGTTGTCGTCAGGTATACTCGTGTCTGCTTTCGATTTTTCTCATTTCTTATTCGTATGGTTACGCAAATTACGGACTGGACCTTTCACGACAAATTCGGTAAGGCTCGTTTTTCTCTGACAAAGCCAACGGTCGAAACTTGCGCGTAACGTATAATTTGGACGTACTCGTATAATTATTTCTAACTTGTTATATTATACACGGAGATATTCATCGGAACGATGCAGAAAGATTTGACGTTTTAATTAATGCGTATACGTGCAGATCTCGTTAAACCAACAGCTATAGGAATTAAATAGAACGCAAAATAAAGTGTCTCGGCTAATTGCTTTTTCGATCGTACCGAGAAACGCATTTGCGTCGCAATTCAAAGAAAAATGTAAGCGTCTCAGCGACGGATTTTACGTCTAATCGGTATCTAAAATGTAAAGATATACTTTTGCTTATTTGATATTCACCCTCTGTAACTATAGAACTTTGTTTGCTTCTTTTACCATAAAAGTATATATATATACTTTTATGCAAAGCAATATTCTTCTTCTTCCATTCCGTCTCTCTAAGAATAAAAGTATCATTTCTATTTTCAGTTGTCACGTGGCGGTAATAATTATTACACAGATACTTGACGCACGCTTGCGTGATACGAAAGAAACTTATGCAAATGGCCTTTTTGTTTATCGAAATTGCTAGTTCGTGATATTTGTTCATTGTCATCGTCGCTCACCTGTTTCGCCGCGACTTATTTTCATTTTCCTAGCGGTATGTTCATCCCCACGATCCATCCGGGCGTCACATTTAATCCAAGATCACCCTTGTTTGCGCAGTTTTAGGTTACACCGCGTCTAATGGATTATCCGTACATTCAGCTCAAAGTACCTTTCACTCCGTTGTCATCGATTCAATGGAGGTCCGTGTGCTGCACATAAAAATAACAATGATTCGATGTTTACTCAACTTATTAGACGATTTTACCGTGCTCCGTAGATCAGGGTGGAACATTTCAGCTGACGTTCCGATCCTACGCAGAAGTAACTGGCTTTCAGCGTCGACGATCTTTCCGAAACTGTTCCGTTTTCCTCGTTTTTCGCGAAAGCGCACGAAAAATGTTCTCTGTTTAGCAGCACATATCTCGTTAGTTAGTAGGAACTGTATAAAGCATAGCGTAGCAAAGGATTGGATCGGAAGAGAAAATGGCAAAATCTACTTAGAAATGTCCGCCAAAAAATTAAACTCGAGTCGTAAGTAACGTAAAAAGCATCGAAATAACTATATCAGACTGTATCAGAAGTTAATGCAGTCATGCGATTCAACGTTTGATTGTCTATTGCCCGCTTATCACCACAAGACAGCCGTCGTTTTCCACAAATTCGCTCGTATCTTCTTTGAGCAGTATTCCTTAGTATTCTTTGAAGTATTCCTTCTTTGAACGTCGAACGTTCGAAAACCGCATGGATTAGAATTCTAGATCAATTTTAACCGGCCGAGATCATAGATCAGTGTGGCCAGAATCGACAACGAAATTGCAATCTATCGAGAGATCGTCTATTGATCGGTTGTGAAAGGCAGGAAAGCCATTAATCGCAAAATTTTACGGAAATGCGCAAGACATTCGGGCGACGGGATGACAAGAGGGTGACGAGAGAGGGTCGATGGTACGAGGCGCGTGCCGATTGATCGGATTTACAGCCGGTTAGATTCTCTCTCGTAACGTAGCTACGTGTGCAACAAGCCCGTTATAAGATTACCCGTTATGAGCCGTGGCTTTATTAGTTATCTCTCGCGTCCTTTTTTACGACGGCCCAAGAGGCCCTTTATTACATATTGTTCGGCTCGATCATTCCATCGACCGCGCATTGTTGCCTCCGCTTTTGCGACAGACTTCCTCGTTACACGTGGAAATTGCAGCGCTATCGGCGATAAACACTATCGAAAGTGAAGTTTATCGACGAATAAGTGGCCTCGAGTAAATTATTGCAAATAACCGGTGTTGTAAGCAATCGAGGCCGAAAAATTACACGGTTCACGAGGCTAGGGATCGTCATGTCTTGGTCCAAAATTTGTTTAATTGCGATCGATGTCGTCGGGTGAAGATAAAGGTCGAGAAATGTATTAATAAGGCATATAATCGATTACATCGAATAATAATATATTATTTTCGTTATCGAATATATTTATTTGTTAGTGGATATATTCCGATGAGAGAAAAAGCGTCTTTATCGATTACGAAAACGTATCTTTTCCGATGTTCTTGTAAAATTAATCCGATGGGTGGCATTACCTTGCCAAATTCAAATTTCGGAGAAATATCGTACACTCGCTAACTCGATAAATACCAGATTACCACGTGAAACATGCTATCCTGAAACTGATCGTGCAAGAACTTTGCACAACTGCCACACCCCGCGGTCCATCGAGGACCTTGACGCCGAAGCTGGCCTTCCGGGTTATAAAATCCAGAATTTATTCCATCTCTGCCCTCGGTGTTTCTCTCGGACCTTACGACGAGTATCTCAACGCTCGCGAACGTACAGTACAGGGCAGTAAAGGTAGGAAGAGAAAAAAAGACAAAGAGAGATGGGGGGAAGGTGAAAGAGAAGGGCCAAGGGAGAGGTAGAAAAATGCACCTGTACATGTGAGAAATAGAATCCCGAACTGTCATTGCGGCCACGTAGTTACGTGTACGTGAATATCGTGGGAGGGTGCGACATCGGGGGTTGAAATGTGTAGGTATATGGAGCCAACATCACCGGAGCGTCTCGGCGTTGGAGGCGCCAAAGCGTCGCGGCGCCACCCCCGGCGCCCGCCATAACGCCGCCAACACCCACCTCCCTCGATTCTCTCCAACTCCTATCTTCCCTACTCTTCCTCGTTCTAGCGTTCTCCATTCCCTTTGCATCTCTTCTCTTGGCTTTTTTTTCTATCTCTCTTGAACCGTCCTCTTTTTTTCGTTCATCTGTGCTTCTTTCATATCGCTTTTTGTTTATTTCTTTTTCTATGGTTATCCCGATGATTAATAATCGTATCAAATCAATCTTTATGTATCGTAACGATGATTTTATAAATAAAATTATCGAGTAAGTTGAAAGACTGTGCGTCTGTGGCAATGACAAAGATAGGGAAATCTGTAGCTAACTCGTAAAATCTACCAAACATTCGACGATTTTCCTTTCGTTTTATAGAATATCTACTTTTTCTCTCGCCATCTTGTCTTTGCACAAGCTTCGTCCGTTAATCGTCGTCTTCGAGTTCGATGTTTGTTCTCGGGGATGCTGAATTTTGCGAAAATCTCGTTGGCGCCGTCTTGCTTGTTGTCTCGCGAAAATAGAGTTCTCCTGGTCCTCTGACATTTCAGCCGATCCGTAAACCCTCTCGGCCAACGTACTTTTCCTTCCTTCGTTCTTCTTCTCTGTCACGTGTCAGAACAGTCCTAGCTGCACCTGTTCTACCTCTGGAAGAAAATTTTCCCCTTCCCTCCACCCTCCACCTTCCGCCTTTCCTCTCGAAGAAGTTAATACTCGCTCGATGCGTTGCACGACGGAGTTATCGATATGATTTCTTTCCGGCCGTTTCTTCCCTTTGTTCTGGCCAAGAATAATTCAGTGCTTCTGTATCTGTTATTCAAATTGTGGCCGCGTTTTTCGCGCGTCTCACGCCGCGCGCCGGCTTTGAATTTCAAATCCGACGAATCACACGATAGATCGATTACTCGAAGTAAGAGCGACAGGATTTAGTTTCAGATATTCATACCTCTGACTTTGCGTTCCACGATGGCATTTTGTCTAAGTTCCTACTTTTCCTTCTACTTTGTTCTATTTCAAATGAAATATTTTAATCGATCGGATACTAAATCGCAACAAAGTACCGATTATGTAAACAGATAAAAAGTAATTGGTTTACTTTGATTAGTTTTCAGAAGTGCCTGAGAAAGAAGCTGCAAGAGTTGTAGACACACGCGCACACAGGAGGAACCAAGTATTCCGCGACGTAAGAGAGAAACGATTTCAAACTGTAAGTACCAACGATTCGAGCAGTCAGTTCCGATTTGCAAATCACGTTTGCTCGGTGACCGGTTCGCTTTCTCGTCGAGATCCTCGTAAAGCTTTACACGCTTCTGCGGCCTCTTCTCCGACTTTCTTCGTCCCTCTCGGTCGACTATGAGTCAGACGAATCGTGAAAGTGTCTACTACCTCCGCGGCATCCCATAAACTCACCCCTGCGGACTCTGCCCTCGCGTCAAGTCCACGAATTTATCTCTATTCCGCGAGACAGCCGGCCGAACGATCCTTCCTGCAACCAATATGGAATACTTCTGGCCCATAAGCCCGAAAACGCGATACTTAATTGTGACAAATATGGCCCATAAAATTTGAATAGGCATCCGGCATGATGAACGAGGGTTCTTCGGGTCACACGCACCTTTTCCAGCGAATCGGTTGGAGGCTGATTCCGTGGTTTTATACACGACACGGATCTGAATCGGTACATCCTTTCAGCGATATTAAGTTTATTAAGACCCGGAGAAGACAATGACTTTATATTCGTAAAAAGATTTCGTATATGTTCCGTAAGCTCGAAACTTTTTTGGAACGGACAAAAATTCAGCTGGTGGATCGTAGTGGATACGGGGCGTGGAGATGAGGATGAAGTTCAGGTAGAGCATGGGCGAGTTTCGCGAAATTAAATTCTTCAGGGAAGGTTGAAATTTTCGGCTCGAAGGGTTAGAAGCGAAAGTTGGCGTCTCTTGTTCTTCGAATTATTTCGAAATTTGCACGAACAACGTCCGTGAAAAGTGAATCTAGTGCCATGACGCAATACGTCGATACAGTTGAATTTCCCATATAGTATCTTTCATAAATCAAGTATAGAGTGCTAAACGAACCGTTGCGAACGGCGCCAAAAGTCGAAGATCTCTGCCGACTGATTTCGCTCGTATCTCGTTAAAGTATCTATATTCTCTGTTTCGTGGTGGTTGATCTATCTACGCATCTGTCGTGCTTTGCACGCGAACGGCGTTTAGCGTGCGTTGAATTTGTTTACTATTTCGTGTCGCTATTCGAGTCGTTTTAGGACTTTGATCATAAATTGCATAGTTTATTACTCGAAAGATACATCGGAAAATATATCGTATCGGTGTATCTTGTCGGACATGAATTTTTATGGCAGCAGTAATCGCGTATCGTTGTTGAACAATTTCTATTATTTGTATTCGACGTTTATGGAATTTAGAACGATTACCGATACGAATCGACCGTGACCAGCGGCACAGATCGCTTACGAAGAGTTAAGATTCTTAATATCGAGCAGATGTCAGACATCCAATTATCGTTTCCACGTTTTATATTTTTTCATCTGCCTAAGTAAGATATTTAAACGATATTTACTAGAAACAGAATAATCGCATTCACTAGGAAGCCAGCGTAGCGCAGAAATGAAAAAAATTTGAGCTTTTCAGACGGCTAATTTGGCTGTTAGCGAGGACGCGATTGGACACATTGATTTATCACGATGCCCGAGGACACCGTTCAGAATACGCGTATCTCGGTGAGGTTAAACAAGCAGCCAATGGTAATGGTCCAGACATTTTGGCGCCGACGATACCAACTGTTGTACAAAGTCGTCTACTAACAAACAACCAGCGCGCCAAGTCTGATCTATACAGTACTTCCGGTTTTGCTGACGACTGGCTGGAAGTTGGGATGGCGAGTTTACGTAACCTCGAGCTCTTGCGTCCCTCTTCCCTTTTTACTTTCCTTCTCTTCTCCTTTTTTTCTTTTTATCTCCTCGTTAAATTCTCATTGACCTTTGTTAACTGCGGGGAACATTAAATTTTTACATTGTTTCATACTATAGTCGCTTGTATAACCACGGTGGATTATCTTTTAATCTAAAATCTCTTTAAACAATATCGCAAGCTCCATCTTCTACTTATAAGAAAGTGTATGAATCATAGTAGTTCCAAATATATATCGGCCAGTTGCTCGAAAAATAGCGTGAAATGTTTCAGAATCTGTATAAATGTTATATTCCATATATATCGAAGACCAACGATACCGAGCGTGCTTAATGAAAACGTACTTTTAAAAAGGTTGACGCGCGTGCGGCCACCGCGTCACGTTGCCCGATTAACGGTATCTCTAAGCTCGACCATGGTGTATCGACTTGGACGAAGCGGCACTTTCGGGAACAAAATTTTGCATCAGAAGTCGGGGCCATATGGATTTAGGGCGGGCGGTAAGTTGGATCGACAGGCGCATTGTCGGTGCGATTAATCGAACGATAAGTTGGACCGTATACGAAGAGAGTGATTGACGCTACCACGATAAGGCTTGATGGCTCCGAGAGAGGGACAGTCCAATCGAGAAAATAAGAGAGACGCGGAAGGAGTGAACAAAAACCGTGAAAAAGGGATACTCTCGGCGAGGTTCTTAGCTTTGTCCCTGAAGAAAACCACCCCATGTGTTCCCGCTCTACCTTTTTCCTACCTTCCTTCCTCTTATCCCTTTACTCCTACGTTTAACAGAGTAAATCGTATCCACCCTCGTCGTGTTTCACAATTGTTTCGGACCACCTTGCGGCTCCCTTAAACGTGTTTCGATAGCGAAACCTGGTAGTTTCCCCTCGTTCTCTTTGAACCTCTGACGCTGTCGTTCGAAGGAAATTCAGGTTTCTACTTAATTTTAGGTCCGGCAATAGCCCGGGCTTTTGCTTAAATTTTATAAATATTATTTGGATGGAAGATTTGTAGTTTGTAGTAACTCCGAGATGATTGAATCGTGTATCGCGAGGAAGAAATAAAACAGCCTTTACTGCATTCGAGCACAATATTATACTGCTTCACGCTTCGATCTTCTCTACTTCTCTGGAACTAATCCATTTTTGGCCCTAGAAGGGTGAATCATCCCTTGTACCATGACATTTCGTTGAATTTCATCTCAACCGCTTAATGGATAACAGAACATTCATGGAACAGCAGCATATCGACAATTTCCTCCTTAAAATTATTGTTACATTCGATTGTGCTGTTATTGTATACTTTTGAGATATCTCACTGACGGTACGTTGACAAAGAGAAGCGATAATTTAGTTGAATAATTTAATAATTTAATTTATTAATTTACTACTTACTTCGATCGGGGGAGGAAAGAAAGGAGCAAAATGTCGATGGTTGACGAAAGGAAGATCCTGTCCTTGCTTGCGAAGAATGCAAGGTGTTATCATCCCCGTACTGTTTTGCAAGCATTCATGGTCAGTTAGCTGACGTTTGAACGAAAGTGCCGCTGCATAAATTGCCTGTACATCTCAATTCACCCCCCGGGATGGTGACCATTCTCTTACACGTCGTGCTCCCGAGTGACACTCTCCTGCCCCTCGATGGCTGACCTCCCTCCTGCGAACTCGCATTACCATCCCTTTGCACCCCCTCATCTGTTATAGCTCGATCCTCGTCCAACCTTTTGTGCGCTTGCTTGTTTAAATTCGGCCCCAAGAAAATTACCAAAATCGTTATGAAAATTTTCGACTGATCCGGGAATCTCAAAGCTAGTCTTCCTTTGACAAGAGATTAATCGAACGAATTGGCCCTATCCAAAGCGAAAGATTGCACGCTGTTTCTCCCCTCTCTGGAATATTAGATTCTTTTTGGATTTTACTTACAGGGTTTAACATACAGAAACAGTTCACGGAGTTTTCATTAATGAAATAGCTTTGGGTTAATCACATTTATTGTTCATATCGAAACAATCATCATAATCAAGCTTGTATCGTTCTCCCGAAATTTATATTATTCGTTGTATCAAAAGAGGAGGAGCTGAAACTTTCTTTAATTATCAAAGCCCAAGGAAAACTTCCATCGTCCCTTGGTCAAGACAAAACGACGAAGAAAATCGTACCGCAAGATGATTCTTTGATACATTTTTCAAAAAATGTTACTTGACAACTTCGTTTAGATCACCGACAATGAAGACGAATTTTCATACCAACTGATCCCTCGAAGTTAAAAAAAAAAAAAGATCGTGGCGGAAGATAGCTAGATATTGTTAACTGAAATTTCAACAGAAGCGTTGTTCTTTCTGGCGCGTATGTATGCGTGCGCGAGGATGCCCAAGAGGGGTGGCTGGATCGCTGGATGCGACTCAAACTCAGTGGGGGTAGAAGGAAAACTACCACCATCGGTGTCGACCAATCGCCGTGTTGAGTCAACGTCGTTCTATCGGCGCATGTGCATCCTCTCTGGTGGTGTCTTTGGTTTGGGTACCGCGCGCAAGGCCGCAGACCTATCACTTCTTTGGCGACAGCCGTCGGGGTAACATCCTTGTTCTCGTCCTAGTCCTCGTCCTTGCATTACCCCTCAACATCACGAGTACCAAAGTTCTCTCTCGGTCTTTTCAGTTTCAATTTCAAATTCGTTTCTCCTATTATCTCCTTGTTTCCTCCGTTCGTTTTCCTTTGCTCTTCTACATTTGTTCGTTTCTCGTCCTTTCTTTCCTTCTTTCGCTACGGGAATTTGTTTATCTTCGGTTGAAGGTCCCCGTTGACTCTGTTAAAATCATCCGTCGACGCGTCGTTTGGTTTGTTTTCGTCGCTAGTTTTCCAATTTTCTTCGGGGACGAATTGATTTTTGATTTTATTAAGATTTAAGATAAGTTCTTTCCTTTTCGAGTATTTTTTAAATTTTCTTTCACCGTTCGCAACTTGGGTGTCGATTCAGTGTCTTTAGTTTGGAAATTTGGAGGCTTCTTTCGAGTTTTGCCTCTGTCCTGAGTACTTCACATTTTTCGAGGTAACAAATTTTTTATTTCCTGCGAACCTTTTCTACGTTTGATAATTCTGTTACGTCGTGACTTTGGTTACTTCAACTGCGTATAGTACGTATTATATTTTTATCTCGGAGAAATAGAATTTCTCTCAAATGTTTATCTTCTTATTTTTCCGAATCCTGGAAATCATAAATTTCGAAGGAATCGTTTCCTCGTTTTCAAACACAGAGAAATGTAACTTCGCTCGAGGAAGTTTGCCCACGTTTACTCAACGTTTATTTCGAAAATAATTTACGTCTGTATTGCTTTTAATCGGTAATCGTAGGGCTGTCGCGACAGGAAAACATCTCCCGTGCCTTAAAGTGCCGTCCAAATTCGACCTGGTGACAATAAGCTAACGCTTTCATTTCACCTTGTTCTTTTCTTCTTTCTTTTTGTGGAAAAGGCCGTCCACGCTGCTCTCGTGACTCGTACAGATGACTATCTCGACTGGTCAGAGCCTTACTGAAACTGTGATCTTTTTAACCGGTCAAACTCACCGTTCGCAGAGTTTCGATCGAAAAATTTCGTTTCACCTTTCGAGCTTACTTTTACGAATTGGCTTCGTGCCCGTTGTGCGCGAACCAGTTGCCTTAATTCGAGTTTAAGGGTCATTGAAACTTTATCCCTATCCCGACATTCTCCTCCCCTATTCTCCCTCGGATTTTTAACGAAATTTCGACGAAAACCTCGTCCGTCCTCTCCTGTGCCTTTTGAACTTCACAAAACTTCTCTCTCTCTGTTCTTTTTATTGCGAAATTGAAACTAGTGTCAAACACACGCTCTTACACATACACACACACACACACACATACACACACACCGATACAATCGTCGCAAAGAAGGAGCAAAACGGTGAGAAAGGAAATTTCTGAAGTTTTTTGAACTGCTTTGTGCCGTTTCGTACGAAAATCCAGCGACAAACAGAAGAAACTCTGTAATCCAAATGGAAATCGAGACAAACGAGTGCAACATGAGTTTCAACCGGTGAGTAAAAATCGCATGCGTGTACACGTGTTGTTGATATTTTGTAATACGTATCTTACGCTAGTATTGGTCATTGTATTTCACTTGATCTCTTTTCTGTGCGTCGGTTAGTTCTGTTAACTCTAGGATAAATATTGGTTCACCGAACTTTCATTCTGTTTCAAATATGAATTTTCTGTTTCTATGAATATTGGCTTATTGGGCTTGTTAATCGAGTAACAAGCTTTATTCATTAGGAATATTTCGATTGAAAAATTTGAAATCGATTCTTCAAAAGTTTGATAAACATTTCTACGTTGGAGAAATGTCGTGACAGGCATTCGAATGGAAGCGTTAGTCGCCAATTAAAAGAAAAAAAAAAAAAAAAAAAGAAAAAGAAAAAAGTGCTCCAATTTCAGTTAAAGAGATATTTACGCATGCAAAGGTTGCATTAAAACGAACAAGACAATTTTAGGAGCGTGTTAAAAGTTTTATTATATGTACAATAGTCGCAACATCGATCAGAAATTCCGCGAAACTTATCTCTGTCTCGAATAATCTTAGCAAACTTTATTCGTTCGTGATATAAAAAAAAAAAAAAAAAAAAAAAAAAAACGGGAAGAAAAAAATGATAAGTTTCCTGGACAAGCGAACAAACGAGACTCTTTCATCCGAACAAAGCAATTGATTGCCGTGAAACAATCAAGATAGGGGACTCAATTATCGAGAGGGATGAATCGCAACAGACGATCTCGAAAGTCTCGAAATCAGATAGTATAATGCGAGGGTCAACTTTCCTCCCTTCGTCGAAGTCGTCGAACAGGGAGGGGGTGGTAATGGTCAGAATAGAGGGGTTTCCAAGAGTATATTTTTTAGGCCACAATTAAATCGTTCTTCCGGATAAATCTAAATAGTGGGTTTCCCGTCAACCGAACCCCATGCTTTTGTGACCAATTAGTGGCTTGGCGAATCGCAATTATGCCACGTATTGTGTTTCACGTGGCACCCCAGGGGGTTGAAAAGTATAAGTCGCTGAAATTTGGGATTCACGGGGTAGTTATTAACCGTGATAATGCATTAACTCGATGATTACTCTATGATCGATCTCCTTGCGATATAAGGTTTAATATTAACGTTATAATACAAGATTTTTCTAATTTAATGGTACCGAAGTTTCTATCGTTTAATTTTCAAAGTTCCTGTATGTTATTTCAAACGCAACTTAGGTACCAAATTTCTCCACTTAATCGATATTTTTAATAGAGGATGACAAAGATTTTCACAGGAAATTTTATAGAAATATCTATCTTTCTGAACAGTATCGTACCAATGTCAAAGAATATTTAAGTATTTCCCAATATATTCGTCGTACTTTGTTCGTTTTCCTTGAAACAAGCTTATCAAAGCACCAAATACCTCGGGTTCGACCGAACCAGCCCAGAATCTAGCCTTCCGAAGATTCCAACTGATCGTTTCCATACCGCAGAAACGGCCACTTCCTATCTCTGCTCCTCACGAGTGCCCGACGAAAACAGAGAATTTGTTCCAGCTCGCACGTTGTTCGAATTTTCCACGGCTGGTTTACGGGGGTGTGTTACTGGGGCAATAGTGCGCAGAAGCTCCGAGCATACCCGGTGTGAATTCACTAGCACTCTCCTGTCGTCTCCTTTCCCCCCACCCAGGCCTTATTTACTTCCCCTCGTCCCTACCCCCCTCTCCTATGGCTCGAGGGGTGGTTTCCCAACAATCCTCTCGGTCACATTCGAGTCCCAGCCGAGACCGCGACGCATTCAGTTTCCGATAGCCGGTCTAACGACACAACGTGTTAGCTCTGCTCGTCGTTCCATCGAATAATTCGGACCACGCGCGTGTCTTTTAATCGGTTCGTTCGATTTGGCCGGTGGTTCGCGATGACTCGTTCATTCGTCGGTCGATCGTCGACGTTGAAACGTTGTGCCGGGTTTTGTGAACGCTTTTCGCTCCAGATGGATCCTCGACTTTGACGCGACCGAGTGACGAAATACGTAGCGCGTTGTTGTCTGCGTTCGAAAGCGAGTGGACAACGCGATGCTTCGAGGGTGTTTACAGCCGCGTGTGATGGTGCAGATGGTGCGACTGATGTTGAACCTTACATACAGGGAGGCTTCTGGCTTCTCTATTGGTCACGTTTATTTAGCTAGCTTTGCATTTATTTCGAGGATGATATTGGAACATTATTTTTGAAATTTAATTTAACGTGATATTTTTGTGGGAAGTTCGTGCCAATATGGACACCAGTTCGAACACCAGTTTCGTGAGTGTTGTATAAGAATGTACATATAGGTTAGTTGGAATTTTCCCAAGCTTTCACTTACTTTTATCTACTTGCTTTTCTTTGGATTTATTTTTAAGTTTGATTTAACAAATTTATTCTTGCAGTAAATTAATTTTTATTTCTTGTATTTTCATACTTATATTACGCCATGTATTATCATGTATACGAAATAACCCGCGATTAGAGTAAATAGATTCGGACATTAAGAGGTTAAATGAGAATCTCGAGTATACGCGAACCCTTTACGAGGTAGCCTAAATATATCGCGTGTAATTTCTATTCATGAAGGAATAAAACACTTTACTTACTAGTTTAGGAATATTTTAAGCACGAAATATCACTATATAATAATAAAATAGTTCAATTACGATACAGGAATTTAAGAGGATCTTACATCATAGATACACTATTAGGGATTAATGATAATTGTTTCGAGGTACGTCTTTATTATCCATTGAATGATTTATTAATGGGAACCTCGATCGAACGATAAGCTTTCTATTTGCAATTCGTAACTGGGACAAGCCATATCTCTTTTTCAGTTGAAAATAGGAAAAAGTGAGGGGAAAAAAAAGTTGAATGGTTTAACGAGGTCTAACTTTCTATAATCGTACCTTTTTCGCTAGTCCAGCGGTGCAGCTGCAAAGCGCAATTGCATTCGTCACTCTAACAGAACCATGCCACTTTTTGCATAAATCGATTGCCTTTATCATCCGATGTTTCAAATTCTTCTTCCCAACTTTTCTTTTCTTTTTAAAAAGAAGGCAGAGATAAAAAGCGGGACATCGATTATCAGATCCTTTTACAAATGAAATATTTTATTATTTCTTTTAAAAACACGTTAATCCAATAAAATACATGATATTATTAAAATACGTCGAAGATAGAGGAATTAGAAAGACCGAAGTTGATTGATGGTACGGTACTGTTTGTTGCATCGTTCATTGTTCGTCATACTTGTATACGAAGACGCATAGGCATATAGTTCGTGCGTTATGTGCTGGTATAGCTTCATGCTGATCACATGGTATGAAACGTATTCAATCTTGCGGAAGAACATTGTCAAAAAGGATAGATAACGAAAGTTCCGTAGTTGCAACATCTCATAAAGCATTTAGCTTTTTGCACTTTTTCTAGATTACATAATTACATTTCTTAATTACATCTATGCAACATTAAGTTATTTTGAAATATGTATGTATACCCTTTGTAACGAAAGTTAACGCGTCGATTACATTTTAGATCTTGTTTTACTATTTTACTTCTTTTTTGCTATATTCAAAGCCTATCCCAGTTACAATTACCTACTCCCACTTGAATGCATAGATTAAATTTAAAAGATGAATATGTAATGCTTGATAGAGTCCAAGGTAGTGGATTAAAATTTGGGTACATAGTTATATAGAAGAGATATTAATGATCTTCAGATACGTCGTTAAGGTCAACATTCTTCCAGGCATCGAAGATATTCGTAAAGATACTTTTGCTATTTTTTATCTTGGTGTAGATTAGGTTGAATTAGGTTTATCTACGGATGATATTATAGTATGTTAGTGTTGCGATAGGTTCATACGTCTCGTCTTTCGATTTGGAACCACACGGAGATAAGAAAGGAACTCGGCTTAGCTATGCGAGAGCTACGAATATACATACGTATACGTATAATATCATCATGTCCGTACATAAAGGTAATCCGAACCTAACTCACATTAAGATAAAAAGTAGCAAAAGTATGAATACCTGGGAAACTAAAGCCGAGTCGCGGTTATACGTATAGAAGAAAAGTTGTTTGAATCATGCTCTCGATAATCATATTTGAAAATCATTGGAATGGGCGAGGAGTAGGCTCTTCTATATAATTATCCCAGATGTAAGTTATTACGTATTTTTATCACCAAACGCAGTCTACTGTTTGATTAGAATCGACCGAATAGGTTTGCTTACTAATTACGCAAACAAATTCTATAAACGTTTCCGGCACGGTATCGAAACAATCTCAGTGAATGTTTGTTCCGGATTATCAGACTCGTAAATAATCGGTTCTCTGTTGGAAAAAACGCGCGTTGTAATTTAACACAAAACGAGACAATCTTTCCATTTGCATGCCTTGTAAAGAGTTCCCCGTTTTTTGATCGTCCGCTTTATCCAAGTCGATCGTTGATCGAGACTTCGTTAGGACGATGACAGCGATAAATACGCGAGTGACGTACACGAATCGAACGATGATTATATTTAACAGGCGGCTGTCATCGCGGGAATTGAATCGAATATTACAAAGATCCGCCCGATAGAGATCGAATTGCTCTTTTACCCCTCCTCTCTCTCTCTTTTTTCCTTTTCTATCGTTTTAGCGAGCGTGCCAGAATTTCCAGGTGGTTTTTCACGATAGTGTGAGAGAGGGGGGGGGGGAGATAAAGAGGACACAGCGGAGAATAGACGTGAATCCGTGCTGCAGCTTCGCAGGGATAGTTAATTATCTTTATACGAGGAGCCTGCACCGGAAACGAAGACAGTGAACGTCCACGTCAGCCGACATTCCACGATCCTGGGTATCAGAGGAGTAGCCCAATTTCCAATTAGATACCTTGGATGCTGTGTAGTTGCTACTGCTGCGCCATTCGCGAAATTCAGTCGCACCGATCGTCGAGGCAGATAATCGGGATTCTTGATCATCCGTGACACATGGATGCCTCGTGGCTGGGAACCTTCACGTGCTTTGGTTGGCAAGGGAAACTACACAAAAATTTATTCGTAATAACTAATAATTATCTACTCTACCTGACTGACTCCTTAATAGCATTTCTAACTGTAACATTGCGAAGCGTTAGTCTTGGAAGGGTTAATGGGTAAAATTGCCTACATATAGAATCGAATTTAAGCGAAAGGGTTGAACTTCCCTTTGAGGGAGCGAAAGGACAATGAAGTTGAATATTCGCTGTTAACGTAACGAAGTTAAATTGATACGTAATGCGGCGATTAAAGTATATGCCACGTTGCATTTGAATTGCTGCAAACTGAGAGTAAATTTCGCTTTGATCGCGTTCATTTATACGAATACATCTGTAAATAAGTAAAAAAATGTTAATCTTGACTAAATACCGAAATGTGCTTTTTTTGAGCGTCAATCAAACGTGTAACTCATTACTGTGTGTTATTTGCAAACATCATCTAACCATTTTTTAAATATTAAGCAAGATTTGGACAACGTTTATTTGAAATTCGGGAAATAACTGGAATCATTCGTATTCGGAACAATTTAGTTATTTATATTTTCGCGAGTTTATTTTAATTCATTTTTCTTTCTGTTCGTATTTTTAACGATTGTAAGTACCTGCCGCTTTGCCTAAAGTTAAGCTTCCATTCGACGTTAGAAAGAGGAAATGAAAAAAATGAAAGTAAGAGGTCGATGAGAATTTTACCCGACGAAAGAGTTGGGGAGAGAAAGAAGTTAGTCCAACCGTTTCAAAGACGTCTGAAAGTTTCTAAAAAAAAAAGAAAGAAAAAAAAAAAAAGAAACAGCAGAGCGTCGGTTTTCCCCGGAGTGTAAGTTAATAAGTCATTCGAACAGCTCGTAACAGAGTTGGTAGTTACGGTCGAGGTCGTTCTTTACCAACTCCTGACGGGACGTGCAAAGGAAAACTATGCCATTGGACATTGTTGCGGAATCAATATTTGCTCAGATGAAATTGTCTCGATATCGTGCTGATGGATTATTTGTAGAAGTACAACGCCTCTATTAGTAAAATACAGCAAGAAATAAAATAAACTTTAAAAGTATATCGGTATGTGAATTTCGAGTTACAGACACATAATTGAAATATAGAAATCTCTCCTACGTTCAGTCAAAATCGCTGTAGAAATTTTCCAAACGCCTCGAGAAGCTTCCGAAACAATTTCGGAGTTGAACAAGAATCTTGCATAAATTGATTCGATGTCAGTGTGCCGCTGGTCGCGTCACGAAACGTTGCGACGAGTTGGTTCGTGACAAAGGGTGCCGAGGACGCGATAAAAGGGGATGGTCTGAACCACGTGGCTCGATAGGCGACACGAGGGTGGCAATGGGTGGGATAGCTTTGGAAAAAGACGAAGCTCACGAAGTGACGATGGAGTTAAAAAAGCTGACGATGCTTGGTTCCGACGCTCGAAGATGAGCGAAAATAGAGCGTTGCAAGTAGAACGCGGCGTCGATCGAAAGTAAATGGCCGTAAGTGGTTGCGCAATCTCGATGGTTTTTGATCGAGGAGAAAAGCGAAACAATCTTCCTTGTTTCTTCCGCGAACTTCCGCGGGTGGCGGAACTGCACTTTCCGTTACTCGGTTTTGCGCTTCGTGTCGCGACATCGTTTCTCGTTCCTTGGTTTCGCATCGATATTGCTTTTCACGTGCTTGGAGGTCCGCTTTGATAGATGCCTAATAGATTCAGAGCTTTTCATTGTGGAAATTATTCTACGAATTTTGGTAGAGGTTTTACTCGATTTTTTCGGCTGATCGAACGTTAGTATTATTAAATCCATCGATGGTGGATACAGGGAATAAATTCTACGAAATAAATTGTCGTGTTTTTGTATCGATAGAGATAGAAATTAACGAAGTTTCGCAGATTATGCACATCGTTATGCCAGCTATGAGAATCAAAGGCTTATACATCGCTGTATCCCCCATGGATCCCAGCCAATACGCGTACAGGCGAGGCGAGTGAATTCGGCTAAGAGCACTTCACTGAAGTTCCCCGTGCTAGTTAGTGCTAAACAGAGGGAGAACATTGACTCTATATTGGTTTTTGATCCACCCGAAATTAGTAGCAATTCCCATTTAACCGTGCCGATCGATATATACTTATCAATCTTATTCTTATTCGATCTTATCGCTCTGTTCTACTCGCAAAAGATTCGTGTAAATCCGTATTTATCGAACAAATCCACTTATGTTCTAAACTCGTCGATACAAAAATACACCACGCAAACGATCGAAAAATTACATGGAAATCCAAACTTACTGTCGTCCACGTTCATCGATTAACTAACTGGTCATCGTTCCGAAATATATGAACGTATCCTGTTAGTCGCTTCGAATAAAGTCAATGAACAAAAGTCGGGCTTAAACAAGCGAAGTTAAGCGAAAGATTATTTTTCATGCTCGTTGTATCAACAGCAGGGTACCACGTGATTGGCACGTATGCCCAGGATCCATTAAGAGAACCGAAAACCTGATTACCGAATCTTGTAGAGCGTGCATAATCGTGTCTTCGTTACCTCGTAGCAATCGACGGACCCTCAATTAGTTGCCGTCAGGCGTCATCACCGTGGAAAGACACTGACGTCTAAATTTAGAGACTGCGATCGATCCACTTTCGGTTAACACGCGGATCGTATTGCTTCCTATTTATTTTCTCCTTGTTTTCCCTTCCCTCTTGATTGTTGTCAGCCTCGTCGATACCCATAGCCACCCATATCGAGCTTATGAGCGTTCTGCGCTAACGGACTCGTTTCGTGATCCGCAAGCAAGTCGTTGCTCTGATTGATTTACAATTTTATCGGAGTTTCATTATTATCATTGCACATAGCATTGGAATCTTTGCTAATTCCTAATAAATCACTAGTTTTTCTGTTTACTTACAGACGAAAATTCCACTGACCTACTCCCTAAACGGCGAAACGACGCGTTTCAGCCTATGAGGAATTTTCTGCAAGCTGGCTGTAAAATATTCATTCGTAAGGTCGTTGGGGTAGAACCGTGACCGTTTCACACGGTCTACTTAAAAGTCTTGAAGCTCGCTTGGTAGAATTTTTGGGTTATATACCAACGCTAAAAGTGTGCAACACAATATGCAGAAAGTTTGGAAGCTTCAAAAGTAGATATTCGCGTGATATATGTGTGTATTACTGTGTTACAGATTTTTAGAGCGTGCAAGATTCCTTTTTGTATCTAATGTACAAAGAAATTCAGACATACGTGAAATAACATGCGTAATAGCTTTTGATACGAAGGTCGAAACGTTCAAAGAACGATTCGAACGACGTCGGAGCGCATCGCAGTCGCATAGTTGCACTCATACGCTTGACCTAATTACAGGTAATGAGGTCATTCCTCTAAATACATTCCATGGAAATTGAAAAGTGACGTATCGCGGTCGAGCGAGTAACTTTGTAAACGACGAATCAGATCTGTCGCAAAATTTCGATTATTTCATACAGATGTATCGTTCGAGCTCTCTTCCCTTTTGAGTCAAAAAACGTTCGATCGAGAAAGAACGAGATTTTTAAATAATTCAGAGACCAATTTTTACCGATTTGAGAAACATTCGGCGAAATATCTTGCCTGTTCTTACTTACGACTCTCATGAATACCGAACGACTGAACTCGTTTAAAGATAACGTTAAACGAAATTATTAGTCGAGCAATTGTACAGTATCATTGCATACATTACTAGGTGGCTGTTTTAAAGCGAACTCGAGACAAAGTTTCGTGCAGACTTGCACGATTATCAAAGCAGATTCGTTGCTGGCGTACTACCAACAGTTTATTCATCGCACGAATCATTTTTAACCACCCACTTCTAAATTATAACAACTACCACTTTGTTTATTTTTTAGAATCTTCAACAACGTTTATTCATTTACGTTCAGTAATAATAACTTCGATACAATTCATCCTCTAGTTTATCTGGAAAATGATCTTACGGTAGATTTTGCGTTATTGAATTTAGTTAGTTGTTCCTTTCTTTTTAATATAAATGCGTAAAATTATTCAGTCATTCTTTAGTGAATTTTTAACACGAACTCGGAGTTGAATTCCTTGGCGATAATTTGATTCCATTTACAACGGTTAACGAACTAGAGAAGTAGCTATAAAACAAGATCATGTTCCGAGTACTGAGATACCGTTGAATAAAGAGGCGCTGAGAATTATAATATTTCCTTGAAAATGTTTTCTATTTTTAATGTTAATTGCAGCCGTTGTCGTGAATTTGAACACGACGTCCTTCTTTTTGCTTACATTAAAACTAATCGTATCTAACTATATGAAAACGCGTAAAAATCGAAAACGATAAAATTGAACGAAAGCAGAGGTCCGAGATAGTGACACGGACGAATGTGAAAATAATGTAACGAAATGGAAGAAAAATAAGGATAGAATAAAAGTGGGAGAATAGGGAAGAGCTAGAGAAATAAAAATACCGATGAGAGATTTGCATGCGAAAGAGTCATATAGAAATTGGAAAGAAAACGTAGAGCCAAAAATGGTTGGTAATAAAACGGCAATAGTAGTGACAAAGAAGAAACCAGCAAGCAGAAAAGCGAGGATAATAAGAGGAGATAAAGCATGAAAGAGAAACGAATCAAAAAGTGAAAAAGGAATGAGAGCACCGTTGAAAGCCGATAAAGAGATAACAAAGAAAGCGCTGCGCCGAGAATAGTAGAAAACGAGACACCGGAGAGACAATAACGTCAACGATCTAACTAAAACCGAGGGAAAAGGTAGAGGAAGAAATAAAGATAAGAAACAAAGGAGCAAATAAGAAAGCAAAGAAAAAGAAACGAAATAAGACGGCAAGAACGGAAAATTAGATTCGCGGGAAAGGGGAAAGGAATAACGAAACGGGAAAGAAGAGAAAGAATGTATAAAAGTTGTACAGTGATGGGTGTAAAGATAGAAATACGGTAATCGAGGAGGAAAAGAGTAAACAAGAGAGGCCGATGTACAGTAGCGAAGTAAGGAAAATGGAGAAGAGAAAATGAAAAGAGAGAGGGAGGCGAGGGTCGAGGGGATGGACTCGTAAGAAGGGATGGTCTGGGGTGGTTGTGCTTGAGTTTGACACAGTCAGAGACCGGCGTTGCCTGGCAACCTCTAAGGGTGGAAGTTCACATTGGCGTAGGGTGTACTTGCAACGAATTTATGCGCATGGACCACCCCCCTGCTCTGCCATCGAGACGGATATAAAAAAAAGGAGTCGAGTAAACGAACGAAACAGCCTATAATTGGCGGCCTCTGCTCGTTTAGATCCTGATAATATACCGTGTGTCGTGATAGTCTACGGACAATGCATTATTCTTTTAAAAATTCTCGATTCACAGTTGTAAATAGAATATCGTAATTTCTCGTTTTTTTTTTTTCTTTTATAACCTTTGAATCTTTGAGATTTTCGTATCTTACGTCTAGGGTGGACTTTAGGAAGATTTTTAGAAAAATGTCCTCTTCTTAGGAAGTTGATGCGATCAATGTAGGAAATCGATAGCTTTATCTTTATTCTTCCATGAAAATGATATCGGAATATACAGAATGTCCCTTCTTGCTATTAAATTCCTAGATCTATTAGTTTTTGTTAGTAGAGTTCTCGGTCTGCAGGAAGTAGCCTTACGTTCCCTCTTGGGCCCAACTATTTCATCATGAACGGAACTTCGTAATTAATCAACTTTCCAATTAACATAACCAAGGCTGTCGACGGTCTTTTCATTCTCGTGTGAAATATTTTTCACAGGGGCACAGAAATTTTCTTTCAGTCGAGAATGCAATTTTCAACAAAATGGAATTTTACATTACGAAATTTCCATTAAAATATTGAGACGTAAAATGTAGCCAACTTTTATTCATCTTTTAATCTATTTATTTCAACGTTTCTGACAATTAAATTGGACGATTAAAAGGATTCTCAGCAAGGAGCGTAAAGTATCGAAGTCTGTTTCATCAATGTGATTTATTCGACAAATGTACGGGGATTATTGGTAATTTGTTGATGCAAACAGAGCATGACGGGTGGTATTTCTCTCCATGGGGAGTAGATGAGAAAGATTCGTATCCTCGGATCGATTTAATTAGCCCGGAGCCGGTGACAATTTATTTTTATTAGCCGAATACCGTGACGTGGGGTGGGTTCTACGCCCGTGCTGGATCCCACGCTGCACCCTGTGGCAAATTCTATGGCAAATGTACCATACCTCGGTAGATCAATATATAGACAGAAGTCCCACGGTTGCTTCCTCTTTCATACGATAGCGGGACATTTTTAATCCGTTGCTATGTTAGGTTTCCCAGAAAACCGATACAAAACGATGGAACGCAGAGCTTAAAAAATTCAGCAATCAGTTGCAAAAGATACTTTTCGATATTCGTAAATATGAATACTCTTTCCATCACTGGACATCGTCGAATGTAAATAGGTAATTAAACGGTAATATCCCAGTCAAGAGTTATTTTATTTTTATCGCAATTTTATATATTTAGCTGTTTCATTTCCAATAGAAATAAATAGTGTATTTAACGATTTCTTGAAGCAATTATAAAGCGAAGTATTAAATTGCTCTTCGTAAATCGATCTAGTTGTACATCCAAATAGTTTCATCATTCGCGATTATTACGTTGGAACTCTTCGACGTAAAAAGGGGAAATTACCGAGAGAGAGAGAGAGAGAGAGAGAGAGAGAGAGAGAATATTCGCGTACAACAAGCAAGAACTATCCGTTGTTTTATGATAATGTGCAATTACGCGAATGGTTAGAACGGTGACCCGCGAGCAAGCACAATGCTCGCCCTCTTGCAACTTGTTGCACTTGATTCAGTAAACTAGAAATCGCATATTCCCGTAGTACTTTATGTTCTTCGTAATACCGTGAATCGTTCGACGATCAAGCGCTGCATGTTTCTTGTTTAATACTAGCTCCAGTAATTGCGAAGAAACACGACAGACGTGCATCTATCAGATCCTTACTGTGCTTGTTACTTTATGTTTCAACGTTAAAACTGTATCATTAAAACCCGACAGAATGACGAATTCTTTTCATTTTACAATTGAATTGAAATTGTAACCGATGTAAGAAGATTTCCAACAGGGCTAAATATTGCATTTCTGTTTATTTCAAGCGAACGACTTGCGTCGTTTATCGTTTGAATAATTTTGTATTGGTGTTAGTCTTGCCTAAATTGTTCTAAACGTTGTTAATCGCTGCAACAGGTTATGTATTCGAAAAAAAAAGAAAGAGAAAAAAGCGGAAGATAGAAATCATGCTAACTAATCGACTTTATTTTTGTGTTTCAGTCGTGTGATTCCGGTGGTTTTCGTGCACACAGATCATCCCAGGCAGCCGCAATGGCCACCCTATCCTTGCGTATCTCCATCCCGGAGAAAAACGCCACGAAGATGATGCAATTCGACCCGAGCACATCCATTTACGACGCTTGCCGTATTATCAGAGAGAAACTCGCTGAAGCGGGTAACATGGGCCAACGTAAGCTCCTACTTGCGCCTGCAATATCCTATGATGCTGTACTAACGAACAAACGAATTTGCATTTATCTCTTCCCTTCTGTCCCCTTTATTTTTTCGACGATATTCTTTACGTATGAATGTTAGCGTTAACGACAAAATTACTGACTAAGAAAAACGATTTTATCAAGTTAGTCGCGTTGAAGTTAGTCGCTGTCTCGGTCACTTGTCGCGAGAAACTGCTCCTACAACTCTCAAACTTTGCCAAAAAATAAAATACCTATAACCCGCTAAACCGCCAACTTCTTAATCTCTATTAGCCAGTTCGAGACACAAACCCACGAAAATCCTTCCGGAATCCTTAGCAAATAGTCGAGCAACTGTTCTAAATAGAAACAAAGGAAAACTCAATAACGAAGAGAAAAAAAAGCTCGTCTAAGAGCTAACGAGCCCAGGAGAATTCCATGCATAACCGTGTAGCACGATGATAATGACCGCGCGTTTTCCTCTTGCATCGACAGCGAAGGACTACGGATTATTCCTTGCCGACGAGGACGTGAAGAAGGGGGTTTGGCTAGAGCCGGGCCGGAATCTCGATTATTACATTCTGAGGAACGGCGATCTTCTCGAGTACCGGCGTAAACTGCGGACCCTTCGAGTGCGCATGTTGGATGGAACGCTGAAGACGTTGTTGGTGGATGACAGTCAGCCCGTCGCCAATCTCATGGTAGTAATTTGTACGAAGATAGGCATCACGAACCACGATGAGTACTCGTTGGTGCGCGAGCTGGCCGACGAGGAGACTGAGAATCAGAAGCCGGGCAATTTCGGCACCCTCACGCTCAAGAGAAGAAAAGAGGAGAAAGGCGAGCGGGACGCGAAGATGGATCAGTTAAGGAAGAAGCTTAAAACCGACGACGAAGGTGAGCAGCGAGCCTTGATCTAACCGCGATAAAAATTCCGACTTATTAAACTTACGGAAACGAGGAATTTAATGTTTGTGGAGAAACGCGTGGAAAGAAAAAGTGTTGTACGTTCGAGCTGGTATTTCGTTGTTATCAGTGTCTTTTTTAATAGTAGAACCTTTTTCATCCTACTTTAGTGGTGATATAGACGTGCAACCCTAGTTTGATCCTCGCATACGTTTGAAAAATATAATCTTCACGTAAAGAGAATTAAGGCTAAAGATATATATATTTTTTCTTTCTTTTTTTTTTTGTAAAGATTTTCAATCAATCATCTGCGTACAAATTATAGATTTTCATGGCGTGATGAAATGTCATTTTGTTCTTCCAGTAAACTGGATAGATCCCAGTAAAACTTTACGAGAGCAAGGAATAGACGAGTCAGAAACGGTGCTGCTGCGGAGAAAGTTTTTCTTCTCGGATCAAAATATCGACAGTCGAGATCCGGTGCAATTATCTCTTTTGTACGTTCAAGCAAGAGACGCAATTCTAGATGGCACGCATCCGGTTACTCAGGAAAAAGCTTGTATTTTCGCTGGAATACAATGCCAGATTCAGTTCGGTGATCACAAGGAAGACAAGCACAAGCCAGGCTTTCTCGAGTAAGCTTTTTCAGATAAGAAATATTGATTTCTTCCGTTTCTACTTATTGCGATATTTTTAACAATAACTATACAAGAAATCTGATGCAATTAGGATAAGAACATCGGTACAGTAAACAACGCGAAAAGATTCAGAATTGCAAAGATGAATTTTTCTTTTTCTTCCTTTAAATAAATGACAATGTTTTTGAGCATTTTTTGTTCAGTCTTTGAACGACGATACTTGAAGAAATAATATCTCGCGCCTGTTCAACAATCTGTTACTTCATTCGTGTAAAAGGTTACAAAAACTCTGTAAAAGATCCTTCGAAATAATACCTAATCAAGATTTTTCAATCTGATCCCGTAGCCTCAAGGAATTTTTACCGCAGTCCTACTTGAAGGTGAAGGGTATCGAGAAGAAAATTTTTGCAGAGCACAAGAAGCACATCGGTCTGTCAGAACTGGACGCCAAAGTGTTGTATACGAAAACGGCAAGATCTTTGAGTACTTACGGCGTCACGTTCTTCTTAGTAAAAGAGAAAATGAAGGGAAAGAACAAGTTGGTGCCTCGTTTGCTCGGCGTCACCAAAGACTCCGTCTTGCGACTCGATGAAAAAACGAAAGAAATCTTAAAAACCTGGCCGTTGACTACCGTCCGACGTTGGGGAGCCTCTCCGAACACGTTTACGCTCGACTTTGGCGATTATTCTGACCAATATTACAGCGTACAGACTACAGAAGCGGAACAGATACTTCAGCTAATCTCTGGCTATATCGATATCATTCTTAAGAAGCAAAAAGCTAAAGATCACTTTGGTATCGAAGGAGACGAAGGCTCAACGATGGTTGAAGATAGTGTATCGCCATTGAAGTAAGTATTACCACATACGTATTCATTTTTAGTACAAGTATTAATTCCGTTAAGTGAAACGACGATGGATTGTTTATTAGGGCGATTATCGAAGCTGACAGGTCAAGACTCACTTTGCCAATCTCGATTATCCAGTATCGCTTATTGGATATCGACTTTTCGTTGCGAAAACAGCCGCGGCGGTTTCTTTTTTGTGTCTTCTTCTTTTTTTTTTTTTTTTTTTTTTTTTTTATCGTGGATGACAAAGTGATATTATGGAAGAGTTCTTGAACAAAAGGCAAAGAAGTTATATAGAAGCGAAAAATAGAGAGAAATATTTGAAGTAAATTTCCTGACTACGTGCGTTGGATGTGTATTGTTCCCAGTAAACACACGGTTTGTTTTTACAGAGCAACGATCATGCAACACGAAACGAGCAACGTCGGCAAAGGAAACGTGGAAGCTGTGTCAGTTGCCATACCTGCGGTCATGAGAACCGGTGCAGACGGTAAGAATTTTCAGAAATTTGTCCTAATTTCGTGAACCTTGAAATCAGTGTCTTGTATCGTCCCTAAACTTTAAAAAATATTAATACGCAATTCTGTTTTATCGAAGAAGCTGAGAGAAAAATATGTATTAAGATTTTATAAATAATTTCCAACGAATTAGAAACAAGACACTGTATTTTGGCGTGGTTATCCAACGATTTATACGATGCCAAATAATAATATCGTGCCTTGCGCGCTGGCCTAAGAAACGCGCCTGAATTTTGCTCCAAAGAAAATTATTTCTATTTAAAGTCAGTTGGTTATTTGGAAGCTGTAAAGAAGTAAATTTTATCGTACTATTTATTCAGCTATTTTCTATACATAAATAGATAGACCAATTATCGAAAAATGTACACATGTCGTGTGGCTTCGATTAAACTCTGTCCTCCCAACTGTCCCAAACTGTCAAAGCGGTGAGAAAAGATGCAGAAGCTGTAAAGGTCTTTGCACGATTGCCTCCTCGGTCTTTTACGATAATTTTGTATATATCTATACATTTTTCTATTTTTATTTAGTCATTCGTTATTCTTTGGATGATTTCCGTTTTGTATAATTGTTTTGTACATATCTATACATTTTCCAAAAGTGGCATTTTCATTTTTTTAAATCTTGGACCCTTTATTTTGTATGTACTAAACGAAATATTTGACGCTTATTCGTGAGAAATGCTCTTGCTTCGCAATTCATGGAGCAGATCTGTTTGCGTATTCAAGCTTCCCTATCGGACGATCAATCGATCCCGTGGATCGATCTCTGTAAATATCATTCGGATAGTTGCATGATACGGTTTGTAGGGGCTCGACCATATGGGACCGGGCACATGGGCGGTGCTCAATACACGACTGTCAGCGGCCAGGTGAACATCGCTCACGCTCCACCGATGGTAAGATTTATCAAAGGCATAAGCTCCTGCTCACGTTGAATTTTCAATGTTCCCTGACCGAAATTAAAATATATTCAAGATTATTTTTGTCCATATCTCTCTATATAAATTTTCCTCTAGAATAACACTGATTATTCTCTTGAGCGAGAGCTGTTGAACTGCTTTGTTATGGCATTAGTTAGTAGTACCATTATTGTATGGATCGCAGCGAATATCAACGGTATATTTAAGATCAGCATCAATGTAATAAAACAATTTCGTTGCATACCGAAACAATTCCGTAAAACTAATTGACGGTTAAATTTGTTTTCATGCTAGGCGCCTTCTATTGCGGACACAGAGTAGGTACTCGATGATAAAACTTTTTGTTATATATCATTGGCATTTAAGTAAATTTCTGTTACGTTATTCCAATTCTTAATTTCATTAAGTTTGATTTTCGTGACTAAAATATATTAAACTTCACCGAAATATAAAAGTACTTGGATGGAATTTACCTAGTCTATTGGTGAATTCTGTATCGTAAGAATTTGTATTAAGCATATGCATTCTTTATTTGTACACCCGTCGTTGAGGAACGATTATTTAGTAGTAATCAATTTGAATGGGCAATTTGAAGGCGTGGAAAGATCCGCTGAGAGGACGGAGCGCCTTCAAATCACCTCGATCACGATACGTCGGTACAACACGCATCCGTTCGTTTATCCATCGACCGATTCTTAAGTTAATGTAAGTCTAACCGCAACCAGGTGCAACAAACCAAGGTCACATCCGTCCTGTCCGAACCACAACGTGCCTTACTGTCGACTATCACCGCTGGTCACGAGGTGATCCACATCGCGGAGACCGAGCTGTCCTGCAAGGCTCAGCTTCCAGAACTGGGCAACGATCCGGCCTCGTTGAAATGGATCGAACAGACGATCGATACGCACAAACAGAATGTTGGCTCTCAGATCGCGGCGATGAACGCCGCGACAGCTCAGGTGGTCACCTTGACTTCCGGTCCAGCCGACGACGTGGATCACACAGCGGTAGGTGCAGCTATCACAACGATCGCAACCAATCTGCCAGAGATGACGAAAGGCGTCAGAATGATCGCCGCCCTGATGGACGACGACTCTTCGGGAGACAAACTGCTGGATGCAGCAAGGAAGCTGTGCTCCGCCTTCTCCGACTTGCTCAAAGCCACCGAACCTGAAACTAAAGAGGTATGGTATCTTGGTATTCTTGTGGAAAATCCTGGGATATTCGTATGGATTTCTTTGGTATTAGGAAAAGTGTATTAACTCTTAACTACGAGTACGCACTATCATTGACTCGTACGTGATCAAAACAATTTGGATTGGATTCGCGGAGATTTTACAGCAGATTTAAAAGTATTTAACAGCGGCGGAAACTATTATACATTAATAATATCTTTCGATGTCTGATTCATTAATTTTGAAGATTTTTTATCTTAAACTGTACCTTTTTGTGCAGCCTTCCTACGTAGCGCTTTCTTCCTCCGAACGATACGTAAGCACAAATATCAGAGAAAGTTATAGAATGTTGCAAATTATTACGGTTCTCACTTTTTTTAGATTCGTTAAATATCCTTGTATACGTGGTTTATTTAAAATTATACGCACAGTGTTAACTTGCAGCTTTCTCGGGATACTCTGACATAATTTGATGAATTTTTTCATTGCAAGCAACGCAGATTAGTTTCTCTTTCATTTAGGATGAAAATGAACAAAGTGTTTCTTTTCTCTTATGTTGAGTGAACGAATAACTTGGTAACATATTACAGATAGATGCTAAAGCCGTTTCACCAAAAAATAGAAAATAATTTTTTCGTGACTATTTTGTCTGCGATTTACTTTGACCTTTTCACCGATGTATCGCTCAATATCTTTATTTATTAAACTTTGACTTACTCCAGCCGAGACAGAACTTGCTGAACGCCGCATCCCGTGTTGGCGAGGCATCTCACCAGGTGTTGACAACGATAGGAGAGGAAAATGACTCGAATCGAGAGCTCCAGGACATGCTATTGGCATTAGCTAAGGCCGTAGCCAATTCAACCGCCGCTCTGGTGCTCAAAGCAAAGAATATCGCAGCCACATGTGAGGATTCAGCGACTCAAAACCGTGTAATCTCAGCCGCCACCCAGTGTGCATTGGCCACATCGCAATTAGTTGCCTGTGCAAAGGTCGTAGCTCCAACTTTGCACTCTCCAGCTTGTCAGACGCAGCTGATGAACGCAGTTCGTGAAGTGACAAAGGCAGTCGAAGGTCTCTTGGAAGTATGCAATGAAACCTGCAGCGACGAGACTCTTCTGAAGGAGCTAAATGCTGCTGCCACTGAAGTCAAAACGCGAGCCAGGGAAGCATGCGGCGGTCTGGAATTAGATGCAGCCGAAGAATTGATAAACAGTTTGAAAGACGAGTTAAGAGAGTTCTACAATGCCGTGGAAGCTGCTTCTCTAAGACCTTTACCCGACGAGACACCAGAGTCCACTGCTCTCCGACTAGGTGCTACCTCGAAGAACGTCGGATTCGCTATGGCTCAGCTTCTATCCGCTGCTAAGCAAGGAAATGAGAATTACACTGGAAGCGCAGCTCGAAAGACAGCGTCCGCCCTTAAAGATCTAACTTATGCTGTTCGCGGAGTGGCTGCTACTTCGCATCAACCCGACACGCAAAAGAAAATCTTGATGACTGCCGATGATGTTATTCTAAAGTCGTTGAGACTGGTTAAAGAAGCTCGAAGAGCTCTGAAGAACGCTGATAGTGTAGAGAACGAAGCTAATCTGGCTGCAGTAGCCAAGGATGTGTCGAATGCGCTGAATAAATGTGTGTCTTGCTTACCTGGACAAAGAGACGTAGACGATGCAATTAAAAATATCGAAGACATGACTCAGGTCCTCGGCATGAACGAGTTCCCACAAACCAATAAGAGTTATGGGTATGTATATCTCTTTTCACTGATAAGAGGCTTGTTATCAAATGGCACAATGATATTTACCTTTTCATTTGCCTCATTTTACTTACTGCTTATTATTCATTGACACACTTTGAATCTTTCGAGATAACGACCAACGATAGATTGTCATAGCGTTAAGCATTTAGCACACTAAAGATGTATGCAACTTTAAATTTTATGCCGAATATAAAATAAAATATTATATGTGAACAACTTAAAATGTTACATTTCATTGTACTTATGCATTGATTGTATATGTATTATAGTTTCTTTGGTAACTTAAATAATAATCGTACAATATTGTTTATAATAACTAAGGTTTTGCTCCAAATTTCTATTTCATTATCATGCAGGCAACCAATCATTTCTTTACAGACAATTGCAAAGCGATCTAAACAACGCAGCTGCGAATTTGAACGATGCTTCTTCAAACGTGGTGTCGTCGGTACGTTCTCCAGTGCAGTTAGCTAATTCTTCCAAACAATTCACCAACGCTTTTGGAGACCTGTTGGGCGTCGGCATGGAAATGGCCGGTCAAACTGCTATCGAGACTCGAAGTCAGATGGTAGTTTCTTTGAAAAACGTCAGCATGACATCCAGCAAGCTTCTGGGAACTGCTAAATCCGTAGCAGCCGATCCGGGTGCTCCAAACGCGAAGAATCAACTATCGGCAGCTGCACGAGCCGTCACAGATTCCATCAACTATCTCGTCGATGTCTGTACCTCGGCTGCGCCTGGACAAAACGAGTGTGACAACGCTATCAGAAATATCCAATCGATGAGATCGCTCCTCGATAATCCTAGCCAACCAATTTCTGACGCGAGCTACTTCGAATGTCTAGAAACCGTGATGGAGAAGAGCAAGAGCCTTGGCGACGGAATGACGGGCATAGCTAACCACGCAAAGAAGTCAGAGCACGAACAATTCTCGGTAGCAGTTAGAGGGGTCTCTTTGTCAATCTGCGGACTGATAGAAGCAGCAGCTCAGGCTGCTTATCTAGCTGGTGTAAGCGATCCAACATCGGTGGCTGGAAAACCAGGCTTGCTAGACCAAGCTCAGTTCCTCAGAGCTGCACAGGCCATTCATACCGGCTGTCAAAGTCTTGGAAATCCTACAAGTACCGAACAACAAGTACTTTCAGCTGCTACCATGATAGCAAAGTATACGAGTGCTCTGTGCAATGCTTGTCGCGAAGCATCGAACAAAACCAGCAATCCTGTTGCTAAACGTCACTTCGTTCAGTCAGCCAAGGATGTTGCCAATTCCACATCAGTCCTGGTGAAAGAAATCAAGGCGCTGGATCAGAATTATTCTGAGGCTAACAAGGCGAAGTGTGCAGAGGCTACCAGGCCACTTTTGGAAGCAGTTGACAACCTGTGTACGTTTGCTGGATCTCCAGAATTCGCCAGTCAACCTGCAAAGATATCCGTTACAGCTAGAGCTGCCCAAGAGCCAATAACTAGCGCCGGTAAGGCTATTATCGATGGTTCTTGCGCGATGGTGCGAGCCGCCAAGAGTCTCGCTGTCAGTCCAAAAGACCCTCCAACTTGGCAATTATTGGCAAATCACAGCAAGAGCGTGAGTGATTCGATCAAGTCTCTGGTTGCTTCCATCCGCGACAAAGCACCTGGACAGAAGGAATGCGACGTTGCGATCGAGAAACTGTCTGCTAGAATTCGAGAATTAAATGCCGCGTCTTTCAGTGCTGTTTCACAGGCACTGGTTTCACGAAGAGAGAATACGATGCAAGGATTCACGGATCAGATGGAGACTAGCGCTAGCGAGTTACGAGAAAAATTGGAACCTCTTCGAACAGCTGCCAAATACGAGGCTGAAAACGTAGGACATGCCGTCAATCAGATTGCTTTGTACTGCGAGCCTCTAGTTTCTGGTGCTATCGGTGCTGCTTCAAACATGGTGCACTCGAAACAACAGATAGTACTACTGGATCAGACGAAAACCGTCACCGAGTCTGCTCTACAGCTTGTCTGCGTGACAAAAGAATCTGGCGGTAATCCGAAGGCAGTTAATCTGCACACCGAAGTTGACGAGACAGTGGAATCCATGAAAGATGCCCTGCAGGAATTACAAAACACTTTGGAGACAATTTCGACATCTTATGGAATTGTTACTGGGTTAATTGACGCTATTTCTCGAGCCATGGTTAGATTGGAAGATCACAGAATGTCTACGATCGATACAGTGGATTCTTACGTGGATTATCAAACGAGAATGGTGGAAGCTGCTAAGGAGATCGCCCGGCTGGCGCAGGAAATGGTAAGCAATAGTTCTAATATTTAGTTAATATCAGGGATCTAGGGACGTCTAGTTAAAGGAAAGAAATGATTAGTACGAAGATCATTAACGTATCTTACGTTTCATTTATCTCAATCTTTATCCATTTCAGTCAACAAAATCTAGCACCGACGTAGCCAGACTAAGTCCTCTTATAGTGGATATCTCCCACAAGTATACTCAGCTAGCTCGCGATACGTCCGGCGCCTCAGCGGCCGCATCTAACGCTGACGTGTCTGCGAGACTTCGCGCAAGTGTCCAAGAGCTTGGCAAAGCCTGCGTAGACATCGTTAGAGCTGCAGGAACTTGCCAAATGTCACCAGGCGACGCTTACACTCAAAGAGAAGTCGCAGAGCACAGCAAGATAGTCACGGAAAAGGTATCTCAGGTGTTAGCTGCACTTCAGGCTGGTTCTAGGGGTACTCAAGCTTGTATCAACGCTGCAAGTACCGTGTCAGGCATTATCGGTGACCTGGACACTACGATCATGTTCGCCACTGCTGGAACCTTGCACGCAGAAAACGAAGGCGATACTTTTGCCGATCATCGAGAGAACATCTTGAAGACAGCCAAGGCTCTCGTTGAAGATACGAAAACGCTAGTAGCTGGAGCAGCCTCGTCTCAAGAGCAACTGGCAGTTGCAGCGCAAAATGCCGTTTCGACTATCGTTCAACTTGCCGAAGTGGTTAAATACGGTGCTGCCAGCTTGGGCAGTCAGAATCCCGAGGCTCAAGTAATGCTAATAAACGCGGTAAAAGATGTAGCTTCTGCACTCGGCGACTTGATACACGCCACTAAAGCAGCCAGTGGCAAACCTATCAACGACCCCAGCATGGCCCATTTAAAGGACTCTGCCAAGGTAAGGTGAATCGTTCCTATTCTTGTTGCTTTATTCGTAATTACGTCGGCGTTTTGCCGATGATCGAGGGACCTCCCCTTATCGTAGTAGCTTGATATTAACTTTGTCTTGAAGAGACGCTTGAGTTGGAGAGGTAATGGTAACGTTTATAACAGAATGGCAGCGTCTAGGATACATCAGGAAGTAGAGCTTTATGAAGGATACGTGTATGCTACTAATAATGTGTGACTAAATGATGTTCGATCTTGATTTCCCAATTAGTATAAAATCAGACATCTCAAATTGAAACGAATCATAAGTGTTATATGTATTCCGAGCTATTGGACCTGCAGAATTTTACATTTCTATGAAAATTTTCACAAAAATTATTCAAAATATACATTGAAGTAGTGAATCTCCTTTTTATCAGCGTTGATTTAGAACGCACGACTCGAGTAATAATTTTAGGTGTTAAAGAAGTCTAAGTTGGGAAACGCTTGATTAAACGATATTAACCGCAGCAGGAATCGCTTTAATTGGAGGACAAGTCGAAGCAGGATGCGCGAAATCTCATTATGACGGACCTAACAGCAATTTGTTGTTGTTTTACTCGTTAACATACTAAATTTGATCTTCACGCTTAACATCACGAACCAATTTCCCGTTATTTTGTGGGTGGACTTTAATCGATATACATTTCCATTTCACCTCTAACCGACTAAAAAGAGAGAAAGATAGAAAAAATACGGAAAGGTACAAGAGTAAATCGAAAATATGTAATTGTCAATGATGTCACTCACTAGGTATTCGGTAAAACGGTCTCGACCGAAGATTCATTGTTAAAAACTATTAAAGTCCACCTTGCACTTTCCTACTAGTTCGATGTTCCATTTTTTCGTGTGTGTGAGACACTATACACTCGATCTTTATGTTCCCTTGATGGAAAGTGTGTAGAATCGCTGAGCGAGGCAGAACCGATTTTTGCTTCAACCACAGAGAAAATATATTCTTATCCGGCTTTGTTTTTTTTTCTCTTTTTTATTTTCTTTTTTTTTTTTTTTTTTTTTTTTTTTTCTTTGGCTTGTTGACGATAAGATTTACATTTACGGGATGAAAAGTAGCGAAACATTTTCTCTCATGAACTTGGTGGACTTTAATTGTGAGCTTTCATTGACGATTTTGGTCTGGCCGATCCGGATAGGTGTTAGAACAGCAGCTACACCAGCAGCTGATGCCTTTGAGTGACGTCGGTGGCTCGGAGTCCGAATGGTTCGTGTCCGATCAAGAGGAGGAGCTGATACGTCTGCTCTCAGCCTCAGAGAGCGAACAACCGTCTCAGAGAACTTCCGATTTGCTGTTACTCATGTAGCCGAAGCATTGATTTTTACACCTATTTCGTTCGGTTCTCGATGAACCTGATGTTTACCCTTTTGGTACATTATTATATCGGGGTCAGAAAGACAAATTTTTATCACGTCTGTAGCCACGTATCTTCGTATAAAAGCGAAAACAGTTGATAATATTTCACTATACAGTACCGAAAGGGTGGAAACAAGACTCGTTATTCTTTTTACACTCTTTTTACAAAAAGAAAAGAAGAAAAAAATGAATATCTCAAAAAATTCCAACAGAACAATATTAACAAATATTTCCCAAATACTAATTCACTGCGAAGAGAACTTGGTGACGAATTTCTCGACAAATTTGCATTTTACAGTTCTCCTTCTCTTCAAGTATTTATTTTCGAGTTACTATACATCGAAGCATTTATAGCATTATATGATACTAATTAATATAATATTAAGATATAGTAACACGTGATGCGCTTCTTTGCTACGTGTTTAGTTCACATGCATTCGTATTGTAGATATTCTTGCTCTGCAAACAATTGTATCGTGTTTCAGTTGAGTTACTATTATACTTTGTAACATACATCATCATTTCTTTATACATTTTTTCTCTCTATTTTTTTTTTTTTTTTTTTTTTGTAATAAAGAAATAAATCATCAAATTTCTATTGCGCTACTACATTCTTTACACGAATATCTTAATTCATCCGTGGACAGACATTTTTTTTAAGACAAAGCAACTTTTAGGTACGTACATTCTACTTGCAAACGTGTGTGCATTAATGATTAATAGCACCGTGCTTTAATGCTTCGTCGACTAATCGAAGATTAATATGTTATTTAAAAGAGTTTGTTAAAGGGAATATGATGATAATAACATTTCTAAGCAGATTTCTTTTCGTTATTCCTAACGATATTAAAATTTTGGACATAATGATTTTCAGTTTTTAATGATAATTAATTGGACGTACGAAATAAATGCAAACAAAGTGAAATACCGAGAAAATGTGGTCAAATATTATTAACGATCTTGCGATGGATATCGGGGAGATGAAATAAGTTGTCGGAAAGGAAATTAGTTTTATGCGTGTCTTATTTTCTAATATCATTTTACAGCAATTGATTTAATATCTTTTCAAATATTTTATCTAGAGTCTAGTTATAGTATTAGAAATTGACTAACAATATTTAAAGAAAAAATGTTAACTTTTCTCAAGGTTCTTGTGCAGCAGAACATATCATCGCCATCATTTTGTTCAAAACACAAGTGATAACAATTGCATTAACACCGTAACATATTTTCTATTTCATTCGCAGTGGAATAATCTAAAAATCACGTAATTGACAACCTAATACGCGGTAATATTCGATAAAAGGGAAAGAAATAGCGACGAAAATTATATGATTTTTAGATATCCATTCATTAATAATTCTTACATCCATTTTCAACGATGAGTACGAAGAAACAGTACCCAGATTGTCGCATGTAGTACCGAATGGAACATGTAATAATTTGCTTTATATTTTCGTCTTCAGGTGATGGTAACCAACGTGACGTCCCTGCTGAAGACAGTGAAAGCTGTCGAAGATGAGCACACTCGTGGTACCAGGGCTCTGGAATCAACGATCGAGGCGATAGCTCAAGAAATACGCGCCTTGAACACTCCAGAGACGCAGAAGATCAACGTGACACCGGAGGATCTGGTTCGATGCACTAAGAGTATCACCATTTCAACCGCCAAAGCTGTAGCTGCCGGAAATAGTTGTAAACAGGATGACATAATTGCGGCTGCAAACATGGGACGAAAGGCTATCAGCGACATGCTGACCATTTGTAAAGGAGCGGCATATAATTGCGCAGAAACAGCCGAATTGAGAGAAAGAACTCTTCAGGCCGGTCACGATGTCGCTCTTAATTATAGGGAATTGTTGCAAGCTATATTACAAATATCTTCAAGATCTGGTGATGCAAAACACACTTTGCCACCCATTAGTAGAAAGATCGCTCAGAGCGTTACCGAATTAGTGGCTGTGGCTGAATTGCTGAAGGGCACCGACTGGGTGGACCCTGATGATCCGACGGTCATTGCAGAAAACGAGTTACTAGGTGCTGCGGCCAGTATCGACGCTGCCGCGAAGAAGCTTGCTAGCTTGAGACCTCGGAGAAGTATACAGGTGAGTCTTTCGGACGATATTATTGCCGTTAATAGCGGCAATGATTTCTTGTATGATCCTAATTTACTTGTAGATCTCGTCTCGGTCCAGTAAAAATTTGTCTTATTATTAGCTGTAAAACAATTGAAATAACGCACGACGTTAAATGTTGTCTCGGTAATCTTCATTCGCTAGGAAGCAGTCTGATTTCCGTGAGATATGTTTGATATTCTTGGTTGTTTTTTGAAAGAATCGACCAGGAATCAAACATATTATTACGGCGGTCAGAAACATCATCGGCAGAAATCCACCGATGGTAAGGCGATTATACACACGTATCATCCAACCGATATGTTAATTCAATGTTGGATTCAATTAAAAAAAAAAAAAAAAATATCATTACTCCTGTAGTTATCTCCTTCCACAAAAGTTTTCATTTTTACTTCATAGGAGGCAAACGAAGATATGAACTTCGACGAAATGATCCTAGAAGCAGCCAAATCGATCGCAGCCGCTACATCGGCTCTTATAAAAGCAGCCAGTGCCGCTCAAAGAGAGCTTATCGCAACAGGAAAGGTTTCTCGAACTCCCCTAACCAGTTCTGACGATGGCCAGTGGTCCGAAGGTCTAATTTCTGCCGCAAGAATGGTCGCAGCTGCGACTCACAGCCTCGTTGAATCTGCAAACGCTCTGGTACAAGGCGTCAGCTCCGAAGAAAAACTAATTTCCAGCGCGAAACAGGTAGCCAGTAGTACGGCACAATTATTGGTCGCTTGCAAAGTAAAAGCTGATCCAGATAGCGAGAGCACGAAACGTCTGCAAGCAGCTGGAAATGCTGTGAAACGCGCCACCGACAATTTGGTACGAGCAGCCCAACAGGCTATTCAGCAAGAAGAAGACAGATCTTTGATCCTAAACCGTAGAATGGTCGGAGGTATCGCTCAGGAGATAAACGCCAGATCAGAGGTCCTTCGTATCGAGAGGGAACTGGAAGAAGCTAGAGGAAGACTCACTGCCATTCGACAGGCCAAGTATAAAAATCGGCCAGATTTAGCTGACACCGATACTGATGCCGAACAGAGTGGCTACGAGAGCACAACTAGATACGAGACCAGAGCTTATGAAACTCACAATCAGTCACAGATGAATTACAGCACGTATCAACAGCATTCTACAACGCACAATATTGGCCCACTCAGTTCCGACAGACAAACTCTGGTTAGCCCGGAAAAAGTTTATTCAACGCAGAGCACGTTAGAAAGGAAAATGAAAGAGAGTCAGTATCGGTCTACGATGGAAAGTCAGTATGGGTCGGTCGAGAAAAAGTATAACGAAAGTCAATATGATAGACGGTATGTTTCAGATAGTCCATACCTTGTTACCGAAAAGAAAGTGACTATGGAAAGTTCATCTGGTCAGTACAGTTCTATCGAAAGGAAGATCAATAAGGAAAGTTATAATACCGAGGCAACCATGTTGTAATAATCGCAACATCTTTTGCAAGTCAATTCATTAACAACAACGTCAAGTATAATGATAAGACAATGAAAAACTCGATAACGATCGTTCACGCAATATCAGCACGTGCTCAGTTCAGAATAAATTAAGGACTGCCTTCTAGGACGAGAATGACAATCTTAAAAAAAAAAAAAAAAAAAAAGAAAAAAAAATAGGGAAGAATGGGAAGGAAAGAAAGAGTTGACGTAGGAAGCGAAAATATGAATGCGTGTTATGGAAGAGGAATAACTGGAGAAGAAGTAAAAATTCATGAGGGCCTGATGATCAAATAAGAACTAAGGATTTAGAACTGAACGATGCAAAGATTCGAAGTTAATGATTTTGTTAATGGAGATCATAGCATTTGCGTTCAAAAGCAATATCTTTAAATTTACAATTTAAGTTCATAAATTTGAAATATATTCAAGAAAAAGGGAGAGACGGGGAGAGAGCGTATGTTCAAATAACAAGAAACACGAGCGTATTGAAAATTTTATAATTCTCGCTCTAGATATTTACAAGCTTACTACTTGTTTCAGTTTTTATTTTGAAAAGCAATCGTGATAAAGTCTTTGTATAATAATCTTTGCGATGAAAAACGGTAGAAAAGTGCCCTTAGGTAGAATTAACTATGTGCTTTCGAAATTAGCCTTTATAAGAGTGACTATTGATTGGAATATAACCGTCCATCTTTTCCACCAACTTATTTTTGTTGATCTAATACGAACGATGCCACAAAACATTGCACGTGGTATATTTCCACCATTTTGCATCGACGATTCTTAATATTTTGATAACATATTCGTTTTTGATCTTTTGAGACATCTTTTTGAAAATATATTCGGAAGATTTATAAGAATATTTGTATTTATAATTGAAGGAGAATTTGACGGGGAATCTACATTTTCCGAAATATGTATTCGTATTTAATATATAAAAAAATTGGATAATTATACGAAATCCAGCGAGAAAGAAAGATGTTTGTTCAAACCGATGTTTCTTTCTTCTATTCTTTGATTTTCTTGACAAGCGATTAATAGCCATCGTATACCTGATTTAATTTAGATCTAATTTATCGTAATAGTTTAAGTTTAAGACCACGGATTAACAAGAGAAGCAACATATCATTTAATTTTATTAACTTTCTGACACCATGTGGCCTGATCCTATGGTGTTTCCGTCTGTTTATCCTTAATATTTTCCGTTCTTTTTAATATTTCTCTTAACATTATCGTTGTAAGTGCGTCTCTTTTCGTTTTGGAATCTAATCGTTGCTTAAACTTACGTGTTTCTTCTGTATCGCGCGCTCTTTACCATTCGTTCGCGGTGGCTCGTTTTCAATAATTTCGCTCGTTAGACTTTTCGAGTCAGGACTGTCCAACTGAATTCAGAGGTTTTGAACGAGATCTTGAGTAGATAATACGAAATCTTATTGTACGTGAGTAGTACATAGACTGATCATCCTATTCATTGACATCAAGATTGAATAGCGAAAGATTCATGGAGATGTAAATCCAAGTAGTACGCTGAACATGCAACAATTGTATCATAATAAAAATTGAATTGAATATTTTGTCACGGAACGTTCTGGAGTAGGTAATTTATTTTTATTACTGCAAATATTGAGCTTTTCGAATAGAGGAAGTATATATTAACTCGTAAGTTAATTTAAAATGCAACATTTAAAGAGGTTCATAGAAGTTGCAAAATTGTAAATATTCTAATGAAATTTGTATAGAAATGTCAACCAACAACGTTATATAAAAGCAAAGTGTTAATAAGAATTACAAATAAAAAGAATGTAAATCTTTAATCCTGGATAAGAAACTAGGAACAAGATCTTTGGTTACTTTACAATGATACGGATCATTGCAATTATTCTTTTCTAACATAGAACTTATATCGAAATAATCCATCGAGTATGATTATTTCAATATTGAGATATAGTAAATGACTGCAAAGTATTTATTTCAATCGTGGATTTATATAAAAAAAGATCAAGTTTTACATGTAAGAATTCGATAATTTTATATATTTTTACAAATTTGTCATAATTTTATGTACGAATTTTATATAACACGTAAATTCTCAACTAGTGTGGCCTTATTTGTTCTAAATATGAATTTCTTTTATATTAGCTTTTAATAATAATTTCTTGCTAAATGCTCTTTATCGAGACTCTTTATTATAAAAATAAGATTGCAGTCTAAAACTAAAGAGGAATTTTCACACGAAGAATGTAATTAAGAAGAGTAGACACTATAAGAAGGAAAGTGCTTAAAAAGATGATATTATACTTTGATAAAAACTATCTCAAACAAGGTGTTGAAGCGTGAAAATGTTCTTAGAAAATTTTGATTGGAAGGTCGATGGTTGGACAGACCTGTTCCAAGTGATAGATTAGTGCAATTATCATTAGTCTTTCGAAGGTCAAGAAAGAATTTGTAAATACATAGATGTTAAATATTTCGCGTAACAATTCAATGTCTTGACGATGAATCGATAAATGGGTGAAAAAAGTGCCTGAGTCTAATGAGCTACCGCTTTTTTCATATGCTCGTAGCAAACTCGTAGGATTCTCGAATATTACCAAAAAAAAAAAAAAAAAGAAAAAAGAAAAAAAGAAAAAAACAGATGCTTTACTAATGTTCGATAGTATAATTATAAAAGGAAAAAAAGAAAGAAAAAGGAGACAAGATGAACGAAGAATCCCTTTGTATAAAAATATCGTTTTCAAAAAGAAAAAAACAGGCGAAGAGGTAAACTTGTATTATCGAACTCTTGCAAAGGGATCTACAGATATATATATGTATGTATACATTATTGCATTTAGTGTTATATATTTTCAGAACGATTGCCAATCGTGTTTTTATTTTATATACGTATACATTATACTTATAGGTGTGTGCCATGATATATAGGAAATTATATGTATAAATATAAATATAAACGAAAGGAATTATACAATATATAGATTCTCTACATATATTATATATTAAATATATATGTGCCGTTAATATATTAAGAAGAAACAAAGAGCAACGAGAGAGAAAAATCGATAGTTTTTAAAGCTTTGTATTCATTGGTTTTTGATGATTCAGATTTGTATACAGAATACTTTTAATCGTTATATTTAGTACAATCGATTAAGTTTTATCGTGGAATGTTACAAACTGTAATATCATATTACATTATTATATTATATTATATTATATTAATTACATTATATTAGTATTGATTTATTCTTATCATTAGCTATAATGATGCTACATATGTATGTGCTACATACAGTTAGGAGATGATTATGATGATGGATATCGTTTTATTATAATTATATTACAGCAGAACATTCGCAAATATAGATATATTAGCTTTACTTATATTGAAATTAATAAAGAATTTCTAACATTTCGTTGATGTATCATTAAGAATGTATGTTTCCATGTGCATGTAAGACAAAAGTGTGAAGCGTATGATTTAAATGGGACATTCTGTTTTAATTTATCGAATTATTTAGTCTATTTTTCAGGCTGATAGCTTGATTGAATTGAATTGAGCTAACAACGATACACGACAATATGAATTCAAGAGATATAAAAAAATCTTGATAATTTCGACGCCACATCCTCAGTGGTGGTGCATCAAAAACTGTGAGAAAAGATTTAACGACTATTTTTTAGCGACGACTTCGTTGAATGCTTTTATTATAAACCTTGGGAGAACGAAGGCGGCTCGGTGCACATCGTCGTCATAATACTTCATGTTCATTTCATCGAGTTCGCTGTGACTGAAAATCTTCTTCGGTTCTTTGAAGTTCGTTTCCTGAAGATGTATTTATCTTTTTATTTATCTGTTTACGTAGAAGGACTAACGAAAGGAAGAAAAGAAAAATTAAAGGATGTACTTACAGGGTTTAATCCTCCAAGCACGAATCCAATTTGTCCCGTGGGATAGGTAGGCACGGAAGCAACACCATAAGTTGCAACCGGAAACAGGGACTTACAATGTTGCAAAGTTTGTGTTACATGATTGAGATTCAACCATGCAGTACCCGCTTGACTGCAAACGATTCCACCAGGTTTCAACGCATTTTTCATTAAATTGAAGTACGACTCGTGGAATAGGCACTCTGCTGGTCCTACATTCATAAACATTTTATTATTTCATTTCATTACACGTAAGAAAATACTCCTATTGTACATTCTCCGTTCGTTTTACATTAATAAAATTGGATCAAAGTATATTATATTATCGATGAAAATCTAAATATATCAAGAAACGAACTGTAATTAACAAAAGTTTACTTACCGATAGGATCGCTACTATCAGTAATTATAACGTCAAATTCTTCATTGTGTCGCTGCAAGAACTGGAAACCATCGCCTACGTTAAGGGTGACTTTAGGATGATCGAGTCCCACACCCATCGTAGGCAAATACTTTCTGGATACCTCTAGCACTTTCGAGTCGATTTCGACTTGTACGATTCGTTCTACCAGCGGATGTTTCGCTACTTCACGAGCAACCCCGCCGTCACCACCTCCGACTATTAACACCTGGCAAGGAAATAATCGAATCAGGAAAGATACAAATACAAAATATTATACCTTTTCAATAATTATAAAATTTTTCAAAATGTTTAATGTACGCAAGATCTTACAGTTTTCGGATTTGGGTGGCTGCACAACGGTAGAAACGCGATCATCTCCTGATACGAAAATTCGTCCTTCTCCGTGCATTGTATGATACCGTCTAAAATTAGGGTCTTTCCATGCGATTTCCTGTATACATGTAATCAGAACAGGTTCCTTTTGAAACAACGGTGAACAAATAACTTGTCGAAAGTTTAGTTTCTTTTTGCTTTTTGTGCTTTCTTTTCTCTTTTTAGAATCTGACATATTTCACCAGATGAGTAGATTGGTACATTCTTTATATGCTTTTTGTCGCTCTCTACACGAATACTAAGTTATAAGAAATAATAGAAGTAGAAAGCATCGTGTTACGGTTACAGTTATCAAGAGAATATATATTTCGTTTAAGAGAGAGATTAGATATATCGTAACTTACGAAAGACTCTGATAAACTTCTAAAACTGAATTACACCATGAAAAGCATCGATACAATTAAAATATGACAGTAATCGTTCGTATTTTTACATCTAAAAAATATCGGTCTTAAAAATAACACGACGATACGGCGTTATTATTAGCTTTTTCGTATCGTTTAAAAGAATTTCTAAGTCGAAGACCATCTTATCTGTTTTCTTTCCTCTGTTTTTCTTTCCAGCTACGTCGTCCTTGCCTCCCGATGTCTTTTACCGTTATAGTAAAAAAATGTTCTCAAAACTAACTACTAAAAATCTCACAAAAGTAAATATGAGACTTGATAAGAAAGAAAGAAAGATTAAAGAAACTCTAAACGTTTAAACGAAATTCTAAGTCGAAGACCATCTTATTTGTTTTCTTTACAGCTACGTAGTGCTTGCCTCTTAATGTCTTTTACCGTTATGATAAAAAAATGTTCTCAAAACCAACTACCAAAAATCTCTCGGAAGTAATTATGGGACTTGATAAGAAAGAAAGAAAGATTAAAGGAACTCTAAACGTTTAAAAGAAATTCTAAGTCGAAGACCATCTTATTTGTTTTCTTTACAGCTACGTAGTGCTTGCCTCTTAATGTCTTTTACCGTTATGATAAAAAAATGTTCTCAAAACCAACTACCAAAAATCTCTCGGAAGTAATTATGGGACTTGATAAGAAAGAAAGAAAGATTAAAGAAATTCTAAACGTTTAAAAGAAATTCTAAGTCGAAGACCATCTTATTTGCTTTTTTGCCAGCTACGTAGTGCTTGCCCCTTAATGTCTTTTACCGTTATAATAAAAAAATATTCTCAAAACCAACTATCAAAAATCTCTCAAAAGTAAATACGAGACTTGATAAGAAAGAAAGACTAAAGAAAACGATCCGCTCGTTTTTAAAAAAAACTTTGCTACTGTCGTCCGATAGTAAAGTATGAAAATTCGATGTCCTCTTCGATCTAACTGTTATAAAGTAGAGATCTATAGAAATTTCATAAGTCTGCACCTCTTGGTGCACCGTATTCAAAATATCGTAAACCTCCAACACGTATTTAATTTTCTTCAATTACTTTTCCAATGAAAAATCGATATCTTTTAGGTTCAAAGAAAATAGAAAGAGTATAATATTTACGTGTCGATCACCATCACCTCTTGATACTCTGATCGTTCTCGGTGAATTACATCGAGGACCTCGAGAGACAATGAAACACCTGGCCACAGATCGTTGTTAATTTCACTGAACCAGCCAGGTTTGATCGCATCCATTTCTTCTCTTACGCAAGTTTCGGTTGGCGAACCAATATCTGTTCTTGTTTCACGATTCCACTGCAAGTAGACACTGTCGGTCGGTTAATCGTGGACGAGGAAAATAAAAGTGCCAACTTTTTTATGTGGCCAAACATGTTTCCCTACGATACGGATCGCCACTTCCACTCCCTCTGGAGCGGAGTTTGAAGGAAGAAATGGTGAAACTCGTTTGTCACCTGTGTATTCGTGCTGGTAGCATCCGGCCGCTGACACGGTATACTCGATTTAAGTGTGTTTGCAATGTCATTTGTTAAATTATTTGAAAAGGTTTGTTTCTATAAGAGTAGCTTAAATTATGTCAGATAATATTGGCTTGGCGATTCTTGTTTCTCGAAATAATTTTGTCGAAGACACGAAGGAATAGAAAGAGTCAGAGTCAATCGATGTATCATTAATGCAATTCTAGGACTTTTTAAATAAATAAGGCCTCGATCGAAGCTATACTCGAAATGTAACTGGATATTTTTGCTTGCTTGTGCGTTTCCGACTTTCGATATTTATTGTATTTGACAACCTGCGTTTGCTACTGAATACTACGTCCTTGTAATGTATTAATTCGAACGAATTTCAGTGGAAGTTTCAACACGTCGAGTTTTCAATCATAGTAATTCACCGTATTTAATCAACATTGGTATTAATAGCCAATGAAAGATTTAAGACAGTGTCATTTCGATCGCGCAATATCTAAAATACGAAAGCGAAGATCATGTTGCATTAAAAAATTTGATAAATTTTCTGTATGCAACTATCGGCTTCCAGAAGTAGCCACTCGACAACAAACTAGAGAAATGTTGTTTTCAAATGTTAATTATTTTTTTAAATACCAACTTCACTGAAAGTAAAAACGCTCAGAAAAATTCACGGTACTCGACATCACATCCAGATCATCACAAACAATGGGAGCAAGAATCGCTTCAACCCCTTCGACGAACTTCTCTTTAATTCGATATTTATTTCCAAGAGAATCACTCGCTTCAAATTAAAAGTAAAATTACGATACCACCAGCGCGAATAGCGACGAATAATCATTTACATTCTGTCAAAAATAAAAAATTCAAATTCAAATTACTTTACCGATAAATACAGATCACCAGGGTAACCCGAAGAGAGAATTATTTCAACCGCACCACAGCGTACAACCACACCATACGATTCCTCCGACGAAATTGAAATGCAAGAAGAGCGAGAAGCGAACGGTGTACAGTGTAAATGTGACGACGAAGCAACGAGCAGACCTTCGAAACGGAAACACGAGCGAGAATGGAAAGTTGACGGGAGTTTACTTGCCAAACGGATGATGGCCTTTATCAGCCTCCGTCCCTCTGCTCCCAGATAATGACGGTTCAACCATGGACAAGATAACTTGTCTGCGCTGTAGTATGCGATGCCAAAACGAAAATCGGTTTTCTAATTCCAGCTGATAATATTCGGAAAATTCGAAGAGCAGGCGATAAAAGATAAAAGAAAAGCTCGGGAATCTTTCTCCGTCTTGTTATCGTTGCGATAACGATAATGCTTCGTAGATTATATGACGATACATATTTGTAGTTGCGACTGCATTTGAACTTTAATCCTTTCCATCTCTCCATTAACTTTAAACAAATAAAACAGTCAACTTAAAAGACAACATTTAAATACAAAAAATACCGTTCATCGCTACAATCATTTTCTCTTTTAAAGTCTAAATTCACGTAAATCTATTCACTTGGCAACTAAAGGTCATTGTCCTCTTATTCGCTAAGTAAATAATTCCCCTTCGAAGGTTCTACGTTAAATAGCTGTTAAACGTTTAGCTATTTACATTCAACATTATATATAGTTGGCTATTTACGTACATGGTTTTCTATTGAACTGGAAGATTATTTCTTCTTTTTATCATTCAGGGGATAAGTTGTTTTCCTATGGAGTTGCTTTTTTAATTTTAAATTTGATAGAAATGTAAACAAAATGATAATGATAATAAATAGCAGTAATTTGACTCTTCGTTAAAAATTTAAATTTTATCATTATCATTAAAAAATTTCATAATTTTGGGTAAAAAAAACAAACAAACAATCGAATAAATCATTTTAGTTTGATAGATACGGAAAATCTCTCTCTCTCTCTCTCTCTCTCTCTCTCTTTCTCTCTGTTACAGAGAAGCAAAGGTTACATGGTCATTTCCTCGTGTCTCGTTTTAAACTCGTTTCACGATACCTTTATCCAAAACGTTTTCCTCAACTTATCGAAATGCATTCATCAAATGCAACTAATTTCATCAGATCGGAATTAATGAAGCCAACACGTGCGAGATTAAGTAAGTTCGACCATGACGTGCTCCGTATCTAAAGTCAAGGCCTATGTAATTACAGATCTGATTTAGCTTGGTAAAATTGAAGTAATTGTGATATGAGATTATATGAATTTTTTTAATGTTACTAATTATAAAAGATTTGTGTTGTTATTCAATTTATGAAATGACAACTTCTACTACTTTATTACGGTAATAAAAATAGAGCGTCTTTATTCGGAAAAAAGAATTTTGAGAAACTTAAAATAAAGATATGATACAACTAATTTTATAATAATCTCATATATCTAACGCAATAATATTATTTTTATTGTATACAAAAACGTATATAGAAAAATTATACTAGATTCCGAATGTAAAGTAGCATATAATGAATAGAGTTCGAAAGAATTACACCATTTTTTAAATTTGAATTTAAATACCACTGTGAACGCGCTTTAGTAGAGCACCCTAACCAAAGCAGTGCCGCAAATTTTGCGTCAACTTTACGTTCGCATGTTTCAATCGCTTGACACGATATTTGTGCGATTTTTAAATTTAGTAGAAAACGTAAACTACACTTCCTGTAATACTTATCAAATGCCAAATTCTTTAATTAATTATTGCTTTAAAACTTAAAGTAACATGTCTATGCTCGCGGAACCACGTCGAAAACAAAAATGGACACTAAACCCACGAGGAAAAGAATGGAGCGAAGGTTTGTAAATATTTGAATTTATTTGATTTTACTTAAAAAAAATAGCATAATGTTGTATCTTCGAAATTATATTATATGTTTTTGCAGATTCGAACAAATTCGGGCAGAAAATGTTGGAAAAGATGGGATGGACAAGTGGCAAAGGACTCGGAGCAAACGAACAAGGTATAACGGAGCACGTGCGTGTATCGGTTAAAAATGATACAACAGGTAAATATAATTGACAATTAGATTTTTACATTAACCCTGCTTATCGTCACTAATTCGTATTTTAACTATTTTGAAATTAATTCTAATGATCTAGAATTAACCTAGAAACGAAATTGCTGTCTTTCTCTTAATATTCTAATTTCTAATTGTAAAATTTTTAATAGTTTTGCGTCAAACTTGTTTATACGATTAAAATATTTGAAAATTAATTTTTTCCCATTCATAATGGATTGTTCCCGTAGGTATTGGATATAAACAGGATGCCTTAAACGAAGCATGGACAGAGCATCAAGATAGCTTTAACGATTTTTTACAGAAGCTTCAACAAAATGAATGCCACAATGTAGCGCAAACAGAGGAAAGCAAAGGTGTATTAAGTGGAAAATCGTTAGAATTGAAATCTAAACAAAGTCGTGCTCGTGTTCAGTAAGTATTATGTATGTATAATGTATTAAACATACCGTTATTTTATTCTCTTCTTATCTTTTTCCCTCTTATTACTATTACTAGTTATCAAAAATTTACAAGGGGGAAAGATGTAAATAGATATAGTTCAAAGGATTTAGCAAATATATTTGGCCAAAAAGAATTGAATGTAAATAAAAGTAATAAAGATAAACAAGGCAATGCCGAAGAAAACTTTGATTCAGTTGGCACTCGTGATGACAGAAACGGTATTATTACTATAAATGGTGGTAATATGACAGAATATTTCATGAAGAAAGGTCAGGATTTTTCTCTGGCATATAAGAATAAAAAACAACAGGAGGACGATATAGAAGAGGAATCTCAATATGCTGGATTTGGATTTGCATCAACATCTAGAAAAGTAAAATGCCATGATAATAAGGAAAGCATGGAAGTTAAAAGTGTTTGTAATTATGCTTTTGAAAATCCCTGTGTGGAATTAAAGAGCCCAGAAAATATTCCAAATTTTAATATTGAATCTAAATTTTATAATAAAAAAAATCTTGATGACAATGAATTACGTTTAAGCAGCAAGGTTAAGAAATCTAAAGAGAACAATGTAAATGAAAATAAGTGTGCGAGTGGTATTATCAATGCCGGCTTAAATTTGGAATGTCAAGCTGATGAAGTTTGTAATGGAAAAGAATTTGAAATATCTAGAGTACAATTTGGCCTTACAAATTCAGCTTTAGATCTAAGTGATGAAATAAATGATAAGAAAAGAGTAACATTTAATGATCATGTAGAATATAGTACTGATTGTGTAAAAAAAAAAAGAACATTAGATAAATTTGAGGTTGAAAATAAGAAAGCTAAAAAGAAGAAAAAATATAACTCTGATATTAATAGTTCAGTGTTATCTGGTTGTGTTAATGAAGCTTTGGACGTAGGAACACCTGAGGAAGTACATGATAATGAAGTTAACGAACATAAAAGTAAAAAATCTAAAAAAAGAAAAAGAAGTCGATCGATTTTAGAAACAATAGTAGAAACGCCAGAAGAAGAGAAAACATACGAAAATGAAACAGAGATTGAACAAATCAAAATGGAGGATTACATACCTGATGATTGTATACTTGAAGATGTCTCAAGTAAGAAGAAAAAAAAGAAAAAGTATAAGGATAAAATACAAGTTACCACTGAGAATAGATGCGATGAAAAAGAATGTACGGAAAAAGAAACAGTGGCAAACACAAATGTAATACTTAAGGAAGAAGAGTGTAAAATTGATGAAACTCAAGAGAATATTTCTAAAAGCAAAAAGAAAAAGAAGAAGAAAAATAAATTGAGATATACTGAGCTAAACTTCGAAAAAAACGAGGATATATCTGAAATTGAAGTTGAACTGGAAAATGTAAAAGCAGAGAAAACAGAATTAGAAACTGTGAAGGCAGGAAAAAAGAAATCTAGAAAGAATGACAATGTAAATGATTTTAGTTCTACAACAAATGTACCAACCAATATAAAAGAAGAAAAAGAAGTTTCAGATAAGGAAAATACGAAAAATATGAATGAAAGTGAAACAGAAAAACCTGAGAAAGACAAAGAATTTATAGATAAATCTGCAAATTGTTCCATAGATAGTAAAAAATTTGTAAAACAAAGGGATAAGATATTTAGAAATACACGTTTGAAGAAGTTCAATAACAGAAGATCTAATACTTCATCTAGGCCTTGGAATCAAAGACCCAGAATGACAAAGAAACTATTGATGTCTCTATTTTACTCAAAGTCAATCTTAGATTTTCCAGGTTCTAACATGCATGAAATAAAAGGATATGGAGCTGATCAACATTAAAGCGTAAAAAAATTGTGAACATGTTTTTAATATTTTGTGCATAATATATACAAGACATTTAAACGATCAGCTATAACGATGTTTATCCAAAGTAACATATTTCTGCAAATGTGCAGAATTTCTTTTATTTATATTTTTATTTATAATGTAATTAATGTAATTATTGATAATTGTCTTTATATATATATGTGTATGCATATACATTATACATATATGCATATTATGTATATATTTACAGGGCTGCAATGTTATCCTCTATTTTTACAATTTCCTTTATTTCTGATGTAAGTTTTTGTTTTAATTTATTTATAACTAATAATTTTTGTTCAGTTACTTCAACTGTATTAGTAGGTATACATTTATTTTCTGTTGAAAGTATAGTATAACCTAGACTTTCTAATTGCGTTACAACTTTTTCTGGATGAAGAAAATCACTTTTAAACTATAACAAATGAAAATAAAGATACATTGTATGAAAATAGAAATCTGTTTGGCTAAATTGTTGGAATAAAAGGATTTAAATTTTAGTACCTTAAAACACGTTCCACTTTCATCCTCTATTTCTTCTACATCTATCGCATTAGCTATTAATGCATCTTCCAGTGCAGAATCCAAGTTACAATCTTTAGAAGCTATAATGAAAGTTACACAATCGAACAAATGTGAAAATGCCGAAGGTTCTAAAACTTTGACACTAGAAATTATATACATATAAGTTAATGTAATTTAACATTAAGGTAAATATACATCTGAAAGAAACATTCTAGATTAAAGTATAAAAGAGTACTCACTCATATTTTTTTGATATATGTACAATATTATGTTTTACGTAAGTAAGTTTGTCAGTTATAATATGGATAACAAATGTAGGTCCTTTCATAATACGTATAGGCACTATATGAGTTTCACCAGTTTTTACATTTTTTATTTTTTCTAAAATTCCTTTTATCGTAGACATTGGCATGTTGGCTTTTTTTGCTTGTTCAACTAAATTTGCTAATTTTGAATTAGTGTTTGGGTCTGGGTTGCCACTTTCTTTAACAAAAGAACAAAATTTATATTGTAATTTAAATCTAAAGATATTTACTTAAAACTTTGACTAGATATGTAAAGAAATTTTTTTTATGCACTTTTCTCAAATGTCAGAAACTTACCTATTGCTGTAATTTTCATTTTATGTGATAGACTATTAAATATTCGGGATCTTGCCATATCATGTTCTTGTTTCGTAGCTTTAATGTTATGCCATTTGCTATGACCCGCGTATCTTTTGGTTTCTTGAATCAACATATTTCTATATCTATTATACAACAGAACGTTTCGGAATTTCATTTTGAAAACGAGAGGTTATGATACTGAGTCGAGCTGGCGCAACTTAGTAGCAGGGAAATTGTTAATTTAATATTGGTATCGACAAGGATAGACGATAATCGAATGTAATTTCACATCTATTCTGGTAATTTCATTTTAATAATTATCGTACAATTATAATTTATTATTACGCAACTGTTAAGAGGAATTAAAATACATTTGCTACTAAAATGTTCCCAAATATAGGATACTTCGAGATAGAAGATTGTGTTTGCGGGTATTATTTGTTATTTGGATAAAATATGTTGCATAATACAATACATCTCCTCTTTTCATCATATTTGTCATTCATTTAATACGTAGATGTTTATTTAACGTACTATTGTCTCTGCGTACTATAATACTGTCATCACATAGAGATAAATTATGAAAAAATACTCCCTACTAATAGGATAGTTACAAAAAAAGTTAATTTGGTTTTCTAGGTTTTTAATTTGTAATTTCTTTTAAGAACGTATACCTAGAACATGTATACTTTCTTATAACTATACGTGTATCTATATCGCCGTGTGTGTAATAACAATTTCGTGTAGTAACAACCATAACATATAAAATTGTTAATGTCGATTTTATTTCAATTAATTACGCGGAAATAATGATATGAATATTAGCAATAAGTAGCACGAAGTATTAAAAACTAGTAAATGAGTTTCGGTTGTTTAATAAACAAATTTTTAATCTCTATAAAAAAATTATGATTCGTCCTATTTTATGGCTGCCGCGATATTTTACAGGTAAAAGGCTGCGTTTTGCATGTGAAATCAGGTTTTAGACAACGAAGCGCTTCAGGAGGTATAACGACCCGCATATCGTGAAATTGCGATGAAAAATTTCTTTCTGCTTATTTTGATTTGTTCTAGCATGAAAATTTTAAGCATAATCTCTCACTATAAATAATAATTCGATGGTATGCCGTATATTAAAAAAATACGATCCGCTCTGGTTTAGCTTGTTTCACGTTTGAATTTTATTTAAAATAGGGTGGTTTTTATCGAATTAAAATAAATTTATTTCGATGATTTTAAGCTTCGCGTGTTTTAAATCTTTCTTTTATAATCCTGTTTTAATAATAACGGGCAGCTGCAATCGTTTGAAATATGTCAAATAAATGTATTCTATTATAGTAATAATTTAGGAATCCGTGAGTAAGAGCGGACTCATAAAACGTATTCAAGTTGTTCGTGCTATAGTTATTAAGATATTCTTCTCGAATAGATTTCGACGTGTCACAATACTTTAGAAATGGACGTTGAACCCAAAAGAAGAACGATTGTCCCACATACAGTCGTGGATCGATCAGCGTTTGCGCGATTTCACCAGGTACTTTCGCTACCGAATTCTCAATTTAGTCAGGCTGTTCGTGGTCATTCTTTTTAATTACCCTCGAGCGACTTCCAGGGGACGGGATCTAACCGTGTTAACCCCACATTGGATGGTTCCTTTGACACAACAGGTATAGCACATGTACGTCGTGTCGTCATTGCCTTTAATTCACGTACGCTTACCGCTTTCTGAACGGTTAACCAGACGGGGTAAGAGAGAGAGAGAGAGAGAGAGAGAGAGAGAGAGGATGGAGGGTTTTAATAAATTTTGCACCAGAGTTCACCCTCTACCTCTATTCCTATTAAGATGTATATATTCTTGCTCGTGTAAAGCGTACCTTGTCCGGGTAAAGGGACGTATTGGAGGGTCAACTTTTTATCACGAGCAAGCGTTCAAGCGCGATCCGTGGCCCGCAAATTCAATATTTGCACATCTCGTTCGTTTTCGAGGAAATTTGTCGAACGGCCAATTGATCGTCGACGATTCCCGCTTGGCAGACGTTTAAGAATCCATGAAATTTCGTATCGAGTGATTAGTGGTGTCATTCTCAAAAGTTATTTATAATTTGAACGTATTCGTATCTTTGTTCAGAGGCAACAGCATTTTCACGTTGACATATTTTTATATGAAATGTTAAATTTATCGTGCAGTCAACAGAAATGCCAACAATAGTCTAGTAATCACTTTACGCACACTGCGAATATACTTGGGCGTAATTTATTCTTAAAAACGCACCCGGTCTCTGTCCGATCGCGTCTCTCGCGCTGCATCGAAGGCAATAAGAGTGTGAATAGCAGGCGGCTGAAAAATAAACCGTATTTATGCCTCGTTTCATTTGCTGTACCATGAATTCTTGCACCATCTCTGTCTCTTATCTTCGCTTTGGCCATTTCATCTACAGTTTAATACCCACTTTACCACCTTTAAAATGTTCTGCTCCCGCGCAGACTATTACCAAAGGGTGCGGAAGGCCGATATCGAAACTACTCGTTAATGGTTAACGTTATTTCTTATCCTCACCCCTTCGTGGAAATATATATATAATTTTGCTTTTTGTCACGTTATCCCATCGTAATTAAAAGACTTCGAGACAGGGATCTAATAAATCCTGTAACTCACGTTGTCTTTCCGCCCTGATTCTCGCCAGATCACATTAATCCCCTCCTCCTCTTACTCCTCCTCTTGTGCATCTACCCTATAGTCACCCTCTTTCCCGTTTCTTTCACACTCACCCTCGTTCATCCTGCCTCCGGTTCTCCCTTCCATTTTTTGTCTTTTTATTTTTATCCTCTGTATTTCTGTCGTTATATGATGTTCCGTCTACGGTAACTTTTTTTTTTTACCCTCCTTCTTTCTTTCTTCCACTTTTACTTTCCTTCCAACGAACACGGTTGCATCATCGTTCTCCTATGACCGAAGTGTCCATGGAAATTTCTGCTGCTGTTTTAGAGGGACGATTTGCTCTCTGCTAGAGGACGTAAATCTAGAACGTTGGGAGGAAAGGTATTTTTTAAATAATCGAATCGGATCGATCAAAGTACCGTGTTGAATGGAGGATATACACCAGCGGTAAAAAATTTGCATTTCTATTAATACTTTGAATAATAGAAATACTAAAAGAACGCTGTAATCGTATATTCTGGAGAAAACAATATAAAATTATCTGTATGGCAACTCGACGTTTAGCTGCTTTCGCGTCTTCCCTTGAATTCCTTTCTGTCTTTTCCGTTTGTCCTTCGTTTAAATTCACCACCTTGTTCCATTGCATTCACGCTTCGCTCTAGGTATTTTATGAATACAAAAACTGCGGATACATTCTGATTCAGGGTACAAGAATTTTATTTTCTTTGTTTCTTTCGTGCATTCTCCCCTTGCCTCGTTCTTTCACATTAGTTCTTCACAGGCCATTTGTAATTCTTTCTTCTTTTTAGCGAGAGACGAAATGAATTTTATTATTTTTCTATCTTTCACGCGTTTCTTTTTCCCCCGTTTCGTTTCCCTCCTTTCCTTCTTTCGTGAAAAAAATGTTATGGTACAACGAAAATCCAGAAATATCATTCTCAAAATACTGTACGATCAGAAAACGATGGAAATTCCTACGATGTTTCATATGCATCGATTTGATACGAATCACTCGTCGTGAACGAAATTTCTCTAATATCTGTAACGTCAGCTGTACGAACTCCAACTATAATTGAAAAATCACAACGCGATATTTTGTCTCCTTTGTTTCTTTCCATTCTTTCGCAATTCATACGTTTTTCCCTTCGCTTCGTTCTTTTCTTCGTTCTGCATTTAGCGACCGTTTTCTCTCTGTCCTCCTCTCTTTCCGTTTCTCTGGCCTCCCTTTCCAGCTCTTTCACGCGTATAGGTATGTACGCCATGTTCAATTTTATGAGGGGAAACATATACGGCGAGCCGACGGGCGACGTTTAATAAAGGCGTGGGTGTGTGCGCTAGGGGTGCTAGTTAGCACGGCGCTCGGCGCCGGCGACGACGTCGCCGTCTGGACGCCTATGGCCTCCTCTCAACGTCCTACACCGACGTAGACATAGACGTAGATGTAGACGACGACGACGACGACGACAACCTCGTCTCGCTCACTCGAGGCACGTAGTGACACAAAGTGGTCGTTCTTTAAAAATCCGGCAGACGTCTCGGTGATTTGAAATAATATCAGCGCCAAGACGCTCAGCGTCGTTGCGTTTCGCTTTTTCATCGACGACGTTCTTACGCCTGCCGATATGTAATGACGATTTTTTGGCTGTAACACAACCTCGGAATCAGATTCGAAAGAGGATCTTCGACAAATATACGTTCGATAAAGCCAACTATCTATTTTAAAGTGTAAATCAGAGGCGAAAGAGCATTTTTGCTCACCTTCCTTCCACCCCGTCGTTTTTATTATCTTCGAAATCCGATATTTTCCACATTTTTGCCCAACTATTTTCTCGATAAACATTAGCCGCACACCCATGTAAAATGACATTTTCACCGGGTGCGTTCCTTTTTATTTTACAATTTAAAAACGGATGCGTCACGTCGCAACGAATCGAAGAGAAAGCGCGATCGGTCGTTTATGTCGTTGTCGTTCGCGCACACACGATCTCCACGTGTTTCCGTCACGGTGTGTCGCGTCACGTCAGTCCAGGCAATTTTGATCCGTTACGTTCTCGCGTTAAAACGCGCAAATTGCACAGCAGTTCTCGCCATGTTACGTCTCATTTAGATAAACGCTTGTCACGTTGATTAAAGCGTGCCGCTCGAAAAAATACGGTTTCACGATTATTATTAATTATGACCGTGTGTGCGCGTTTATGTTCAGCAATTAGAAATCGCGACTAGGATTCTCTGCAAGTCAAGACAGGACGAACATTAAGAATAACAAGATACTTTTAAGCCAGCGATATTCGTAGGAAGCACGAGTTCTCGAAGATTTAAAGTTCTGGCTTCGAGGCTCAGGATTGGAAATCTTTTCGTTTACGGATCGGAAGAAAGAAAACTACAGGGGGAAGGTGAAGCAAAAATTGAAACCGTTTGAACCGTCTTAAAAGGTGAAAAAACTCGTCGATGAAAAGAGAAAATCACGAAGTAACGCGACTTTTCGCGAGAACAATTCCCAGCCGACCCAAAAGTCATTTACGTATTTGCTAATTGCAGGTATACGTACTTACGTTCGACTCACGGTGATGACTTTTATATTTCGCGATTGGCCTCGACCGCTTTGAAAGGAGTCGGCGATAAAGCGATTTTATGGAAACCTTGGCGTAGTCTTATGGAACGAAGTGATACACGCACACGTTGAGACTATACCAGTCGCCAGTAATGAGCCTGAGAGGGTGAACAAAGGGGTGTAGCTCGGTATGATTTGGGTTAACATTCGACGAACGAGGTTCTTCCCTTTCCTCTTCAACCTCTTTCAATTCCTAGCTCTTCCTACGTTGCTTTCTCCTCTCTTTTCCCCTTCTTCCTCTCCTCCGATTCTTCTTCTCGACGATTCTTCGCTCTTCTCTTCCACCACGCTCACTTCGTTTTTCCTATTTCGTTCTGGTTTTCGATTAGCGGTATTACTTTGTGTATTTTTTCTCGTTGCCGCTTTGCTTCGATTTTCCTGTATACCGACTGTATGCGTTTCAGCGTATTTAGCGGGCAGTAAAAGCCTTAATGAAAAGGATCTCGAGTCGACGAGGCAGTAAAATCGGTGTTATACCGACGCTGAAGATGAGAAAAAGAAAAAGAGTCGAACGGGCGCAATTTATCGTACTATCATATAAACGGCTCCTCGATCGTTCCCAGCTACGATCTCGCGATCGATAAAACTTTCGATTGAAATCGTTTAACCATTAGATTCTCGTAACTGAGATCGTGGAGCAATATGAAACATACGGTTAATTTGTATCCCTACCGATATAAATCAACTGATTTCAGGAGCTCCTTATTTTCAGGTTTTATAAATTAGGTAGAAATTTTTCTTACTACGTACACATGTATACTAATGATAAAACGTTCGTTTTGGGTCTTAACTGCTGAATTGAATCGAAACGATGTCATGGATATTGACGTTTTAGTCGATGGTAAAGCTGTCGTATGATGTGCCTAATCGTCGTCGATTGGGTATCGGCATGCCGGTGTTTAATTTATTGCTGTTTTGCTTATGGTTTCGCACTTTCAGGAATCCACATCTTTGCGCTATTAAACCTTGAAACGAAGTATGTCGTACATTTTTCGCAGATTAAAGATTATTACGCGATTCTGCAAATAAGATACTCGGAACGACAGATCCTCTCGAAGAATGAAACGTTTCTTGGAAGAAACCACAAGGGGAAGAAAAACGAACGATGCCCATCTACGCAAACTAAATGGAACCGGTGATGATCGATATGGTGGCCCTTTCGATCGACCATTATAACAGACAGACGTAGAACGACCAGAACAATGTCTGTCAACTATAATTTCTCCACAGACGTTTTTATACACGGCACGTGTGGGCGCGCGCGTTTAACGCTGTGTTCCCATCGTTCATTAAGTTAACGATCCATCGTTAACCTCACCTTTATTGGATGCGTTCGATGCGCTTCATGGATGGGGCGAGGGGGAAGGCAAAACGAAAGGTAGAAAGAGAGAAAGGGAAAGAAAATACAGCGTTTCCGAGCGTTCGATCCGCCGCGGTCGTTTCTGACGCCATATGACCGTGGTGTTTTGAGACGACCTCGCCATCCATTTCAGGGATAGTACGCCATTCTACCGGGTTATGTAATACAGAGTTTAAGCATTTTCCCTGTATCGAAAGCACTCGGTATTGCATCCTGTCGTGCATGTGTTCGTACGTGTTTTTTATTTTCTCGAGACGCGCCTCGTAAAACTGTATTGGCGCGAAATCTGTTGCTCGATGTCCGAGAAACGCCAGCTAACTTGGTATTAATGATCGTTCATTGGAGAGTCTTTACGTTACGTTAACGTTGGATAATTGGAAATGTCTTTTATAGGATTTTAGAGATATTGGAAACCTACGTTTTTTCATATTTCGCGACAATCTCCGAGATACCTCGAAGTATCCTTTTGCTAGAAAATTCGTTAACTTTCTGTAAAATGCGAACGAAGAGCGTTAAGGCAGGGGTATCACGGGCAAAGTTTCGGAATGGGCCAACCCTGAATAAGGCTAAATTCCATATTTTCGGTGTAATAAGTGTTTGCAGAAGCATCGTTGAAAAGAGGAAGAGTGGAGGCATGCCGGAAGATGTTGAAGTCGCGACGAAAAAAAAGAGAGACGCGGTACGTGGATGTTCGCGTACGAACGAGGAAACAGATAGCGAGGAGAAAAGTATTTCATCCTTCTTTCAGGGCCTTTTCCTGCCGGATCCTTGCCAAGTCTGGTCCGGGTATTACCTCCTTTGAATCTACCACGAACAAGCCTTGGTCTTTAAGATGCTCGCTGGGGTTAGGTTAGTAATTTGCGGATTATACGGCCAAAAGGAGGGCCTGACAGGAGATTGGTAGGGGAGGATGGGGAGTTTCAGGGAAGTGCTGGATGCCGCGGCCTGAGAATTGAACGTTGAAAATCGAAGGAATACGGGGGTAAAAGCGTATATGGAAGAGAAATGGCTGTGGTTATGAGAATTTTTACCGTAATATTCGTTTCAACGTGTCTCCGATCCACTTAAAGTTTGAAACTATGCTAAATAAAGCAAAGATTATTCGTCTCCGAACGACGATGGAAGGAGGTAGCAGAGACACGAAACGACGTAGTATTTCTACGTGAAAAGCTGCGAGAGAGATAACGCAAATAGAAAGGTTGCTTCAACGATAGAACACCTCCTCATCTGTAATTTTCTTCTTTTTTCTCTCTCGTGTTTCCCACGCGAACATTTCCGAGATCGGTGTTCTCGTAGTTCAGTTCATCGAGTTCATCCGACGATGCGTCGCAACGAAAACTTTTCCGTGAACTTTTTCATTTCGACGACCCTGAAATCTGTCATTTAACCGGGCAAGGAGAGGAGAATATTAGCTTTGACAGCAAAATACGTCGTAATATTTCTTTTTCTTTCCTCGCGTAATCAGTTTGACTTTGTTTCGTAATGATTCTTCGCTGATTAAAGAAACTCTAAGGAAGTAGAATGCTGCTCTGTTATCTCGTAATTTGTACCATGGTTTTTGCTTGATAGCTGTTATTTTCATAAATTGCTGTACATTCGACAACCTGCATAATTTCTATCGCTCCTTCGTAAAAATAAATATCAAAGGGACTAAGATTATGTTATAATCGTTTGATAGGTCCATATACGAGTTACAAGCGGTCTTACCGAAAACTAAATAGACAAGTATCATTCGTATAATCGTTCAACCATTTAACAAATCTTGCGATTATTTCGGTATACGATTAAATTAGAAAAACTAGCGAGCGTTTCGCGTTCGTAGAAATCTCGCTTCTATGCAAAAATACGACGAGCGTTTGTCTTCTTAATTACCCTTGCCAGACTATTCTCTTACAAACACTGTCTATCGAGCATTCGCGCAGTCGTAACACGTACATAGGTATATACGAACGAGAACAAGCCGCGAATAAACCGCAGAAATTTATCGCGGCAAGCAACACGATGCCTTAATCATCTGTCGCGTGGCCGTGCAACGAAGAAGTTAATCGACTTAAAGGCTGAATTACTAGAGGGTTAGTTCGGAGCTAGAACTGCCGTCGGAGGTTTGCCGGGCAAATTTACAGTCTGTCACACAAGAGCGTGTCTGCGATATCTGCGAAACCTGACACCTAATCAGAATGAGATAAAAAGAATGTAAACAAACGAAAACTTCTCTAATACGCGTTGCTGAATACCTTTCAGTTTCATTTGAAACAGTGAAAGGAACAGAGCTTTTTAATATGAGTGCCGCGTACGCGAAACGTCGAAAATCGTCTGGCATGGGCGAATGAAAACAGAGATCGTGATTGGAGTAATATAATATTCACCGATGAATCTTCGTTTTGGGCATGGTGTCCTATTAGGCGTGCTTGGACTATCCATGGAAGAAGGATGATTCAAAGAAGTGTAAAACACCCTATAAAAGTGCATGTTTGGGGTTGCTTTAACGCACGCGGTTTTGGGACTTTGTGCGTCTTTACAGACAATCTGAATGCACAAAAGATGGTGAAATTGTACCAAAGGGGACTTCTCACATCCGTGAAACGTTGGTTCAACCAAACCGAGGACCAATGGATATTGCAAGAAGACAACGACCCTAAACATCGAAGTCGCATCTGCACCCAATGGAAAGCGAAAAACGCCATCACAGTACTTCCTTGGCCATCGCAGTCCCCTGATGCAAACCCTATCGAAAATGTGTGGTCCCTAATGAAATGCAAGCTGAGAGGAAGACGTATCACAAAAATAAGAACACTTGTACATCACATTCGAAAGATATGGAGGTCGTTACCAGAATCCTACGCTCAAAAATTAGTCGAGAGTATGCCGAAACGATGTCAAGCTATAATCGCTAATGGAGGAGATTGGACACCCTACTAAGTAATAGCGTATTAGTGTTTTAGATGTAGATTCAATTCATATAAATTTTTTTACAAATATATAAATATTTACAGAAATATCGCAGACACGCTCTTGTGTGACAGACTGTATCTCTCGCGCATACACGCACGTGCCTTGGTTTTCGCGCGTGTCTCGCTCTTCGAGTTTCGAAGCCTAAACACAGAAATATTTCCAATGCGATGACAAGTTAGCGAAGCTTCGGAGATCAGAATCATGCAGAGAAATCGTCCGAAGGTAACGCGCGGTTTCGTATTGACGCTTTTACCTCGGACAAAGGAATTATCGAGAGAAAAATATTCGCAGGAACAATTTTGCCGCTCCGTTAGTTTTCCATGACTAACTTTGAAACAACTATATTTCGGAGGGCTAGAATATCTTGGATTTCCAGCCTTACTGCAACGAGGGGAAATAGTAGCGGGTTGAAAGATGGCGAAATAAAAATTGAGACGTGCATTAACCCGCAGCAGGACTCGAGTAATTTCGTCTTGGGTTATTCCTCGGATATTGCTACGTAAATAGATCGCATTTGGAGGCACTCAGCTCACGGCGTGAGGCCATTTCGAAACAAACGAAAAAGCCGCGGGATACAGAACCGACGTTACAAGCTTTCTCGCCAAGTGTGTACAAGAATGACACGAGGGAATAAAGCGAGAAGAAGCCATCGATTTTTTATTAACGAGAAAGAAAGAAGGCGAGAACGAAGGCGATCGAGTAGCTCCGAAGTAGAATGGAGGCTGGACGGCGGATCGAGTAATCGAAAAATTAAGTTATTTCGATAACGTCCGTATATCGAAGGCCGAATCCCCGTGCTGCGACATCGCAAATCACTTATTTCCAAGTTATTGCGTGTTTTCTCCTTCTTTGCCGATGGCGAGAAGTAGTTTGGAAGTTAATTCGATGGTTCGTGCAGGATCAGAAAGGATAATCATCCAGGTATTGAAGAATAAATAAAAATCGCATTTCGGATATTATTTCTAACGAGATTTTTTTTTTCACTCTTTGCAACGAATCCTATCGTTGACCTATATGTCTCTGTAGAAAAAGTAGCTTGCTGTTTTTTCGTCGCAAATGCGTCAAGATTTAACTAATACGGAAAACGAAGAATCCATTCGTCAACCTGATTCTACGTAAATTCGTTCATAAGAGAACCTCGTTTCTTTCAGTCGTTGAAACCTCAACGAAGCTTTCTAGTTCCTCTCTCGTCCCTTTTTTCCGAGAGGTATCACCGCTTAAAATTATCATACAACATAATTACCTCAAAGGATAGAGGGTGAAACGCGTTAAAACACTCTGACGGCGCGAGCAAAGTCACGATGGCCCTTTTAATTTCTCTGCTCAGCAAATTTTCCATTCGCTCACCCTTTTTCAGTGTCATACCCCTGGAAAAAAGGGATGTCGCGAGCACGCGAGTAGAAACAGCGGTCGTATCACGCGAAATGAAAGTCTCCTTCCGTGAGTTTAATTAGAGCGTGCTGAAATATCGGCACGACCGAATACCAGCAAGATGATCGCAACGGATTGAGGGTGTGACGCATGGTGCAACGCGGATAGATTTCCAGAGTCGAATCCCGCGAAAAATGAAGCGCGCACCGCGTGAAAACGATTTGTTCGACTTACTTTTTTTTATTAGAAGCCGCCATCATACAGATTCTATCGCCGTTCTCGCTCGCTACAGGACCTTTCATCCGGGATTTTTCATCGTTGCTCGCGCGATCGTATAGTGATAACGATTGTATAATCGTATACGTATACAGTATGTACCTGTCTCTCAGTTTGTAGGGTTTTGAACACGTCTGAACACGTAGCTACGTAATAAAAGACTGAGGTATCCATTTTAAGGATTGTAACGTCACTTTTACAGGACGTTCCAAGGCCATTTCACGATTAAATAGATAAAAGTACAATACGCTCTCCTCGATATCATACGATTTTTGGCCCGAACATTTTTCCCTCTCGCTCGTATTTTTTCCCGATATTTGAGCGTTTCAAGTTAAACAGAACGTATCGTATGGTAGAGCGAGAAATCTGTACTTAGAAGTTTTATATATTCGAAGCAGGAGAATTTTTTATTCGTAATCGTATAATAGATTGACAGAGAGCTTTTATGATTTTAATATTTAAAACGATTAGTTTTATTATTTCATTCTAATATCCAAAATACGAAGCAGGTTTAGATTATGTCGTATTGCGTTCTCTGTTGGTGAAGCATTTACGATTTTATCGTCCGATTCGTTCGTCGTGAATGATAAATGTTTATAGTTGACTGTGGGGTGGATAGTATAACCGTGGGACTGAATTTGACGAGCCTCTAACCTAAAATGAATAGGATATACCGTGTGTTTGTTAGAAATGGAATACAGCTTTTAAAAGATGCTGAAAAAAAAAAAAAGAACAGAATTTAAACGATGTCGAGTAATTGTAGAACTTTTCATTGGGTACGCGACTTAACGTAAATACATTGAGATTTCCTTTTTCAGCGCAAAATTTTAGCAGCGATAATTGTTTAAATATCTGTTACATACCTGCGAAGATATCGAGCGGTTAGCGATTCCGTAAAGTATATGTTACATACGTAATACCCGATGAATGTGCATAATTAGCAGAAATAGTATCGTTATTTCGTGTTCGATGTGGAGATTAGAATTATGCGTATAATATAAAATAGACATTGAACCCTTTCTCTAGACCCAAAAGCCAACGAATTTTTAACGTAGAGATCGAGAACATGGTTAATATGGAAAGAAAAAAAAAAAAAGCACGAACGTTTAAGTACTTCGTATAATTAGCCACTTAAAGTAACCGTATTATGATCTAGAAATTATTTGCAGAATTCCTCGATGAGAGGTCTAAACGAGATATCCGATTAAAAAGAAACTTTATATCCATACTTGATTCAAGTTTCACATGTGTAGGCTGTGCACATTTAAATAATAATACGCATAAATCAAGATCTTATAGCATGATTAATTCAACTTTAACGAGACAGATAATTAGAACGTGTATCGTCGAATTATTTTAATGCAATAGTAATGATCGAAATAATTAGCTTATCTGAGGCTAATTATCGAGCCCACTGCGTGTAGCTTCTAGCTAGCGAGCTATTCCCTCCCTTGAATGATAATGCATTGAAATTTGAGGCGGGTACGTTTTAACTCTATTGTTAATTCGGTTGGGACCGAGGTATGCACACGATCGTCCCTATGCCGCGTAGCCACGTTACTTTGCGCGATAATTATTATAAACGCAAATTAAATTCCTAGAATCAAGATTTCAGATAACGCGTAAGGAATCATTCGTTGCTGGCAATTTTTCCCGTTTCCGATAATTTCTTGTTTCATCCTGAAAGTGAATCTTTATAGCGTAGGGATCCAGCGATTCATCTGACGTTACCATGTTATTTTAGTCTTAGCATCTCTATTACCGTTAATCGTTCGGTATCGCTACAAATCAACTAAAACGTTCGGATATCTACGAACGATAGTATGTATGTCTGCACTTTGATATCGCTACACGTAGTCGACTTCCATTGGAATCGAATTTCAGTAGTTGTGCACAGCATAAGCAATCAGTTAGATAGGGTCTATGGTCGTGAAAAATCTAAGTCTCACGCGAGGTAGTAGGAAGATTGTCACGAGGGGGTTAAAAGGGCCGAACGGTTCACGCGCTGACTCGAACTACTAGCTGCCTCTGCCTATTGAATATTCAAAGCCCAAGTTCTCGCTGCTGGGTAATTATAACGACATTACCGTTACTTGTACCTTGGCTGCGACGCGGAACCGACTTGATATCGGCGAATTAGCGTTGTACGGGCTAATAATTTTGAAAATATTAGCCTGGCCAGTGAGTCGGAGGATGTGAATCGAATCTTGGGAGGCGTATTCGCTCAGGGCAATAACTATCGTCGAGCTATTAATGTGTTTTCTTAAGGATCGCACGGCCGTGTAACAGGGACTTTCGCGTTTGAATTTCCAAAAAGGTTCTTGCCAAAGCATTATCAGTATCGGTAGAATATGTCACGCTAACGTTGTTAACTAAACCTAAGAATCAAACCTACGATCGTCAAACTTGTCGAAACAATGGTTTTTACGGTATTCGTATTACGTTGTATTCCGAGATATCTTGGGAGAAAATGATCGCTCGTAAACTGTTTTGCAAAACTGTCGTCCCTTCTTCGAGACTTCCGATAGAGAAGAATTACATTGGCAGACCATCGATCGATTTCTCGGTCACATCGTTCCATCGAGGTGGCGAATCATTAGAACAAACGAGATCTCTACTCGCGACAACCGCCGCGTATCTATATGCGCGAAAAAATTAAATTACAATCGGCACGCCGAGGCGGTCGGTGTCATCTGTTGCTCGAGCGTGCCGCCAACAAGTGGTACAGGCCGAAATTTAAGGGGTCGAGAAAACTCGGCTAGTCCTCCCCTCGCGTTCCATCGCTGCGAGCTTGCCCTCCTTTCGACATACCCTCCTCCCACCCCCTTCAACACACGCACAAAGACACGTACGTATATGCCTACATACACAGGTATAGGTGTATACATAGACGAAGTAGAGCGGGTTCGGAGCTGGGATGGCTCTCACGCTTCCTGCCTTTAATTGTGTTCCGGAAAGAGATCCTCTCGGACTGGATATCCGGGCCGGTGTAATGACCCGCGAGCAGGAACAGCGGAAAAAGGAGCAGCAGAAGGCACGTTCGATATCCTCGGCACGATCGTGTACGTACGTACGAGTTCGTGGACGTGGTACGCTCTTGGAATCACGATCGACTCGATTCGCTAGAACGTGTTGACTGTTTAGTATAATGAGCTTGCCGGGGAGATGAGCGACGTGTGATCAAAACGTGGATATACGGAGTGTATAGTCAGTCGATGAAAGCGATACGAGAGAGGTCGTCAAATTAATCGGATATTAAGGATTGCGCGGTAATTTCGTGAATCGGAATAGAAATCTAGCACATGCAGGATGTTTTATGAGAAGGATCTTTATCCACTACGACGCAGTTATCGGGCCGTATACTTAAAATCACGTACCTTTCGCTCAGAGTAGCAATTGACTTTGCGGTCGAATCTTTTATATGGAAGATGTGGAATCATTGGATAAAACATACACGATTTAAGTTTTATTATCGTACCGAAATTATAAAAGTGTGATCCGATATCTAGCGTTCAACGTATGTATTCGGTGAATTTTAGAACATCGTCGTTCGCTTTTTCTATCGGTTGTTTCCAACTGACCGTTGCTGCAATTTTTTTTCCATCTAATCTTCGCGTCAGTCAAAAAATAAATCGCGTCAAACAATTCCGCATACAACATGGCGTAATTTTTTTTTTTGTCGGCGCAAGGATAAAAAAAAAAAAAAAAAAAAAAAAGAGGAGAGAAAATGAACGAAAAATACAGTGTGACAAACGTCGCGTCGATCGATTCCGGTGATCGGGCACGAATCACGCGCGGAAAGCTTAATCGATTCGGCCGGAAATCACCGGCTCGATGCGAAGTCTCGCGCGCAAAATTCAGTCGCGTTAATCATAACGTCACGAGCATCCATCCCGATAGAGACTGACAAAGCACGTACACGCGCGTCCACGCGCGCTTAATGAATCCCCTTGTGCTCGATGTGTTCGCGCGAAAAGCACGCAAAATACACGACACGCGCGCAAAACACACGACAACGCGCGCGTACACGCGCCAACAGACCTGGGCTGTTGCTGGCATCCGCTTGTTGCCACGCTTCGGACACTTTATGATATCGCGAAATAGCTATCTCGTACAGAAACGTTTCTGTAACTCGATCGCGACCAAGAGTTCAACGATTGTGAGAATATTTTTTCGAAAGTTTGTAGAATTTTCTAAAGGAAAAAAATCAATCTTTATAACAATGGGATTTCTATTTTGACACGAGTTGGAATTAAGTCTCCTTTGAAGCGTTCGACGGTAGAACAAAGTTACATCCGACTGTGTCTCTGGTTGAATTTGGACTGGATTCGTACGATAAATACTCGATAAAAATGCTCGTGCCCAGAGACGGATTTGCCCAGCGTACAGCGTTTATTGATCCAGCCAGGATGTCCTATAATAGCGACGAATACTCGTAGAGACTGTTTCAAGAATCAGTCTCGTGTCCCGTTTAAATTTGTATCAGCGTATTAACCGCAAGTTACGAAGTCACTTGCAGTACTTAGCGAGTGAAACGTGCCTGGTCAAGTAATTCAATTGGTGGCACCGGGGAGCAACTGCTACTTTGATTAACCGAGAATTGGAATACCTATACTTTACTCTGCAAATACTCTAAATGAAATTGTAGTGCTAAATAAAGTGCGTTCAATATAGATTTTCACAGTTAAGCGTTTATAAGATTAACTGAAAATTACTTTGAAGAACCCGTGATATAGAGCAGAGTATCTCGTCACGTCTAAATTGTTCCCATTGCTACCAAAGATAAGAAAAACCGTCGAATCGTAAGAGAAGTCGGAGTCGTTTGAAGAAATCTGGTAATGATGAAAAATTTTATTCTAAACTACAGCACGATATTACAGAGAATAGATGCTGATATACGAATTATTTGAACGTCATTCCGAGTTGAATAGGTTGTCGTCTGATCATCGATCGACTTATTTCATTTTACTGCAGTGTCGTTCTGATTGCGTCAGAATCTATATATTTTCAGACGTTTCATCATCGCTGTTTTTATATCTATCGACTTCTTCATTACGCTTGCTTAGGTGAAATCATTCCGAGTAATTCTTACACACGAACCGTTTCTAGCGTTTCCTTCGTATCGAGGTATGCTATGACTCACGCAATACCTTGGTTGTACCATAATAATCATATACGAAAATAGTGTTAACGAGAAAATTATCTCATTTTCTTTTATCTCAAAGATACATTTTCTACTAGATGCATGGACGAATAATACAATTAAGCAAAAATGAGATTCGACAGGTGTTTCTTCGTCTTCTCTCGTTGTAGAAGATTGCAGCGTGTATGAGAAGAGGGAACGTGGATTAAAACCCGTACAGGAGAGACAGAGGAATATTTTTGGTGATATTCGGTGGCCGAACAGGGACATCCCTGTAATAGTGCGAAATAATCATAGACGAAGCGGTTGAAGAGGTATCGGTGAGGGGGTTGTTGGAAATCGGCCGTTCGAAGAATTGGAAGAAAAGGCGAGAATAGTCTGGGGAAAAGACAGGGGACCGAGATGATCAAATGAAAGGGGAGAGGGATGAAGATGGTCGCATGAACCGTCGACGAATAGCAGGGGATGTTTCAGTTAGCGATGGGATCAAACGTGACTCGGATGGTATTGATGCGCCTTCGTTAAATCGATATTTTAATATGCCAGCCGCTAATTATATTCTATCCTTCTTGATTTTTTATCCATTTTTCGAATTCGTTCTTTTCTTATTTTCTTCGAGCGAACGTCGACGTATTTCTATCACGTTTGAACCATTTAACGAGTATTTCTGCATATAGGAGTCCGAACGTGTATTTGTTTCCCGGATATCGACGTCAAAAGACAATGTTAATTTACATTTATTCAAATCAAATGTTTCAACTTCGCGATTAATTCTCCGAGTTGTCCCCGTTTTTAATTGATTTTACTCCTGAAGCAGAATTTTCCTCGCGTTTGAATAGCTTCAAATCGAGGACGAATCGAGCTTTCAAACGCACGGTTACTATTTCTGTTGTGCCACGTTGAATTTGCAATTCGCGAAGCTCTTTCGTCACAGTATCTCGCTCTTTTTACGCTAAATACTTTTACTAAAATCACAGACGCATCTCGGAATTCTCTCCGATCGATACATTCCAAAAAATGTACAATAATTCCATATGCCTAAACAAAGAGAAAGGAACTCTCAATTTAGATAGAAACCAGAGGAAAGAAAAACGGGGAACCCAAACAAGATCCCTCGAAACAAGTAAATTAATCAGCCATAAAATTCCTCGTACGCCGTTTCCACTATGAATTCGCTTAAAACTGACAAAGCTCGACCAATCAAACGACAAATCGATGAAAAATAGCAAGTAGGTCTCGGATCGGTCCCATCGCTATTCCACGATGGAAAGAAAGGAGAAAGAGGAAGAAACGAAGAGGCGTAGAGGGACGTGCGGGGCATCCAAGCAGAAATCGCACGCGCAGGCGCCATTTCGCAAACATGGCCAGCCATCTTGCGATGCGTAGCGTTCGAACGGCGGAGAAGGGGTTGGAATATAACCGTTCTTGGTATCGAACTGCGCTTCAGTACCTACGGAGACAGAGACAGGCATAGAACGTCCTTTAACACCTCTGCAATCGCTACGCGTTCTCCATTTTTTCCCCTTTCAACCTCTTTTCTCTACTCTTCCTCTTCTATCCCTCTTTTTTCCTTTCTTTACCTCTTCGTTTTACCATTCCGTTAATTTCTCTTCTACGTTCTTTCTACTTCGATTCTTTTCTTTCATCGCTAAAATCCCGTTGAAGTAAACCAAGTATGCGGCCACGCGAGTAATTGATCGCGCCAGTCGCGAGTCGGTGTGAAACTGAAACGATACATCGCGATCTCCGCTCCGACGTCTCGAACGAGGAAACGTAATATATCTGTCGAAAATTTTCAAAGTCACTTTACTTCTCTATTTCTCTCGACGAATCTTGCTCAGCCTCTTTCTCTCCTTTCTTCTATATCCGCTGATCTTTTCGATTAAGTACAAGTTGGTACATTGTGTAATTAAGAGTCGTTGATCGCTTACGCGTGAAATTGAAGGGCTGGCACGTCGAAATTCGCACGAAACAGCTGTCGACGTTGTTTCAAAGCTCCCGAATCGTTGCCTGCTCTCTGATCAACGTGTTTCAACTCGGAGCCTTTCTTTCGACGAATAGTACGGTGATTTCACGGCGAACCAATGTGGTGATTCGATAGACGATAGAAAGTTTTGCCGGTTTATAAATTGGAAAAAACACGTCGATCAAAAACGGGATTTAGTCGATTTAATATATGAAAATAGCCATCCCCGATCGAAAATCGATGGTATCGTGAGTTTCTCTTTTTAAATGATTTTCGAAGTAGCTTTTCGTTCGCGGTTGGTTAGAAATTTCTTGACGAACGAGCGTGGCTGGTCATTTGTTAAAAGCGGCACAAAGCGTGCGCCAAAAACCGGGTCATCCACTTCTTGCGAAAAATCGATACGAAATGGTGGAACGCGATTCCTGGTCTGACCACCGGTTGACTCGTTCCACTTGCCGCGCCGTGGATAGTCATTTTTCAATGGCGAATTTTGTGGTTCGCGTTGCACTGGGTTACGTTAGTTACGTCACGTTTAAACCGAGTTTGCCAATATCGTGTCATTAGACGACGTTGAACGATCAGCAAGAATGAATTTTCGTCGAAGGAAACAAGACGTTTCGTTCGAGATAATCCAATTCTACGATGAAAAATATTCCTACAGATCGTATAGATATTACTATCCCTAATTGTTTCCTACGTTTATATTTTGTCACCGCCATATTCTTTACGCTCCAATTTTTTTTTTTTTTTTTTTTTTTTTTTACGCGTTACTATTTCTCTTCTCATCCTTTGTTCGGACGAATTAAAATTCTTTTTATCGTTCTATTTATTGGATATCGTACAACGACGGATGCGAACTCTTCCAAGATCATTCTTCTGGAGCCAATTCGTGGATCTAATCGGGTGCACATGACAGTGAAACAATCGTCGTTAGAAAGCGAGACGTTGTAAGTCGGTCTCGAATGAAATTCCGTCGAAGCCAACTGTATCTATTCGATCGAGAAGTTGCAATGCGATACGATTCGCGAGCAAGGCGACGTTCTCTACCTGTTGCACGTTGCTTTCATAGGAAATTGCCTTACCGACATATTGAACATTGTCATTCCTGTCTATGGATGGTAATCCTGTGCAGAAACGTGCCACTGTGGGATTACAACGCCTTCTTTTTGTCTTTTTTCATCGTTATCGGCCTCGTATGCGCGATAAAGTCACTCGTTGTTCTCATCTGTAAACGCATTTGTTCAGTGTGGTGCAATTTATCAACGTACTCTTCCTTTAGAGCTTATTATTGCGCCTGATATTTCCCCACGTTTGATGGAAGATCGTTTGCCGTTCCGTAAATGGTATGCAGAGAATATTTACCAAGCTTTTGCTTTTCCTTTCTTTTAATTAAAAAAAAAAAAAAAAAGATCTTGCTACAGAGGGAAAAAACGTAAGCGAGTAGTTCTTGGATATTCGTAGAATTAATTTTCTCGTAGTTCGGTGTAGCAACGATAGGAAAAGTATTTCAATTAAGGGAAAGAAGTCGTAGAAGCGATGCACCGCGAAATTGGTTCGTCTTGCTTTATTATTTCGACCGTTTCTAGAGAAATCTCGTATTACTCTGATCGACGTTTTAAACGGGAGAGAAAAATTATTCGATCGTTCGAATTACAATTCCGGAAAGCAATATTAAAGTCGGTAATTTTCGATCCCTTTAAACTCTGGATTACTAAACAGCCGAGAAAGATTCTCACGAGGAAAAGAATAGATGGCTCGTACCACAGCTACACACGTTTCGTTCTGATAAACGTGGATCGCGTCGAGGAAATTAATTCCGCTTCGTAGAAGGATACTAAGTGTCTACCTGTTGCACCACTCTGCCAGACGAAACGGTCTCGATCGTTTTTGGAGAATCGCGAAAGTGAAGGAGAAATACAGAGAAAGAAAGAGGAGGAGAGAACGACAGCACTTGGCGAATGAAAAATTTTACGCGTCCACGCGTACGAAGAAACCTGCTGGTACGTCGTTGCTTTCGCAACTTGTTGCTAGTCGTTCAGAGATCTCTCCACTTCTCGATTCCCGGTGCTACTTCCTGCACACAGGTAATTTTCCCACTAATTTTCAAACTAGAAAGATACTCGTTTATCCGAATAGACTTTATGCACGTAAATGCCTGAGAATGAGAACGCTTTTCATAAAAGACGCTGCTTACCTTCAATTTAGATGTACGTACCGCTGAATTACGTCTCCGCTTGGTTCTAAACGTTTTGTTGGCAATTTTTTATACAGCAATCGCTTTCATTTACCGACCGACTGACGTTCGGAATATTCCCTGTTATTTCTTTCTATAATTTCTTTATAGACTTTCCTATAATCTTCTTCAGCCTGTGCCTTCTACTTGTCTATTCCCGGATCTACGTTTAATTATTCACGAAGCTATCGTAAGTCTTCTCTCGTTTAGTCGGACCTTCTGTTCTTTGTGGTTTTGGTCCCTTATGTACTAGCCCGTGTCTCGACGTTAATTCCTTTTTAATTACAAGTACCGCGACATCTTATCTTACGTTCACGGTTCATCGATATTCCTTTGACGTTCGAGGAAAAAAATTCGTTCGACTATCGTTTCAATCTCTTCGAGTCTGTTTCATTCGGAAAGCTCATCTGCTTTGTCGACGATATTTCGTTTCTCTTAGTTTCTTTCTGCCGTTCGCGATCCTGCAGATCTCTCGTATTATCGATCTCCTTGCTCGATGTCTGAGAGGACAATGCACGTTTCTAATTCCCAAATGCAACGTGCCGATATCGTAGTCCGTATCGTAAACCTTCTGCGTGACAGATTAAAACGATTGCATTGATAGTTTCTCTTGTTGAGCGTAAGTTACGTAGCTCGAAGCGTGTTTTAAAGAAGTTATAACAAAAATACTTGGCTGCTTCCCGTTCCTCGTTGAATACCGAAATAAATTAAAAAGAAATTTACGGTTTCCAACGGGATAACTTTCTCAACTTGGAGTCGAGCGATTGACGTTTCACGTACCATCGAACTATAATCCAGGCTTAAAGCGAGTGACCCGAAACTTTTGTCCGCCAGTGCACGTTCTCACGATACTTGACGCCATTTTCCTCTGACGCAACACCGAGCAAAGGTGTTGGTTTGTTGGTTGGTTCGACAAACGCAGGACGCGACAAAATGACGAGAAAGGATGGAAAAATTCTGAGTTATGCGCGGACAGTGTAGGGACTCACCTGTTGCGCGTTAATTCGTCGCCAGGGAAAGAGGGTTGAAGGGGACCGGTAAAGGGTGGAAAAAAAGACATCGCGGCCGCTCCTTTCGTGCAATATTTAAACAATTCTCTTCGACACGCGCCATACGCGACCTGTTGCGCTGTTAATTTAATGAAAAATTCAGGCTTTCCAGCCAGGCGCCGCCCTGGAATTTCATTGACCGACGTATGTAGGAGGTCTTGAGGAATGTCTCTTGCTTTATTCGCCTCGAACCAAGCCTCCGAGGCACGTGCTGGAGACTCGTTTCGCGAAATGAAGTTGAAATGTTGAAGAGACGCGCATTTAGGTTGATGTATAGCGACGGTTCAGCTTTCACGATGAGTCACTTCTCGCCTTATGTTTTTTCTCATAAGTTACTCCAGCGGCGCTATTAACTGTTGCAACAGCGTGCCTGATGTAGAATATTTAAATATCATATTTAACATCCAAACTTTTCTTAATTGTAGGTGCTGTAGTGGGACAAAATTCTCGTCGTTTCCGTGACACTGATCCCTCGACGATTGATCCATTAACGCCAGCGTGGTATTTTCAAGATACGTTCCTGTTTCCCTTCGACGATAGAAGCCTCACCTCTACAATGATCCTAATTGTATAGCGATTATGGTAAGCGATTTCAATGTACCCATAATGTTCTACGTAATGACGTTATATCGTTTTATTTTGCCTTCAGAAGGATTCAAAGTAAATTCAGTGCGTATTAAATACGATTCGTAACAACATTAATGACCGTCGCGATAACCTGCGTGAACTACGTACCAAACATATAAAACTTCCGCTTTTTTTCTCTTTCGTTTCTCGCGAAGAAAATGACGCCGGTGTATCGACTCCGTTAGGGGCTAGGGGTGGCTCTAACCAATTTGAATTCCGCTCGATTTTTATCGGAAGTCAGGTCGATAGACAGTGCAGCCGAACAACACCGCAGGAATTTAATTCGACGAGCAATTCTTCCAACGACCTCGGTAACCACGAGAATAAAGTTTCGGGAAGAAAAGATCCGCCAAAGGCGTGTTGCTATCGATCGGCATATTCGCTGTGCCGTTTTCGGTTGCGTGTCTAACTTGCGGCCGATTTTCTCGCTGTTATTCGATAACGCGAAGACTAATCGCCGAAATTAACCGGTTTAAAGAGCAAAACTACAAAAAGCTAAGAATAAAAATGTCAAAATTCAGGAAATATGGTCGATTACGTTCATTCAATGTTACAGCATCGATAATCGCAATTGGGAGCAATGTTTAATTGCTCGAATCAAATCGACTAATTGTTAAAAGTAGCTTTGAATATTATTAGAAACGAAACTGCTTAAAAATTATCCGTTATCGATCTTTTGTTTTAAGATATACCCGTATAATACTTATTAAAAGTACTAAAATTTAAAAAAATTATAACATTCGATTCGCATTAGTTATTCTCAAAGATCCATATAACACGTGTATCAGTGAACGCTCCTCTTTAAGTCTCGAATCGATACGATTTCTGCCTTTTGAGACGTCGTCGTTCGATCCAAAGCATAATTTTGAATACTTCGCTATGTTTGCTCTCGTCGCACACTCTCGGATTACTCGCTCACACTCGTTCATCGATTTACCCTACGCAAGATTTACGCACGACTCGTCAGAGCTGGGTAATGACAGGACGCTGAGTCAACATCATTTTTCCGTTGCTGACAGCGATGTACGTAATTTCAGGAAGAAGAAGTAGGTCATTCCGTATCTTAAAATCTCAGCCACCGTTTTGCCATGCCGCGTGTCTAAGACGCTGCTGCGCTCCTAATTCTCATATCTGGGAAACTAATCGAGTTATCGACTCGAAACAAAACCGAGATTAAAGAGCAAAGCTCCGTCTCCTGTGCGACTCTTGACACCTTCCCTCTGGGAGTTTCGCGTTAAATTTGGCTGTTTGAAGAAAGTCTCGCTAGCTTTGGTATTTAGTGGATGTCAACTTAGGTATGCAAATATTTCGTCAACGTACACAGATGCTCAAATAAGAGTCGAAAGGAGTAGATCGGAGACGAAAGAAAATTTTCTTTTTCGAAAAAAAAAAAAAAAGAAACTACCTTCTGTAAGTGATCCATTTACCGTTATTCCGAAAAAATACATAATCTTTGAATTTTCTTGACAACTTCCCTCGAAAGAATCCTTCTCGCGCAGTCTCGTTGCAGACCTAGCACACACCCTTAATATTTATATTTATTACAACTATCCCAAAAGCAAGTTTTGTTGCTCCTTTAAACCATCTTATATAGCATCCCATTATCTACTTGATCCGGACAGAGATTTAGCCGGTGCAGCGACGGTTTCGCGAGTAAGGGTGGCAAACGAAGAGCGATAAAGCTCTATTTACGAGGCTCGTGATAGCAAAGTCCATTCTGAGTACATCGTATACGAGAAAACGATCAAGGATGCGCGTTAGTCGGCCGCTTAATGGGCCGCCATTCTCGAATTCATTAGGCGATTGTCTAATTAAGTTAATCGACTCGAGCTCGTCTTGCCATCATAAAAGTCGCGTAACGCGCCTCGACGCTGACGCCAGACACGTTCTCAGCGCCGAAATTGTTACTTTGCCACGGCCTAATGGCGATAGAAGTTATGGCCCGATTTATTCGACGGCGGATGACCAGGATTACGGCTATCCCATCGACGTTCTATTTCTTATATCTGCGTTGGTATCGACAACGCGGGCCAATCGTTTACTTTCACGAATTTTCAATCGTTCTCCTGGTAACTTAACGTTGATGTGTAATAACGTACGATCGAATATTTTCCTTGATCCGTAAAATGTATAATGTCCGTCAAACGTAACAGCCGTTACATTTGCATATACCTAACAAGTAGCTATAAATTGCCAGGAATTGGACCAAAAATCCCGCGAAATCACCAAATCGAATCGAGAATCTCGTTCCTCTTCTCGCACGAGATCCAGCCCCCACAGTACCACTAACAAGCGCCGAACGATCGATGCAATTATATTCCCCGATCATTGATATCCCTGCAGCAAATGATCCGGTTCGAAACGGGTCATAAATCCGTGGCCTATTAGCCGCCACGTGGTTCACGGATTCGGATTCAAGCGATCGTTCCTAATTATATGTCGCGTTTAATTGACAACCTTTAATTAAAACCGCCGCGAAATCGAGAATCGAACGAGCGAAACACGACGCGTTAGGTGAAATTCGTCGAACGATAAAGGAAACGAATGCGAGTAAACGCGCGAGGACATACCTTGGATCATCCGGTTACCAAACAACCACATAGCTCCAATTTAACACCATCCGCGAAACGTTTTCTCGTTTTCTCTGTCCCTTTTTTCTTCCATATTTTCTTTTTTATTGTTTCTTTGAAGCAATTTTCCGTTTCTCGCTGTTTCTCTTTGTCCTATCTATTTCCACTGGAAGCTGCGCAATCGGCTCGATTACACGGAGCGTGAGGATTTGGGAGCGATATTTCGTCACGAGGATAATCCCGAAGCTGGTCGAACGTCAGTTTCCATTTGCACGTACGGAATTAGCGAACCGCATCGGCGAAACGCATCGATCGACCGGAGAGGATCAGAGTCGCGCTTCGGATAATTTGTCGCGGTTTTCTACCCACCGACAAATGGTGAGATGCGATCTCGCGGCAGGAATAAAAGGCTTTTTGGGAGAAGCCACCTTTCCATAGGGTTATAGGTTTCTACGGCGTTTTTAAGGCTCGTAGAAGGTTCGATATAGTGTAAGGGAACTGGATATATCGGATATGTGAACGCGTTGAACATGTCTTAAAACGTAACGGTTCAAACCAGCGTATGTCTCATTCCATCGTGCAATGAAATTCCTCGCATGATGCGACTATAGAGCTTCCTGTTAATTATTAGTCTGGTGCACGTGAAATGCCGTTTATACGAAATTTCAATTTTACTTGATCGTTAAATTTTGCCCTATCGTCCATTATTATCATTATCAATGGTTAGATCGTCGTGGATATCTGCTGCGCTTAAAAATACGCAAATAATATTTTCCTATATGACTTCTAGGGTCTCTTTAAATATAAAACCATCTTAAATAACTCGATTCGTGTCAATTTTGTGATCGATTTAAGGCGGCAGATGACAAGATACATTCGCGATATTCGATGCTTTTCTTTTATCGGGAAACACGAGCGAAAAGCAAATCTCGTTTCCATTTAGCAAAAGATCGAAATGTATTTTCAATCGTACGCAAAGGACGGATACTCGTGCAACGAGAACCACACGAAATACAGCAACGTACACGCGACTAAACCGCATACGGCTAATTTATTGGACCGTGCCATCGTTCGGTCGACGAACCACGACGATGAACAGAGATGGAAGTACAGAAACGTAATTATATGTAAATGGAAACTTCTACACACGTAGAATTTTTATTTACGATACTCTGTTGGTTCTTGACCAGGATTATCGTGTGAAAGATTCTCATCAGAACTGGGTATTATAACAACATTTCATGAAATCGACCAGATTGATGAATATTTCGAACGAATGGAGAGTTCAGCCACGATAACGTTTCGCTGAACGTTTTAATTTACTTAGCTTTCTCGTTTCTGGCAGATATGATTCTACGTAACGTATAAAAAGCATTTGTCGAAATACTCTAAACGATCTAATAGAAAAGGAAATTGAAATTGCATGCAATTTAAATCGATATAGTTTGAGTCGTAAGCGAGTTAATAATAATTCTCAAGTTGCAGTGAAATTTTTATAATCTTCGAGTATCGGTTAAGCTAACAGTGTTCTAGCTGCACTCGGGTCGATTATAATTTCCGAGCTATAATTAAAGTAACGAAGCATCCTTTGGGAGCACATTTTAGTTGAAAGTACCGTGCTGTTCATTATGGATATTAAAAGCTGCAGACAAATTGACCGAAAGAAATTTGCCAAATTTATTATCGGAAGTATATTCTCATAAAGATTCGGCTGATCGAAATTGTCGGCATTTCTCTTGGTTGGAAGCGAAAAAAAATATAATCTCGTAGTTCTTTGTAAGTGTATCGTGTTATAGATGTTGCGACAGAGATTCGTCAGGACCAAGAACGTTGTTTCGACATGGCTGAAGTAGTCTTAAGGACACTTGTACGAGCTTTATTGCAAGTTGCACATTGTTTATCGACGCCCTTTCCTCGGGACATGGCGTACAAAGCCTGGCTCTGTCGTGAAAACAAGTCAAGCACGACGCAGGACGGTGTACGTGGCGAATACATCTCGTTACACACTACACGGTAGCAAGCTGACGTGATTCTTGCTAATCAGCCTCTTTCAATGTTTACTCGTCCCTCGCAATGCTGAATTTATTCTAGACGATAGTCGGTCTATTAAATTGATTTCTTGAGGAAACTTAAACTCGACATATATATATATATATATATATATATATATATATATATATATATATATATATATATATATATATATATATATATATATATATATATATATCGATACATGTTTGGTATTATATCACGTAACAAATCGATGACTATATAACATTGCTCGTCGTACCGTAAAAGGCCGCGTTAACACATTGGAAACACAATGTATAATTTATCCCAAATTGGGAAAGAAGTTTGGCTACCCGAAGATTAATTAGCAGGAAACACAACAGCGGACGCAAACGGCCAGAGAAATAACGATGATAATAGTTGATTTGTAATTCCCGATAGTATTGATTCAGATAATAGACGAAGCTACTCAAACGTCAATTTCCATTTGCCTGGTTAGAATTAGCCACGTTTCGTGGAACCGCGTGAAACGCATCAATCGGCAAACGAACGAAACGCATCGAACCATTCCTCTCTCTCTCTCCTCCTCCCTCTTTCTCCATCCACTCGAATGTGCTTTTTCGCGTGGGAATAACGGGGATTTATTTATACGTTGTGGACGGAAATTGCTATACATGATACGATGCCATAGATTATATCGAGCGTAACGGACGTCGCCCAATAAATCATTATTGCGAGGGCCAATTATGATAATTACAACGGTTGAACGTCGATAATGTCGTTACGATGACCAGCCGTGTATTGACGCACGACTCGACTCGCTAACACACACTCAACCATGTTTTTTTTTTTTTTTTATCAAATCGTTTTTAATCATCTTGATTGGGGTCGAGTCGTCGGCGTTGCGCAACGTCAGCTTTATTTCGTTGGTTTGGAAGATCGTCCGATTATGGCCAGGGATGGGATCGAGTTCGATACGTAGGCGAGACTGGGATACCAGATGAAACGAGTAACTGAAATTGTTTATTAAGAGGATTTTGGAGAATGTACTTTCAATACGTACGAATTGTAAAGGAAGAAACAAGCATGATATGTAACAGAATGAATGCGGAATACGCGTATAAATTACGATGCATTCTCCTATAGTTTTGTTCAGTGTTCCAGTACACTGGCATAGAGATCGCATCAAAATAAAAGATACGAGTGTAAATATCGCGAAAAACGCGGGGAAAATCCGGCACGTGACCTGAATATCAGACGGTTCGGTGTTACATTCAACGTGTGAGGTAAACGGTGAAATATAACGTCAGATAAGCGCGAAAAATAATGTCACGCTGATGCAACATCAAGCTGTAACGCGAAGGGTTGGGTAAAAATCGTGAGAGAAAAAAGGTCTTCCGATGCTCCGCGTTTGCGTTTTACCTGGTAGTGTACGGGTAGATTGAAAAAAAAGGGAGAAGAGAAAAGATACGAGGCGAAGTAAAAACAAAACGCGACGATGATAGCGATGGTACGATACGAAAGATAGAACAGCTGGTGAAAAGTTTTCTCGGCCGATAGAAAAAGAGATGCGCGGACAGGAAAGCACCGAATTCGGGTCAATGGGAAACGGGATAGGGGAAACTGGAACGTTTTTGCTCCTCTTTGAAGTTTCCACGAGACTCCTAATCTCTCTTTTTTTTTCTTCCTTCTTTGTTCTGTCGTTTTTTATTACGCGTGACTAAGTTTTACAGTTTCATACGACGCATGGTCTGCCTTTTTCCTTAAAGCTTTAATTTTAAATGTCTAAGATCGTTCAATTATGGCGGATGAACGTCAGGTTATCCGAGGCGAAATCTGATATACGATAAAATTTTGCTACCACGATGCACGGAAGAAGCCGTCTTGGATAAAAAATATACGATTATCGTATTAAGAGGTTATCGCTGTTCGATCCGAAATTCTCCGACGAAGCCAGGAATCTCTCTCTCTCTCTCTCTCTCTCTCTTTCTCTCTCTTTGTTTCTTCGTCTAGAATCAATGTTGTATCGCGTTACGCGAATTCGATGCCAAAGTGAAGGAAAATACATTTAATGGCTTGCTGGCTTTTTTAGGTCACTTTCGTGCAACCTCTCTCCATCGCCGCCAGTTTCTCCGTTACGTTTTTCTACCTGGTTGCCTTTTAAAAAACGGACCTGCGCGACGGAAGGATTCAGCCGATAAAAAACAATGTCTTGTTACGGAAATTAATCACCGATAATTAATCGTAAATGTCGTGCTTGGCACCTGGCAGTCTACATACGTATCGTGTACTTTGGTTATTTCAAACCATCTTACCTTCTTCCTCGAAGGGTCCTTTGAGAAAACCATTTTTCGGAAGAAGATTCCCGTGCCAAGAAAGAAAAATGGAAGAAAGAAGAATAGGAAAGACCATGGCACCCGCAGAAATTACTTGTCGCGCTCCCGGTGACTCGATAAAAGTCAATCCGTCGCATATAGCGGCTAAATAACATCCCTTCGATCGTATTTGAAATCGCGTAACAGGGGATGAAAAGCCGTGACGTGCAGAAGGGTGCAGTCACCCTGCTCCATCGCCCTTATTCGTCTCCCTCTCTCGCATTTGAATCGAGTTAAACCTTAATCAGGCGTAAATGCCGGCACAAACGTAACTTTTAACAGGCCAATAAAGAGGAGGAAATGGAAATCGTGGACGAGCTTGTGTCTTGCGCTCGTGCAAACCTCGTCGATATAATAAAGCGCGTGAACGCATTCTGCAGAACGTTTTAAAAGCAACGTGCAGAGAGAGAGAGAGAGAGAGAGAGAGAGAAAAGAGGCGGAGGAGGAAGGTTTATCGTGTCTGAGCCACACGAATCGCGTGGTCGGTGACGCGAACGAATTTATCGATGCTATACGTCGATTAGAATTGTGCGAATTCGGTGAACCGCGATTCTCTTTTGCTTTTTTCCGAAAATCCTTCGCCTCTACGTTTCGTCGAGCATTTTTACAGGAACAACGGCATCGCTGATCGCTCGACCGAGGAATCGAGCGAAGGCTAATTCGCATTCAACCATCGCGTTGCGCTGTTGCGACTACATTCCCCTCGGTTCTCGATTATTCTGGTATCTTGGTTCGATGCTGATAAACTCGGCCGTTTCCTCGATTCCCGCTTGTCGTTCACTCGATCACTCTATTACGGTAGTTTTCACTTTTTCAATTTTATGCCGCAATTTCAACCGTTAAATAACAAGACCGTAGTTCCTATCGTTAGCACGATTGCATGTATCGACGCGTGAGATTATTGTAAATTACATCGGCCGATCGTTTCTTGTTATAATTCTTGGCTGTTGCTAGCAGTGAAAAAGACAAATTTCGTTAGAATGGGTGAGTGGCAGATCGAAAGGCCGAACGATTGACTATTTGACAGAGGGTGGCCGATCGAAACGTTGAACGATTGACCGTTTGACAGAGGGTGGCCGATCGATTTTTCGGCGTCGCCGCTTTGGAAGCGTGGAACGCCGACAGGGAGTCGGAACGTACCGATGAATATCGGATGGAATGCTACGAGCTTCAAATATTCGGGTTCGGTTATGATTTAGAGCTGTTTGCTGATTGATTTTTATTTTTCTTGGAATGCTCGCGCGCAATACCCGCGGCATTTCGCGTACGTCGATATTAAAAACAGATACGCGTGAAATTGCTATGGGGGTGCGGGTTATTGATAGCTCGCAGCAGCTGCGGCGAGTTCACAATTATACTCGATTCGCTGGATATTTCCTGGTGATAACCAGTATGTACGCGATATGTTCGTATAATTAGTGGGTGAAAATTTATTCGAACGAAAAAAATATGAAAGAGCGAAATTTCAAATTTTTCAGACATTGGTCACGATGCACGGTGTTTTAAAACGGCTGTGTCATCGCGAAACGTTGCGATCTTGATCCTTTTAATCGTGCAAACCGCTATTGTCGTTGTACGTTTCTATTTTCGTTTAAAACGGATCCCCGAATCGTGACAAATCTCACACGTACAGTCTGTCACACAAGAGCGTGTCTGCGATATTTCTGTAAATATTTATATATTTGTAAAAAAATTTATATGAATTGAATCTACATCTAAAACACTAATACGCTATTACAGTAGGGTGTCCAATCTCCTCCATTAGCGATTATAGCTTGACATCGTTTCGGCATACTCTCGACTAATTTTTGAGCGTAGGATTCTTGTAACGACCTCCATATCTTTCGAATGTGATGTACAAGTGTTCTTATTTTTGTGATACGTCTTCCTCTCAGCTTGCCTAATAGGACACCATGCCCAAAACGAAGATTCATCAGTGAATATTATATTACTCCAATCACGATCTCTGTTTTCATTCGCCCATGCCAGACGATTTTCGACGTTTCGCGTACGCGGCACTCATATTAAAAAGCTCTGTTCCTTTCACTGTTTCAAATGAAACTGAAAGGTATTCAGCAACGCGTATTAGAGAAGTTTTCGTTTGTTTACATTCTTTTTATCTCATTCTGATTAGGTGTCAGGTTTCGCAGATATCGCAGACACGCTCTTGTGTGACAGACTGTACAAATACAATTTCCAATTGCATCAATCTCTGGCGCGCATTCTCATCTATGGAACCAATTCGTTGGTCGTTTCACGAAACACAGGCTGTTCTCCGTTTCGCTAGAGTGGCGAAATATATTTTTCTCGGCGGCGTTGTCGCGGCCGTTTCCTCATTTAATGAAACTCGAAGTTGTGGTGGCAGAGACGCAGCCACCCGGAAAACTTTATCGGGTCATGAAGTGTGACTGGTAAATGAAACGAAATAGAAAAGACGAATCGGAGCTGGCTTGGCGAATATACGTGGCTGGCAGCGAATACACGCGAGATAAGAAAAAACTTGGAAGTGAAATATAAGTTTCGACAGAAAGAGATACGATAGGTGGAATGGGAAGGGTGGTCGGGCAGGCAAAAGCGAGCTGGTATTACCAGAAATTCCGGAATATAGGCGGCAGGGTAGAGAAGGAACGGGAAAAACAGAAGGCTATACAGACAGATAGTACATTTTTTATTTGGAGTTCAAGCCACACCGAATAGAACCGATGGGCCGTGGATTCGAACGATAGTTGATTGCAGCTTGCGAATCGGCATGAAAATAAATCACAGGCTCTCTGTCGCGAGAGAGATTCCTTCGAGGTTATGCTCTCGAGCTCGACGTGTTTTCCTTATCTTCTTTTTCAAGTGGGTCGAGTTGGTCGTGAGGATCCAGTCGAGCTAAGGTTCGAAGATATTGCTGGAAAACTTGGAGCATGTAACTTTTGTAATCATGGTACAAGCAGAATTACAATATACGCTTTTCCTGGCTAGTACTTTTCAAACTTTGTGGAACAAATACAGCTAGAAGGTAAGATATTTTAAACGATCCTAAATTTTCGCGCTTTTGCTTACATAAGCTTTATGCAAACAGTACAGTCTAACAGTTTACGCGAATACAGTTATCGAAGATGTCCGTGAGCCGTTGACGTTACAGATGTCTGGACTATGATCGAGGCACCAGCTTGTACACTGTTAAACGCGGGGTCATTTAAATAAATTTATCCAAGCGCCATCATAGGATATTTGATAGCTGAGATAACATCCACTGTGCACCCAACTCTGATGGAATTAACTTCATCTTGCGTCGTGTATAAATAATTAATCGTTGTTAAACCTTACCACGTATATTAAATGTATAGAAAGCAATTTACGCGCGTGTTGCTATTTTGAGTGGACGAGTTAAGTAAAAAAGTTTGTCACACCGTTATCATTATCAAATATACCAAAATGGTTTCCTCTTGGCTACAAAATTTCGCTATAGCCATCATAAAACACTTGCCGTACGATCTCCTTGGCCAAAGTATAGGAGAAGCGGTAACCCGGTTGCGCGGTTTCCAGAACTATAATTCTCAGCCGTCCGTTCTAATACTCTTTGTAGTCACGGCACAAAGGTGGCGGCGTTCGCCGCTTAAAACTTTCATCCGGCAGAGGTCTGCAAGTCTGTAACTTAGATTTGAAGGTGGGAAACGAGGTTGGACGAGGACTTGCAGCGGCTTGCGGTGCCCCGTGGTCGAGGTCGCTCCTCTTTAATTCGGCCACGCAATCATCCCACTCGTCTGTGAAGTAGTCTCGTCCATGTTTTTGCGAGTAATCGGCCGAACCCTCGGGTCGATGTTGCACGTCATTGGGATACTCGCGGCAGCCTGTTTTTCCTTCGAATCTTCCTTCCGGAAGCGCAGATTTTCTCCCTCGCGCGCTAGAAAAAAGCCGAGGAAGAGAACTTCCATCAAAGGTCGCAACTACCGGTGTCAGTATCGGATAGGGTTTCTCTAACTTGGAATTTTCTACAGTTAGCAAATTAAATTAGCTCGCCAGAGACCACCGGAGACAACGAAACTCGGTGGTTTTTACGTTGGACGATATTAATCGTCTCGTTGGTGATTCGTTCGATAGAGTTATTGATTCGTAGATTAACAAGAATGTACGTTCCGTGACAGAAAGGTGGCGTGACCTCAAATACTAATATTTCTTATACGCACATCCGTTCGTAAGTGTTAAAACGAGAACTACGTCAAAATCCTGTAATCGTTCTTTCGCTTTTCAAAATTTCTTCGTCAAATTCTGGCCGAGATTGCTTCTCCACGGCGAAGGAACGGAGTTTCCAAAGGATTCGAAAGCAGACTTGCGCGAGAGAAACAAATCTGGCGATCACCCCGCAGCGTTTCTCGGCCGTCCTCGAAGAAGTTGGCTGGCTCTCTTTGGTCGATCGATCTTCACTGAATCGCCGCCAACCCAGCCAACTGGGAACCGCGTGACCTTTGTCGACGCGTCGCCAGGCGTCTCGGGGAAACGTCGGTGCGGCGAGAAAACGCCGGCAAAAACGAAGACACGCTTTAATTTGAGACACCGTGTCGCGCTCTCGTGCCTCTCAAGTGGTCTCGCGTCTTTGCCAGTACGATCCGAAGAGAGCCGCCTCGACGGCGGCCACTTGTCCGACGAAAGTCTGTCTCTTTCTACTGGCAGTCGCGCGTTCCTCGCGATCGACGCGGTATCGACGAGCAATTCCGTCGTTTACGTTCATCGACAGTTTCGCTGCTCATACTAGTCGCAGTGAATGTGATCGAAGCGACTGCTTTTGTAGAAATTACATTTCCAAAGTTATCGGATAAGTAGAAAGCACGTTTCGATTGTACGCGATTGTCCTCGAATCTTTAATTTGCTACGTACGTTTCTTCGTACCGTTAACACCGAAAATAATTTTGTCTGAGCGAGCATCGTCTTTGAAACTAGACGTGCTTGTAACGCTGGCAGTCGTTTATCCGACGCCACCATAGTTTTCTCCACTCGGACTAACTCGGAAAGTCGAGTGCGTAAAGTTCAAATATTTTATATTTTTATATTTATTTTAGTATCTTATATTTATATTAGTAAGCTGCTGTCGAAGGCTTTTCTCGAAGAAATAAAAGTCAAATAGGTTTTGGAGGCTCGAAATTCGGTTCTAACTTTTCGCCACTCGAAAGCATCGTTTATATTCTCCCGAATTTCATAAAAATCCCTTAACTTTGTAATTTTGGGGGAAATTACGATATTATTATTATATCATACCTCGGTATTCCCATTCGAATTCTTCCGGTTGAATTCGAAAACGTTGGGAAGTTGTTGGCATTAGCGAGCAATCGATAGGCAAAGAGGGGTTAATTCATCGTGACGGAAACTCGGCTGTCGAGTTGAAAACCGGTGCGAATGAAATGCAAATCGTCTCGAAAAAATGTCGGACAACGGCAGGTTGTCTTAATTATTTATTTATACGGGTGGCCGGAGCGTCGCGTCGGAGGAAATGTTCCATTAAAGCAGACACGCCTAGGCGTTATTCGACAGGGTCGAGCAAGCCTCGAACTCAATTCACTCGGAATTCAAATTACGGCGTGCACCGTCGGAGCCTGGCTTCCTTCTCTTCCGTTACGTCGTTCCCCAACCTCGCCCCTTCTTCCGGCACCCCCTTTATTTTCCTTCGCCCGATGCTTCCACCGTCGTGTACGAAGGAATGCGTCGCAGACGATGCGCTCATGCGGTTGAAAACGAGCAGACGCTACCTTACGAACTTGTCGCTGAAATAGGCTGATCGAGGGTGACCTTAGTTCCTCTCGAGGATCTTTCCAGGCTTACGATCATCTACAACTAAAATTTCGTTTCTTCCTACAAGAAAGATCTTGTACGACAGACTTTCTCTTTAATCGATTGCATTTTTCGTTGGAAGATCCAGAAGGATGAACGAACAAACTTTTCAACGCTAGACTGAAATAAAATACTCGAATCGCGCGTGAACCAAAAAGAAGCGATTTAGTACTTTAATCGGCGCGTTTTTAAATAAAATGCTCGCGTGAGCTTACACGTTTGAGTGGACGCGAGATACCGTTCGACGTCTTTCGTCCAAACACAAGTCACGATTTTCTTGTTCATCCTTCCGATAACTTTAGCCGTGCTCTTTTATGTCGAAGCTCAGTCGCATCGCGGAGCATAGCCCGTAACCAGCGAAGCGAATGCTATTGCGGCAAGCGATAAAGTTGATAGAATCGATGTTCATTTGAACAATGGTAAATGCGCGTTTCTTCCGGTGGCCGCGAGAATAATGCATATCTCGAATACATGCAGATGCCTCCGCTATCGAAATACTTTCTTTTAACTGTTATCCTTTGACCATTCAGGCCAAATTTATATATACTATATAGTAGAATTCCATTTGTCTGAACGAAATTTTAGTTAATGCTCGGTTAACTGAACTTCTGCTGTTTGAATTCATCTATCTGAACTTTATCTCCTATTATACGAACGAAAAATAGGTAGAAGGGATAATTGGCGAGCTCCTACAATACGAGCTGCAATTATGCGAACTGTTTGTCCCCCGAACAAGTTCGGATAAACGGAGTTTCATTGTATCTACCGTACTATGTTACATCGATGAAATAAAAATTCAGTTTTGCCTCAAACGTTGATCGCAGCAAAGGACAATCGGTTCCAGCGAGAACATCTAACATCCGGCTCGTTTCTCTTCGGAGACTTCGGAGACTTCTGGATGAGCAACGTTCGAATAAGAGGATGCGTCACGGTTAGAAGCAAGATCGGCGAGCGAAATGACTTTATCGAAAACTGCGCGCGACGTTTACTATGCTCGCGATAAAGTTTTAATCGGTAACGATAATTTATGGGCCGGGCGAGTCGGCTAGCCGAAAGAAGATCGGAAAGGGAGCGTGTTCATCGAGAAATTCGAGCGTCGATAATTCACAAGCGGAGTTGGAGTTTACGAGAAGTCGTCCATTAATCGCGAGAGTGCTTTTAATGTAAAGTGGGCAAAGTCGTAAAGCTCGGGCTAGATCCCACCCCTTGCCGTTTCATACGTACATCATAGAGGTTTCCTTCCTTTTACGACCCCTTGACCATCATGGACCACTGATCGGTTCTCTATCTCTGGAGCATGTCAGAAAATCGCCTTTAGCCGCTCTAATGTATGTTTTCGCGGTCCTTCGCTTCTTTGCCACTGACCACTTTGACTTTTCTCCTCTCGTTTAAACTACTCGTCGTTACGTCAAATATCTTTCGTCGTTTTACAGTACGTAACGTTTATCGTAATTTAAATTCGAGGAGCGTGTGATTCAGTTCCATTAAGAACCAAACTGTAGAACAGTCGTGGTAATTTTTTTGCCCGGAAGCGTAGTTCGCAGGGAAATCTCGATAAGTAGATCAATTCGGGGGAAATTGAGAGAAGCCGGAAACCAAGACGCCGACGGAGAAGAGTTATAATCGGCAAGGAATTTCGACATCGTGCATTTAGTTTATCATGCCTGTGTAGCTAAAGCGCTCCAGTTTGTCCCTACTAACGACTTACGGACCCGCAAAAAGCGAGCCAACAGGTTTAGTTGCATAATTACAGCATCTAATTAGTTTAATTACAGAGAGTTTATTACAGAGTACTGCTAGAAGAATGTTTATCGTAAAATGTTTAGTTTCGAATTGTTTAACGTAAATCTGTCAAAAATTTCGTAACTTTAAAACGATCCATACATATTTATAACATTTATAGAACGTTCTAAACTGTTGCCGATAAAAAATCGTGTCTTAAGACGATTTAAAAATAATCATCGCCGTAATAAACCGTTATAAATTGAGTTGCATAGTTCCACTTATTTTCCTCCTCTCTTCTCGAATTTTGACGTAGAAATATTCTATTGCAATTACTGGAATAATCGAGACACGAAGGAACGCATCGACTAATCGATAAATTCTACCAAGACGTTGCCAGTATTCTGTTGCAATTACCGTGGTTTACGTAATCTCGAAAAGAATATTATGCGAGCATTGATCAGATCTCGGGGATTTTGTGGCGATACGGTAGTATCGAATCGACTTAATTAAACGTAAAACGCTCCTTGAAACGTACATCGAGTATTCAAATTGATCCCACTGTATATTATTTACTTTGGACGTTGCCGCGTACCGAGTACTCGATTATTCAACCGAGGTTTTTCATTTCTATCCTCTGTTCAGGAGCCGATTAGCAATTAGCGTCCCGACAGAAACTTTCTATCCAATCGAAATTATTTATTATCAGTTTCTGATCAATTATTCGTTAATTGTCGAGCTACGATCAGTTGATACGAAAAGAGTATTAATTGCAAGTGGAAATTATTATCGTCAACACATTTTAAAGAATTTTGTAATCATTAAACGACTTCAAAGTCGAATATATGCGATTTATGTAAATGCGTTTCTCACATTTGACTGCGGGATCGATTCTAAAAACGTATCCGATATTACGAATAAACTTTGAACATCTACAGAAAAGTCGATCGAGAAGCACGCGATAATATTTGATATATGTTTACGCAAAATTCCGTGCAAATATTGAACGTAGTACGCATGTTATATAAATTCTGCTACTAGCACACGATATTCTAAATATTTATCGAAGCTGTTCGATTGTTGGGACAAATTCACGCGCAGCTTGTCTATTCTGTAAAATTATTATCCCGATCTATCAACTTCAACCATATCCATGTATTATCGGAGATCTCGATAAGGAATTATATTTTAAACGATCCGTCCTAAAAATATTGTGTGTGTGTTTTTTTTAAATAAATTCCGCTCGAGTTGTATAATACAAACATTACTCGACATCGGAATACGATTTGCATTATTTATCTCTATAAATTCTACTTTAAAGGCACGTCGTCTTCCAATGAAATAATCTAAAACATCCTAACGCGAATATTTATATCGAAAATCGCCCTTTAATTAATCTGTTCTACTTACTTGTGGTGTTAATATACCATGAACTTAGAGACGGTATGTAGCAGAACTTACATCTTATCGTTAGACAAGAGCTGACGCAATGCTCGTTCACCTTTGTACTAAATATGTACGCAGGCACTATATAGGCATACATGACACGCGTACGTGTACATAGTTGCATGAATATGCAACGCCGAAATGCGTGTAATGTTCAGCCATCGTAGCTAATGTACGCATTATAGTTGACGCGCATATAGACCTTACGACAGTCACACTACAGATACACAAACCGCTACGTAAACTTTTTAGTAGTTGACGGTAACGCAGAATTTGCGTTTTCGTCGTAAAAAGCGAGCAGAAATCGTTATTTCTTCGTCGATAAGCTTACTCGAAACCCGATAAACTAGAATCTCTGCTAAACTCTTGGTAAATTAAGCTCGTGTAAGCAATATTCTCTACCAAAGTTATCGATCTTAAAACCTATATTGGTTTTTCACTTTTTATCTTTCTTGACGGGTATCGTAAGATTTCGGTGTAAACACTTTTTAAAAGTATCCTCCGTACGACCGTATTACGGGGCATATATTTGAAAACGAATGAAAATTATGTTTTCTTAGTGAAATTAATATTTTTACTTGCGTTACAGACTCCTTCTACTTTGACCTTAAACGATACCTCAAACGAGCGTAAAACGTCGATATTTCGTTAAATCGAAATACAACTTGGTTCTGTTTCTGTCCGATCGAAATACCGTATTATTGTCGATAACGCTCGTGCATTATTTATCTACCTTTACGAAGGAGAGCGTAACGAGAAGATATCGTTTCCATAAACCTCATTACGTACTTATTTCATTATCCACATTGTTACCGTAAGAGATTTCAATTTCTCGTTTGAATTACGGTTACACGAAATTGCGAATTTTGCGATCCGTAATCGCACTCATATTAATTACCGATCGGAATGAATCGCGGATTTGCACGTTCGTTCGTTAAATATGGCGAATAAACGTTTCACTGCTATTTTCTTTCCTATATTCGTCTACCGCGTAAATTACGCGACGCACAAATTTTGCATAGTACATATATAGATTTTGCATATATAGATATGTTACGATACTTTTTCTTGGATAAAAAATTAATATTTACTGCGAAACTTACTGTTTTCACTTTCTATTGCATAGTACGTATAATCGACCCTCGGCCTTACTTTCCAAGATCTTTGTTCTTTGTCTCTATACATTCTCTTGTTATTCCTATATCGTTTTCTCAGCTCGCTCGCGTACTCTCTATCTTTACATCACTACGTTGATATTACGCCACTAAATTATCTTCGCCATGTGTGTAACACGCGTATACGTCTCATTAAAAAGCTACGAGCTCGTTTCGTTAGAAAGTACTTGTAGCCTATGGAATTTCTCTGTCCGACAGCCTCATAATTAATTACGAAGATTAAACTCTGTATCGCGGAAACTTCAGAATCCTGTCGTTTCCTATTTATTTACGAGCCGTGTCTCTAATTAACAGTTCGCTTAAATTCGCGACAAAGCGTGTCTTTGCTTAACGCGTGTCAATCATAAATTACACGCGAGTACACAAGCTGTATGCTCGTTTCGACAATGTCGAGCAGTAATTATTTCTGAAACTTTCCCAAGTGTATCCTTCGGCTGCGACATGCACGTACGTACTTGTACTCTAGTACACGAAAGTTTCCTTCGCACATCGACGGCCGCCAATGTCGACATTTTATTCAAAATAGATATTCCTCTGTTCTAGTACCTTTGAAGTTTTACCAATCATTCATTTACCACAATTAATTAATAACCTTCCGAAACTCGCTGAAGCGCGTTCTCTATCTGAAACGCTTACACACAGACACACTGTGTATCCCGATGCAGATTTTTGCATACGAAAGGATGTTAACGCGAGTACGCGTATATTGCCAGCAACCGAATATAGACCGCTCGCTGATCGGTTTGCATGCAAATGTACGGGGGATCGTAAGACGATCGAGCAATAATTAATCGCACAGAGTGTGCACGAACGTGACGCGTTCACGTTGTTACACGCGTTCGGTTGTGATTGAAAGCCTAGAGCGGAAACGATACAGTCTGTCACACAAGAGCGTGTCTGCGATATTTCTGTAAATATTTATATATTTGTAAAAAAATTTATATGAATTGAATCTACATCTAAAACACTAATACGCTATTACAGTAGGGTGTCCAATCTCCTCCATTAGCGATTATAGCTTGACATCGTTTCGGCATACTCTCGACTAATTTTTGAGCGTAGGATTCTGGTAACGACCTCCATATCTTTCGAATGTGATGTACAAGTGTTCTTATTTTTGTGATACGTCTTCCTCTCAGCTTGCCTAATAGGACACCATGCCCAAAACGAAGATTCATCAGTGAATATTATATTACTCCAATCACGATCTCTGTTTTCATTCGCCCATGCCAGACGATTTTCGACGTTTCGCGTACGCGGCACTCATATTAAAAAGCTCTGTTCCTTTCACTGTTTCAAATGAAACTGAAAGGTATTCAGCAACGCGTATTAGAGAAGTTTTCGTTTGTTTACATTCTTTTTATCTCATTCTGATTAGGTGTCAGGTTTCGCAGATATCGCAGACACGCTCTTGTGTGACAGACTGTAATTGCAAACATGATCGTTGAATCGCGACCAGAGGCTCGCGAGACTATCGGCAAGTTTGTTATTAATTGTAAGTTAATAATCATGTACGGCCGTCATTAAATCGAGCCTCAACATTTTGGAGTATTTATTTCTGAATAGCTTGGTATTACAGCTAATTGTAAATTGCCCGAGCACACGTATCATACAGTACACAATTAATAACTGTAATCGAGGACACTCGAAGATACGCAAAACAATTTGTCAAATTTACTTAGCAACGAGTGTACCGTATTTATGTGTATGGCAGTGATGCGTATTGATGCATCGCAAGTTAAGGGTTGATCGATCTATCTGCAGCTGCATAACAGCCAGGAGAGATAATTAATGGTTTGCGTATGTGTTTACGCGCGCGTGCACGTGCACGTATCACGTGATACAGAATTTCGTTTACTTTGGAAACCGTGCGAAGCAGTGACAATAAATATTCGTATAGGGGCGTCGATCGTTAATTAATTTTCCTTCTCCATTCAAAATAAGGACGTCTTAAAGATATTTGTCTCGTTTTCTACTGTCGTAACTTTGAACACGCTTCAATTTTTCTACTTTAATTTTCCTCGCACAAAACTTGTTTACGACTTGTTCGTCGACGCTCCGTGTGCGCCTATATAGTTCGATAAAAGCAATCGAAAAAACGTGGTGGTGCAATTTTCGAGATTTTCGATTTTAGAAAATCACGGATGATTTCACATGGCTATCGTCAAATATAATTTTCGTATAGAGACACGGACCGCGCGTATTTGCATGCATCGTAGTGGAATAACGCAGGTAGGTGTATCGTGGGCTAAAGGCCGGCCATGTAGGTACAGGTGCACGAGAGTGTAACCCTATGAGGCATAATTAATCGTCGCTACGAACTGCGTGCGCGTATACGCATTCGATAGCAGTCGAAATTTTATTAATAATTAATTAATCGTACGATGGCCGCCATATTCCGCCACGTTGGCGGCGTTCCCTACAGTGACGGCAATTCGTTTTCAAATTGAAAATCAGAATTCTTTGTACAAATTTATTTTTACGCCTACCATAAACCTGTTACTGAAATATCTCGATACCTGTAATTTCATTTCTGCGCGAGTGTACAACGTTAATTATCACTTTCACGTATGAGACTTTTCATTTTCTTCTGTCAGGATTGTACGATGGTAAAAGTGATCGTACGTAATAAAGGTGAAATATGCGTTTGAATGGACGTGACGAAATTCGAAAATGGTATTAATAAAAATCAGGTTGCCACTCGCTTGCTTCAGTTCGCGTAGCTTGGATAGCTTAACTTGGTCTTTGTATTTATGGATGTCTTCTTTATATAGAGAGTTTACCCCCTCTGGATTTATTTTTAATATCGTTCCATCGACACCTTCGTCTCGTGTATCCTTCTTTTTCCATCGAGCTTTTACAAGAGCATCGCCAAGGATGATAATTTCTTCTTCGTCAAAGAATAACTTACAAGTAAGGGCAGAATGAACGTTTAATCCTAAGGAATTTAACTTTCGTTTGTATTATTTATTACGAATCGTATTAGATTAATTAATTAATTATTTAACCGATTATTCTCTATAACGTTACACTCACGTAATTATGTAAAATAGTGGCGAGGTTATCAATTGTTCGTGTTCGTCGATATACAGGCGTGCACGTGCGTGTTACACGTGATGCTGCTACGCAGAATAATCGTTATCATCCCTGTCGTCGCGTGACACGTTACTTTCCTCGGTGCTCGTTCATAATTAACAATGGATTTGCGTTGATTCGATGATAAAATCCCGAGACTGGTTTCTACCCTCCCAAAAGGACGTATCTAATAACGAAACGTATGTATGCTTCCTACGACGGGAAAAGCAACGCGGAAACAATTGTTCGAAGTGCGAGCGTTCGATAGGGATGAAAATGGCATAAGCTCGAAAACATTTTATCGACGAAAATTTTCACGTAGCCTGCAATTCTAAAAACGTGAAACGTAGATTCGCTTTCGTTTCATCGACGATTAAAGATAATATTATTTTTTACAGTTCCCTTCGAAATCCTTCACTGTGTATCATAATACCGATGCGTTAATCGCAACGGTACTGTAATAATTAGACATTATCAGCGTTAGCAATTATTATCGCGATGGCCGAATCGGCCTGCTTTCCGTGTCGTAATTTTCTTCGAAATTAAAGTAAATTGTTTAAACGAGGAGAGAGGCGCAGCCCGCGCTTTTATACGCCTAATGTAATGAGATCCTGCGCGGTCTCCTGGTATATAAAGTCCGCCTCGTAATTCCGCGAAAAAACAGGATATTTTCATTTTACGCGAGCTTAGGGGCATGCGTATCATCAAAGAGAGATAAATCTCCCAGAATTTTCGGGGATTACGTTCGCAGTTTTTACTATCTTTCACTAGGTTTTACGACGTTTCTATTAATTTATTTAATAATCGCGATCCGACGTTGATAAATTCCGAGCGTGAGTGATTTGACGTTTTTCAGAAATTTTACAGATTAAAATCTCTTGTTACGTGGTATTAAAATTATTAACCAAATTAACGAGATGTGGATATAAACCTAATCTTGAAAAATTCATACGAAATCGTAGCGAAGCGAGATTATTCGATAAAACGAACAGGAGTAGAATCTCCCTAGTATTCGATAACGTACGAAATTAAAAATTCTCCAAATTGCCGGTCGAAATTGGCAATTGTAAAAATTGGAGATTAATAATCGTGGGTATATAGGTTGCAAGGGCTTGCTCAAACGTATTTGATCCTCGCAATTCAAATAGGTAGATGTAGTGTGTTTGATAATTTTCATGTAGTCATCGCGCAGATAATTTTCGCTACGCTTTACGGAAACATTTTTAACAATATAATTGCACGATACGCATTCGCGTGTGCATAATGATCACAAGGTAAGATTAGCGCTGTAATTTCAAGGAAAGTGGGACGATATTTCTTCGGAATAGCGAGTACGGGGGCGTGTCATGTATACGTTTTCAGACGTGCAATCTTCGTGTAATTTGGCAAATTAGCAAGATACTCGATGAAGAACCGCAAACTGCTTTGCCAACCTTCGGACACCTCGACATCCGAATACGATCTCGTTACTGTCGATGCGATCGAGCGTTAATTCGATATTTCTCAATTCCGAGAGAAGAAGGAAATAAAGTAACGATAAATAAAAGGGATAGCAATACCGTAAAGTGTAATAAATAATTGTGAGAATAACGATCATTTCGTTTTATCGGAATTTCTTGAAAAATCTTCATCGAGTTAAAATACAAAATTTCGTACGTTAGGAAGCGTGATGCATCGCCGCAAGCTTAGCCATAATCCCTTTGTCACAATCGTGTCACCTAGTGGCTTTTGCGTAAAGTCGACGTTAAACGGAAACGTTTTTAATTAAGTCTCCTACCCTCGAAACAATGCGAAAATTACGCTTCGGTATAAGATTACCAGGAAGCAGCTTTTCGTTGCATGAAGTTCTAATGACGCGGAAGAACAGGTAGGCGGCACCATTCGAATAAAGAAGGTCGTCGAATATAAAAATTTCCGCGTAAGCGGGACGTGGCACTTTCATAAAGCACGAACACGCGAAAGCGTTCCTTTTCCTTTCTCTTCCTTTTGCCGCGTTCTTCTTCACTCCCGCTCTCCAGTTTTCACAGTCCTTCTTTTTCCTCGTTTTCGCGCGGAAATATAAATTCCGTGTAATTTCCGCAGATTAGTGCCGCGTATCCGGTGCAAACTCGCAGCTAGTATAAGTTACGGGGAACGTGCCTCGCTCTGCCGGGCAATTAACATGATCTATCGCGTAAATGTAATAACTGGCATACACCGGCCGCGTGTTTTAAGTGTTCCGTTCAGACAGCCCTGAAAATTACGATTCTCGTTATCGAGATACCGCCCAATTTTATCTTCTTCCTTTGTCGTTTCGCTTTTTCCAGAAACTGTTCCCTTTTCAATTTTACAAGCGTTCGCAAGCGAAATACCGGACTTTCAATAAGTACGATTGCTCTAGTTGTATCGTACATAGATCTCTGTTAATGGTTTTCAATTTAATTGTCATTTTCTCACAGTTCTTAATTGCGATAAACAATCAACAAAAGCGTCATCGTTACACGTTCCGGCAGCGTCTTCGACAAAATCGACCAAACTATGAAAAGAAAGAAAATAAATAAAGGAAATCCTGCCGAAATGGTAGAAAGCTGGAGCGTCGCAACAGGCGGAATCAAAGGGATGATGGCCGGGATTGCCTGAGCTCGAAGAAGAAAAAGAGCGGAGAAAGAGAAAGAGAAGGAGAAGAAGAGCAAGGATCGGGAAGAAGTTTGCTGAAAAATGCGAGAGATTGTTCTGGCGGCCGAGCCGCAAACATTCCGGTTCCTCCGCCCAGTTTCTCCTTTCTTCTCGTCTTTCTTCTCTCTCTCTCTCTCTCTCTTTCTTGGAAAACGTCACGACGTCGTCCAGCGTCGATGTACCGTGAAAAATTCCGGCTTCTCCGCTTCTTCGGGCAAATCGCACGGATCTTACGGCAGGTCGACTTGGTCGCGTTGGCGAAAATTTTCTTGCCACGTCTCCGAGTTGAAGGTGGAATCGAGACGGTAGATGCCCCGTGGCGAACTAACGCGTTCAACGATTTTCCGCTGAAACTGCCGGTTTCACCATCGAGCGATATAGTCTCGTTGGCGATTTATTTGTCGCGTACCGCTTTTCGAATCTCGCGTTATCCCGCTGAATAATTACGTGGATATCTGCGATCCGTTGCTTTTTCTTCTTTCTTATTTTGGTAAATCTAGTTGCAAGACACGCCGTTTCCTACAAGTCGTTGTTGTCAAACACTTTTACAAGTGTCAGAGTGATGGAGAACCGCGCGAAAAAGCAGAACTGCAAGTTCTTAATCAACATCGCAATTATCTCGTGCGTGGCACAGAGCAAACCGTTTCATCCTTAAAATTTGCACGAAGGAATCACGTCGCTAATAGGCAATTAACCCCCCAAATCAGAGGTCGTGTCGCCATGACAGAAATGCAAATGCGATTCAAGGCAGGATCGCCGTTGTGACCCGAGTGAATATCGTCGTAACTGGCCTGACTAAAAGAAGAAGGTCAGCTACGAAAAAGTGACGAGAAGGAAGAGAAAGAGGAAAATGACAGAAATAGCAAAAGAGAGAAACGAGTGGAGTACACGTATCCAGGATAAATCCGGCATTCATACTCGTGGGGCGATATCAGCGCGAAGAACGCTCGGAGAATTTCGTTACGACGATCCAGTAGAAAAGCATGGAACTTTAGAAACGAGACAGAAAACGCGAAAGAGGAGGACAGCGACGTCGAAAGGTGCGATGGAGGCTGATTTTCTTCTTCTGTCCTCCGACGGCCAGACTAGATTTAATTCCTCTTTTTATCTTTTTTTCGTCGAGACGCGCATTTCCAACGGAGAAAGAGGAAAGCAAGATTAATGAATATTCAGGAGCACCGGAGTACAGGCAGCCTGCTGGCTGGTTCGACGAAAAAAATAGGCCAGTCGCGAGCCGAAGGGAAAGGTGGGAAAACGTAAAAGAACGTGGAAGAAGGGATCGAGAAAAAAGGGTAAAAGGGTGCGTGTTCTGAGGAGGCTGGCGAAAATATCCTGACTTTAATGCGATTAATTTGTCAGAAACTTTATACGTATTTTAATATTCATTCGAAGGGGACCTTGCGCCTTTTTCAGCCGTAGACTTTCCTGTTGCGCTGCCACGTCGTTCCTCCTTCGTTTCTATGTGCCTTCGCGTTGCGATATCACACGCACTGTAGAGTAATTGGAACGAAGTTTCTTAAACAACGAGAGACGAGGATAGCGGTATATCTGGATATATTTGTACATCTGAACTTGACAAGTCGCTAAAACTTACTTTTTGCTTATTCGAGACGAATATTATCGCCAACTGCCTCCTGGCAATTCATAAACCTAACTTTCGCTGCAATGAACGCCAACTTAGAGAGATTTCTACCTCCATTCAGCCTCAAGAAACAAAACAAAGAAGGAAAGAAAGAAAAACGCTTGCATCCCCGAAGTTCCCCAAATTGTCCTAGAACGAAACGAAATCGCATTGTTCCGCGAATTCTCGAGTTCGCGTGACAAGGAATAGGAAGAATCGTCCCCGAACTTTCCTTGGCTAAACATCCAAGTCACGCAGCCGAGTGTCGCGCTTTGAAGCTGAAGATTCCTCGAAAGGAAAGAGACTGAAGGTCCGAGCGATTGTGTCTCGAGAATAGTCAGCGGCGAGAGAAAAGGAAAGGCGAAAAGTGGGAGTGGGAGAGGATTTTGTCTTCGACGAGCTTTCCTCTTGGCCGACAGGCAACTTGCCATTCAACATCGAAAAAGAAATGGGAAAGCGATTCGCAGTTCCATAGAAGATAAGAATCCTTCGCACGACGTAGCGAAATTTGAAAAGAAGATGGATACGTGGATACGTAACTTTGAAAACATAGAGTTACAAGAAAGTTAAACAAATAGAGTAATTAATCGGATTTATCGTTATACGGGAAACGGAATTTGCCAAAAGTGCCATCCGGGGAAAGTTACTCCAGGCGAAACTACTGGCACGGTTTCCGAAAGAGCACGCGTTTCCTTAGAGCGTTCCATATTTGTTTAATTAGTCGAGCAATGATGGCACGGGGAGCACCGGGGTATTGGACACTGTAGATAGATTGCCCGGTAGGAAGCTCCGTGTGGAGTTGCTAATTAAACTCAGTACGAACTACCCTCAACTTGGACTTTCGTCGTGAGTACTGGTTTTAACGACGACAAGCCTCGTTCCGTAGAAATCCTCGCGGAGAATCTATTTGCTATTTCCCTTTACCCTGTATCTGGTTTCTATTTGGTCTGCCTAGCTTCTTGAATTTTCATTTCGAACGCCTTTCTTAATTCGTCAAAGGAACTCGTTAACTGATTCTCAACCGCGATTCGTATTATCGGGTCGTAATTTGCATCTACGGTGGTTACACGACGATTCTGTAATTTGTCTCTCCTTCGTTTTATAAAACGAAGAGCATCGTGCAAATCGGAAAGTGCGATAAGTTCCGCGCGATGTTAACGTTGATAAAATGTACTCGATCCATTAATTATCAGACATCTAGTGCAAGATGGACGAAAGAAATACAAATTACGAAAAAAAAGTAGAAAATTTTGAATCGCTTCTAATTCGATGTCCAAGGATTTAAAGTTCTATCCAACAGGGTAATTAGGTTTATCCCTAACAGGATAATTAGTAAACCCTTCTGAGAATACGATTCCTCTATCGGGCGAACTGCTATCACGGTCTGCCCGTTGCTGTCAAAGATCAGCAATCGGCGATATCATAGAAATTGCGGCTGATAATTTCGGAAGGACGGGGAACGAGTTTGAGGCAATAATAATGAGGAGGCAATAACAATGAGAGAATAAAAAGTAACGCTGTGGACATCTTTCGTGCTTGATCGTATAGTTTAGAATATTTCGAGGTCTAGGTGTTAGCCTAGAATAGTTTCGAATGTCAGGCATTTCAGAAATTTCATGATAAACGAGCCGCATTCCCAAGTGGCTCTCGAGTCTCGAATAGCTGAGAAGTTTCGACGTTTTTACGAGACTCGATGTAATTAGTGTGAAAATTGCGCTGGTAAAGGTACGTATGTATTAATGTTTGTGATTATGTATATAGTTAATATTATATTTTACATAAGAAATATAAAAAAGGTAGTCTCTTTTAACGCGAACTCTAAAAAGTAATAACGTTGCTCTTCTTTACATATTCGTTGAACGATCAACCTCCAAGTTCCTCTTTATTCTTTCAGTTCTTCATCGTCGTCTGAACTTTTCCCCTCCATAATTTTATTTAACGCCACTTCTACAATCGCTAGTTCGCACTTCTCCTCCATGTCCTGTACATCTTTAAAAGCACTTCCCTCCATCATCGCCAAAGGAACAAAGACGAAAAAAAGCCAGACTTTTACAAAAGACAACAAAAAGAACCATCGAAGAAAGAGAGAGGCAAAAGGAAGGAAAAACAAGAAGAAAGTAAAAAGATTAAAGGAACATGGTCGCAAGGTTCGATCTTTTCGATGTCGTTCGATTCGACGGGAAATCATCTGGCCTTCTAGCCTACTCTCCTCTCGATCGGTTGCATGCACGAACCCGTAATAATATGGATGGCTTCGATGCGATTAGGAACGCAAGCTCGCCGAGGATGGCCCTTCAGAGGTGCTTACCAGGCATTCACCTTCTCTGTTCCGCTCTTACGAGTTCGCTTGCAATATTCGAGCCTTCCTACCCGTAAGCATCCTTTCAACCTCGCCCTTGTCATTCCCTCGCCATACCGCCTTCGCGTCATCCTCCAGCCTAAAGGACTGCCAGCCCGAGAGTATCTGCCTACTTAACACAAGCACCGTGTATACATTTTTAATCGGCTCCACGCGATGCCCGACATCTTTGCGTTCATCGATCCGTGCTGAGATTCGCGCAGAGGATTTACAATTTACAGAGAATTCTCTCTATGGTGCTCCGTTTAGATCTCCCTTTCACGTTGGTATGTTTGAACGTACATATGTCCGCCAGGTGCTAGTTTCAGACAAAGTGGGAAATATTTATCGAGGCGATACTAATCTCTCAAGTGAATTTTTGTCGATCGTTCGGAGAAAGGTTCGGGGATTGATCTAATTGAACTAGTTAAATGAATATTAACGCGCATAGGAATATTTGCGAACAGATAAGCGAAACGACAATGTTCGTTACGATACGATTAAAATTACGAATTGTAGCAGATTATTGCAGCACAGACTCGTTCAGCTGTATTCAATTTACGTTTCCTACGATTGTCGTTTTTTGACGCTGTGCAATCATTATATATCCTCGCAATAACATCTACACGGTAATTTGCATTCGCTCGATCACTACATTTATGTAAATTTCAGATTTAATTACTTTTGATAATCAACGATTGAATACAGAAATAAATTAATATCTGATGATACAAAGCAATAATTAACGCCGATCGTTCATTTCTACAAACATTTTTAGTTTTAAATATTTAACGTAGAGTGTATTTTATCGATAAATTTGGTGATAAATTACACACTCTGTTTTTTAAATACTTGTCCTCTCACATCTCCGCGGGAAATAAAGTTAAAAGAGTGCTGAGCGAAACAATCTCGGAACATGCCCTAATGGCGTTCTTTTGATTCTCTCCTATCGCGTATCTTTATATTTCTCTTTTCTACTTCGCTCTTCCTTGTTCGAAGACCGCTTGTCTCTTCTTACTATTTTCATCGCAACTTTTTATTTTTTCTCCTCTTTTCGTATATCTTGCTCCTGAAGGATTTCTTCTGTTCTACAATTCGATTTTCCTTCGCCCATTTTGCCATCCGCCACCTTTCAATCCCTCGTGTAAACTGGACACGGTGCACATTTAATTTCCGCCCTCTCGGTTCGACCGCACGCTCAGAGGTCGCAGAAACGCGAAAGGGCCTGGTAAACGATAATGACGAGCGTATCTTATAATTTTGCGAGGTTGCGCCAACTTGAGTTTCGTCGCTCGAACTTCCGCCTAATTGTCCCATCAAATATTACCCGTATTCATAGGTACCGTGACCACGTATTACCAAAATTATTATATATCCGATCTCTTATTGCGATGCAACGCTTTGTTTTACGAATTTTTCCATCGATAGACGATCGAACGAACGAAGAAACGAACGACCGAATAAAGACTTTGTTCGTTCTCTCTTTTTCGTTCCATTAATGCGAATAAAATTTATGTTCGTAGAAACGTAAGAATAAATACAAATGTGATTCGCGTTGCGCGTATCTGAGCGCACAGTCACTGAACTTTTTTAACCGCAGTCCCGATACAAAGTAAAATTACGTGGATAGAGAAGGCCCTCAAGGGGTAAGCCAGTTTTAATACTTTGAAGCGTTTAGCGTAACGCAAACAGAAGATTAACGTAATATTATGTAATGTATATAATCGGGTCGCTTTCTCGTTCGAACTCGCGATTCTTAAGTACTTCGTTACTCAACGAGTAGTTAAGTAATTATTACATCGTTCTTACACGAGCCTATTAAAACTTGCTAATATAACACCGTTCTCTTGTAAAAGACTCCGAAGAAATTTCTTCTATAATCATCGTAAGAATGCAATTCGCGGATTTCTCAAATACGATATCTTCGATATCGATATTAGTTAGCAAATTGTCGTACGAAATTATGAATTGAATTACAAAAGTCTATCGTTAGCCCGGTAAAAAAAAAAAAAAAAGAAAGAGAAAGGATAACTATTCTAAAAAATAACCACCAGCTACTCGTTGAGAAAATTCTGACGAGCTGCCTTTAAGTCTTAGGGGGTCACGCAGTCGACTAAACGAACATAATAGCGAAATTCGAGCCGTTGCAGAAGGTTCGTGGCAATTATCATCGTGAAAGGTAAGGGCAAACGCGAGGCGTTTCGTCTTGAGGGCAGAACGCTGCTGGACGTAAAATTTCTTTAATCTGGCGAAGTAACGCGCGAAGAGTCGGTCGCACGCGGCCGTAGAATTCTTCGTTTCGCTAAGTTGGTAACAATTAGTAGTTAGTAAGCCCCGAGAGCTAGGTCGTATTCTCTGGCAGCAACGATTATTGCGGGCCTGGCAATGGTACTAACGATGCGTACGCAAACTTTACATTTATCGTTATTGTGCCTCGTCAACCCGCCGTGCCAGCTGTTCTACACTTCCGTAGCCACTCCTTTCTTTTGTTCCTGACGCTAGTGCCGGTTTTTCTCTATTCCGTTTTCTTCTTTATCTTGAAGTCCTTCTTTTAACGGATCCCATACGTTGTCCCGTTATAATACTCTTTCACGATCGTTACGACCGTCGATTTTGTTCTCTTCTATTCTTTAATTCTATAGCTACTACATAATTTCTTTTATTCTTGCAGTTAGCTCTCACGATTATCTTCGTTTCCTGATCGTTTTTGCCTTTAATCGTCAATCTTCCTCGCAATGGATATCAAGTTTCTCCTCCTACTCTTGCTGGTTATTATTCCTTTTTCTTTATCGTGTTTTTTTTTTTTACTCCTGCGGATACTTACTTCTTTCATCAAGTCATTTTTCTTTTCAGTTTTCTTCATCTCTTCACATTTACGTCGATGGATATGTTTCATTCTTTTCTTTATGGCCGCTTCCTTTTATCCTTCGCTCGTTTCCAGGGCTATTTTATGTTTATGCTATCTGTTTTCGCAGATGCTTCGCTTTTCCGCGATTCCTTTTCCTCAGAGGATATCCAATTTTTCTATTCTCCGTTTTTATCGATCATTACCTTCGCCGAAAGCTATTTCCTATTATTACTCTTCCGAGCCTCGGAACAGAGCAACCGAAAACACCGAAAATCTATTCAATTCTTTCTTATTCTTTAGCATTCTACAACGATAAACAGTCAGTTAAACAGTTCAGGTTTTGTACGATTAAATAGCGTCTTTTTGCGTGACTTCAACATTTTAATATTTTCTATACAATGTAAAATTATCTTCGTTAATACAGTGTCAAGAAATTGATTCCTCGTTGCTAAGGTATTAAATAACAATGTTGTGTGTTAGAGTACTCTATATTCCAATATTATTTCTTTCAACATACGTAAATTTTTCAATTTGTCAGAGACTGATCGAAATCTCTTTAATGAAAGAAAAATCATTTTTATGAATCGTAATATATAACTTAAATAGGAACAGCGATTCGTTATTGTAATTAAATATTATTCTTGCACATACGAAAGAAATACATATAAATAGGAACATTTTAGGAAGAGCCAGATAGAACGATCCTTGTAAATATCAATAACTTGTACAAAAGCTTTCATAGAATGAACATGAAATGGTCTTCTTTATTCTAGAATCTCTTTGATCAGAGGTATGGCTGAGGTTAATAAACGTAATACCAGTTTAAGTCTATTACAATATCAATAAAGATTCGATAAAAGTTTATCATTTAAGATATATCTTTTTTCAATATTTGATTTTACTCGCTATTCCACAGGGTTCACCGTTCTTTTCAGGTTCAGGTACAAACCACCGTGATAAATACATTTTCACCATCAACGAAAAACATAAATGGTAAAACCCCGTTTCTTCAAACTGTTCAAAATGTATTTTAAAAAGGATTTTGCATAGGAAATCGTTCTACCTGGTGGATTACCGAGTCAACCTATCGAGAAAATTGTTAACCTTCTCACAGTGTAGTACGAGAGAAAGTTAGACAAACCATGGAATAGGATACCGTAACGCTGTACTATAACGCCCAATCAGAAACCAAACACCGATCAATTCTGTTTTCTGAAAATTACTTAATTTTAATGTTAGAACGAGTAATTGTTCATAAACCGATAGAAATCATAAACGAATTGTTAAAACTCATTAGATAGGAGCAGCCGACGTTACAAATTTTGACATCTAGCTTCACGAATTAAAAAGATAGTTTGTTAGTCGTTCCCTTTAGCCTTCTTCGTCGTTCTATTACACTATGAAGGAATTCAGTTAACAAAAGTATTACACAAACGCGATTGTGTTACGGTGCAACAAAGAATTTCCGATTTCCTTTAACGCATTCTCGATCCCCTGAAACCGATCTTCGACGCTCCTATCTAAAATGCGATAAAACTCAAGGTCGGAGGTCGCGAACACGGCAGTTGCGTGGAATTTCGAAGAGGGGATGAAAGAAGTCGAGGAACGTGTCAGTTTTTTTGTGGTTTTATCAGCCGGCTGGCCGGGGGTGGTAATTTGTTGAAGCCAGCGTTGTCGAAGACCGGAAGCAGATCCCTGACTCTTTGTCCAGCACCGACGGCTGCCAGCTCGAGCCATCTGAAACGATGGCGGCTCTTGTTGAAAAACGAACCTCTTCATATTCGATTTTTACTACTTTCCGGACAGTAAGAACTCCACTAGCTTTCGTGTTAGCAGCGTTAAACTCCGGATTGGCAGAATAATGATTCAGTTTGATTAATTGAACAGTGTATAGTGCATAGCGCTGTAAGACAAGCTCGGCAAGTTTCAATTAAAGATAGAACGTGCCGTGTTTTAGTAAGTGTGGATTAAATATAGGCAATATATAATATTATATAAGGCAGGCAAAGATGTTGAACGTTTGATGGACTTTTTGAAGAAACGCGACTACCATACACGAAATCCAGCTTATTCAAACATACTTTTACGTTACAGAGTCTATAGGGCATCGCGAAGTTATTATTTCGACGTATTAAAAAGCGACGGAGGATATATCGTTGAATGAACCAAGTTTAGACTGGAACTTAGATGTTCGCTTTCAGTTTCAACGATACGCGGTCGCTTTGTCTCTCTTCAAGCAGAAACAAGCGGAGATTTCGATGCCGTGGTTATTTTCGGCATTTCCAATTTACGCTTTAGAATCGAATAGCTAAAGCGTCGCTTTTATGATTCCATAAGCGCGACGCGTATTCCACCAGGCGATACGATTGTCTATTTTCCGCCGACCCAATAATCTCGCGTCTGATAAACGGATAAACTCGTGAACAACGCCGTTCCGAAGTATCGTCGTCTTTGATGAAACGTACCAGACACGATAATTGACGTTTGGCGGATTAACGTCTGCTATCTGCATGCATAAAGTCTGGTTTAATTGGTGAAAGGGTTTTAATGTTAATCGCGTTACTCGGTCCAACGATCGATTGCTCTTTAAGAGCAACGAATAAATTAGATCGCCGGACATGCTAAAGAAAATGATTAATTCGTTAATTTCTCTTTCTGTCCACGCACATCGTAATTTTGTTCATTTTCACCGTAACGACGCGCGAGGAAATCTGAATTACCCAATTGCAACTGGATAAACTTAATACAAATATATTGGATATGTGAAAAAAGAAAGAGCATGATTGGCGAGCGCACGATGCGGCGTGTAATGAATCAAAGGGCCAATTAAAAGCACCAACACAGAAAGAAAATTAATCGGGCGAGAGCGGAAACAAGGGAGTGAAAAGCGGCAACTCCGATAAACTGAAATTGATTTGGAATGACGCGGGAAAGCGTATCGCGAGCATATGCAAGCACACACATTCGTTTCCCACCTGTTGTTTTTGTATTTGGCCAGGGGCTGAGCAGCTGGATGGGGAGTTTCGGTGGGGAAATATGTGGCTCCATAAAAATCCAGTCCACGGCTGAGCAGCGTCGAGGTCTCCTCCACGCTGGCCAGGGTAACCCTTATAACGGGTGGCCCCGTGTAAATCGTCGCAGGCTCATTCTGGCTGTGAGCGTCGCTTTTCAACTTGTCGTTGATCGCTTTCACTAATTCGCAAAGCAGACACCGGGTCAGCGGGCACGCGGTTTGGAAATGACCGGTGAAAGAGGGGAAATTAATTCGATCAGGAACGATCCAGGCAAACGCCTGGAATTAATGCGATTGATTGCGTTAAGCCCGTGATTCCCGTATCATTGTACGAACGCTTCTTTGCGCGTCCCGACCGATACGAAAGTCGACGGAATCGATATCCGAAACCGACTCGTAAAGTATTCACGATCCAACAAATCGAACCGATGTAATAAATCGACGATATTGTGTACGCGCGTAAACCTGTGGCACGAGAAATTTCGAAAGATCCGACATATCGTCGTATCGTGATGACGAGCATAGCGACGATGATATCGTGGAAAATACTCACGAACAGTGCCCGTGTTGAGAGGTAGCCGCGTAATTTCGACTATAGACCGGTACTTGTAGAGAGCGTGTCTAATATCCTCCTCGGGTAATTCTTCAGGTACGTCCAAAACGTAGACGGTGAACGTCTTCGCCGGTCTGCAGGGTATAGCGACCTGCGTTCATGAATACGAAACGTCGTATTTAGAGGCGTTCTGAAGAGGAGGGTCCTTTGTGTACCGAAAGATAAGTACCTTCTTGTAGAAGCGTGCCCCGGTGACTTTGTGGAAGCCCTTTTTGTAGACCGCCTGAAAATCGTCGATGTTGCTGAACTTGAAGAGTATACCGGTGGCCGTTTTCGTCAAGGAGAACGCGCCACTGTAATGCAAAACGACAACCACGCTTTATCTTCTATCTCTCTTTCCTCTTCTCGTTCTCCGCCTGTTCTTCGTCTGCCTTTTTTCTCGAATTGCCCATCTCGCGTAATTTTCCTACCAGCTAGCTTTCTGTTAGCTGATCTTTTATTACAATTTTCTCAGATACTCGGCTTATTCGACCTCCGTACGATCGTATCTCCAAACAATTTAATGGATCGATTAAATTTAATAAATTAATCAATTGGTCACCCATCGAGATGGAAACGTCGAAGGCAACGAGAATTTCAATTAAATCGTCGTCGTACTGGTTTGTCTCCGTTCAGAATTAACGAGAGACTCTCTTCGCCCTCCTATCCGTTGTGATTTACGCGTGCCGAATCATTAGAGGCATTTCAAACAGTACGATATACCATTTTACCGATAGCGTACGCTTATGAACCTTTACGCGAAACGAAAATTTATCGCGTAACGAAGTCGCAGCTTTATTTGTCGATATTACCCAGCAGATACATCGAAATGCTATTAGACAACGAACTGACGTATTCGATAAGATCCAATTGAATTAGTAAAAATTAAGGCTTATCCTTTCGAGATTGGTTCTTAATCGAACTCCTAAAAAGCCATGCCTAGTAGATTTATAAATCGAAAATTAAAAAGTCGCGACCCATGGAAAGTCCAAAATCCTAACCCCGATCTAATTTTAGAAATGTAAAATTATGTAACTTGAAGTTACGAAAGTCGTTTCTATTCCGAAAAATTAAAGAACCGCTTAAATTTAAGACATTCTGATCATTAAAAGTGCTAGGAAATATCATTTCGAAAGTTGAAATATCCTAATTGAGGAAACCGCAACGCGTCTACCAAAAGTTTCGATAAACAAATTTCTACCACAGCTTCGTATACGACTTTAGCAAGGAAAGCTAACGATTACGGCGATAAAAAGGAATCTGCGTGAACCTCACCGAAAATTCATCTTCTCGCATATAGTGGCTGCCTTCTCGATGCTGAGCTCGTGGCTCGGTGTCAACAAAAAGGCACCCTTGGTGAGGAAGTCGGTCTCGCTGATCTCGGAATCGGTGTCCTGATCCTGCCAGTCACCGGAGTCTCGTCGACTATCCTGATTCAATCGGGACAGAGAGCTATTTTTCGACGCGGACATGTCGTTTTCGCACGTCGCACTGCCATCCTGTCCTCTCTGAGACATCTTTTATAGGGCGTAGAAGGTGGGATCGGCTGGCTCGCGATCGAACGTAACCCGTTACGCGAGATCGACTCCTTACAAGACACGTTCTCGACGCACTGTCGAACAGTTACGCATCGATACGCTCCTTTTATACAGAGCTCAAGCTCTATGATCGCTAATCGTCGATCGTTCTGCCCACGATCTTGCGGCGATCTTAGATTGGGCTCGTTCGAAAAAAGGGAGTCGTTAAGCGTCGACGGATGAAGTTTGATGGATGGTCGAGACGTTTTTCTTTCGAGGATGCGAATTTGATAAAGAGTAACGCGAAATCGAAGAGAGGAGAGATGTTCCGGAGTGGAGATGGAGAAAGGTTGACTGGATGTTTGAAAGTAGAGCAACTAGAATAAATATAGATAAAATAGAGATGAAGTATCGCTCGCGCGATGGAACCTACCAAAGTTATAACAAAGTTCAGTACTAGAACTACCAACCTATATTATATACCGAAACATAATTAAACTAACAGAGGGGCAATAATTTTAACTACCGAACTAACGTTCTCTGTATCGTGGCAAACCAACGAGGATAAACGACGCGATAAAAAGTTGTAGTTGATTAAGTTAAAGAAATAGGGGACAGTGTTAACTCGGATCAAGGCTAATTATCTTCAAGACGCTTTAGATACGTGGGCAGAGCTATTACCCACGTTATTATTAATTATGGAAGAAGAGATACAGTATATATGTTTGCATATATCAAAATTAGTTAATTTATCGTGAAACAGCGTTGTTCTATTAATCAAATATTCTGGCTGTTTATGGTAGAATGCGTGACATATCATTTAACATCTACCATGGAATATACGTATGTACACGCCCGACACGTTTAAATCAATTTTTGCATGCATCATTAACTAAATGATGATGCATTACTTCCATCCACCTCCCATACACTTTTTTTAACGACCTTCTATCGTATAGAAAATACGTCGATAAATATCCCCTAGCTAGCGCAAGAAACCATCTTAAGCGTAAGATGGAATTTCTAGCTGCCCGTTCCAAAGTTTCGTTTCTATTCGCGTGTAGCAATATTTCGAACGATAGAGTCAGTAATTAACCGTGGCTGCTTTTCTTGGATCAGATGTATTTCGATTCTCGGTAGTCGAACTTTGCCAACTATCGGCACCAAAAACGTTACAATCATACTCGAACTTTTTCGAACTTGCAAATTCTGAACTTATGAAACTCTCGAACTCTTGTTGAACTTTATTACGAACTTTAGCTAAACTCGGAGTGCTTGTAACTAACGCGAAGATCAGCCGAACGAAAGACAGAAATTAACAGAAGTGTTTCGTTACACGCTCTTCGAGTTTAAGATACAACGACCAACTTTACATCGATACGGTAAATTTTCTGTATATTTAATCACCAGACAGCTTCTCGAATGAAACGCTTACGTACTACAACTTTTACATTCTTTCGCTCTGCTTAACCTTCGTTCTACATAATTTCCTTGTAACATCCACTTACTCAAAGACCTATTGTTTCGTAGTTTTTCACTCGAATCGACGATTCTAGCGACGCTTAAGATCATCCGACATTCGTTTAAACAAATCGTCGCCCGAATGCTGCCGAGACCGATCGTTGAGTCGATTGAAATTTCATTCAAGCCGAGCAACAATAAGATGGAAACCGAAAGCGCCAATTAATACGGCTTCGTCGATCTCTCTAGCGACAATGGTGCCAAGCTGGTACACAAAGATGCAAACAAGCGTGTACACGAGACAGAGCATGTACAGAGCGAGAGAGCGTTTGGCAAAAGATGTGAGAAACAGAGAGAGAGAGAGAGAGAGAGAGAGAGAGAGAGGAGGAGGAGAAACGTGCGAATCGCACGTTCAGAAGCTTCATTTGAATTGAAATCAAGAGAACCTCGGCTTCTGGCAGGATATTCCGGCGACTGACTGCGACAAAGCGACGAGATGCATCGATTTGCACTAATTATCGGCGCGGTAATTGCCGTGAACAAGATCGCGATTCATCGAGCCATTGCTGCTGGAGATCGAGCCGATCGATCGTTAAATCTGGCGTTAATGAAATGGAATAAACGTGCGTGGATGAAAGTACTCGACTGCATTGTGCCGTCGCAGAGGTTCTTCGCTCAAGAATCGAGAGTCCTAAGTCTCGCAAAGTCCTTTGAAGTTACGAGTGACACTTAAGACAACGAATGTACTTAAAGAGAGGAGAATTGTGAAAATCGGATTGCTTATGCCGTTTTATGCCGCGTACCATACTTGATATTACATGATTCGTGCGAAAATTAAAAGGCGTCATTGTATTATATTACTACCAGAAAGAACCGATAAATTATCAACGATAACCAAATAATTAATCACGATACTATTAATTTTCTGCGATATTACATTTTTGTTCTAATTAATAGGAAATGCTACAAACGAAAAGATCGCGAACGTGCGACGGGCATTAATTCGGAAACGTTCGATTTGCGAAATCGTCGAGTCACAGCCGGTCTAATGGAATTCATTATGCACGGAGACCATTCTTATTGCATCCAGGCTAATAATGATTTATGGTAACACTCGGTATCCACAACGACCATCTGTTACCGGTGCGTTTCGCGGTGCACGACGCAAGATGTGCAATAAACTTCGCCGCGAAACTAAATTGCTGCCGTATTATGCGGCCGCGTTTCGATTTAATGACTGCGTCTCGCAACGATTCGAATCAGCGAAAACAGCCAACGTTGCCCGAAATCTGTAACGCTCTGTTCGTTCGCCATTCAATCGCTTAACGCCCAGAACAATATCTATCGTAATAGTGAATCGTGGTTCGACGATAATATCGATAATATCGTACCGGGAAATATCGTTATCTCCTATACTTTGTCGTTCGATAATCCTATTCATTTTTTTATTTCAATTTGTCATCTTTTATTTCAGTTAAAAACGAAATTTGCGTTTGTAACGACGGTCGCGACACTTTGTAACTTCCGGAACAATCTGGAAACAATTTGGATATAAAACTAACTTAGTCGATCAATTGGTTCGCGACGAAGCGCGAAGCGAAGCGATGGTTGCTCACCCCGTAATTTCCACGCGACGAGCACTTAACACGATTTTTTCTGCTGGATTCGATCGAACGTGGCGCGCATCTGTTCCCCAATCACGAACTGGGGCGGCACGGCCGATTTGGTAATCTCGAATCAATTATTATCGATCGGAGCGCTCGCAAATTCCCAGTCAGTATTGGCAAAGGGCACACCGGATTACCAGGGCAAACGACCGTAACGCGGTCAGCATAATCCAACTAAAAACGAATATGTATCGGCATCAGGTGGAAATTGTCGCGAAGCCGGACGTCAATAGCTCGTTGCTTGAGCGACGATCGTTTACAGTTACGGCAAGACAGAAACACGATTGTGCCGTTAGCAAGCTGCAACCTAGTCCTTCCACGATGTACTTCGCTTTCGCGCAGTTTCATTTTCCTGTTGTCGCCCGATGCATTCGATTTCCACCAAAACCGAATCAATTTTACTATCGTTTACCTTACTTTTTCGCGTTTCGCCAGATGTCTGGCTGAAGATTACATGGCGCTCGGCGCTGCTAACTGTACACGGTCGAGGATAATTTGCAAAACGAATCGATGAAAATCAGTCGCACCGAAAACATCCTCTATCCGACCGATTCTCTCTCGTTGTTCCTTCTTTGGTTCATGATTTCACGACTGTAAACTTTTTTAGCAATTTCACGACCTAATTCAGGAACGAAGTGTCTACGTACTAGAACGTAATTACGATTTGCTCCTGAACAAGGACCAAAATCGGCGATCGTGGTTGGCGATAATTCACCGGAAATCAACGAAACTTGCTCATCGATAATATGTCGTTGTATTATCGATAATGCAACCACACTATGCTACGGTCGGTCGATACGCGTAGGCGGCCAATCAACAACTTACTTTTTCGGTAAAGACGCAAGCAGAGGCGTGGGCGCTTAATTGGATGATTGGGTCCGACGATATATCATCGATAAATTGGCGTAAACAGAATGAAAGATAAAAAATGGAGAAAGAACGGAGGATCGTTGGATTCTTCTCGGCATTGGATCTTATTGTTTCGAGTGGAGACTGGTTTGGTATATGAAACGCGAAAGGGAAGCAGCCTAAAAATTTATAACGTGTACGTTGGCTAGATGAAAGCTGGCGCGAAGGATTTAATTGAAATTGGATATCAACGCATATTGGATTCAATGCAACATAGAAATTATGTTTTCTTAATTGCCGTGACTGAATCTTTTGATTAATTGCCTGCGAAAGCCAGGCGCTTATAGATGTGCGTGCAGAAAGCAATCATAAGTTGTCAGCATATAAACCTGAAAAATATAATAATTCGAATATACAACTTTAAGTTACATACAGTTAACGTAATCAACGTTTCATGGGATAATGTCGATCCGCAGTGGTGAAATTGTTCGTCGTGGAAACTCGTTTACATCCCATTGTCGGTTTTGTTTGCTCGTGGCATGCATGCATCCAAGTCCGATTTGGAAAACATCAGAATGCGCATACATTTCGCGCTTCGCTTTTCGAAAAATGATCATCGAGTGAAAAGACCAAAATTCAACAGGCCGAGAGGGAAATGTATCGATGGACTTCCCTCTCGCGGATAATTGAAATTCGGGTGACAATTTTTTTACAAATTCGACGATCATCGATCGAATTGCACGCGTGGATCATCGAATTTCGAACTATGAATATATAAACAGTTTCTTTTTTTTATGTTTGACGCGATAACTGACGGAATAAGGCCTATAATATTCTTGTCAGCTTTCGTATTCAATTTTTCCATATCCTTTTAATCCCCTGTTTTTCTCTTTGTCCGAGTGGAATTTCGTTCAGTTTTGTTTCCAACCTTGCGATCAACGATCGATATTCTAGCCTGATCGGAAAGTTCTGTCGTCAAGGGATGAAAGATAACGAGTACCCCCAGATCTTTCCCTTCCTTCCATTCGTTCGATCTCAAACGACACCTGTCTCAAAATGGAACCTTACCACCTCGTTCCTATTGTTCCTTTCCGGAGAGAGTCGAGAATAATCGCGAAAGAGGGTCGAAGAACCGTCCCTCGATTAGTCGTGATCCTCGAATCGACACGCAGCCATTAGCGGCAGCGATGAACGTTCCTTCGAATCGAGTGGTAAGAGTCGAGCATTCGTCATCGAAAAATAGTCGGCCAAGAGGGTGACGGTGACGACGAGCACGAGGGTGACAAACGTTCGTTTTTGACGACCGCGCGTCACAGATGAACGCAGCGTGACTGCCGCTTTGAAACGGGGATGAATCGTAATTGGACGGAAATGGAATTCGGATAGTGCAGTCCTCGCCACTGCGACGGAACGAGAGAGCGAGAAATATCTATACGTATGTACACACACACGCGCGCGCGCGTTATATATATATAACGAAGAGATAGCGAAACAGAGAAACTAATAGACAGAGCGTGCTAGGCTGAGAAGCGACCAGAAAGAGAAGTAGATAGTCGACCGAGAGAGGGAGAGAACGATGGAACGTTAGGGGTTGGCGGCAGGGGGTGAAAAGGCCGACGCCACTGGCCTGTAACTCTATGCTTCTCTGAGCTCCGATCAATAGACGCGGTACAACATCGAACCGAACGCAGCTGGCTAAAATAGTCCGTACAAGTTGCACGCAGCAGCGGCCAGGCAGTTTTCAAAAAAGAAAAAAAATCCTCTATATAGTCTATACAGCTTGCGTTCGATAGGGAGTGAGGAGAGGAGTGGAGGGATGATCGAGGCGAACGATTTTTCCTTCTCCACGGGCACGCAAGAGGAACAGGGAATTAAGGGGTCGACGTTTGAAGCAACTCGAATTTTGGCAACGATTTCTGGCGTGTGTTTAATTGGGTGAGCCTGTTAGTCTGGCTTTCCAAAAGTTCACGAAGGTCGAGTGTTTCAGAGGGACGGCAGGAGGCGACTTGCGCACCGACGAGAAGAAGCTGCAACCGGAATGAGCAACGCTATTACGAGGATTTAACTGTTACGCTCCGAGAGCGGATGAAAGGGGTGTCGAGAGTTTGGAAAAACAGAGGATGCCGAGCGATGTTGCGAGGAACGAACCGAAATCCAGTTGCAAGTGAAAAGTTTCGGTTAAAGAGAAAAAATATTTTTGTAAATGGAGCGCGGATGAACTTGACAATCGCAAAACCGGTCAAAGGGTGGTAAAGGTATTTTGCGCGGCTAGTTTCTCGGAGTTATTTGAAGCGAAATAACGCATAATGGGCGGGTCTTTTTCCAACGAAACGGCTTCGTCACAAATAGCCTTAGGCTGACAAGAATCGATCGGAAAGCAGTTTTAGTAAGTTATCTTCTAATTTCCTGCGCCTCGACTTATCATGTCGTCGATGGTGTTAAGCTAATCGCGTTGATAGCCCGCAGGCAACGAGTACGTCGTACCACTGTTGGGGTTAAGAATATTTATATAACGTTTACACCAATTTCCTGCTTTCGCGTTAAAATCTCTCAATAAGTATACTACGACGAAGCGTACAAAATAATGTTACTGTAATAAGCAAAAATTTATAACACGGAAAATAAGAGACGAGCGTCGAACTCTAACATTGATTAAATTATTAAACGACCTAATAATTAGCTCGGTCGAACAAAGATTGAGTAGTTGATCGGAATTCATCGCGAAATATCCTAATTGTAATCGTTAATCGTTAATCGTTAATCAGGCTAAATATTGCTCTATACTGACTTGCAACGAGCCGGAGGCACTCGAGACAGGAAAATCTCAACGTATAGGAAATAGGGAAGTAACGAAGAAATTAATGTTCTCCCGGAACGCGTCGGAAGAACGGTGCCTCTTTTTTCCAACTGGTTGGCTTCGTGGGCGAAATTTGCCACGACACCGAGCGGATGCTTCTACCCGATAAATAAATGCACGATCGGGAAAAACTACGACCGCGTTGGGACGTAATTCGATTCGAGAGTCGGACAGAACTCGATTGGCAGAAGTCCCTCTCTGGCGTGCGCGCGCGCACCCATATGGAATTACTACGGGGACGACGACGAAATTCGAACTGTCCTATCGCTTTGTCCATCAACGAAGACGAAGTAGACCAGAAAAATCTCCAATTCGCTCGGTCAGCGATTTCTGCGGATTGTTAAAAAATAGAGGAAAAATGAAATTGGATCGAATGGAGAAACGTTCATCGGTACGCGAGCCGCGTGATAAATTATAGAGAAACGAATCCTCGTTAGTTCGAAAGAAAGCCAATTTTAATTGAAACGGGAAAAGCCTATAAATTTATATTATACGTAAACACGAAGATTTTTATTGTATATGCTTGTTATTGTTAAAAATATATAATATCGGAATAAAATATCAAAGTGATATTTTATTGCGTGACCGCGAATGAGCGAAAGATCGTACATCGCGTTAGAGCGACCATTCTGCATATAGCTACAGAACTAAAAGGTATACGAGATATATTTCGTGGAAAATATATGTGAAGCCACGTGAAGCTTCTTGCTTAATCCGAGACGATCATTTTCATAACTCGATTCTCCTAAAAGATGGTAGGTCGGGGTTACGTTCAATAAGGGCAGAAACGGGGGTTTGGTTCGCGGGCTGTGTTAATCGCTTCCAAAATTAAGCCACGGGGAGAAAGACGATGTCTCGGAACGAGTGAGGGAAGACGATCCCATGGATATTGAAACGGCTGAGACATTGGGAAAAGACAGAATCTTGGAAAAGCGAAAGGGAATCGGCGGACGAGGGGGAGACGGCGGTAGGAAGATTAAAAGGAACGAGGGGAGACGTAGGGATTGGAAATAGTTGAAAAATTCAGAATATGAACGGGGCACGAACGTGAAAAGAGTAGAAACGAGAATGAGAAACTAGAGTGACGAGAAAGGAAATCGAGAAGATGTACTACAGTTGAAGATGTACATATATAGAAGATCCCAAGTTTCGTAACAATTACGAAAATAAATAAAAATCATGAAGTAGCCCGTTCCTCGTTTATTTTCGTTTCAACTGCTTCTAAAAGATGACAGCCCTTTGTTACGTATATCTCTCTTTTCTTTCCGATCTTTATTGGATTATTTTGTACAATAGGACGAATATGAAAGGAGCAAAAGTAACGACAGCGATAGGGCGGAGAAGAAATAAGAGAAAGCGAGGATGGGAGAAAACAATGAAATAAAGAAAAAGTATGGCGGGAGAAAGGAATCAAAGAAGCGAATGGCGAGATGAGAAAAGGTACGAAGGAATTAAAAGTAGACAAAAGTTTCGGAAGAGATGCGTAGAAGAAATATAAAAAAAAAAGGGTGGCAAGTGGAAATGCAAAGTACGACGAGAGAGACTAAAATATAAATATGTGAAGTCTTCCGTAATCGAAGTAGAATTCGTGGATGAAATTTTGCTCGTCAACGAAGAATAAAATATAGGAATAGGAATCGGTCGGCTGTTTCGTAGCGAGCTATTCGAAGTTGACTCTCGAGAAAAAACGACGAAAGCAGAGGCGCGCGGGTCGAACAGGAAGCCAACGAAGGCAGGATTAATAGAACCGAGGGAGGAGGGTGGGAGAGAAACTCGGTGGTCGTCGGAGTGAAGAGAAGAGATCGCGACGAGAGGTTCTCGCCACGCCGAAGAGAATATAACTTAACGGCATAGTTGGCCACGCTGACCGAGGATTAATTTAAATATTGACATGACCCTGCAGCCGGCCACGCTCGACGAAGCGTCGCTAAACGTTCGTTCAATTTGCGTGTCGCCCTTCGTCTCTCACGCCACGATCGGCATAAATCTACGCCGTGAAACGTTTCATAAACGGGACGGTTATGCTTCCACGGAGTTCACGAGCTTTCACCAGGGGCGATTACATCGAACAAGGTAAAAGTTACGTAAGTGTTCGGTTTTGCGAGCGTTTCTACGCTCCACTTCCTGTATTCGACGCGAATTCCGGTCAGTGCAATGGAAACGGAGATTGGCGTTACGTGGAACGAACGTCGAGAGACTCGATGGAGTTGCAGGATGTTTATCGGTGTTGCGTTGCTGCCGCTGTTGTTTCGATGGTTTGGTAGGGAATCGAAAAGCGATATCGAACGGACGTGCAGCAATCGTTGATAACCTGGAGCAACGTTTGAAAATGTAGTTACAGTCTGTCACACAAGAGCGTGTCTGCGATATTTCTGTAAATATTTATATATTTGTAAAAAAATTTATATGAATTGAATCTACATCTAAAACACTAATACGCTATTACAGTAGGGTGTCCAATCTCCTCCATTAGCGATTATAGCTTGACATCGTTTCGGCATACTCTCGACTAATTTTTGAGCGTAGGATTCTGGTAACGACCTCCATATCTTTCGAATGTGATGTACAAGTGTTCTTATTTTTGTGATACGTCTTCCTCTCAGCTTGCCTAATAGGACACCATGCCCAAAACGAAGATTCATCAGTGAATATTATATTACTCCAATCACGATCTCTGTTTTCATTCGCCCATGCCAGACGATTTTCGACGTTTCGCGTACGCGGCACTCATATTAAAAAGCTCTGTTCCTTTCACTGTTTCAAATGAAACTGAAAGGTATTCAGCAACGCGTATTAGAGAAGTTTTCGTTTGTTTACATTCTTTTTATCTCATTCTGATTAGGTGTCAGGTTTCGCAGATATCGCAGACACGCTCTTGTGTGACAGACTGTAGTAACGAAATGTAGTACCTATATACACCGTCGACTAAAAGTTCCAAATTGGTATAATCGTCGATCATAAAATTACATATACTGAAATCGAATGAATTTTTTATAGAAATTACGCGATAGTTTTTGGATTGCCAATTAAAATAAAAAATTATAATCACCGATTAGAAAAAGAATATTATATGCGAAAAAATGCTTTCCCACGCCTGTTCTGCTTGAAACATAGGATTACTATCTTTAATCCTAAAAGTGATTCCACCATCGTTCTTATTTCGAACATTCTCTGACGCGTCTACGGCATCAAAATTATCTGCATAATAACTGAATAACATTGATTATAACGTTCATCTTTGACGAAAAAAAATAATTTAGAGAGATAGAAAAAGAAGAGGTATTCTGCTCGCAGTCTTTTAAGAAAATTTATCACGATCACGCGAATGAAAGATTTCGTTTAATTTCCTACGTCATTATGCACGGTTTCGCCCCGACAATGGATTTTCTTATTACCGTTCGACATTATGCATTTTAAAGGTGCGCTGAGACCGGTGCACGTGATCGCCCACTAAATATAATGCGTCCGATCGAGAGCGAACACGAAGGGGAGATCGTATTAAAATAGCCGGTGATTAACGACATCATTCCTACGAACAAGAAAGTGAAAAAGAAAGGGTGGAAGGAGAATGGAAAACGACCGGAGGGACGTTAGCGGCGAAACGAACGAAAGATAGAATGCGAAATCGATTGCGCCCGCTGAAATAAGAATATTTAAGGAAACGTCGAACCGAACGTTCTATGATTAATTCGTCGAATTTCTTAGGGCTGCTCAATATCTGCCGGAATATTACATCGGACTTTGTCTGTGACGCAAGAACATCGTAGAAAAATACTTATTTAATACTTTTTAAGACATTTCGTAGGGTGTAAAAACGTTATAATTACACGAATGCGAACACGAACGAGAACAATCGCGGTAGAGAAGCAGAAGAGAACCGAATTGTCCTTATCCCGTGGTTAGCCTCGTCCTTTTAGAAAATAGAATCCCTGTATTCGACGATGCAAGTGCTCGTCTGAAATAACCGATCGTCGAAGCGTGAATTTTTGCGCATTGTCAAGCGATGAAAAGGGAACGAATTTCGATCACGAAAGTAGCTGCAATTTCAATATTGCCGAAGCTCTCGCCGATCTATCGGACTACGACGACGTTCATAAAAAAGTTGCATTATTATTCGATTTTTTGCAACGTTTTTCCTCTCTGTAGATACATCGAATACCAAATTTCATCGAGTAATTTTCATAGTAGAAGAAATAATATCCCGGAAAGCTCTTAATTTTCTATTCAAAACTGTTTTCCTCGAAATTACAACTCCGACTGCTTATTGCGTTTAATCAAAAAAGAAAAGAAAAGAGGGAGGAAAAAGGAAGAGATGCTATGAGCTGGAAACGGAAGGTTGCAAAATGGGCTAGCGTGGAAACTAGTTAGAGGGTAAAGAGTGGTAAGACGATGGTCGAGGCGCAAGTATGTAGAAAGGGAGAGTTTGCATTAGAAAAAATTAGACTGCCGAGAGGAAAATGAAAAGGACAGAGGGAGGATTGGAGAGCGGACGCAGGTTGGAAAAGGAGAAATTCTCCGGGGTGTCGTGACGGATGAACGTGTTGTACCAACCGCCGGTTCATTGTGAATTCATCGAGGATTTTCCAAGTGATTTCCTCGGTTATGTCCGAGGGTTATGGCCGACCCTCGGCAAGCAACCGTGTCGTCACGAGGGGAGAACAAGGCAGACATTGCCAATTTAATATTTGATCGCCTTTTTCTCTCTGTTCCTTCGCTTTACGTCTTCTTTTAATGTTACATTTCTATCTCTATTTTATAGTAAACGCATTGTGATGTCCGAGTAAATGGATCGTCGAAAGCACAACGTTCGATGTTTAGCCATTGTCAGGGACCTAACTGTTTAAATATTTTGATAAAAGATACCCCGGCAGGAGAACTTTTTCTGAAAATTTTCATCCAATAAGCGACCCGAAACTTTTACCCGTGAGTATATTTTTTCACAGACAGTCGTCCTGAACTTTCATTATTTTCCTATGGCGAATTAAGCATCGAAACACCTACCGTACACGAGGAATAATTGCGTACATCGATGAACGTCGACACGCCTATACCGTTCGTTGTAATTCGTCGATAAATCCAGCGGTGGTTGTCCCAGGACCATTTCAAGCCCAATGCCCGGATCTTAACCGTATCGTAATATTCCAGGGATGCCTTCAAAACATTCCCCGTTCGCCGTTCGAATGCCGGTCGTATTTCGGTCTGACAGTAAAATTCCGAATTGCCGCGCGGCAGATTAGCCTCGGTTAGTTGTACGTTTATGATTAGTCGGATTCATAGATTCCCCGGTTCGGTGAGTATAACAGTCGACGGCAATCTGTATGGTAATACGGCTACCGGTTTTGGGCGGGTTCCGCGACACCGTTCCATGTACCTATGGAACTCCAATCAGAGACTTCCCATAATCCGGAGGTTCGTGGTAATGCAAGACCACTGAGAGAGAATGCTCGTCCGAAGATTGTCCCATTCTACTTCCACGTTTCTTATTTTTCTTCCGAATAACCCGTGTAATCGAATGCCGCGTTATTTTCTTTTTAGCCTTTATACTTATTTCTAACGAGCTTTCAGCTTAATAGAAAGTCTTAATAAAATAGTAAATTTACTTACGTGTCATACCTCGGTCGCGTCTATTTACTTCGTTGGTACTTGGACGATGCACTAGATGTATCGACAAGTAGTATCTAGCTTCTACTCTTTTACCACGTTTATCTCTTTTCCTTTGCGCGTAATTTTGCACTAATACGATCTTCGTTGTCGAGAAAACCCACTGGGAACGATCTCTCCATCCGTTAACAAATGGTCCTTCGTTAATAATTGAAATTTACCGGTCGCGCTAACGTTTCATTAAAATTTTATCATGCGCTCGGAATCGCATATTCCGCGTAGCTTAAAAATGGATAATTATTTGCCAAGTGTTTTCGGTGAAACGATAACGACTGCTCGACTTCCGATGGCACCGTTGAAAATTCCGGGCCCGACCGTTTCGCCGCACTCCTCTCTACCGTTTTAATTAACGTTCATTCAGAAACGCGACCAAATTAATTATTTACACGCACCCGTCGGACTAATTATTTAATGCGAGAATAGTACGTCGCGACAGTTCCGTGTTGTATTTATAAATGTGTAGCGGACCCGATTGTTGCCGCGCTCGGAGCGCGCCACTTGAAATATCGGGTTTGCAGTGTTGCGGAATTGTACGATCTCATTAGTTCGTGATATGTATCATAAATACGATTTTGGAGCCTTTGCTATGGGAGAATCGACGTATAAATTCGCTGGTCGATTCACATTTCGATATCTTATTTAATTTTAACGACGAATTTGAACATTTCAAGCGGAACACCGCTACGTTAAGGTATAGAACGATTACAGTTAACGGAATATTTTCCAATTTCGCCAATTACACGACGACATATTTCGTGGTCATTGAAATAGACGAGACGTGCCCTTTCCCGTGTAATCAGATCAATTTCTCCTATCGCATCGAGCAATCGAAGTGGTAAATGACATAGGCGTGGATAAAATAAAACAAAGAAGGGAATCGTCTAGTGAGAAGAAAGGACGACTTGGTAAAAGGACATCCGTGAGAGAATTCAGACCATCTCGTTGGAGATCGTTCTTCCGCAAGCACGAGGCGCAACCAGCAGTCCGCTGGCCAATTAAAGGGAAACGAACCGCGATACGCCGGGAATACCGGGCATGTTTTCGAATTCCGTGATCGTACGCAAAAGAGGAAGCCCATCCGGAGCCAGTAACGAAAGGATATCGTGGTCAGACCTCCCTCGTGGCACGTGTTTAAATTCCTAGGTCGCAAGACGTCTTTTTACCTGGTCGATGCTCCGAGGCGAACAGGAAAAAAGGAACCATTAGCTCGCGCAATTATCCTCGGACGGACAAGGCTAGAGTTACGCCAGCTAATAGCGCCGCTTCCTGGCACTCCCTCGGGAGACACGGGTGAACAGGGCAGAAAACAGAGACGGAAGCCTGCCAAGGAGAACAGAGAAGGAACGCGAAAGGGTGGCCGAAAGGACGAGACGATGGAATTTAACGAGACAAGAACCGCGGCAAGGGAAGAAAGGGTTTTTGCGTGATAGAAGGCGAGGAAGAATGCACGAACCGAGACAGACAGACAGACAGATAGACAGACAGATAGAGAGAGAGAGAGAGAGAGAGCAGAACGGAAGAAATTTGACGTGATAGGAAGAAGACAGAGAAGAAGAAAGTGGAAACATGAAAAGGAGGATGATCGCGATAAGAGGGGAGATATTCGACGAGATAGAACGGTAGAACATGGAATAATGAGTTTGAAAAGACAAGTAAATGGCGTGAAAATATAGAATGAGCAACAAACGTATAGGGAAGACCTAGAAAAATAAAAGAGACCAAGGGAGAACTATGAAGTTACACGAAAGAAACAAGAGAGGGAAAAAGTTTGCTAAGAGACATAAGAAAACTTTGTATACCGAAGAAATAAAGAAGAATGAGAAGGAAAAGAAGAAAGGAGAGGTAAATCCGAATTTTTAAGTGTAAGAGCAGACGGAGTTTTGAAGAGACGTGAAATTTAGAACGCGAAACAAGTTGAAAACGTATAGAGTTATATTGTCATCGTAGACGTACTTATTTAATACAGATAATACATATTGTATAATATATGTAATAACATATGCAATAAAATTATTATTATAAGAGTAGAGACGAAAAGGCGATAACGAAGAAAAGGGCTTGCGAGTCCAGACAAACGAAATATAACAAAATATACGAGAGAACTGTCGCGATACGAGCATGCGAGAGAGCAGGGCGGGATAATAAATGAGAAAGAGACACGACGTAATAAAAGGAAGAAAAAGTAAGGAAGAGAATGGAAAAAAGGAAGCGAGAGAGTCTATGCGAGGGAAGAGTAGGGGTCGATTGAGAATAGGGAGAAAAGGGAAATTTAAAAAGAGAAAAAATAAAACTCGGATAGGGGGAAAAAGAAGAAGAGTAACTCGATCCGACAGATAGAGGGAAGACGAACGACCAGATATCTCGCATTATCGATACCGACGTTGCTACGATCGAAAGGATCCTCGGTAGAATCGTGAATTTCAAATCGTGTTCAAACAAAAGATCCTTTAAATTAAACTTCTCGATGTTTCTTCCGAAGCGGACGCATACGCGGGTCTACGCTGCACCAAGAAATTTAATAGCCAGAATGGAAATTATTTTAGAAGAGGAACTTTTCCATCCAAGAGAATATATTCGTACTCGTGGTTGGTAGATACGAAGAATTTCCTCGATATTTTGGAACCGAAGAATTGCATTATTTTGTAAAAATGGATCATCGTATATACCTTTTAATTTAAATATTACGTAGAATTTATTATTACTTTTCTTCCTTAAGCATTTCTATTTGTCTATTATATTATTTTAGTACGAGCAAACTTCGCGTTCGAATAAAATAAGAATTATTTTACAGTTTCTGCCAGTATACTTAGCTGTATATTGTGTAATGGATTCGTGTGGCTATCACGTCATCGAAGCTCATTGATTATATGTCAATAACGAATAGCAGCGATGGTAGACGATATAGCAGAGTTTATGAATACATATCAGAGGCGAGTTACGTGCAAATAAATTTTATAACTTTGTTCGATATCCCTCGAACAGGAACTTCGACGAACCTTTTGATGTAAGAAGGATTTTAATTTATTTAATAACTAAAGTTTCCACATCGAAATTTCTTTCATTTCTATGGATTTACAACTTTTGGCGAAATTGTAAAGTATCTCGCGGAAATATTACGGACAAATTATAGCTTATAAAATGGCAGTAACAAAACCTAACAACCCTTTTGGCGATGAACGTATCTGTAAATTGATCGAGTCATAAAAATTTTTACACGCAAGTTGCTCTATACGCCTTAACAAGGTTTACATAAATTCTACGCAAAGTTTATCTTGCGATTACGAAACTCTATTTCTTGTGCAATCTCTGAAATCAATGTCTGGATGATATTTGATAGGTCACGATAAGGTAAAAGAGGGAGGATGATTTAGCGTGGCTAGCTCTCTCGATCCTTTTTACAAGATTAAAGTGTTCTGATGGAGCGACCAAAAGGTTAAATATTGCATACCTCATGCGATTCGAGGAACCACTTTCGTTTAACCGACCGTAATTTATTCGGAATCCTATTTCCGGTTATTTCGAAGTCAACGAAATAATTCGTTCCTCTGCTTCGGTGGTTCTCATCGAGTTCAACTATCGTAACAATATAGCTAAATATATTAAACTAAAGATTCATCGAAAGAGAGAGAGAGAGAGAGAGAGAGAGAGAATAATTGCTCTGATATCGAATATGCGCAAGTACTACAATATTAAGACAAATATATTATAAAATATTTCTCGAGGATAGCAAATCTTTCCCTTGAATCAGTTCTCTATCTCGTAGATAAAGCTGAGAGCACACTGAGAGAGTTTTTTTTAACAAGAAATGTGTAATAATAAAATGAAACGTTTGGACACGTACGTGCAGACATCGGGGTTCGTGGTTGATTTCGGTGCATAAATGCGCCTATAGAGAATCGTAATTCCTGGCGACATGGTGCGGCGCGGTGCGGCGAAGCGATGGATCCCATGGTGGCTCATGTCATCGATGGTGCGTGTCACGAATGCCAACTGCGCTGAGGACGCTCGTCTATCCATATCCTTTGTGGGCATGTAGCGTGTAACGAGCGGTCCTCGCCCACGTTATTGTCCACGATCAAGGGGCAAACTTACTCCAAGTGGCCGCCGACCACCGGAAATGTATCGTCGACTGGCCGCCTTCCGCTGGTCACGACTCGTCGCACATTCCTTCCGTTCTTCCTTCCTTCCACCTGGCCCCTGACAACCTGTCAAGGTTAAAGCCCAAAAGGATCAACTTATTTGACGTTTTGATTCTCTTCCGGGCATAATAGCTGTAATTGGATGCGACTGGATGTGTCGTTGTGATTGGATAATTTTATAATCAGTATCGTAATTAACACAGCGTCGAGTTAACTTGTTCTCGTTATCAAAGCGTTTCAATTTATGCAAGAAGCGAGTAATCGAAAATTCCATTTATTAAAGCCGACGAAGGACAAAGAGACGATAAAACGAATTTAACGAAGTCGGAGATCTCATTTTCGTGCACGCTCGCGCCAGTAATTACATAGTACGATGATACCTAGACAAATTGATAAATAAGTAGTCGCGTCTGTTCTTGGGAAAATGTGGTCTTCGTAATTAAACACTATTCGCGGCTCGTTTCGTTTCTCGCCAGGGGAATACTAATAAACTATAATACACGAGGAAGGTCGTATATTGCCTTGTCAACTTCCGATACTCGAAGGAAAATATCTTACAATTTCGTTTAAATTTTTCTTATCAATCTGTAAGTATGTACTGTAAGGTATCAAAAAGTAGGCGGAGACACATCTTTGACACACCTTCCGCATGCGTATCCTTTTTACTTATGCCCGTACTTCTTGCAATACCTCTCACAATGATGGATAATGCGCATTAATTATGTTACTCATTCAATGATAATATTACACGTTACACGCGTAGCTGTAACAATACGCAATTATTCTAATTCGAATGCATCATGAAGGGTGATTTTCCATCATATTCCGATGATTTCGGCGCCTGTTAACACTCCATTGTTCGGTTCGCGATGTTAACAAAATTATACATCCTGAATAACAACGATTGTCCAGATCTGGCAGACACGATTCAATACGATGATCCATGAATTACGAGAAACGAATCGATCGATGTTTATTAACCGTTTTTTGTAACAAACGTGTAACAAAGTTGTCGAACAAAAATTTCTGTCAGTTCGCGAAACTCTTTTACGATAGTTCACTTCAAAGCTCTATTCAGGTGGAGCTCTGTTTACGGACTCGTGCTACTGATTGTTTCACAAAGCAAGGTAACTCGCTAAATAATATTTTTAATTTTCTAGTATCCTACACCATTCCAACAACCGTAGGGGAATTAGACGAATCACTTATAACTCGATTGCCTTATTTTATCGCTTGTGTAGTAATCATGATAAATAATTTCATTCGTTTGATTCGTATCGCGTACGGATTTCGAGATATCAATAATTTATTTCATTTGCATAATATTAATTGTATAATATCCAATCAGAGAATAATAACCGACATCTTTCCTTGACAAATTGTACAATTAATATCAGATCGGTTGAAAGAAATTGAATAAATCGTTGTTATTCGAAAACTTTATAACATAAATGTAGAAATTATAAAATCATAAATTTATTTCTCTCTCCGATAACAATTTTTTGGGTAACACGATATCTCGTAATATAGATCTTTAATGAATATGTTGGTAGAATTCCAGACTTTGCTTCGTTATCATTTTACCACAAAAATTATAGCTTTTACAGAGGCGATAATTTCCAAATATCGACCTATATATCACGTCAAAATTGGTACAGAAGGTTCCCAATGTAACCGCGGTAATAAATTTGATTAATTTTGGAACTGGGAACAATTACTTTACAACGTATGCATAGCTCGTAGTGATTACATATAATTATCATTTGATAGCTTATTACGGTTAGAAATAGATCAATCCACGAATTTATCACGTTCCATTAATTATAATATTTTCGATAAAATACATATAAAATATACATAAAAGATACATATGTACGTATGACACAGTTATCGTTTTATTTGCATCAATGTTTGAGGAGCTTGTAGCAGATCGCAAGAGAATAATTTATTACAAACTTCTGTCAATCGATGAAATATTATACTCAGTTCGGACAGGTATTGCTCGTGGTATACTTGTCTGTGTTAATGGTCAATAAGATTAGCAACTCGTTTTATAAACCAACGCAACGTTAGATATTCAGTAGGCTGGAACGTTCAACCCTAACATCTCCACCTCGTTCATTGCATGCAATATATGGATATAGCATTGGATATATCCAGGCATTAGTTGGCCTCTGTTGCCTTTTGGTTCTATTAATCGTCGATATCGTTATTCGAAACAAATCGTAGTAAAAAAAGAAGGTGCTTGTATGTTGATCGATAAAAATGCTGGCAGTTGTATAATTGCAAACCAGCCACCGTGATATTTTCCCCAAATTCACAGCAATTTTTCCATTGTTTGCTAATTGCAGCGTGTTTTGGTAGCAGGAATTTATCGATTGCAGTGGGAAATACACGCGAGAATAGACGTATCGAAAAAATTTCAGCGTAGCTTGCTAATGAAGATTCGCCGTAAAATATTCACATCGATGACCCAGTGTAGCTGATGCGGGAAAAGGTATTCGACCCTCTCCAGAAGATTAGCGTGTAATATCACTAGCGAAAAATTATTTTTAATATAGAGTATTTTGTTCAATATAACGTTTTTAATACGGAGTATTCGTTGAAAATTCGTAGAGGAGATCTTAAAGTGCGATAATAAGTATACGTATACAAAAAAAAAAACAAAAAATATTGGAAAAAGTACAACTGCAAAAAAGATACCTGCCAAAGATTGCAAAGAAGAGAAGCTACAAGCTCCGATCTCTTTTCACTCTCTATTTATCCAACAATTAGAAAACTTTAATCATCCATCAGCCAATCAACGTAAACGTTGCTAATTTCCATCCGACTATTAACTACAGTATGCGACCCATCGAGTTAGCGACAACCAATGCACAGACTCAATCCCTGGCAGGACAATGTTCTAATCCATCGTCCGAGTGAATATCGGGCTTTACGTAATAATCGATCTCCACGATTATATTCGCATTAGATTGCGCAACGTGGGGCGTCGATTAGGCGAGCGACCCTCACGTGGTCGCTCAATCGATTTTCATCTTTTTTCCTCTGTTTTTTTTTTTTTTTTTTTTTAGTCGGCACACGGGCCACTCCTTTGGTCGGTTGGCTTTGTTGCCTTGATCGGCATTATTGTTGCACGGAGTTTAAGGCTGTTCGAGGCCATTGACAGATGAAACAATTAAACGGCGTATCGGCTAATTAGTCCGAGCTGGTTGGTGTGCACGCTGTAAACACGTGATCCACGTGACTCGACCCCGCAGCAATCGAGGAATAAAGGATGCACATTGGGGCGCGTGCACGCGTATTGACGCTGGCAAATGAACATTGTAAGCGATTGGTAACGAGCCGCGTAATCTCGTTGACGACCACTTTGGAATTTCCAAGGGAACATTGGCCGCTTCGTTGTTCTTTCGGTGTTTTTAGCAGTTTCGGATTAATTGGAATCGTTTGTTTCTCTTTTGTTACCATGTTTTCTACTATAATAAGGGTAGAATGTGGCTTTTTAATCCCCCATAACCGCGTATTGCGTCGACGTGACTCGTTATTTCGAATAGTTAGCCTTTACTTGTATCTCGAGTGAAATTTATCTAAGTTTGACAAATATACGACCGGCGATATACGATTGGCAAATATACAATCGGTACATGTACCGACCCATGGATAAGCCTGCCATAAAATATCGCTGCCCAGCCCCACGCAACCATTCGATTAGCTTCAAAACCCCGATGAAAGACTATATTACTCCTGTGTGCCGTGAGTTTAAAAAATAACCGGTGCATGCATCGTACGAGCTTTCATATCTTGGTAATGTTACGCGTCGTATTCTCCTAATACGAAATCCTAAATTTCGAGTAAAAATCCCCGCGGATCCCGAGAAATTCATCTTCGAAGATATATGCACGGGAAGAAGCGCGTCAGCTAAGATGCATCTCTCCTCTATACGGGTGCTGGGCACGATACAGATACGTTAGAATATACGTAAATGGTACATTGAAATAGGTATATTTGTACATTTAGACGTAATCCGTTCCAGGCCACGGTCTAAAGTAAAATATTACGGTTAAAATTTCCATATGCGAGAACGAAAATATGTTCCCATAAGCACAAACATTCAAACCTATCAGCGATGTCGTGGCTACGTCAAAAGCTTTCGGGGGAAAAATTAGAATATATATATATAGAATAAACAACCACCTACAAGACTTCGAAATTCAATTTCTTTGAGAACGAGTCTCCGTACGAAGACACCTTTTCCAAGCATTTCTCCTTTATCTCCGCGGGTAGAGTCACCTGGTGCCCCGTGGAGTAGAGTCACATAGGGGTACCCTCTCGTGAAGCGGTACACGTCGCTAGGTCGCCACATCCAATATTCGTGCTATCGCGACGGGTTAAGCGCACAGCCGGCCGACACGCATATCCCGATGGATGAACGGGAAGCACGATATTACGCGAACGCTGTGCTGGATAACCGTGCGACGCGATAAAGCCCCAACCTGGGAGGGTCCTGCCGTTTCGAGGAAACGATGCCAGGGGGATCGAAGAGTGGCCGACACGGCAATAAACAATTACTTAAGGCAGTGTTACGCGCGCGGCACACCCACGCATTAGCCCAAGTAGAATGCCGCACCCATCCGTGATCGTGGCCCGTGGGCTTGGTTCCTCCATTAGTATACAGCATACACATTGATGCGGGTGAACACGGTAATACCAGGGAATAACTATGTACACTACCGTTCAAAAGTATCCAGACACTGTTTTTCGTTGAATTTATTAGATCGACGAATATGAAATCGTTTGCTCCAATCAAATCTTAACCGCGCGTTATTACTTTCGAGCGAATAATCTGCCAACTACCGGTATCTCCTTCGTACGCAACACCTTCATGTACGTATATATACTATTAATCAACATAGCAGCTCCTTTACGACTTGCCAAAGCGAAGATTATTTTAAAAAATACGCGATTCATCCTACTTCCAAGCAACGTGCTAATTTTACGAGCGACACGAATATTTCGCCAACGAATTATTCGACGTACTTCGCGTTCGAAGAACATTGCCGTTGTTCGACCAAGTTCCGTGATAAACTTATAATTTAAGCGCATTACTCCGGACCGCGACGAAACGACCTCGTAAACGAGCGATGTTTAAACAATTCGACGGGAAGGCATTACCAAAGGCACGAAACAAGCTGGCGTTCGTGTAAATGTGACCGGGACGATCAATCATAGTTTTCAAACAACGAGTCTCGCGGAAACGAAAACTCGTAACGGTGGAGCTTTCTCTCTAGGAGAAAGAGAGAAAGGAAAGAGAGTGGCAGGTTTGGTGGGACGATGCGCGTAAAAGTAATCGAACCAACAGGAACTTTATTTCCGCAAAGAAAAACGTCCGAGAACCAGGCTGCTAGCCGCGTTTTATCGATCTTACATCCTTTTCAGGTCATATCGAACGACTGATTACCGGATATTAGGAGTTACGTCATAATCAAGTTCGAAATCTCACCGATGGATAGACTGAGAAACAAAGTTTCGACGATAGAACGAAGTTTCGATTGGTTTTTACCGGTACATGCGCTTCCATCGGTACTTCTGCCTTTGTTCTCGTATCGGCGATGAATTCGTTAGCCCCCTGAACACGGCGTTTGCCCTTGCTATATCTCACGTTCCTATTGTATTACTCCGGCAAATTAATTTTTATACTTGGACAGAATTTTTAATAGCACGCGAATATTTGGATCATAAGACGTCCGTGATTTAATAGAACTAATAGGATTAACTTTGGAAAATTTATTGTGTAATTTCTATAATGCATCGATGGATGCATTATGGAATAGCTTCATCGATTTATACGAGCTCTATAGCAGTCGTATCATAATTTAACACTATTTGATCAATTATTCAATTCGATTATAACATGCTAACAAATTTCATTATGTACGAGCCTGTATAACTGGCTAATTATTCAACGCAAAATGATTAAATTTACGTATCTTTAAAATTAACGTATATACTAATCGTTACTAATATTGTTTAAAAATATTCAATGCTACTATATTACGTAGTTGGTAAAATACAAATGTAAATATACAAGAATGTACAAAGATGTGCGCAAAGAGAAAAATAAATTAGCACGTGTAAATGCACGATCGTGTGAAACGTATCAGTGATACAGCTCAATGATAATTCAACCCAACTTCTATCGCTTGTTTCAAACTCTAGTCCAGGATTCGAATAGCGATTTAAAGTTACTATTTCAAACAATTAGTTACGCTGTATTTAAGCTTTAGACTCGATCGTAAGTCGTAATACGGATTATAATAAAGAACAGAACTAATCACGAATAGATAGCGTAACGATATCGGGGATTTCTTTTCCCTTGTTCGGAGCAGTAGCAGTAACAACGCCAATATCATTCGATTACGTATGGCAGCGGAACATTTCCAAGACAAACCTAAGGTGTGGTAATCATTGGAGTTTCCGCGACTTTAATGACCGTAGTTAGGGCCATACCAAGGCAATTTACCGTGGATGCAAACGCATATACGTGACTCATAGTCATTCCTTCTAATGTAACTAACTCCCATCGCGAGAGTGGCTAAAGGTTTCGGTCTGTTTGGACCTTCCGTCGTTAGCTTCGAAAATGAATTGAACTATAACGCGGCTTTAATGTTTGATCGTTCATAATCGTTCTCCCTTAATGACGCTGCTAATGAAATAAATTGGTTCAAGAAACTACAAAATAGTTGTTCTAGAAACGTAACTCGGAACGTACTGAAACCTAAACGTACCGAAGAATATGTCGTTTTCGTATCTTGGTTGTTTAAATATTATTCGCACGATCGCTCGTCGAATGCTTTATTTCGCTTCGTTTGCGTTCAACGTTGTCGAACGTGCTAAAAGAAATTACACGAAAAATTCTTTACGGTGTATTTACAACGCGTACATAACGATATTCCTTGAAAATACTCCGCCAGTTTGCGAGACACGGGGAATTCCAGCGGACGACTTTTTAAATTTCGCGTTCTCCCGGTAACAGGAAATTTTCTACGTGCCACCGGCCGGTCCGTATGGCGCAGGAATTAAGATTTATGTCAGATTCTTGTCAGCGCAGCTGTGAGCTGCGATCTGTCGCAAGAAAATGCTACGTACATCCTGACTGAATTTTGCCACGCATCGATATAATATTTATGTAAAAAAGAAACGGCTACAGATAGAAGTTTCCATTTTTTTTCTTATTATACACATAGTATTTCATGTATCTTTCGCTTTTGTTTCTTTGGAATAAAACTTACGCTTCAAATTTGAACTGTTTTTTAAATTCCGAGAGTGGGACTTGTAAAGCATCTTAGATGAAAATCTTCGAATCAAAGTCTGCAGGATTTTCTTCGGGTTTGATAGAACGACGTTAATCTTTCCTGATATAAAGGGAAGTTTGTAATTGATAAAAGAAGCGACAGATGGTGCAATTAATCCGGGAAATTGAATTAGTTTTGTCCGCAGATGGCAGCGTGGAAACACGGTTGTAATTTGAGCGATCGATGTTCTATATATCCATAAAGCAATGGAATTAGAATTTTATCCTTTGCTTAAAGTTGTTAACATTCTCGTCGACAAATTTGTTACGAAGAATCGATTAAAATTTCGAGAAATATCTCCTCAGAAATAGCAAACTCGTTCTTGATCTCGTCGGTTGTATACGATACTGGCAAGAAAAATTCGGCCGAATCTTTACATCGCTGGAATCAACGACATTTAACAATTCTTCCTGAATAGTATAGTCGTTCGTTCGTAGAACGATAGAGCAGACTGTCGTTAGTTTCCTGCTCTTCCAGGTGGATCTCGAAATCGACGGCGAGGCTGACAAATAGCCTAATTAATCGACCGAATTTAATTAACTTCGTACACCCATGTGCACCGACACCGACACACCGTTCCAACTTATGATTCGGGTTCACGCAACTTGGCATGCTGCATCTCTCTCTCTCTCTCTCTCCTTCTCTCTCTCCTTCTCTCTCTCTTTCTCTCTCACGCACCGTTTCAATCGTTCGATTCGCTGTCTCGCTCGAGCTTCGATTCGTTTCGAGCCCCCAGGCCATCGAGTCCAGCCCAATTTCGTCCTAATGAAAATTGACTTTCGGGAATTCGTGCGACGAGTCCCAGTTTTGACACCTCCATCGTTGTTCTGGCTTTTTTTTCATTTTCCAGAACCACGGCTCGAATTTTCGATCGAAATTGAGATCGACACTCGGGAGAGCGAACGGACAGAGTAGAATTTCTTCTGCCACGAAACTTGTTAACGGTTAGTCCGTTAATTGTTAACATTTCGGGAATTATATACATCTATTTCTCTCCTTTACATAAATATTTATGACGTTGTTATATTTTATGTTACAGATTTGTACATGGCAGCGCGAAACAGAATCACCACTGGAGTATTAAATCGGTGAGTGACATCCGTTAAAAATATATTTACGCGATAATCTTACTACACATTCGCAGATGATCAATTGTGATAATTCGTGAATTTATCGCGTAAGTTAATTCAATCAAGAAGTAACTCGCAAAGTATCTGTCGTATTATTCGATATATTTTTCTATTAAAATTATACTTTTTCTTTATCCGCAATTTCCGTGAAAGCAAATTTAAACGAATTGCGCGAGATAAACGCAGATAATTTCGCCCGTTATACGATAAATCTGCTTATAGAAACATCCGTGCTCAGCGTAAATACAGTTTCCTTATTAAAATTAATAGAAGAATGCAAGTGTTCGCGTTCTCAGCTATTTCCTCGCGCGCTGACGTTCGCCGGTTCTTAGCATTTAAACGCACGTTCCAACTTTTTCAGATCTTTTACGTACTTGTACTATACTCCTTAGCCCTAACTATCGATAGTTGCTTTTCCACGTGATCGAAATTACCAAATACAGCCTCTGATCTCAATAATGCGATTTCAACGCGCAAACTGCTGACGAAACAATACCGCTGCGATTCCTACTTTCTTTAGACTTCGATCCCCTTCCGCAGGTCCATACGTAATAGCTGCGGTGACCAAATCGATATTCCTCGAACAACTTCTCATCCCAATGGTCGCTAGCCGCGTTACGCTCAATCGGCGCATAACGACAGCTGTGCCGCGTTTTCGTCTTGGGAACCTGTGGGGCCGCTATTAACGACGAGATTATGGTGCGTAGTGCGTAGGGCTCGCAAGGTGCAACCAGAGCCTTGCCATCTGCTCGTGCACGTGGCCCTGGCACGTGCCACCAGCTGATAATAGCGCCTTCGATCCCGTCGCCGTCGCGCCGCGACGACACGAGCACTCGTGCTACGTGCCCAACATTTCAAACGGTGGCTGTTTAGGCGATAACGAAATTTTCGGCCCGCACGTATGCTGCTCGATTATATCGAATATCGTGCAAACCGCCCTGGTTAAACGATTTAATTTTACCACGTCCTTTTTCCTCTTTTCGAAGAGACATTGGGGACACAGTATCGCGAGGAATCGTTTCGGAGGAAGTTCGAAGCAGCGAAGGAAATATCATCGACCGCAAATACCTATACCTATACCTATATGGAATAGCATTGTGAAACAAGATAAAAAATTACAAACGTATCGCGTGATTCATCGAATTTCCCCGCTGTTCGATTTTATCAAGAATAAATTCGTCTTGCGTATTTGTCTGCGGCATGCGATGATCTTTTCAGATATTAACATTTTATCGCCGACTATTCGCTTCACAAGCGATAAGCGTCAAGCGAGAGATTCGATAGATTTAGATCACGACCAAATTCATATCGTACGTGGTTAGGAAACGAAGCGGTAGCTGCTAATCGTTTGTCTGAAAAAGTGACGGGGCTTACAGTCACAAGCTTCGACGTTAATAATCGTACATTTTGCAAAGTGCAGTACCAAATCGGAAACGAACAACAAAGTTTTCTTGCGTAAAGTTTCGTGTACGAGAAAGTTAATCGAGCATTACCGACGATCTATGCGACCTGTTGCAAACTTTTTTTTCAAGAATTAAAATACACAGTTCTTTGGTCAAATTACGAGACTTATCAATCGTGCTTAGGGGTGAAAAAAATCAGAATAAAAGACAGGAGGAACACGGTGTTTCTCGGTCCCGGGAGGGGCACGACGATGAACGTCACGCAAATCGTCCGTAGGAAAAGGCAGAAACGGCGTCGACCCCGTAAAATGAAATTCATCGCTTAACCCCGTGGAGTCTTCTCTGCTGTATGACGGCGGGGCCGAAGGGTGTGCTAAGGTTACTTTGCGCTTTCTGCGTTTCATTCCCCTGGCTTAGCATACGTGTAAGGTCGTGGAAGCTCGGTTACCCTGAGTTACGGCCGCATAATCCAGCTCCCCGTGGCATTTCCCTTGCATCCATCCGCGTTTCCCCTTCAATTCATCTCAGGCCCATCCCCGTGCAACTTTAACGTCACGAGGTCATCGTAAAACGTATCGCTGTTCCGCTGAAGGCTGGGCTGCGACGCGGATCGAGTCGCGCCGCCTCTTACCCGTTTTTACACGTAATTTTCAGTCTCGGGTCGTTAATAGAGGCTTGCACCACGAAAAATTAAAGGAAGTTCGTGTAGGAAAAGGAATAGCGCGAGGCTTGATTCTATTCGTTCGTTGGTTTCGTATCTTCTTCTCTTTCGTTCGCGTCGGTTACCTCGCTTCGTTTCTTTCGAAAGCGATATAGTCGCTTCTCGAGTCCAGCCTATCCTTCTTTGTATCTGTTAATCGGTTGTTGAACTCCGCTCGTCCTTTAACGACGCGCGGAGAAGAACGAAACCTTGCGGGCACCGTGTTCTAAGTGCACCGGAATGTCTTGTAACCAGGCAATTATCGCATTCGTCGACGCGTGGTCCGTTTTGACGCGCATTCGAGCAGGGGTGGTAGGAAATTTCTGGCGAACAACAGCTGTCGGGTCACCTGTTCAAACAGCCGTATTTCGCGGCGCTGTAAAATCGCCTCGTGACATGGTGAGGCCAGGTGAGGGCCGCGTTGCGGGCATCGAGTGGCGTTCGATATTATCGGAAAGTCCCAGTCAGCGTGACGAACGTCCTAGGAAATTTCCACGCTCCTTTCTCCCTACCACTAAGTCGAATTTACGATCCGTATACTGTACAGAACAATACAGAAAAAGAACGCGAGGTCTTACGAGCTTAGGGAATTCATCAAGGAGATAAAAAGCGTCTAATCAACGTATATCCTAAAATCGACCTTTTCGATATCGTATTCAATTTCGCGTTCGTCAAGTTTAGAAATTTTATTTTACTAGTTTCTTGTTAAGACATCGTCTCTTTGTTCTTTTCGGTAGGATTACGAAACATTAGACGAAACGAAATATCTGACGATACATTGTTCCGACTTCTTATACGGTAGAAGGGCGTTCCACTTAAAAACATAGTAATTGACTTTGAAATTATGCTTGACCTACTATTCCCCATATGCGAGCCCCATTCACCATATGTTCAAGTTCAAGCACTGCCACTTAAACTACGCTTACGTTCGAAGGCACGTCCATTTACAAAAATAAAACGCCTGCGCGTTTATTCGCGTTAATTTAACTCACTGCGGTACAGACTATGTGTTACGCATAGTTTCGAGAAGCATAATACATAATCTCTGACCGAAATAACACACTTTACGGACACAGGGTATGTAACAGCAAGATTATTATCGGATATTTATGCGGAGAAGTCAGAGGGCAATGTTGTGCCATAATCTCGACGTGTTTAAATTTGCTACAAACGCACGTTTAGCTAGATAAATATCCCCAAAAATACGATTACTATCGATTTTATCAAGCGCGTTCCGTTTCGTTTCATTCCGTTCTTCGAAATACGTACGTAGCTATGAAAGTCGAATCAATCGCGTCGATCGCATCGATATCGAGAAATAAATTGCGTCCGAAAACGCTTCCATCAGCGTTCGTTTACGTTATCACGGTTGTAAAAGAGAATGCGCGTGTCAGCAGCCGCATAAATTTCAATTAGATAATCCAAAAGTCACGTTTAAGGTTTCCAGCGGGCGCGGCAGTCTTAAAATAACAGGGGAAAAGGAGGCGTCGTTGATGCCCGCAGGCTGAATCCAAAAAGAGAGGCTTCGTCGTCCCTCGAATTTCGATTCTGCGGGCATTATAAATAAGCACGAGCGTCGGAAACTCGGTCGAACGACAATTATGAATCAGCCATTGATGACGATGGCTAGCAGCTTCGTCATGCCGTGCTTAATATCAATGTGTTTTTCCGCGCGCGATGACTCGAGCGATCTATGGATGAAGTTAACCCGAGGAAAACGAACTGCTACATTTCTCCTTCTTTCGTTTTACTCGCGAAACATGGAAAATAACTGTTGGAAATATCAATTGACGATCTTCTAATACGATAAGAGTAATAATGAAAAGCAACGGAAGCAAGAAAAAAAAAAAAAAAAAATAAAAGGATAGTACACCGGAAAGTAACGCGGACGTTAATCCGCTGCAAGTTAAGATTCGTTTAATACAAAAATGATGCAAATAAATTCGCAACAAACTTGCTAAACCTCTTTTCAAGTTAATCGCTCTCCCTTCCCCCGTGTACTTAAACACTTTCCGACTTTCGATCCACGTTCGAGTTGCCGGGCAAAGGGGCAATTCAGTTACGGTTTAATTTCGAACTCTCAACTGGCTTTGTAGCCAATCGGATTATTCCTTTGCGAGCTAAAAATTCAGCGCTGTCGTAGGAACACGATTAACGGTGGCAACAGAATCCAAGAAGAGACGAAGGGACGGAGAGAAAGAAGGAAAGAAAACGGCAGAGGAAAGAAACGAAGGGTGAAAACGGAGCTCGTAAGGTTTTAAGTTTGGCATTCCGATTTTTCGGAATGGAGTCCGCCTTGTTTTTCTAGTCGCGAATCGAAACACGAATGACGGTATAATCGCTGGGAGAATGAAAACCCATGGAAATAACCGATTTCCTGGCTTTCATCCCTGAACTCTCTGACTCGGAATTCAACGATAGAAGAAGAAGTCGAACGTAAAGTTTTACAAGAACGAAACGACATCGAATAATCGTGTTTTCATCGGCGATATCATATTACAGATAAATAGGTATTATCGTTAAAGCTATCAGAGGAAAAGTAAGAATAAAGACAGACACGTTCGAGTAACTTCTTGAACGAAATATCTGTGTACTGTTCGTTAAAGACGATTCGCTGGTTCAGCTATCGAGTCGAAGGAAAAACCTGATCTAAAATCTGAAAGCCTAATCTCGTTTTAAAGCGAGGTGTCGCGTGGTTGGAAGAGAAGCGTGGATAAAGGCGGCGATGGGTTCGAGAATAGTAGGAAGCGAGGGTGCGGCGACGATAGCGGTTGCCATAATTTAACCGGTGAGTTTAATAAGGCATACCGTAACTCAAGCCTGCCGGGCGCAAAGTGTCAATATGTCTGAGCCGCTGAGTGATATACTTCCGGCGTTCTTCGTAAAATTGAAGAGTCTCCCAAGGGCGAGAACCGTGTCGGTCCATTCTACCGCGCCTCTCGCTCTTCCGCCCTCGTGTCATCGCGTCGTATCGCCGATCAAAGTCACGAGACTCTCTTTTTCTTCGGGAATCACGGAGAGATCGGATTAACGACGAGTCTTGAGACGCTTCGAGACGAGTTTCCGTTAGTTTCGGATCACCGATCGCTTTTCCAACGATTTCGGCAACGTCTGATCACCGATTACGAGCTACGCAGCTAAGAAGGATGGCGTTGTTAAAACGCGAACGCGAAACATCACGTTAGGATCGTCGAGAGGAGAGTTTTGAGAGATCGAAGAGGTTCGTTCCACGCAGAGTTTTCCACGAGAGGCCTACGGTTTTTGACACTTGTCTGGAAATATCGCCAAGAGCGGCTTTATTTCTGTCAATGTCGCGTCTTGATCGGACATGGGTTAATCCAAGGACTTTTAAATTTTTAACGAGTCTTTTCGGGTTCCTAGGTTGTTTCTCGCGTCACAGATCTATTCGTATAACAGCGCTTCGAAATTTCGTGGAAGGAAGGAAATTCACGCGAAGTGGAAACGAACGCAAATAAAAATGAGAAAAAGCGTGGGATGATTAAACAAATATTGAATTTCCGTGCAAACTAACGCAAGTATGAATTCGTATAGACACGAGTTTCAAATAATCGCGCAGCTCTTATGTTCGTATTTCTGGTATGTTTCCGAAAACAATGAGCCTTGCAGCTGGCTGACGTGTACATCGGTATACCGGGCGTCCTGAGAACAAAGACTGTCCTGTCAGCAGACAGTTTCAATCTTGAGCGTATTACGTCCACGAATTTCCAAGTATAAGGATGGAATATAAGCCGATTAGGAGAGTATAGAAGACAACAGAGAATATAAAGGACTGTACCTAGATGGAATATAATCAACAACAATTTCCATGAAAAAATTATAAGCTTCGCAAACTTTGACGGATTTCTTCGAACAACCTTCTTTTTCTTCGAAATTCGAAGGTTCGTCGATCTCTTTTGCGTGCAAAACCAACGACAGAAAGGTTCGATAGAAAGCCGATAACTCATTCTCCAAAGTAAACAACTTTATTCGCGTTTCTCTTTGTCTCGTTTTCCTATACTAGGTGACCTGATTTCGTAGCATGACAACTCGCGCAATCCCATTATAGCATCGGAGCGTCGTTTAACGTTTTTTTAAATTACGCTCTCGCACGGTTCTCCAAAAGAGTACGTTGGTCAGAAGATTCGCAACATGGAAAAACGAGAACGGCCGGAATAGTAACCAGGCATGGTCGCTGGTGAAATGAAATAAAGTTTATTTGTTTCGAATAGAGGTTGATTCATAGTTGGTAGCGGCGTCAGAATGTAAAGGCTCGTATATAACGGTCGCGCGGTTCTAACGAAATTCACAATGCGCCACGTAATTTTTGCAGCATTCGTCGCCTGGCACTTTGATGTACCTAAGAGGATAAGACCCAGAAAACATTCTCTGGAACAGCGGGAACAATAGCGCATCGTTTGTCTGATGAAAATTACAGAGCGATGGTGCCCGAAAGGAATTACATCGCGTCGCGCGCTCTGGAAATACGAGACGAGGCTGGGGCTTTTTCATAAATGAACAGCTGCATCGGTTTCGGTTAAATTCGCCGCTTTGATGTTGAAAAAAAAAAAACACAAATATAAAAAATGGCGTGTTACGGGATTGATGCTGCTCTCTTTTTAATATCTGATATTTTAAGTTAATATTTTTACTGGAGAGAAAATTGGAAAATGGCCGGTAGTTTGAAACGTGATCAAAGAAAGCTCGATATTTCGGACTAGGAAATTTCACCGCGGGTACTCTGAAACGCGTAGGAGATACCCATATTTTTATATAATTAAATTCCTTTTCTCGAAAAAGTTCCATAGACTCGAGTCTATCGCCTCAAATTTTAAATTAAATATCATCGGTCGAATCGATTTTATCCGAAGCCTTGTTTTTTGCGGACAAATTTAAATTCCTCGAAGAATATTTCCCAACAGCACGGTACGTGGTCGTAGTCTTATTTATGCTTTTAATATTTCCATTAAAATTTATAGCGCACGACTTCGCTGTGGCAACCGGCTGCTTTAAAATAGATGCGTGACGCATAAAAACTTTTGACAGTTTGTATAGAGTTCGAAGGGGAACACGATGTGCATCGCCAATTTAAATTAATCCGGAAAATGAGAAAGAGGCTGTTCTTTTAAACTTGAACGAAGGAGCAATACGTTCGTGGAAAATAAATACGAATTTAGAATATAAATGACAAATAATCGATTGTCGTCTGATAAGCTCGTGTTTATAAAATTTCCTCGAAATATGCTTGCGCAATACATTACGATCAAAATGAGAACAAACTACTTTGTTCTCGTCAAAAATCTTCTCTCTACCTAATCTGTCACAATTTCGGACGTTGTAACGACTATTATTCGAATCCTTAGATTCCTGCTATCCTAATAAAAATATGCAGCAAAGCAAAAATTGTCGAGCAACTTGTACCATCAAAGAACAGAATGCTAAAATAATCGCAAGTTCACAATAAACTCCGATAACTGCATACAGAATTAGTCAACTGAGAAGCTTTGCGCGTTCCGTTATTGTGTATGACACAATTTTGAAATTGGGTTGAGGAGTTCTGTATTCAGCCAGCGTTTCAAGGTTTATCGCCGTCCTAGATCATTAAACAGACACATGTAATGCCGAGTACGGGTAGTTAATTTCTCTTTTAAACGCACCGTTCGCTTACATTTTGAATCGGAGCTTTATCACTGAAATTATTAATATATAATATATATATACAGTGCTGGACAAAAAATATATTTTTGTTATTATTTTGCGTATTATTTTATTTATATTGTTGCTCTTGTTATGTAATAAACTAGAATAGATAATAAATAAATACGTCAAAAAGTTTTTTGTTTAAATCAATTTGTTTAGTAGTTATAAGCATTTCTATCATAACAATCATGCTGTGCCAATACTTTTGTCCAGCACTGTATATATATATATATATATATATATATATATAATCGCGTTACGTTCTGCGTTGTTTTATCGTATTTCAAACACGGTCGCGTAATTGACAAACCGCGCTAAACTGAATATTTTAGAATTACAATGTGCAGGGACGGCGAACGGGCGAAAATCAGGTTTCGAATACGATAAACAATGTAATATACATATTTTCTTGAAACTGCTTCGACGACGAATGTTAACAGACCGGCTAAAGCCGGGATTTCCTACGTGCGTCCAAGGCGCGCGTCTGCATCAGGAACAGAAGCAATCTTAAACCCCAATCACACGAGTTACGCAATCTCGCTACGACGTAACAGCGAACGTCTGACGTACGCGTCGGACACATTCGTGCTTGTACCGTTACAACCAAGAAGCATGCTTTGTTTCCGCAGTGTCGTGTGATTCCGGTTTAACGCCGCTTCTGCCTCCGACGAAGGCACGCGCGTTCGACGCACGCAGCAAGTCTCTTATTACTTATTGTCCTACACCCATGTTCCTTCATCGACTCGATGAAGCGAACAAAGTATCCTGTAATCGCCTGCAAATGGCACCGTCGCTATTTCAATTAACTGGGGGGATAGGATCGTTCGAATAAAGGAGTTTTCGGTGCATCGGTGTACGCTGTCAATAACTACAACGTTTCAGCAACTCCTCTAATCTCCAACTCACGACCAAAATACTCCGATAACGCGATATCATAAGCTTCATACCACCGTAATTCCAGCATAATATCCTATCGACACTCCTGGATGGCTGCACCCTCTCCAACAACGCCACTGCCTTTTACCGTCTCTTTCACCGGGAAAAATCTTCGAAAATCTTGGAAACGAACAGCACGAGGGAACTATCCGTAAGCCGATACATCAAACGATACCACAAATAGCATAACATTCCGCGTCCATTAAGCCCCGTAGCTGAGCAAACAGCGGCAAGCAACAATCGGTTATCCATCAGAGCTGGACGAGAGAGCACGCGAGACAATTTTTTCACCAAGTTTCAGGGAGCTGGTCGAAGGGGTATAAAGGTGTCGGGAGCAAACACGGAACGCAAGAGCGCAACGTGATAGACTATTAGACGAGAAGACACGTGAAAGAAAACGAAGAAAGGGGATGAATGTGGGATGGGAGGAGGAGGGGTGAAGAGAAGGGAAATAGGGAGCTAATCGATACGACCTGTTCACGGGACGGGAACCGGCCAGACTGAACGAACCTGCTCGACCCTGCAAAATATTATTACCCGCCCCAATGAATCCGATCAGTTTCCGGCATTGCATAAGCCGTCATCGACAGCCGGACAGGACAGAGGGGATAGACGGAGAAATGGATAGATGAATAGATAAGGGAGCGCGTAGATACACGCGCGTGTAGATTAACACACGGATCGATCAGAACCTGATGGCTTTCTCTATATCTGCTGCATATCTCAGTCTTACGCTTCCTAAATATCGGAATATTTTTGGTCGCTGAAAGAAATTCGTCGGAAACGAATGAAAATTGTTGATATTCGAGTTAAATCAAAGAACGCGGCTCGGAATTTAAAAGAAAGTCTGTCATATTTATAAACGGAGGTGTACATCGCGCGAGATTCTTCCAAGATAAACGTATTATTGATTTCAGCAGCGATTTAGCATTGGAATTGCATCCATTGGACGTTGAACGTGTGATGGTTCCACGATCAGCGTATTCACGTTCAATTTGGTACACGAATTGGCTGGATCGAAGTACGAGCAACGATCGGCTAGTCGGTTGGCGAGGCGCGTGCGACTTTATTCCGCGTTCACCCTGACAGAAGCACATTATTCGCGCAATCTAATATTTATTCGCGACATGGCTGTTTGGCGAAACGCGGTAAATCTTTATCTCGACGCACGTATCGCGCAAAAGAGAGAAGCTCCGCTGGTAAACCGAACGTGAGGCCACTGGAAATCAGGCCAACGATCGACCACGAAAAACGCGCTGTCCGATAAAAGCGAAAATGGAGCGGTTCTATCTCTGTATCTAACGTGATTATTCATTCGTGTATATGTCGAAGAAGAAACGAAGAAAGTTTCCAAGGAAACGTCGTAGGTCGGCCATTTTATACTCGGTGGAAACTCCAACGAAAGCAAAGATAACACGATTGCTCTTATGAAATCCGACGTTGTATTATGCAGATACACGCTACCAGTCGTCTACCTTTGTTTCTAATATCAAATTACAATTGTTTCGTATATTTAATTGTAAATTCATGGAATGTAGGTGTCAGGTTAAATTAATATATAGCGATCGCGAATGTTTCGAGATGCAAAGATAAGAAGGAAGTGATTTTGCGTTCAGCGCGCGTTTGTACGCAAGATGAATAACGTCGATCGTATCGTAAGTAAGTATACGTTGCTCGTGACAAATTTCTTCTTCTTCAACGTGGTTGATAGATTAAAATTTAACGGTACCGATTTAGCGGTATCAGGCAACAGGATTTAACAGATTGGAACAGCAACGTTTCGCGCGTTAACATCTTCGAGTTGGAAAGCAACGATCCAAACTCTATTGTCAGGATCTTGGCGTTGTTTTCTCGGCGTAGAACGCTCGGTCGATCACCGTGGCACAAAATTTTTTCGCTCGACTCGACTCGACTCGCGGCTCGCGTTTGCCCCCGTTATAAACCTGTCACCGGGACAAATATTACGTCGATAAAATTTCACGCGGTGTGACACTCGGCCGGATTGGTAATCATTTTCTCGGGAACTTTCAACCCTGAATACGAGTATCCTCGAAAACACGGTTGGCTGTGACACGGTGAGGGGGTACAGAGGAGCTCGTATCACTCGGTACCAACGTACGAGAATGGAGAGAAGTATTTAAAAAAAAAAAAGAGGAGAGCGAGAAAAGAGAAGAGAGATAGATGGATAATAGAGTTCCAGTGTATGCGTCCTGCTTCTATCGCGAACATCACACCCCACGAATATATGGACGACCCTGTACGCTTCTTCGAGTGGGTCTCCTATCAAAATACACGGCCGTTCTGCACCCTCTTCTACGCGCTTTCGTATAGAGCGAGCCATCTCTAAGAAAGGGTTAAAATTCACTTTATGGCCATAGAAAAGAGCAGAGTAAAGGCAGCAGTGAAGTAAATTTGTCGTACGCGTCGTATAACGTTGGAAATTGTTAATTGAATCGAATGTTCGCTCGATCGCGAGTCTTCTCAGGTCGCGAAACTATCTACGATGAACAATTTACTCGACCGTGTATTCGTCTCCGAGGAAAAATCGGGCCGTTGGAAAATGTCTCGCGCAGTGACTTGCGCTTCTCCTTTTCTTCCGGCAGTTACGTCGCACAGGTTTATACGAGCGTAGACCAACGGGTGAGGGCTTGCCGCGTCTCCGGCGGATTTTCTCGTAAAAAGCGCCCTTAAAGACGGCTCCATGGCTGATGGCATTAACGAAATGTCGCCGTGAATGGGGAGCCGCGGCGCAACGGCCTCGACCGTCTTAATGTCAATCCTCAAATGTCACGTAACCATCCGAAACCGGTGTCCTTATCGTTTCGACTCTCCGGAGACTGGCGGCAATAACGTTTCGACACGAGTCACGGCACCGTGTCTCCGAGCCGAAGGGCTGCACGGAATAACCAGCCAACACGCCCACAACGCGTTCATTTTCTTTCAGTGGCTCGTTATTCCGGCGAGTGGCCCGTTCTCGCTAATTGGATATGTATCGCCATTGTTTGCCGCGCGACCTCCTTCGACCCTTTCGTTCCAGCCTCGTATAATGGAAAACGCCGCGAGTTTCGCGTTGTTATCGATGGACCACGGTCGAGCGCTGATTTTTCATCAGTGTAAGAAACACGGTTTTCACGAGATCGGCGTGTATATAGCGGACGAAGGGAAATGGCCGGTGTCTCGACCGACTGTCGAGAGTTTCGCGTCTTGAAAATTCATTTCATCGGGTTTTCTTCTTGTTCTACGAGCTATCTACGCTACACGCGGATTAATCGGCAAAGGTCTAACGAATCGAAGATTCGTTTCAAACCTGACCAACGTGATCGTAGACGTTAATTCGTCATCGCGAAACAAAGGTCTTGAAATCCGTATCTCTATCGATATTAATACTCGCGAATAGGAGCGAGAAGCTGAGGGTATAGCGTTACGTGGATCAGATTGCCACTCCCTTGATTCGTTTGCACCGCAATAGGATTAATACGATGCACCACAACTATCTACTTACGCGTGCACACACCAAATCATTGGCCACACGCACAGCTGAAGATACGATTATGCGTCGTGGCAGACGGGCGTACACGTATTCAAATTCAAGTTACCGTCGCTATCTACGGGACAGACGACGCCCTGTAGCGTGGTTAGCCGCAGACTCGGTACGCACTTCCACCGATTCTCATCGCTTGGTTACGTAATCCTCTTTCGACCATGGATCTACTCTTTGATCTACGTCGACCGTGGATCCAGTGGATCGTGGATCTTCTTGTACCATCGTCCGAGGCTTTGTCATACGTTTGCGTTGGTTAAGAAGCGGATAGGTTTCTACAGGCTGAGTCGAGAATCATTCGAAAGATACTTTGGTTACCTTAAAGATTACGAGACAAAGAGGGATATCCGCTATCATTGACGACTCGATTCATATATCGAGAGCGTCTATCAAGAAATATCCTTAATAGTTATATTGAGACTGGTATATAAGATTCAAGGCCACCTCTACCGAAAGCAACCAAATATTTCCTCTATAAGTTTCTACCATGTTACGTCGCTATTAACATATTGGAATAACAATTTCAGAGAATTGATTTATTATTAAAACATACATTGCGTTCTTTCCGATGTTACGTTAATCATCGATGAATTTTACTTGCCGAAACATATACAAATAATTGAAGGAAACAAACCAGAGCACCATATGGTAATGTGGTGTAAAACTTGCAACAAAGTTTTTTTTTTTTTTAATCGCAGGAAGTAAGACAGAGAACACGGAGATTCGATGGATGAAATCTTTGCGGTTGAATGTTCAATGGCGGACGCGTTTGCTCCCTGGGCAGTCAAATTTATCAAGAGCAAAACGTTTCGAAGGAAACTGAAAGCAAAACAACGTAGTAGTATATAGCTGAAACAGATTTAGTCGGCGCGGCTTATGGTGCAATCCAAGCCTAAATTTAGCACCGATTGACGCACGGCACGAGTTTTATCGCTCGAACTCGCATCGATGCGATCGATTTTCACCGGTCGAGCACCTGCCCAGAATATCGACTTCGCGCCACCGATATACGTATGCTTGTGCCGAAAAGTCGGATATACATTACGATAAATTACGTACAGTTTCGCGCGAAAGCAAAATCCCAAAAGTCGAGTCGAATCAACTCACTATCGATACCACAGGACGCAGCAGTTTGAATCGTCACTTTAATTTCCTTTAAAATATTTCGTTTTAATCCGTATTCGGTACTTTGAACGTTGTCGATGAAGTCTGTGGCAATTTAGACTTTGATAGTACGTTTGCGCGACGTGCTTGGCTGTATAGCTACAAAATTAGAATACCAAAGCATCCAATATCTCTAACACGTATACTATAGCCAATGCCGAGGTAGCTGTAGCGTCTGAGAAACGTAAAACTTGGTTCCGCGTGATCCATACAGAGGCAGAGCGGCAGACTAGGGATAGCGCTATATGTAAAAGCACAATTCACCGTGAAAACGTCTTCTAGGAACGTTTCGCTGACGTCGTACAATCGGGCCGATCTTTTTACTCGAACTTTCGTCTCTCGCCTGGAGGGACGTCTTTATTTCGTCGGATACTGTCGATAATTTTACGGGCTTTCGAGTCTGGCTGACATCGGGAGTTAGGACGGGCGTAGATATAACCGGAAGTATCGGCTGGCAATCTCAATACGTTCCGGCCGCCGTTCAAAGACGTATAAATCGCGAATGCAATGCGACAGTAAAATCGTAAATGGCTGCGCGTAAAGCTCTCTCGATCGACCGATTAAATTCGATTCGATTTCCTGGCGTTACGGTGTTAAAATATTCCACCGATGTTGCACCCGATTGGATCGAAATAAACCGACAGGGATGTACAGCAAGTATGTGAAACGTATGTCGGCTCGACGCTTCGAGGCCAACGATTAATTTCGAAACGCGTTCGGCGCTGGTGCGGTAAATGAGAAGAGCCGGCAACAGGAGTTTCCGATCGCCTAACGAAGTCGTTCGTTGGAGTGAAAGACCTTGTAACTTGAAATACGTTCGGAAAAGGAAAATCTAGCTTCTTGAAATATCAGTCTTTTTTCATTTCTGTCTTAGTATTACGTCTGAAACGGAACACCGAAATACGATTGTATTCGGTAATCCGTTAGTGCTGGATTGGTAACCCGCACCACGAGTTCGACTCGAATTACGCGCAAGGCAACGAAGGCGGCTCTAAAATGTAACGCAGCTTTATAATTTATTACGTAACCGAATATGCTGTGGATAATTTGGTACGTATATCGATTGGCCGTCGTTCTTTAAATTCCCTCTCTCATAGTAGTTTCAATATCGAATCGACGTCCAGAAGTACCGATAAGTGGTTTCTAGATTTTCGAATAAAACGATATTTAAGAGATATGCAGGTACGGTATATAGGATCGCCAAGTCGTTCCAATAACGTTACAAAGGATTAACTTGGATTTTCCATTCGATTTATAAAGGCAAAAATAAAAAAATACCTTGCAACGTTTCAATCTACTTCTCGTTCATTTAGCTATTCGTACGGCAAGAAAGTGTTTCCAGCTAATCTAGCCGAAAACCCGTAAGGTAACGAGTTAACTCTTAACCACACGCGCAAGGATCCCCTATCACGATCTTTCCCCCGGAAGCGAGAACCCTATTTTTGCCTCTTGAATCGGCCACTCGTCCAAACAATCGGTGCTCGAGCAAGCAAACGGTGTACCATGGTTTTCACCTTCTCTCTTTCTCTTCCTGTAGAATGGCGTGATTTCTCTCGAACATCCGGTCAAATCCGGCTATTTAGCATCGCTGAACTGGCGTTAGAGAATTTCCACGGGCATGCCGGCCTGTCGTTGAAAATTCCGCCGTTCCACCGGTTCTGGAGGCTGACGTCTACGCTCGATGTCCACGCGAACGTCACCCACGTCTTATGTAAATGCCCGTATAATATCTGTACGGTTGTATTCATGCACGACTCGCGTACACGCGCGAGCTCGTCGACCGCTGCTGAATATTCAGGCGAGCGTGCAAATATCCAACGGACGTTTGAAAACAGATATTTGCCTGGATCGGAGCTTAATGTCCCTTTCACGCGGCTCGAGTACGCCAACTTTCTCGAAGAGCGCGTTAAGCGTCCGAAGAAGCGTATTTTCTATGAACAAACTTTCATTCGAATTCACGTCGAATCAGCATCCTCGCGTCACACGAAAGTCTTCCCGTCCTAAATCTACGCACACTTTCCTTCCTCTTTGATTTATCTCTATTAATATTCGACAGAGGCAAAGGTTATTTCCATTAACTTGCTCGATAATTACTCGCCGTTCTACGAACGTCGTTTCGGAGCATCGTTAAGAACATCGAATCCATGTTTAATTCATACTCGGCACGTTCGAAATGAATCGAGATTGGTTCAACTATTCTCACGATATTCCTACCACCGTACACAATGCTCCCTTTCTCATCGGACCGAATTAATCTCCTTGACTTTCAGCGTTACCCTTATCAATCCACGATATACACACAGATAAGAGCGGTGGGATTATCGCAACAGCTGCAACATCGTGTACCGTTTATTCTCCTTTCCCACCTCGGTCTTTTCATCGCGCTTCTTACCACCGGAGAATTATCTATCCTCGTGTTTCTTTCATCTTTAATATCTCTTCATTTCGCTTCCGGCTAAGGGAGATAGCCAGCGAAAGAACAGTATCGCGTTAAAGCGATTGCACCCTTGAAAGACTACGAATCGTTAATCCTCGAAATTGAGTTTCCCCACTAAGCACGCGTGAGTAACATTTCGCTAAGTTTCTTTTTCCCTGCTATTCTCCTATCTTTTTCTTTCTTTTCTTCTTTTTCTTTTTTCTTTTCTTTAATTCCTCTATTTGTAATCAAAAACCGCATGTTTTTCGCGATTCATTCGCCGAAATATTTAACCGTTCGCTCGAAGCTATTTATCCTTCGACAGATAAGTCAACGTTTGCAAAAATAAATTTGCTCGTCCATATTGTAATAGCGGTTTATTCGCGAAATTTTATCGGAGAATAACGCCGTTGGAGCTAAACGAATTTCGTTTTCCGTTTTATTTTTTATTCCTCTCGCGTCGATAACCAGAGTGTAACTACGCGATAAATAACTACTAGAGAATCCTAGAAAATATAGGACATTTCGAAGCCGTAGTTTATTGAAACAAAGCAAGCAGTGGACATACATACGGCTGACATTTTTCAAATAAGTCCCGCTTTATCATCCGATAAAAAACGATGTATCGTGCTAGCAAAAGCTAAAATCCGCTTAACAACGATACGCGCTCGTACCTAAAAAGTCGTCCAACTTGAGGTACGCGGATCGATCCGAAGAATCGACTACTTCCCAGAGAATCAAACTTTACCTAATAAAAATATCCTGTCATTTAGCAAGAAGCGTAAAAACAATTGGAAAGAGAAAGGACCAAAAGTGGCGAAAATATACTCCGGGATACTGTGATGTAGAAGCAACTCGAGTCGTATTCTCGAATACCGAATAATTACACTCTCGGTTATGTTGCAGAATTTATTGTTTCCTCAGAGTACTGTCTCGACCAGCAGCCTCCCCAGAATATTTCATTTTTTTCCGCCGCGTACGGCTTCGCTAATGAAAAAATATAATTAGCAGACACGCCCAGACGACTGGTGCGGTCGTCTTAATTCGCCAGGATGTAAAGCGAGCAGGCATAATCAGCTTTTGCTGCCCTTTCACGGCAAAGTTTGCTTATGTTAGACCGTTCGTTCGGTCCCCGGAATAACTTCGATAAACATTTCGACTTCCTCCTTTCCCTCCACCCTCGTTCCGTTGGTTCCTCCCTTTAGAACTGGACGCCATAAGCTGTGCACGTGGACTACACAGCCAGCCGTTGCAGTTGTACCGACTGTTTCCAAAGCCGGAATTTTATAGCGAAAGAGAAGGGACAGTTCTTACGTGGAAGAATCCAAGTTTCGAGTATTTCTAGCGCTATCGTCAGCCAATTCCGCCGCGCATATTTCATCCGAACGTACACTCGTTTCGCGAAGAAAATTATTCGTACAGACCGAGTTTAGAAAATATCGTAACAAGTTCAAAGACAAGGACGGTGTTTGCGGCTTCGATGATCAACAGATTTGGAAATTCAGCTACCAAGATAGCTACTTTGAAAGAAGAACAAACTTAACGAGAGTCGTCTCCACTGGTTTCCATATTCGAAACGAATAGTCATATTTCAGAGGCCTGGAATGTCGTTGAAAAACGCGGTTTCAAAGCATTATACCGGCGACCGATCGATACAGATCGATCCAGAACGACGAGCGTTGTCTTTTCGACGGCTGTTTGCCGGAATTGCGGGAAGCCAGCGCGAACGTCTCGCTTTTGCAAAGCATTCCGTCAAATTAATGCGGAGATATCAACTTTCGAAGTTTTCAAGCAGCGGAAATGCAACGGAGCCGGCAGACACCGGTGGAAGCACGTCTGGGTCCGAACTTTGGAAATTTCTGGTATCCGCGCATTAATTCGGACTCGAACAGTCGTCCTACGAAACTGCTGTCATTGAATTTCATCCGCGCGAATTTCAAATCGCGTTCGCCCAACAGCCGCTCCGTTTCGCAGAAAACCACCCGTTAACGATGTTTAAACGACCCGGACCCGAGACACGTGATATTTCGAACAATCGCATTGTTCGTTTTACAGGCCATTTAACCGTGAACACGACTCGAAGCTTCGGCTTCGCTTGCAATACATCTAGACCACATACCATTCGGAGTTCCTGCCTTCGGCAACTTTTTCGTCGGCCTTTTATCAGCTGATATCATAGCTGTTCGTGCGTTTACGTTAGCCGAGCACGATAATTGTTTAAATATCGTCGAGCTGTTGTCGGCGAACGCTAAAAGAGCCGATGATTAATCGTTTCGGAAAACCGGGCAAACGATAATAAAAATCTTATACATGTTCTTGTAACATCGAAGAAGGATATCTTCACTTTTTCGCGTCGACTTCCAGCGACTCGGCATTTGTGATAATCTGCAAATTTACTTTGCCATCATTTTGTAACGATAATTGGTCAAGTTCTCATCGATCGACCGAATCTTAGTGCTTCGTTCCGTTAACGCTAACCTTATCTGGACCGCTCGAATGGCAGGTTTCAAAATTTAATTTAAGATTGTACATTCATCGTTATTTCTTCTGTTCGTTCAACTCTATGTACATTCTTTTATTAGTCGATTGATCAATTTCTCGATCTTTTTTCTGCTTCGTTCTTTACCGAGGAAAATTCGTCACCTGGCTCGTTTACTGCCGACGAATTTACGGCTTTTTCCAAAGTTCTCTGTCTGGGTCCTCAGCTCTGAACTCAAGTAGGACCTAGCCAGCTAGCTATAGTTGTAACATCTAAATGCGGCATGTGTATGGCTTCGTCGTAAGCGCTTGAATAATCTGACAGACTCTGTGTCAGGTAACGCGTAAACACAACGGAGCCTTGTCGGAGACTCTCGAGAAATACTTCTCAAGAATATACTCCCTCCATAATGAGTTCTCTGTAGCTAGACGAAATCTAAATGCAGTATCATTTTGAGAGTCACAGAGTACAGATCGAAGCCTACGAGAAATCAAATACGCCAAGGGGCGAGCAAATCTCATAAAATTCGGTACATTGGTTTTGTATTCTGTCTTATCCCTGAATATATCTCCACGTTCAATGAGAAAGTTATTGTAAAACGTACAAAATATTATAAACGAGGAGTGTTCAGATGGATGAAATTCTGTGTCCGGATAGCAGCAAATCGAAATTGACCAGTTAAGAATAGGTACATATATGTGAAGCGCCGGTACGGTTAGTGTTAAAGTCACCTCCACTGTGTTTGGTTCATTTGCTCGAATCACACGGTCATCTCTCAAATATTTGTAACAGCTCTCCTGGTCTACGAGAACAGTTATCGACGTTGCGAAATGTACGCGTAAGCACACCTACGGTGTGAAACTGCGCTGATCGATACGCGTTTCTCGATTTAAAGTAAATATAACGCGTTCCTGAAACGCGATATTAATTTCGTTTGGAACGAGATCCGTACAAAGCCATCGTTGTTCCGGCGATGTTGCGCTTGTATTTCGCCGCTTCTTTGACCAACGACGTCGAAGGACTGGCGAACGTCCCTGTACACTCTGTCAAGTATTTGTTAGAATTACTCGGATTGAAATGAAAGAAAAAATATTTTGAAAATTATTTTCGTTAAAAAAAATCAACGATCCGCGTTTGTTATAAAATATGAAAACGTTACGCCAAAATAAGCAATTACATATTTAATAATTATTCATTGAGTTTTTTCATCACATTGTTCCGAACTTCCGTCGCGTACATAACAAATAAAATTGATGAAAAATTTTCATAGAAATACTGCCGCAGCGCGTATTTTAAAAAGCTTGGAAAAACATAACGATAGAACGTAACGAAACGAAATAACGAAATAAATAAAAAGATTTGTCACAGTTTTGAATATTTTTGTTTTGTTTATTCAATCACGAATACCCGATGCTGTCAACGTTTCATTGTATAATCTGAATAAAATAGCATATTTCATCCTTTTCTACTCTATGATTCAGCTTCTAAAATTAATTCTCGTTCGATTCAATGAAAATTTTATATATAAATGAAATTTCTATAAACTCGATATCGTAACGTTTATTTGTATCGGAATTAATGAAAGCCGACTTTTTTTCATGATATTTCAATTAGATATTTCCCTTGATTTAATTTTATACATTTTCCTAAATTCACTGAACCGCAAATTGTTATAAATTGGAAATCGATAATGACAAAAGCTACTACGTTAATAATTCTCGAGTTAAATACTTCTGAAAGAACAACCATAGAATCGAATACCACCAAGTGTCCCTCTAAATACGAAAGATTTCTGTTTTTTGTGGTACGAGCTCTAAGACTTTGCACTGTGCTCTGATACGCGTCATTTTCATACGCTTTAATTATATTTAACCTTTTTGCAAGTGGAATACGTTACTCTGGAGCATTGCCGCGGGCCAATTAAGTTACACAAAAGCAATTACGAAGAGAGCTACTTTAAACTCGTGAATGTATTGTAGGTTAAAAAACCATTTTAATGGGAACAGTTCTCATGGCGGTTGCCTTCTGCTACTTTCCACGTCACGGTATCCTCTGGCTAGAAACGCGACTAAAACAGTTTTCCAAAGCAACTCTTCAAACAGAAACGGTTAATGTTTTTAAACCCATTAAAAATGGATAACTACAAACGCGAAAGTATTTTTCTTGAATAAATCTCAATAATCAACTAAAAGTCACCTTTATGTGTGTTAATATAACTTCCATACTCGAAACAGCAAAGACAGTGTGAACAACCTATATATATATATATATATATGTACATACAGTTGTTCTTAATGACGTTCGAAAAGTATCAACAACCCCGTTGCTCGAGACTTCAAGACCGAAGAAAGGCAGCCGCGCGCGAGCGATTCCATGGTTGGCGAGCACCTCGTCCAAGTCGTTCAGCAAAGGAAGAAAGTGTTTTTTTTTTTTTTGCGCTGTGGTTGTGATCTCATTGTCAGTGAATCGACTGGTCGAGCAACGGGGCCAGGGGCAACGAGTCAGACTTAAAGAACAGAGATAGAGGAGGAACAAAACGGATTGGGTTCTCGTATATTTAGTCACGGTCCTGAACGCACGTGTATCTCGAACCATGATTGAACGAGCGATGATATCATCGGCACGATACACAGACACACAGGGAATTCCCCTGTTTTTCGTGACGCAGAAATACATAAGTTCCTATTAGCCGACCCATTTGCCTACTAAGTAACGTTTACACGTTACCAGGAAGGCAAGAGGAAAAACCAGAGAAAGAAAAAAGATGTCGGAGAATGGTATTGCTTGTAAAACTGCGATTATCGATTATAAACGAATAAAGATGACCGAAGAACGATATAACGTGTATTAAACGTATTACACGTTCAAGCTTTCTTCTTCCTATTCGAGGCGTATTACAGATTCAATCTAATCTCAAAGTCAATTACTACAAATTAGTATCTCCGTTGCAACGATGTTACACAAGCAATTTCTCGAGATTTCTATGTACACAACGCGTTTTGGATTAAGAATGATTCAGAGCTAAATTGTAATAGTTAAATCCAAAGTTGCCTTCCAAGTTCCAAATCTGCACATTTTGAACGCTGACTAAAGCGAAATTAATTTAGAACGGTTTTAACGGAAACTACCGAAAGCTATCGCTCGAATCGCCAATTTTCGAGTTACTCGTAAAACCTCGAGTAATTCGCCGCTAAAACTCGTCGAACATTCCGAGATCCACCGTGTCGTTAGATAGAACACAGTTGCGCATGTACCTGACGTCCTGTGTTTCAAAAATATATGTAAATCGAATAGAGAATCGCGGATAATGACGGTAGAAGGGAGAATAACGTCAAATCTACTCTAAATAATTTCTTGCAGATTGATTTGTGTAATATGTACGTAGCGTTTGTCGCGAAATATAAAATATTTGAAATTTTCTCTATGATTTTAAAGTTAGAGCGAAGGATATTTGTCAAACATATTCGTTCTATTATTATCCAAAGAAAACCGAAGGCGGAAGAATTGAAAATATAAAAAGAAGAAAAGAGAGAGTTTTACGATACGATAAAACGAATCTGATAAAGGATACTAATGGTCTTTCAAGCATTCTTGCAAACAACCTGCACAATAGACCGTAGAAAATTTTGAACGTTGAGAAAGTTTCTGTAAGCACGGATAAGGCCACGAAAAGTACGAGCCACGGAAAATTAATCCCTGTTTTTAATTTCTGCTATAGAGTTTGTACCAGACAATTTCGAAGTTTACACGCGAGTTAAAGCGCCACTCTCTTTTTGTCCGAAATTGTCGTCGTTGTAAAAGTTGTTTCACAATTAACATACAATTCCGTCGAATATCTTGTACAAATTTCGTACGATCCATAAAAAGACCGGAAAACTCCAATGCCTAGAATCCTTTGATCGGCTAAAACCTAACCGAAAGATCCGTCGACGTTATAAACCGTTGGGACTGAAGTTTCGAGCGTTCAAGCTCGAACACGATTCGTCCAGAGCCTCCATTTCCATCGTGCAATTTCGTAATCACCGTTGTTCACGGAATGCATAATAAATCGAGGGCCAGTCTGACAGTCGCTAGTCGGAAGGAATGCCCATCGTGCCCGTGGGACACGCGTTGCAACGTGGCGCGGCGTTGATTGTTCCAGTTGACATTTCCGCAGCGTCTGTGCGAATTACGAAAGTTTGGTCTCGCGTCTCTACCCGGTTAGACTGCGGCGCGCCGTCTGACCGCGTTTTTCGAGTCGAAAAATCAGGTTGTTGACCGGGCGCGATTTCGTTGAAGAGAGAGAGAGAGAGAGAAAGAGAGAGAAAATCCTATGGACAATGTTTAAACAACGGAGTACGAACGGAAGTAACATCTGCGGGTTCGCGCGCTTTTTTCGGACGATACTTCGGAAGTGTTGATTTATCGCTGTTGTGTTCGTCGTTCGTTACTGCACGTGTCACACAGTTTCGTATGCATAAATGTATATAATACCCTTTCATTTTCTTTCTTCTCTCCCTTTTTTTTACGTAATGAGCGATGCCGTTTCGATGAAGGGCGATGTTTGGGGTTCGACGCTTCGTCGATCGCTTGATCACGAATTTAGATTTATATGTTTCGAACGTGTCGCGCATATATCTTTTTATAAAGTTTCTGGTAATTGTCGATAACGAATATATATATATATATGATAATCGACCAATTGACGAGATACATTTAAAAATCATTTCTGTCGATTTGAAGATGCGTTGGATTCAACTTAGGAATATCTCGAACCTACTATCTCATATCAATTGACAACGTTTGACAGAAAGGTAGTCAACTCGAATCCCTGGTATTGCCGTTTTCGACTTAATAAACCGATAGTCAATCAGCCATTCGAATACCACGCTAGTAGCATTATCATTTGAAATCCGAATATCGGAGTATATCATCCGGGCGCCCTGATAAATCAAGCTAGAATGCCATAGATCAACGACGTGCGAGCTCAATGTTTCGCGAAATAGCAGAATCGAAGAGACTAGAATCACATTTTTCGACGTTTTAAATCCGGTCACAGAGATTCGATACGAGGCAACTTGAAACATTGAAAATTCTATTTCAGGATTAATTCAGCGAAGCTAGATTAAAGATAGGTATTATTAAACTTTCATACTCCATTGGTACTGTCATTTTGAAATACCATTTCTTGGTAAGTTGAAACAATACTGTGCGAAATATCATAAAGAAAATAAATATTAATGAGCTTTAGCGACAAAGCGTCGGATTAATAACCTGCGTTAATTACCATATTAATTAGTATATTAAATCTCGTAATATAGCTATGAATTTATATCGCGATATAATTATTTTCGAAAAGGGAATTATTAGAAAATTTAGACGAATAATTTTATTACTCGGGGTTTTCAATAAAAATATTTATCTTTTATGGATAGAACAGCGAATATTTTTCTCTTACTATTTCTGCAAATCTCAATTTCGCGCACGTTCAAATTCTTTCACCTCGCATCGGAGTTGAATAAATAAATACTTCCGAATTGAATTAAAAGACTCCATAATTATGTAAAAAAGGGGGGGGGAGGAAAAAGAAAGATGACAAGGGAAAAGTAATTAATGTACAAGCAAGTTTCCGGAGAAATTTTCTTCTCTAATTTTCTCGACCGAGTCGTCTATAGAACTGCTCCAGTCTCTTACATCGTCCAACACACAGTATCACAAAAGATAACAATTTCTTGCATATTCCCCTTACGCGATTTTCATTCCTAATCATTTTCCATTTTGATGCGTAACTTTCGATAGCGTAACTTGTCACGAGTGGCAAAGTTTAATACTTCTAAGTGGTTTCCGGCGAAAAAACTTTCCAGTTGGACGGTGGCAGGGAGAAAACTATGTCGGATTGTTTCGTAGCCGAATGCTCGGACGAGAGTGCACGCGACCCAGCTACGGCTTCCGCCTTGAATCGTTCCCATTTAAATGCATTGTTCCCTTCCATTTGAGATGCGTCGCTCGATGTGACGCTTTAGAAGATCAAAGATATGCGGACAAACAAGCAACGAGGAAACGAAAGTGCCGCGCCAAGCATCTGTCTGGTAATCATACGACCATCGGAATTTCTGCACGATCGTCCGGCAAAACGCGTACGAATTTTCTACTTCTCTGGGTCTTCGCGTTTAAAGAAAACGAGAAGTAGGAAGAAGCAGCTCTACCCTTTTCTTTTCGAAAATACGTAGGTACAAGAAATCGCGAAAAATCGTTTGAATTTGTAAGAGATGAGAAACATTAGACACGAGCGTTGGCAAGAGCCGATTTTTCGCTCAAAACTGCCCTATACCTTCTTTCAAACGTATCCGCCATTCTTTGTAAAGGTATCGCTGTATAGTTCGAGCATCGTGCTGAAATTCTACGTGCATTCCAACGTAATCGCGATCCAACGATTTCGTTTGTACGGCAGCGCGTGCGCCGGGACTCTGCCAATACGGTCTAACAATTTCCAACGGTTCCTGCTCGGCGCAGCTAGGCCACAAGGGTGCACTCGAGGAACTAATTTTAGTTTTAAGTAATGGTGGCGCAACACGCGGCCCGGCCAGCCTCGTTACGATTCCTGGAAGGTCGGTCGAAGTCACGACGACGAAGGAACCCGAGCGAGTCCAAGTGTCGTCTCCGATCCATAAACACTCGAGAGAGAAGAAGCTTGTAAAGACCGGTCTAAAGGGACGGTCGAAGGATGAACGGGGTGGATGGGGAAGGGTTGCAGCAGGCTGAAATGGTGCATCGGTTTTTAGGATCGTCATGGGAGAAGAAAAGCTCACGGGTACGACACGCTCGTTTCCCTCGCTGGACCCGACCCCCATCTCGAAAAGAGTCACCGGGGACTGCTTCCGGCTACTTCCTGTCTACGTATCTCCACGAGCAAGTTTCAGTTTGTTTTATTCGAACGTCGAGAATAATGTCCAGGGAATACCGCGTCGACGAATAAGTTATTGCTGTAACAATAAGTTTTCCAGGAGTTAATTGAAAAAATACGATGCATCGACCGACGCGTGGTTAAGCATCGTGGCGATCGGTCGAGACACGCGTGTCGTTGAACCTTCTGACGTGAAATACTTGGTGCATTTAGGACGAACGGACCGATCGATCGTTAGTACCGAAGCTTGAAAGATGTATTCTATTATCAATATGGAAATGCATCTCTATCGAGATTTTTAAACAAGCAGATTGATACGAAAATTCGTTCAACGTGTTTGTAACTCGTTAGTGGAATACAACTTTTCTGGATTTGAATTCGATGAACAAGGCAACGTTTCTTGCAATTAATTTAATTAACATCGATACGACTAGGGACAGGGTACAAAATTTCTCGCGATACTCCAAGGAGGAGTGTCGAATGTGTGTCACCCGATTTTCGTTTTCATAAGAAGTTTTTAATTAACAAGAACTGTAGAACCGTAATAGAACTGCAAGATATTGTATTTACAACCTTTATCTTTAATAAATAATAAATAACCTATAATAAACCTTTAATAAATCCTTGATAAATCTTTATATAAATATGTATCTTCGATAAATAATATCCTTAATAAATGTGAAATATTATCACGTACGTGAAAACGTGAAAAGCTTTAATCTGTAACAACTTGTTTAATAAGAATTTCATTCTTTCGTTGCAGAGCTTTCGCGAGAGTTCATCGTGGACGTCGACAATCGTTATTTCTACGTTCTACGTTCTACGTTCGGTGAGTTAGAGCTCCGTAGTTGGAAACCTGTTTCGTAATCAGAAGATATTAGATCGATAATACGACGAATTCTGCATTGTCCTATAAAGTATAAAGTACCTATATACAGAAGTACATTTGTTTGTGTACAACGATCATTTAGCTGGTAAAAATTCAGCATTTCCCATGAACTCGTTCTTGTAAAGTATCCATGTTTCATCGTCTGTTACCGTTCGTTCCCAGAATGGTTCGTATTGGCAACGAACAGACGAAGCGAAGGACAAATGGCCAATCGATCCGCTAAATTCTCGTCCGTTAGTTGGTGCAGGAGCCATTGGAAACACAGTAGAACGAATCCATTATACGAAATACCTCTTATCGGAACGTTCTATTATTTCGAATAAAAGCGGGGAAATTCTTCGGGTTTAATCGACACCAGACACTCTCGTGCCGACGTTGTTCCGTTACGACAACCGAGAAAAACCTAAGAGGGAAAATAACACGTTCCATTGCTGCCTCGGTTCAGGCATAGAGGGGACGACAAGGTTGGTCAAGGAGTGGCGAAGGGCACTTTCGAACTCGGAAGGGTTTATCGCGTATAAACGCGACGCTGTGAGGCTCTTCCACTCGGCACGTTTACTGCTGTCCAATAAAAAGAGTCAACGCTCGATCTGGTATTGGGGACATTCTCAAATGAGATCGTAACTCTCGAATCGCTACCTTCTCGGAGACACGTCGGAACGGCTTCTACGATTATTACAAGAAACTTATGCATGTTGCAAGCAGGTTTTTAAAATAGTACGAATTATAATTGCTTATATATTTCTGTTTCGCTCGTATTCCGGCTTTGCGATGATTTCCGTTCACAGACTTTACACAAAACGTAACTAAACGTTAATTCTTCGAAACATTCATGCTGAAACTTTGAGACTCGTCGCCTTCGAAGCTCTCGACATTCGAGTAAGGACATTAATGACAGTATTGTAAAAAGACGCGATAATTCCATGAAATATCAGCGTTTCCAAAGGTCGTTTATGTTGTTGGAAGCCAGAGTTGAATCTCAAATGCCTTGGTTTTCCAAGAAAATGTTCGCAATTGCGTATAATGATTTGAAACGAAGTAAGAATACTGATAGTAACAAGGAAAATAGATATTATTCCATATCCCACGAAGCGTACTTTGCGAAAGTAATTTATGTATCGTGAACATCGAACAATTTTAGCGGGAATAAAAGGCAACCTCGGCGAAGTCGCTGTACGCTCAATTGTTTCAAGTGAATCTTAAAATACGATAAAACGTTTTTTTTTTTTTTTTTTTTTTTGCGAAGCAGCGGTATATCAAGAATATCAACTATTTTATACCCGTCCGTATTGTCCGTATTCTTTGACAAAAAGAATTCCTTTCGTTAAAATCCGTGAAAGGATAACAACATAAAGATAAGTAGCTTTTATCCATCATAATTTCTCTCGCGAAATTAGCGAATCCACTACCGTACCGACGACTTAAAAAGTTAAATCATTGTTTTAAATTTCAGGAAACCGTGATATGCGAACAGACTCGCTTAGTATATTCCCATGACAGCGCTCAGATACCTTTTACCCTGAGCTGTACGAGTGAAATTTCACGCGAGCGACGCTTATCAATTGGCAATATTTCTGCCGCTTAAACGAGTCGGCAATTCTTCCTCTCTATCTTGAGTCGGCGAATATCTGTCTCTCCGATAAACAAGCGGCTTCTCGCTTCTCCAGTCCCATTTGGTGGCCCTCGTGTTCGCTTTTCTACGTTGTTCCCATCTTCCATTCAGCTGGCGTTGCTGCCTTCTGAATTCCATTCCGACTTCCGTTACGCCGTTGAAGATCGTCGCTGACTGGCTGGCAGAAGCGTGCCGTGACGTGGAAATGCAAATTTCGCCCATGCGGCTCGTTGAATTATTATTTTAAGTCCCGTAACGGCCATTCGCTACGAGAAAATCTCATGAAAATTAATTTATTTTAATGCACTCCTCGGTCCAGGCCGGGGCTGCAGCTGGGAAACGAGCAGACGAAAGTAACAGAGGAGAATCGAGGGTGGTGGAGAAACGGACGAAGAAGCTCGGAGGGAAACGGGTGGCGAAGAAGCAGGGAGAGAGAGAGAGAGAGAGAGAGAGAGAGAAGACTAGTTTTTCGACACCCCCGTTCCAGACTTCACGACCGATTCGGAATGCCGAATTCGCAGCCGCTCTTCCACTGCGGATCAACCGATATTCCGATCGCGCCTCCACGGACCTGTAGATCTCTCGAATACCGTGTATTTCGTTTAGACTTTTTGACGTTCGACCGAGGCACTGAAATTTGAAAGCGTTGCAGAGAAATTCTCCAGACTGACAACGAGAGAGCAGACTTAAGAAGAATAAAAATAAATTCGTCGGAAAGAACTTATTTACGCACCACGTTACGTCGTTACGTTTGAGCGTTTCCAGTTAAACAGGACATACTGTATATTCGGGTTCCTTACGTCTGTTGCGAACCTCGATTCATCGATGAATCTAGCAGAAACCTTGCTCGATCGTTTCTTCCGTGCAATCCCTGGATCTTGTTGATCGCGAGGAATCTATAGACGTGGAACTGCGCCGATCTCGCGACTCGTATGGAGAACTTTACGGGACGATAATGGACAGATTTATGAGACGGCTTATCGATCCTCGGGTAAATCCAATTTTCGAGGTCGACGCTCGCGTGCAGCCAGCAGCGTTTCCCTCGCGAGATGCGTCGCGAGTTTCCTTCCGCCCAGGGAACGAGAAGTTAATCGTCCCAAGAAATTTCGAGACGTTCGCGTGGCTACAAATTGAAATTTGCACCACCAAGCTGTAGGTATATAAAAAAAAAAAAAAAAAAAAAAAAAAAAGGGAAGCTTAACGATCAACGAGAAAGGCAAAACACGATTTAAAGGAGCGACTGTGTCGATCGTGTCGTTAGATGTCTCGACAAATTGGAATATCGATTTTTGTTTCGGCCGACAGGCGGCGAGTTAGGTCGATGGAAACTGATGAATATGCACTTTGTTCCTTGGGCTTTTGCTTTGATCTCGCGGTGGAGTTTGTATCGTTTTATGACTTGTTTTAATTGGTGACTGTAATTTCATTTACAATTGATCGTTTTTCCTTCGCCACTGTTCCTTAAAATTTACTATAACTTCACGCGAAATGAACGTCGTTCGACAACGTTTTCGTTTAATGAACGGTATACGATTTATTTTTGCTGGTCCGAATATATTTACCTAGCAGAAAAATGCTACATATTTGGATTTATTCTTTTTATTTATTTTACGCGAGCCGGGGGATTTAAATGGCGTAGAACGTTGGATAACCGACGAAAGGTTGCATTATACCGCTGATCCAAGGGAAGAAGGAACAACGTTACGTGGAAAAATAACGTTATCGTTGAAATTTCCAAATCGTATTTCGAAATTCGTTGGACACGCGTCTCTCCAAAAGACGAGAAATCGTTCGAAAGATAGCAAATATATTTTAAAAAAGAGAGTCTTACAATCTAAAAATAAAGCGTTTCCCCTGATATATCCGTCTCTTAATTTACTCAATAATTCTCAAGCAAGATCTCGACGCTTTAAATTCCTAATTACACTTAAAAGTAGAAAAGACTAAAAAGAAAGGAAAAAAGTCATAAAGATAACACATCTAACCATTGAACCGGTGGATAGCAATTAACGCCGCTCACCAGAGTCTGCCGTGGCTCAAGAATCGAGCTCATTCAGCGGTGGAAATTATTTCGGAAACTCGTTCAAAGCTCGTCGACCGTGGCCGACGAAGGACGATGAAAACGAACGAACGAACGAACGAACGAACGAACGAAGGTAAAACTGCGGTCTGGTCGTTGAAGCTGGCGCGCTTCTTCGTCGAGAACGAAAGAAGGTGAAGAACAAGTGCGACAAGGCTACCACGGCGGATCTTCATTTCCGCGAACTCAGCCCTTGGCTTTCGGACTTCTCGAGCTTTTTCGTGGTTTAAGGACAGCATCGAGTCAAGAACGTCTCTCCTCGCTCGCCTCTCAAATCCCATCACAAAGAATATCCACCCTCTGCTTTCTATCTCTCGTTCCAATTCACCCCTTGCCTCGGCTTTCATCCTCTTCTTTCCTTCTACACGTTCATTCTACTTTTCTTTCTCGCGATAGTTTCTCAGACGTCGTCGTCGACTATCGTTCGTCCTGTTCGCACGATCCTAACTTCTCGTTCGTTCCATCTCGCTCGGTCGTACTCGCGGTACCATCGACATCGAGAAAGAAAAAGAAAGAGTGGAACGGCGGGAAAGATAGCCACCCTTAAGTCGCGAGCGCTCACATCTGACGGTCGATGAATAAGGCAGTCGCTATTTAAATTGTAATTTCGGCCGTGCTAAAGATACCGGGGGATTTGCTGAGAAATTTTTACGATCCGCCGCGCCACGTTCCTACGCCGATTTAATAAGAAAGACGCTGCCCGCTTTCCCATCTGCCCAACGACAGCGGCAAATTTTTTATCTCTCTTACGTAGTTCCGTCGAGTCGATTGAATTTTTCCAGTTAATCCGTACGAATCGTTGTCAAAGCGTTCTCTGAGCTTCCTGGTAGCTCAATTTTTTCTTTAAAATATTTTATCGCTCGATCGAACGTTTATTATCTTTATAAATAACCCATAACGATTCTACTTTAAATCACCGCGTCCATCGCGATTTCTATTCTAGCAAATACTTAGACCACTCTCCTTTTTCCCAGCCAACATACGTACAGAATCAGGCTAGGTTATCGCAATTTACGTTCTGAATGAAATTGAAGAGACGCACGACTCCGAGTATCATCTGGCGGATTTCAAAGAAAACTTGTACACGGAAATGCATCGTTCCTCCTCTTGAATTTCTCGAGTTCTTCCACGAGGAATAACTCTTTGTATCTATGTCATCCTTTATCTTACTTCTCCTTCTTTCTTCCCTCTATTTATACCCCTCCCACCCTTCTTTTAGGATTCTTATTATTCCAGTCGCATTTTTTCCTCTCCCGCAAGCACTGAAAGAACGCGCCTAAAGGAGGAAATAATAGCTTTCTGGCATCGTGGAGCAGCTTCGATCGGTTCTACCGTTCTCGAAGATCATCGTTTATTACTTACATTTTATTACGCGAAACGGTGCTATTGCGAAAGCACGTTTTAAAGGAACGATATTGCACGCAAATAATTACGATTTTAAACGAAATGAAAGCTAAGCTTTCCGATACATTCGCAAAAAATACCGCGAAATTACGAAACGGATTTATTGAAATTTCCTTTCCATTCTTTATCATCCGATGCGTTATCTTTATTTGAAATTTGCCCGAAGATCGATTTGATAAGTCGTTCATCGCGGTGAACTAAAATTTTTAAAAGGCCTTTATGTAGTCCCTCTGCGATTCGTAATTGGACTACGGATGCTTGTACATTTATGCTTAACGTTTAAAAAACTGTACAGAATGCACGTAATACGTAAAAGAAGGTGGATGAAACTTTCCGCTCCGTCATAATTGTCCATTTTCTTTGTAATCGATCGTAATTGTCAAATAAGAAAAGAATGACAACGATTATTACGATAGCTATAAGATTTCCAGCTGTGGATTTGAATCAGGTTCGATATTTTTAACGAGGTCGTACGAACGAATGCCTTGCGCAGCTTTGGATGCATGCCACTTATTAAGCTGCGTCATCAAAATAAATTCCGCATCTAACAGTAAGACGGATAGAGAAACGTTCTGAAATTGCTAGTACTAAAGTGCTACGTTCGCCATGGTACCACCTACATACACGTATACAAATGAAATATTAATTAATTGCCATTGAAACATCTGCACTAGTCGTAGAAATATTTCGTCGTTATTCTGAAAGAAAGGCCTCGGATCGAGGACAGTTTACAAGTAGGTATCTCCGGACAAATTTCGTATCGAGCTTCCAACTTCCATGGAGCCGAGACAGTGGGTTTTATTCGTTCTACGTATATTTCCTTGGAAGATTGAGAAGAAACGAAGACGAGAGACGCGTAAGGAAAAGAGTATTCCTTCCGTTTGAATCGTTCACGGAGACGAAGAGGAAGCTCTTGCCTCCCTCTAAATTTCCATCCTTTGCAAAGACGGTTTCCTCGTCCGTTATTTGCCTCCTTTCCTTTCATGCTCCGCCAGCCAACAAACGTACACGTATATTTAATAGTCCATCGTGACACAATAGCCGGGTGAACGGGATAACGACGAGACATAGGAACAGCTGGGATTCGGAATTTCCTTTAACCCGTATAGAAACGTAAAAATACGAAATAGTTTCCGCTTCGAGGCTGTCGTTTTTTCCTCGACTTCGGCGTTCCTCGCGACCATTTTCCGCGGATCTTTCGCTTCCCTTCGACTCGTCGCGCATCAGCTTCTTCTCTACGCGCTGAGATTATTTTATTTTCGGATTGAGAGCGCTTCTAAGATACTTTACGTCGAGAGCCAGGAGGATTAACCGCGTATGAAACGCCATTTCCACGGAATGTACGTAGTACGTGGTATCCAGTTTTCGCAGGAATTTTCCCTGAAACTTTTTGAGACGGCCGACTCTCGCGGTATTTTTCATTTACAGGGTTTTACTCTTCGCTCGATTGTTTATCGTTTAGCGTGTGTGTTTCGGCGTGTAATTTTGCGCATAGTTCGATAAAGATAAATAACGCAACTGGGATAAAACTGATGCTATCTATTCGCGATAATGGCCACTTAATCGCGATAAACGTCGCTTAAACGCAACTCTAATCCATATAATCGTAATAAATTCGACGTGGCTTGAATATTAATCCGAGGTTCGGTATAACCTTTGATATATGTATTGAAATTTTAGTACATCGGGTCGCTTGTATTTTTAGCGCCGATTTTTAGGTATTGTCTTTTAGGTATTTCCGAATTTAATTCGCAATTTTAACTTAACTTAACGACAGATTGATCGAAAACGATAGTCTCCGATTCGTTTGTCTCACAGCCAACGAATAAAGGAGCCGTCATTTACATTGTAGATGACCACGATATCCGCGCGAAAGCAAACCTTCAATTAGACTCGGTTACGAAGGTAGACGCGAAACACGCGGAACAAGTAAGCCATAGTCCTGACTTCCTAATAGACTCGGAAATCGATTACACGGTATAGATTTTGTGTTTCTTTTCTCAATTTCGATATTTTACCAGGAAGCGAACGTGATCTAGAGACGAAACACGCGGCCGTTTAAGTTTTAGCAGCCATAAATATATGAAAATGCACGGAAAGTTTATTGAAACGTCTACGCTTTATTACGTTGACCAAATTTCGCAAATATTTTTACGATCGTAAATTGTGCAATCTCGAAGGGAATATATCTAGGCGATCGTAACTGTAAGAGTCGCATAAATCTGTAAGAGGCAGCACTACGTCACTCGAACACGTTAATTATTCTTTTCACGTTGAATTTCTAAGAAACCCTATATTGGATACGTGATACGACAAGAGGCAGCTATACGGGGGGAAAAGATTAATTTCCACGTAACAAAATAAATCCTCCGATACGTGACATTAATGACTCAGCCTGTTCCGTGTAGCTTAATCGCTCAAAGGGTTACCGAATCTCCGATAAAATATTTCCGATGCATCAATTTCGAAAAAAAGTTTTAGATCGTACTACCAGGTGCTCGAAATCAACGCGAAATTTATCGTGGCGTGTGGCCATTATCGTCACACACGTGTTCGCTAATAAGGAACGAAATGAACTCGACCGCGTGGAACCAGCCGGAAACGATCTTCAACGAGTCGTCGAGTATTAGAATCTACGAGAAACGTAACTTGTTACTTGTAATGTCCGATTTGAGATCCGAGGAATAAAATAATTATTCAGAAAATACTAATATAACGAGAAACAAACGCCAATATCCGACGTTGTCGATCTACGATAAAGTCACTATGAAAAATTATAAATTGATTATCTTCCACGCTTAAAATTATATTTTTCCATTAAACGAAACTTTAGAGATTTTATTACTTAACATACTTCGGAGACAAGATTGGTTTTAGACGTTCAAATGATATCTTTTCCGCGAGACAGATCGATAGAACTCGATTCGCGATTAAATAAAGCGGTTTACAAAGATACTGCAAGCAACGAGAAAAGTCGAGTTAATTATCCGGTACTTAGGAACTCTCGATGACTCGGAGCACGCTCTGTCGTCGCGAATTGCTTTTGCAAACGTTCGAGCCGAGCTATCAAACCCTAACGAAACGTAATTACCTGGTTGCAATAATTTTCTATATTCTTTCTTGCACCGTGAAGAGATTGCTTGCGATTGGCTCGTCGTCGGTACCCGCAGAATCCAGCTTCGGTCGCGAAAAACAGCCTCTGAAGTTCTATTTTTTACTTTTTCTCTTTTTCTTCCTGGCAAAAAGAATTTCCATGTTTCGCGAGTACATCGGCGATCTGTCTCGAAACAGATACATTAATATTCCACGATCTCATTGATATCAGAGAAGGCAAAACCGTCCAAACAAAGCGACTCATTTACCTCGTCGCGTGCAATGCGAAACGAAACATTGTTTCGCTCTCACGTGACAAATAATCATTAGGAATTTCTAATTCAAGGCGATATATACGTCGACGTTATGGCTGAGTTCGGATCGATTTATCTTCATACGACTATCATCACCGCCACTTTTCCAAACAACGTTTCGCGTTTCTCATGGAAAATCGCAGGAGATGAAACGCGGGAGCCACTTGTTCGTCGTTACGGTCGTTTGCCGTAACGTACTCGAGCTCGGAATTCTGACGTGACGCATAATGCAGAATGCATTCCATTCAAACGTACATATATACAACTTTGTATGCGTGTCCGTACGTCAACGTTCCGCTGGATGTCTCGCTCGCTGAAATGTAGTTTTAATGGTGTTACCATTCGGCATACCGGATTATGATTTAGATCATTGTTCATAAATCCATCGCGTTGTCAACGAACGAGCTACGTCCTTTTTTGTTTTATTTTCCAGATTCTAGAGATTCGAGATTTTTCCAGCTCCGAGTAATTATCGCAATGGAGATTCTTCGACGCGAGTTATTGTGTTTTTAAAAGAAATATTACGATTAGCAAGGGCCTTTAGGAAGGATAAGAGCGCCAGTTTCTTCGTAAGAATGGTTTCGAGAATAAGTTATTTCGTTCGCATAGATTTACGGTCACTCGAGAAGATCTTCGTGCATCCCATTTAAGCGAGATGTTGAGCTTTTTGGCAAGCTAGGAATAGCTCCGAATGCGTTTTTAGACGGTTGCTGTTATAGGGCGCTTGCGAGGATTTAAAATTAAAATGTGAATTCCAATTTTTCTCGTAGCAATATTTTGAGGTTTATATTTTAAAATATTTTACTTGCACGTGACATCTGCTACTCCGCATTTATAATTTATTTCTCTAATAAAATGCTCGTGAAATATGAAATAGTTGCTTCGGCATTTTAAATAAATTCATGCTTACGAGAACATAAAATTGAAACAAAATTTCCAACTTTTGCCACTGTACTTTATATATTTTATTATAAATTTATTCGTTCGCGTATCGAATTTACCACGTATTTTAACGAACTGTCTCCGAATGAGTTACCGTTTTTCTTTTCCAATTTACTCCGAACGAATCAGTTTCTTCTTTCCTAAATTCTCACACATTTTTGTAAGAACGTAAAGTTGGAATGCAATCAGCTATTCTCCCTTTTGCAGGAATCGATTTAAGACAGTTGATATCTGTGACATTCGTTACTTATGGTAGCCTTACAAAATCGTTCTATCCACGAAACTATTGGCAAAAGATATGGGTCAGGAAGAGCGGTGGAATTTTTTAACCGAACGCCGCATCGAATTACATTACACGCTGAAAGCATATAATTTTAGGTTAATGCAAAAGTTCTGTCATCTTTTTGGGCTAAAAGGATACCGTGGATCTGTGCGCGCGAAGGTGCAATATCGCGCAGAAAATTGCATTAACAGTGCAGAACGTGTCTCGACCTACTGTCACGTCGGCCGTGTTTCCAAGTGACAGTCATTGAACGCTTATTACATATTCACACAACACTGTATCACCTCGTCGAAACGATCGTTTTGCTTGATTCGACGTACTACGCGTACGCTTATTGTCAGTCCCGTAACTCATCGTCGAGTAGGCTATTATTATTTTTCTATCATAGCTGAGCTTCTAGTACGATGTTATTTATAGAAAGACCGGATACTATCGTCGTAATTCGAAGCGAAGAACAATTTTTCGATGGTGACTTTTACACTTTTCGCTCTGTGAAAATAGTTGGTTTCGACAGAACAGCATCCACGACGGAATTGCAACGGCACGGCGAGGTAGTACGTTCGATGATCGTTCGTAAAACGGATTCCGAGTCTCTTCTCACGGACGGTAGACGCTTGCACGGTTGATTTGTAAAAGAAGCGTTTGCGAAAAAACCCGACAACGTCCGGAACCGTATGAAACCGTTCTTCTTCTGCCCGTGCTTTTATCAGCGTCGAACGTCCGCTAGATAACATCCTCGTAAATATATGCATGTTCTCCCGTGCATATGCACCGCCGGAAGAACGCGCAAGAGACCCGTTGTTGCAACCATCGATCGCAAAAGTTATGTAATGAGTCTTCGCGAAATCTAGGTTATTCGAGTGCTTCTACCGCTCGCCGACACGCACTTCAACCTTCCAAAAGCCTCGTACGTGGAAAATTCCATTCCCATCGCATTTAATACGCAATTCTTCCTTATTCTTGTCTCGATTCCGCTCTAGTATCGTTCCGTATTCGTAAACGTTCATCTTTCTTTTTTCAAGTTGTTTCGTTCGAGTTGTTTGAGAGAACTTGAGAACAAAGTTTTCGAGAAAGGCGCGTTTCTACGCGATTGGTGCAAAACGAAGGATCGTCTCCATAGAGAATCGGAGAATTTGAAACGAGGATGATTCGTCCTAAATCTTGCAACACTCGAAGAGTTTATTCACAGATAATAATCCTTGAAGAAGTGGAGTCGCAAGTGCGATTAGCTAGATTTATTTCAGCTCGCATAAGTACATAAGTACGGAAAGGGATACGCGAATCGACCGATACTGTTTCCAGTTTGACCGGTAGTTTATGATCCGGAGGGAACGATATTAGGACTGGAGGATTAATTTTACAGTTGCAAACTCCCTAAACTAGAGGGTGCGATACATTTACTTGTATTGCTTACCCCGAACGTTATGCGGCTACACCGAAATCTGGGTTATCGAGTTGGAGTTGTTGAATTTCCTCCAAAGGCAGTCGTGCCTCTCGTCAGCAGATTTTGATAGTTTCTCTCGCATCTTTGCTCGTACAAAAGTCAAAACTGCAGGAAATCCTCGAATTAACGTAAAACGCAAAAGTCGCGAATAATCAAAAGAATTACATAGATGGAACGTCGTCTTCGATAAAATAGTTGGGTGAAATGCACATTTCTCCTCTTCTTTGCATTGAAAAAATATACCGGTTTTACTACAACTATATGTCACAGAAGTATGTCACAAGAGTTATTCGTTTTTACTTTATCCTCTACGGCTTTTTTCTTTCTTTTTCTTTCTGTCTCCTCTAACACGCAACGCGCGATATCAAATTTCAAGCCATTACACGCGATGCAATTAAATCGAAAATCTCTCTACCGTTCGAAAGTTCACGTTCGGTATGCTCCGAGTTGTTCGTTTTACGGATTTAACCAAACGAATTGAAGCTCAGTTTGGAACGAAACAGAAACGATCCGGGGGAAAACAGCCCGAGAGAAAATCGAGGCCGTTTAAAGGCATGGTTACGATTGGCCACGACGTAACGTGCCAATTAAATTTTATTATGATAATCGAGTCCGCGTCGGTGGCGGCGGATCTTCAAAACGCTGCATCTGGAAGCAGCCGCGGGCTGCGAACGGGGCCGTTTCCTCTTTCATCCAGAAACTAGCTACATAGGTCGGCTCGATTAGCGCTCCAGGGAACCAACTTTGAAAATCCGTTCAGCTCGATAACTTCTCTCTTCCTTTCCCTCTCTCACTCTCTCTCTCTCTTTCTCTCATTCAACGAGCAAACTTTTCGTGGGAATCATCACCACCAGGAACCACAAACATACGAGTGAAATAAGACGATAAAGCAAAAGGAAAAAGAAGAACAGCGTCCAAGAGGCGAAAGCAATCTCATCGAGAGGAAAAGGATCGACGCATAGTTTTAACGAGCACGCGATATACGTAATATTCGAGATCGGTGTCATTACCGCGGATGAATAATGGAACGCGTGCAAATGCGTTTCGAAATCGGCGCTACTCGCGCGCTATATGGACATCGTGCATCAGATTTGCGATCGTACCTTCGCAGCTTCGTCGATGATAATCTTAACGAAAGGCAAAAGGAGAAATTGGAAAAAATTGATACTTCCTGGAACTTGGCGTTTTAGTTCACACGTTGAAAAGCACCTCGTTGTTTCGATACCAGAACGAAGAAAATTTTAATAAACGTATTAAACTCTGAAATAAATGTTTTCCTTTGTTTCTAGAGGCATCTCGGAAAATAAAAAGACAGAGGGTCGTGTTCGTTTCAACGTACGCAGCGAGATCCACTCGCTAAAAACCCTTACCGCGATCCAATTATCATTCCGCCAATCAGCCCCGCGAGCAGGATATACGTACTACCTTCGCGCCAGTAAAATTCAAAATTACTATTCCCCGGGTAACTTCCTCGGACGTAGAGGTAGTAAAGGAGAGGACAATAAAATGAACGATAAAAATTCCGCAAAGATCTTGCTCCTTAAACGGGGTCGCCCGGTTGAAATCCGACAGGCTGGCCGGCTTGCCAGGCTGCGCGCACGAGCCACCGACAAAATAATAAAAGTTTCACGAAAAATCTACATTCGAACGGGGTTAAGGCCGCGAGCTCACCGGTTACGACTCTCGGGACACCCGTTAGAATATCGCGAAGAAAAATGACATAAGACATCCCTGTTCCGACTCGGGCGCCATATGACCGTCTCTGTCGCAAGCTCTTCCCCTCTCCCGGCTCTCTTTCCCCCACTACCGGCCGCCGATATCCTACTACCGTCATTCCTTGCCCTCTCCTCCAAGCCAGCTAAGCCCCCTGCCCGCACCCACTCGCCCACCCACTTACACCCCCGCACTTTCACGCACGCCACACATAGAACCAACGTCGTCACCACTACTACGCGCCAACGTTGAGCGTATCGCCCGCACTACTACCACCACTACTCCCACCACTACCACCAATCCAGTGACCAACGCTAATTGCAGTCAGCTCATCGTTTTCCGTAAGCATAGGATAGTCGTTGGTGAAAGAAAGGAGCATAGAGCACGCGAAAAAGCAGGACCAGTCGAAGGACCGGTGAAAGATAAAGATAAAGGAAAGGAAAGGTTCGAGAAACATGGACGAAGATAGGAGGAATATCGCAGAAGGGAAAAGAGGAAAAGGAGGAAAAGGAGGCCAATTACGCGAGGCTAGAGAATAGAAGACGTAAGAGAGAAGAGAGCAGTAGAGCTTGGAAGCATAGCTTAGCGTGGACCGACACGGCATATCCATAGACATATACACTGTGTCTATGGGCATATCGACGAGATCCGAGAGTGGCCGAGCACGACCGAGCCGGGCCGACTCGGACCCTGCGCGCTCAACCCAAACCGGAGGAAGCATAGTTGCATTTAAACTGCCATCCCACTGAGGTCTCTCTTCCGTAGTGTTGGAGTAGTCTGCTGGCTGGGCCAGCCGCACTCGACGAGTACGTGTCGCGTACCTTGCACCGTTCACCCGCACTCTCTTGCACCATACAACCGGACACTCTCTCGCGTGTGACACTTGCTTCTGTCTGTCGCGCTCACCCTCTCGTACGCTTCTCGTCTCGTCTCGCCTCGTCTCCTCTCCGCTTTGTTTCGGGGAAAACGTGCGTCGGCTGGATTCTCAACTTGCAAGAAAGAAACAGGCTTTTCGTACGAGGAACGGACCCGAGCGTTTTCACCCGAGTTCCTTCTCTATCAAGACTCGTGTGCATCCTGCTGATTCAAGAACGAAAAACTTCGGAATCGAGAAAGGAGAAGAACGAAAAAAGGAAAGGGGGACGGCGGTATCGGTCGTCGAGTATCGAGATCGAAATATTTCCGGAATAATAGCGTTCAGTCGCAATTTTCAACTATTCGACTAGATGGCCAGAATCTCGTGGAAATCTAATCGATCCTACGGTGTCTGGAATAATCTTCTTTGTCTTGTTCGTGTTCGAGGAAACTCCAAGTTGATTCAGTTGAGTGGACTAGCCGGGACTGTCAAAGTTGCGCCTCGGAGTCAGCTGCTTCCGTTACGTCGAGCCGCAAACCCGTGTCTATAGGATGTCCTCGAAACACGCATCGAGTTCTTCGTTTCTCTTTCAACGTTTTCGACCGATCTTCGGTGAAAAAAAAAAAAAGGAGAATAGAGGGGAAGAGACGTTGTACTTCTCGGGTATCGAACAAATAAATACGAATGGGCAGATTTCGGAAAACGGACGAGAAAGCAGACGTTGCCGTTTCACATTTTGGCGTTCCCTTTGTCCAACTCGATAGTAACTTGTTAGCCGAGCGCCTTGAAATTTTAAACTCCGCCGCTCGTCGAAGAAAGAGAGATCCTGCTCGTTTTTCCTCCGTGAATCCCGATAGATTTTCGCATTCCCACCCGATCAGCGAGAATAACTTGTTGACTTTTCTCTCGTGACGGCAACCGCGACGTTTTCACCTGTATTACACCAATCGAATTTAAATCTCTACAACGATCTTTATCCTCTATAATATTTTCCAAGAACTCGCGGTGAATCCGCTTCGATACGAGCCATCGTGTTCTTCCTTATTTTCGCAAAGATTCTTCGATTTGCTCGCAACGCTGTATGCATGTTACGCGGGGCCACGTCGATCAATAAAACACGGCTATTTCGATCCGTGAATTACGTAATTTCCCGAATTTCCCTAGCCAACCCTCGGTGTTCTTTTTTCTCATTATTGCGCTAACGAATTTTTCATGTTTCTAACGAACAGGAAGCAAACGAGGCACAAATAGCATCGGAATTTACCGTAGCCGTCTTCACCGCTGTGCTATTCTACTCGTTCAATTTCATCGCTGGTTTCTTTCTCGCAATTTTCGCAAGAGAACGCACAGAGAACCCATTATGCCACGACGGCAGTCGTCGACTTGAAATTATCGATTCCATCGGAAACGTTTCTTTCCCTTGTACTTCTCGCTTATCACTTCGCTCACCAAAAACGCTTTATCAGTTAATTAGCCGAGTTAATCAGTGTCGTTTCAAAAACAGAGGGGAAACGAGTTTTTCGAAAATCTGTTTCGAGATCTATCGTCATTTTCGATGTTCTTGTGATTTTTCGTCGAACGCGTTCGACCGATATTTTCCAACGCTTCGACGTTGGTAATTCCCGTGGAAATCACGTATGACGTAAGATTTTATCGAGTATTCATCGGTGTGGAACGAACAGGAAGATTCGAAGCGAAAATTTCTTACGAGTTTGGTTTTACAATGCATTTTTCTCGTTCTCCACGACGATTGGTCCATACGAAAAGGTATCGAAACGCTGTTGCTACGTGCTCCGATGGGGGCCACCTTTAAAGCCGATATCGCGAAACGAAGTACATACTTACTTGCTATGACCAGGCGAAACGCTTAAAAGTCCGAGACCGATGATCTCGATAATCTTCCACGATTTCTGTGCAAGGTCCAACATTCTCGATCGAAAGAGACTCTTCGTTCCACTTTTGACCTTTTCCAACCGATCGATCGGTCTCTGCGATTACAAGACCTAACCTGCTCTTCCCCGCAAACCATTCTTCGTTTCTCCATCCGTATTTTAACGAATTCTAATCGTTTCTCGCCGAAATAACGACCTTCCTCGAGAAGACGATATCCTTCGATCGATGAAACGGACGGAAATGTTAATCGCGAACAGATTGGAAAATATTCGAAAATCGAGAGAGCTGACGCGACGACCATATAGTCCCCAGAGTGTTGTGTGTCGTGCGAGGTTCGTTTCAGAATGATTCCTTTTTTTTTTTTTTTTTTTTTTTTGTTCCATTCGCAATCGTAAACGCGAATTATCGGCACGAGGCCAAACTTGCGCCCCTTTCTCGCGCCTCTGACATTTAGTCCGACGTTGTGCCAGCTTTCCCAGTCTCTTTGCGTTTCTCAAAATCGTCGCCTCTCGAAATTAATAGATCACAGACTCGTCGACATCGTCGGAAATCGGTCCGATATCGATATCGAAGAGAATATAAATTAATAAAGAATCGCGCGGATTAAAGCGAATAGTTTCGAAGAAAGACGAATCGATGTGCGACGTTGGAGTTAAAAGCGACATCGTTCGGTGGATGGCGCGCCGACAAATTGTAATGCCGATTCGCAGCTTCTGTAGTTGTCGGTTGATACTCGGTTCCGTGTCGCGAGCTCGTTACGAGCGACCAAAAGGTAATTTCTTACTCGGCGTAATAACACGTTCCTGTGTACACACATCGTTGGCCACTTTTCCGCAACTATTAGCCCAATTAGCTCGGACCAGCTTCACCGTCAACTGTTGCACGCCAGTTCTAACGACGAATCGACGGAATTGGACGCGTTAACGGCCTATCGATCAATTAGCCATTCCGTCGCAACTTCGCCCTTCCGTTTTTCAGAATGTCATTAATCGGGAACGGATAATTTTTCAATGATTCGCGTCAATTTCTAACTTGGATTTTCCAGCCTAGAGACGCGCTTAATCGTCGCGTCTGTTCCACGTTGGCGAGCTTTTATCGATCAAAAACGATCTCGCCTGTAATTCATCGTTTAGAAATTTCCAAGTACTTGTACAAACGTCCCTCGGATTTTATATTTACATTCCTCCTTTCTATTATCTTGAGATATTTCGTAGCTTTAGCAGGATATTTTGGTGCGAAACTACTTGTTTTAAGAGACTTATTTTACGAGAAAGTAAGAAGTTAATTAGTTCGTCATAATTAAAAAAAAAAAAAAAAAACTCGTTTCTTCCTTAACGTTGGCTGTGGCTTGCCGATTTCTAAATAGTCGGTAGCTAAATTCTAATCTCTTAACTTCAGATTCCTTAGATGCGAAATAATTCGTTTTATGGAACGAAAATATTTTTTACTTCTTATCGTTTCAAACTAGTCGATTCGCTAGCCTAATTCTTTATTTTCCGTCGATTAAATCGAAGAATAATAAAAAACATTTGGCTCCGTCAATTAAAACAGGTATTCATCTAAATTCATTCTCCCTCGACGCTTTATCCAATTTTAGCTTCGATCCTTTTAACTCCGACAATATCGAAAAACGATTAAAATCTTTCGATGAAAATCTTTCCAAAGCGAAGCTCTTCTTTCGCTTTCTCTTCCCCCCTTTTCTTTTTTTTTTTTTTCTTTTTTTTTTATCTTGTTCGAAAATGGTCTCTCGATACTCGGCGCAGGCCGAGAGAATTCGTCTGCTCTGTGAGAAAATGAATAGAATCGATCGATCCGAGAAAGGGAGTAGTAAATTCACGTGAGTGATCGGGAAGGATTGATGAGAACGGTTCTTTCCAAGAGCGAGGAACAGACGACGAGCATCGTTTTTCACGTTGGACGAAATCGGTGAGTAGAAAACAAATCATTTTTATCGACAATTTATAGCCTGCTTTTTCTTTTTCTTTCTCTTTTTCTTTCTGCTTGTCTGTCTCTTTACGTGGTAGAGTTTAGACGCAACAGGGTCACATGTGACGCCATGCGACCCCTATGGATGTACTCCAGAAGGGACTCTACTCTAGTTCTGGGAACCGATAGACTCGATAAAATGTCTCTGCGTATACGAAGGCGGAGACGTTAAAGAGACACAAAGACGTAAAAGAAACAGAGATAGGATACGTTGTTGAATAATACATGCCATTATATCATCGACGAAAACAAAGTGAAATAACAGCAGTTACATTTTTTAACGTCGCTATAGTCGACATCAGAGGAATAGATGGGATAAATAAGTTTTTGTAGAACTAACTTTCTTTAAACCACTTTTGCCACCAACTTCCATTCGATACGACTATCGATCCGTGTCTGGAACAGAGCTTCGGTATAACGAGAGAAAGATGCGTTTTTCGTATACGCACAAGGATAATGTTCGACGACAATTCTATAGTCTAAACTAGAAATGTTACTATTTGCTATCGACTGTACAATCCGGGATGAGCGAAGTACGTGATACGGCGATAATTGATACAGCGTTACGCTTAACAGTATACGCAACGATCACGTCGTTTATTCCCATTTGGATCGACCGGACGACCGTTTGAAAAATCTTGTTCGACGATAAATAATGCTCAACGTGTCGCTGCCTAACTGTAAAAATACCTGACAATATCATCGGGACAGAAAGCAACAAGAGACCAAACATTTCATCGGTGCTCGTACTGCCAGGCTATAACCGCGTGTGCCGCGTTCGCTGCCAAATATTAGCTAGCGAAACGGCACGAATACGCGATGCGTTATCGCGGACACGTGACACGGGGGTTAGATCGTTGGTGCGGGGGCGGAAGATCGATAAATGCAGATAGACGCGAGTCGCTGAATCCTGCTCGTTCGAACGAACCGTGTCGGCCGTTACGAGGAAATTACACGACGCTTGCCGAGTAAGCTCGCAAGCTTCGGTATATACATACTGGAAATTATTTGGCGCGAGATCCGTGGCAATCTGCTCTGCGTGAATGTAAAGAGCCTAAGAAGACCACTTCCTGTTTCCTTCCCAGTCTCCCTAATTGTATACGTATACCTTCACCCCCGTTCAAAAGTACGAGAACTTGCTCGATTATGGCAAACGATAATTTACATTCCAAAACGAGATACGATAAAAAATGGCAAGTGTTTTCATACTTTTGCACGGAGGTGTATGTCCCTCTATATATACGTGCGCGTAGATGTTCTTCGCGGCAGTTATAATTGCGTTGTTCCAAGGCTTCGAAACGCAAAACACTTCCCGGAAAATTGAATCGACGCGCGCGAGCTTCACTGGTAAATAGATTTCATCTTTCTCTATCGTTGTTCAGAATTCTTTTTGTTTTAATTCTTCCGATGCCAACTCTCTTCCTTATCCTTTTCCCCTTTTTCTTTCTTGTTTCGAGGATGGCCGAAGTGGAAAAAGCGGAGAGACGGAGACGAAAGGAATCCAATTTGTACGGATTGCTAAATGTCTCGCCGCTTGCATTCGATGCAAACACCGGGGGTCAGCATAATCTCGGCAAAGTAACAGAGATTAGAGCTGAGAAGCTCGATTATCCGATGTCTCACTCCTACGCTCTGGTCTGCATACTAGCCTTTCTAGGCAGATTTTTATCGCCACTCACTCGAATTCGATCTAGTTATCGGATCCAATCATTGGCCGAGCACGATCTCGATATCCCTTAGATAGAAATCGATGGAGATTCAGTTAAATAAGACCGGGTTTTAGAGACTACCGCTTACAGCGACCAAAGGTGTCCAATTGGTTCTTTGATCTTTCAACTTTCTTCGCAATTGGTACGAGATTAATTATTCCGAATCTTTTACTGGATATTGTAATGAAAAACTGATTTACCACGAAAAAAAAAAAAAAAAAAGAAAACGGAAAACCTGTTTAGCGGAGGAAAGTCAAGAGCGATATCGGTATCTGACGATCGTCCGCTACGTTCGTTTTCAGTCGGAAGACGAACGAGCGATATTGTGGCGAGCTTACGACATCGAGTTGTTAAGAAGAGGCGTTAGCGTTTGGTTTTAGTATCCGATGAATAGATGCTTTCCGCGCCTACCATTTCTGCATTCCCACACCTGTATATTAAATCGAGACATAACTTCGGAAACTTTAGAATCACTTGAAAAGCTCGTCTAATAGATCAATCGTGTTGTATCGAAAAAGGATGAAAGACGTCACCGCCTACGTCAAGTTTATTTATAATTTCTAGAGATATGTACATCATACGCTGTCGTGAAATCATTTACCTTCGTCCGTTTCTTGGAAAGAGGAACGGAGATACGTTCGACGTGTTATTTTTCTTCTCCAAATGAGAAATCTAGTTTCGCGTGCTGCGAGGTAACAGATATTTGCATCGAGCGAGCTGAACCTTCTGTCTAAAATGAAGGATAAAGACGTTGCATGGACAGATTTTATTTAAACGGTGAAAAGGCTGAATCAACCTTGCAAACAGGCCTTCTCGGAACTCTTTAACATCGCTAGATTTCATAAACATGTTAGAATCGTATCACGGTATTCTTTGATCGCGTGTAATATCAATCTATTTCTGTCTCTATTTCCTTGGATTTTATTATCTCGTGTTATCAATTATATATTTAGTAGTAGAATCGAGATAACAATTTCGATAAGTCTCTATCGTTTCGACGAATAATTCGATGAATCGTCAAAAAAGGGCAAAGGATTAATCTATAAAATTATTCGATATATCAAGCATCCTTCAAATAGCTGGACAGTAAAATGAACAGAATAACTTTCGACGAGTTGAAATTTCGAGCGCTCGGACTATTCGAGGGTTGTTGCTCTATGCTCGATCCAGGCACAGAAATTCGCGCATTCTAAATCGAAACTCTATTTTCACCGAACAAGATTTTTTCCTTGAAACTTCACAAGCGTATGATCTTCAGCCTTCAAAGTCAGATTACGCGTCCGTATTTCACCGAAGAAAAATGTAATTACTTCGAGATGCATCCGTTCGTCGAAGATGGGCAATTCGATCGAGTCGCGATCGTAATTATTACGATGTAATTAATATTTACAAATCTACAACCTGGCGAAGATATTAGTTTATAATCAATCGTGACATCGGTGTTTCAGTTTTCTCGTTAATTAAAAATTTTTAAATCTAAATTAAATTTCCAACGACTATCTCAAAATTATCTGAGCAACTAACAAGCGATTAAATGTTTCCAAGCAATCATTATTATTATCGTTATTATACGAGTAGAATGCAATAACAAGCTGAATAAAATACAAAAATACAATAATAAATACGATAAGAAAAGAATTGAAGAATGAAAAAAAGTAAAGCAAGAAATAGGAGAAAAGAAACGGGAAAAAGACCATAAAGAAGTAGATATCGCATGATAGGAATGTATTGTAGGGCTCCATTTGTTATTATTATTACTCAATACGGTATAACAAAATATAGCAGAATAAATAAATAATCATAATTATAGCCTTCGTTTCAAATGTGGTTTAAGTGGCTAGAGAAAAGAGGTCAACGTTTTCAACGTATCGATTTTCTACTTTAGTAATTCTATTTGATGAATTTCGCAAATTATAGCATGTTCTGTCGATCGATGACAGATTTCTTTATTCCAAAAGAAACGCGCAATTTATTATTTTACCATTAATGACTCTAAGTAAAAACGAATAGTATGTTACGATCCTACTACCGTTCTCCAGAGTAGACAGGAGGATATCATCCAAAATAGGAAGCTAGCTGTGGTCGTACAGAGATGATCGTAGAGACGACACTGTAATACGTAATATGTAAGCAGCGCATGTAGGAAATTTGTGTTGGAAAAACAAATTGTGTGAAACCGTGGGTCTGTTGCAAAAACGAAAGCGGGCAGATGAAGCCGAAGAAACGGAAAGCGCCGAGCAAGGGGAGGAAAAGGAGTGGGTCGTAAATTCGACGGTGCACCAAATCGTTCGTGGGAAGGAATGTCAGGTTCGAGATACTCTGACCCCATGACCTTAATGGTGGTACGCCATGGCGGTCGGGCAGGCATGCGCAGCCACGATCTAAAAGAAAATGGAGATCGTGCAAAAGCTGCCGCGTGCTTCGCCGTTTTCTCCCAACGCCAACGGTATTCTAACTTTACGAAAATCATCAAAAACGATACAAACGCGAAAGAATAACGGAGAAAGAACATCGTAACCGAATATCGAGAATCTAAAAATGCTTTTTCAGAGGCAACGATCGTTCGCATCTTCTCGTCGCGACAGACGAATGATCCTTCGACGAATAAATCGAACTGCCGTTTAAGATCGAATCGCTCTTTTGATCGTACAACATTCCTCTTTCGATTCTCTTCGCGCACCGATTCATTTGCTTTTATTATGACGGCTTAGAGGCGAATCAGCAGAACATGCGAAACGTGTACAAGCTTCTATCCCTAATAAAAATCTTCTCTTCTTATTAAATATTCTATTTTATCCAAGCTTAAGAAGAGCAATGTCTCTGCTCCCTTCTTCCCAAGATCCCGTGCTAAATATATTTAAAAAAAGAATTTGCAGAGTGGAAAATAGTTTGTAACTTCTTTTCTAACAATCGAAAAAGTCGTGGAACTTTAATACGAATTTGGAGGAATAGCCTTCCCTTAAGGTAGCACAGGCGGACGAACGAAGGGATTTAGAAGGATAGGTCAGCATGACGGAGGAGGTTGATAACGCGGACGCGCCCCCAGAGAAGATTGGCAATTTTCGTAAAATTAAGCGAATTGAATCGAATTATGTCGAGCCGATGACGTCAGCCTTGTAACTCGCTGAATTGGCCAGAAATGTGACTCTCCGTGTCGCTTATACATCGATGTCTTTATACCGCGCTTGTTGCGCTCATAAGCCTCGTCAGAACGTTTCTCGCTGGGCTCTTACAGACATCGATGATTCATTTTTCATGGTTTGCTTCTTGGTTCGTTCTCTGATCGATTTTTTCTTCAGTTCGACGAATTCAGCCTATTTAATCGTAGCAAGTTCTCGTCTTAATTTTATCACCAGCTATTTCTACAATTTCAAGTTCACTTCGGTTCAATAATTAATAATAAATAAAGCGAAACGCGATCGGTGATTTTTCTAGGTCGCAAAGTGGTTTCGTAAAGTACAAAGTGCAGTCGCCTAGATTTAAACTGTTTACTTATTCGGTCGTAACGCTACGTTGCGTAATCTATAATTGCAAAACTTCGAAACAGTTAACCAGCTGTTTCGCTGGACTTGCCAAATTGACGAGTACACAGGTACACATTGATGTGGAAGCTTAATTATCAACTTATCGATTAACATTCAACGGCAAAGCTTGCCATACCTGTGATTCTGGCCATATACTGTAACGATGACTTGTATCCCTGTACGATTGTTACAAATTTCGACCATTAATTCTTCGAACAAAATTGACCAGCTTTGTTTCCAACAAATTTATCGAAGCTTGTCGCGAAGACTCTTCGAGGAACCGCTAAAAGTCTCTTAAAAAGAATATCGTACAACCCGACGTACGGGTGTTGTCATAGGCTGGTGTACATGCTTGTCCCTCCAAAAAAGCAAAACTGTATCTCGCGACACTAACACAGACTGCGATTACCGCGGGTTGAGTCCGCGGTTCGTTTAGGAACGTCGAGGAAAATCGATAACTCAATCAGACACGAGTTGAATCCGACGCTGAAAATAAATTCATCAAACGCGGAGCGGCGCGAGCAAAAGGAATGAAAAATCCGTTCGCCGGCCGCATATCGAAGGAACAATGGAATTCGACGCCGAGCCGGTCGTTCGTTGATCGAAAAGGTCAGAACGAGCTGTCTCGGGGAACGCGTTAATTGACTTTAAACCACCATGGTTTACAGTGTCGACCGTAGAACGAGAGAAATATAGAGAAAAAGACAGATGGATAGGAAATCGAGGGAGGAATGCGGAGCGCGAGGAGGAGAACGGGTTGTACGCCAAGTCAATTAGCATAGGTACGAAGTTTGCGGCTCGAGGCTGCCAGGTGACGGGGGTGACTCGAGGAAGAGCAAGGGTGCTTCCGGAAAGGGGAATGTCGACGGGAGCAAACGAGGGCAGAAGGGGATGGATCAACTGTCGGGCAAGAGAATGTCACAGGCCGCGGGCGGTTCGCGTCGGCCGCGTGGTTGTCGGCGTCGATGACTTTATACAGTCATCGTCGGGGATAATTGGCACCGCGAATCCTAAACCGTTTAATTGGCGGCCGGTTCTGCTCGAATCGCGTCGGTTTAACCTGCCAATGCTAACCGGAGAGCGTTTGCTCGCTTTTCTTCCAGGACGGTTAGTCGAAATGGTTTCGAAAATAATTGTTAATAATTATATACGAAGAGCCTGTACATACATAGTCCCAATCAACTTCATTCTGTCATAAGGGACCGAGATTTTTAATTACATCTATCTCGGTTATGGTTTCTGTATTGATCCTAGAACCGTTGTTCTTCCGATTCGATATACCTTCTAAAATGGTTCTGAAATTTATCTTCATTCCTATCGAAATTCAAATTCTTTTTAAATTTATCGTCTGTAACAGCGTTTCGTATGAATTTGTACAACGAGCAAGAATAGAGAATTGTGCGCGCGGATCTAGCGAAAATGTTATTGTACCGTATATATAATCTTGTGAATTTACGTCCGTCTGCAATTTACCATTGAATATATCGTTATCGTTTACACAGAATCATCGTAAAGTCTAAAATTTTGGAAAAGGCAAGAAACTCGAGATTCGAAGCAGAAGTTTAAGGCGATTGCAACCTAATTCGAAATTGAGAGAAATCTTTGTGGCAGCATCGAAAGAAGTATCGTTGTAAACTGTAAACTACTGACTTGGGACACGCGAACACCGTCTGTATTTCCATGACAGGAGATTACAAAATGTAAAAAGTCGGAACACACACGGGCCGCCGTAGCTTTCAAATTTTCACGCCGTTCATAAATGTCCGTTGCATTCTCAACGCAACGCGTCCATATATAAATTGACTCGATAGAGTCGTTTGTATAGAATATAAAATCGAGGCATAAATTACGCGAATAAATGGAAGCGGAAACAAATATCAATAGAAATATTTATATCGATTCGTCTTTATTACAGATTCAGAATATACAACCGACACGATTTACAAAAGTTCGTTTCGTATAGAAATATTTTTTGTGCGAATTCTATCTCTTATTCGATTCTTTTATCGTAATCGCGCTACAAAGTCTTGCTGCCGAATTGATAAAGTTTGTCGCTGAAATTCTTTAGATCGTTCTTAAAAGGGAAAGTACCGCCTTTCTTCGCAAATAAGACGTTAAAAAGATTTACGAGCAGTAACTCGTCTTCGGGACGTCACCAACTATTTTACGAAGGTTACATGCATTTCCGGCTCCGTGTAAACACATTTCTGCACTTACAGCGTGAGTACGGCGTTTACGCGAGATGCAGTTTCACCGGAAACAAGGCAAAGATGAAACCTCGACACTCGCCGAGTGCCGCCATATGTTGTGTTTCAATAGCTTCTTGCGTAAATACTTCCGTTGAAGCTAAACATCTGCGGCGTTAATACGTTGCGTAAATTCACTGAAATCTCATACCGCGAAAAATTGCGCGAAACGTGTGCACGAAAGAAGGTCGGATGCTTTGAAACACAATTTTCTTTTTAGTGCTGATATTTTACATTTTACGTTATTCGCGACGTGTGCGTTTGTTATATATTTCAAGTAACGGTCGAGTTCTTTCAGTAAAGAAATATTTTTTCAGCGCGAGCTTGGAGTACAGGAACGGCAAAACGTTTGTTGCCACGTCGTAGCTAGTTTTAAAAGAGTGATAAATGAAAATTATCGTATAACTTCATTTCAAATTTCCCCTTATCCTCCGAGTTAGCGAATTCTCATCAGAGTGAGAAGAATAACAGCCAACGAATGCAAACGACGCGACGAACGAAAAGTAAGAGGTGGGCTGGCGAGGTCGAGACGTTTGATGCGCGCGAGAAATGGCCTCCGTTTCGAGGATGAACAAAAAAAAAAAAAAAAAAAAAAAAAAAGAGGAAAGGGGAAAAAGCGAAATACGAGCGCGGAAGACGGGGTCAAAGGTCGAAGAGGATGTAGAGAAGAGAGAAGAGAACACCGCGCGGTAGAATGATGGCAGGGGTATGAGGCGCAGGGAAGGGGACACGAGAGGCACGATGAAGGTTTTACTGCCGCGGTTATGCCCGCCGGTTTGCGCAATTTCGGTGTATCTGAATTGGCGGAGGAGTCGTATCTAAACGAGGCCGGATGAATCTGCACCCTCCTACTCGGATTCTCTCCAGGGGGCATGTCCCATAAAAACGTTGTAACGTCGGTTTCCAGCGTAAGGTTCCGCGAAAAGGAACGGGAACAGGTCAGGGAGGGACGGCAGGGAGTAAAGGAGACCTCGGTTACCCTGAAGAGCAAAGAGGATACGCTGCTACGATCGGTGTGCGTGCAGCTTTGTTGGAATCCGTGCGAGAGACAGGAAGCACGAGCTGTATTCGCGACAATAAAATGTATCTTCGCTCTGGCGGTTTCTTGATACGGCTATGAACCGTACGCCAGTGGAATGGAAGTTCAAAGATGTATCGATTCCATGAATAAAGCGAATATAGATTTCTTTCGAGTTCGGTATTTTATTTCTCGAAATTATTTCTCCAGATTCTTAAGTGAAAAGAAGCGTAACTAGGTGTAAGCGACTACACGATCAACATCGTCGTTAGTTACGACCTGAAAAACGTCTTATCAACGCGATCGATTAAAAACTTCTCTAGTCGATATTCGGTTGACAAAGGTGCTTGTCTCGATCCTCCAAGTTTCAGAAATTACTCTCAGCTTTCGAGCGGACGATCGTTATCCTGCTTGAATTCGTCGAGTGAAAATGTGTTAACGACCATAGTTTCGACGGTCATTCGCATGATCATTCTTTATAGAGCAAAACTTCTGTACTTTGGGACATTACGATGCGAACAAGGATCTTACGAGCAAGAGCAAAAATGTTGGACCGAAGTGGGGTCAAGTGCCATTAAGTTCCTTGCAAGCTCCGCAAGAATTTCATTTCTTGGCAAGAAAATATTTATCGGCGATAAAAGAGGACAAAAAGGAATAAAGAACAACGCCTTCGTGGAGTCTCGTTAAATTAAAGACGTAGAAACTGCTTACGAAAGAACCTATCAACCAGCTATTTCATTCGTTCTTTCTTAAATAGAAACCGTTATCGTTTTGCTTCGAGGCGTCCTCTCTTTTACATTTATCGCAACTACAATTTGTCGGAGCCTGCGAGACGCGTATAATTCTAAATATCTATTTTAAATCTAACTAAAAACGGGCAATCGATCGCACGACATAATTCGACATTTTAATTCCTCGAACAACCAATCCGTCTCTATCGAAGTTATAAACCATGAAAAATGATCGTGACATTAAACGAAGCTCATCGAAACACGACGACTCGCGCATTGACGTTCGCTCGCGCTTTTCGCTTTGTCCCTTTTTTTTTTTTTTTTAAAGCTTTCAAAAATTCATTCGATCAAGGACTCGCCAGCGAGATCGGTCCATCACCAGGGGAATTAATAGTGCTTGTTATTAATTTATCGATAGCGCTTGGTGCGTCGCATAAAAAAAAATGGACGCATCGAACAGTGCTTTTTCGACGTCAATGTTTAACATCGATCGCTCGATATTGCGACGCGACATTAAAGGGTTAAATGTTAAATTTCACGCGCCGTTTACTTTTATTTTCCACCCATCTATCGTTTTTAGATCCCGAGTCCAAATATCGTGGAAAAAAACGACGTCGATTAAAATAATTATAAATCAAGAATGTTTCTACAAACAAATGGAACAAATGGAAAGTGGAAGCTGGTTAAATCCAGAGCTTCGAGTCGACGAATCTTAGGAGGAATAGACGCTTGAAGCATAGCGCGAGACATCGAGCTTTCTTCGCGTTAAGGGTTCGATAACAGGAAGGCACAGGCGAAACGATGGAAGCGATCCTACAGACAGAATTAAAGCTGCCATGGATACAGCCTCCCCTTCTATGTATCACCATCTTCGAGAAGCATAGCCAGCTACTTGCTGCCTGCTATCCTTCTTATTCCGACCAGACGCGCTTGACACGCCGAATCGAGCGAGATTTCGCGGAAATTCGATGCAGAAAGATCGGCGGCAAAAAGTTTTCCTCCGCGTGTGGCTGGTTTCTGAGGACAGATCGAGCGAGTGGCCTGGGCGCTCACGTTTGTCTTGCCTGTCAGAAATTTCAGAGACTAGGCGAGAGACGTTTATGAAGTTGCCGTGCAATCTTAAAGTTTGATAAGTTTGCACACACGCGTCACGCTGCCGAACTTTGGAAGAAACGGTTCGCCAACTTCTTAGAGGCGGCAGGCTTCGCAAACACGATCGGCCATTCTCCCGTTTATCGCTGATCCCGTTTCTTAGGATCTTCGTGTCGTTTATGGGAGACAAGAAAGCGTAACGGAGGGATTCTTCCACCGTATAAAATTTACATCTTCCCGCTATGACAGTCGTTGTTCGTCGTTTCGACTCTTCGATTACAGCGGACAAATCGTTCGCCCTTATAAAACTCTCCTACTTGCATCTGAAAACCTTCCAAACTCAAAATCAGCCCAACTGAAATCAACGAACTTACCCTCGAATACTCGATCTATCCCGTTCAAGAAACTACAACCTATGTACAAGCTGGTGTAAAGTTATACGAAAGAAAACACATAATGACAGTCGATAAACCAAAGGCCTCGCGACCCTGCGACGTATCCGAGAGGATACGAGACCGAGGATGAAACGATCAAGAAAGGAGGGAACGAAAGGACGAGAAGACGACGTCTAACCTCCGAACTGACCTAAGCCGAGACTCGTTACGCGTAATTTCGATCGAATCGTTCGAGTCCTCGTCAATGTTTCACGAGCCGGTAATCATCGTTGCGCTCGGCGGAACAAGAGTGCTAGGAAACGCGCAGCTCGACAGTGGGACGCGGTGTCAGGAAAGAAGAACGAGAGTTACAGAGGGTAAAGGGGACATGGGTTGAGGTGGAAACAATGCTGCGGGCAATTTGAATCGTCCGCCTTGTTAGCGGCGATAGACAGAAAGAGGAATGGCTGTGTTCTTGGGTTCGAGTTTACTCTCGTTGTGGAGGAACGACAGAGAAAAACAGGGAAGTCTGTTCGCTTTAAGAAGCAGTAAAAATGACACAAAGGAACTAGCAAGAGGGAGAGAGAAAGAAGAAGAGGGAAAGGAAGAAGAAGGGAACACTAGGGAAAAAGAAAATGGAAAGACCGCGTTACGTCGCGTGAAATTGAAGTGGATTTGTGACAAGTGGCTGCTAACGACGTGTACACAAGCTACGAGAAGACGCGACGCGACGCGACGGGGTCGCATGGAAAACGAGGACGGAAACCCGACCGAGCACGTGGTCGTCCTGGCGATTCGCCGCTTCCGCGTGCCCGAAGACGCCAACCCGACGCGGAAGTCCGACGTGCGAACCTGACTATCAAGCTGACTCGTTTAATACGAACTCCGACGATTACGGTTTACCGATCCAATTCTATTCTCGCCTTTTTATCGCGTCGATGCTCTTATCGAAATTAAAGAATCAATTATTTAAAAAATCACGACGAAGATGCGTTTTTAACTTGGGAAGACTGTCGTCTCGTTGTTTTCTAATCTGTTACGATACTTGTATCGTAACCCTTTTAACCATTCTCTATAGATAATTGCCCGAGAAAATTTCTTCTCTTTGTAACGTGATATCTTTTCTCTACGCCCTTGCCATTTTTCTTTTATACATTGGCGAACATTAATCTACAACATCGGTTGTTTCACCGTTTAGACAGGGTAAAACAATCTTCCGTGACGCTTCGCTTTCAAGAAAGACTTTCAGGGTAAACTTTGCCACGGTTCTCTCTTCGGGTTTCCTCTTTTACCAGCCTTCGGCGGGGCTACGAAGAACCTGTAGCCTCGAACTAGCGTCCGTTGTCGTCTATTCGGTTAAAAGCAGCAAAGAAGGAAGGCAAAAGAAAAAACGAAAAAGAACGAACGACGAAGCTGGTAAAAAATTCTCAGAGGAAATGAATAAAAAAAAGAGTCGATTCGTTCGATGTAACGAACAAGCGATCGCACGTGCGTGCGAGGCATTAGATGAAAGCAAGCGGCCAAGCCGATACTGCCAATGAGTTTGATAGATAATACGAATCAATAGGAAGTAGTGGGAATGGAGGATAAAATCGCGAGAGCTTAAAATTCGATAAAATACAGTCTGTCACACAAGAGCGTGTCTGCGATATTTCTGTAAATATTTATATATTTGTAAAAAAATTTATATGAATTGAATCTACATCTAAAACACTAATACGCTATTACTTAGTAGGGTGTCCAATCTCCTCCATTAGCGATTATAGCTTGACATCGTTTCGGCATACTCTCGACTAATTACCGGGAATAATCGATAGCAGAAGAAATGGAATTATTTAATTTCGAACCTTGATTAAGGTTTTGCTTGAAAAATCTTTTCTTTTTATCTTTTTACAGAGATTCGGAGATAATCGTAAGAATTTTGTTTAATATACCGAATAACGGAAACATCTGCTAAAGCTAGAAACGATGAAACGATGAAACGATGAAAAATTGATGACTCGAAGAACTTGAATTGTCAGGCAGGAAATATAGAACAAAGTACACGTATCGAAAATCGTGGTGCAAACTGAACTATTAAAGTTCCATCGAGTACACGTGCACTCGACCGACGAGTGGTACAAGACTCGATCTCCTCTACCCGTAACTCCGCTGCCCGTATCTGTCACAATTTATTAGTACGGGTCGAATTAATTAATCAAGTTCTAATAACGCGTTAGATTTTAGGCGGTGGATTTTTAGCAAATAAAATTTAAGCAAAATGCAAGTTAGTTATGCTCTCGTAGGTTTTTCGTCTTTCCAAAATTATTTCAAAATCAAATAGCACATATATCAAACAGGAAAGAACGGAACGAAAAAGAGAAAGAAAATGACGTGAAAAGAGAAGAATAAAGTGGTTGTAAGATCGTAAGGAGAAGCTCGCGAAGTGACTAACGATCCCCTCCTGACTAACATTCCGTCTATCGACGCTGCTAATTCGTCATTTCTCGCACGTCGAGTGATTCACGAGCCTCCAACAGGATAACGAGGAACTGGTCGTCAACGGTGATACACACAGGCCGGCCATTATGCGGCTCCATTTGGTCGCTCTCGTTTCGACGATCACAATGACTCGTTGTATTCCATCGCGCGACCGTTTTACCGAGGATGTACGTACTACGTTCAAGGTTCGTCGTGGCTTGTCGGGATTGCACAATTACGTGAAATATCAGAGTGCCAGAACGAAGGCATGGCATGAGAATTACACGGCCAATAATAATTGAAGCAGAGGTCGTTGAGTTGAACTCGTTCTTCCGAGGCGAGGAATTGAAACAAATGATTATTGAATGGACTAAGAGTGTCTCGGATCGACGTGACATCAAGGTTTCAACTGTTATTTCATGCAAGCGATGCTCTCGTCATCGAGTTCTCGCGATTTTTGCTATCGTAATGAGCGACGATCGAAGCTGATGGAAGTAACGCGTACGAACGTACGGTTCGAAATTGAAATATATTTTTCCGAGCCACGAGCGAGAGTCGTGGTCTGGCCAGTTTCGCATACACTGGTTAAAAATTGTATCGCTTCGAGGCCAAGGCGTTTCGGGTATTCCTTTTTTTTTTTTTTTTTTACTTCACAGTAATTTTCTCGTAACTCGAGAAAATTGAAGTTTTATGCGCGTCATTCTTGCATCGTCTAACATCTTTGCTCATCGATCGAGTTTTAACACGACATGAAACAATTATGAGATACATCGACGACTCTTGCAAATGCAACAAAATATAATGTTCGCAGGAATTTTTATTTTCAAGAAGCTTAATCTCTGCTTTTCGCGTTCGCTTCGAACGAGCAATTCGCCTAAATAAATCAACGTAAATCGCCGCGCCGCTTCGAATAAGACGAAACGCTTTTAAAGCGAACGTGACTGGATTTCGTGAAAAGCTGCGATCATGAAACAAATCGAAGAATCGATCTCTGTATTCGTAAGCCAAATGTTTCCCTGTCGAAAGTCTAAATTCACTGCGGTGAAACGTTTTTAGAACGCAATGGTGTTACTTGAGCTTGTAGCGGCCCATGAGCTAGAGGACAATTCCAACCATATTGTTTTGCCTCCAAGTATCAACGCTAAATTAGGATATGCAAAATGTAATAATAAACAAACTCCGGGTAAAACAATTTTTCGCCGCTACGTGCAACCGTCAACCGAAGTTGAATGTAAACTTTCCGGTACTTCCTCGATCAATATAAATAAACGAACGCGATCGTTAAGACGACCAGTTTTCAGTCTCAGTCTTGGGCATTTTTATCAGCCATCGGTACGAGTCCTTAGCGAATCAGTTAGTATCGAGCGTTCTTATCGAACATTCTTACAACGACCAGTATCGAGCGATCTACGGTTGACTCTGTATTTCGTATCATATTTATAAATATTTTAAAATATATTTGACGGTTTCAATATCAAGAAGTCTCGTCATTAAAACAACAACACGACCAACAGTCCTCCACAAGCTATTATTTAAGTGACTGGCAAAGAACGACGTTGAGTTGTTGGTAGAGTGCAATGCTGTCGTGGCGTGTCCTTGACGAGCTTGTCATTGGAATTCATGGTGAGTGACACGAAAGAAAGAAAAAAGAAACTGTAACGACGAATACTTGGCTTGTATGTATCGTGAAAGATGTCGGTATGTAGGAGAACCACAATATGCTACGTCGTGGCATAACTTTGCAATGGGAATTATCTCGTATTACGTATTATACCGTCGTACGAGTCCGAAAGAACTTACACGTTTCTTCCATCTTTTTTCTAAGCATTCAATTGCTAACTCAACGAACGTTATCGGCGATAGCTATGTTAGAAGCGTGATTATACGTAGCGAACAACTAGATGTGTTTAAAATAATTCGTATGGAGATCGTAGCGATTATCATGATAATGGATGCAGTTGTAACGCAACCGTTGCATTAAACGATTCTCAGTTCGTTACGGAGAGATTTCCGAGAATTTTCTGACCACATATATGGTACATATATATATATGCGTGTAATATCAATTAGAAATTTAAAGTCCAACAAATTTTTATAACTCGCTAGCTTCGACGCGCGTTAATGTTTTTTTTTTTTCCTTTCGCAGAAGCTCTGGTACTAAAAAAATAATATTCTAAAACAATAGAACATTACGTAAGAGACACTAGTATACTAGATATCAATGCGAGATGTGTATATTATATATAGACATATGTAGTATACTACGTGTTCATGCATATCTAATGCTCAATTCCCGTAGAATAAAAAATCAATTAAATGCACAGTGTGGCGCGAAGAAATCGAGCAGAATCTAATCGACTTTTCTTTGGGCGGACGAGCGATAAAAAGATATAAAATACACACCGTTTTATACGCATCACCGTTTTCACGCTTCTGCTCGTAACATTGCGTAATACGCCAGTGATTCACGCGTGTTTGCCGCGGCGCAAAACCGAGAACACGCCGTAAACGTGACTCGACATTCAGGAACCAAAGAATAATTCAAACGCTGTCAACTCAAAGGTCCCGATATAAATATACATACAGGGCGTGCCATTTTAATAGATCCACGAAAATATCTCTCGAGCTATACGTTATTCGAAAAAACGATTCGACTAAAACTTACTTTATAGAAAATTAAAGACTGCGTCGAACGGTGTTTGAAAAATGTATAGTTCCATTTGAAAAGATAAAGGTCAGCTTGATGCGTTGAAATCACGTCCACGTAATTAAGATTCGTGATCGTTACGAGATGTCCTCCTCGAAACATAGTAAGTTTTATTCGAATAACGTACACCTTAGGAGATATTTTCGTGGATCTATTAAAATGGGACACTCTGCGCGTTATACATCTTTACGACGGATTTACATTTAAAGGACTGCTTCCTCTGCTTAACGTTCGCGATTATTTCATACGTCTAGTGGCGTTCGTTTGATCTGCTTTCGTTATTATTTCTGTTTTATTATCTATCGCTTTTTTCTTTTATTTTATCGTATTATTTCGCTGCTTGATGTTCGATATCCTAAACTTTTATATCGCTTCTCTAAAATAGAGTCTAAGGAACGATCGATGGTAATGGAAGCCACAAAGCAATAATAACGGGAAGTTAGAAAATACTTGGACGTGAAAAGAAATCGTAAAACACCGGCGTGAAATTACTTCCGCTGTAGCAGTCAGGCGAATTTCATCAATTAGAAACACAATCGGTTGCGTGAAGGTAACAGGTGTGATTCTACGAGCCCGAGTTAAACAAATATCGTAGGTGTCGTAACGACAAACGGTGGAAGATAATTTCCATACCTCGAAACGAACGTTCTTCCTTCTTCCAGAGTTAGAAGATCAAAGATATATCTACTTTGAAAAACTCTCTAATCGTCAAATTTAAATCGACCTCGATAAATAATTTCGTATCGCATCAGTCTTGATTAGTTTTGACACTGATCTCTTTCTTTCTCTTCGAATCGTCTCTATACAACTGTTTACACAAACGTAGAGCGATAGTATCGCATTATCGGCGTTCGTGCCCGTTCGTTGTAAATTAGAATTTTGAATTTCGTAGAACTGCTTTCAAGGCCCACGACCATTCAATCGAGTATAGCAAGCGACGCACACGCATTCTCCGGTTTCCTACTCGCGTCATTCATTCCGCCGCTTCTATTTAAACATCGCCGGAGCGAATAACAAACGCGTTGCTTATTTTAGCATCGAGTTGATCAATTGTATCCAACGTTCTCGTCGAGGCCTCTAAAAGGAATCCCTCTAAGAAACCATTCTCGCGTTCACGGCGAACGAAAAGCGAGTCTAGCCACGCGATACCGAGGCCAATGGCGCACAATGCTATCGACGAATTGACGGACCGTGAAATGCGACCGAACCCATTTGCATCATAGGGAAAAATGAACAATATAGTCTTATTACGAAACAAATTTTCTTTCGTTATATCTAACAAGGACAATACAAAACGCTCGGGTCACCGATTTCGTCGAAACATTAAAAACGCAAGGACTATTACTCTATCCGTTGTAATATTTAATTTTTTCTAATTTTTTCTAATTTTTCTCCTAATGCTTAACGGTACCTCACACGATACGGACAACATTACGATAAGCATGAAGAATAGCGACCAGCAAAATCGAACGCGTATACGCGTTAGAGATGCAAATGGGTTAATCGTCGTTACGTTGCACGATTCCGTTGGTTGGTTCGATATTACTGCCGGTCAAATAGTAAGCGTATCTTAAAAACTTGGCGTCATGCGTCAGGTATGCGGCGCACGACCTTACGACGAGGCGAGCGGATACAAGAGCTCGTTTATGTGGGCGCTTCCGGCAAGGGCATGGGACCCGACGTAATTGCATTTGACTGTTGTTAGTTAAAATAAGCAACGCGTCCACGATGCCTATCGTTGGAAAGCGACCGAATCCTGTCCAAGGGCTATGTATACTGTACAGGGCGATATTAGATATAGGCGAGCGTTGGATTATTCTACGTGGAAAAATAAGTGCACGCTCATCGTTAAGCGACTTTCGATGAGACGCGTTTAACGCGATCGTCGACGACACCGGTATAATGTACATGCTTCGAATTCTATTTTCTCGAGTGCGAGGCTTCCGTTCATTTTTGCACGTAAGATTATCTCCTGCTCGGATATATCACATATTCTAAGTCACCCGAAATCAAGTTTCTATTTCTTTGTCCCCGTGGTATGTATGCGCGTATATAACAGACAAGATAATAAAGACGAGAAAGGGGAACGAGCTTCCTTTTTCTTTTTGAAAAACTATAATCGAAACGCGCGCACGCATTTGATCTGCCCCTTTCAAGCGATCTATAGTCTTTTTCTTTTTCGTTGTGCGTATTTCTTTTTTCTTTTTTTTTTTTTTTTTTTTTTTTTTTTTTAAACGTCATTTGTTTCGAATAATACAAGCCATTCCATGGCACAAACGACCAACATTTCCGGTGGAAACATTGTGCGGTTGACGCGTGCAAATACTTGTCTGCGGCAAGAGTTTCCATAAAAGGTATTGGAATAAAAAAAGAGAGACAGAGACAAAACACGGTGTATAAATGTTTTCATCGCGATGCGATTAACGCGTTAATAAAAAAAATGGGAAGTTCAACATCGTCCTTGGTAAGAGAAATTCCTCGTTATTTGATCGACAGGTAATCCGCGGATGATAAACAGCTGTTGTAATCTGCGTTCGCTATTACGATGTTTCGCAAACCGCGACAAACAGCAATGTAAGTGAACGATTTTCTGTATGTTTTCGAGAGAGTTGCCCTTTAGTTTAAAACTCAAACAATTCTCGACTATATAATTATTATTTGAATCCGTCTCAATTTAATCGTATACCATGCGCTAACGTTCCGTATTTGCTTAAAAACAAAGCGCGTCTAGGAAGCCTGACAAGAAATATTGAAACAAGGAGTACAACTTCGTTTTATATCCCTTTTCCAATTTCGTCCTGTAAATTACCAGAGACTGTAACATTTTCGAGAACTTAAAGCCCGTTTGCACAACAAACACGATATTTCGAGGATAACTTCTTTCCTTGCGCTTTCACCCGCTTATCTCGAACATTCTCCTCGTCTACTTCATCTTTCCCTTTCGCAAACTTTGCATTAATTAAATCGCGTTGGGAAGCGCGCTGAACGCAATTATGATTTCAGCTCGAACAACATCCGCAATTTTTGTCTTTCGTACCAATTATTGCGACGTAACGCAAAACTGATAAGCTTACGAATATCTTCCATAACGAGTTTTTAATCTCCTTTATAGGCGTTGATTTTGTCATTAGCTTACCCTGAATATTTGTGCTCGCAATTTCATTTATCAAAGGACGAAATTTTACGTAAATGTCCAAGTTGCGATTGTTGAACGTGCGACTTTTTAAATAAACCGGCCTAGATATCTTGGATTAGATATTCAACTTGCACGAAACTTGCAAAGCAATTTCAAGTTGGAGGTAAGGACGTATCGATTTGGTTAAACATCGGCATGGTTGATCTTAGGGCGAATCTTAACAGGTGTTAAATAGACCCATTTTGAGGTGTTTAATGAAACAGCGGGTAACTAGTTAAACGCGTTAACTATTCTCGTTTGAGGTGACCACTTTGGTTGCTTAATCGTTTCGAGGCGGCCGATTTCACTACAGTGCAAGTTACGTCAAGTCAAATAGAGTCTGCGCTATTGACAGAGGATTAGCGTGGTTATAGCACCGTCTATAACCGTAGATAATTTTCTGGCAAACGATTATCCCACCATCCTCCACCATCTGAACGCCACTTAACGTGAAAATGTTGTTTAAGGAAGGAATCGTCAGGTCGTTGATTTCTTTCTATCGTTCGAGTATCGACTACGCTTGATCTTAATTTAAAAAACTGTGAAAAAAAAGAACGAGATATATCCAACAATTTATTCAAATTTATCTAGCGTAATAGCGTACTTACATGGGACTTGTTAAAACGGTATTGTACGGTATTGTAAATATAAAAAAAGGAAGCAATGTTAAGCGAGAGACGAGAAGATTCTCAAAGTCGATCGAATGAAGTCCGCGTAACGATAGCTCTTCGAAGTAACTAAGCGCAAGGTCGACAATAATCAATATCGGGACGATGTTTTTTCCCTTAATGTCTATGGAGAAGACTATACTCGTGGGTGTGCTTTAAGTGTCCGTAAATCGAGATCCAGAAGTTCTTGCTTCTCTCGCAGTCCGCCTCCGCTCGAGATATCGCGATACCAGATACATACATACGTACCATACATACATACATACTTTTTTCTCTCTTTGTCCTTCCCTGTCCTCTCTCTCTCTCTCTCTCTTTCTCTCTCTACCTCTCTACCTCTTTCTGTCTCTTCGACTTCTTCCTCCTCTTTGTGGACCTCGAGTGGAATTACACGAGGCGCGTCCGTGTGTCCTTGCAGACAACACCCACGTCGAGTTACGAACGCTTGCACTCCACGACGCCGTCTCCTACACTTTTATTATCTTCTTTCCGTGCGATTCTCGCTTAAATGTACGGAATTTGCTTTTTTTACCTGTCGCTTTTTTACCTACAGCGACGTTTACAGCAACCGGTCCGCACGATTAACCGCTTCGCCCGATTTCTGATATTTACGCGACGATCTTTCCTTCGCGGTTTGTTAGTTCCGCAAGTATTTAGCTCGCTCTCTATGGCAATGCTTGTCTAAGGCGAAGCTTTGAATTCCTACGCTACAAAAATTCCGATCGAATACACTACGACTCTATCTATAGGTTTACTCGATTGCAAAAGCCACCTAATGGCGGCCAAAGAACCGTAAAAAAACGTGGCTAGATAAATTTGCACCGTCCAATCGCGTGGAGTTTCTCATTGCCGAGTCTCGTTCCACGATCGGCAAGAAAGGGCCATCCTCCGTGTAAGTTTTAAGAACGTTTTCACGAGGACAAGCGGCTTGGCAGGAACTTCATCACCTGTTAAGGACAGGTGTGAACCAGCTGAAATTTCGTTGAAACATATCCTGCAGGCGTGTTGGGGTCGTGAAAAAAGGCCACCGAGAACGAAGAGGAAAAGGTTCAAAATCCGAACAGCTGATGCAATTGTGGCTGACCGTCTGGTCCTTGTTTATCGGAAGATAAAGGATAGGAATGGTACGGTTTTACCGTTCGTTCCGAAAACGAATAGAAAAGAGAGGCAGTAGGCGATACTTTGGGTGATTAATGCTTTCGAAGGCGGCCAAGATATATCCGGATAAGGACGAAATTCGTTGCCTCAGCGTCTGACGATGATGACTATGTAAGGGCCGCGATTATGCTTTTACGTGGCACACAAAGTTAAAGGGGAGTCGGGATTAAAGGGGCACAATGAAATTTTTAACGAGACTATTATATCACGATCCTCGTGGACGATAATAACGAGCTGTATATTATTTTTTCTTTCTTTCTTTCTTTCTTTTTTGTCATTTCTCAGCTTTCGGTCTAACAGTTGTGATAATATATACACACAGCAGTTAGGATAAAATAATATCCTGTCTCGTTTGTAATTTTGTTAGAAAGAAACGGATGAAAACAATGATTTAGACGGATTTAATAGTCTTAAATTTCGCGCGTAAATCGCAATTTATCGGTAGAACATAATTTTTAATGACCGATTTCCGTTAGAATTTTCATACGGTTGAAGAAGAGCCCATACGGTTGGTCAAATTTCTTCGCTCGAGAAGATAGCAGTTCCGTTTACTAATTATTATGTAAACACGCGTGCTCGTTAACGGCGAGATGTAATGGCGCGTGTTCAACTGCTCGAATGTTCATTAAATATTAAATCGAACGAAAGCACGGCCGCGGTCGTAAAAAGAGCACACGCATCGGGGCCGATGTGTTTTCATTTAGTTTTATTCGAGGACGATTTAACGATCTCCGGTTTTACGTACTTTCCTGTGAGATTGGCATCGTTTATTATGGTGCAACCGGTTGTAACGGTCACCGACGATCGATCGCAGCACGCACTGTGCAAAATTATTACGTCATTATGCGCTATTAGATCGTGATTAATCGCGTTCGTTAGGTAATTCAATTGAACATTTCCTCGAACGAGTAAACGCGATAAACGTCAATTCGTTCGAGTCTAGGCTTTGCTTTTCGCCTTTTTTTCCTTTTCTTTCGATTCTACTCGACACGCTGTATCTCGTTTGTCGTTCAATTTTTTCAAATTTCTCATTTGACTTTTCATAAATATTTCTTACTCGAAAGTTCAATCTCGCGGTGGCGTAGTTATAAATTTTCGCACGAAGCGAATAAAAAGTGTCTGAGCAATTTCAATCCTAAGAGAGAGAGAGAGAGAGAGAGAAAGAGAGAGAGAGAGAGAGAGAGGCGTGTACTTGGCTCTTTCGAAACGATACCGTATATTTCTTATCTCGTCTTCTAATGTTTTCCGACAACAGCCATTTAACATGGAAAATAACAGTTTACACGGGATACGCAGCGTATCCTCCGGTTGCTTATGACACGCATCTCCACTCTGTTTGCCGCGTAACACCGCTCCGGGCGAGCGAGGAATCGACAGTTTGACGGATCGATGACCGAGCACTGCATGGCCGCGGCGCGATCGCCGTTCGTGTGCATAGATTCCTGTGACAGGATCGCACGGAGGCGCAAAGGGAGCCATTATTTATGGGGGCGTAAATCAGGATCGAGCAGCGATCCGGCGGATCGATCACACGTCAACCACCGACAACCGTGTTCTCCTTTGTCGAGGAAACACTGACGAGCCGCCCACGCGTAACACGCCTATCATCGTCGTCGAACCAACGAAACGCGTAGTATAGTACCTCGACCCAGAGCTCCATCTTTCGCTCTTTTTCCTCTTTATGCAACGACCTGGTTGAACGTTCTGCCAGATCGACGGAGATCTCCACCAACGCCGAAGACTGAATTTGCATTTTTCTTAGATTCCGTTCGCTTACGGCTATCTTTAGATTTGCATAAGACTTATGAAGAATCGCGGAGCCGTTCGTGCAAAGGCGATGCGTTCGATCAGTCAAATCATTCGGTCTGGTTTACCGGTATTAGCGTACGATCTACGATAAACGAGTCCAGTTAACCCAGTGAAGTTTGTTCCAACGAATCTACAAGAGATGCGAACGTCTGTCAGTAAAATTGATAAATTTTCGAAAAATGCGGCTCATCGGAATTTGATTCGTCTCGCGAAGTACTCGTATATCTGCTTTGAAAAATTTGGAGAAGCGTATACGCCGTATATTAAGAACATTGGAACTTCTACGCCGAAAGAAACGACTAAGAATGGTTGGCATTCAATCCGCTCAATTACTTTAATAATTTCCCTGGCTAACGCGTTGCAACGGAAACAGAAGCGGTGGAACATCGATGGATTGTCGTCCTGTCGTTCGATCTAATTATTCTTGCCGAGTGTTGTTAATTGAATTACGCGATAAATCTGAATAACCGGAAATTAACGAGCTCGAGTAATGGTGAAATAATTTCTTAAGTAATAATTTCTTATGATGCACACTGTACCTAATTGGTCGTTATCGTATCCGAGAGATCGGTCATGCGATTATATGCGACGGCGATTTTGTCATGAAATGCGGAAAACCGGTGATCATTAACCGGATCATAATCGCTGTTCAACGGAGATGAAATGGAAACTGAGTCGCGATACGAATTTTTATTGGAATTTCTTCGTTCGACGAAAAAAAGAAAGTAAAAGAGAGAAAAAATGTGTGAAACATAAACATATGCGAGAACACAGAAACAAAATACTTACGCCATCGACGGATTAACAACGGTTTACTTGTTCGTTGAATCCGATTCTCTCATTGCGCGTATCAACTTTTTTTGCTTTTTTGCCGTTTTGTCCTGTTTGTTGCTTTTTCCTTTTTTATTCTTTTGTCTCTATGTTTTGTTGGTTTTTTGAATAACGAAACGGCTCCGTGCTTGGCACGAAATTTATGTATTAAATTTGTAGCGCGCCGTAAATGTAAATTGCACGTGATATTTTACAGAGAGCCAGTTGGATTTGCAGGACTTTTATTTCTGCGTAGAGTTTAAACGTTTACCGGGGTGGAATTTCTTTGATCGTTGAAGCAAAAAATAACGGGCCAAGAACGTAGATTTTTGTATTCCAATCTCTTGGTCTCTTTGGAACATTATATACGTTTTTAATAAAATTCTACTTTCAAAGATATATAATATTACCGTAGAATATTGCAAGTAATCAAGGAGTTAACGTTTGCGTTTGAAAATTCGGAGCGTCAAAAATCTGGCAAAATTTCCCTCGATAGAGCCAATATGTACATGGAAAAGTATCGTTATCCAAACGTCTTGGATATCAACGTGTTTCTAACGTTCGAACGTATCCTTCTATTTCCCAGGAGACCTGCCGTTGCTTTGCAAACGCCGTGAACCTTGGGAGTGATCACCCCCTCATCAATTATCCATCATTCGGCGAAGAACCAAAATTCGTGCCACAATCCGTGCAGTTGGCGATCGAACGTCTATAGTAACGCTTCCCAAAGCGAAATTATATTTCGCGACAAGGGTGTTAATGAACGAGCTCGGGCTTCAAGCTTAAAATATTCAAGCGATCTAAGGTTCTCCAGAAGTCTGTTCTCAAAGTACGTATGAAATTTTAAATTCGAGTATTCCTGGCACGCTGATTCACGAGCATCGAATTCACGGAATTCGAGCGCACAAACGTCCGTTTATTAGAGGAATATTCCGGCCTGGTTGTGCACGTTACTTAACGCAAGGTTGTTTAGCACTTAAGAATAATTTACGAGGCTGGCCTACCGTACGTGCAGCATCTGGCCGGCGATTTGGTCGTTACAGAAAACGCCAGGCTAAAGAACGTCAGAGAAAATATTATGATTTCGTTTCCTCAATTGGAATTCAATTCTTTGCGAGCGATTCGATTCGATTCGATTCGCGACCACGCGATACTTTTACGCAGATTCGTTCGTGAAAACATTTTTCTTCCTTTTTTTTCTTTGTGGTTTGTTTAAATAATAAACATATGGTCGATTGAAATTGTTTTTGCACGATACACTGGTAAAAGCTGTTGCGCTCTTGCAAGTTGAATTGTTCGTGGTTTCGCGATCAACGCATCTTGCCATTAAGAATTTAGCCTTCGACATATGCTTTATATTATTGTCACAGTGTTACGTGTTGCTTGTCCTTGGTTAACTTTCTGACACTTAATGACACTTAACACGTTTAGGTTCATCATGCAAGCAAACCTACCTTTATTCATGAATTAATTACGACTAAACGACGTTTTTGAGTCACCTGTGTGACTCATTTCCCGTTCGCAACACGAACGTTCGTTCAAAAATTACATTCGTGTTTTCAATAAAAATTGAAAATATCTGTAAACATATATATTTAGAAAACAACTTGTTACTTGGAATTCTGTAACTGTTTTATAATTAAATCGCGATCAAAACAATTGGCAATTGAAAATTTTCCGTCCAATGTATGCGATCCTCGACTATTCGTGCACCGAATTTTCACTCGACAAGCGTTCGAAAATAAGCGCTGTCGATTACGACGCGAAGAAAGCAATAATTATTATCGACGAGCTTGCAACAGATTGCACCACCACTCAATTAGCACGCCGTTCGAACGCGATAATAAAATAAATTACTTTGTGCCGATTTATTTTCCGACAGGTTTATAGACGATCGATACAGAGCGAGTTAAGTGACATTTATTTTACAAAGCAATGAAAAAAATGAATAAACGATCGAAAAATCTTGCGTCATAGTACCTAAACGGGGCTTGTTCGCTAACAATCGCGCATTTCTCATCAAATTTATGGCGCAATTTTCTTTTACGTCGTAATTATTGCACTGTAAATAATATATGACCACCAATGAAACAACTCTCGTATAAATCATATAAACATATTGATAAAGTCATGAAACATATTATTAGTATTTAAATTACCTATAAAAATGATATTAACATTCACTAAAACTTTGTTCAAAGCCAACAAATCAGTCGAAATAAAATCCAATCAATCAGGCAGCGTAAAATGCATATCATATTTTTCAATAATTTTTCAATCAAATTCTACTCGCAATTAATAGCGGTATACAGCTAGGCCGTGAATTTTCGGAATTGAGAAAAAGATCGATACACGTGGATCATCGACGAACGTGCAAATTTTTGTATCTTTTGCTTCGCGCGTATTCATCGTCTCACAATCGAAACAAATAATAGGATTCTTCGATGAATTTCGTGCTTTCCTATCTAACTCCGCTAGAAATGACGATGTACCTGCATTCAGACAACTCTGTTAACGATTCGTCGTTAAAATTCAATTGGTTTCGAGCGGTTGGAAAATGGAAAGGGGAGACAGAATGTGCGAAGAGAAAAAACCGGCTGTTGCACGGGAACGCGCCATATTTTTTTTCTCCGCGATTACGATTCACGGGGATTAATCTTCTTGGAGTTTGAGCGAAAAAAGAAATACGAAGAACAGCTCTGGATGGTGCGGGGCTGTGCAATTTTCTTCTCTTCAGATTTAAAGATATTTACAACTTGTGCGACATTTGTATAATGAATTTTTATTATCGTTAATAAGTGCTGAACAGTAGTCGGTAATCATCGTAGCCATTTCCTCTCTTTGGTATATATACAGCTTTCTATAATAGAAATTTCTCGGTGGAAGCGTTTCTACCGGTCCATTCGTCGCTCACGTTATCAGACTTTGAAAGAAAATAATCCAAACGTGAGCGCACGAAATGTACTTTTCAGAACATTTTTCCATTTTTCATTTTCCAAGGAAGCATCGCCTCGTTTCTTCCAAATAAAGTCCATGCAACTCTTCCCATGTAATTTATTTGTAAAAGTTTCATCATTTATTAAGTTTCTTATCCGTGGCCCAACAGATATGCCTCTCTTTATCTTTGTTTTCAAACGAACAAATTCTAGTCTGGTTTTATTCCTCGGTCGTACAGTGTTTATCGTATCTCCTAATTTTTTGTGTAAGTGGTGTAATATAATGTAAGTTGTTTATATATATAAACCTTTTAAACTTTCGTCACGGTTAACGTTACGTTAAAAAAAACTTGTAAAGTGCGTTTCCTCGAGAACTTTTTTACGCGTCATCTACTAAACTAATCCTTCTAACTTCTTAACTTAAAAATGTTCAAATCGGTTGGTCGAATTTTAAAAATGTTATTCTGTTTCGAAGAAAATACGAATACTTTCTACTCACGACTGTATATACGTATGTACCTTGTCGAAATTGATCGCTAGTGTTTTATATTTTTTTCTCCTGATATCGATACGCTTCGTGGTGACCGATCTCTTTACACAGCGCTGTCCCTGCATTCTGCTGTCCCACTCGTGAAGAAAATAGCGATATCTTGCATATCTTGTATACCTTAATCGGTAGCCAAGTAAATTAAAGCTCAAGAGACACATGTACATTATTCCGATATCTGAAAACACTTTGAACGAATTTCCATGAGACACACGAGTGAATTTATAAATCACCGTAACCCGATTGAATGCATAGAGATTGGTTCTCGTTAAAGCCCAGCTAAAGCTTCGAATCTTTGATCTTAATTATAGCATTAATTAAGAGTTTATCCGACTGGCAACTAGTCGACGATTGTCTGGGTTCTAACGGGATTTCTTCTTTTTTCGTTGCGTTTCGTATCAGTTCTCTCTTTCCTTTGGATAATCGGGCAGGCACTTTTCTAAAATGAGAACTGGTTCGGTGGCACGGGTAAACCGCACGTGTTGAGCCCCATGGAAAATTAGATTTCGCGTAATGGGGTCGAATAAGTGGAAACGAGCGAGCAGCCAAAGGTAAAAATAACAATCACGATTTTATGTAGCCTACCCTCGCGCGCCGTGGTTACCGTTCACGATGTAATTAACTCTGGAATGCTAAACAGCCACGATTTCGACCGGCCACTTTCCGAAGCGAATACATATAATCCTACGATTATATGTCGTTTATCGAGCCTTCGTAGAGTTACTGCTACTTTATTCTAGAGATCTAGAGATCGAAAGCTACGTTGACAAATCTCACGATGTATCACGGCTATTTATCAAAGGAGCTTGGCAATGATCGTCAGGTTAACACGATGTATACACAGGCTTTCAGCCATGAGCTTCGCTGGAAATATCGTTGTCTGGATAGCTAGCTATCTCTCGAATCGTCACCTTGTTGTGAAATTATCGAATTTAACCATTTAAATGCTCTATCGTTTCGTTGACTGTCCATTAGAAGAAGCCAACTTCTTCGTATCGCTCCATACCGGACTTAAGTAACTTCGATCGTATCAAGAGACGTTGCTCAACTGCGAACGGCGTTAGCGAAATCGTCGACTTGTTTCACGGATCCGTAACTTCCTTTAAAGCATTCGTATTATGTGAAAGTGGAGGAATCGTAACTTGAGATTAACGCTTGCTCTTTTATACTTCGGTTCGTGCACTCGTGTGTTCGACGCGAAAGGGCCCGTGCCCGTTAAATAAATGAATAATCGCCTGGATATCTACTACGATTGTCTTCTGCTTATGTATTTCGACGGGCCGACAAAAGCGGAAGAGGATCGCAGTCATGGCGGCGCTGATAGAATAGAAGAAAGAAGAAGAGAGGGAGAAACGAGGAAGGAACTGGAACAACGGAACGGATTCGAGGCTCTGTGCTCGCAAGATGACGTCATAAACCTTATTTATACCTGCGCGTGTTTCAAGCGTACAAGAACGGTGCCGTTATTCGGGGCACACCTCGTCTCAGTTGGCGCGGGTGCGAGTGCGAGCGAGAACGCGAACGCGAACGTGAACGCGAACGCTCCGATGCGGGCGTAAATACGTGAATACCCACGCCTGTACACGTCCGTGCTTTGCGGTTGAACACGCACCAGAGCACATCCTACACTCGAGGATTGCATCATGCAACCGGGCTGCGTTGTTGGGTTACGAAATCCTGGAAAATCTACGAGCCCACGCGAGCCAGGGTCGCGTACAATCGATTCCTTCAGCGTTCACCCATCGGGGATTCAACGTACAACATACCAATACCATCGAGGCGGTAGGATCGTTTCCTACATCGTGTTTTTCTCGTTTATTTTATTTCTTTTTAAATTAACCCAGATATTTCGCAATCCTTCGTTTTTGCTTTTTTCCTTACGCAATAAGCGCGCCCAGATTAAATCTAGCCCGAGGTAGTTAAGTTATTTGGAAAAATTAATTCGTTTAATTTGGAACATATTACTATTCTCAATTTTCTTTCACGCGAATACGTATACATACCGATATCGTCAAAGTATCAAAGCATTCACGGGTATCATTTAGCCTGTAACTTCAATTACGTTTGTCCGTGCAAACGTTCATCAGCAATTTCGCGTTCGCGCTGCTAAGCTGCGTATCGCGAAAATTTCCCCCGTAGTCTCAAATACAGTGATTCCATGATAAAACAAGAAGAGCAAAAAAGTAAAAAGAGGAAACAAAAAACGTGGGGGGGGGGCGGAGAAAAGGGAGGAGGCCGATTCTCCGGTACGGAAATGGAAAGAGTCGAGGTGAATCCACAAAGCGGATCGCTACGGAGAGATTGTGCAGAAAAAGAAGTAAAAATTAAAGACCGAGGGAAATTCGGTTACGCTTTTGCGAATCACGAGCTCGCCATGACGTTTATGTGTGTATGCTCTTTTATGAATGAGATAGAGATAGAGATAAAGAACGGCGAGGGTCTGTAATGTTGCGACGCGTTTCTCCACGCGTGTGTTAGTTAACAGGAAACGGGGGAAATATAAAATGAATTACGAGTGGAACGGACACGTTTGCGTCGGCCATCATTTACAGTTAATACGAGAAAAATGCATATTCGTGTTTCCCACAGACGATGTTTTAATCTTGCCCGTTTAAACATCCCTGTGAGCGCGTCTCTGTGTTGACGATATAAGATAAGACGCGGCCAGAAACCTGGGAAAATGTGATTTATGCGCGACGCGACCGAGTCGTTTTCGTCATTAATTTCGGCATTCACGATTTAAAATGTACGAGCAAAAATGATTGCGATTCAACGGTTAATATCATCGGACCGATAGCATCCATCGGAAAATCTTGGTCGTAATCTTTCCAACCAGATTCATCGCGTTGTAAAGTTACAAAATTTATTATTAACTTGCGTTTTACGAGGGGAAAAGCAGCCAGTATGAAATACCGAGTCTCGTTGCAAGATGCGCGATGTGTCGTGCACGATATTAAAATAAAAATCAAGTTGCTACGAAATTCAACAACGAAAGAGGAAAGGGATGGAACGGTAGGGATATTATTTCATATGTAATTGTAAAATAACGAACGTCTGGACTCATAATGCAGGTGGTAGACCAGCGTGCAGGCCCTGAATTTAAAAGAGCTCATTAAAAGAATGCAAGGAGTTCACTGACTTTGAGAACAGCCCACGAAGAAATGTTGCAGTCGCTTTTTAAATTACGTCTCACGCGTCGCGGTGTTTAACAGGTGCAAAAGTCAATTTACCGTCCATCAATTCTACTCTTTTATCGCTGACGAGATATCTATTGTTATATCATACAATATAGGTATGATATGTATATTATACGAACATATCTATTATTCGACCTACAGTTTCGAGATTACGTAACTATTCTTGTAAAGAGGACTACTTCTATCTACTCGCGCGACACAAATTCTTACCAGACGATTGATCTATTTTCATAGCTCCACTGTTTCCGTCTAAGTACAATTTTCTTCCCTTCGGAATTGCAGCGACTTTAGTGGTTTAAAAACGCTGCGTAATAATCCTAATTTACGTATGCCTGTGTACCATATGCGCGCACAACCAGATGTTTGGTTTTATAGTTGTCATTTCTAATACGACGATCTTGCGATATGTAAACGGTCTTGTCAGAATTGGTTGGACTGATCCATAATAACGCACGTGTGCGGACGTCTTAATGGGTCTACAAATTGGTCAGGTGGGAACGGCCATTTTAATCGTCACGTTATTTATGCAAATTCCAAACGTGAAAATGTCGGCTGTAAACTGAAATTTCGTATCACAAAGTCAATATCGGAAGAGGAACGTGTCGTGTACGAGCAATTAATTAGAGTGAAACGGAAAATTTATAATAGAAGAACATCTCGAAAATGAATTTTCTTTAAAAATATTCTATTCGACGAACGATATCCTGTTAATCTAAAGTAATGTAAAAGGAACAGATTAATCCAGAAAAGGGATTTAATCGAGACCGATAAATTAAATAAATAAATGAATTTCTATCAGTAATTGAAAAGCCAAATATTATAGAAAGTCGTTTCTTTCGAGACGAATGCGATATTTATAGCCGATTAAAGCGTAGCTTTATTAAAAAAATTGATGTCAGGTCGTCTACAAATTTAAATGGAATAGAATTCGAGAAGCGAAGCTTCCAATTACGCTCGTAATAGAATTACCCTAACAAAATGATCTAATAAAGATCAAACGGCGTTCTGCAACTAGGTTCGAGCCAGAGTACTTCCCTTTTATCAGTGCCTCTGAATTTAGGTCATGTTTTTGTAGGGACAGAAAAGTCTTCTGCTAAGAGAAGAAACGTATTATTCTTTGAAAGCACTATAGCTCGTTCTCACTTCTTTTGCTTGCTTCGTAAACATTTATTCCTTATAATGCTTTGTTCGGAAGAAAAACGTAACATTTTCTTCTCTAGAAACAATTGATCAAATATTCATTGCTATGAAAGCTAGCTGTCCATAACCTACAGTGTTCCAATTATATCATTATGTATAGAATCTATATTTAGTTTGATGTATTCGATCGAAAAGAACAAATAACGAAAGAAAAATTCTTTTGCCCGCAACTGTTTTTACGGTGTACACATACATATACAGTAGAATCTCCGGTACATGTCCAAATTAATCGGGACATTTAACTGTACGGATGGGAGAATTTTTGGATAGCAGAACACTTTCATTTCTTAGAATTATTCTATGTACAAAATAATACAAAAATTATTTATGGATTCTATATCTTTCTTACTTTAAAATTAAATAAATTTGTTGATTCAAGCTACGTTGAATTTATATTCTGTTCGTACTTCGATCTAAATTTTCTTTCCAATGCCACAAACATTTCGAAATAACGAAGCTTTTCATCGTCATTTTCATTGCAATCTTCTCTCTTACGACACAAGGACTTCAGATGTTTGATAGCAATATGTATTATTTCGAAATTTCTTCGCATAACGCGTATCTAGATACAAGCATTCCTCTAGCGTTACTTCATGTTAATAGAAATCGTTGCTATACAACGATGGTTAAATATTTATTTTCCAATTCCTTTAATGATTTTCTACTTTTTGAGAAACTCGAGTAATTTTCAAAACTATTTCTTGATGCCACCGGTCGGAGATTCTTGTCGTCTTTACAACACTTCCGCGTATTTTTCTAGTTTGCGAAATACGTATCTTTTATTTTCTTCCGACGCTTGATACAATCGCGCACTTCCTCTCTGACGTCATTATGACATCACCAGATAATAACGCGTACGATAAACTTTGTAGGAAGGACGTGTAATAGCAAAAGACGCAAAGAAGAAATATCGTTCTATTAATAAAACTTTTGAACAGTGGAACTTTCGTATAATACAACATTCTGATAATAAATTTTCGAATACCGAAGATGTCCCTGTATTGGTGTATTCTAGATGATTGGAAATTCGGATTAAAAGGGTTAAAAGTCTGCCACAAAGGCTACCGGGCAGATATTCCCTTTTGTTCGCTTCAGCTTACTTTCTTCCATCCGATCGAAAGAAATTCGATTTTATCACAAGCTGGCGTCCGACTTGTCGTCCCTTTCTTTCCTCGTGTCAGACACTCTTCTGTTATGTCATAAATAACAAGGATATGTATGGAGAGTCCGAGAAAGGGGCACGTGCGTCCAACGATTTCATCTGCGAACGTTGCGTGCCATTATATACAGTTCTGTTTAACATACAAAACAAATAAGATAGAACCGTTCGTATGCAGCATCGTGTTCGCCTGGGGATCTCTTTTCTCTGCTTGCCTCGTGAATTTTTCCAACGAAATTTAATCCAGTAGTTCCAGGCGGACCTACGAGACCAATATGAACATTGCCGCACTCGGCATTCGCCTCTTTCGTTCGTGTATAGACGCATTTAAAATATTTCCAACCCCACGTTTGCTATTCTCCAGATATCCAGATTATTTATTACTGCATTATACGTTTCTGCTAGGAAATTCGAAGAATCGACGAGTCAAGCAAAATTTCTCTCTTGAATGTTTTTCAAAAGAATTTAGTCCAGTTCTTTAGCTTAACTGCAATTTGTCAACAGACCGCAAAAATATATGTCTGCATACAAAAGGGTAATAAGGTTAAAACCTACAATTCCGTCGTTGGCGAAAGAAAGTGTACGTTTAGTCACCGATGAAAGATTCACGGAGATCGGTCTCGAAAAATGTGCATTGAATCGAGATTCTGTCGTCTTTCGAATGTACTCGACAAATTGAAAATCTGGATTTTTCTTCTGGTTGGTTTTGTCCTCCATCCCCCGACTTTACCCTTCCGAATTCCTGTCTGATCCGCTACTATCTCAAACTGCATCGAATTTGTAGGGAGAGGTTTCGCGTTACGCTCAAGAGGACTGGAAACACGAAATATGTACCAAAGTAATATCCAGATTTGCCTGCGTGTCGCCGATACGTTTGTTTGCTTTTCAGACCATGTCATCCAGGGAAATGGTATTTCTTGTTGTTGATTCTTCCACTGATTTGACGAATAAATATTTCTCCTGTCTCCTCTCTACGAATTTTATTCGACTGTTACAGCATATTATTCTTTAAAAGGTGTGCAAATTTCGATTATGGAAGAAACGAAAAATCCATTGTTTATCTGCTATTAGTTCGACACTTTGGCAAATCCCGAAAGCTTTATACGACAAAATCGAGTGGAAAGAATTCGTGTTACGGATATTTTTTCTGCCAAAAGTTCGAAGGATAAATAAGCGAACGAACAACGCATGTTTTAATTAATCACGAGTGTTTGCATTCTCATTTTTCACACGTGTCGAGGTCAACCAACGTATCATTACGTGGCAACCTGTGTTCTATTCAAATTGACAAAGATGATCGTACAGTGATAATCGTATGTTTCTCTCTCGATAATATAGATTTGTTCTTTCTTTTATATCGTGTACGATAAGCGATATTGAACAAAAGGATTAAATTAAAATTAATACGAACCATAGTTAATAGTCGACGAAGAAACTTTTAAGAAACCAAATCAAATATATTCGACTATGGATTCCATTTTCCAGCAGGATCGAATGCAGCAAAATATAATTTGACATTAGCGTATTGATTAAATAATATTACGAAGTGGTATTTGATTAATTGTAAGCGAATTCAATTTCACGTCCTGTTTTATTCACAACACACGGTAAAATCGAAGATGATTTATTCATCCGATAGAGGTATAAGCTACCCGATGGATACATATATCCTCTCGGGAGTAAGTAAATGCAAAAAAAATACACAAAGAAATTCGCATAAGTATCGTATTCAATCGCAGAAAAGGCATTAGCAAACTCGTATCATCGAATGCTTCCAGTAATAAAGAGGCATTTTAAAGCTAATAATCTTAACATCTGCACCCGTATTAATAATATAATTGGTCTCCTTTTGTTGCAGGTACAAATCGGAAGAATTGGAAGTCAAAAACCGTATACTTTGAGATTTTGGTAAGCAGCACGCACGAGTCGAAGAAATTACGTACTAGCGTACCGATAATGTTCCTGCCAATAATCGTAAGAACATAACGAATCAAGTTGCGTCACAATCGCTTCGCTTATCTTCGAAACACATACATATTACGCAGGACTCCTCCTATTTCCTCGAGATTACCACCACTGTGCTCGTATAATTTACGTTCTATATTCTACAGAAAGATAACAAGCGGAGTAGAGCAACGATTTCTCATGGCTATGTCCGTGCCATTCTTTCCATAGAAAGTAGCGAGCTCGAGGCAACGGTTAGCCCGTAATCTCGATTTATCAACGGACCCTCAATTTTCCTTTGCCGAAGAGCGCGCGCCGAGTGGTTGGAATTAAAGCATCAGAGTAAACGCAGAGTTCCTCGCATTAAATTATGGAAGAGAGTTGTCTTCTTCTATCTAATTTACCCTTCGCCGCGAGTTAAGCTGACGCTTGAAATTAAGCCAGCCCCTATAAATTCATTGAACGGTAACTCCACTTACATTCAACAGTAATTCTTGGATTTTATACGGCAAGCTGGCAGGCTCGAACAATCGAGTTCGGTCAGCCTTCGAAGCGGGTCATTGTATTTCTTTGGGTGCAAAGTTTTGGTTTACTTTACTCCGCCGCGCCGTACCGCGCAACGATGAAAGAGGGTGTTCGTCGAGAGATCGACTCATCGAAATTGACGTTGAGTTTCAGCGGCAACTAAAATACTCGACAATGGAATTAAGGCTTTTGGAAGCGATACTGGAAAGATAACGGAGAAATCTCGAACACGTTTTCAGAAGAGGTCCGATGGAAATTGTGCTTTCTGGCAATGACCGAAGTCGCGTCCATGGACGAATCGCGTACTTACGTGTTACGTAATTTCTTTGGACGAGCGACAGAGACTCTGGCAGAATGTAAGAATTGGACGGGCAGGTCGATTACTCTTTCGTTTTCGGTTTACCGCGCCTGCGATTGCACGTCTCCGGAAGCTGACGCGTTCAGCAAAGAGCGTGTATGTGTACGGTGACAAAGGCTTTTCAGTCGAACGAAGGACAATCAGTCACAACGCGTTGCATCACAATGTTCATGGAACGAGTGTTTGCCACAGAGAGCCTTCTGTATAAACGAGACGAACATTATCGATCCACATCTTCGCAATGAGAAATAATACATTCTCTGGAGGAACGCCGCTGCATCTCGATCCAAAAGAAAATACGCGCGAGCTGAGAATAAACCGTTTCGTATCTCTTTTTCCCTTGGAAGTACGAGCAGTAACGGCTCTGGGTTCTTTCAGCCTTGCTGACTGCTGTTCTCAGACGCATCCATTTGTATCTCAACCTTTCACCTGATTTCTCGGCTCGTTTAATCCGTTCCGTTCATTCAACATAGTCTATCTTCTTCCCCGAACCAATTGATATTTAAATTGAAACGGGCACGCCGTTTCCCGGTACTTGTTTCTCGTGAAATTTAAAAGGAAGGTCCCGCTCGATTCCTGAAAAAGGTTCGCAGTTCTCGATGCTTGCGTATTTATGTTTATTTATCAATACATTTTAGCTTGTACGGTACGCTTTCGTTTGTAGAATTTTATGATTATTATTTCGAATTTGATCGATATATTTTGGTAAAAAAGAAAAGAAAAAAGAACAAACCGGACTAGGCTGGACTCTTCGCTGAAATATTCGACAAATATCTCAACGAAGGAAATAAAAGATACGAGCAAGAAAACTTAATTTGCCCGTAAGTAAATATTCGAGCACACACGAACGATACAAATTGCGAATATCCCGCGAAGTTTCCACGCAGCTTATGCAAATGCAAATGTATCGAGTTTCATCGGAGTCCTTTCGTACCTCGACGAAATATCGAATTCCAGTCGACAATTTCACGCAACCGCTCGATACCTGAATAAAATATCGAAAAACATTTTGAATCAGTTATTCGGAATCGAACGTGGGCAATTTCTGCGAGTACAGTAACATAGGCTATTCTCCTTCGAGCCATTCCATCGAGTGAAATTCCTTTCCAACTTACTCCGATAATCTAGTTACCAGAAGAATATCATCGCACGAATGACGAAGCGACACACAAAGAATCTACTCTATTCGATCCTTCTTCCAATTCGAATTTCAGATGTTCCAGCTTTCCGGCCTCAACCTCCAATCCGCTTCCGTTGATCTCTTCGAATTCCATACGTTTCGTATAGAGATACAGCAGCCAGGTAACGCGAAATATCAGAAATTTTCGCGGGAAGAGTAATGTAGGGCAAACGCCTGCAGATTTTCACTGGCTTTTTTTCACCGATAGCCCTTTCAGCTTTCTCATCCAGTCGGCGTACTCGAGGCCTCTGATATATAGCGCGTTTATCGACCGGTTCTTGTCTCGTCGCGGATTAGAAAGAACGGCCATACCGTGTTCAAGCGTGATTCCAATTCCTCGATCGTGTCTGCCCGATAATCACGCCACCGGATTTCTTTCCATGAAGGAACTTGGACGACCCTTCCGTCTCTTCTTTCCCTATTTCCTTGCCTATCCACTTACGATCGATCGCTTTCCATCGAAGCTTTAATCCTTAACATCGGTTAACGTGGTCGAACACAGTTGGCTCCGAGTCGAGCGAGGATCGATCTTGACCAGACTTTTGCCGTTCCATCGATACGAATACCCTTAATACCGGTTTACTTTCGATTCTACCGAGCCGTACAACCGTAGTTCGGAGACTTTTTAAAAAAAAAACAAACAAACTTTACGGTGCAGTGGTAAGGTCGTACCTACGCACGTAACGGTGCGGATCGTAAAAGATCGTAGAAGGAGAAGGAAGCGGCGGTGGTATCGCTGCTTGTGCCGGCTGGATATATTTCAGAGTTCTTGTCCATCCGTCTCTTGCACGAGATATTACCAGAAATTTCTGCGCGCGGAGCTTTTCTTCGACCAAAACGATTTGGTTCTATCGATTTCTCGAGCGATTCGTCGCTATCATTCTGCGGATCGAACCAACCGACGTTAACCTCCTTCTTTTCTTTCTTTCTTTTTTTTTTTTTTTTTTTTTTTAGAATCCACGAACGCTGAATTCGCGGAGCGCGCACGAAACGCATAACGCGCTGTGCAATTAAACGGATAACAGTGATTAGACAATTACCGCTAGACACGCTCGGGTAATACACGCGGAGATTAACGGTTCGCGGCTCGGGAGATTGAAAATCCAACGAACACCGTCGGATTACAGCGTCTGGTGATTGGTTTCGCGAGGTGGTCGTAACGCGTGATACTGTGCAATTTAGTGTTCATGATTCGGGGCTTGATCACCGTTGCATCAAACGTTCCTCGTTTCAACGCAATCTTTCTTTCTCTTCCCGACAGAGAATAAAATTTGAAAAGTAACTTTCCTAATTAGTCGGAAGAATCATAAATTCCGCAGCGGATATAATTCCAAGGCTAGCTACAGGTTCCCCGAGAGTCGTAATTCTCGAGAATTATTTCTTTCTTGGAGGACAATAGACCCCAAATTTCCTTTCCATTCGTTCCGTCGAACCGTTTAAATTGGAGGTACAGGTTGTCACGGGATTCCGGCGCGGGAGCGTGTCAATTTTGCGCGGCGCCCGCTGAATATGCATCCCCGTGTGAAGCTTTCGATCGAACGAGGGTTGTGCGCACACACCTTGTCGCATTATCCTACGCTCGAGTTCGAAGGCATCTTTTATTTTATCCTACGCCAGGGCCGAGAAACAGCCGTGCATCGATTTCACGGAAGAACGTTCTGTTCCCTCTGTCGAATATATTGTTAGTCGAGCATCGGCTTAAACAGACTGCACAACGTCGACGGGACAAAGCGATTGATTGTAACACGATAGCGAGGGAATATAAAAGACGAGAGGAGAGAAAGAGAGAGAGAGAGAGAGAGAGAGAGATGACTTTCCTCTTCCTCTATAATACTCTACAAAAGAAATCCAGCGTAGTGATTACCGACAGACACACTCGAGGAATTGGAATAAAACTCCAGAGAAATGATATTTCTTTTTTCATTCTCCTCTTGTTTCCTTAATTTCAACCTGGAGCCGATTAACATACCAGAGCCTTTCACCTTCCGTTTTCATCTTCCTCCGCTTTCACAACTCCTTTTGTACTTCGAGTGAGAAACTTCAGACTTTCGGATTATTCTCCAAAGATATAACGCGTGTTCACAATGTCGTTGACCTTCGGGCAAATTTGGTGCGTATGTTTCGCGCTTTGTACGCAACTTGACTCGTTCGTATCCACGCTTCGTCTTTTTTGGAAGCCCGCAATCTCTATAACATCTTCGGAAATGTGGAACAGAGCGTCCCATACTCGTCCGTTTAAACGCATCTCCTTCTCGCTTCTTTTGGCCGTCCAGTCCATCTGACAACTCGATCGCAAGTGCTCGTCTCGAGCAGAGCAATTGGCGTTTCGCGTCATTTCGCGCGAAGCAGGGGAAGCTGGAATTCCGTTTACCGTGGAACACGTCATGAAGACGGGCGTTAAAGGAAAAGGGAAAACGTTCGAGCGAGATGTCTTCAACGAGCAAGACAATGACGATTTGAACAATGCTCAAACTCGTAGAAGCTGCCAGTGATTACATAATCATAGCCTAGTAAACACGTACAATGAGAACGAATCGTTACGTGGATGCTTGGCGGTGGTGGTGGCGGTGGTGCTGCTGCTGCTACCGCCGCTCTTGCTGCCTCGTATCTGTCTTTCTCGTTCTACGCTGTTAGCTATAGTGTCTGCGGACGAAAAATCCGACATGGTACTCGTGGACGTTCTAATGCCGTGCCGTGGTCGGCGAGCTGAGAGGTTTTCATCGTAGGCTATCCACGCTCGTGGGAATCAGGGCTTTTTATCGGGCATAGTCTGCCCTCTCTTTCCCTCTTTCTCCATCGACATCGCCATCGCTATCCATCCTCCTTTATCGTCCTCCACCTTTCTCTCTCTATCCCTTTTTCTCACCTCTTTCTCTTGCTCTTTCGTTCGCCCCTCTCCTCCGGACTCTCTTTTCATCTCTCCACTCTTCCTCTTTCTCCCAGCCTGGCTTTGTACACGATACAGACTTTCTGCGGTATTACGTGGGTATACAGGGTGTCCGATCTAACGACCCTTATCCGATTCTCGCGTTTTCCAAAACGATCCTTCGTCTTTTTTCTTTTCTCTTTTTCTTTTTTTCGAATATTCCTACCCGCTAGATACCGGCAGCTCTGCTTTGTTCGTTTGTTTCACCACGCTCGTCCTTTCTGACTTATCGCGTGTCCATCGTCTTTTTTCCCCTCTTTTTTCATTTCGTTTCCTCGATTTCGTAACGTGGAATCGTCCTCGGCTCGATGTTTGACGAATCACGAAACGGGCGCTTTTATAGAAGAAGAACTTTTTCCAGCTGAATTTTTTGCTTCGCGCTAGATGGAATAATTCACGCTGATGACGACTTTCTCGGTGCTTCGCGTTGCTCGACAGGTCGATTTATTTCGCAATTTATTTTTCGTAGAAATACCTAAAGACGGTTTAAATCTTTACGAGTGAAATTTTGCTTGCTTCTTATAGGAGAAAGGCGGCTTATCGAATACAATCCACGACGTTGTACGAGCCATAAAGCATTTGCAATGTGTAAACGATGTAAACACCAGAAACGAAGATTTTCGATAGAAACGAAATATCGTACAAGTTAATTGAACATGGGTGCCATCGAGCCGAATCCATGCGTTCGCGAGACACCCCATATAAACGTCAGGTCATAGGCTTCCTCTTTCTCATTCGCGAACGCCACTTTAGATACGCTGTTCTCTTTCTCTCTGTCATCTCGCGACCGTTTCCTTTCTCCGCACGACAGCAGCGCAGCCGTCATCGGTATTAGCTTTAGTTCGAAACTAACTCCTCCGCAGAAAAAATCTCAACAGACGCGACTCGTCTCGACTCGGTTTCCACTACTTTTCCATTGCCATGCCACCGCGAAACGAAGAGAGCGAAGAAAGGAAGGCTCGTGCCACTTATCCAGCGCGTACCATCGAGACTCCTATGCGCGAGCTCACGGTTTTACGACGGAATCTGTTTATCGCTGAAAAAGAACCGCTCGTCGGCGTGTGTTCACGTGAAATTGAACGTCGAGTGGCACTTCGTCGAGCGTCGAATACACGCAGGAAACGGGAAATTTTTCAAGACGAGGGAGAAAACTTTCCTTTTTCTCTTCCAGATTGTACACGTCTGTCGATTTGTTCTTTCCCTTTCATTTTTTCCAACCCTTTTCTTCCTGCTATGTATTTTGTTTTTTCTTGCTGTAGTCGAGTCTGCTGGAAACATTTTCTACGAACGTAATGACGCGCGCGCACGGATCATAGGCGATAATGATAATAGGAAAGCTTTTTTTCCAAGCTTCGAAAAGATTCGAAGAAATTTGTCATTTACGAAGGCTATGCCGCTGACGGAAGAATAACGTGAAAAGCCAACCAACGCTTGTCGTAAAGAGGCTTCTTCGATCGAAAGGTTTCTTTACGCCGGTTCAGGATCTGCTCTGCTATCGACTTTTAGAGAAGGCAAGAGAAGCGATTCTTTTAATCGCGACTCGGTAACGATACTTCGCCCCGGTCGCTCGTTCCCATTCGATCCTTCGCGTACAGGCGCGTAGAGAATGATTTCAATCACCGCGTGCTACGCGTATCCCTCTCACAATTTATACTCTTTGGCCTTCCGAAACGCTCCAAATCTATCAGAATTGCACGATTTTTGTCGCACCACCGATCATTTGTCCTATTGTCTTCCTTTTCTTTCCCTTTCTTTCCCCTTGATTTCGATAGAGACTTTGAAAATTCTATGTTATAATTCCGCTTTCCCCTTCCGAAGAGTCTTAATTTCTCAAAGATAATGTTTGCGGAAAACGTCGTTTCCGACAGGCGAAAGCTGTGATATCGGGATTCTAATTGGAGAAGCTAATATTTAAGTTTGGCTCGAATACATATCTCCCTTATCTCTAGTGTTACGCGATCGTAGGATAGTTGGAGAGAAATCGAGAAAATCGGGAACCAAACTTTCCAAGCGTTTTCAGGTCGTTGGCTCGTGGTTCGTTCTCGTTCCATTAGCATCCGAAAAGTGAGGAGAGCGCGTTCGAGATCGTCGAGAAAGATGAAAGAGGAAGTCCGTTGTTTGAATAAAGGAAAGAATTATTGTAATCATGGTTTGTCATGCCGGTCATGATAACCTCGGTTTTCTCGTGGAGCCCTCTGCTCGTGCCACGACTATGTGACCGAAATCAGCGGTTACGATCGTTTCTTCCTGTAAAATTCAACCGCTGCGGGTAAACGTTCCCATATCTGGCCATCTTCCTTTTACTATCTTTTGCCCTCTCTTGTTCGGTCTCTTCTTTTTCGGCTGGTAGGTAAACACAGCTTGCTGCTCGCCGAATATTTGTACGTAGGTTGCATTTTAATTAAGAAGCGATGCCATCTCAACGAAGATTTGGCCAAGCCCGACGGTTTTAAGGCGAACTATGGGGGAATAAAGTTTACAAGTTAAGACTCCCCCGAAAGAAAGTTGCTCCGCGTTTTGTGAACGAGTTACGCGTCGCGCCGTCCCAGTCATACGCAGATATTTTAACTTTTTATGTCGGGAAATTGTTTCGTACGCCAAGCCGCTGAACTTTTATCCTCGCGAAACACAATAATTTTTCCCCTGGTAAGGAGTCTTTGCGTGGTCCACCAATTTTCTTTCGTTTGTTTTATTCGCTCTGTAAGGGTCTCTTGGAAAGCGAAAATAGTCGTACGATATCTTGACAAACCGCTGCTTCGCAAATACATCTTTAACGTAACGTCGATTTTGTTATTATAAAGGTATTAGCGATACGAAAGAGTAGAAGGAAAGTAATTCGCATCGAAGAATATAAATATAAACGATTCTTGTCTGTACAAATACGAATTCGAAATTTGTGGTGGGCGAGATATTTCATCGATGGATCGACGGACCGATCGACGTTTACGAACGTTTAGAGTCTAACAAGGCAATAGAGAAAAACAAAGGAAGGGGAATCACGACAATGACATCGCTGGTGGCAGTGGTAGTGGTGAAGGATGCAAAAGCAACGGAGCGTCGAAACCACAAACTCGTGCGATTCGATAGCCGTAACCTTCCGGAAATATATTAAAACAGGATGTTGGTCCCGCTTCCTCTCGAATTACGAAGTACGTATGTCGCTATTCTCGTTCGCCCGATATTACCTCTACGAGCTTCCGTCGTATTTTATTTTTATTTTTAATCATCGACTTTCGGTCTATGGTCGAACGGTGGCGGGTCTAACGCATAAAATTCATTTCTCTTCCTATTCCTTTTATTTTCTATTATATATCATATCTTAACTACTTATTAGTTAATAAAGTTTTCAAACTTTATCCACATTCTATGCTCTGATCTGTACGTGGCACTCGCGTTTCGTTCGATCGAACCTTGACACGTAGAACGCAGCTCGGCGTTCGTTCGGTGAGCGAGCGTTAACTTTGCACGATCCTTCTTCGTCCCTCGCATCCCTTTCGTTTTTCTCCAGTTTCCTGTGCGATCCTTTAGCGCATAAGGCTTCTTACGCGTATCGTGCGATCATTGTTATCGATAGGGACGAAGGTGCAAAAGAATCCGGAGGACGATCACCAATGCGACGCGTTTGCGGTATTCCTTTACGATCGCTCCACCGTATAATCTTATCCGTCAGGAGATCGATCGATTTTGCCAAAAGCGAACAAGACAGGAGGAGATCGAGAGGGCCGAGTCACTCGAAAGACATTCGATAGCGGTTTCAGAGGGTTGACAGCACGGTTCTGAAGCCTGGTTTCTGAAATAACTGCCGAACAACTGCCTTCGTGTAGGACTTTTCTTACGCTTATCTTCCTTGCCTCATCCGTCCGTGTATGTAATTCGATGCTGATTCCACAACCGATTCCGCTTGATCTTCTCGTGGCAGAGCGAACAAATTCTCCCTCTCTTTCGAGTAGTCATAATCGTGTGCTCTGGTCAAATATTTAACGTTTAAACAAAGAGTTTAAATAAAGCTTCTGAAATAATGGTTTAAACGATAAATTCGAGAGGTTTATTTACAGCGATGAAGCCGAGCAATTATTATTGTTCAGCTGCTGGAAAGTTATTAACGTTCATCGGTAAAAGAAACGTCAATCGTCAAAGCGATATTTTATAGTCGTACAAATGAGAAGTTTCGAAAGCAATTCGCAGAAAGAAACGTAACCGCGTAGAACTCGTCGAAATCGTTTTATACGAAACAACCACGCGATCCATCGGTGTTCGGAAGCAATCGCTAGTTCGCGCGGCAGGGGAGGAAACACGATTTCCGCGAAGCAAACGAATTCCGTGCACGTTGAACGCTGCATACAAAACTTGGAAATGTATTTGCTGAATTTAATTTAACGCGATGTTCTCGTTCGAGTTTACGAGAGGGAGCGGATCTGCGAGAAATGATCTCAGTGTACGGTAACGCACAATCGGCCGTTTACACGATTCTCTTATTTTAATGCTGCGTAGGTAAACCTGGATCGTCGCTGACGTTTCTTCGTACAAAGAGACGGAATTTTCATTTCTATGGAAAAATGTTTCGAGGATCGGGAAGGGTGGAGAACGATCGAACGATTTCAAAATGAACTTTTTGTTGTAATTGCGCGTCTTGCGATTCGATTATCTTGTTGCTACAAGATAATGGCTTTAATATCGCCTAGAAGACCGGCAGGCCGTTTCTCCAGCGAGCTCATCGTGTGGGACGTTAGTCGACGTAAAACCTGAAACTTTCTCTTAATAACTCGTAACATAAATACACGCTGGCCGGCCGGTACCGGATAGAGTGAAAACTGCCGCGTAGCGGCCTGTAAGAAGAGCATAATTTACACCCCCGTAGAAAACCGGGCTGGCTGCTTAACGCCGCCGCGTAGTACTTTTTTTCCTTCGCTAACCCTCTTTTTCTTTCGCTTCCGCAGACTCTCCCATTGCGTGCAGGAAATTTATTCGAAAATATCCGGTGAATTATTTTACTCTTAAGCCCGTTCCCGTTGGAAATTAGAATGAAGTTGCCGCGAGAGAAACTTCTCGACTCTTAGCCCTTATACGCGCGCACACACGCGCTCGTCCACCATTCTCGCCCTTCCTATTCCCTTCGTGGTATTTCACGTAACTGGTCGGGAGGTGGTGCTAGCTTGGTAGAAAAATCTCCACCAGGCGGCAAACGACGAAGCAGAGCCGAAATCTAAATCCGTACGCTTCTCTAACGGCTCGTTTGTCATCGGAAAATTTCCGAGAGGGAGAGGTTTGCGGGTAATCCCCCGTGGGAGGTGCACGAAGGGATAATAGAACGTTGTACCGAAAAAAACAGCTGGAACAGAGAACCGGCTGTCTGGCCGATTCGCTGCTTAAAAGACGACGATTCCATTCGATCGAAACGACTTTTTCGCAAAACTTCGTTCCTTCTTCCGTTCAGTCGCTTTCCAGACTCTTTCTTCGTCTTTCCGTATCGCGTTTGCGCCAGTCGGCCAACTTGAAGCGAAAATGGAAATTCAAGGGTGGAGAGGACGGAAGTTGAAGGAAGGCGCAGGGTGACTGCCGGAACGAGGCGAGAGTGAGAGATAAGTGGGAATACAGTTTACGCGGGGAATGGGAAGTACTTAAAATTTACACGTTAGCCGACGTTTTCGTTTTATCCTACTGTCTCCTTATCTATCGTGGGGCGCGCATCTAAACGGGAAATAGTGGACGTAGCGTTGTTGCGTCGCCACGTTTAAACGTAACGCGTGTTACGTCCACGATTTCCGTTACGGTATAACAAATGGAGTTTCCTTCTCGCCGCACAAAAAACACGAAATCTGCTTAAGAAACCCGAGACTCGTTCCTTCGGTATCCTGCTGCATTATCGTGGCTGGTCGTTTTGTTGCTTGCGAGTCGAGCGTTTTTTCACTTAGGGACGTTACCGAGCGGTTTATAGCACAATCGTAGAGACCGAGATAAGCATTTTGGATTCGTGAACGAAATAACGATTCGATCGAATCGCTCGTTCTATAGATGGCTGTTACCTTGGCGATTAAAAGTCTGTGCAAGCGCGGTAGCTCGTAAATCGCCGTTCGTTATTGTGACTAGATTCCATTGGCTAGTACCCTGAATATTAATTAAATCAGATGTCCGATTAAATTCAAAATCTTTGCGTTCACGCGTTAATAATAAAGCGGTGAAGACGATACAACACAGCTTCGATCTTGAAAAAGATGCAGCGTGTATTTTATAATATAACGTATTGTACGTTATATAATAATATGTATATATATGTAGGTAATATAGCAAACTACGTGTGGTTCTGCTTATGGTTTCCATTAGTACGTGTGGATTACGTATTCATAGATACTACGTCGAATCCCTGTCAAATTATGCATGCTATTATGAAATAGGATTTCAAACTTTTTACTCAACAACTTACTTCGGTAGTTACCAACAGTTTGATTAAAACTTTCAGCCGCTTCTTTCCTGGTTATAGATACGAATAATTGGCATTCCCATCTATGAATATTCTCGGTTATTAGATTCGTTAAAGGTATTCATTCTCTGTTCCTGTGGACAGATTTCGATGACGTAGAACGTCAGCGATGACGATGACAATAGTAGGAATAGTAGTCTAATAGGTGGAAGTAGTAGGCTTGACCCACTTCGATCGTGACAACAAAGAAAAAAAGTCTCGACGATTCCCCGGGGTCATGAGTCGCGTACGCGAGAAATTAAAACTCGTTCTTCCTCTTGGTTGCCTTAGTGGGCACAGCTTGCCAACAAAAGTCACATGTGCCTGCTGCATGATTCCCCTCGTACACGCGGCTCTCGTTTCTTCTTCCTTTAAATCCCATCTGCGTCCAATTTTCCTGTTTCTTCGAAGACGCGGCCGGTTAACATCGGTACCGGAGCTTCGCCTCGTGGAGAAGCTCGCGTCATTGAGATCTTGCGAGAGCCTATTACGCTCGAGCCTGATTAGTCCAACGGCACTGCCTTTTCTTTTTTAATCTTACGTCTGGTGTTTCGCGAGATTTATACGGTGTCAAAAATATGCTAAGAAAATTGTGCCTGTTGCGTCATTCTTGGTTATTTTCTACGATTCGCACGCAAGTACACATTTTGACATTTTTTCGTCTTATGCGGATGTCTCAACAGTGCCCTTTAAATTTCACTGTCCAACACGAATTTTGTTCCGCAATATTCGTCGGGTACACGAATCCGTAAGCAGAATTGCTGCGTCATTCTTTTCGAAAACGTGAATTTTTCTAAAAACACTCGACTTTGTACAAAAATTAGGTATCGCGTGAGAACTAAAGATTTATTTTTTGGAAAAAGTTATCGGAAGAAAGACTTTCCGTATCGTACCGTTCTTTCAAAATTCTTGCAAACACAAAAGGTGGAAGAACGCAATCTGAATTAAAGATCCGTATAACGGCAAGAGATTTCGAAGCGGCAACTTTCAAGAATCAACGTGTACCCATTTACATCGAAGAGCGTTCGATGAATTATTGAAACGATAGATTTGAAGAAAAAAAAAGAAAAAAAAAAGGAAAAAAAACGAAGAAAAAGAAAGGGAAAGAGGAGGAGAAGGAAAATGTGGAACAAGAACGTCTCGCCGTTCGTTCGTTTCCCATGACGATGTCGTCGGGCAATTAGATTTAGTGCTTCTTGCTCGTACTCCATTTTCTTTTGTCTCTGCATTCTAGAATTCTTCTTTTCTCTCGCATCCTTGTACACGCACACGGATGGAAAGAATGCTCACGCGACCGAGCGAAAGGGCGCACAGTTTCGTTTATTCTCATTGAAACTTTCCAAGCACATCCCCATTTGTCTCCTAGCGTTCTTTCGTCTCCTCTTTTTCTTCCGCCCTCCTCTCTACCTCTCTACACCCCTTTCCCCCACTTCCGCCATCGCTCGTACCTTTTTATCATGTAACGATGAATCTCGGATTGTTATCAAGCTACGAGGGCTCTTTAATTTTTCGCTCGAAACGCTGTTAATTTTAAGCTCGAAACCTTCGCGTATAAAGAACCTATTTTTTCGTTATTTCTACGGTCATATTTGAAACTGGTAGCAAAATTCTAGAAATTCACCTTCATAACGATACAGACAATTCTCTTCGAGTTTCTCTAAAAACCATGGAATAATAAAGTTTTTAGCTTTGTTGTCGAAGATGGTACGTGATCTATCTTCGATGCGCTTCTTGGTATTTCGAACAGCGTATAATTTTCACAACGTTAAATAAATAACGCGGAAATAAAAATTAGTCTCGTTAAATTCTTAGATCGACGTCTTGATTAATTCGAAAGATACGACTCGAAAGAGATCATAGATGGTAGTAAAAACGCGCTGTCGATAATAGCTTAAGATATTTATCATATTTAACGACTTGCCATACTGTCTTTGAGAGACTGACAGATCAATACACGCTTTCAAACACGTCATTCTATTACCTCGAGCACTGACACAACAATAACCTATCGATAACTGATCCTAATTCGTTCGAAAAGGACGATAATAACGGTGTCTTGAAGCTCCTATATCAGTTTTTGTAAGCTACACCATTGAATACAAGTATCAAACGAACTTTATATCCATCTAAACCGAATAGCAGTTATTCGAACAGATAATCAACCGTAATGGAATTACATACTACCGAGCACGATCCAGCGTGAATAATTTACAGGATCTTTAATACCGTCATGGATCGCTGATGGGCTGATGTAATAAATTAAATTAGAAGCAGACACTACGGGGATTCACGCCTATGCCACGCCTCCGTGACACGAGACGCTAACATATATAAATCACGGGAAAACGATGATTTATGTTCCGACGACGATCGTTAAAAATGCCTTGGGAAAGTGGCGTGTCCTCTTTGAAACTCGAGGAGCTCGATAAATCTCGTCCAGCTCGTACTACATAAATGTAATTACGAAGCACAGAAATTTTTATACCGTTAAGAGCTTGTTTCAGACATCATTCGCACCTCTCTACGAACAGTCGAGGTATGAGATAATCGATTAAACGAAGAACATTTACTAAGAGTAAATTTTGTCGCAAAAGGATCGATGAATATTTGAAAGAAAATAGAACTTTTCTTCCAGGTTCTTCGTCGACGAATCTTACAGCATATAGAAAGAAGAAGCAGAATTCGATAAAAGTCGATTGAGAAAAAATTACGTATCGTTAGTATTTGATGGATTAAAGCTGATTCGTCCCTAGATACGTTATTCGTTTCTTCCCTTCCGATATTTCTATTTCGTTACGCCGCTTAACGCACCCAGAAGTAATCGCTCTACCATCGAAAGAAACAATTTGTCTTTTATCTCGCAACAGCGTAATTTGTACGATCTGTTTGACGCTGTTCGATTAATTCCGCGATTTTTAATCCATTTTCGTTCCCCTTCGGTAGTATCGAAAGTTCCATAGTTCACCCTTTGTTAATGGCCGTGTATTCAGACTCTCGCTTTTGGAAGCTACGCGTGCGTTAAACGGTCACGCGGAAGTCCCATACATATTAAACGATCGTGTGATTACGAATGTTTGCTTAAACCCTTCCGTGCTGATGCCGGTGGCGCTGCTACTGACCCCGTTTTCACTAGTTTTCTCTTTCTTCGTCTTTTTTCCGGCTTCCTGTCACATTTTGTATATATATATATCCAAACAAAGACCTCGCGACGCGGCGTCTGGTTATGCACAGAGGCAACTAGATAAAGTGGCAACGAAGTCATTTCGGAGCATCTGACGTGACATTTTTAACCGTGCATGCGTTCTTCTCTTTCTGTCATTTCTGTCTTCCCATCCCATCTTTCCTTTCCCTTTGTTTCGTTGCAAATTTCTATAGAATATAAAACACGGCAAACTCAGATTCAAGCCTATTTACGACATACTCGAAAGCACAAACGCTCTCTTTTATTTTTCTATTTTTGTCTCACCTTTCTCTTTTCCGTTTTGACGTTTATTCTTTCCTCTCGTCATTTTTCTGTCATTCAGACTCTCCTCCTGATTCACCCTGATCCCCGTTCGTTCACGCAAACACGCATCCACGCATACCAAATGAAAGCGCACTCTGTCTCCCTTCGTTCGCTGGCACGTTCATAATCGCTCTCGTCATCGCATGATTCCGGCTGCATTACTTCGAAGAAAGACCGCCTTCACAAACGCTGCCAAACTGCCTGCGGTCGTTAGCCTTTATGATGCACGGGGCTCAACAATTCGGCGTCTATCGATCGACCATAGGTTCGTTTCTTCCCGATCGCCGACGTTGTCGCCGACCTCGTCCGAGGCGAAACTCAATTTTATGACCACTGCTCGTCAAATCGATTAATACGCCAAATTCCTAACAAATATTTGGCTAGCATAAAGATAACGATACTCCATCGCACGTCGCTATTCGGAGACAATTGTTCGTATCGTAACAGGTAAGAAGAAATGAATTGCTGTTTCGCGTTAACTCTCAACTGGTACCGTTCGATTATAGGCGATTATGAATATTTCAATCAGATTCGTTTTTCATTAGTTAGTACATGATACAATTTTCCTCCCTTTTATCAAAAGTTAGGCTTTCGTAGCTAAAATTCCTTATTTCTAATTTACCGAATTTCCATGACTTGCAATGTTATATAACCTGTGAAGAAGAGACGGGTTTTTCAGGTTAATAAAAACATCGAACGTATTAGTTTCTCTATAGAATTTCACGAACGTAATTTTATATGATCCTTATTAGTACGCGTGAGAAGATATTAGTACGGAGGTGATGTAAAGTGTGCCAATTACACAAGAGAAGGTTGGATCGAATCTCCTACCATGTTACACGTAATCGGAAACAAGCTGGCTTGGATCTTTTTACACCATCAATTACACAATTCGATTCACTTGCGTGTTATTAATACTTTTATTCCATATGCGCTCTAAGCGCCACGTAAAAGTAATGTTTTGCATTCGCAAGTTTTCTCCCATCTTTTGTCACGATCCTTTGGTTTTTGTCATATCGCTAATCAGCGAATCAAAGAAGGGTCTGATCGAACGATCCTTGTTTTTATCCCGAATCGAAATCATCTTAACTCGAACTTAATTTTCCAAAAAATAGAGATTACTAAATCACGACGGCTAAGCTAGCGAATTTCCATTAACCATTCGATTAAACATTCAACGATAGTATATCATGGCTCGCGGAACGAAGAGAGTAAGTCATCGCGTGGCTGGCTCGTCTCTCGTTTAGAAGCTCTGATCGCGCTAATGAAAATCGCGAACCTAATTAAATTCAAAACGCGAATTTCTCTTTTGGAACAGCGCCAGAGTAACCATAGGACGAAACCAACGACTAATCGAACAATCAAACAACGATCGGTAAAAAGAGTTTCCATTCTAGTCTCAAGTGACTTCGATCGAACTGAACGATGAACCGTACCGAATCGAGGAAACGAATCTTTGGTTGGGTCGAGGGAATCCTCGAGATGGAAAGCAGCTTATCGACGCGTGCATTTGCAACTGGAGACACTCAGGTGTTGCGGCCATGGCGAACGAGCGACCGTGCGTGGCTGTGCGGATGGTACAGGCCGACAGAAAGGAGCCAAGCCAAGAAGGATGACGTCGATGTAATGGTGAAACTATCTTGGGTTTATGCTCCGGTCACTGACATCCAACCGTAACGCTATATTCTCCGCTGTTGGACACCGAGTTTGCCCTCTGACAAACTGCGTCTGCAGATGGCGGATCTATCTTTCGTGCTACCATCTTCCAGGCTGCCATGAACACCAAATAACCATCAGATATATGTCTCTGTATGCATAGAAAAATACCAACTTTCCGAAGTCTGGTGGGTGCGTGGAAATCGACCACTCTGTCTCTTCGGCCTGGAGCATGGAATCGGTCAGATTTGACCTCAACGGATAGAGCAACGGAAAAACCTTTATAACGTGAACACTTGACGAATTAGAGTTATACGATGACTCGCCAAATTATTTCAATACCTGCTACAAAAACGTCTTACGAATACGTTACATTAGCACTGCGGTGAATCGTCATTATGTCCATAATGGTTATTTATGAATGTCTTTTTCTGTTCCAAGAAGCGTTTAATGAAAATCCGATTTCCGCGAATAACAGGCCGTAAATATCGAACAAATACGAGATATAGAAATTCCTATATAATAATAATAATATACATGTAAGTATCGTCGTCCCAGAATTTCAAATAAAATTTCTATCTTCTCTAAACTCGGTGTGAAGATGTTTTATCAAATGTTCAAACTCTGAAGTTGCAAGGTAAATTGCTAATTACTTTCCCGTGGAAATTCCCATCGTCGCGAAAGTGGAAGATTAATAACCATCGATTAATTTGAAATTAGATTGATCTTTAACAGGCTTTCGGATACATTTAAGTTGCTGTTAGGCGCACTTATATGGGTGGCTGTTACTACGGCACAGCATAAACTGTGGTAATCGGTTTAGGGGCCCTCGCTCACGGTCGATCAGGTATTTAGCAAAGTGTATGTAACGATGGGATTACGTATGATTCTGACAAACGAGAAACAGAACAGTTACGATGTTTTTACATCGTCTTATCGAAAAGAAGCGTTTGTCGAAAATCTGATTACTCCGAGCTGACTCGTTGAACTTTACGATCGAACGCTCGATTAAGAATAAAAGTTGCGATTGATTTCAATTGTAAAAGACACAGAAGGACTAAACTCTTCGTAAACCTCGTAACTATTACTAGCGATAACGCGGTAATACCACGATCAAACATTCCGACCACCGTTTTATCGATCATCGAGTTCACCGTTTCAAACACAATGAACTCCTTAAAAAAGTCTTAAAAACGATTAGAGTCCGTTCTGCTATAATCCGTTCGTTGACCCTGTCACCCTATGAATTATTTGCGGCCTGAATGGAATCTATTGGTAAATATCACGCGTCTTTTCAATTCTGTTTCAGCCGAACCACGAACAATGGAGATTCGAGTGTCGTCTCTCGAGGCAAAGGGAGAAAGAGCGAATAGTAGGATGAAACACGGTAAGGTCTTGATTCCTTGGCTGCCACTGCTGAGTGCGGAGCTTCGCAGAGTTCTCTCCGCGCTCTTCACTTCTTTCTTTCCCTTCGATTCTCTCCTTCACTATCCGACAGCCTATTTTTCCGCAACTTCTGATGGCTCTCGAGGTCCCTGTCTTACCGGTAACTCATTCCCTCGGATCTACTACTCTCTCGATGAAGAATCTCTGCGTCTCTATTTTCCAGTGTCCTCGTGGCGGCGCTATTGCGTAAAATCGGAGAAGAGGTAGCGCGTTCCTCGCCCGGAGCAACGTGACAACGGAAAGAAGAGACACTCGAGCATGCCCCAGCAGTGTAAAATTCGAACGTTACGGTCGGGCCTGACTCTTTGCTCTGCCCGTACTTTTCCTTCTGGGTGAGCAAAGTTTCAGGTGTGTCCGTGACAGTCTATCGTCGCAGCGTGTGATTTCTTTCCTCGGCCTATGGATCCATCATAGTCGATGCAACGAATAACCAACAATAACAATCTCCAGTCGAGCGTTGGCATTGAAAAATTGCCATCCACTGGAAAACGTTCAAACTATTCTAAAGTCCACCGTATCTAGTGATAAATCGCGCCGTAAAGTTCGTTGTGTAACGAGGAGAATATTTCTGGTATTGGCTCGCCAAGCGATATACAAATATGTACAGGAACGAAAACTCGATTCCTGTTTTTTTAACAAAAGCTATACCGTTTTCATATGCAAAAAAAAAAAAAAGATCTGTGATCAAGGAATTACGTTTCATATGTTTATTATAAATATTACACGCGAGAGACGCGAATCGGTTTTCAAGATTAAAAGAGTTTGAAACGGCGAAACTTCTGAAAGCGATACTATATCGGAACGAACCGTTTTCAAAGTATCGATGCCAGAAATTCGATAATGCGTATGAAAGCTAACATTTCCTTGAAAAGAGTTGATTTACGAGGGTAAACAGGGCGAAGTACGCGATAAATACCTAGGTGGAAATCAAGCATCCTCGACAGTACTCTGACGCCTGAAATTTGCTTTTTACCTGGCCCTCGTGCTCTCTTACTTTGAGAAAATAAAGGTGAGCAAAGTTTCAGGTGTGTGAGTGCGTTGGAATCAACAAGTAAACTCGAATGGTAAGACCTTAGAATAAAATTCGGAATTGCGCTGCTTCGATGGATCTCTTGTAGACAGAAGTTGGAATCAATCGTATCGAAAGGAGAAATTATATTCGCCCAATTTTCATTACATCGGAAACACGATTAAAGAAATTATTATATATGTATGTTATATTTGTGAATCATTCGCGTACATTTTGTGATTCAAATAAAATATCAATCCGCTTAACCTCTAATTGAAAAGAAATAGAAACTTTTCCTAATCGTAAATTTATTTCTTTTGAAAATTTGAGAATTTCAATGCTACGATAAACGACTCGGAAGAAAGTTAAACTTGTGGAATAAAAAACTTCATCAATGTCGCAAACGATGCGTCTAAGAGTTAGTCTAAAATTAGCAATGAAATTAGACAGGCCTTGGAAATACTAATAAATCAACTGAAGCGTTACGATCTGGTTTCCGTCACTGTCAGGCTTCCTCCTATATATGTAAATCAATAACCAACTGGTTTAAAGCCGATGTGGTTGAGAGAATCCAATTTCACACATTTAAACTTTTATATTTAAAATTATATTCCATCACGTGTAAATAACGAGTCTTCGATTCGTTCATTTTTGTATGTGAAAACCAAGCAGATATTGTACGATAAAAAGTAACTGAAAGAACTATTAAAAAATTAAGAGAACAACCTGTCCAAATTATTTAAGTTGTCATAATATCCCTAACTTTATATCCCGAAAACCGTTAATGCTTACACCTGTACACGCGAGAATCCCATTCCCAACATTTTCATGAAATAAATGAAAATTATTTATCACAAACGAACCGATTATTAACGCGAAAGTAAAGATGTAGATGAGCAAATTAAAATTTGTGAACTCTACTCGAATTAAGTTATCACCATCCGCTACTTAAGAACAGATTACCAAACGAATTACTTATCCAATAATATTTAATCGTCTTCGGTAAAGTAGTAACGACAAGAGACAACGATAATCCCACGAATTATTTCCATTTAAATACGAATTTACCCCAGGCAGTTAATTCATCAAAAGCATCCCATCACCGAAAGGGGAGCGTGCAAGAAGTTATCAGGTTTATGCTCGGCCTTTAACTTTCACCGTTCAAAACTAGAAAAGCAACGAATCATAGTCGCGAAGGACGAATGTAAAAATTTTAGAATTTTATGCGAAGAAATCGCGTTTTTAACGGTTATTATAGCAAGGTATTACATCGATACCGCTATTATACCGACGATAACTTGGCAAGTTCGTTATTACCAAAAGTTTCTATCATATCGCCGCTAATAATATTGCAGGCATCGAGTTTAAACTGTTAACACGTCGACCAGCCGGTATCGTGCATTCGAAATGTATTATTCGCGATAAGAACAAGCCGAATTATCGTACTTTGTACAAGAACCAGACATTGGATAAGTTGTGTGTCTGTTATCTGCTTACGTTCTTTATTACACTTTTACAACGGCGTAAATTAATTGGAAAAGTTGCTATCCGATAGTTGAATTCTTTCTCCCGACAATGTTCGCCGCGAATGAACAAGAGAAATTATTTCTATGCCGTAAATGAACACGGAACGTAAAAATGATGGTATTCGCAAGATGTAAAATATATTAGTTTTCGAAAGAAACGCTTAAATACAACACGATATCGTCTCCTTCTCCTACAAACGTATTGAAAACCGAATAATAGATATTTCTTCACTGGCGACTATTCGTTTTCTATTTTTTTACGGCTTTAGCGTCAAATCGCGTTCCCATTCGTCCTCACGTTCGTGAATTAAACGTATGGCGTATGGAGATAAACGCTTAACCCGGGATCGAACAATACAATTCGACGTAAACGGATGCTCATACGTGATTCCTACGAAAATATACATGTTTTTATTCGTTTGTCAAACGCAATCCGTGGAAAATAATGCTATAGGTGGTAATCGATGCGGATACGCGTACATATGTAGTTGTGGATAGAATGATTATAGATTGTCGTGGAAATAGAGAAGATCACGATCGTAACCGGAGAAATAACGCCACAGGTCGACCTTCGTAAGAGAGGAAGTAGTTTAAAATTCTGTTTAGCTTAACATCTCGGAGATTTGGAAAAACTATAGTGGTCGGTCGTTGCGTAGGTGAGTGGTAAAACGACAAACCTGAAGCGAATATACAGAAGTAACGTGGTAAGCTTTGCGCAATATCTTGTCATGACAGAATGGATATCTCTTGCGCAATATCTATAAATAAACTAGTCCATAGACAGACCATAATAACGAACCTTTGCATTGCACGGGACAGGAATAATAAATCTCCTTTCAGATTGGCAAATTTGCAACAATATGCTTCATTGCCGTTACCCGGCCGTTTCTTCCGTGCGTTTCACGGTTTATCGTGGATAATTTGTCGACTGGTTCTCGCGGCACGGAATATATAAATCTATCCTCTATCGACTCTCTCACCTGGATTATTCGTAACCGAGTACATAAATTGAGAAATTTCTATCTTCAATCAGATTCTACCTTTTAATCGATAGTACTCAGTGTGAAATACATGTAAAATAATAACGTTAAAAGTACAAGATACAAAAGTACTTACGTTTTTGCCTTTGAAGCATCATTAAAGTCCTTTCCAGGTTACAGGGAGAAGAGGAACGAATGAAAAACCTTTAACAAAATATGGGTTATTATAATCTGTTCCGTGAAACAGTGATGGTTGTTTAGGAAATTTGAAATATGAGATTCTATGAAAACTTGGAATTTTAATAAAAATAAAAAAAAAAAAAGATTCTAACGAACTCCAGTCTCTATGAAACTGGAACATCGAAAGTGAAAATTTAGAAGACTTATATATATATATAGAAACCTTTTACGAATTAGATTCAATATTATGATTATGGTGATATTCGAAACCAATTTGAAAATGTATGTACATATTTAGTGCAAGTAAATATTTCGTACAGACGAAACAAATATTTACACGGCCAATTGCCGTTACATTAATAAACTTCGACACTTAATGGGGCCATCTTTAACACTCGTTATGTGTTTAAGATGGCTGTTCATACCGCATATTAACTTTCTAGTAAATATATGTTTGCAGTAGATATCTTGCTACTTTTATACATTGTACATTTTCAGGTTGTTTCTAAATTTGATCAACATAACCACTAATAGCCATGTCTCATTACTGAGTCATTGCAATGCTAATACCTTACATGATACATATAATATACATAAAAGTTTTCTACGGTAAGTATTTTAATTTGAAATACTCTTGTCAGCCATTTTATATGGAAGATATATATATATATATATATATATATATATATATATATATATATATATATATGTATATTTACTCTTAACCAACTTTAGCGATCGGATTGGATATACATACGTGCCTATATAATAACTCTTCTAAATAATGCTCATTGTTCTAATGGTAGATGAATTCGACAATATGAAAACAAATGTAAAAGCTATTAATTGTATTCTTTACCTGATAACTTGTAGATGAAACGTTTACGCTTCTTCTTCCTGTGCTTCCCTCCCAAAACTGACACTTCTACGATACGATAGATCGATCGGAAGAAATTATGTATGTATATCGATTATCATTTACTATCGTAACATATATTTGCATATTTCGCCGTCCGATTGACGTTGTAATCTTTATTTAAGATAAGATCATTGCGCGCACATCTTGTACAAAGATACATATCAGATGACACTCAAACGTGGGACACGAAGAAGCGTTACATGCCATGACTATTTTGTACTTCATCCATAGTAAGATCATGTACAACTTTTAAAAGTCGTTCCACCATGACCGTAGTTTCTTCGATAAACATGGGATACCATCTAACAGCGAATAGGTAGAACTAATCGCTTCATGTCCACATACAGCCATACATACGTGTGTACATACGGATAAATTTCTCACATTCACACGTTTGAGCATTTTACGCGCGTATGCATTTCAAACTTTCCACTTTCAGTTGTTCACATAAGACTTTAATCATAGTTTCAAGTGTAATTTGCGCGGAATTAAATATTATTCATGCGAGTGCTTCGTTCTATTCAATAGAATTCGCAAATCTTTAAATGTACATACATTTCGTCTATTTGTTATTTGTACATTCGTTACTATCGTGTATTATTTTTATATACATTTGTAATTAACCTTTTTCGGAAATGAAAAGTTGATCGGAACTTTCATTTTATTATTTGAACTTTGATCATCCTACGTATATAAGCTTGATACATTCATGCAATACATATTGATACTGTTACAATTAAAATAAGAGAAATAACAATGTAATATTACAATGTATTGCTATGTACTTTATCATTCGTTTTAAAACGATCTTTTACTATTCTAATGGCTGATACATCAAGACTTTGTACAAATGATTCCATTATTTGAGCTAGTGCAAGGCCTTTTCTTTTACAATCTGCTCGTCATTTTTTTTATCGAGTTAGTATACAACCGATAGTCCCATATTACATAATTTAATATAAATCAATAAACCAAGATACTCTGCCTGATTTAAAGAAGATAGTAAAGTATTCAATTTGCCTTCAGAATCGCTCCATATTTTATATTTCAACACACCATAGAAATCTGTAAGAGGTAACTTCTCCATACTGTCTAGTTGCTTGGCTGCGGCTCCTTTAGCTGATTAGTCTGTTTCTTTGTTTTCAGGAATATCCACGTATGCTAATATCCGGAAAATTTGCAGTTCGTTGTCTTTCATTTGTGAACTGCAGTTGCAAATTTCATGGCGGGAGATGATTGCCTCTGTGGGATTTGGCTGTAACGCTTTGGAACCATCTGCAAAGGTATGTATGTAAGAAAAAAATGATAACTTTATTATATCTATGAATTCTGTACATGGAGAATTTTAAATAGTTTGGTCAAGTAGACTGTGTATATTCACCTAGATAAGTTGTACGGTGTAATTATTTTCAAATATATTGGATTCATATTCAGATACATCACTATGGCACGAACAGTATTGTACTTTATCCATATGTTCGATCCTTCTCAGCGGGTTTTCACGATTATTGTCCTCTTCTTGTCGAGTTGGATGTTGTATAAAACAGTTTTCTCCAGTTCTATGTATTTTTGAATGTATTCTGCCATAGGATTGGTTAGGTTGTTCAATGTTTTCTAAGTGTACTTACCATAGAGATATTAGATCCTGTCTCTTAAATAATGGAGTCTCAGTCTTTGCCAGGATTGCGTTGTTGGGTGTGATTCTACGTTTATCCGAAGGTTAGTCTGATAACCGTACTTTGGGTTCTTGTCCAAATGTTTCTCAATTGCCTGTTGCGAGAGTTTTATCAAAACATAGACTCTGAGACACTATAGCCATCTAACGGTGAAAAGATGGTTCTAATGGTATCGGTGATATTAGCTTGGCAAAATACTATTTTCGGCATAGTGCCGCATCTACCAGTGAACCGGCGATACTAATCAGTAGGTAAACTAAAAAGGAATACAAAATTAGGAATTTAAAGAAACACATATGTTTTTAAGAGTAGAAAAAGTAATAAAATAGATGAGAAATGGGTCACGAGGTTGAAAAAAAAATCTAAAACCTATCAAGGTAACGAGTTTGGTACTTTTAATGTTATAATAAAATAAATCAAAATTTGACAATTATTCCGCATTTTTTATTTGATTGTACACATTTATAGACCCTAATTAGGCGTGAGCTATTTCATTTTCAAGTCGAATTAACAAGTCAATTCTCCAATAGTAAACGTGCCACAATCAATGATGATCTATGTCGTGATTCTTGAGACGTACGTTACAGTGTTAATAATATATGTACATACACAGAATTGTTTCGCCTATTAAATCGTTTAATCGTTTGGTCACATTTTTTCACCGTTCAGTTTTCGATATTTAATATCGGTATTGACGAATGAACGCAGCACCCTTTTACCGTGAGAAGTCGATACACTTTTAACGTTTGTCGTATTGATTAAGTCGATAAGTTGACTTTCTACTTGAACGTCGAGAGATCAAAGGGTAGATCGCTTTGAGTTTGTAAAATAACGCGATCGATATCTTCCGAATCGTTAAGAGTCACGCTGCGACGACCTGTTGGTACAAAAATTCCGCTTCAAACGTCGGCGAAATGACGTCGACGAATTGGTAAAAACTACATTTCTCAAAACGAACTAAGTTCGTTTACAAAATACAATTCAAAAAGCTGGAATTTTTCACTCTCCTGATATATTCATTCGTGAAATTATGCGTTGCGTCTCACGATCGTCTTCAGGCACAATTACGATCTTTTATTCCAGCTGATCACACTAATTTTTTTTTCGTCGTATTAACGAGATGTTGTTTCCAAACTCGTCTGTCGTTTGTGCACAAAGGGCAAGATAAAAATTTCAGTAACTGACACTGTACTATACCGTAAAACTGTATTTGCTCGTTATTTGCTGCGTGGTTACACGTTATCTTTAACGTTATCATTTGCATAAAATTTTACACTTCGTAGAATAATTGAGCCTTTTCTGAGACAAAATAGCACGTAGTGCCTTCCTTTGTTTTCAAAACCGTGTTTGAATTCGTAATTAAATATTACAGCTTTTAACAAAAATTGTTGTTTCGATAAAATATACAGTATTTTATTTGCTGCTTATAAGAATACCGTTTCGAAAATAGAACAAGATACCATAAACAACGATCCAAAGATATTTTCTTCTAGAAAGCTCCATAATTGTTCATTTCGCGTGAGAAATTCCTTCTGGAAAGCGCATTTTCGATCTTCTTTCCGATTGCTATCTCAGAATGTAGTATATTCATAGAAATGATATTCGCGATACGCTTAATTACACGACTCCACACGTATACATATTATTACGAAAAAGATGTTCACGATTTCATGCGTTTGCGTACACGACCTCCTTTTCAAACGCACACGTATGTTTCCTGTATATATATATATATATATATATATATATACAATATCTCATTATCCACTTAACACTTTTATCATTTACTGTATATATATTTATTTATTTATATTTATACGTGTATATAATAGGTATGCGAATATGTATATACAATTATATGTATATATATAAATACATGTATGTGGAAGTCAAAAATTAATAAAGTTAAAAAAATATAATCTTCAAAATAGAAACTATAACCGTCTCTTTCTTCTCAGCTACAGCACTATTGTGTTACTTATAAGTCCCCTATTTTCACATTTCTTTGTTCCTTATTTCTTTGAAAACGCATCAAACATTTCTCTGTCTTTCTCTCTCTCTCTCTCGTTCTCTCTTTCTCTCTCTCTCTCTCTCTCTCTCGCTCTCTATTTTTTCATTTTTTTTGTACGGAATTGCATGTGTACTTACTATTTGCGTATTCATTGGTTCGAGAACGAAGGAACGTCGACAACCGATTCGCCGTGATCTTTAACAACTTAGTCAATTGCATTCGAAAAAATACAATAAAAGCGACACAGAGAAAATCGCGAACGTTCACCGTTCGCATATCATCATTTTCTACCGGTGAAATCTTACAAGATCGTTTTCTAGTATACTAGTGTATCAGTATCAAATAATCGAGCATATCGCATGATTATGTTTAATTACACATAACACAGGTTTATACAACGCATAACACAGGTTTATACAACACATAACACATCATTCTGTACATTCATCTCAACGAACAAAATGTTTTTCTTGTTAAGGTAATTAGTAATTACTGTTACTGGCCTTTCCTGCACCTATTAAAGGCAATTGCACTCGTTTCTTCATAAATCTTGATGTTGTTCCTCGCGATAAAATAATGATAACTGAGCAACAGGTTTTATAAAGTCCTGCAGAATTTAATAATCTCTTCGCAGATTTCAAAAACTTTATTTTTTCGTTAGCAACAATTGTAAGCTGTTTTTCGGATGAATTTTAGTCGAGGGAAATTATTCAACAGTTTACGTTATTCTCAAGCACTCGGAAGCATTGCAAAACTTAACGATATCCAAAGGAATGTAGCGATTTCGTTGATATAACAGTACGGTATACATATACGTTACGTATTTAAAAAAGAAACGTAGACAATATATATCTGTTAAGGAAAACTTGAACGCAATAATTTCTGTTGGTTAGTCGCTTAACATTTGTAATTATTTGAGCTTGTATCGTTAAATCATTAATAGCTAGTATCGTTTAATCGAAACGCGTTTAAATGTACAAATCAATTTCGTAAATAACAACTAACTTTTTATGTTCTGTGTATTGCTTTAAAAATACTGAACGACGTTGTTTGTAAAGATCGCACAAAAATTGGCGTGAAAAACATTGCGTTCGATTGTCTCCAAAATTTTGTTAAAGATGTCGCTTTGCGGTCATCGCTATTTAGTTACACATAGAAATACATTTCACTAATGAAAGTCTTTACACCCTTAGGGAAAATGTATAACGCTAAAAACACAGTTTCTCCGTTAATATTAATATCAAATAACGCAATTTGCGAGACAATTCGATCAATCGTTAATCATCCACGATGACAAAGAGTAATTAGTAGCTCGTGATTTTAACTCGCAACTTCCAATATTACCTAATATATTCATTAAAATATGAATATATTTGGAAAATATGCGCTTGAAACTACGTACAGTCTTCTTACGCAATTTTTATGCACCTAGCACACATGTTTTTCGTTTTAAATTAATACAATACTTTTTCTCGTTACGAAGCTGTCTTTCGTAATACATAGAAGATATCTGAACATGTTGCTAACTAAATAAATACCAAATAAGAATACGGAAACAAATCTTTAAACGAGTTGATCGCTATAATTTATATTATATATGGGTAATATTACAGCCTATCTTTAACGAAACATGCAACTTGCATTATGAACCGGGACGAAGAGAAGTAAATCGAATGTTACTCATTGAATCGTACAATGAAATAAAGAAATAAAATATTGAACGTAAACGATATACATGATTTTCTAAGTTTTTCAGAAAATAGTTGCGCACAAGATTGCTTTTGTACGTTTCGATTCTCTTGATGTTTTGTTCGAACGCAAATTGAAGCGAATCCAGGAATAACGTACGTCAATTCGAGAAACTTAATTTTCAATCTCCCATAGTAAGTTTATAGCGATCGTAGATGAAGCAACATATTTTCGAAGCACGTCGGTGCTAGAAAATTTCAAGGTGCGATTCTTAATGACATTTCAAGAAAATCGGCCAGATATTTGTAATATTTTATGGTCATATACAGGAGCGTATTGTGTACTGTATGCACGGTGTAGAAAGTTTAGCAAATACATAGTGTGACCGAATTAAAGAGACCGCCGACATTAACGTTTGACATTCGTTTCGACGCGTCTGTCGTTAATATCGATTGCTTTTCAAAGGCGTAACACGTCGAAGTATATGTCGGAAATGTCAACTGGAAACTCACTTGCAAATTATCAGACTGTCTCAGTCGGAATTTCCGATAATCGCAAGACCCTACGATCTTTCTATTACATTTTCTACTTCGCTTTTATAAAACCCTTAAACAAGTTTCGAGATGACACGTTTATATATTCTTAGGCTAATTTCGTTTAAAATCCGCTACGGAGATGACCAAACGTTTAATTTCACTTTTTCTAATAAAATATACGTGTTCGGCCGATCGTGATCGATAAGCGAAACAAATAGTATAGAAAGATTGCTCGTTTCTCTAACGATTCCGTCATTCGTCTGTTTTTTAAAAATTATCTCCTTAATCGGTCATCGAGGTACGTAACTTTGTTTTTCACTTACATATATATATATATAGATAGATAGATAGATTTGTTTCTTTGGTAGCTCTTTTGTAGGAAAGAACTGGAAAATTCTCTGATAAATTTACCACTCTCAACACGTACAGGGGATATGCAAGATGCTTTGTAAAAAATCATTAGAACTTCCTGATATTGTGAGATTAGCTTCCGTGCGATTCGCTAATGTAACAGAGTAGCCAGGAAGTATCTACATACTGGTAATCAAACGGAGCCCTTCTATCGTTTCTCAGTCGTTTCCGCGATTTTTAAATTCCGTCGATAGAAATTTGATCATATTATTCCAAAAAAGATGCATCTAACACGTCATGGTCCGACCAAGTACATATTAATTATGTACTATGTTTGGTAACTATAAATTTGTCAATTTAAATTAATCGACTCGTTGTACCAGATATTATGATATATTCAAATATCGAAGAATTATCCAATGGAAGATAACGTCTCGATTTAAGAGAAAAGATGAATAGTTTGAATTTCGTTTTTATTTCATGCATGGAAAATTGGGGCAAGATGGAAATGCTAAAACAAAATTGCTCTAGAATGCTATGTTTATTGATGTTGTATCTACAAAAAATATCATATATAATATCAATACCTGTTTATCGAAACATGTTAAAATAAACTTCCAAAACTTAACTTCCAAAAAGATACAAAAATATAATTTTAATAGTAGCGACAATGCTCTAGTGACGGGGAAAAATAGTGCTCATCTATTTGTACATATCCATTGTTGTTAGACCAAATGGTAGGCCCGTTTCATTTAAATAAAATACTAATTTTTCTTTATTATATGTGTAACGCGTGTATGGGTTATGATCGTAGATGTATGTTCCAGTTATGATCTTATATGTGTATATATATATATGGATTTTATTACATTTTGTAATACTGTATGGTGGTATTATATGTACTATACGTATAATGGCGGTGTGTGGTATTTGTGTGGAAACAGAACATTGTAATCCCGTAGGGAAAGCAATAAAGATTTAGGCAGAAAGAATTACTAACGTTTCCTCTTGTTCGACCGAAAACACAATCGAGAAAGGTCCAAAATTGTCTTCAACATCTGTTGAGAATTTTTTCGTTAGAGAGCCAACTTCTTCTCCAATGTGCTTTTAGGAATATTAAAGGCTAGAATTGCTTTACGATAGCCCACTTTTTTGTACAATTGCCTCAACGGTTCTCCGCATGGATTCTTCGGTCCAACTTTGTCACACTGTTTTTTTCCTGTACATCCATATTATCTGGAAATTATCGTTCGTGGAAATGTCCCCATCTTGCTCCGAATTACATCCAGACTAATCGAACGACAATGTTTTTATTTGCTTGCGAATAACATTCATAAACACATAAATAAATACTTGAAAAAATTGCCTAACTTATAGTATTAAAGACATAATATGGTTGAGAATCGTTACTTACCTATTCATGTTGAAAAGATGGTAGAAAATAAGATCACAATCGTTAGAAGGAAAAAAATCATCACTAAGCGCACAAAAACGCTATAAACTATTGAATGTAACTATTTGTCTCGTACAAAATTCACCTGTTTCTTTCGATTTCATATTCATAAATGAACGAACAAACGTATAGCTCGATATTAAATTTATAACGAATATTCGTCGTTTTCTCAGTTACAATTTTCATGAAACATCCAATCATCAGCGAGGAACGATTCCTTTTCCAAACTTTTTCTCGAGGAATTGTTTTATATCCAGCAGGATATAATAATGGCACGAATAAATTATAGTACAGACACAATTAATATTAATATTAATATCGTATATGTATCGATATACATACATATGAAATAGAAAAAAAGTATCAAGTAGAATCAATAGCAATGAAAATAACTCTCGAAAAAGTATTTTACGTCTTTATAAATTATATAATAGAAACATTTGTAAGTAGTCTGCAGTGTCAGACAAAATTCGGCGAAAATTAATCGGACCACAACACGCTAGCGCAACCTGGCAATAGGATAAGACTGTGAACACGCGAAAGCCGCGTCGTTCCTTTCAGTCGTTTTTACACGTTACGTCTCAATTGTATTTGAAAGAAGAAGAAGAAGGTATACCGACGAAAAATGTCCATCTAGCCAACCTTCGAAAGCTGGCTATCTTTCGAACCATCTTCTCCGCATAGATCGAGCATATCGGAATCAATGAAAATTCACTTTTCACGTCTAGATATGTACAAATTATAAGACAAAAACTTCGCTAGGGTATTTCAGGAAATATCGCGAATTTTAAAATGTTCGACGATATGAACGATTTTTAGCTCGAATTATTTCCTATGATAAATAAATCCTTGATAGAAATTACGTGTCTCGCGTTCAAAAAATTTTACGTTTGTTAAAATATCGCCGAGATCGATTCTCCACGAACGACTATGACCAAGTAAGCAAAATCCTAGCAACGAAGAGAACGATAATTATTCGATCAGTCAATTCCTTAAAACGGGGCTATCAGCGCTCGGTTAAACGAACCCGAAAAATATTAACCGGTATTCCCAACATCTCGATGATCGTTCGTTCGGTGTTTCACGCGAAGTACCTAAATCTAAACTGACGTACACGTTGTAAAAATATGCGAATCTTACGAGCTACGTGGCTCTCCCATGGTTGAATCACGATTACTCTTTTTCCTCGGTTTCCTGGCTTTCGGCGCCCAACAAAGTCGATTTGTCCTCCTCCTGTCCCTCCACTTCTGGTTCTTCGACGCTTTGACGCTGGCGTCTCGTGGTCTTTCGCACGTACAACAGCAGAGAGATGCTGATGCTTGCGAAGATTGCGAACACTGGCAGGATTATGTAAATCCTTATCGACATCTGGTTTAAGCCCTGTGAAATAACATAATGGTACCCTTTCTTTAATCTGTATCGCTAATAATTCTAATACCGGTTTAAAAAAATACGACTGGTTTGTGAAACATTTCTAATAGTAAAAATAGCTGAGAGAGACTGACGATCAATCCCTACTGTAACAAATTTTTTCATCGAAAAGTTGACGAAAGATTAAACGGTATTGCTGATGACGGAAAGGGGACTGAAAGGGGTATAAAACCTGAGCTGAACTAGTGAAAGTATTGGATCGCTATTCAATTTCCTTATATCGGATCTAGGTAACATAAGCTAAGTAGGCGCTTAAAAAGTAAAGGGGATTATATTTCGAGAACATGACCGACGAACTGTAGTTCAAAATTAGCATCAGAATATTGCAATTAATTAACCAAGATTGCGCGATGAAGTTTAAACGACTAAATGGACACGATGTTTCCGAGAGATGGATGCACGTGCTCGCGAACGATACTCGTTTAAATACTTCTATGACTTCACGTTAAATTTATTTGTCAGAACGACATGAAACTCAATATCGGAAATTTTGACCCAGTTAACTAACTCGGTATGATAGTGGTTTTAAGCTTCGTGTCTATTAAATCGACGACTCCCCGATACACGTTCCATGTTTGAGAAGTTGTCGAAGAAAAAAGATAGTTCTGAATATGAATGTCGTTATCCGTTCGAAATGTGTTCAAAATGAAAATCCGTGTCAGCAGATGAGACGTCACATTTTACACGAGGGATTCGATAATTTTAACTAAGAAACTTCCCCTTACATAGGGTGATGTAATCAAACTAGATCTTCTTCCCGCTGTTATTCGCCTTGAAGTATTTTTAACAGAAATTATTCGTCGGAAATCTATATCCAATAGGATTTCCATTGAAATCGAACATTGGTTCCGCGTGTTCCGATAAAAAGATCTTTAGCTCCGAAGAGTGGCGAGGATAACGTGTTTGGAATTCTGATTCTAAGGGTCGTCCAACGCTCGAAATGCAGCGTAATCTCCTATTTAAATAACGTCTACGTCCCCTTTAAGAAGATACATTTCTCGCAGAATATAATTTAATTTAATCTGCGAAATCGAATACCGTACTCCTTCGGGATTAATTTTTCGCCGCGAACGTATAATCGCGAAAACCTGTTTTCGACGCCGGAATATTGATATTTAATGTCATTAGCGCTGGACCATATCGGAACGTACGATTCGATTGGAAAGTGTCAGGGATAGATGGAAAAATTTCGATTATTGCAATGAAAAACTTTCTATTTAACGAAGATTTATATCGCATATGGGAACGTGGACGTTTCGATCGTGCGTCAACAAACATTATTTCGATAAATGCATTATATTAAAATCAAGAAATACCTAGATATACATACTTTTAAGTAAATTTAATTACTTTTTCTTTTAAAATGAATCTTTGGTCGCACTGTGTTGAAAATGTAATGTATAGAAATATATTAAGTAGGTAAATAAGTAGAACAGAATAGTCTTACTACCGCAAGACAAATATCTCCGTAAAAGAAGAAAAGAATATTCATAAACATCGAAATAAGCGACAGCTGGTTACGTAAATGGAGAGAAAGAGAAACGATTACCCGTCGAGATCGTTTCAGCTGTTCGGATCCTCCATCATTGTTAAGAATTGAGAGAGGCAAGCGTTGTATAATAACCCCTCCCCCTCCCACACCTCGACGAGCTAATGAACCGTCTCATTTCGCGCACAGCTGATTTGCTTCTTTGTGTCTGTTACCTCAACCGGAAGCTGTGATAAACAGGTGCGCGTTATCACCGCGTTAACCGCGTCTGGCGCGATTTATGAAAATTACGTAAGGCGATAGTCTGTTGCATCTCGAATCACGATAAACATACCAAAACATGAGAGGATTCGAACGGTGTAATCGCCGATAATAAAATTCAAATTAGATTTGATGCGGAATGAAAATTTATAAAATTCGATATTTTTATAAAATTATCTTATGGGCGATTAATTGGTTGAAAATATATTGGTTTAAAGCAGGTGTTTCATGATTCAGTGTAGCTAGATATCGATTCGCTTAATATCGAATATAAAATTGTGTTACGATGCAAAATCAACGGCTTTATCAATTTTTTACTAATTTTCAGCAACTAATTTCAGACGAGTTACAGTTTATTTACACCGATTTCCATCCATGGCGTTAATTATTCCTACGTCGTTAAGGGACGTTCGAACAAAACGAGGCAGTCGCTAGAAATGTGCGTTATTACAAATTTCCACGCACTGTCGCATAACGATCGTTCCCATTCCCTGTTTTTTCTTTTTTAAAAAACACGCTGCGAAAAGCTCGTTCGAATAATCTGCAGCGGCTAGAGGAACGCCGGTACTCGGTATTCGGTGAGCAAGAAATTAAGAGATAAGAGATAAGATATAACCAACCACGTTGAAAATAAGTAGAAATACTAGAACGGCCAAAGTAGTCTGTAAAGAAACGATTACGCTGATCTTTCTCCGTGTCTCGCGGCCAGGAAACGGAATGATAACGATAGCCTAGCCGAGGAACCGCGGAAGGAGTACATAAATATAAAAGGAACCATGCTGTTAGATTTTCCAACATGTTCTATCGATCGTCACCGGTGCTATTCGGTTTAGATGTCTTTGTTGCAACGCGATCAATATTTATACAAAGTATAAATTAACCTTTGGGACCCGTAAGGATGCTCCTAAAATTTTCCATTCGATTCGATGCCACATCTTGTGCCCTGTGTCTCTCAGAGCGATACGCACGAAATCTCGAGGAACTTTATCCGAGATTCTCTTCTACTCGATACTGAATCTTTATTACGAATTTTTCTTCCACTGTTACACATCGAAACAAGAATGAAAATATAACGCAGAAAGAGTAAATGATATAAAAATCCACGAGAGAACATTAAAGCGGAGGCCTTTTCAAGAGACCGGTGTGAAAGTTAACAATGAGCCATAGAGTTCATGTGGTTTTTCGACGTAATCGCCCGCCATTCACCCGATGCTTGTGGACCCCGCAGCGGCAAAGTTCTCAATTATTTGGAGCAAAGATAAGAAACCGCAAATACGTGTTAATACAAATTCGCGTTATTGAACGACATTGTACCACAATTTAGCAACAATTTTATAGTATCCGTTTTGGTAACAAAAAATATGTCGATGCATTTTACGCGTATACGATATTATTAAGAATTTCAAAATGTTCTACGCGTTACCGAGTCGTAGAAAATCCTAAACCTCTGTATCCTCGATACCTACGTATTGCTTTAAGTTTAATCGTTTCATATCTTTTCGTCAGTAATTTTCTAATACTATTTCTTCGTAATACTAATGCTATAATCCTGTCGAAAACAAACGACGGCTCGATACTTGCGACCGTATTTGATAGCTGTATCGGAAATTAGTAGCGAGCGTGCAAAGTATGCAGCTCGACCCACTTATACTCGAAATAACCAGTGCTTTTCCACGTGCCATTACTCGTTAACTTACTTGCCGAGACGACTGTACCTTCCATTGAAAATCGGAGGAGGGGTCGGTGAAGAACCACTTTTGCGGCCAGGGGTTTATCGTTCCCTCTGGCGTCTTGAAGATCAACCCTTCCAGGCTTAGGCCGTGTGCCAGGACGCTCGTAGTGATGTTTCCTTTTTTGTATGACGCTATTCCCGCCTTCATGTACATTTGTGGTATCGTTTCGTTCTCCCTGAGCTTCAAGGTCACCCTTGGCATCTTTGCCTTCCTCGTTGGCGCGCTCGACGTCATCCTGGTCACTTCACTCGGGGTGCTGGTTAACGTTTTTAAACCTATCAACCACGTTGTCGGTAGTATATACGTAGTGGTGGACGTGGACGTCTGTTTGACGCTCGTCGTCGATTCCGTGGATGTTTGTGAACGTTGCGTGCTACTCGTTGTGGCATCTGTGAACAAAGAGCGGGCGAAAAAGAATGGTTTTAGAAAAAAAACAAACAATTTTAAATATTTAAACAACAACGATTGGTACTTACGGAGAAATTCTAAATTCTATGGAAACATAACGACACACAAACGGACTTTGAAAGTGCCAAAAAGAGGAAAACCAGATGGTACAATTTTTGAAACTTAGTAATTAGTAATTAGAATTTAGTAAGTAGCGTATTTGATGGTAAAAAATAAAAAATTTTATAGGATAGTATTTTTCCAATACCCATTTACAATTAGGGTTAGGCAGAGTAAACGATAATGAATCAACTATACAGAAAACACGAGGATCGTATTCATCGATAATAACAATGAACGATTAGTTTACTAATAAACATTCATTTCTCCATAAAGCAACTTATTATCGAACGTTTCGTTATTTAGCAGCAGCAGAAAGATGATTTATGGAAGGGAAAGCCGAGTATGTATTATAATACGATGACCGAAGAAAATCGATAACAGTGGACGCGATAAAAACGATAAATGTCACGCAGTAGAAACAGTTAAATCTAAATTCCGTGGTGCTCTATTAACATCGTGTTGCACGGAAATGTTTGCATAACGAAGGTTTCGTATGCCGATGAACGTGCTACGCGAAGCAAACGGCAGCGTTGCTACTGTTAATTTCTTTCTTCCTACGGCTCGAGATTCCCTATTAAAACATTCGGGCAACGTTTAGGCGGCCGATTAAAAGATAACGTAAGCTATTGGCACTTGGAAGGTGTTGTCAAATTAGCCAGCCCTGCCAATCCAAATTGATCCGAAATTCAAACTTTGTAACTGGATAGCTTAATAGATTTTGCCAACATGTAAATAAAACACAAGAACTTGTTTGAAGCATAATTGTCGTATATCTATCTTATACGTATATCGAGTAATATCACGGAAATTTCATCGTTTCAATCATTTTAAAATTAAAAATCACTGTTATCGGCTCGATCGTTATTCGATTAGAAATCAACGCTAATACGTGTATTACTGCGTTAATTTTCGACATACCGACTTTTATCGCATAAATTTTGTCGAGAAACTCGATACCTGTGGTAGTAAACTCTTGTGACTCTTGTTCATCTACATTCGACGCCTCCGACAACGTAGTCATCTCGTCTTCGATATCCTGTTCCCTGTAAGCTTCCGTAGATGAAACCGTGGTCGTTACTGGAAGCCTGTTTTTGCTTTTGTTCGCGATGTCTTTCTCCTGACTCCTCGACGAGTTTCTAGCTATCGTGTTGTGCCCAACTCGACCTATAGCCAGCACCGTGCTGGCGAACAGCCGCTGGTCGCTCTGGTTCATGAAAAACGGTGCCGCCATGGCGGATAGAATGATCAGAATTATCAACGTGCCTATGATGTACTTGATGATCCTCGAGTTCGACTTGCCCGATGTCTGAGGGAACCCGGATGACGAAAACTGGTCCGTTTGCGGTAGGATTGTGTACTGCAGGCTGGCATCGCCTTTTCGTACCGTTTTGTACATAATTAATATACCTGTTAAAAGAATCGACCTGTGAATCTCTGTTCTGCTTGACAAAAGTTATTTAGGAAATTTTACAATGTCTGAATTTACGATCTCTAAATTGAATATTTTGAATTACGACGAGCGGCTTATTTTCACACCTGTACAGACTTCAAGAGGCAACGTGCCGCTTTCGAATATTGTTCTATATTAATGACACGAAGGTAGGTTTGCCTGTCTAAAGACAAAGTGACCGTGATACGCGACCTGTTGAAAGCAGTTTACATCGTAGAATTTACCATCCGATGAAACCTGGTTCGATCAGAACTCTGTTTTCTTAAACAAGGACGTAGCGAGGCAACAGAAACTCGATCTGGATAGAAGAAATAGTTTCCATTCAGGTGACAATGTGAAAATAAAATTTGACGGGCGTAAAAGAAAAATTTGTTCTACAAAGCGAAGTTGAAACCGCGACAATTTTCCATGCGTCAACTGCATTCAGTAGAAATCATCTTTTAAACAGAGAAACGTAGACGTTTCTTTCCATCCTTCGTTAAAATGCTTTTATTCCCTTGGAAATTATATGAATAACCATTAATCGATTCTTTGAAAAGTTATTGATAGAAACAAAAAGATCAAAGGTAAAAGCATCTCCAGTTTTTAAAAGCTTTATTTGAAAAAGCTTGGAAACTGCGTACTAATACGTGTTTTCGAGCTAGAATTCATAGTGGCCAAGTTATTAAAAAAGTGGCGATAAAACGAATGCAAAACATTTTAAACTTTTAACAATTTCAAGCAACCCTTTTGTAATTTTATGTGACGTTAACTTAAACTTTAAACTTTAGAAACTGTTTTATTTTAAGGCGCGAGATGAAACGTGTTAAAATCTGAAGCTAAATGAAACGCGTTTAATAAATAGGTAACAAAATTTTGTAGCGGTGTAAGTATCCTTTAGCGAATTTTAAATTTCACAACGACGAGGTAAAAAAGTATGATAACACTAAGGATAAAGGGTAAGGGTTAAAGTACCAAACAAACAAACAACGAAACCTATTCTTTAAAACGGATAATATCAAACGATGGATATAAAGTGAGATGCAAAATAACGCTATTGTAAATGATTTAAATATTTATAAAAATACAAGATATTAAAATGTAAAATTTCAATTCTTCGTTGTAATGGTTATACTTCGATAGCAACAACGACCCATTTTTTCTTTTTTTTTTTTTCCAAAATTCCCAAGGGATTATCGAGCGTGGCTAGAGAAAAGAAAGGACAACAGACGTCGATATCTTCCGCCGGGAGGAATCGATTCGCGATTTTCCACGGCAAATATTAAATCCTCAGGCAGCCTCGTCAACATCGCATCGGTCGCTCACTTACGAAGGTTAATACCGTCGAATTCTCGTAATGCGATCGAAGGGGACAAAGAAAAAGAACAAACGGACAGAAAAGGGACGAGAAAGGGACAAATAAAAAGATCTTCGGTCGAGAATCGAAATAAATTTTTTCCAAAATGAATAAACTATTCTTTGATACCGTAACGGGGCAACGACTTTCGCGAAAAGTTAACGAGTAGCGGAACAAAGGCGACGACATCGATGAAAACAAATGAATCGACGACAATCTTAACGAGGCGCTATTCCTTTGCAAACAAATGGCAAGATTCGAGGGATGTCGTCCATTGGATGAGCAAAAAGATCGCGCAGCGTGTAAATATCGTTGAATAGAAAGCGGAGAAGAACGAAGGAAGACGTGCAGATACTCACGATAGATATGTGAACAACCGAAGGGGTTGGTTTTCTCCGTTTGGACTTCCGGCAGCCTGCTCCGTCGGAACGAACGCGACGATCCGGGACGGGCAGAACCTCGCCTGTGAGGGAAATTTTGTTGGAAAATGCGCAGATGCGCCTGGCCAAGGGGTGCCGATGCGACTGCGCAGTGCGCGCACATTACAGCTAACATCCGGAAGACCGTCGCTATTTGAATGTTTTCGGCCGTCGCGTTGACGATCGACGAGCAACTAGCTTGGGTTCAAGGACGTTGAAGGACGCATCGACCTTGAACTTCTCTCGTTACATACATCCAGTGATGATCGTGTATCTTCGATCTTGGATTTTGGATAGAGACTTTTCTTATCTTTATTTACCGGTTGGTAGTGGTGGTGGTGGTGTCCGTAGGAGCGCGGGGGATAATCCGACGTATCGGTGTAACAGGAGGAATTGCTTTTCTGCTGGAATTAATTTGAAACAGTAGGGTCGAATGAAATAACAAAAAAGGTATAGTTATATTTGCGGATACATAGTTACATTTTTCAGGACTATCGGAGAACGGAAGATTACTAAAAAAATAGTATAAAAATTTACGTTATTTTATAAACGTGTATGTTCTTCTAAAGAATATAGAACACAAAATTTCACCGCTGGTATTTTATTATTTTGTTAGAAAATATAAACAAACATAGTAAACACAATAGGAAGCGTATTTTTTTCGACTTATCCGATAGTAAGTTATTTCGGACTAATGGAAGACGTTCGTTACGATAGTATTGGAAAATATCTAGTATTAGAAACTCGTCTTTTTTTAAAAAAAGAAATTTCGTCTGTATATAAAATTCCGTATGGAGTATACGGAAAGATTTCCAACTGTAACGCTTTGTATCACTGTAATCGAGGAACATTTATTTTATTGCATGGTTGGCATAGCCGTCGAGGAAGCGATATCACCAGCGTCTCCGGATCTCCACAGCTGCGTTATCGTTTTTATTTGCGTGTGGAAATTTATACCCTAGAAAAATGTGACGCGTGCATTCGAAAAATATTTTCGAAATTTATAGAAAAAGTACGATAATTTGTGCGATGTTACTTACGTGCTTCCCGTAAAAATGATTGTCGCCTAAGAAAGATCCCTTATTTCCGGTGAAACTGAACATGGGCAATGGCACTGGAATAGGAACGTTTACCCCAACCTGACCAGCCTCTATTCTATTTACAAATGCTCTAGCCGTTGCACCGTTCGACGTAAACACAGCAGTTCCATTTCCGTAAGGACATTTGTTAATAATGTCGATAGCTTCGTCCAAAGTATCAGCGAAGATACAGGAAAGAACGGGCCCAAAGATTTCCTCTGTGTAACATTGCATCGAGGTCTGAAACGTATTAAGCGATCTAACATAAATCTTAAAGGCATTTAAAGCGCTGTGATCAATGATGCACGGGAATTACGAAGAAGCTACCGCGATCTAAATTATACGGAATTTTAAATCACCGTATGAAAGGTGACATCAAAATCCATAGCCTTTTAAGAAAAGTTTGTTTCTCTCTTTCTACATCGATCGATGTCACCCTTACGGTAACACGAATTTCCTGCATCATCATCGAAGGCATCGATTGCCATTCGCGTTTTCATAACACGATTATATAATATCATAGGTGTACCACCTTCACGTTTGTCAATACGGTTGGTCCAACGAAATTTCCCTTTTCGTAACCACTGACAACGAGACCTCTGCCGTCGAGAGCCAACGTGGCACCATCTTTCACCCCTGTCTCGATCAGATCGCATATCCTCTTCTTAGATCGCGGAGATATAACGGGTCCGAGATCGGTTCCAGGTACGTGTCCCGCATTCACCTTTAATTTTTTTGCGGCTTCCACCAATTCTGTCACCCAATTCTTCGATTTACCCACGAATATTGCCACAGAAAGCGCCATGCATCGTTGGCCGGCAGCCCCGAAAGCAGCACCCACGATTTGAGAAAGGGTTTTGTTCTTATTCGCATCTGGCAGCACCACGCAATGATTCTTCGCACCCATGTTGCACTGTACGCGTTTTCCATGCGCGCTGCTCTGTCTGTAAATGTATTTTCCCTGTAAAATCAGACGTACTTATCGTACACGCATATTTTAATTTCGAACGGTTTCTTAGAAATTAGACACGTCGATTTGTCGGGATCGTTCGTTCTGTATCGTTTCGTGTATTCGCGAGTTCTTCGATTATTTTCTTCTCGATGAAAGAAAATAACGGTATAATTTCAATTCACTTGCAAAATGAATGGAACATGGTTGTCAGTTATTACCATTTGATATTATCGATGGAGTATAGAATCAACGATTTTACATAGAAGGAACGTTATCCCGCTGCAACGAACGCTCGCAAAGCAACGATCGATAGCAACGTACCGCTTGATCAGAACCGACGAATGAAACTGCCTTGATATCAGGATGCTCGCAGATGAAATCGACAGCGGCGTGTTGACCGTGGATAACGTTCAACAATCCTGGTGGAGCACCGGCTCTGGTGAATAGATCGGCCAGGATCATCGAAGCTCCTGGTACACGCTCGGACGGTTTGAGAATCGTGGCGTTTCCACAGGCGACCGAGACCGGAAACGACCAAAGAGGTATCATCGCGGGGAAATTGAACGGACAGATGGAGGCAGTTACGCCAAGTGGAACTTTGTAGGAAATTATGTCCATATCTGTGGCGATGTTTGGCGTGCTCTCGCCCATTTGCAGGCAAGGAATTGCGGTACACGCGTCGACCACCTCTGTAACATAAATCAACACCAGCCGTATGATCTGTCGCTCGTACGATGATGCGATTACGTTTATAGGGCGGGCAGGACACACGGAATGTAGCTACGATCGAAAATTTCAGAACGAATTTACATTGTTCGCATATACGCGAGTAGCCAGTTTCAGTTTTTCAAGAAAACTCACGTAGTCCTCGAAGAACGTCGCCTTCGGCATCAGCCATTGTTTTCCCATTTTCCTTCACCATGTTCTCTGCGATTTCTTTCTAGAGAAGATATCAATATATCTATTATAAATACTATTCTTCGTACAAACATTTCTCGTATAAATATGAAAAAATATCAGCGGAACGCGTTAAATTCTGATTTGTAATAAATTATAGGATCTCGGCCAACCCATTTGTTCGCGCCTACGAAATAAAGTTGAAATACGAATAAACTTACCGAATGTTCGCGTATGAGAGTTTGATATTTAAGCATCAGCGTTTGTCTAGTTAATACACTGGTATTTTTCCATTTCTCATACGCTTCCTTCGCACTTTTCACGGCTGTCTCCATTTCCTCTTTCGTGCAATTTGGCGTGCGACATAACAGCTCGTTCGTTGCTGGATCATGAACGTCGGTGAACTCTGTGGCCTTCGATTCTGAAACAGATCGAAACCTCCTTACGACTCGATCAAGCAAAATAATATCGATTTGTCGACATTTAATTTTAGATTTTTCCAACTGTAGCACGTTGAGAAATTTTACGAAAAGAAAAATATGCACCGCTTCTGAGATAGACGTGACGCGTTTATTCCATTTAACTTTGATGCCTTCTTTATAATCGGTGCTATTTATGTTATTCGTAAACGTTTCTCGTTAAAGCAATTCTTAGAATCGAATTCGCCTCGGAATATAGCGCCTTTTCTGTACAGTTTCAACGAGTGCTCCAGCAGTATTCATGAACCACGAGCTTCGATTAAATGCCTCTATAAGCACGCTTTAAATATTCATAACGAGCTGTATCGTACGAAAAAATAGGTTCAAGAGCGCTTCGAAGATCAAGTATCTGTTTCATCAAGATTGCGCGTCTCGATCTCGATAATGCCAGTCTTAGCTGTCTTACTTTCTGGCAATTGAATCGTGAATGAACCAATTCAACCAAGTAAACACGCGTTTCAGTGCTTCAACGGATGCATTAAATACGGCTAAGTAACGTTATTTCCTATTGAACTTGTAATCTCAAAATATTTATTCAATCGGGACTTAATACTCGCGTTTTTTTTTTTTTTTTTTATAATCCGTACCCTCTTAGATTAAGAACTTTTTCTTTCGTATAACTCTGAAAAATTTGAAACGACAAGCGACACTGAGATACAACATTCGTGAAAATCGGTACGTAAATTTTTAATACCATAAAATAATTACCTACGAATTGGCCATCAATGTACATCTTAACCGTTGGTACGCTACTGCTGTAAGTCCTTGCGACAAATTGCGCCTAAAAGATCATTCAGTTAATGTTAAACATCCCTTGTTTCGATATTATGTTATTCGGTCAAATTCTACGACAATGTGTCCGCATATGTTTCTAAGAACGTTTCGCTACAGAAATGGAGTATTATAACAAGGTATTGGAATTGTCGAAAATGATTTTCAATTGTAAAGTATTTAAATTCATGACCTTTGCTTCTCATATCATTTACAATTACAATCGTTTAAGATTATAATGCAGCGGTTAAATAAAGCAAAGGAAATGATAAATATTGAACTAAAATATTTAGAATCGAAATACGATGACTTAACGTTCAATGTTTCCGCGGGAAAGAATGATAAAATAACAAAATAATTTCACCCGCTTTTTTTTTTCTTTTTTGAAAAATTTTTAAACGTATAGATATGATAAATTTCAAAAATTATACATCTAAGATCGTCCCTTTTAGGTTGCAACTTTTGCCACTCTTCGTCACGTAGAGATAGGAAGGAATGATGGAAAAAAGCAAAGGAGAATACATTCCAGTAATTTCATATCAATTGACAATTGACGATCTTTTGATGAAAAAACGACAAAAGTTATAAAACGCTCTAATACTTTTCGCGTAGCCTGTACTTGTATTTCATATCAACCCTATTCGAATCAACGAATCGTGAATCAACGCTAGTTCACTGTAAAGTAATCTCGAGTCCCTGATCGATAGTCCAATTCTATCTGTCAGATAACGTGCAAACGTATCACTTCCACGGAGACCGGTATGTTTCTTGCTCGAAAAAGCTTAAATACAGCATCGGAATAAATTCATCCAATTGGCCTGCTTCTCCGAGCGAGCATAACCTCGATAAGAAACGGAATCCATCGGGAGCAATTGTTTGCTTCACACGCGATAAGAATCGCTTTGACACGATACTCTTCTCACAGACAAATCGATTCGTTCCCAGTTACGTAAAGTATGCAAACTCTATTGCACTAGATCGATAGTCGTATTGCTCTTGAGTAGCGTTATTAACCCCGGTGGTGATTCTAGCTTCGTAATCCAAGTCAATTGGAGCGAAGACGCGTAATCCCTTTTCAACGACGCCAACTTTGTGTAAGAGTATTACAGAACGACGCGAGCATACCTTTAAAATTTTTAATCGAGATAATTTTTGATCGAACTGATGACTTTAAATCGAGGTAGTTACATTCTCTACGAATATGGCAGTCATTGAAACATTTACTTGCGTAGACCAGCCTGTATATATTTGATATTACAAGTAAAGTATGTACGTACATTTACATTTTGTGTAAGGAAACATTGATATTATTTAATGATTAGGCAACGTATATACCGATAATATCTACGAATAACAGTACATAGTAGGGATAATAACGTAACATGATCACTGTTTACAGAAATAATACAAGAAGATGTAGAGTACGTGTGATTCACGATAGGAGTGGATATATCTGGATGAATTATGGTACTTTTACTATACAAATGACATATGTACAGTTGAATATTTACAGCGATAACATGTTTATTGATAACACGCGGCATTATCGCGAGAAGAAAATTCCACGACAGTTCGAAATTCTTCATCTAACCGAATATTCTGGGGTATTTCATTAATGTTTGAGTTACACTAATGGAAACTTGTTAAATATATATACATACTTAACGTCTTAATATTTATCATTTAATCGTTTTATAGTATATAAGAAGAATCGAACGTAATACAGATAGACGTAAACTTAGTTAAATAAGTTTACAATTTTCCACGTCGCTACATTCTGAGAATAAAATTTTATTTTCCCCTGAAACAATTTAACCAGATATAACTGTATATTCGCTTTAAAATTCAATTGAAATCCTATAAAAAATTGCTCAAACCATTCGACTATTTCAAATACTTTGTTTCTAACCTTACATCCGAAGAAATTTCCATACGATCATACAGATATGTACAATCGTATAATATAAAATCATATAAATATATCGATGCAAATCATCGTAACATGAACCAAATAAAATTTCAACGCAGAATATGTTTATCCGCATTGTGTGTCGCTTTTTAGCATCGAATCGAAAATTGTAGTAAACATTTATTCGTTTTTACAACATGAAACATATCGAACTAAAACCTTCTAATGAGATATGTCAGTAATAAGGTGTAAAAGTCGAGCGAAAATATTATAAATGCTAAACGTACCTCGCATTTAACGATTCTCGCGAGGAACGCCATAGCGGTAGAGCAGGTTCGTTGTTGTCTGTACTAGAACTGTCCGATTCACTGAAAAAATGGCCTTGCCTACGGTTGTACCAGCGACCGTACGTTTTCATCGAGGTTAATCGCGTCTGTTTACAGCGTTCTTCAGGCTCGATGTTTTTAGCACCGTCCTCGTCCAAACTGGTTCGGCGATCTCCGAAGAATTTACGAAGATAGCCGAACGAATAGCGTAAGCGTCGCTATTGATTCGAAGTTTATTACACCGGGTAATTTTGATAAAATAACGAACGCTGCAACCAATATCTTGATACTCGTTTGGAACAACGTTGCAAGAACGTTATATTTATTCTTAATAAATGTTTAGAACATTGTAAAAATTTTACTAGCGAGCCAATGTCCTAATGGCGCGAAATTTAAAAAATTCGTAACCTGCTGCCCCTTTTAAATTTCCTACAGAAGCGAACGTGATATGATAACCGATAGGTCGATAAGGAGGGAAATTTGAATTGAAATTATCAGCGGTTGGAAATACCGAAACACGTGTTGTTTGAAAATTTTAGATGCCACTACTCGATAGTAATATCGCTCGCAAAATATTTATCGAATCTTTCGAAGCCTTTTATTCGGAATGTTTCTGAACGTCGAATATTATAGCCCTTTTATTATCACGTTTACAAGAAATTAAGGCATTGTAAGACGCTGAAACAACTGGTGGAGAAACGAACATCTTGTTAGAAATATCGAACACGATGATGATACAGTCGCTCTTATTAATTTACAATCGATTGCCGTCAGAATAATGGTATCTGGTGTACAAAAAATGATACGAGGAACGAGAGAAAGCAAGAATATTGGCAATGGTTAGGTGGCCCAAGGCATGCGTAACAACTAACCGACCGATTACACGGAAGTCGATTGGCAAACAATCGTTAGAGGCGATAGACAGGTTCTGGTTGCTTATTGAAGTCTCGTGCGTCGGTTCGTTTTATATGTATGTGCGTACTTTATCCGCCTCCGAAAGCGGTCTATCGATATAGCATCGTGATTATGTATGGCGAAGAAAGTGAAACGCGATGGAAATTCAGCCTAATAAGGTGAACAAAACGTGCGCCACATTACTTATTAGCGATAACTATCGACATGGCGCTAGAAAATAATATTACAGGTGAGATTAAAATATGAGAGAAAATTGCTCCTGATATGTGTACAGAAGTACAACGAGCGTTGGAACGCAGTTTCTTAAGACGCTGATAAATTTCAACGAATATTGGTAAAGTTGAAGTAAGAGCCTTTGTTGGCTATGTTAGTAAATTAATTATAACTGTAATTAGCAAGCGAGCGATCTGTTGTTTCTAACAGATTAAAGTTAATTACTATTTAATCTTTCATTTCATAGGAATCTCGTTAAACCCGTTCGCGTAATCTGTAAAATTTCCCATCGATCGAAAAACTTGTCGTGATTAAACTTGATTTTATATTCAATTTCATAATCGCCAACGTATTCTTTAAATCGAAGTAATCGGAGTGATGAAAACGATCGTACGAACGATATACATATACCACGTTCTATAAACTAAAGTAAGCTCGAATATCGAGAAGCAAAAGTTACGTTACGTTCGCGATGGAAATGAATATGTTATGGGAAAAGGATGTTGGAAAACGAGTTTGACTCGGTGAAAGTAAAACAGAGTCGTTAGCGAAAATTTCATTCAAACAGTTTCGCGATATCATCGGATACTTCTAATTATTGTAATTCTATACAAAACGTAAAATCCTCTCCGAAGCTCGTAAATATGTATTTCTCGATAATGGAATAAAATGACAAGCTAATGGATACTGATTAGTCGATTGAAAATAAAATATTCAACTATGCGATTATAGATTCTGCTTTCTTTTTAAAGAAATTCAATAATAACTTACAATTCAACCTAGAGCTGTGCCAACGAAGAAGTATAGCAAGGAAAAACTATAACCAGCTATAAACCAGCGATAAATAAAAAGGCTACTCTTTTCTCGTCTCAGGTTTTCAACGACTATAATTCTCTCATAGCCACCGATAAACGTTGGACAGTGTTTGAAGAAGTGAAACCTCGAAACTAGTCGAAAGTAGCCAACCTCGTGCCATCCGTCCCGAGCGGTGGAATAGAAGTGAAAACGGAACGAAATACGCTTCTTGTAAACAGTACTCGTCGTATTAAGCCGCGTGTGTGACATAACGGCGACACGATTGTGTTCGACGCTAATCAACGTGCGTGCGTCAATGTTTACGCGTTCGTCATTACTCTCTCGTTCGAAGGAAATTCGAACGACCTGCGATAAAGGGAAACAAAGTTCGTGCCAAGTTGTTCGGCATCGCTATCAATTCGTACTCTCGATAAAAAGAGCAGATCGACTTTCTATGCTTAAGAGTTTAGAATCGTTACCAATGTTCATAGTTTACGAATCGTCGTCGTCTCGTCTTTAGTAAGCTATGAATTAAGCGAAACGAGGCATTCGACGAGTATGATCTATTGATCAGCCAAACACCATGTTTTAATGCTGATATTTACTCGAATTTCTATTTTACCGAGTAAAATCAACAAACGATATTCTACGACATTTGCATGCGCAACGAGAGTTTCTTGAGCGTTGTGCAAAGATTATGTTATCGTCTTGGCAGGGATATCGTAACGTGTTTTGTAACTTGTCGCTCGGCGTGCTGAATATTAAACTCGCTTTACGATGCTCGCTGAGAAGTCGCTAAAGAAAATTAAGTAACATCCTTACCATTTACGAATGTTCCTTGACGAAATCGGGGATCAATCGTGAAAACAACTCTTACGAATATCATACTAGATGCTAAATGTTAAACTTCCAATAAATTTCACGAGTCTGTGATACGTAAAGAAAAAAAAAATATTGTCCACTATTTTTTACCTTTTCCATTAGTATAACTTTTCATTCATCCACGTCTGAAGCATTTAAAAGCGCGAATTAAACGATATTTCGTTCGATCCTAACGTACAGATTTCCGAGAGATCTTGGCAGAACAATTTCGTCTTTCACATTCAGAGACCACTCTTCGTTAAACAGAACGGATCCTTCGACATTGTGCACCATGATTCACGGCCGGGACAATTCCGTAAGGAGACATTTGTGAAAGTTCGTCACCTACCTAGACATAGTAGAAAGTTCATTTCTTTTTTTATCCAGCCGGTTAAAAGACATCACTTATATAGTACGTATTTGTCGAAAAGGGCACTATTACTCGATGAAAGCGACACGAGATACCTGAACGTACGGACCTTCGAAGCGCGATTTGGAAATACACGTGACTCATCAGAGTGGAACACGCGCGATGTATAGAAAAGTTCTTCTTCATTAATGCGGTTAATATTTAACGCGAGGAGAAAATTTGATCGGTGGTAGTTGTCAAGTTGAAACTTTGGAGAACGATACTTTACGTATCTAGTAATTCTTCTCCGCTCTGGATCTTCTCGTGTAAGCTTCCGCGTGAACCTGCCGATGGTAAGGCTATCGATAGACGAGCAACATTTTAGCAATAAAAATTCGGAGACTCGGGACGCACGTGCTTAGCCACGAAGAGTCGTAAGTGAGACACGGGCAGAGCGCGTGCGACAATTCTCGCGTAATACCGGCTTAATATTCAGCGCAACGGAACGGCCCGATTACGAAACTGCGCCGCAAAACACCTGGTAATTCGATAATGATGTACGTGGCTGCGTGCAATGCTACGGGACGACACGCGGCGTCGAACCATTTCGAAATTGGAACCGAACGACTCTCGACGTCCGTGCACTCGTTTCCCAATTGCATCGAGTCTCGACGCTCCGTCGATCCTTCCTCCGTCGCGAATCACCTGGAAACATTTTTCCATTTTCCATTTTCAATCAACGATCGCCCGCTTGAATATAGACTTTCTCGTTGCCGGTTTGACTTGTTACCGAATTGTTAATAAAATGAAACGACTGGCTGCGGGGCAGGTTTCTTAACGATACCGAATATTAGAATTCTCTTTATTAAATTTCACATTAGGATCGTAAAATTAAAAAATTTAGCTTTAAAAAATTTTATAAATTAACAATCAGGTTCTGTGTTTCGTTAATTTGTATATACAATCGGCCAGAGACTAGCAGCGAACTTTAATTTTATGTATATTTTCCAATTTATAAACCTATTATCTGATCGATAAGGACGAGTCGCAAAATGAATTATACATATTTAGCGTTCACTTTGTGCCAAAGTAACTTGTAAAATATTTTCGTCTAATTTTATACAAGGCTAATCTTCAAGGCTGTAGTTTGATGATTTCGACACTAACGAAATTCTCTTCACACGCTTCAAATATGTTTCTCATCCTATTATTTCGTCACTAAAGTTTCTACCTTCGAAACATGCAAATCACCGAAGAACCACTACTTATCGACATTGGCAGCGTATCGAAGCGAAATTTCTATTGTACTTGTAGCGAACGAGTAGACACACTCTTAATCTTATTCTGGAAATATGAAACCGATTAATCCAATGGAATACGACTTATAGAAGAATAGAATCTACGAATGAAAGATGAACAAGAACGTGTAATTTATTATTACGAATATTGGGAAATTTTTTACCAACGAAAGGCATACATTCTTTCTTTAAGAAAGGTAGCCAAGAAATTATTTATTCAAGTGCATTCGATATTTCGAAATAATCGTAATCCGTGATTAAACGTTCGATATACGTGATTAATAACCAGCATAGTTTAACACGCAACGATCACAGACTCTTCCAATCGTTGAAACGATTAATCTTTAAAATTGATCTCGAAGGACGAATCATTCTAAATATATCTATACTCGAATTTACAAGCGACGCACTTTCTAGCATAATATTTCCTAAAACCTGTTTCGGTATTAAAAATTAACGTGTTTTTTTTTAACGACTAGCGTTCATTGGCTACGTATTAGCAGTGTTTTCCATATTTTACGATCAATTCCAAAATCATAAAACTTATCTTTTACGAGGCAAAATGCTACCAACGGAATATCATTGAATAAAATAGCAAAATGTGTATTTCCGTACATACGTGCAACACGTGGTGTTTATAATTTCTATGCGCAGGTACTTTCCTTCAAAACACGCAGCCAACTGTTAAGCAAATAAATAGATAAAACCTTAAATATGTAGATACTGGTAGATGAAATTGACAATATCGGAGAAGTAGGTAAATGAACAGCTAAATAAACGTGTACACAAGACGATATGGCAAGCAAGGAGAAGAACTCCATTAAGATTCTAATTTCAAGCGTAACGTGGCAAGAATAAACGGCGAATGCGCAACAATGCTCAAAATTCCCTTACGATTTCCAGCGAGTAACTATGCAACGTTTACAATTACCTAGATGGAAAAGTCGGGATTCTCCGCTGACATGGAAAATGTATTCGCAGCGCTCAGTGGACGAGTTTACACGAGCCACGGAAGATTCCCAAGATTCTTGGCGATCGGCCAAAGACAATGAGAGGTAAAAGTCGCTCATTCCCTCGGCAGCATCATCGTGGAGACCGAGAATTCGCAAATCGGGAGCCACGATTGCTCGTTTTGTTTTGGCTGCGTTTAGACCTGGCTCCGCTTCACTCGCATATAATTCTACGACCGATCGTTTCAAATAAAATAATTTCCTTACGGACAAGCGGCATCTGCGTTTAAACCAGCGGGCCCACGGTTTTCCTCCCGCGTGTACTGATGCGCACGCGGGAAAATTGCACGCGCGACTCGCCCCAATGCTCCCTCATCTTCACCATTTTCCTTCGTGTCGTCAATTTTCCTGTACGATTCGAACCTTTCGCGTTTCGAAATATTACATCTAAAATTGTTCGACTGCTACATTTACACAAACGCTATACACGCTTAAGACGTATCTAAAGAGAATTAAAATATTCCAAGAGAATTAGAATTTGCCAATCATACAGGTTTTAGTTGTAATACGTTTTGTTTTTCTGGCTGGTGTATCCGAAGCGTAAACATCTTGTTTTATCGCCGAGAACTTTGATAAAATTTCAAGTTACAATAATATCGTAATAATTACAAGCGATAACTGTTTCAACACTCGGCGCTGCTCGAGTACATTTAATACGTAGAAACGATTATACAAATTGCGTAAACGTATCTTTCGCATTGACGCTTTCCAATCGCTATTCAACGTTTCCAAGGTAAAATTTAAATTTATATCAAAAGTATTATAATTACATCGTCACGGTACAACATTGATTATCACATTGATCACAACTTGTCGATATCTCAAGTGTGTACGCGATAGAAAAACTTACTTAAGTCCCAATTTAACGTGGAAATCTCGATAATTGTTCAGTTCTAGTTCTTATATACATTGTATTACATTATTGTACGGATAGTTATGGCTACTATATCTAAAAAATGGACAGTGCCCAACATTGTCTTTTGATTCGTCTGCACTCGAAGCAGAAAATACTACGAAACAGTTACAGTGACTCGGTGAATTCTGTGGAAACCGAGACGGATTATGATAATTTCCCTTCCAATTAAAGATGAATAGGAAAATGTATACCGGAATAGGAAAAGATAGAACGAGGTAACTAGAATGACGCAACTTGTACCTTTTGCTCGTACATGTTTGCCTTAATTTGCAGTTTTTACGAAACAGAACGATATTTTTCTATTGAAAAAGTATATTTACGAGACATGTTAAATTCCGAGTCGCTAATCCGCTTCGTTATTACAGGTTTATAATGTGGCGTGTGATTTTATCGAGTAGCTGTATGCAGAACAATAAGGGAAAACAGCTTATTGCGTAAGCTAGAGTGGCAGTTTCATTTAAAAATATAATTGTGTCGGCAAGCTAGTTCTCATTAAGTCACTCGGTGATTCGCTGTACATTCTTGTTAAACTTTCTCTATCGTGCTTTCGAAAGAAATTTCAGTTTAATTCTACCTTAGAAACGATCCTTTTCCTAGAAAACAACTCCGCGATCGCATCCACGCGGACTAAGAAAAACACGAGGAAAAAAGAAAGGAAAACGCGCAACAGTGGAAACACCGTAGCAAAAACCACAGGGACAAAGGGTGAATTAAATCCGCTTTACGAGCGGGGTCAGCCAGACCCCGGAAGAGCGTGTAAGCGGTGGGGATTAAGGCGAGGCCATGCCAGACGACATAGCCAACATAATAAAAGTCAGTCCCGCGTTCGATCGTTCGACGTGGCCGGGGACGTTTCTTGATCGTTCTCCAAAAGGTATCGGTCGTGAGGCGGCACCACGAGCCCGCGTTCCAACCTCTCCTCTCCCCATTTTGACCTTGGCCAGCTGGTTTCCCTGTTCCGCATTCTAAAAATATTTACCGCGCGTGGATAGCTAATCGCGATAAACAGCGATTCGTCGACTCGCCGATCCTCCTTTGTCCTTTTCCGCCACTTGTGCATATTAGAACCGTCCATCTGTTCGATCGTCCTTGAACGATCGGAACGGTTCTTGCTCCGTTTAGCTATACTTAAAATTTCCTCTAGAGAAGATAACATTTCTTTATAACGCTCTATGTAAATCGCACATTCCGAATTTCCGAAATTTCCACTCGTCTCAAAGCTCATCGATTCACGTACACGATTTCGTTTACGAGAAAGAGAAAATTTGTTTAGGTTTGAGAAACTAGGCAATCGCGTTAAGAAACCGAGATAATCTATGCGTTCTGAAAAATTACGATCGTTCGTTTTCTCGATTAGAAACGCAAGATATAATAACTGTTTCGCCGGACACGCCACACGCTTTTTTTCTCCATGTTTCCGTGTCATCCTTTCGATTTCTCGATTATCGAGCTCGAATCTGCGAATCGACGAACAATTATTTACGCATGCGAGAATTATAAATAAATAGAACGACGAAAGTGTTACGATTATGACGAAACGAAGCGACTTCTTGAAATTCACTGACTCATATCATTCGACCCTCCACTCACGCGGTAATACGATTGCAATATCGCGAGCTCGCACAGCAATTGTAATAATTGGTCTGCGGATGTTTATGCAGACGCGATATATGCAAAATATATGCGAGATAACATATAAACATGCGTATGCAAAAAATACGCAATACGATACGCAAAATTCCAATATTCCAATGTTCACGCGAGAAAGAGGAAGGGATTCGTTCGATTCTCTGATAAAAAATTCACCATTCCTAAATCCCCCTTATTCGTGTACCCTGCATAAAAACATGCATTTGCATAAACGCGTGCGTAGTCTATATAGCAATTATAACGTAAGTTACGGTGTTTTCCCTGATTTCGTACGATAATAACACGTAGCAGCCATTTTTTAATCAGTCGGGTGACGATAATTTGTAAATTTTCATTTTGGCTATTTTTCTTTGCATCGGAGGAAAATGGAAAACGGCGACATTTAAATTTCCTCGCTAGAGACGAGGCGAGTCTTGCTTAAAATTGTAACAGTAAAGAACGCAGATGCGTCATTCGCGAAGCAATCTAATAATCGATCAGATATCGTTTTATCAGATAGAGTAACGAAAAAGGTACGTAACAAACGATCAACCGATACAAATCTATTTCCTTGCAAACTTCTACCTCGTTTCGGTCTATGGAAATCAAAGAGAATTCCTTTTGCAACCACGGCCTGCCACCCAGTTTCTGCTTTCAGTGGAACACAACCAGTTACGACGTCTCGTTTCGTGGCTGTAACCACGTAAACACGAGTAGCAATCCTGTCTCGTCGACATAAACGTCGCTCGACTTTCGCGAACTGCAAACGTGTCTTCTGCTGCACCGACGAGATTACATTGAAAGTCGCTCCGTAAGCGGTAAGTGGCCACTTTCAATTGTAACGGCAGAAATCTCGCGCAACTTTCCATTTTAATCTGGCATATTGTTCGGAAGAAGCTTCTTGCCTTCTTGCGTCTTCCACTTCGCTTCGAACAACCTACGATAATCCGATGGTTGCCAAATTTATCAGGCTTCGCTTCCACCGCTCCGCTGCACCCTCCACCATCGGATAGTAGATAAATCCGATACTTTCGTTTCGTCTAAACGTTCGAAATATCGATAATAGATTTTTATTTTTCAACGACGTATGTTCAACTTGAAATTTGTCTCTTATGAATTTGAGAAAACAAGGTTGATCGATCGACGGAGAAATACGCGGAAATTATTTCCACTAAATATACGTAATTTCCACGCATAATCGAGAAATCAAGGAGAAGAAATTGGAAGAAAGTACGCGTGGTTATAATTTTATTTGAGAAAACGACGTTTCATTTCTACCTCAACCCGATAGTATCGGCTTTCAAGACAAACCGTATCGAGGTTGTCTTGAAATCCGATATCGCTTGTTATGCTTGATAGATCACGTGTGTCAACACGGTATAGAGCAAAACACCGGTAAACACGGCATGCCAAATACAATTTTCTCAATGTTACAAAATGAGAAATAACGATTCGTTTCGTTTCAGTGATAGTAGAATTTCTTAACGGCGGTTAATTCGTAAATCTCGTAATTCCATTACACCGTATCGATCGATGAGTACGTGGTGTGGTAGCCGGTATTAGAATAAAGCACTCGAGCTATCGTGCGATACAATAGACGTTCATATGCCTCTATAGGAAAATAGGTCGGCGTAATAACGATTAGCAAAACTTGTTACCTTGTTATCTTGTAATACCATCAACGCCGCAACTCCACCAATTCGTTATTATTAAATATATTCGCTTTGCCGTATTTTATTCTGCTTCGAATCACCAAGTAAAGACTAATTACTCGACTCGCTTATACTATGTATATTACAAAACGGTATGGAATTCAACGATAAATTTGCATCGAAAGAACTAGATTATCCAATCAAATTATTTCGTCGATTTTTATCATCGGAGCTGCTCTTTAAAAGATCACCCGTTAACTTCGTTGCAAAAAGATCGTACACGTGAATGAAACTATACAACCAACGATCGATCAACGGTGTACCCGACGAATCGGTTCGAGCAAACAGTATCGGTCGATTTTCCGACGGGTGCGATAATGGAAGTAGCATCGGCTGTGACGATAATTGCTTAATTAGCAGCTCGTTGCAGCGCTTCTGCCTCTCCCGGTCGTCCAATTGAACTCTATCCCGAACTTTAATCGGTTGGATGCTCGGCTCTTTGTACAAAGCCCCATTCTAAAAATGTTCATTCTAAAAACTGGTAACCGTCCAGTTAAGCTTGTAAACGTCACCCCGACGATGGTTGAACCGAACAACGGAGGGAACACCAGTTTCCGCTTCGATGTACGACCTTAATTGTTCCTTATAATCGCGCGGTGAATTTAATTGTTTAATTAATTCGTTGTTCCGATGTCAGCCGCGTGTTCAAATGCTTGCACAGCGTTTCTTTTGATCCCTCTTGACCTCACGCGTCAACCCTCGATACGATCGTTTCGACTCTTGTATTTCTCGACCTCGATAACGTCCTACTCTCGTACTAGCCGCGATTGGCCGATTACCAACCATTATCGATCGATAATCAATTCGGAATGTCTTTTCTTTCGTCAACGGACGAACCAGGTTAAGCGTAGGAAAACATATGCGATTATCGATGATGCCGATAGATGTTGCTGCGAAATATCGTAAAGTCAAAGTCACATATCGCGATACGTGTTAACGTATAATAGTAACTACATGATAAGCTTAACGCGTCGTTCGTATGACTCGTTGAAGGAGAAAGAAACGCGAGCGTCGGTAATACCGATAATAAGTTTATTCGCGGTAACGATACGAGGTAGAATCGTAAAACTGGTCCTTTTTTCACATGGAAAATCCGTAACATCGAAAAATTCGTTGGGTAGAGAGCGGAGAGTTCGCGCGAGGCACCGGCAATGGGCACACTTGAAAATAGAACCGAGTACGAGTGCCTGAAACTCTTCAAGGCCTCGGGCAGGAGGCCGAGAAGAGGCCGTCCGATTTTCGTGGCCAGGGCTACGGCATCCGGCATCCGGTTGCTCAATGTTTTTATCGCGCTTGAACGCGTACTTACATGCACGACTGTATAAAAGAGCTACGAGCAACGAGGACTTTCGCTTTCGAAAGCTGCGCCACTTATATCGATTGACTTTCTTCTCTTCCGCCGTCGCTGATCGTTACATCGATCGCTCGTTCTACTCCGATTTTACACGGCCCCCTAACGACGAATGCAGTATGACACGCATCTTACGTAACGGTGTCGCTAAGAGACATTTTCGAAAGTATTTTCATGGTTTTATCGCGTCCTTAGTCTCGTCGCGCCGCTCGATCGCAAAGACTCGACCGCTTTATCTCGCGACGAAGATCCTCGCGAGGAAGACTCGTATAGCGCCGCTTGATCTTTCCTTTCTGAAGAAAACGTATGCCTCGAGATAAATCACGGATAGCGTGGCCGGCTCGTAATAATGAAACGTTATAGAGAGCCGGCTGGAAATGGCAGTGAAGCTGAAGAAGCAACAAGAGAGGATAAAATACGGCCGAACGTCTGCCATTCAGGCTTCAAACCGGCGACTTCAGCTACCAGCCAAGCGAACGTACGATGTTCGCTTGTATTTTCGAGACCTTACCTTGCATACGGACCGATAGAGAACGTACGGACTGTAATTTCCGTTTATTTTCAATGACTTTTCGCGTCCGCGCTGAGTTACTACCGGAAATTACCGTATTCCCGACTTCGGCGCGATTTCCCGTCATGATTTACCGATATTGTTTTAAACCGATATTTTTAACTCTCGCGTTACGAATCTTCCGATGATATACGAATTTTTCCTCCTTTCTGTATTAACCAGAGCGTTGATCGGTTAATTCGAACGTTAATCGGAAAAGTATGATCGAAGAGCGAATTTTTCCAACAGTGTCTAAACTAGCGAAACTCGTCACGGTAGAGGTTTTAGGCTGGATATAAAACGTCGTTTCCTAGTCTTGTCGAAAATTCAGCAACGGCGAAACTGTAACGCAGTCGAATCGAACGACTCGTACGTGCAACGATTTTACGGCACAGACCAAGAGCACAGAGATCGTCCTGCGAGACAAATAGAAATCTCGGTGCGTGCAATTACGATGCAGGCTGACAGGCTACTCGATCACGTCCGCCGATACATCTTTCGTACTTTGCGCGTGCGTATTTCACGCGCGCCGCGTAATCTCGATAAGGCAATATTTTCAAACGTTCAAAATTATCCGTAAACAATTTGTTCCTTGGAAACTGACAATGACGAATTGTACGGCAAATGGCCAATCCACGTGTAATGTAAGATAATTCTCAAGGAAGACGCCGGATTTAATGCGTTTTGATTAAACAAATAACGTAAAGTATACTTTTCGAGAAATACTTTGTCGCACAAAGAATACGCTCGTCGATATAAATCGACGGCACGGTGAAAAATACATCGAGAATTCGCGATGCGAAATTGCGCATGTTTTCTCTGTACGTATCACGGTGTATGAAACCACATGGAACTTTTTTCTAGCGTGTATCTTCCTCGACAGACCACGTAGTTCTTTGATTATATTTTATTATTTATACGTTTCATTAATTACACGCAGAATATATATCTAACGTGTTTATTTAACGTCGACCGTCTTAGAATTTAATCGTAGGAGAGTGAGAAGCGGGGAAAACAGCGTAACCATTAGGAAACGCGTTCCTTTACATATCAAAAGAATCGAGATCTTCGGATGTGGAAAGAAAGATTATTTATGGAAAATGAAAGGAATAAATTACCATAGTAAAGAGGAATGTCATCTCCTGTTATGGTAGCTTTTAACTGTTGCCCGTGCTCGGTCTGCCCACCGTCGTTTGCAACAACTTTCACTCGTTTTACGTTACTGCCCATATGTGAAACGAAACGTTATTAAATGAAAAATGGACTATAGTATAGTATTTATCTTGGTTATTTGGAGGATTAAGTTCGACTAACATAAGTTATCTCGGCAATTAATTTCGACGGCTAAAACGTTGGCAATATTGTAATTCAAATCGTAACGTTACGCATCAAAGTATTAATCGAACATGACGTTTCAAACGATCAACGACGTTTCACCAACAATGTAGAATAATTTATACGTATCATATAGGCCACGCACGCGCGTATTTATTATAACTCAACTAGTTGGATGGGAGAATATAATTCAAAGGAAATGGCGAACGATCGTTTAGATTAGATATTCGGGGAAAAATTGCAAAGTGACAAAATATTAGCATTAACGCGCAAATCGTATTTAACGCATCTCGTTAGTTTAAACAAGGAAATCTTTCGCAACGTACCGTTTCTCTAAAATAAGACGTTCGATCGATCGCTCATCGCGTAGCTAGCAAAAAGAGGCTGCTTTAAAAATTACCACGAACACGCGGCTGAACGTTGCTGACATTTACAGCATCGACCAAGGAATCAGGTAAAAGTCATCTCGGCGGCAAACGTTGCCCAATATATTTATCTCAATTACTCGATTAACTCGTGCGCGACTGGTACGTTTCTGCGCTCCTGTAACTTCTTCGTCTGCTTTTTATTTCTATTTTTACGAGAAATTGCCAATTCGAAGGGTTGGGAGGAGAGTGGTCGAGTTCATCTCACGGGTCGTTAGTCGATCGCAGAGCGGAGACATCGGCGAGACGATCGAAAGGTTAATTTTCTGGTAAAGAAGCAGAATATGGTGCAAGCGAGGCTCACCCTGAACCGCGGATTGACGCAGATACGTATCGCATCCACCTGTTCTGCCTACGCGTAGCTACGCGGTCGTCGCTACGACGTAGACTATGTCTCGCCGAAGGTTCTTTAACGGTCGCTTTTAAAGCTCCGTTACTACGAGCATTTCTATTTGTCAGAAAGCGTCGTTGCAGCCGTTACGCGGCATCGAATCATTCGTAAAAAGACTAGCACGCTTCGCGTCGTGTTGCCTCGCCTTGCCTTGTCGCGCCTTGCTTTGCTTTGGCGCGGGCCGTGGTCTGGAGCCGGTCGGTAATTTTTAAACCATCGCCAGCAGTCGCCAGCTGTGCAGCTTGAAACTTCGTTTAGTTAATTGTAAATAACTTCGTCGTGGACTGTTAATCCCTCCACGTGGACCGTGAACCTACGCGTAGCATCGGTTCAAACGATCGCTATGGTCGCTGGATCCACGTACGTACGAGTATAAGTACTTTGTTAGATGCATTCGATGTCGGTAATATCATACGTCCTTGGTCCTCGCTTGATATTTGGGACGCAGGGTCGAAGCGATTGGACACGCGAATAATTTTCCTCCGCAATGGCTGCTAATGGCCCTTTCGATCGGATGAAATTCTCAAATAAATAACACAGAACCGTATAAAAACAGGAAGGAGATCATAATACTTGTTAATAGGCACGGAAATACGTGCACGCGATTAAGTAACATGGTAACTTTAAACGTCTTAAATAATCTTAATAATCGTGTACAAAAAAAAAAAAAAAAAATTAATTATGCCGAAAGGAAGGAGAAAGTGCAATAAATACGAGGCTAAATTGCAATTTGCTGTACGAAATTCAGGTGCGCGAAAGTGCAAGTTTTAACCGAGCCACGAATATACGCGAACACCTTTTCTTTTTTCACCACCTGTTATTTACAACATGGAAAGTTAATTTAAGGTTCCAGAGAATCGAAATTACAAAGTCGCGTTCGATATTTCGTTACTATGCTTTTACGAGCTTCTGCGAGTATTAACAGGAAAATGGCAAATGAATACATGCATATATCCAAATAGGATTGTATCGCAGTTTACGTGTTTTCGATCGATCTTTAGATTTCTATTTGCTGGATCCACGGGAAAAGGGCGGATGTATTATCGGAAACGAAGGGACGGTGAAACCATGAAATTCTACGCCTATAAAGGCGGACAAGGCGAATAGAAGTATTTGTACATGACGTAGACGAATGATATAGTAGCGACGAAGTTAATTGATCAACTGGTTTGGTCATTAACCGCAATTTCGATTAGTTGCTTTCACAACGTTGACGCTCGTTACCGTTGCAAGTCGTAATTACGATGCCACCGGCACAGCATATAATTTTGAAACATGGTCGAGGTCGTGTCTACGTATTCCTACTTGAGAAACGCAAAGTTGAATTTCCTTCGACCACAAAATCGAAACGTGAAACCGAAAAATACGATATATAAATTATACATTACATATACATGTATATATGTATAAATGAATGCTCTATATCTGTGAGTACGTGTAAACTACTTAGGTTTAGCTGTGTTTCAGAACGCAAAATTTCCGATTACCTTTCAAATATATAATCATTCACACCTGCGACACGTCCAACATATTTCCAGGCTATTATATCGTTCGCGGCGCAGGTGGAAGAGCTAATTAAATCGCGCGGGTGTAGGTGTGTACAGGTGTAACCATTCGTTTGGCTGATATATGTGAAGAATAAAGCGTGAACATAAAATATGGTGAAAGCAGGAATTGGACGACTGGAAGAATTTGTACAATCGGGTTTGTTACTGTTACTGAGTTGGCACGAGCGGGCAAGAAACGGCGGGCACAGCGCCGAGAAAGACGCGTGCGTCGTCTTTGCGTCTCCTTTCGTATTCTCGCGTCTCTCGGCTGTTAATTTACATACAACAAAAGCAAGGTACCGAACGAGTCCTTGGCGGGTCAATGAAAGCTACGGAGGAGAGCGAAGAAGGGTGTCGTATTTTCAGCACGCAGCGCCATGCCGTCGTCTTTCCGATTCAACCGTGTTTTCCGCTAAAACACATCGAGTCTCCGTTCGCTCTACAGGGCGTTTCTGTTTTTCCGGTCGCGTTCGCTGAATAATCTATAATCGTTATTCGTCTCTTTAGATGAAACGATTAAACGAAACTATCTCCGTATCGTGTTTCTAAAAGGCAAACGGTGAACGGATAAAACGAAATAAGGTAAGTTCTGTTTCGACTCTTTGGTCGATAAATGCGAAATTAAATTCTCGCAAGAGATACAAGATACAAGGTAGGTTTACAGCGATCCTTTAACGATGCATCGTCTATGGAAATCTTTAGATAACACGATAACAACAGGCGTTCAATAAGAAAGTTCTACCGCTTGAATCCTCGAATAAAATGTAATAACATGTATGGCCCGAAGAGATTTAACAAATATCTGAATAAAGTAATATACGAAACACTTGGAATGTATTTTTAAAAGCGTCGAACCGAGAATAAAACGAGAAACCTCGTTCCTGCACAAATATGAATAATTACTTTGACAAGTTTCCCTTGTTATAATTCCTTATCAACGGTTTATCAGCGATAGATTATAGCTTTATCTTCGAAACGTTAACTATTATTTCAACGTGATCGTTCGAATTACAAAAGTAAAATATAATTCCTAAAACGAATAAATATATTGGACCAATCTTACGATAAAAAAGAAAGACAGCGTGTAAATTCGTTTAACATCATATGATATTTTATTTGATGCATTTCAGAGAAAGAAGGAAGAAAGAAAAGGGGGACGGTTCAGACGAGAATTGAACTGAGAAATTGGCACGGCAGAGAGGGGAGAAGCGCGATGTCAAATATGAGAAAGGGTAATATACGAATAATATAAGATATAGATTTATATAGGTTGATAGTAATACGAATTAAAAGAATAGATTTAGGTACTCGAATGTATAGCTAACAGAGTCTAGGTTAAGTTCCGTAGTATCGTTATGGTTTATTACGTATGCGTTTTGTTCGTGCGTAAGCTTTACGGTTATTGTCCCGATTTATTTCGTATGTGCAACCAAAAGTCACCGTAAAGCCGGAAAGTAGGTGGAAATAAAGGATACGTACACCTATACGTTTTGTTCGAGCGAGTAAACCGACAAGGATCTGAGAAAATAACGTTAACGTAGGCAAAAAAACTCTACGTCCGATGAATCGTTAGAGATTTACTTTCATCGGCGCTACTTTTATTTTTAGCTGTAGCACGTGATATTTGTATCCGTAAATACGAGCACGCATTTGTAAAAGTTCTAATCCTACAGAAAAACAATAAAACCCGGTACATCGTGGTCCGAAATAAAAATTTCATTTTCTTACCGTTGAAACTAATTTACAACTGCTAATTTATAACTGCTCTCCGAGAGATTCTGTTATCGATATACCGTTATCGTCTCTCTGTCTTATCGCGCGTTGTTTAATACGTTAAGCTTCATTATCTGCTTATTATGTCGCGAAGAGAACGAACGAATAAAACTCGACGCCACTCACCTTTTTACCGCCACATTTATTCTATTCCTGTTAGCGCTCCTCTCATTGTCATTGTAACGAAGGGGAACACGAACTCAGACGCGGATGATAAGAAGCTTTTATCGTGGACAAAAGCGTATCTGTTGACTTAACTCCTATCGTACGACGGTTGTCGTTGCATTCGTTCGGTGAGAACCTTAAATTATGTCGCGGCTGAGGCAGAATTTAATGAGAAAAAAAAAAAATAATCGATCGAAAGAAGGATAATTTTTGCCGAAAGGACGCCGTATATGTCGCGATTGAAGTACTCCGTGGAAAAGTAAATTTTAACCGCTTCGCTGTGTCCTTTCGTTTTACTTTCTTCGCAACATCGTTATTTTTCGGTCTGATTAACGGCACTTTCGATGTTTTCACTAAACGACAAGGTCTATATACACAGGCGAATTCAGCGAATCGAATTAGAATTCTTCGGATATTCGCTAATAAATACCAAGACGGTTTAGTCAGGTTATTGTTAGCTTTCTCAGGCCACATTGAATTGGAAATAGTAGAGTGCGGAGCGTAGAAGGAAGGGAAAAAAAGGTTGACGAGGGGGGGGGGGGAACATTTTACGCGCATGTGTTTCATTAACGGAGTTTATGAAAACACGAGTTGTCCTTGTCGAGTGCATCGCACCCGCGTTCTGGCTTCGTCCTCGTTGTACTCGCCTACTACGTGAGCTTTGTTTTTTCCGAAAGAGCGCGCACACGCTCCAATGTTGCACAAAGAGATGAATTATGGTAAGCCATAAAAAGACTCTGTTCGTCCCACAACTAATTCTGATAAATTGCCACGAATTTTTTTACTCGCTCTTCTCCGAAATGAACAGCGAATACAACGCTGCTCGCTTTTCTAATTGTAAGTTTGCGTCTAATCGTAATCTCCGTGCAAAGCCATACTCATATTTGAGTATATTTCGTAAAAAGTAAACGTACACGTAAGTAGCGTTATTTACGCATAGAATGCTTTTTCATTTTTTTTTTTTTTTTTTTTTTTTGTCGCATGATCTTCGGCGTTACGTCTATCGATTTCGTTAAAACAAAAAAACCTAAGATCAGCGAGTGAAAAGCATTACGCGAAGATTGGTATAATAATTAAATAAAAGAGATAGATTGGCAAAAAAACGACGTAATTCACCGAAATCCGTGGTTTATTTTTTCATCGAGGTATTTATCATACGAGTTGCACAATATAACGCGAGTCGTGACCGTTCGATCGATACTCCTCGACAAAGCTCATTATCAACGGCGGGCCTGGGTTATCAGAGTCGCATGGTAAACGTTCGAGTCCGCTGCTCGAGCCTCATACATACGCATAAACCAGTCGCTTAGCAATCGCCGTTACCGCGGCATTCGCTTCTCTTGATTTTTTCTAACCGCTGCCGTGTCTCCGAACTTGGTTTCTATTGGAATCTTAATGACTTTTAGCTGGATTTATCGTCTAGTCTGTCCGTACGCCGTTACATCGATTGTTTTTATCGCGTATTCAGCGAAGGCGTGTAATCGCGTCTCTCGAATAACTTGCGCGTCGGTCGATCGTATAAAAGCTTCGAACTGGCGTGTCTTCGCATCGCTTAATATCGTTTCAAGTATCCAAAATCCAATGTACGTCCATCTTCGATGAAAAAAATTCAAGTACAGTTTTCAGCGGAGTAGGCGATCCGAAAATTTCCAACGATACGAAAGAATTAGCGTTGCCGAAGCACGCGAAAATTAAATAGGTGGCGGTTGATCGTTAAAATCGGTTAAAGGGGGTTAAACTCTTAACGGCATCGACACCAAAGCGCGACATCGTTTTCCGAGACGCGCAAAAACCTAACTGTCCCAGTGTCAGAAGCGAAAACGTTTTTCTTGTCGCGCTTCACAAGCACTGCTGATAAATCCACATTTTTCACCGACAAGTGTCTCCCGTATGTTTAACTTGCACGTATGCTGCGCAGAAGCTTCTCTTCCTCTCGCTGCTTTCTTTTCCCGCCCCTCCCCCCTCTTGTTTCCTACGCCTCTCTCCACTTTACCTTCTGCTTTCTCATGTCGTCAATCTTTTCCTTTTATTTTCCGCCTCGTGTCCTTTATTTTATTTCGCATCGTTCGCCCGTATACCTCGACACTTTACTCGGCTCTTTATCGCGGTTTCTTTCTCCGATTACGATAATTCCGAATTTACGTCGTACGCGTCAACGAATATGCGCAACGAGATAACACGGCCCATAAGAGATACGAAATAAACGTTAGAACGCGTTAAAATCCACAAATTTTGCGTTGCGCACGATGAGAATCGAAGCGTTAAATAGCGAGTATTTGTATTCCTACAGGAATAATCGCACAAGCAGAGCCAACACGCATTCCGCTTCCTTCCCCATTTCCATTCCCCTATGGCTTCCTTATTTACTCCCTTTCCTACTCACCCTTTCCCTTTCTATTCTCCGTTGCTCCTTTCCACGATCCCTTCCTCCTTCTTCAGCCTCTCGGCTCATTTACCCTTTGACTTTTTCCTTTTACTCTCCCCCTCTCCTCTCCTCCTTTTTTACCATTATCCCTCTTTTTCTTCCCTCTCGCTCGTCCCACGGCTCCCTACAACCGACTCTCCTTATTTACTCCCCCTCCTTCTCTTTCCCACAACTTATCAACCCATCCTCCCCGTCAGCCATCTCTCATCCTCGCCCACCTCTCCGCGTTTCCGTCCTCTTCTCTCTTTCGTCTTTCACCCGTTCCCCCGACCAAACTACGACTCGATGTTCCTTTCACAACACGCTTTCATCCTCCTCGACCGGTCTCCTCTTCTCTGTCCGACCCGTTCGCACCCTGTCCTCCTCTTTCACGCGTTGCACCCGGTTCGCGTGCTTCTTTGTGCGCTGGAATAGCGCGCGCGCGTGCGCTCGCGCGCCTGTGTGCGAGCACGTAAAATACACGTGGGTGTAACTCCAAATGCCCGGTGTACACATGTACGGCCAGAGTTTATGGGTATATTTTCTGTACGATGAGAGATGAGAGAAAAAGAGAGGAGGAACAGGAGGAGCAGAAGGAGCAGGAGGAGGAGGAGGAGGAGACAGAGTCCGCCTACCGTAACCTTGCACCGTGGAGTCAAGTGTTGCCAACCACGGTAACTTACCCCGTAACCTAGAGCGATGAAAAATATCTCGCGGACGGATCAGCCCCCTATGTCGCAGGTAGATCTCCGGCGAGGAGGCGAGGGTCCCGAGTAGAACGGTCGGAAACCAGAAACGAGTCTCGGGCCCCCTTTAACTTAAACTTAAGTACCGAGCGGCCCACACCGCTGATCGCGAGTCCACGGAAACGTTGGATCGAGGGATCTCTTGCGTTACGACTTGACGCGCGGTCATACAGGGTGTTGCGAGCGAAGCGGATGAATTTCAGGCTCGTACCTTGCATGCGAAGATACGCGTATAGAGGTATATCGGAGATTGATGGATTATACGAAGGAAGAAACGCCAGAGCAAGGCAGAACTATCGGACTCCTGTTATCCGATCGAACTAGTTATCCGATACGTCTTGTCGCCCGACCGTGTCGGATAAATGGAGTTTTACTGCATCCCGATGCTCTTTTTTCCGCAGAAAACGACAAAACGTATAGCATCGTTGAAAAAGATAGAGACGATCTCGAAATCTTTGAAACGTCTCCAATTTCGGAAGAGACAGGCGCACCACGTAACGCGTTTCACCTATTATTATGCACATATTTGTTTAATTTCTCTAACGAAACCTTACTCCGTCCATCGTTTTAACTTTACGGCTTGTCCCGGTTGCGTGGAACGTCCTGTACACTGTATACTATACGACGCATACACGTAGAATTGTTTCGGCGGTCGGAAGTACGTTGGACGAGTCGACAAATTTAGGCGAGATAAAGCTCGATAGACAATTTCAACGTACAACTAGTCAGTCCCCGACGATAAATTCTCGAAACCGTATTCACAGGTTGTATAACAGTAAATATTTGTAATTTGGTTCGAACGTAAAGAACAAGTCGGAATACGATGCGCGTCTTGGAAAATATCCGTCGTGCGAGTGCGATCGAACGATGCAATCGTCAAGACACGTTTTATTGTATCACGCGTTCGTTCACCCTTCCTCAATCTCCTTATCTTGCTTATCCTAACTTCGTCGTCGTTGTCGTTGTCGTCGTCGTCGTCGTCGTCGTGGTCGCCACTCTTGCCAGTGATCTTCACGCCGATTCAAAGTATCGCAATTACGTTGAATTTTATTCTTCGTGGCCACGTTTTGTCCTGTCTACGACGAAACAATTAACTCCTATGCTCGCGATAAAATCGACGACGGATCCCTACGCACGCGAAACGATAGGATCGACTAAACGAAGAGAGGCTTAAAAACCATCGTTAAAGGTCGAAACTACGGCCGAACGAATAATTTGATCCGTCTGATCGTTGGTCGAATCGTTTCTAAAACGTAGATATATAATCGACTGGTATATACGTAATTCGTGATGCAGAGAGCGGCGATCGCGTGTCTCCGCGCTGCAACGGCTGAAAAAACGAAGAAACGAAGGATCGTAGTCGGACCGGTAAAAGATAAAAAGAAAAACGAAAAAAGGGGAACGGTGGATGGGACAAGTATATTTGAAAATGTAACCGAGTTGAGATCCGGTGGCTCGGAGACGAGAGAGAAAGGGGAGAAACGGGATGAAAGAGAGGAGCAGAGAAGGCTGCGAGGAGCAAGAGGCGGGAAGAGGTGGAAGAGGTCGAAGATAAAGGAACAGAGAAAATCGTTGGTAGAAAGAGAAGGTGGGAGTGCATTGTGATAGAAAAAGAGACGAAAATAACGAACGGAATAAGAGTGTAAGAAGAGAGGGAAGTTATGCATTGTATATGCTTTCAGGCAAATCGGCAAAGAAAAATAGAGACGTTGTGAAAGAAGAAGAGATCGCTTGTTTCTATCGGCGAGAAGAATCGAGGGGAAAAAACCGAAGAGGCAGAGAGACACAGAGAGAGAGAGAGAGACAGAAACTCTTTCTATGAAATATCTATTAATAAAGAAAATTCGAGTAGACTCGGTTCGTTAATCTATTACTTCGCTTGAGATCGTTCGAGCCTTGGGAACGGAGAAAATCGCTAGAAACGCGCTCGGACGATAGATCGGCGGAAGGAAAAGAACGGGGAAAATTAGAGTCATTAGCCGTATGATCTGAGATCAACAGTTGCGAGAGGCATTAAAAAAAAACAGCTAATTATTGTATAAATCTTTTACGCGACACACGTACGTCCTATTCCGTGTACGATTAAATAAAAGGTGTTGGATCGAACGAAATAATATCGAAACACAGAGGAAAGGACTCTTTGTTCGTTGAAAGTAACGGGGCTACAACTAATCTGGATAATCGAGCAGTCTTCTATCGCATAGGACGAAGAGATTCTTAACGGTAGAAAAGAAATTGAAATTAACGTACGTACAAGTTGACGATACAAAAGATGAAACAAAGCGGTGAAAGAAATCACGTACGCATACATGGTATATCGTATGCTGTTCGATCGAGAGAAGCGTCGAGAAGAAGGGCATGGAAGCGAGAAGAAAGGAGGAAACGCGAAAGAGGGAAGAGTGGAAGAGAGAAGAGAGAGAGAGAGAGAGAGAGAGAGTGAGAAGAGAGGAGAAAGAAGAGAAAGACGAAGGCAAGAGGGAAAAACGATCGACTATAGACGCACGGTTGCACGAGAGACGGAGAGGGAAGGAAAAGAAAGAGAAAGCGGGGGAAAGCGAGACGGACGAGAAGGATGCGAGAGGAACGAAAAGAGAGAAAGAGGAAGGTGGAGGGAGGCAGAGGCGAAGGTAAGTCAAATGTTAGCGAGTGCACGGCGATGGAACGTCTTTAAGACCAAGGAGGGACTTATATAAGAAAGCAAGATGGCAACCGGTTGTCCCTGAGCCACGACCGGCGTTTATTTGCACATTTTTATCTATTTTTCGAGCCGACCAAAAAACTTCGCGCAACCAGTTCGCCCGATGGCGCACATGGGCGCTTCGAGATACCGAGATTTTTCTTTCCCATGGATGGATGCGTTTTTATTGTCACCGAAGGTGTCGCGCCATTCTCCTTACGCACTCACTTTTATACGAGCTTATACCATTAGAACCGAACGCATCCGATTTTCCGTTAACACCGGAAACGGTTATTCCAATTTTTACCTATCTACGATCACGCGATTTCCTAAATGTTTCGCCAAATTTCTGCAAGTCGTGGTACGGCTCCGAATAACGCGGCGATACGAGCCAGACTACGTTCGATAAAATATTGCAAAGCGACAGCTATAGATAATAACGATAATAGATGTTAGATATAGTAAAAAAAAAAAAAAAAAAAAAAAAAAAACGGAAACCCATGATTCTAGGATCGAGCTGAGTTTACGAATATCTCACGATACTAGAGAAAATGTCACATCGAATCTAATACGAGATTCTTGGTTACTTGGTGCAAATCTTGTACAGTCCTTGAACGGACAGTATTATTCATTCCATTTTTACAGTGATGAAATGGCCATTTAAATGTCTCGCGTTATCTTGTTTCTTGCTTAAGTAATAGCAATACTATTCGTATTTAACGAGGTTGCATGTTTTCGCATTAAATCCACTATTTAATGGCTCTTCTACTTAACGTAAACTCTATATCGCGTAGGTCTGATATCTTCTGTATGATTTTATCGAATCTACCAGATTCTTGATTACAGACTAAAAACTAAAAACTATCGCGTTCGTTTCCTTCCCTGTACTTGCAATTGCTTCCATTTCTAGTACCAAGTTGTGGCAATTTCCTCTATTTCTGAAAGCTTATGAAGTTTCCTTTCTATTCTCTCGAAAATTTCGATAGAATTTTTCTTTCAACGCGATAAACGGTTCAACGAATTCGTTGCACCGATGTTTGCATTTAACGAAAGAAGATCACGAGACGCGTCTGAAACTTGGTCGTTCGAAACATAATGTTCGCGGTATATCGGCGCAATCACGAAAAGCATAAATTGCAAGAGCAACGAACGCTCGAGAGAGTCGATTAAATGCGTCAGCTTATCGTCCATTAAAATCTCTCTATCAGAGGGCGAATCGCGGTTCGCCCGAGAAAATAAAATTCAATTAGAAGAGTGGTCAGCGAGAGTCGGTGTATAGCCCCGATCCTTCGCTAATTGTAACTATGTAGGTGTAACGAGTGCAATGGAACGAGACAAAGTTTAACTTATACTATGACCATTATTATCTCCAAACATTATCGCGACGAAACATCGTCCCGTTGATGCGATCTTTTGCACGGCCGAGCTGTTCGAAGAAAAGGACAAAGTTTCCCGTGGAAAATTAGCGAAGAAAATGAAAGGATGGCAGTACGGTCATGGTATTCTGTGACTGTTGCCGGCAGATGTCCATCCGGTATCATTTGCATGGGCATCTGTGGAGGTATCGAATGTCCCGTCGTAATTTTCATTCAAACACAAATCACTCGTTGGTCGCATGGCGTATTATTGAAACAAGCAATTCGCCCCCTTCCGACATCGCTCTTTTTCACCGTTTATGTCCGAAGGACCGTACGCCCGATCGTTTGCTCCTCGTGTTTGTTCACATGTGACTGCAACGTCGTGAAACGACGTATTTGCCTCGCCAACGCGCGCCGCGTATACCAGCTACTAATAAAAAATGATCGACTATAGAGCATATCGGTCGGTTCGATAAGAACGCGTCTTGTTCCTCGTTATTTTCATTAATCGAAATTTCAATGAATTTTCACGAATAAAACGTTCACGTTAAAGTATACATAAAAATGTTCGTTTCCCAATTAAAAAAAAAAAAAAAAAAAAAAAAAATCGACTTTGAAAATAAACGATCCGTTTATCAACCGGTTAAGAGAGAAGCCTGTCTAATGTACGAATAAATATACAATCACTGTCGTATAATGGAGAATAAAAACAAGAATTAGCCACAGCACGAAAAACACGCTCCTTGCTGATAATTTTAATTAAGGTGTTTGTAGAATGGCCTTTTTTTATAATTTCTTTGAAATTCTGACACGATACGTTAGGTATTCCGAGTTTTAGAGAGGCCAACCTTACCGAAATAGAAATATTCACCTTTAAGGTTGAAAGTTTCGACGCATAATTCCTACAATAAGCAGAGAATATGAATAGGTAAGAAATGTCTTCCTAGAGAGAGTATCTGAGACACGCGTAAACGGTACGTATGAGTTTCGAGCCTCGGCGTGTTTACTTTCGAAGGACGTTGTCGCGTTACAAGTACCTTAATCTGCCGGTATCGAATTTTGCATAAATTCATATACTTTGAGAGATAGCGAATAAAAAAATATTTTACGTTACGTTGGTTCGCGTTGCAGCTTGTTAATTATTTCTACTTCGATCTTGCGAGCTAAAACAAGACAAGCGTTTGTACATCTATTTGGTCGACTAGAAGATCTTGAACGAAGATATAGTCTCGTTCGCTTATCCATAAAGTTACGCGAGCTGGCAAAGAATCCAACAAGATCTTGCAACTCGATGCCGATTCGCGACGTTATACCCGTTTCTTGATAACTTTTCCTCTTTGAATCGCATAAATCAAGGTACTTCTCAAACTCCTTTACGCGTATAAAGTTATACTGGATTTACAAAGTTAGATTCAAATAATTAACTACGCGAGAAGCAATACCAAACTGCTAATTAAGCTCGTTATCGTTCTCTTGACGCGATTGAAATCTCTGGTCGATGTCCTTTGATGCTTTACGTGGGAAACCGAAGCACGTGCTCCGACCGCGTTCGCTCGACACAATTTCACTCGAGTCTTCCAAAGCGAAATGATTTCGAGTAAGAAGAACGTTTAACGTTTCGGTTCATCGGTGGAAAAGACGGAGACACGTTCCTACGAATATGCTTACCATTACGTCTTTGTAAATTTGTCCCGATGTTTCTTTTCTTCGTAGCACCAGTTTCGTCCGCGATCATCGAACTATCGTCGTATCGTTGTTCGACGGACGACGACTTCGTAGCGATTTATTCATTTTAATCGCGATCAGTGCGTCGGCATCTCGCTCGCGTCCTTCTTCTAGAGATTGACTGGAGCACAGCTCGACAAAGTCCGAGAATAGACATAGCAAGAGATAAGCGAGAGTAAAAAAATATAATTTTAGTATAAAGAACGTTTTCCGTGTAACGGGAAAATATATGCCCGTCTACTGCTCCAAATAAATAAATAAATAATAATATGTTGGTGCTTAATAATACCGTGCTACTTAATTTTTACCATACATTAATTACAGGCTTTTTCAATGAAGCGACAAACGCAGTTAGTTCGTTTATGTCGATATAAAATATCACGCGAAAAGTATTTCGTTTCACGTAATTCGCGGATCATATTTCGACCTCGAAGGTATCGCCATTTTACGCTCTTACTCATACTTGTCGCACTTTTACGTCGTTTATTTTCCATGCTTATCCAAATAAACGTATTACAACACGAGATAAATGACACGTATAAATAACTCGTCAACATTATCAGTTTTCTCGTAAAATGAAATATTTTCACGGCAGACCGGGTAGATATCTCTCTCTCTCTCTCTCTCTTCTCTCTCCCTCTCTCTCGTACACGCGTACGATCGAAAGTTTGTAACGGCGTCGCAAGTACTCGGGAGAATCGAATTGAAACTGGCAAGAAATTACTATATTACCAGCTACGCTCATTCGATATTATTCGCATTTCCTATCCCATAGCGACGAGTAATTCGATTTTTAATATTTCTCTTGCGACGAATTTATTAGCGTTTATGAAGTTCGCCGAGCTTACAGCGACGTTTATTTAGATACGGATATTACGGATATTTGCCTTTTCCTTGCATTTTTTACAAACCTTTTTACAAACGCATGACCGAAAGTTTGTCTCGAGTATTTTATCTACTGAAACTAGACGCAAAATTATGGAACAGGTGTACATTGTAACACGGAACGAAGGAGCGATCTTTAACTGGAAAGAGATCCACGCGACAATTCGACGTTCGCCATCGCCAAGTTCCACAAGCTGCCAGTGGTTGGCTCTTTCGATCCATTTTGCACCGAATTGTCGCGCACGAAATTATCGTTGCTGCCAAATAATTTGATATCCAAATAATATGATAGGTGCAATTTTCGTCAGATCGAAGTCGTTACGCGCGGTTCTTTCGCGTAATCGCGTGGACGAATCTCGTTAATTTTCTGATTTAACGCAATAAATCAACGTAGCCATAGCCGCTTCCTTGGAAGCCGGTGATCCACCGCGGAGCGACGAAAACCACCACGTGAGACTTTAACGCCTTTTTTCGCCTGACGGGCAAATTGCCGATCGATTTGGAAAGTTATAGCGAACCGTGATGCATATAGCTCGTCGTTGCGATATTTCGACCGCAAAAAACACGTTGTCAGAAATAATGAAACGCTCGGAGGCCTTAAAAACACGTTCCGATATGTTTTTCGTGTAACGTGTCGATGTCGCGTGTATCTACTCTCGAGCAATTAGGTTCGAACGTGTTGGAACTTGGAACCGTGGAAAGGCTTGTGATTCGGAGAACCGAGCGCGGAGTATTTATTACGTTAAATCTTAATAGTTTTAAACTTTTATTAGTTTCGATAATTTTAACGGCACCTTAGTAAACTGCAATCCCTTTATTTTATATTCGAATTCAATTTCTTGCAAATTCCTTTTCGGGTGTGTTTTTCGTCGTTCGGCTTGACAAACGGTTCTACGATATCGCTTCAGAGATACGACGACAAGCGCGATATCTCGCAGTAGTTTCGAACGTTTCCAGAGACCTGGAACGGTAGAAAGGCGAGAAAGAGTTGCTTCTAGGCGCGAAGGAATCGGTTAGACAACCGATAGTACGAGAAATATTTCCTTCGAGTAACGCTTGCGCACAGAATTAACGCGTCGACGGTAGAGGCATCGAGATTGTAAAACGAACTGAAGACGACGAAGGGTTAACGAGCGTTTCTTTGATCGTAGCTGAACGAGGCAGAGGGGAGACGACAAAAAAGAACGGGACAAGGAAGAGGGAAAGATGGAAAGAGAGAAAGACACGGAGCCGAGAGTTTAGCTTCGCAGAAATCGACGGAGGAACCGGGGTTCTTTTTCCTCAGCACCTTGGTAACCGAGTAACCAAGTAACCAAGCGACCAAGTAACCACGCGGCAAAGCAGCATTCGCGAGATGCACGAGGGGAGAAACGGCAGATAAGCGCCATAGTAGCGATCTGTCGGCGAGGAAAGAAAGAAGAGGCGAGTTTGGTGGAACGAGGAGAGTCTTTCGGTTGATGGAGGGGGCTGGAGACGGTGGAGGCAGAAACGCCAGAAGAAGAAGAAGAAGAAGAAGAAGAAGAAGAAGAAGAAGAAACCGAGTGGAAGAGGTTAATGGCCTCTGACACAGTGGTGATAAAGGGGCAACGCAGCGGAGGCGAAACCGCAGAGAATTCGAACCGACTCTGTAGAACACGAGACGAGTAGAACGTGGAACCTCTCTTGGCAAGAGGAACACGGAGCTCTCCAGAGATCACGCCGATAAATATTTTCTAACCCACCGTCGAACAACGACAACGCGATCGTCCTTCGAGATGGTAGCGATCACGGTGGCAGATATTTGGTCAAAGCTGGCTTAAATATTTCTAGTTTTCGTAGATGTTAGAAACACCGTGTATCGCTAGAACCACCAAGTACGTCCAAAATAACGAAACGATATCGAATTCTTTGTTCTTAAGATGATAATAATAACAATAACAATAATACACATTGCAGAGTACTTCGGAAGATGGAGTTGGAATAAAAAATAACAATACTGGATAACGAATGGTATAGATAAATGAGACAGAAGAAGAGAAAAGGGTAATAAGATGAAATACAGAATCAACGATCGACGGTTACAATTAAGAAAATTGTATTTGCGGTAATTAGTTGGACGAAGCTTAGGTTTCGAGAGAGCGAAACCTCCAAAGAGAAGAACAGCAATAGAGACGTTTGGTTCGCGTAGAGTATTAGAAGATGATCGCCTGATCGATTGCCTTGTATTTATACAAATAATAGATGTGTTATGGCGCGGCGTCGTTCGGAGGTCAATAACCTCGGACGCGATCGAGTAACCAAGACACAGAGATCTTTTTGGTAAAATTAACTTATCGAAACATCGTTTCGCAATCTCGAGCAAACTACTTACCGCGGATTATCGGATGGTGCGGCGCATGCTACGTAATAAGCGGCAGAAATTCAGATGCGAAGAATGTAGGAAGCAATCGATATCGGAAGACGTAACGAGCGAGCGGTGCGGTATTTTCCAGTAGCTACGCGGTTACTCTAAACGTGGCTTACTTTACGACGCTTCGCTATTCAGTACCGTGCAAAATTCGATAGCTGCTCTAACTAGTACCGCGTTCTATAATCGTCGTTCCAGCCTATCCGCTTCGTTTCACTTGCCTCGACGAGTCGCCGAAAGCCGTAGAAATCTGGAAAATCTGAGCGAGATAGTCGATTCTTCTAGAACGATACTCGCTTACTTACGAATACGCATTATACGAATACTCGGAACTACGAACGCCGAACAAAGCGACTCTCTCTCTCTCTCTCTCTCTCTCTCTCTCTCTTTCTCTCACTACGGCAAAGACCGATCCTATGTATCCATCGAATCGTCGTCGTGAAATTTCTTTCGACGTCCGAGCATCTCGAACCGTAGTCATCCGCTGATTAACGAGAAAACGACCAACGTCCGACGAAACGATTCTCGCAATAGCAACGTCCGATTCTAAAGACTCGCGTTCGATCATCGTTGCCAAATTTCTTTACGCCATATACTCCCTCGCTAATTTTAGGTGCCTCTCTGAATGATGCTCCAAGGTACATACTACGTATACGTAGCCAACACGTGGCGAGATGGGAGAGGGCGAGCGACCAGAGTGCGACGAGGACAAAGCAAAGAGCCGAGAAAGAGCGGAGAGCGTGAGTTCTCTTTCTCTTGGTCTCTGTTCGCTGTTGGCTCTCGCCCTCGCCAATCTTGCCAGCCTTTTCGGATGTCCACGATCGGCCTCTGCCGAGGCAGGTCGACGACCTCGAGGCGATGCACGCGAGGGAAGGACACATGGAAAATGGCGGGAAAACTGGCCTCGCTCGACGCTACTCAAACTTTCGATCTCTCGCGACTCGATAAACTCGATCGCCGACAGGTTAGACACCAAGACGCCTCTTCTGCTCGCGTTTGCTGCTCCGCTGCGCGCTGGTCGGACACGTTCGTCGCGGCAGATCCGCTTTCCTCGTAAATTTTCCACGCTTACGCGTTGCTACTTTGTTCGGTGATAGTTTCTAGCCCGGTCGAGTACGATACTCGAGTACGTCGATTCGTTTTCCGAAACGCGTAATGCGTCGCGCGTTAAGCATTTGTCGGAGATTGACAGAAAAACGGCAACTTTCTTTCGCCGACTCGAAATATACATGTTCTCGGCGTTTCTCGTTTAAAAAATCTCTTTATCTCTGGCCTACTTTCCTCTGCACGCTTTTTCTGCCGGAAGTCGCGTGCACCGGTTGCGGGAGCATCGATAAAAGATTCGCTCAATTTATTACACACATGCAAGATGAACGAACGCTTTTACCGGTATCCGTATAAAAACATCGGAACGCATCACGCGCGGAGACACCGTAAATACGTTGATTAATTACATTGTAACAAAGTGCGACGATATTTCAAGCCGCGTCGCGTTATTAAACGCGCTACGCAGATACGCCGACGGCCATTTTTCAAATTCCGTGGATAGAAGGCGTAGCAAAGAGATTCGATTCGATTTTTTCAAAGACACGTAACTCTGTAGAGATATCGATGCGAAAGAGAGCAACGGTAAAGCAACGAAGAATCTTCGGATTAAAATACATTCGGCCGATTCGTTACACCCTATATTCTCTAATAGCGTGCGATTCTTTCCAAATTTTCACTGCCCGCGTTTAGCTCCTAACCGATCGAAGAATTTGAATTACCGCCGTGTGACTTTTCCTGCGAAATCTTTGCTGCGAGAATTGGTAACTCGAAGTAATCGAGGTAGGATGACATTTTTATCGTTGGCGTTACTTGTCCAAGAATTATTCTCATTACTTCTCGAACATATTCTCTTAATCTCGACGTTTTAAAATACAACTCGCGTAACTTGCTTTACGAAGCCGAATTTCTTGCTTCGCGAGCAGCAGCGTCTATACGACGCAAATCTTACGTGAATGAAATTGTAGCTACCGTAACCGTTACGTTCGCTCTACATTGCGAGGTTTATGCATTTTATCGCCACATAAAAGACGCTTACCGCGAATAATCTTAAAACCGTCGAAGAAAGCCAACAGAAGATACGAAAAATCAGTCTTTAACCGACCATATACTCGACTATAAAATCTCCGTTGCTTGTTAGGACGAACACGAACACTGTCAAACACGAATCACCTTTTTATTCCACTGCACGTTCGTCCGAGTAAACAGACACGAATACGCGATCGCTCGGATAAACGAATTTTCGAGTAGCGCAACGATCGTTTATCTCTGCTTTTGGAATTTCATTTGAAATAAATAGACGAACTAAATCGTTCGATTCGGATTCCGCCGGACACCTTTGCTAAACCGGACAGATCGAAAGCAAGAGGAGGAGAGAGAAGAGGATGGTTTGCCGGTTGAAGAGGAGAGAAGGAGCGGGAAAACGTCCGAACGAGAACGATGACATAATAAGCAAGCGGATCGAAGGGATTCGGTCGATTCGAGGCTCGTTAAGGCGACGCGATCGATTCTCAAGCCGATCGATCGCTAATGAGACGTCGTTCGGAGGCGGCCCGTTAAATAGAAATCAAGCACGGATCTACCACACTCTAATTCGTTCTACGCTCTCTACACCGATGCACGGCCCGTCCTGTTGGCTACTGCGCCCACGTTCGCTGCAACCGGATGTGTAAAGCGTACCGGGCAGCCGCGGAACGTGACTCGTTCGCGACATGTCAGAAGCTTGGCGAACGCCGCTCTAAACTACCTTTTCCTTCACGTTCACGACAACGTCGTCGAGCGTATAAGTCGACGAAGGAAACCGGCCGCGCGTAATTACGGATTCGTCTTGCAGTCGTGATTTTTTATGCTCGCGCGAACAGAGCCACGGGAAATCGATCAAAGATCACAGTCATCCTTCTTGTCGATTCCTGCGTATTTCCGCCGCCAACGTATTACGTTTCCCTCCCCCCCCTCCCCCCTTTTCTCTTTATTATATCGCGCAACGCTAATTTATATTTTTCGCGTAGGCAGGTATCCATATATACATATACATACATTACCTTCCATTCGAACTTTCTTCCATCTTGTTCTGCATCTTCCGCTTTCATCTTCGCGTTGTTCCCAAATTGTTCGCTTCGAAATTTACATTTACAACTTTACTTTTTACGTTGAATTTACAATATTTTCGTATTTAGCATCGAAATATCTGCTCTTCGTTAGAACGTTTATAATATGAAAATACATAGGAGCAATCAGTTGCGTATTTGTGGTTGTTAGTTTGCGGATCGAGGCGTTGCACGATGAGAGTCGCCGTATTTTATCCGTACGATGTTTCGTACGATCAACGCTTCCATCTTTTCTCATATTTTCTACTATGAAATTGTATTCGGTGGACGATGTAACGATGCACGCTTTACAACCTGCGCATGGAAATGTCACGTAACCGCCACGGCACGGCGTTTCGATATTTTATCGTCAAGTTTCACGCTTCGAAAATGCGATCAACGTTCGTGCTTCGACCCTTCGAGTCTTACGCCACAGTCTATTTTCTACTTTCATACCGGTGCTTACGTTCCACACGTCTCTGTAAAGAAACCGTGCCTGCCTCTTTTACGAACTGTACGTTACGAACGTTCGAGCAAAAGAATCGCGCTTTTGTCGCTAACGCGAAACACACTTTGGCAAGAAAATGTAATTTTCGACATTGCGTATACGGGATATCGCGATTCTAATTGCGGCACAAGATAACAGACATACGTTCGTTTTTTCTTTCTTTCCCCCTTGGTATCATCCGCTGTGTTTCCTGAATACTTATTTATAACGCACGGATTATCGACAGCCTGGAAGAAAAAGCTACACGATCGCGCGATAAGAACGCAAATTAGATCGTTCGCTGCGTAATCGTCACCAAGAGGAACAACGAGACCGGAACGGTCAGGGACGATGAACAAGGACTCGATACGATCGAGGATAACCCGTTGCTGCTCCGAATCATTGACATAATAACTCGTTAAGAATGTATCAAAGTACGTGCAGTTGGGCGATAATTATTGTTGGAACATTTATTCGTAACATCGTAAAAATAGTAGTATCGTTAACGTCCGTCTAAAAGATCATCGGGGATCGTACGAACACGAGGGATGCCGTTTTTAAGGCTAAATCTTATCGCGCAACGTCCGAAACGACTTGGACGGTGGTTGATGTTTTCACGACAGACCACCCATATACATGCGTTGCTTGTAACTTCTATCGCGGTCAACGTTGCTTGATTCGAGGAAACTTAATCGATAACAGGTACGTATTGCTCATAGGAAATCTACTTTAGGCTTGTTCGCAAAAGTGCATCGAGCGATACAGACGCTTCGATACGCGATTGCCGTTTCCCTTCTCGCCGAAAATCTTTCCGATGGCTTTCGGAAACGAGATTCGTCAAACTCGACCCGATAGACGAGCAAAACGTATCGCCGAAAGAAACGTAAATTTCGCTGCGAACTCCTCGAAACGATCCGATTAAATTCTACACGGAATCGGTCGTTTTACACCAGCTTTTACTAGTTTTTTTCACCCCTGCGCCGCTCGTACTCGTAACTCGTTCATGCTAAGATATCTCCTATGCGAAACAACGACTTGCTCCAATAATCCCCCGCTGTCTACCGAGGGCTTATCGCGTTTCGCAACTTACTGTCACGGTAAAATTGCCACGACATCGTCGTCATCGCGCTGAACGAAAACGAAAGGGAAGGAAAGGGGGAAGGAACGACGGAAGGAATGCAGTCCCCGACAGAGTTTATTACAAAGGTATACGATATATCGGCGAAACGAAGCCGTTGCTCTCGTTCGAGTTCCGTTTCGCTGGCAATCTTATCGGTTGGCGGGCGCGTGCGCGCGCGCTACGCTCGTTCCGATCGTTCGATCAACCGAGAGACCGACTTCGATCACCACACACCACGTCGTTAACCGTTAATTGCCGTTCGTATTTCTTCTCCCTAGCCGTTCCTTCTTATTTCTCCGAAGCGGCCGTTTAGACCGATTAACCGCGTCTTTGCGACGTCGATTCACGGCCATAATTTTCGGCTCGCGTGAAAAGGACAAGTCGAAAATACGGAATAAAAATGTTTGAAAGCCGATGTCCTCGGAAACGGAACGTCGTGTGAAAAATTTGTATTCCATCTTTTCGACTTATTTGTTTCACGTGGAATCAGCCTGTATCCGATCGTGCTATCGATCGTATACGAATCGAAGCGTACGCGAGAAATAGAGATCTTTATTCGACGACCTAGCGATTCTCGCTCTTCTTTGGCCATTCACAAAAGAATCGTACGATCGAGTTCGATAGAAAACGTCTGTTCTACCGAGTTGCGAAACAGTTGTAAAATCGACCGCCGGTCGAATCCAATACATACCTCCGTTCGATCGTGTCGCACAGAGGCCAGGCGTCCGATAAGAAGGCGATGAACTTACGATGACTGTTTGACATCGTGTCGTAAACCAGGATGTATAATTTTCAACTACGGACGACAGGATGTCATTACGCTAGAAAATTTCCCAACGAAGGAAACGTAAATTTCCTACGTCCCTTGAATCGACCGAGATAATACAATGGTGTTCGGTAGAAATCGGTGATGGCACGCAATCCGATGAAATTCTATTGGATATCGTAATAAAGCGTTGTATTTTGTGCAAAATTAAATCTCACTCGACGGACAAAAATGATTTGTACGTAGTAGAGTTAAGAATAACTATACATGTGCATATAGTATATCGGTGAACGAATAAAAATCAGTCGGCGATTATTGGCAACTGGATTTAGGGGATGAAAAGAAGAGGAAGGACAAGACGGGGAATCACGATGGTGAAAAAATCAATCGTACAAACTCGGTTATTTTGTAATAATAAAATGTATTAAATAGATACGTGTATTGTTGGCAATACTTATCAAACTACAATTTTCTTCAATCGTGGTACATGAGACTCGCGTATGTGTGCGTTCTTTCGGTAAATGAAACGAAGAAGGATCGTCGATGCGCGGGGCGAGATTCGTTCGACGTCGGGTGAAAGCGGTAAGAAAAAAAAATATCAGAGACACAAACAAAAATCAATCGTGCATTCGCCAACAACGAACAGTCCTTACGTACTACGTCGCTAACAGAAGTATTCTGGGAGGAAATTTCGCGTTCACCGTTGGTCGAACAAACGTCGCCTCTCGCAAACGGCGTTCGTGTTTTTCTTTTCTATTTTTTAAGGCACTCTCTCTCTGTCTTTCTCGCCATTCCTCTAATTAATGGAACTCTACACGCATTTATCACCTTTATGGTCCCATTGTGGATTAGACCGAAGTCGTTCGAGACTGTACCACACGCACTATCGTAACCTACATCGTCCCAAAATAAAAAGAAAAAAAAAAAAAAAAAGATACAGAAACAGAAAGTAACCTTGGATCGTTCCTGCGAAATCTCGTTAAACGACGATAAACCTTCCGGCGAACGATCCAACGAGAGACTCGTGAAAAATCTCAATCCACCGTTGAACCGCTAATCGTTAGCTGGAAGATGGATCTTGAATATGATTGGAAGAAAAGAAACACAGCGCGAACAAACCGGGATTTCGCAATGACCTTACGTGCGAGCTCTTCGACAGATACCATGTCCAGTTCGAACGACTTCCGCCAGCCTATCAATTGGCTCCCAAAATCGTATTTCGACCTCTCTTAGTACATATCGCTAAATGTCTCTCTCACACGCATTCTCTCTCTCTCTCTCTCGCTCGCTCGCTCGCTCGCTTTCGTCGAACATGATATATATCTGCCGCGCAAATCATTTTCTTGAACGGCTGCCGGTTGACATCGCACGGCGGTCGCGTATCACAAGGAGAAATTAAGTATACACACTCTCGTCGTTTTTTTTCTTTTTTTCTTCATTTGATGGGAACACACCGTGGTTAGTCGGCCCTGACAGGAACCGGTTCTCCACGGGGCAAGAAAAGAAGGGGGGAGAGAAATACATTCTGGTAGATTGGTCTCGAAGAAACGGAAGAAAATACATAATAAAGAAAAAAAAAGAAATAGTAAGAATATAATAATAATAATAATAATAATAATAATAATAATTATAATAATTATAAGAGATAAAGAATCTTGGGGGCTTATTAGTGATCATCGGTTTCCTCTGAGAGCCAAGAGATCGACCTGTCACATTACATCGTCGTAACGCGTGTACTACACATTTATTTCTCGACTTATTTATTTATTTTTATATATATATATGTGTGTGTATATATATATATATATATGTATATATATATATATGTAATGTATCTTGTGAAGAACGTTGTATAAAATATTGTATAAATATATAAATACTTGATTGAAAAAATAAATATATTAAATTAAAAAAGAGACGTAACGTAAAGTATATATTTTATTATTAATATTATATTTAATATGTATATATTGTCAAGTCTATAACAGGAGGGTACGAAATTTGCGTCGTTCGCTGCTGCGACAGAGTCTCATCCTGTCGCTTATACTATATATGTATGTATATATGATGTATGCATGTGTGTTTCGATCGACAAAGGTTTTTTATTTGTACAATTCGGGACATAGCGTTTGCTCGCCAATAGGATTCGAGGAACCGAGAAAGATGGAAATATTTCTGCCAGGAATAGTTTAAAGTTCAAGAAACCTATGCACGCCATTCTGAAGAGTAGGAAAACTAAGAGACGTACACGTGCCTTCGTGTGTGTTATAAAATAAACTATCCATGTAAAATGGTTCGAATAAATACATACAGTTATATTAATTGCACTAGTCAACTGAAATTTACGTTCTCCTTTCCTCTTGCCAACTACTCTCTCGTTCTCGTAAGTATAAATAAAAAAAGGGAAACGTATGAAAACTAGAAAGAAATCTAAGAATAAACGGCGCTCGAACAGAGATACAAGAAACGTAAACGACACTGTATATTCGAAATCGACGCATGTTGTTCTCCTATGAATTAACAGAAAACTCGCTTCGTTCCACGAACATTGGATCGAGAAAGAAGAGAAAAGGGGAGAAGAACGAGGAAAATATAATCCGTAGTACGGATGTAAAACGACTATAGTACATCCACGTTGCATCTATGCTGCTGCGGTAAACTATTTTCCATTTGTAAATAAATGAAATACACCCTATAGTAGGATTCTCTCGTCGCAGATTGCGTACCGATTGCTCTCCATCTCTTGAGAGATATATCCGCCGACAGTCCCATATTTAGTTTGCCTTCTGTTCTGCCACGATTTCAGAGAACGCGCAGGTTCACAGTTATGGGAAATAAACGTGGTACAGAAAGTCGCAAGCAAGTATGAGAAGATTGTTTCGCGAAATTGCCACGCATCAAGCAATCGTCTAACGATAGCGACATTAAAAAGGAAGGAGAAAACAAGAACGAGAGGGAAAAGAAGGAGAAAATTTGTCTTTGTATCGGCGATACGCGAGTAATTTCGTTTTCCGAGCTAGGAAGAAAGAGCGGAAACATCGATCAACTTGGACAAGCGAAACCATGCAAATGTACCAATCGGATACAGACATATCCATATATATCAATATATATATATTATATATCCAGGGTTTTTAAAAATTATATCAAAGCTTAAACCAGGCGTGTTAGATCTTGTCGCGTTATGCGTGCAGCACGGATCGATAAATTAAACATCGTTCCCTACGTGGTAAACAGTGACATAATTTGAAAATACCCTGTATATTACGGACTAATACATACATATATAGATGGATGACATAATAGGATACGTTGGTAGATAGCGAGAGCGACGGAACGCAACGAAGGAAATGCCGTCGCAGCATCGCGAGACGCTTTTTTTTTAATGGCGCGCCGTCGTTACTAGTTGTTACTTGTGTCATCGTCGTGCGTGAAATCGTGCGGGCTGCCGCCAGGTCTCGAGAACTCGTCGAGAGAGTGCGGCGTGCCTTCTCCCGTTTCGCTAGGGCCGTGAAAGTGTATACGTATACGCGTATACGTATTCGTATTAAACGTTTCACGGTATATACCATAGCTTTGTTTTGGAGAACGCGCGCCGAACCTAACCCGCCGCAGCCCGATCCCCGTACATGCCTACGCATCTTTTTATTTTCTTGTCTCGATCGACCGACGAACAAACTCTCTGGGACTTTCACTCTCCGTGCCCGGCAAACGCGCTCTTTCCACTGTTTCTCCTTCCCTCTTCGTACACGTACTTCTCCTCCGCGATTTTATTGCTTTCTCGACGCGAGCCGGAGCGGCGCGCCGCAACGTGCGACAGCGCCGAGCCAGCAGATTTTTTTAATCATCGCCATCGCTAATCGACTTTATCGCGCGCTATCGATGACGAGAGCCGGTGCGAACAGAAAGGTTTCCTTTCCTCGCAAAAGCAAATGCGGCGATGCGCATCAGCCTGTGGCGCGAGCAACGTCGAGAGCCCGACGTAAACCTCGAATCGGTAAAATAGAAACACGGCGGGATTTTCGTTTGCCATTCTAGATTTCCGAATCTCTAGCTATCTGCTTTCTGGGCTCGTGGATGGAGAGTCGCGCGAATCGAGGAATCGAGGAATCCAGCGTATCGTTACGTTCGGGCACGAGAGAAATGGGCGAATATGTACGTATGTTATGGCAAGGAATTAAATAGTATTCGTTAAATAATAAATGTACAAAAGATGGACCAAGCACAAATGGGTTAAGGGAGGGCTTCGCGTTTTTGAACGTGAAACAACGGCAATAACGAAGATATGATCGATAACGTTGGTGAGATGTGACGATCTGCGAAAATTCTAGGATAACACTAGCACGTCGGAAGACAGTGGCTGAGGCAGCAGTGATGATGGTAGTAAAGTGATAGCAGTAACGTAACGAGTAATAGCGACTGTAGCAGAAGTAGTAGTAGCAATAGCAGTAGCAATAATAGAAGTAATAGCAATAATAGTAACGATGGTGATGATGATGATGATGATGATGATAATAATAATAATAATAATAATAATAATAATAATGATAATAATAATAATAGCAATAGCAATAAGAATAATAAGAATAAGAATAATACCATAATATAACGGTTATAGAGCCGCGAAATATATATATATATATATATATATATATATATATATATATATATATATATATATATATATTTTAGATGAGACAGGATATTAATTGACCTTACTTCGGGGCTTTGAATAACGATCGTCGAAGCAATCGATTGCATGATGAGCACTCGCAATTGACTGCATCGTTTTATAAGAAAGTAGAAAAAACAAAAATAATAAAAATAATGATATCAACATTAATAATAATAATAATGATAATGATAATGATGGTGATGATAATAATAATAATAATATAAAGGGAAAAAGAAACGATCAGTCAGATAAATAATATGACAATATTAAATGAATATGTTTGAGGCGTACAGTGTTGCGAATTTGATGATGATGATGATGATGATAATAATAATAATAATATGATAATAATATAAAATAATAGTTAATAATTAATAATAAAAATAATATTAGTACAATGATACTTATGATATTTATGATAATGATGATGATGATGATGATGATGATGATGATGATGATAATAACGGTAATAATTAAATCTATAACAGTTTAAACTAAAACGATTTCGATTAATTTATACTTGAAGCAAACGTGGTTATAGATTCAATTATCAGCGTAAGTATGTGGCGTGCATATATACAAAATGTATTTCGTTTTTTAGAAACTACGTTATTCAGCACTTTCTTTTTTGTTTCGTATTGCTCAACATTGTTCTCTCGATATTCTCGTAAAGGCAACGCGCTTTTTTCGCCAAGAAATCCATTGGCGATATTTGAAAAAGAAACGAAAATAAAAAATAAGACGAACGAAAATATACACCGACAAGTTACTCGGTTCGTCGTTCCACTTTCTCGAAACGACGCTTTGAACGATCTTAACACGAAAAGTGATTATTTGCCGGCAGACGGAAGCACTCTCGAAATTACGTCGCCTCATTGCCCTAAGCTCACTGTCGCTTTCGCTCGATCTACCTATATGTTTTCTCCGTTCGCTCTCTTCGTAATACACTTGCTTTCCTTTTCCTCCTTAATACTAATGCTTTTCTCGCGGTTGACTAAGATGTTAAAAGGAAAGGGCGACCGACGCGAAACGGAAGGAGTAATAGTAATAGGCTCCACTTCGCCGTATGTATATACACATTATCCCTTCCCATGAAAAAAGAAAAGCGTTATGTGGCTATCGCGACTACAAATATCAACTATAATAGTATAGACTTTGAACGAAAGGGAGAAACAGAGAGAGCATATTATCCTATCGAGCTAAAGCTAGAGCGAATTCATTTCATGGTACGTTAGAGAAAGAAATGGGTTTACCAAGATTTGCTTTTGGTACGAGTTGGTCGTGGAAAGAAGAATTGGCTCTCCTTTGCCATTAAAATTTCTTACGATTATTCGATTGTCTTAGCTTTGGAAAGTCGGTAAAAATAGACTTTTCTTTGTTCTTTTCGAACTTTTGATCGATCAATTTAACCGAGAACGTAAAAGAAAACAAACAAGAACATGGAAAAAACCAAAATTTTCAACCAAGCTATGACGTACGTCCGATAATGCTTCTTCGGTCCAATAAACTAGAAAATGAAAAAGAATCAAGAACGTCTATAGATGGATAAAATGTCTAAAAATCGATTAAAAAGAAAATTATAAAAGTAACTCTGATGCTGGTAAGAAATTCCATTAGGAGATACTTTCGTCTAAGGATAGAACATTATTCCAAAGACAAAAATTTTTTTCTCGGGGAACGTATAAATCAGTTGTCAACCTTTCGTTGGCGTACAAAGCGTCTCTCGTACAAAGTTCGCCTTGAACGCGTAAAACGATTGAAAGCCCTGACGAATTCTCGTCCATAAAAGTATCTATCTTTGTATAACTTATTGTTAAATGAGCACGTTCTTTCGTTCACATGTACACGCTCGCACAAGCACACGCTCGCACAAGCACACTCTCACACATGCATACATACATACATACACACACGCACCCGCGCGCGCGCGCACGCGCGATCACGAACGCATCACTTTCTCTCATTATCTTCCTTTTGCTCGTTTCTTGCTCTCGCCATTCGATCTCTCTCCCTCCCACTCTCTCTATCTTCCATTCTGTTAGGTTACTTCGTAATATCACGAGATTGTACACTCACACTGACACACAAACACACTCTTATTTGCTCTAACGTTGGAAGACAATCGGAGTTTCTAAGCCACTTAATTTGCATAGCATGATCTTTGATTGTGATCTCGTGCGCTTCGTCATCTATACCCAACACCAACGCGACACGTTTTACTCGCGTTCATGCGTGTATGCGTGCGTGTATGTGTGCATATATACACACATACACATATCTACATACACACATGAATATATATATATATATATATATATATATATATATATATATATGTATATATGTATATGTATATATGTATATATATATATATATATATATATATATATATATCTTCCTCTCCATCTGTTTTGCCTTGAGTTATTTCTCTGGTGCGACTCGATCTCGCCTTCCTTTCACTCTCAAAAGTCTACTTTCTTTCCCCTCCCGCTTTTTCGCAAGAAGAAATCCAGGAATTATTTAAAAAACGAACGAGTTGGTTTGAAATATTGCAACGTTTCACCTGCCCCGGATGGAAAAACGCCTCGTTGTTGCGAGAATCCTCGCGTGAACCAAGCAAAACAAAACGGAGGAGCAAGGACAAAGCCGAGGATCGGACATCGAAAGCGGAGATGCCGAGAGATGGGGCTGCGCGAGTCCAAAGGAGATCAAAGAGAACAACTTGCTCGAGTGAAGTCAGAATTCGGTAGAGACTTGGACTCGTTCTTCCCGTTTCTATTCGCTCCCATCGCCGCCTTTTCGTTTCTGCATGTTCTTACGTTCGCGCTATCCTTGCTCCCGGATCTTTACGCTTCTCTTTTTCTTTTCTCTATCTTGCTCCTTTTCCACGGTTGAATCATCCAAGGATTCTCACGAGCAGGTCGAGACATCCGGGCTGATACCATCTCGACCTTTCCACTAAACGAGCGTAAACCTAAAGTAAAGAGGAGAAAAAAGAAGGAAACGGGCCTGTAGTCGGAGTCGCAAAGTGACTGACGCTACTAACTAACGCGGTCAGAATTAACGGCGATATTCCGAGTCGCTAGTGATATTACTGATAACGTTGTTAATATTAATTGTAGCGATGATAATATAATATACTGACATAATATTATATATATGTGTGTATATATATATATAATATAATTATATAATAATAATAATATAATCATAATTACGATAAACACGAAGAAATGACAGTTTAAAGAACGAGTAAGATGCCTGAAAGTATTCTACGAATAAAAAAGAAACGCTTAAATAAGAAGCCGAGTACGACGGAGAGGAAGGCCCGTCTGACGCGAGGAATATATAGTTCAAATGTTAAAAACGAGAGAAGAGAAAAGGAAAAACATCTTTGAGTCGGTGGAAGAGTCCGTCCCCTCTCCCTAAATATTCACCTGTCTTTTCGGTCGATACATGTATAAATTAACGCGTGTGCTTTGGGTCCAACGCTCTTTATCGTCTCTTTCTCTTTCTCTCTCTCTCTCTTTCTCTCTCTTACTCTCTGTCTGTCTCTTACACACTCCCTCCCTCTCTCACACGCGCACACAATCTCTCTCTCTCTCTCTCTTTCTTTCTCTTTCTTTCTCTCTCTCTCTCTCTCTCTCTCTATCTATCTATCTCCCTTTGCTCTGCTCGTTGAAACGTTCCCGTACATATCTTTCAGAAAGATTGTTAGGAAAATAGAATATACCAAAGGAAGTCGAAGGACCCGGAGGAGAATTCCCTTAGATCTTAAGATTCTCAAAGTCGGCGAGGGTGCTGCTGATCCTGTTGAAGACTGGCAGCCTGGACTCGGCGTTCGGTGAGAGCGGGGACGGTGTTCTCGGCGTGGGCTCGTCGGAGCTCAAAGGACTGCATACGCTGTTGGTTCGAGGGCTGGGACTTCGTCTCGTGGCAAGGAGCCCGAAATCCTGGCCGAAGCTGTACGGCGAGGTAACAGACTGTTGCTGATTGCAGTCGTCGCTGAAGAAACTCGCCATAGAGTTGGTCGGCGACTGACTAAGGCTGGACGACGGAGAAACCGAGTCTCCGGTGCTGCCGAGAGAAAAGGTCGGCTTCGGCCTGGTGGCGCCGATCACCGACGAGCTAACGGTCGTCGAGCTAGTCTGATGATGATGATGGTGGTGATGGTGGTGGTGGTGGTGTTGGCTAGTCGTTAGACTCAACGAGTTGGTTCTGAGCAATGGCGGTGGATTGTACGCATTGGTGGTACTACACAGGCTCAAGGAATTGGCTCTCATGAGGTTGGGGCTCGTCGCGGCCGCGACTGCCGCTACCTGAGGCGAGGCCGCGATCTGTTCGAGCAGAGCGACGCTGCTGATCGTCGTCGGATTGACGTTCGAGGCATTGCAGGTATTTCCACCGGCGGCTGCGGCCGCGGCTGCCGCTGCTGCCGCGCTTAGAATAGGATTCAAGCCCATTATGTTCGGTTGCGTGGATCCTAGTTGCGCGCTCACCTTTTGATTGTGAATTCGAGCCTCCTCGAAGTTGTGAATGAAATGGCAACGGGGTCCGTACGGACAGAAACCAATCGTGTGGAACGTGCGGCACAGCTCGGTCTTGTATTTCGGATGCCGGGCGAGATTCCGTAGCTCGCTGTAACCGTGAGCGAACTGACACTTGTCGCCATATTTGCAGGTACCGCTTTCCTCGAATGGCCTGCACAGCTCCGTTTTATAGCGAGACGTTGGCTCGCTCGCGCTGCGATCTAGTTTACGATGCTGTTCGATCAGGGTTGTTACCAGGGAGGTGTAGCTACGGCGAAGAGGCGCGTGTCCGCCATTATTCCCGGCTGAACCGTTGCCCGAGCTACTCGTCGTTGATGTCGAGGTTGGCTCTTTCGCCTTTGCAGGGCCGTTCTGTAACACACAGGCGAAAACGAGAATCGAAATTAGTTATGACGCTTTCAATTTCTTTTCTGAAATCAAAGTTACGAACAAACAAAAGAAAAAGAAAGAAAGAACCAAAAATAAGAAAAATCATCTCGAAGAAAAAGAAATTAGATAGATCAATCGACGAATGAAACTTTGCTGGCGTTATCGGACGTACGATTCCGCTACTACACAGCTACAGATTCGACTCTGACTTTTCTTTACTTCTTTAATTTCCAATTTTAACTCCATTTGCGACAGTTCGTTAACCCACTAATTACACAACACGCATACAATTGTACGCATGTATGTTACATGTTTGACGGACAGTGATATTCGTTCACGCGCTATAAAAGACAAAATTTATCATTTTATTATAGCCGAAAATGCTATCGGTTCAATCGATATATGAAAATATCGCTGCAATTGTAATACTTTTATTGCTACGAAACAAACTATACGATACACACAACACGAATTTCGCTCCAACATACTTCAGAATTTATACGAAAAACAGCGAGGTTCGTTCCAACTTTGGCTCCGACTTCAACGATCAGAAATTCCTGCCGAATTTCGTTGATCTCCGACCAAGTTTAAAAAAGTTATTGGCAGAACAAAACGATCTTGGCAATTTTCCAATCGTGTCATTTTCGCGCAACTCGCAACGGGACGAAAGACGTTAAAACACTGAAAGGCTGTTTCGTTGATACGTTAATAAGGATGCTCGGAGGTAACGCTCCGCGTAAACAAGTTCGGAGCGAGATTAGTATTACTAGTAACGAATAACGACGTCGTCGTCATTGTCGTCGTCATTGTCGTCGTAATAACCGCGCTCATACGCGAGTCACCGCGCGTTTCCTTCGAGAAACAGCTACTCCAATTTGTGGAAGCGTCGTCGGCCAAGCATTACCGCCGACGTTCAATCGCAAACAAACTACCGTTTCGTAGAATCAAGTACCGAGCGACGAACAAATGCCGTGATAAATACCGAAGGAACGAAAGAATAGGCACGATCGTGGTAATTCCGATGAATACACGCTACACGTACGACATACCCGTACGATATGCAACGTTGCCCGAAAACACCAGTCTTCGTTGCAAATATTACGTCGTTAGAGACGCGTTACGCAATGGAATAATACTTGGATGAGAACCCTCGATCAATAACGACCATTTATTTCTAATAGACGTTAATCAAAAATACAGGAAGCTCGCGCGCAATTGCTTTATTCGAATAGTGCTTCGACGATGCTCGTCGAGTACTTTTTGTACTTTTACGAGAAACCGTTAACATCAACTTGGTACGTAGAAGTAAGAGTAGGAATCGCGATTGACAAACGTGTTACGAAATGTGACAAAAGTAACGCCTGGTCAGTTGATATTTTGACCTCTTGTTTATCCAACGATAAATACGTATGTAAATGCGAGCGTAAACGATGTATGTAAATAAAGAGGCAACAAAAACACGCGAATCGTTTACAATTTTCTATCTCACGGCCATATGGATAACGCTATCGTTGATCGGCTTGGAATCGAGGAATCGACGATGCCGGATCTAAAATTATCGGCCAGCGGACCCAGGTATACGAGAGAAGACAAAGGTTCGACGTCTCGGCGAAAAATTCGTGGAACGAGAAACTACTTGAAAATCTGGAACTATACGTCGACCGAAAGGACAAGCTTTCGAAACGATCGAACGTTACGGGATTTCCAGCAACCCGAAAAGAAATCTGCTTGGACCAACCTTTCGAGAGATCCAATCTTCCACAGAACGAAACCATAAAACGAACGTTTTACTTTCCAACCTCGCCTCCTTTGTCAAGCGCTACTTCTCCGGCTTAACCAAGTATCACGTCGTTAGTTTTCGATTTACCTCTCGATCTACCAACGATTCTCGTTGTTAAGAACTTTTATCGAAGGAAAAATCTTGGAACGGAATTGATTTAAGCGTTAATCCGGAATAACTTTGAGAACAGTTAAATTAACTAAATAATTGATTAAACGATTGAATAAATTAAGTCGGAGATATCAGTTGTGCGAAGGATGCGAATCGATGGAAATGTTCTCGGTTTCCATCGAGGAGAATAATAACCATAAATAGCCAGGCACAACTAAACGGCTTATTATGGTAATTTATGGTCTTTAGACGCGTGTACGTTCGGCTTTCGTGATTAAACGTTGCCACGGTTGCACGCAAACGATAACCCTGAAATCTATTTCAATCGTCTATCTTTCTTCAAATCCTTATTGCTTTCCTGTAAATACGTTATTCGTGCCATCGAATCTGCGAACAAACAAAAACAGCGATGCGTCGAATCGTCGAACCTAACGATCTCGAAAAACTCTTTCCCAATGGACGGAACAACGTAAACGCGGAGCGTTTCGTAACAATTACAAATTGGAAATCGTACGACGATCAAGGCCGTGATTCGCAGCTGTAAATTTTCCAAACGGTTATGACCAACGCACAGGTATGTAACAAAGCATCGTAACGCATTAACAAAAAAATTGAGTCCATCTATCCGTAGGACGAAAATCAATCAATACTCACTCCGTAAAACTTTACTTATATCAAAGAACCCGAAGGTTAATCGATCCTCCTCCGTTCCGGCTTCCATAGATCACGTCGCGTTACATCGTATCGCCTGGAAATTTCCACGAGCACGTGTGTTCACGGCGCACACGGATACGGGCCGCGCGATACACGTTCCTAGCACACGCGTAATTAGTCTGTCGACTCCAGGTATTAATGCAAAGAAACATAGACGAAGGCAGGAATGCCAAAGTGTCGATTATCCTGCGATCATCAACGTGAAATTGCTGTTTATCGTGCAGTCGTGAACGCGAACGCGAACGCGCACACGTATTCTTTCGCTGCTACTATTCGCTCCTTGTCAACCGAACCTGATTCGGCTAGATGCGGTCACGTGCGAACGGTCACCGAGACGTTTTTACGCTTCCTTTTTCCGTGTCACGGTTTATTGCACGTTCATCGTAATACTGGTCGCACAGATTATAGAAAGACGCGTTGGCTTGCCGACGATAAAATATTTTCGACAAATCTTTCCTCCTCTCGTCGTATCGTTCCATGCGAATATTTCTTCTTTCCCCGCTAACAAAGAAGAACGCGTTTGTCTGGCGCAGCCAGAATGAAAGCTAGAGTGTGTACCTTGAGAAGCCAGAGAAAGTTAGGATCGAGAAATAGACGAATAAACCTTAAAGTCGAATGCTCGACAACGTCGACCATATTCGAAAATTTCATGGGAAAAAACGTCTACGATCACGAAATGCGTCGTCGATGGACGAAAATAATTCAAGACGCGCTTCGTTCGTCATCCGTTATATCTGTTCGTCGTCTGCATATTGCTCGAAAAGATGTTTGCCAACAACGCGAACTAGGAACAATTGGTACCGGACGAAACTTGTGCGAAACAATCGACGCAGCGAGACGCGTTCACTGACGTAAATTGATCGCTCTGTTTCACGGACGCTCAATGTCGCAAAAATCTTCTAAAAATAGAACGACAGTTCGTTCCGATAGAACGTGGATGTCGAAATGCTATTGGAACGCGATAGATCGGGCGATCACGATCACGAAACACGGGGGGAAAAAAATACGTGACTCGAGTTTCTACACGAAACAGTTTTTCAGAGTCGAGTTTTCCTAGCGCTAAGAATTCTCCAGCAGTCCTCCAACTTTCCTATCCACGAGATCGATCCTCCTCAAATTATCGATCGACGAGAAAAGAAAAACGATATCCTTGCATAAGGCTGACCGCACGGAGCACGAGGCAAGGTTCGAGGAAAGGGTCACTAATTAGAAAGAATCGAAGAATTAATTATTCGTTACCACTCTCGACCAAAGTTCCATGTTCCGCACATGTTCCGTGTTCCGTGTTCGTGCGCTCGAACGAGAATGCATGCCGTACAGAGGCCCCAGCGTCCGTTTTGTAAACGCGACTGCGTGTAACAAACGCGTTAAGAGTCGATTCCACGGATCGACTCGAGAGAGTTTCCACGAAACGGGCTGAAAATAGTCGCAGCTCCTTTCATTCACTGGATTCGACGACAGAGACACCGAGAATGGGCGGCAGTTAGTAGCCTGTGCCGCGTTTCGTGCATGCATTCATCTGGCTGACACGTTTTCTTCCACAGAAGCTACGTTTCACGTTAAACGAGCTTTGTAGTTCGACGCATGGCGATCCCCCACGATAATCGTGTTTTCAGGGTAATGGTACCAAAGAGATAGAGAAACGTAAAACGTACGACACGTGTTCGACGAACGGAGCCACGTTTTTGTCAAACTCTCGGACAGTTTCGATACTCGATCGGTCATGGAACCAACGAAACAAATTATCCAATATGATTCATTAGCGAAACAACGTTCAACGGTGACGATACTTGTTAAGAAACACGCCTACGATCGAGGAAATGTTGCGCGTTTCGCAAAATATAGGTCAGTTGTCATAGAAATATAAATGTTTAACTTCGATACGATTTTATCGGATGTATATAGGCTTGAAAGCTCTAAGACGACACCTTTGGTCGCGACGAATCACATTTTCATTTGAGTCACGGCGATCCTTCGATAATTTCTAAGCGTATCGTGTCACAATTTAGAACGAAAATATCAATCGCTTATCGTCGTCTTTAACCTGGACACGAAAGAGAATAAAACGTAAAAAACAATGAGAATGACTAATTCGATATCGTATCGAAGATACGTATAACGTATTGACGGGCGTTAAAACAATCCTTGACAAAAATTGTTTCCACGAACGATACAAAGTATGTAATTTGTCGTTAATTAGCACGTATCGCGATTTCTTGAATAAAACACGTGATAAGAATTACATCTTCTAGCTGTTTCGTCGTGTTCTCGAATGGCTGGCAAATTTTCGAGAAACGTTATGGCAAACGCCGATTTAAATACACGATCGTTGTTTGCATGTGTGCAAAAGTATCTTCCGATATTGTCTGATAAACATGGAAATGTTTTATCAGACACGGTCGGATAAGTTAATTATAATTTAAATGTAATTAGATAAAACAATGCGGAACTCTTCGTCTTTTCTTCTCTGTTCTTCTTTCTGTAAGTCGTAGATTCGCGAGACAAATAAAAGTAGAAAAAAATTGTACTATTTTTTGTACGTAATAGGGCAGTCTAAATAGGAAATCAAAATTCTTCACGGGGGAACGATGAGAGTTACCTTTGACATGAATTTATGTACGTGGAATGGCAGGGCGCCACCATCTTAACAGCGCCTGCACTTTTCCCAATCGATAGAAGAAATATGCTACGACGAATTTCTATCGATAACGATTCACCCAGTTATCTCTAACAGCTTTGCGCGAAAAGAAGCCTTTTCTTCTGCCAATCAAAATACATATCTGATTTTTCGCTTCTCATAGTAAAACTCGACTGTGCCTTCGATAAATTTTATGCGAATTTCCTATTATCGAATATACAATACGAAAGGTTAACTCGTCGTAATCGATTTGCTCGATCGTATCGAATCGTGAAAAAGAGGAAACAGGAAAAAATAGATCGATTGCTCGGTCGTCCATCGATGCAGGTTTCACGGCTTTGTCATTCTATTATACGTATGTCGAAACGCGTAGACCATGGATTCGTTTCGAAGGTCAAAGATGAAAGTAAGCAAAGCGAGAGGAAGAAGGCTGCGGCGTTGCGGCGCCGCGGCAGGCAAGTCGAGTGCGAAGAAGCAACGCCGTGCGACGCGACTCAATGGAAATCGGCGTTTCATGCACCGATTCTTACGTAACCGAGACACATTGCCGGGACTCGCTCAGCTATCTTAATTACTCGGTTTCAACCGATTCAACGGCGGTCGATAAGAAATAGAGGCGACCCTGTTCTTACACGAGAAACAAATCGTGAAGTTGAAGCTAAGTCGTAGGCAAAAATAAATAGCGCGCGATCTCTTGTTAACCTCGTTGTTTGAATTCGCAGTACGCTATATTTCCTAACGATAAATTGACCTCTGCGGCAAACTATTTAACGCGTAACGTCCAATGTCCTACAATTGCTCGTATACATAGACTTGCTGTGATATCGTGACATCGCGAATGTCACGTGAACGCGATAAAAAAAAAAAAAAAGAAAAAAAAAAGAAAAAGAGAAAAAGAAAATAAGATAGCATTGTGAACACGAAGTAACGAGATATTCGGCGAATTGCAAGCGCGTATCGTATGCATCCGTCGTGTATGAAACGTTTTTTCAGCAAGGTAACGTTATTGTTGTATTTAATACGCAATATAATACCGATATTGGTGATATGAATCGCGACGAGGGAATCTTTAAAACAAAATACGTACGTACTCGGTATAAGGCAGGAAATAAAAAATCCCAACTAACCTGGTTTTTTCGTATAAAACGCGCGTAAGTGGAAAAAACAGGAAGAATCTGGCCATTCTTCCGAAAATGATAATTTAGTTATAAAACGTCGGCTTGCTTGAAAAGATCGGGTAAAAGATCGGAGAGATCCGATGGGTTACTACGCGATGCGACCCGGTAGAAGCATCCGATCGAGAGATTTTCGCTCGCGTACGTTGAAGTTGAAGACCGTTTTCAAGGCACGACTCGGCTGGACGGACAAAAGAGGCAGGCGAGCACAAGGAGAGCCAACGAACGTTTCGCTTTCCGGCGCAGAAGAGCGTGTCGCCCCTTTCGAGACCTGGCGCGCTGGTTTTTCCCTTTGTCGACGTGACCACCGTGCGTGTGCACGGGACGCGAGTGATTGTAAAACGCGATGACTAACGTATGATTCAGGTCTGATAGCGAGTGGAAAAGATGGCGACGCCGACCATGTAAAAACCGGATTCCGACTTTTCAGAGTCGATTCGCCTGCACTTGTTCCTCTCCTCTCTGCTTCCTCGACCGACCGTTCAATGACACTTTTTATTACATCGTACGCTGTTATACGAGTGGTTCGGAATAATAATAGCGTAAAAACAAGCTTCTGTACAACGTTGAATATCGAGGAATATTCGATATAAAAATACATCACGTTTATTAAAGCTATATACACATTTTAATAAGATCGGAGATTTTATTGAATCGTTATTATTCCGAATAACACGTATCAGCTGGTTGAACATTGTTCGCTGACTCAAAGATCCACGTCAGTTTTAACCAAACCTTTTAGGAATGCGCAACTTTTTTCTCCAGTTACTTACGGAACAACAACAATCGAGCTATAAAGAGAGAGAGAGAGAGAGAGAATTTTTTATTTTCATGCAAATCCCAGTTCGCACTCGGGAATCCAAGGTGAGCGTTAAAAGCTAGCGAAACCAACATTAATAACTGAATAAACACAGTGTTTCCGCCAGTTAAATATTCAGTCTGTTTCCACAGCTGATTTGCTCGTTGCGAATATTTACTTCGCTTTAGCGTTACCGGTTGGTCAGCAGATTCTTCACAAGTTTTATTTCAAATAATCGTAATAAAATATACATATGTATATCGGATAAAACGCAGTAGACTGTTAAAGGGATCGTGAAACGAAATATCGAAAAACAAAAAAACGTTGTATATATTTCGCTTGTATCGCACAGTCGGTGTATCTACGTGTACGACCGATGAGATTTCTACAGTGATGGCACGCGATTTATTAGCGATGTGACCTGATAAAAATTCGATCTTCGCGACTGGTATTTGTTTCGTAGCTGGTTACGAATATCATTGTGTTTGCTTTATCAGAATCAACCTTCTGTAACGTTTCACCGCCGGTAGAAAGTTAGACAGTTTTCACAACGCGAGCACGCGGTAGCCTACCTACTCATGCTTCCACCAACCTATTGTTCCAAGCTTTTCCTTCTCGTTTCCCCTACTTTTCCACGCTAATGGGATCCTAATAGGAAACAATCGGCCAGACAATGCGCTGCATCAAGCGGAGAAATCCTGAACAAAGCGGAACGAGCTTTACCAATATTGAAATAGGAAAATCAAAATTAATTAAAACGAAAAGAAATTAGACGTAAAGTAGACAAATCGTATCGATTTACAGCATTATAGCTTTATCTTTCCTCTGTTACAGCTTACCTTTGTCGCTGAGTTACGACAACGACGAAACATTGCTCGAAACAGAACCATCTAGCTACACGCTAAGAACACAACGAGGTATTATTCGCGTACACGAGCGTCAAGTAGGATTTCGCGAATCTCGTCTAATCTTGAACGCTAAAAAGATCACCGCTGTTGCACCACACATACCTCGAGTAGTGGAAGAAAACAACGGAGGCGAAGAAAAGACGTGCGTTAGAACGTTAGTCGTCTGAAAAATTATATTATTCCGATCGCTGAGAAAACTGTTCTACACATTATTCATCGTGTATCGAGGGCAAGTCACGGTTCAGTCGTTTGTTCGTTGCGTACGAGACACGATTTACGTAGCTACATGCGAGTCAGGCTTAAACCACTCGGGAAACACGTTAGCCCACAATCAATGTACCATTCAAACGCGTAACGATAATTCATCACGAGACAATGTAAAAAATGTCTACACGTACAACGCTAGTTCGTTAACTCGAGTGAAAACAGAACCGGAATAAACGAAAAATAACGAATTAATTAAAAGTACAACGTAAACGGTAAGAACCAGCCGCGGTGAACCAGCACCGACATTCGCATAAAACGTAAAACGTTCAGTTTTATCAACTGTGTTTTCAAAAGCACGTATTTCGAAAGACCTATACCGAAGATTTTTTATAAGCGTTACGCGTTTAACGTTAGCAAGTGTTTCGGGACTTGGGACGAGAACGTTCGAAAAATTACCCACAGCTACCGATTTTCCTAATCAAAAAGCAAATCGCACGATTCCCACGGACAAACGATTTACGATGAAGTCACTTGACTCGTGTACCTTGATAACGGGGTTCAAACTTCGTCTTGTAATTAAAGGCCATGAAAACCGTCAACGATCGTGTTTGCGATTAACTAGCGGTTAATAATTGAAGGATCGCAGGCCAATTACACGTGCGACTTTTTCTACCTGGCCACGTTGCATTCCGTTCTGCGTAATTGCAGGACTTGTGCGTAGAATGGGGAACACGATCGATGAGATAAGTATAACGAAAGACCATGAGAAATTGAAAAGTGTATTCGTTTAAAATTATTCCTTTGCCTCTCTTCTATATACCATATCTTCTTACATACGCAGCAACAGATTTGGCGTACGTTCGTACAGTACATTACATACAGTCGCTAAAAGTTGCAACGTAGACAACTTCCTCTCGCGAAAACAGGCAAACGACGATTAATATTCTATCAAATGTAGAATCAAATTATTAACCTCGTTATCAAGTAACATCCCTGTTGACGTTATTGGTGGTCGCTGATCGTAGAATTATTTCAAGTAAATTAATTTCTTCGAATGGTTCGAAAGGCTACCGATTAACGAACAACTGTGATTAATGATAAACCGTGAATGCACCGAGCAATCGTGAAAACGATCGAATACTAAAGCGTTAAATTAACTTTCGCTCGCCAAATCTACTAGAAATCTTCCAAGTACGAACAAAGCTTATGTGTCACAAACTCCCATTGGTAAGTAAAACTAACGCAAGGCAATTACAATGAACGCGCTTGCTGGTTGTACGAGAAACGCACAGTCCCCACCAAAGTACATAAAACGTCTATCCTCGTCATGGTTCGTACACATCGTATAAACAAGCTTGAGAAACAGAGGTCTAACGTTCCCATGACGTTCGCGCTATACCGCCAGCTCCTACGGCGAAGATTCTATTTGTACGGAAGATCGACGAAAAAGTCTGAAAAGCGATCGCTCGCGATCCAGAGAGAGGTAACTGTAAAACAAGGCAAAGCGCGAACAAACAAGAGATATAGATAGAGAAAGAGGTTGTACGTTGAATCACGATGAAATCGTCGTGTCCACGCACGCGACAACAAAGAGCCACCGAATACATCCCGTGACACACGAAAATACAGAGAGTTATGCAGAAGCCGCGAAGTTGACTGGCTCGTAAAACACAGGCACAGGCGCGCGCGCACGATGCTGAGTGCAACGCCGCGTGATTCAGGCGTTGCTGCATGACCGCCAAGACTTTCCTTCGCATAAAGAAACTGGATGCACGTGTGCATCGAAAGAGCAAGTGTGCGACACGAAGCCACCGCAGCGAACCAACACGCAGCCGACACATTCGCCAGCGAGCATAGGGTGCCCATCGAGCTGTTTTCATGCTTCCTTTTAGTTTTTACTTCTCTCCCGTTCCGTTTCGGCCGCCTCACCGCCACGGCATCCTTTAAATTTACTGGCAAACGAGAATCAAAGGTAAAACTGTCCGCGCATCGTCAGGAAAATCTCCCGTTTCATCAGCTATTTTCACCAGATACGCCATAATTGGATGCTTCTACAGACTGCGTTTCGTTACACGTAAGGTGACGAATCCTCGCGAAAAGCATGTTACAGATGTTAGAGTATCGTTAGAGTATCGTTAGAGTATCGTTAGAGCATCGATAGAGCATCGATAGAGTAGCGTAAATGGCACTTGTGGTTTTGTACGGAAACCGCTGAAGATTTGAAAAATATCCTCGTTCAACGAATTTGCGATTTGGTGAAAATCCGATTTCCATGCTTTTAAAATATGTCGTAAACATTTCGAGCGATTCTCGGTTTTCGACCATGGTCGTCGAGTTATGCGGGAAAATGTCGTTCCTAGGAAATACGGTGCTAGAAACATCGGTTCTTCGTTCTATTCCAACATAATATACCTTTGTTCGCAAAGCAAAGCTTTTTCTTTCTATTTTATTCATATTTTCATGCATTATAGAACGCTGCTGGTACGTTGTCGAGAAGAGACTCGACTCTAATTTTCACTTCGTGGAACGACAAGTAAGCACTTGAAACGCTTTGAAAAGATAACCATACACCAGTCCAAGAAAATCCATCCAGGCTAAGAAAGCACATGTGCGCCTGTTCGTAAAAACGACGCGTTCCGTACACATGGCCGAACAAAAAGGGCATACCATGTTTCCAGCGCTACCTTCGGGTTTTCTTCCTCCTCGTTTCGATTTTTCATGAGAGAAAGACCAGCTAACGAGTGTTCGTGAAAGGACGAGAGAGTTACATTTTTGTTTTCAGTTTCACGTTTTTCGCAAGTATCCTGACTTTTTACGAACGAAAAGGAAACGCAACGATGGCGTCAAAATTTTCCTGCAAACGTTCACAGCGATAGTCTTATACCGTAAGCGAGTTCGATTCTTTCCCAAGGCTCTCCTTGAAGCGACGTACACGGTGTCATTATTCAAGCAAACGCGCATTATGCTTGTAAAAAAATTTAATGCCAATTAACTTCCGCTGAGTAGGTGAACGAATGAATGGGAAAGAGAGAGAGAGAGAGAGAGAGAGAGAATGTACGCGCGTGTGTAATAAATGAATATTATCGTTTCTATAGAAGATATAAAGTAGCAAGCAAAACTTACTTGGCAAAAAGCTAAACCAGTCGAGGGAAACAACAATTTCGCAGCAGCGACTAAAACCGCTAAGATAAAATAGCAATAGTGTCAACTTTCGCGACAATGGCAACGCAAAACGAATTTATAGCGATTTATATGCGCAGCGACGTGTCGAGAAGCAATGATCAACGAAAAGGAGGAATTCTGGCCTAAGCAGGCGGAGAACGCGGTTCGCGTGCGGAATATCTTATAGATTGCTGATTAACAACGTTGCACGTCCTCATAGGCCATTTTCGTCCGACACTCTGTGCTTAATGAATTCCACAATGGGGATACGTACGTATCTCTCTATCGTATCATAAAAGCCATAATTGCAGATTTACGGCAACGCCGAGAAAGCGATCCTTTACCCCAATTGAACCGATGTACCTATGCAAATTTTATTTCCTGTACACGATCGCTACGTTGCGTTAAAGTCGGCCAACGATTAAAGGAATGACGGTAGTTTAAAAACAATTATATATTATACATTACATAATAATTACGTACGGTAAACGCATACAAACATTTTTATACAAGATTTATACTTTATATCTAGATATAACTAAAGTTAAAGAACCGATAATTATTTCTCAATTGATAATTTCTTTTCTCTCTTAATTACAAAAAACAGTTATAGTTAATGTCACTGTTAAACAACTATTATCCTCGTTGAATTATCACAGTAGTTAACAATACGTGATGGCGATAGACTTTGACTGGTTTATCAGGAAAGTAAAAACTTGGAATATAGTTAGCCACGATCCAGATATATACAGAGGAAAATTACACCGGAAGCCTATAACACTGTCGAAAAGATCGAGAAAGAAGCTTTACTTGATGGCAACTAACAAGTTCAGCCGAGCAGAAAGTACTGCTGCAAGCCGATCTATACGTACAGAGAAGCACGTGGCTTTCAAACCAGCGACTATCGTGCACATTTCGAAACCAGACCGACGAGAAATTCGTATGCAAATTACCGAAAATAAGCTCGGTTCGTATCGGCTATATCGATTAACCACTAAAAAAATCTGTGCAGACAAGTTTCAACGTGTTGCTAATAATCCACTGTATTCATCGAACTTGAAATTCATACGACACTTTTGGCAAATTAAATCGCGAAAGGGCTTGCGCGTTTGTGAAATCGACCGTTTCACATACAACGACCAAATAATTTCAATCGGGGCGAAGCAATACGATCGTGATCTTTCCTCTCGATCGGCTATTTTCCACGTCACAGTAACCAGTTAGACTCGGCAACTTTCACGTTTGTTTTCGTTTTTTAAATCACGGTCGTTTCAGCGTGCCAGTTTTCCTTTCGTCGTTAACGATTAATCGATCGTTCGGTGGAGAGGAAAAAGAAATAAAAAAGTGGAGAAGAAGGAGAAGAAGAAGAAGCAGAAAATAACAAGTCATTAACGATGAATTCATTATTCCGGTCACGCAGCGGAACACAACACAATATCTCATTCGAAATAGCTGTCCGATGCAGGCAGAATACTTATGCACTCCGCGCTAATCACTATTCCTACCTTTCTCAACAAGGTTCGTGTTCCGAGTATAATGTTTTAGCAATGCAACGCCTGCACGCTCCACCGACACGCCTTTCTTCGACAGTCTCGCTTCGATCGCCGCTACAAAACAACATATTTTCCTCGTCGTCTCTCTTTCTTTCCCTGCCACCCCCTTCCTCCCACCCTCTTACTCGCTCTCTCTCTCTCTCTCTCTCTCTCTCTCTCTATTCCCGCCAATGCTCTATTATTAAAGATACGCTGCAAAACACTGTTTTCGCGCTGATCGTAATAGCACTAACCTTCCGCGCTCGATATGTTTTATTCAACAAGTAGCTACTTATTAAACAACTCCCACGAACTCGCTTCTCACTTCACTTGACTTTGTACAGGCTGAAAAAAATACCTATAGAAAAATAATTGTTTCGAATTAAGCTTTCAATCAATTAGAAGGGAATTTTTTCATCAGATCGGACCTCCATGCCTCGTCACATCGATAACCGCCGCAAAAATAAGTACTTTAAACATACAATGTAATAACACATATATGCGTAGTAACGTATATGTAACAGTAATAAATATAATATATGATTCTGATTTCACAAATAAATATATCGTAAGCATAAACGAATACTTATTAGAGCAGTTGAATTTTTTCCTTTTTTTTTTTTTTAATAGATCGATGTAATCCCGTATATCTGAAGTCGTAATCGATGATTACGAGTGGGATAAAAAGAACTAAAAAATAACAAAGTCATACACTTGCCGACAAACTCGTAAAGCGATTCTCCGTTTAATTCTGGCCCATACTGCGGGAGGAGAAGGAAAAACATTCAAAGTAACGACAAAAATGCTGACGATCGATCTCAAATCCGTTTGGAATCAAAATTCGAAATTGGTTCGCAATCACGATTATTACAGTCATTGTAAGAATGATCGAAGAAACGTGCTCGCCTCGTCGAGAGCCGCGCTACTTTCGAGAACAATAAAATTTTCAACCATCGATTCGCTTGCAAGTTCGACGCGCGATTAAACGATGCCAGAACTCTAAATTCTCCCATCCTCGGAATACGAGCCCATAAAACATCGAATTTCTCGTCAACAGGTTGGTTCCCAATCGAACGAACGGAAACTTGGCCTAAATCTTTTCGGTGCATCAGCAACGCGGCGTGGAAAGTCGAATGTTTTTAATTGGAAAGGTGGATCTCGTCGGGTAAATGAAGCGCGAAAGTGAAATCGAGAGGCGCTAAAATATCAAGAGAAGGATCGAGAGATACGAGGCCGGGAAAATATTGCGTGGCACTCTCGCTTTCTCACGTGTGAGACAACCTTTAGGCTTCCTTGGGAACAGAAACGCGCGTTGTGAAGAACGCAGGAAAGCAAGGTGCACACCCTTCTCGTTCTTCGGCTTCCTTCTACGCTTTTGTGTATCCAGTTTCTTTTCAGAAATACGGGAACAGTTTTTGAGCGTCTCGTCGAACATACTTTTTGCAAGGAGAACCGCAAAAGGGAGACACGCTCGAATCTCAGTCTCGTAAAAGAATAAAAAGGAGATTTCCATCTGGCCGAGAAATCCTTCGTAGACCTACTATTCTCTCTGTCTCCGGAATATAATTCCAATTCTTTTAGGCCACAATGTACCGATTCTTTTTTCCTTTCATTTCTTTAACATCCGCACAATACCTCGTACGCGTTCTAGAAAAACTCTAATTTGAAATTTCATTACAAAAATCTCTCGAACTTTGCTTCAATTTGCATTTCATTGCAAAAGATACACCGGGGATTTCTCCTAATGCTGTACGAATAACAATGTACCTCGTTTATTCGTTTGTTTACGAGTTTCAGGTGTATATAGTCGTGATGATAGCGTTACTGCTGGTGTAGATTTCGCTGTGGGGTACCGCGCTGTTTTTTCTTCTCATTTAGATGTCGTGGAAGGAAAATCGGACGACTACGGGCGCTGGGATTCGAACCCGGGTCCCGCAACGTTCGTAACCAAAGGCGCCTAACCACCACCGCGCTGCCCTCGAGTGCCGTGCCACAAGTTTATAGTTGCATCAACGTCAGAGGTTATTAGCGGCTGTTGACTGAAGTTTACCGTGTCCGTTCGGAATATCAACGACGTAAGAAAATCTGGGACATCGATAAATAAAAGAAGAATACGAAAGATACCGAAAGAGATAAGATTTCCACCGAGTTTAGAATCTTTGGGCTGTTATAAGCTGAATTTGTGGGAAAATAAAACACCGTGATAATCTTAATCTTTTTCCTCCGGCTTTTTCTAGAAATACGAGTACCTAACGCGAACAAGGAAGAACGCCCGAAGACCTCGAAGTGTAATCGGTGAATCCGTTTCGATAAACCGGCAAAAAAGATACGCACGCCTGATAAATAGATGGCTAAGAAGCCAATCGGTGTAAGTCAGTTAGGCGTAAAAAAACGGCGGTGTGAAATTTCAACCATTCGTGTGAATGAATTACTGTTGGCGTTTCAAAAACCAGCTATTACATCCTCCCTCGGATAAACAGACTAGCCGTTAAGCTATTTGCAAGTTAAAGTCGAGAAATCTTATATCAAAACTCGTCAAAAAAAAAAAAAGATAAAGATATCCTCGACCGATATATCGAGGCTCGGGGATACATTTTTTATTTTTCACTGCAAATTTCTTGGTTTTTTCCCCGATCAAAAAGATTGTAATCGATTACGATGTTTATCCTTCTAAGCGAATAAAGTTCTACTTACGGAAAACAGTTTGTCGTGCCAAACGATATAGTTGGGTGAAAAGGAGGAATGGGAAATGCGATCTTCATGGAAAAGATGCACGTACGTAGCGAGATCATAAATCGAAGCGTTAAACACGTAAACGCGTCGATCGATCTGGCCACAGTTAGGGTCGTACGCCTGACGAGGCCCTGTCACTTTCTACTCTACGGTAATTATCTTATTGAGAAAAATTAATCCGCAGTTATACCTTCAAGCCTGACTAGTTTCATGACCTCGCTAAATCTCTTCCATCAAGAGTAAGTAAATATGCGAGTAAGAAAAAGAAAAGCGAAAAACGTTCGTTATATACAAGGAGAAATAGAATTCTCTACCCTTCTACTAGCATCTTCTGTTGTATTTTCGACAGTTGCAACGCTGTAGTTCCAAATCGTAATTTCAATCATCTTTCAGTCCTCCTTTCGAACACTACGAGACGTTAAAGCATTTGAATCTTACTCTTACCACGGTCTATCAAACACAGTTCTAAAAGAAAATAAAGATACCGTGACAAAAGAACAGGTAAGGGAAAATCTAAACAATACGCTGCAGGTTCTAAGCTTGTATACAATGAGTCGTATTACTTGAATGCATTTGCGTAGATAACTCACAGGGATTCGAGAAAACAGTAAATCAGTGGAATAACCCTTTAATAAAATATATTTTCAGGCTGAAGGTAGCTGTTTTTCTCGGAGCAAACGCTCGAACGAACATGTTGCAAATTTATATCTATATACAAAGATATATGTATATTCCAGACGACTGCAGTCGATTCCCTTCGGTGCATAGAAAAGAGAAAGAGAGAAAGAGAGAGAGAGAAAGAGAGAGAGAGAGAGAGCAAGCTGCAAAAACAGCCAAAAGACTCTACCTGTTCATTTCCTGGCATTTCTGTTCCACCAGTTTCTTCTTAGCAATATGAGAAATTTATTCAACGTCGTTCCACCACGTAAAAAGTACTCGACCGATGTCCCCTGATTTTTTACGGTTAGTATCGCAGCAGAAATTCGTACATTTCGTTTCGACGCAATCGGTTCGACTTAGCTCACGTAATTAACGTAATTCTGCCGTTAGAAAACTTACGCACATCCCTCCTCTTTATATTCTACTATTTTTCATTTCTTTTTCCTGATCAACGAGTGTATTTATAACAAGACAATTTCAACGGCTTCGATACCATCTTAGAAAGAACTACTGGTTTTTGCTTGCCCTACTTTGATCCAACATTACACTTTAAACCGGACAACAAGAGCCACGAGGACACTATAAAAATGAACCGGTAAATGACAATTGATCGTTATAAGCGATATGTAGGATCACGAAAGCAGACGAAAAGGAATATTCTATAAGCAAAGTCTAGAAAATTGTCCGAACAAAGTGCACGAAAAAAACCCATTCTTTTTCATCGGCGTTTTAGAGACAGCAAAACCCGTTTCTTTTCAAAAACATAGAAAATTCGTAACAACGTAAAGGAAACGACGGACAAATACCATTACGGTGACCATATTATGGCATTGGACAGAGAATGCACGAACCTGCATAGAAACCAGATACAAAGCATGGTTTCTCTCTTTTTTTCAACGAACCATACATGCTCCGTCTCCCTTTCGCTTCGTCTTTCTTGCTCACCCACTTCCATTTCTATTCGCACTATACACACACACACGCGCGCGCGCGCGCACAGTCTCCCGCAGTTTTCCACTTTTCAGCTCCCCTACATTTCTCCACTTTTTCCCCATTTGTTTCCAGCATTGCTGCGCCCCTTTGGTTTTGCCTCGATCACCTATCCTCGTCTTGCTTTTTCACGTCTCGATCGTTCGTGCGGTTTCTGCCTTCGTCTAGCCACAGTTCTCTTCGTTCTCCCCCACTCAGGTCTTGTCTCTGATTCTCTCACTCGAACTCGGTCTTTTCCTCGGTTGGCTCTCCTTCCGTCATAAATCCGAAGCAACAGGTTCCTACGTTGCTTACGGCTTGCATTTGCCGAGCCGCTTTTTGTTGATGTTGCCAGCGTGGTGCAGCGTCGGACACGTTGCTCGCTCAGGGCGAGGTTTCCACTTTCAGAAAAATCCAGGCCCCGATAATTCCACGGAAAGGGTAAGACTCGGCGCTTCGAATGCACGTGACCCGATCACCGACTTCAATCAGTCAACCTTTTCTACTCTCTCTCTCTCTCTCTCTCTCTCTCTCTCTCTCTCTCTCTCTCTCACCCTTTCGCAATAAATAATTTAAAAGCTCTTGTTACGAGATGGTTCCCATCTTTACAACCTATTTTTCCTATCTTACACACAAGATTCGTCCAACGGGATTAGTTAAAAGTTGCTTAGATAAAAAGGTATAAGGCGTAACGAGATCGTAAAGGTGTATCTAGATAACAGTAGGTTTTAATACGCGTATTTATATCGTGACACCTGGTTATATTCTTGTTTCAATACACAAAAGATTCGCTCTTTGTGAATCGAATCTTTGCTCGATCATTCTGATGCGTCATGCTCTACGCTTTATACATACTTCCTCCCATCTAGCATCTCCACGCTCGGAACCTAACTCGACGATATTTGAATAAATTTCGTCCTAACGGCCGGGAGGAAAGAAGAAACAAAGTACACTACCGTGTACACGTTCGGAATAAGACGAGAGCATTGTAGTTCTTGGTATTCCACGGCGAACAATTTCTTTGAAATTTCTAACGTTACGCGCATGTTTATTAGATTTACTCGGTTGTATGTATATGGGCTTGCCTGAGGTTTATGGATGAATATCATATCGTACTCGTGTTTATACGCGTGAATTACAAGGAACATGATTTATTCTCTCACGGTTGAAGCTTCCTGATTTTGTATTAGAAAGTTCTACTTTCTGATTTCGGCGAAGCGTGCGTCACGTGGCGTAACAATACGTGCAACTTGCCCTCGACGATACCTAAAAGGATCCAAATCTCGTACCATTAAAGTCATCAAACGTTATTTCCTAGAATAAAAAATAACGAGAGAAGAGAAAATATCCGGGCGGAACGGAACGATTATCTAAACCGTAGGTGGCAAAGTCCAAATTTCGAGAGGAGCTTCAGACGGGCATCGAGCACGAAAGTCGAAAGGCTGTTTCCCGGATCGAACGAGTTTCGAAATAGCTGAGGAGAAATTGCCGAGGAAAGTTACGAGTTGTGCGTAGATGAAAAGGAAAGAGGGGACAGAAAGAAGTTCAGGATAAAACTCGAACGCTGCCGTCTCGTTTGTCCGACCATCTCGTCGGTCACGAAACGAAAACAATAACGATTACGATCTCTTCGACAAAGCTCTTTTCCGTTAGACGGAAACAGCAGGAAAGATTTTATACGACAAACACCACGAAAAGATTGCAACGTAGTGTTTTCGTTTTTAAATTCTTCGACACTGTAGCAGATCGTGTACAAAAATTTCCATTACCTACAGTCTACAGATTTATATTAAAAGAAAAAAAAAAAAGAAAAAAAAACTGGAACACTGCCTGTATATCCGAATTGGTAATTCAATGTAACGAGACCCCCGCGATCTCTAAACTCGCTTATCCGTGCCAATCGTGACCGAAGTAAGCTAGTTAAGTCGAGACTTGGCTATGAATAAATGAATGGAGGTGTAATTCACCAAAGAAACAATTTATAGAACGAACGTGTGGTATTTTTACTCGCGAATACGATCGCCCACGTGTTCCTTTGCTTTTCGTTTGAACAATTGCCCAGGGTTTAAGTTCATTCTATCGTTTAAATACTTAAATGAATCCCCGATGCTTGGCAGTAGGTAGTAACATATACCTAGTGTGTATTTGAATTCTGATCAAAGGGAACAGAATTACGCTGTACCACTGCGATTATCGAAAATTTCACGGTATTGGTTGGAAGAATAGCAATAAAGAGAAATGAAACGATAAACGGTTTCACCGCTTTTACAAATTACGTCGAAATAAAATTACAAGAATTACGTATTTACTTAATTATATATCGCGTGTTGTCGGCGCATGTTAATTCTTAGAAACTGTTGTCACGAACAAACAAGTCCCGTAAATTTCGAATTCGTGTCTCGTAAAATGTGGAAGCTATACAGTGGAAAATAGAATCTTGGAAAATCGCATTACACGTAGATACAAATGTCTATGAAATGAAAAATTGCTGTTCGAGTACTTATCGATAGTACCAATCGATATACTTTGGTTAAATAGACATATTCTTATCGTCGAAACAGATTTCGGATTGGCGTTAATGCAGACAAAGGGAAGTTGGTAAACATAAATGAAATTATTTGCCTGTTTTCTCGTAACAGTGAACAAAGGCATTTGTATTCAAATTAGAGAATATCGCCAGATATGATACCGTGTTGTTCCAGTATTGCTACAAAGAAAAACTAACAAACTGACAAAACGAGGGAAGAATAGTTCCGCCACGTGTTTATAAAACAAGTTCCTGTCGCATGATGGAATTCGTACGTACATTAACGAATTTATACGAAACATGATTTACGAAATCTAGCCAGATGAACGCACGAAGCAAGCTACCGCGAACATATTGCAGGAAATTTATCAAAATTCCCAGATCTAAGTTGACAACTTGATTTAAATTTAAATATTTATTCCATTTTACTTCCTATGTATTGGACGTACTGTACAGAGTGGTCAACGTAATTGTTTCAAATTATAATTTCATCCTCGGCGTAAGCAAAATACAATGTCAAAAGAAGATGAATTCAAAGAGTATTATATCTTCGTAGGATCCTATACATTTCTTTTTCTTTCTTCATAAACGCAATAAATGCATTATTTTTATATATGTATATATAAATGCATTTTTTTTGCATAGATCAAACCTAAATAAATATCTTTTTCCAAATAAAAAGCTAAAATGAAATTACTTTCCTACAGTTCTGTGACAGGAATGGACGAATTGGAAATTCATGTAATTTAAGGATTAGGTATAAATCAAACTTTTTTAGTTTCATAACGCAAACTGTACGATGGCCTATCTTCGCTCATAGCTCTATCTATTAGGCGAAAGCGTAAATTTGGACGACGATAAAAATGAAGCCAAATTCCCAGGGGTCTGAGAATCGATGTAATCGGAGATTTCAGAAGCGGGAACGAATGACGCGAGGCGAAAAAACGTTGGCACGAGCTTCTATACTTGAAAGAATCATCGGGTCGTCGGAAATTCGGACGAATCATCGACCGCGTGCAGCTATGTCATCCGTGGAACGTTTGACAATCGAAAACCATATGCAAAATCAGGAAGGCAAGTAAGCAGAGTCGTGTGTAACGAGGTAGAGCTTATACAAACACGTTTCCATCTGCAAAACCTGAACAGAAAGGCTCATCGGCAATCGAGTTTATCAAACGAAGAATATTTACAACGGCGCAACATTGAGAACGACCTCTAATTTATATAGAAAATAAAAGTTCCAACTTGTTTTCGTAGGAATTTGACGCCTGGTCGTACGCTAAACTCGAAGAGCATACTTGCGAAAATATATTTCAAAATATATAGAATCTTAAAATAGATCGTTCACGAGATGGAAGAATTCGCTCTTGTCCAAAGACGAGTCTCCGAATGTCTTGGGATTTTGCTCTGTTTACGACGAAGCGAAAAATAAATCCGAAAATCGAGTCAAGTTGAACAGATGCAGGAACTAACGCGATTTAAAGTAAAAATTGTATTGAAAACAAATAAACGTCGAAGAAAGCAGCGACCATACGATCGAAAATAACTCTTACATCACCGTAACTCTCGTTCTTTTGCGCGGTAAAATAAATACCATTGCCATAGCAATGGTAATACATAGTATGTAGCTATAGCGTCTACTTAACTACATTTCATTTTGATATACGTAATTTATTTGGGAAGACGGACGATTTCCTAACGCGCGGCCCTGTTTCTGCTACGTATCTACTAACCGCGCAGATTCTTCGTACACCATTTCTATCCGTTCCATTCCATATTTGTCCCGCAGTGCAATAGACCGTGGCAGTCGGAACAGAATACGTACTAACACCGTTGCACAAATGTTTGCGCCACGGTACCACCGAGTACCAGCGAGTACTACAACGGCCACGAGAGAATCCAACACGAACGAATTCACCACCACACTATAGTCAGAATTTCCAAGTATTCACGATGCCACGTGCTGAACCGGCCATCTTTGCATCTAGAACCTGCTGCTTTTGTGTTGCTTATCAGTTGGATTCTCGATTCTTCGAAACGATAGGGAACACGTTCGTGATAGTGCGATCTTAATAGAAAGTGATCGTCCACGATAACGACACGAAATAACCACTGACCAAACAAACACGTCGAGCATCACCTGATTCATAACAAAGTTCACGAGTCTAAATTTCCATTCGTAACGTTTCAAATATATCGATACTCGTATCGTTCAACGGTATTCGACACTTTTATACTCGGTCGCCTATGTTTGCCCTACCTACGACTCGACAACATGGAACGTTTGAAAAAAGAAGGCACTAAAGGACGAAACGTTCGTGTGACAAACGGTAAAGTATCTTACCTTAAATAAGTGCTCGCTACACTCGACGAACATAGGGGTGCTCATGACGGCAGTCGACATTTTCCTTCGTTTTCGCACAAAAACACACTGGAGTTAGGTTATAAAACGTAGTCGCGATCCGGCCGTGACTAGCCTTTTTCTCCTTTCTCAGAGCAGAACAGCGTGCGTGGTGTAGCACGAAAGCCGGTGAATAGTTAAGAAAAAACCGCGGTCGTACGTATCAACTTTGAGAACACAAAAACTGCCACTCCGACGATACGTTCTTGTGGATTTACATTGGAAGCACACCCGTTTCTCGATTCTCTCGGCGTACAAGCAGGCTGACAAAGAAATTCGAACGATCGACGAATATCTCCTCTTGCTTCGAACAAACAGCACGCCGCTCTCTTGCCTTGGAGCCTCTTCGATGCTCAGCTTGTGTCACGTGCAGAGATCACCGTGAAAACGAAAGACGATTACGTATATATGGGTTGTGTGACCCTGTGCGTGTACGTGTGTGTAGGTGTACGTGTCGTATTGTACCAGTGGCGGAGAAAGAGTACTTGCGAGAGTTGCGAAACTTGGCACTTTTTCGTATCGAAGATTCTTTATCGCGATTCCCGTGGAGGGGGAAAATTGAAAAGTCCCTTCCAATCTTTCTTTTTCTTCTCGAAAAGATGTAGCTCGCAAGACCTCCGAATGCGAACTGCGGATCCGTGCGACCGCGCGACGCTCCGTGAGGCTCGAAAGGCGGCACCGCGAGCTCCGCCAATCACACTACGCGTCACTGCTACCCGTCCCCACCATCTTTGCGCCACTGTTGCCGGAGATTTGGCAACCGCGCCGACTCCTCAGGCCAATCATGCAAACATCTCTCCCTCTTTCTCTCGGTATCAACAACCCCTTGATCCACGATTTTCGAATCCCTCCGAGTTCTTCTCCCTCTTTATCCTGTTCTTTCTCATTGGTGGAAATTTAGGGTAGTTTCGGGATACCTAGTGGCATGGCTGTATTTAGGACGATCGTTCCCCGCAGTGTTTACTGCTTTCCCTCCTCCTCCTCCTCATCCTCCTCCTCCTCCCCCCCTTCACCTCACCAAATATGTTACTGCCAATGAATCTCGATTAAAACGATGCCCCAATCGAATACATCGGATATAGAATGCTGCAATAATAACGATGATTGGAGTGACAACGATCTTAGATTCTAGAGGATAAATTTGAAACGGCGATTTCATTGTCTCTCTTCAATCAACCGATTTATCACAAATGTAAGTACAAGATTTATTATTCTTAAAAACATATCTTTATATATATCAGAGCGTATTATTATCAACCTGATATCCCATATTTAAAAAGAATAAAAAATATCGCCGCGTGATTTGATACGCATTTCGAAATTGAAAACTGGTAAAAAGTAATAGCGTGTGAAAACCTTGGTTCAATTTAAAATCCAGTTGTGTAATATATCGTAATGATAATCGAAATTATATGGACTGCTTTTAACACAGTGCAAATAATAAATTGAATAAAAACCGATGTAAAAAGCTTTCCTTCGGTCACACTTGAACTTTCAAGCATATTGATACAGTCAAACATTCGTAATGCGTATTTGGCAATACAAATTATTAATTAAAAAATTGAAATGCTTCGACTAATTTATACAAATCGATGGAGATAAATGTTTACGAGCATAGATATGTAATTGGTGATTTACGCACGATGGTTGTTAAACATAGATTTTCCTTATACATTATATACGACGAAAAGATAACCAAACGTTACGTTGACGTACGAAAGGCCGCGTAATTATTGCACTCACGGTATTCAATACAGTGTGATAGGATAGCTCGAATGTAGCCGCGCGATAGAATACCGAGAAGAGTCGCATGAATGAAATTGAGCTTCTATTCATGCACGATGTAAGTCGTAGATTGTAAGTAACCGCTGTCCTCGCATTGTTAGCATTCGATTTTACGTACAGCAATTTGAATGTGTCGTAAATGGTGTAACAACGCGATACGCCGATTTACGTTAATACAAAAAAAGTCCTTTCGTGAAATTTCAAACATTGAAAATTTCAAACTCGTTCGAACGAGTAACGTATAGGTTTTACGACTATCGGAAAAGATAATGAATGCTGAGTGGAACAAGAAGACACGATATACAAACATCGCAATTTATTGTTGTCGCTTTCGCTCGCGTACATCCTACAGATGAAACGTTTTATACTCAATCCTTTATGAACAGTTGCAGTTTTCGCGACATAAAGTTAGAGGTATTGGCGTTAAAGTTCGAGATGCATCGTAATAAAAAGTACGGAGTGATAAAAAAAAAAAAAAAAAAAAAAATTGTGTATTGAAAATATGTTTAAGACTTACACGTACACCTTACGGTATCTACTGTTATTTTTTGCTACATGCTGAATTTGTTTCGACTGTTCATCGTTACCTACACAGCACTGCGTACTACTTTTAGAAAAAATTTATTATCTGCAGAAAATGAAACGTTAAATGTTATTGTATGTACCTAACGAGTGAAAAAATTCTAAAAGTTTGGATACGATCGAAATGTAATGTATTCCGTTTTAATATTTTCAATGGAAATTCTATTTTAGATTTCAGTAAAAAGGCTAGAAACGGTATAAAATGATGCATAGACTGGAAGAAAATTTTAAAGAAACATTGTCAACGAAAAATAAACACGATATGATTTTGAATTTCATTCGCAAGTCGACATAGCGCGCGGTGTCGTTTATAGTAGAAATGGAGATTTCAATTCGTTCATATAGAACACGTATGGCCTACAAAGAGCCCGCATGTTCCAAACTGATATATCTATACCTACTATACGTATAGCTAGGCCACCATAACGAAAACTGACTCCCATTAGTCGTTATATATAACTCCATGAGAATCTGTTTGGGGTTGAAAGCATTAACCCTCCTTCTCCCTATTAGGGTTCTATCGCGAAGAGACCCTCATAGGCCCGTATGTCATATGGGAAAAACCGTGACATCCTCTAATTGGACAGAGCCTGACTTCCAAGCTACTATCAAGCGATGTTGATTATAACACGATGACCGTAATCAGATAAAAGATACACAAGGATTTTTATTACACTGGTTAACTAACGACACCGATCGTATCGATCGATCATGCTGAATTCTTAAACAAATTAAGCGAATGCCATGGTTTTATTTTGGTAAATGATACAGATTATAAATAAATATGATAATTTCAGCGCTCTGCTGCTCGAAAAATATTTTGAATCGAAAGTGTTAAAAGGACTGTTAAGAAGATAAGTGAAAGATAAAATCCACCGAGAGATTAATCGTATAGAGGATTTTCAAATCAAAAAAATAAATGGGAAAGTAATTGCTTTCTGATACAAACGAAGAAATTCCACCGAGTGGATCCAAATATACAAGAACGATGAAATAAAATTCAGTAGAAGATTAGCGTACTAGTTTTTACTTTTCACCTTTAACGTAATAAGTACACCGATGTACGTAGATTTTACTCACTTATATGAAAAATCAATTTTACGCTAGCGTATTAATCTATTCGTTGTGCGAATCGCGTTATTCGATCCTTTACTACCTATTCTGAGCTTTCTTTATATTTAATGACTCATCGATAATCTTAGGTTGTAATAGATAAAGAACTCGGGTATTCGACCGTTAATTATTTCCTTTATCCTTTACTATGTTTGGAAGTTTAATTTAGCACAAACATTAGTATCTCGTTATTGTTTCATTAAGATTCTAATCAATGGTAACGTGAGTTATGAAAGTTTAATACAGTAATATTTTGTTGGGTTTTCCTTTCCGACAAGTGGTGAATCGATCGTTTCGCAGATCGGTTTAACGTGATCGATATTTATTCGTCTTACGCGTTTATAATTAACGCTTCAACGATAAAACGGATGAATCTTTATAGAAACTATATGCATATTGTAGAAAGATAAATAATACTTTAATCTAGACTACAAAGTGTAAGAAAAAATTATGTGCGTTGTAAAGACATAAAATATTTGCAATTACGTTATTCAGATATAAGTGGTGAGTCTTTGTGCAAATATAAAGTAGAGATATAGAAAATCCCTATTTTCATAAAAGGTTATTTTATCATTGGACAAACTTTGTAATCGGAAAAAGACTAGACCTACTAGGCATTTTTCATAAATATTCACAAGTCATGCTCGATCTTTTCGTAGTACTTGACATTGAGTGTCTATAAAATTGGCGGTAACCTCGCTTCCTGCTCGAACGACCTCGTGTCGGAACTTCCGGCTTTCCTTTCGCAAAATGTCACTTCCTCCTTCGACCGATACGTCGGCGTTACAGCTGCGAGCAGTTTTGTAAAAATCGGTTGCTGCTTGCCTGAAAGTCAATCGGGAGAGGAGATAGCGTATTATTATGTTCATCGAACAGGCGATAACTAAGATTTCTCCAAGGCTAGGCTTTAGAATCTTTACATAAGAGATTTTTCAACAGCATCTTTCAAAGCGAACCATCCGTCTACTAGCTAAACACTAGTGAATGATTTATCCTAAAGTTTGAATCCTCGAATAACCTTGATATACCGATTTTCCTTTAATTTAAATTTTTACAGGAGTATTTTACAAAATATACTCGAGCTTGTTTAAAGTAACGTTGCTCTCGTTTAGTCATAGAATTGAAAAGTTAGAAACACCGATAATTATGGCACAGATACACGTTCAGTAATCTGTAACGGCTTAAGGGATAAAGGTAACGGGGTTACGATAACGACACAAGGACATGAAAATTACATTAACCACAACGGTAAAACTATGAACGTTGGAAAGATTATTCGAAACTGCACTGTGTTTTCTATTATCTTTTCATTCTCGTCGTATCTGATTGTACTGTGATTTTATCCTAATTGATGCTTGCCAGGCATTTACATGCTCGACTGCTAAACAGTTCTGGATTCGTTTTCATTTGGAACTCTCGCTTCGAAGATTATGTTTCGACGACACAACAGAAGCGTAAAAACAAGCAGAAACGAGTTGTAGCGTGACGTCACGCTGCTCAGCGTGTGACATTTTCAGCATGGCATTTTCTTATTAGCCGGCACATTCTCGTCTCAAGAATCCTCCACCTCCTGCTCTCCCTCGTCTTTCGATCGTTCTCCTACGAAAGGGACGCAGTTATCAGCCAACATGATGAACAATGGTGCTCGAATCGATAATTATCTTCGAATCTACCGAATACTTATTCTTTCTTATTATCAGATGTAAGATATTTTCAGATTTCACGATATAATCGCCAAATACGATATCGTAATTAAAACCGTTTATGTATCGTAACGTTCAATGAAACGAATAAAGATTGTACGTATATATCGAAAGTTTAGTCGATTAGGAAATTCCATTGATCGCGCAGCGTTTCACCAGAGCGCGTTAACCTTGGTCGTGATCCTCTCGAGTTTCTCGTTCAAGTTCTCAGAACCGAAGCGGGCGATGTTTCGTTTTCACCCTCCGGTAGTTGCAGCGGAAGCAAAAGTCACAGGACGTCGCGTCACGTCGCGTCACGTCGCGTCGCCAGGGAAAAACGCATATTTCTTAATTGTTAACGGTACTCGAACCGATGTACACGATTTGACCACCGAAAGGACGAAGGACACGACCTGGGAAAAAAAAGTTCAACCGACCGACCATGCATAGGGTTCTGTTTAACACATGTACACCTCTGTCTTTCCTCGTGCACTCCAATAATAACGCGTACGTACGCAACATATGTACATCTGCTGGACACTTGGCTAACTTTTCCTTTTATTCCTGCCTCGCTTTTGTTACCGTATTCTGTCTTTAATCGCGGTAACGAGAGGTCTCTCTTTCTCTTTGTCTCTCCTCTAGCTGTTTCTCTCGTTCGCCCATCGACCGCAACGTCTTCACGAACACTTTCGAAACTTTCGACGATGGATTTTGTTCCAGTTGCTCGTTTCTTGTTCCGCACGGTCCCCAGATCGAATCGCTTTTATCCACAACGGCTAATGGAGGAAAGTGGCTGAACCTCTTACCATGCAAATTTCACACCTATTCGGTATAAGTTCGCTCGTCTCTTCTCTGTTCGAGAAACGCATGATGAATTCGCTTTCTTAATCTAAAAATTATATTTACGTAGTTGCTTCTAAAAGATAGCATCTTGATCGGCTCGCTGTTCCGTCAAATTTAATCGTATTCCTCTTGTTTGCTCCTATATTTTCTCTTTTCTTCTCTTTCTTCTTTCTTTTCTTTCTTTTCTCCTTTTCCTTTTACTGGCAACGAGAAGTTTCTTTCTTTCGAGTTTCTTTCTCTCGTTATGGAAGTTGTTCTTCTGTGACACAGAGCAAGTAAATAAAGATAATTCAATCTGTTTCTCGAATAGCAATCTTCGTTTCTCAATAAATTAACTTTCCTCGCTATTAGCGATATTTTCAATTTTTCACATAATTTTCTCTTTCCGACTTTCTAAGATCTATCAACTTGTTTAGATAATTGCACGTAATCGTTGCAAATACGTAATAAAATGATATTACGCGTTTACGTACGTAATTACGTGCTACGAAAAAAGATGAAAGTTTTAAACGCGCGTTTTCAATGTGTTTAAGCGAATTACGAATCATTACATTGTCATTGAATTGCACGCATTCGATCGTTAAATTCGCAGAAAGGTATTTTCGAAACTTCCATTCTACAGCATATAAATAGCAGAAGAAAAAAAAAAAAAAAAAAAGAACAAAGTGACGAAATATTAATCGGATACTAATAAAAATGCACGCGATTCTATTCTCCTTTGTCTCGTTTAAGATCGAACGCAACCGTCTCAAAGAAAAACGATGTATTACTTGCGGCTAAGATCAAGTAAATCGTCAGGCATCTAAAGTGAAAGTATTATTAGTTATTTTGTTCTCCTATGTCGTACCTGTACGATCTAATTAATCGTAGTGCCGTAGAATCGTAAGAGACTGTCGTTCGGCCGAATGCACGATAACGGATGCCGCATAGGCATATCTCTGTCGTAGCGTGAGCCGATTTCGTTTCCAATTTACCGTAACGTAACGTAAATCTCATCTGGTCGAAGATCCACCGAGATTTCGTTTACCATTGGTCGAGTCCGATCACCCGGCTCGGCATTGTTTACAAACGACAGAAACGAGTTATCGAAAGGTGGAGGCGGGATGGGTCGAAACCGTTGAAATTGGCGATAGAGAAGAAAAGAAAAGAAGAAGAGAGAAAGGCGCGCGCGCGTCGCGGAGATCGGCATCGAATCGATGGAAATCGGAGCTGCGAGATCGTTCCAGGAATCGTTAAAGGCCAAGGCAGCGACATGCTGCCAGCCAGGTAAGTAGTCGCGCAACGATACGGGTAAATGCACGCCACGCTCGGCAAACTGAACGGAGAGAAGAGTTAGCTCGCGTAACGGCAGCCCCACGGTAGTGCCCCGTGCGAAAAACTTGTTATCCGCTCGCCTTCTTTACCGCCGATGCGAAAACTGACCCCTCGAAATCGCGCACATCGGCCATTCCGCCGAGCTTATCTCGCTAGCGATCCCACTTTTTCCACAACGAGGTATCCACCGCCACGCCGCAACGCGAAACACCGCGATTATTTCCATGCGATCTCGCTTCTCTGCAACTGCGATTACAATTTGTCCTTCCCTAGCGTTTCTTCTACGGTTTTCCTTTTCCATGTCTTATTCGTCGAAGGATTTACACAATTTACACAAATAAGAGGGCATTTAAGAAATTGATCGATCGATTGGTCTTCCAATAGACCAGCTACTACAGCTACCAGACCAGCTAGTTGTTGGTGGGATATTTGAAACTTTCCGTTGCACGCGAGTTTTCTTTCATCGCTGAACGCGTAAAGTTACGATAGATCGCGAGTATATGAGAAAAAATTGCACAACGAGACGAGCTTCAGGGTACAGCATGATGCACGATTTCCTCGAAACGTTCCAACGTGAAGCAAGGATGCGGTTCTTAGCGCGTTATGTGCATGGATACGTGTCGATGTAGACGTACCGATTGCCTCCGATTCTTATCGGTAGCGTGTGGTTTGAACGATGGAAGGAGAGCCGGCTTTATGACGCTGCTCTCAGGTTAAAGTCGCATGCATTGAAATTGAAATCTACAGATGAAAACCTCGATAGACGAATTCTTCGACTAATCGCATCTTGTTTCTCTTATCGTTACCTCGTTGCTATCGACAAAGGATATGACGACGAAATTATGTCTCTAGCTCTATTTCGTTTCCCGCCTATCGATGCAAAAATACTTCCAAATAGCGAATAATAAAAATCGCACAACTTTTTTTTTTTAATTCGCGTTCTTTCTACTTTGCATTAGTTTTATAAAACAATTGAAATCTCTTGCCTGGCTCTGTATAAATCACGCTTTCACGAACGCTATTTTTATATATTGTCAGCTTAATGATTCCGCAAGCAATTTTGTATGTACATCGATCAATGGCCACGACAAACGCACGCTTATTACGAAGAATCACTTTCTCATTCTGTCACATTTTTAACGGCTGGCGCCACGTCGATCACGACTTTCACGTGTCATGTTAATTTCAAACAAGCGATGAATTTCTATTGCGTAAGACCGTGAAACATTTTTCTACTCGTCAAATCTTCTATACCATTAGTTAATTCTATGGCAAAAGAAATGTATAAATTTAGCAAAACCATTACCACCAAACCAGTGTTACGAATTTCTCTTTCTTTCCATTAACATAACTCACATCGCTTAGGCTAATTACCATCTCGTTCGATCATCGCTTGCCGGTCTTACTCAGCTATAAATTTAAATTCTCAATTCTACAGTCAAAATATAATAAATTACATTTGCCTAATCTTTCCGTATGATTATCTCTAAGCCTATTGATCGTTCGAATAGATATTTAAGAGCCAAGTTGATATACTTTAAGGCAACATATTCTCATCGTAGTAAATAAAAACGCACAGACCAAAGTATTTCCACGTTTATTTTGTATTTTAAACGATTTTGGTACACAAGTATTAGACAGTTCGAAATATTTAGTTTCCAAGTACCTACGATCGCAATAAATAATTTCGCGATTCATAATACGATAGGGTACTCCAAGTTCGAAACGTTCGGATAAGTCAGTTTTGTTAGTTATGGACACAATTTGGTTTAGCATATTGCCTAAAACGACATGGAAAAGCAAAGTAATATCGACTCGTGCTGTTATCTCTTTTATCGTTATTATTGTAGATTGAAACGATATTTTATCGAATGCTGAGTCGAATAGGTCATCGTGGGTTCGGTCAAGTTCGCTTAACTTAGTTCCGTTTAAACGAGCAAAGATTATACCGATAACCACGCAGCGATAATTAAGCATAACGGTTGTTACATTTATTATAAAGTGCAAATTTATAAAGAACAAAAACTTCGTTATCAACGTGGAATCTTACGTCGGACATTGGCCAGGGAAGCAGAGTGACAGAATGCTTGGTTAGCCAGAGACAAAGGTAGAAGGGAAATGAAATGGAAAAAGAGCAAAGGCGGCGTAATAGAGGGCGAAAGATCGTGGTCTCGTCGTCTAGGATCGTGTACACGTTGGATAAACGGAGGTAAAACTATCTAGACGAGCGACTTTCACCCGATTGACTTTCCCTTTCTCTACACACCATATACCGGCCTCCGTAACTCAGCGTATCAGTCTGCCGCCTCCGAGATCGCAACCGTTTAGAGCTCTCGTCGTCTATTTCTATTTTCGTCCGTTCTTCCATTCTTTCTTTCGTTTCGCTCTATAATATGTAAGATCACGCGACGCGGGAAACATTCAGATGCCGCGTATTTAGGAAATTACCAGATACGTTAATTCGTACTGCTTGATAAACGACGCTTGAAACAGAACGAAGGCGACTTTGCAGGTTTTTATCTCGCGAAAGGAACGATAACCAAAGCGAGAAAGTTTGTCCGATCGCTAACGTTATTGAAATTATACAAAATGTCGTTGAACCAGCCGATACTAAGATTCAAAACTATTACTTACGAATCGTAACAGCAGAGTACTAAGCAGATTCGTTGTTGAGAAATAATAGAGCGAAACACGTTTCTCGAACATCCTTGAAATCCTTGTTAAATCGTCTAACGATCGACATCACGTTTTACGTCAAGTACATCGATAGTGGTAGAATTTCGTCCTTGGTAAGGAAATCGATTTCACCTAGATCAAATCGACAACCACTGACGTCAGCTCACGTTCAGTCTCAAGATGTGCGCATTGCACATGCATTATGTTTCTGCATCATCCGGATACGTGATCGTCAGCTCGTGTATGTTCTTATCTAAGTCATGCTTTGTACGTCAGTATAAGTCGGTATTTTTTCATTTCAATTTTCATCGCTACGATATCCTAGTTACCGTTAATTAAGTAAAGTATAAGTATAAAATATGAACAATATACAAGCGTGTAATAGAATTATGCGGCCCGACGATTAAATTAAAACCCGACGACGTTTATGTAAATGCATATCTTCACGTGACATCGATAATAAAGCAGAATCTGAATAGAAATTCCTTTTGCCTTTAGCGCATTTTAATCGCCTACTATTTACTATACGCGTATACATCCCATGTGTTTTCAGTTTTTCATTGCCGATACTCGTACCCGTGAAAAGGACAGTTAACGACGATACAAAAATATCAAACGTCAAAGACATAACAACATTTTAGTTGAAAATCGATGTAGGATTCCAAACTTTCTTACAAAAGTAATCTTTAACGCAAATATCGATTCTACGAAATTTATTATCAAATATTGGCGTTGAGTCGTTTTTATTATTAGCCGTTATTAGAGAAAATGCCTTTTAAGTAGGTTAGAGATAAATTTGCATAAACAGCAAGGGGGTCGGAGGGGGGGGGGGGGAGGAGAAACGAGTTGACTAAATATTTATGTTTGTAGCTTGTCGATAATGGTTACAATTCACTAAATATACAGAAATAAGAAATACGCGAATAGGAAATAACCAATTGGCGGAAACGATCGTCTCTATCTATCCGATCTTCTAGTACGAAAATTATCGGACTGTTTGAACGAACTCGACGATAGCCGGATAATAGTCGTACTAGAATCGAAAAATGCATTAAACAACGTAAAAATTCTCACGATACGATCGAGAATATAGAGGCGTACAATTAATTTGTTGATCATACGTTATATCGTTTGAATCGTGCTACATGCATTTGTTTTTGTTCGCTTTTGTTTCTCGCAGGAAACGCTGTGCGTCGGAACGGGAAGAGAGATTAATCGATTACCATTTTATCAATCTGCGTGACTGCATGAGGAACGTTCGGTAACTCGACGTAGAATTTTATTAAACTACAGCAGCAATTATCGGAATGTATTTCATTTTTCACAATCGTCACGAAGCTCCGCGGTCTTTCGTGGAATTTTCCAGAGATAACGTTCACACCGACGACACTTATCACAGCAGGTCTATCTCTACGATGTTAAGCTCCGTTTACAATGCCACATGTATATCACACTACGCGATAAATAGCTCTATAGAATTAACCGTAACGTCTATTATACCTTGGAACAACAGTTTCACTACGATAGATCCATCGTTTATTCGACCAGTCGCGGAGAGACGCGATCGCGAGGAAGCGCGTCAACGGAAGTCGTAAATTCCCGTTACGATTAGACAATCGACGCCACGAATTGATCGATCTCCTATTTCTTTATTTATTAATCAATGCCGATTATTTATTTATCGATGCTTGATTAACAGTTCAAAGATAGTATATAGTATATTTCCAACAACTTTGTAGAAAAGATAGTTACGCTGGTGCGTAAGATACGAGTTAAGTAGGTGAATGATCGAAGGCTGGAAAACCCGGTGAGGAGATGTTGAGTGTCCTAAAGGTGACGAACCAGTGAAGTTTGGAGACCGTACTGTCGCAGAGGAAAACTCTGGCTAGGTGTTGGTCGCCCCTCCACCGGTCGCTTGCGGGTGAAAATTCCGGGAAACGAGGAAAACTCGTGTTTCCCTACTTTCTACCTGATGCAGCAATAACCATAAGGAACATTTTGACTCGAACGTGTTTTATACCACTTAACGGCCTCTACGGTTAAATCGAGATGATTAGTTTTACGACAGTTCCTTCTGATTATTATGGTCCAACTGATTATATGACGTAGCAAGTGACAGGCACGATCGACGGATAGATTCCGGACTACCCTAAGAGTCTCACCGGACGAAACACCGATGTTAACGGTTTAATGGTCCTGCCGATTTGCGTACACGCATACACGGAAGCTAGTAGAGAGTTTGTAATAACAATTGCTTCGGTCAAGTAAACGCGATAAAACGTTATTTACCCGAATATACTTTTCGGTACTTAATTTTATGGTGTACCTACTTTTCCTCTAACTGTCATTACTTGCCTGCTAGATCTTTGCCAATATTTTTAATCGTTACCATTTGTTTAACTATGATAATAACGATGAAACGATAACGATCGTTAACGCGTTTAATTAAGTTCGATTAGCATAGGATATGGGAAAGGAATAATTTACTCGTCGCATAAAATTAAAAAGAAATAATAATTTCCTTGGTGATTTGAAACGAAGATCTGTCGATCTTTAAATTCGTACCGAGATATACATAGAATACATAATTTTTTGAATATGTATTTGAACAAATTAATCGTTACAAACGATGCGATGCAAACGCATCTAGACAAATTTCCGAAAGTAGTGACTTTCAGTTTCGTACGAAACAGGATCGTAAAGCTATCGCGAGTCGTTTGAAACTATCGGAACAAAGTACGTAAGTAGGTACGTAATATGCGTTATAGATTCGATAAATAATTTCGAGAGACGACGAACTTGGAAACATTCTCTCTTAGCTGTTCGTTTACTTTTTTTCGTACCACTGATACACGCAATCTGATTATTCATTATCCGATGATAATGAGGCATTATTGCTCAGTGCTCGCAGGTAGAATACATAAAGGAGAAGATCGCACGGTTGCACTATTTAATCGCTGGAGAGTCGAATAACTGCCACTTTATACTTCGTATACACCACGAAGCCTTAATGTAGCACTTATCTTCATCCCGTATACTTTTGTTAGTAACAAGGAAAACACGTATTTGGTTATATTTGAAGATTATACGATTTAAACGATACAACGATTACGAAAAGTTGTTACGAAATTGAAATTACTCGATATAAGAAATCGAATGGGACGTGACGTGGTATTAGATACGAAAGAAATTTGTGTCTTCGGTTTTATGCTCTGATATTTAATTTTTCGAGCGACATATCGTTCAGCAGTTTGATCGCGATGAAACAATATCGTAGATTCAATGGCAACCGATAAATTATACATTATTCTGTATGCATCTGTATTTTTTACTATGGTTTACCGTTCGTTGTCTTTCTGCTATTTTCAAATAGAAATGGATACACGAGAAACTACCGAGTCAAAGAAAATATATTTACGATTCTTACGATGTAATTTATTTTCTTTGCGAATGGTATCATCCGATCTAAATTTATTCGTTAGAGATAACAATGCCTGAACAATAAGTCGCAAGTATCGCACGATGCATAATGCATAAACGATCGTTCTTTAAATGCTTTATCCAAATAATATCCGATCCTAGTTTATAGCATTCCTGTTTTCATAGAAAAAAAGTCTAAAGTTTAGCTATCGCGAGTTCATATTCCAAATTCTAGATCTACGGAGCAAAGGAAAACGTCGAATTTTTCAATTTCACACAAAAGCATGTTCAAATTTGTACTTGCGTTATCTTCTATGACAACGAGAAAAGTACGCACTATCTCACGATGTAAGCACCGTTTAAAGCAATAATAAATGGCGGAAACTTTCCGATACGAGTACGCGCAACGTAAAATTCTTCAGCAAATGAAACAAATTTCATTATCACAACGAAACTTTTGCTTTCACGAACTTCGTTTTGTAATGCAACGAATTACCGGGATTCTAGAGAGAGAATGCGAGCATGCGTAAACTTCCTACGCTGATAAATCACGACCGCTCTTTTTTGAGAACATGTAAACGCTTAGGAAAGACGAAAAAATGTAAACTACTCGCTTCTATCGTCTTTCTATCGAAAACAAGATGGATAATTGGAAATTGGAAATGTTTGCTGTCGTTTCGTACTCGAAAATTATAAATCGTTTTGTCGTCCGTGTGTCACGATTCGTTCGAACGGGCAAGTTTTCGTCACGTTCGAAGGTACTCGTTGCCGGAAAATATGAAACATTTGTCGAAAAAGCAGAGGTGACGGAGCTACTCGATAAATGACAAGACGTCATCGAAAGAAGTATCCTTTCTCCATTTCAATTTTTTTCAATTTTTTTCTAATCTTCCAAAGGACTAGCTAGAAAAGCCAAGCGCGCGAGGACTCGCGCGATCAACGACAATCGAATTATCACGAGATAAAAAGAATTTCGAGGGAATTCAGAAACAAGCCGATTAAAAAGGGACGATGGTTGGCGCGGCTTGTCCGCGGAACGTGTTAATTATTAATACAAAGCATTTAAGCCGAGCAGTTATGGTTACCTATTTTAATCCGGGAGGTCTGTTTTCACCGTTGCTTTTCGGCCACTTCCGCTCCCGAATTAGAAGCGCCAATAAACGAGGGGCCTCCATAGAGACCTCGTTGTTTGACCAAGTGCACGCCAGGCACCCTGTGCGGCCTGTTCGCTCCTTCCAATAAAATACCAGGAACCGACGCCATCGAGGAAAAGAACCAATAATTCTCCACGATACTGTGCCACAACTGTCAAATAGCGGAAGAGAACGTGATCAAACCGTTTCGTCAGCTTCGGCCACTGCAATGACGCGATAATGCTAAAGCAAAAGCTGTAGTCTAAAACGCGCGTGTTTTTCCTTTTAATGGAGCTTTCGTTGGCTCGCACGATCGAAGGCAACAATACCATAGTAAACACGCGATACAAATTTTAATAGGAAAAATCGTTGTTAAATTGTTGTTAAAATTTCCCTTCACCGTAAACCTGTAAACCTAAGTTTATCACTAACCCAAGTACTCTGTAGAAAGGAGATTTTAGTTTAAAAGTTTTAAACTAAACTTTGTCATTCTTTTACATAGTTATACGATCGTAATTGCCGTTCAAACCATTCGTTATTGAGATCAGACGCTCTGCTTATAAGTTGGAATAAATCTGATCTTTTTTGTAACCAAAACGTACGTACCTACTATAAATTAAACCAAGCCCTATCTATCGTTCTTCGGATAAAGAAAGAAGCGTTATGTTCTCGGGGGAAACGGTTCAACGCTATCTTAATTTTTTTTTTTACAACGGGTTAAAGCACTTTACGTCTTCGTACGCCTCTTTTCGTTATCGGATTTGTGCAACGTGGAACACTTGGAGTTTCCTAAACTCTTCCTACGTTACAGAACCTAAACGATAATAAACGGAACTTTCTCACTATTAGATGCGCATCAGAACGAGTAAAATGTGCAAATAGAATGTTCACGATGATAATAACACGACGATACCGATAATTATGAAAAATATGGCGAAATGAGAAATATGCAATCATCTTTGTTGCAACATCCAAGTTGATCGCTTTATTATTATTAAAGACAGCATTTGATAACGAGTGTTCTGAAATAATTTTTTGAAAATTCCACACGAAACCAAATGAAGTAGTCGCGGGTTATTCCGCAAGCAAAAATAAATCAGAAGTCATCGATGCTCATTTTAAGCGATGCTTATAGACTTGGAAATTTCTAATTACATGTTCTGAATATTCGTAACGAATAGTACTCGTAACGAATACGACGTTACAACGTCTTAGAAAAATCGACGATATCGCGCGGTTAAGAAACTCGCTTGGTTGCTTATTTTATTGTTACGACGTGGTAGCTGGTCCCGGTATAATCATCGAATCGTCCGCCATATCGATCTTCAATTCGATGACAGGGAACGTTCGAATCGCGGTGCGTGCGTTCAAAAGGTAGGAAGAAAAATGCATAGAAAGTTTCCTACGAGGCAACGTCGACCTAAACTCTAGCGAGACGGTAATCGCGTCGTTTTATTTTAACGATGCACGGCGAAACAGCGATGCCTCTTAACGTAAATCGTTTTCCTCGAGCCTTACGCACGCTCTCGTCTTCCAGCGTTTGCGCCTTCGTCGTGACACTGTTACAGTACATATAACATGTATTAGTTTCTGTTACGTGCCGCAGAGGCGGATTAAAGGTCTTACGAATAACGACAGCAACAGGCATTCGTGCTACGATGAAGTCATATCCTTTTGTGTAATTAGAGGCTCGTGCGAAACGTGTTTGTCATCTGTTCGTAAAAACGTACGAAAAGTTCGTTGATATTCACAGAGGATGATAAGAAGGAAAAAGATTTGGCACTCCAGGAGCTTATAGCGTTCGCGCTTATAGATTCGCTTTCGATTTATCGCTAAGCAGCAAAAATCTATCAAAGTATTTTTATAGTTACGAACGTTAGTTGCTGTACGTAAGTACACGAGTACACAGCTTACGTACCCTTAGACATTGTACCACGTTCCAAGTGAAAGCGTCGCATGGGATCCTCGAGGAAGATTAGAAGACCTTTATAGTGAACGTTGTGGCCGGCGATGCATGTTCACTCACACGTTTCTCGTCACAGACGACGAAGAAAGCTGCTCGACCGAGACTAGGACGGTGTTTTGTTCTTATACCAGGGTAATTCTAAGCCTGGAAATCCTACAAAACGACCGATCGTTTTCTCGGATAGTTTCCAGCAGCTTTTCAAACCATTTTCCAGCATACTTATTCTACAGCTTCATCGACAAACGACGCTTTTAGCGAAGTGCCTGTACTCTCGTCCGTTCGCAGGCCCTTCCTCCCGATACTTGAGCGATCATATATACGTATGCGTACTTCCTTTCGAGGTAATCTGTTTACTCTAATGCGATAAGGCACATGGGTCACCAACAAACGCTTCTCGAAAGTTCTGACATATATTTTCTCTCGCTTTCGCCTTAATATCGATCATCTTTAAAACGAAAACAACTTTTCCTCCATTTTACAAAGCGTCTTTATTTTTTATCCGTTTGCATTCGGAGCTAAGGTTAGTAAAAATAATTACTCGTCGTAACGGTTAAATAGCAGGGCAACAAGTATAGGATTTTGTTCGGTCGAAAGGCAATGAAATAGAGACGAATAGAAAGAGCTAAGATAAAAGAGAATTCGAATTTTGCGTAACTTTTGCTCTTCGTATACCGAGAGAGTTCGGTTAGAAACGAGATATTTCGCGATACAACGATTCTCTTAATAGACCAGTGGTATACGAATATTATAAGATTTAGCGTGTTCACATTCCAAATGTACGCGAGGATGTACCTAAGAAAAGCGAGACTCGTCGTTAATTTCAAACTCCGAATTTTAAGCAACTGTAAAAATCGTTGAAAACGAGTTTCCGTCCAAGCTATTTGCTGATCGTCACGTTTCGAAAACGCTCGCCACCGTGAAATCGTACGATTTTAAAGGCGGCGACGAAAGCATACATCGCGTTACGCCTTACGCCACTAGCCACCAGGCATCGGATTACAATAAAATTATTCCTGGCGACCGTGTCGGCGTGGCATGGCGTGGCGTGGCGTGGCGCGGTGTGGCGTGGTGTGGCGTGGTGTGGCGTGGTGTGGCGTGATGCGGCGTGATGCGGCGTGGCGTGGTGGCACTCTTTAAAAGCAGTTTCTTGATGAGGGGTCGGAGAATCACCGGTCAGACTTTCGCTGCTTAAAAAGTCAAATACGCACGTCGAATTTGGAGTAGAAAAACAAAACATCGACGATTTTATACGATACTACTTATGCGCTTCGTATTTAGGTTAAACGAGGAAATGTGGAATAATGTGAAACAAGGTGACGACGTATTGTCGGCACGAAAACACGTTCTGCATTCACGTTGCTGTTATTCGGTCGATTTTTCTTTCCTTGCGATCGAATTTTAGTTGCGTAAAGCAATTATTAAACGCTCGCGGTAAAGCGGTAGAACTTGTTTCATTTTTTTATTAAGCAAATAAAAGTTCATTGCGATAAAAAAAGAATCCAACTTCGTTACGTATCTATTTTTAATGATACATAATATACGTATGCGTGAGTATATGGAAGAGCAAGTAGGGGAGTAGCCTCTATACGTATACTTTTACGCACGGCCGAGCGTTAAACGAAATAATTCTTCGTAATTCTTCGGTCTACTAGAAGAATCGCGACATACTTTCAGCCGAAATAAATGGCAATAGATGAACGAAGAAGATCGACGGAACTTTGGCGAAAAGAAGGCAACACGCATGCCGCTAAGGCTAGAAAGAATAGAAGAAACGGTAAACTGGTGGGCCTGAAAGAAAATATGAAGCCGCCTGATGAAAATTGCTACTGGCGATGGTAGAAAATCACACCGGTAATTAATACCCTGAGCTGCTAGATTATTCGTTATGTAAGTCTGGTATCGTTAGTCGCGAGCATGGCCGTGCGACGCGCGATTTGTCGGTGCCAGGAAATTGCGGAAGAAACGTTTGGCGCTTGTCACGCCTCCCGATGCGATTTGCGGGAGGAAGAACTACGTTCCTGGGAGGAAACCACCATCCACCAGGGATTATACACCGACGATTTACGCGAGAATCGTGTATGAATAACGCGTTCTATGCCAATAGTTTCTGTCGCTTCGAAATACTAGCTTCCTCTTTCCTTTACTTTTTTCTTTTCATCGCCCTGTTCTATAATCGTACTAAAAGCATGCGAAATTAACGCTTGTAAAATATATCGCGATAACCCTATATAATTTAAACAGAAATTGAGTTCTCCAGGCAAAAACGGGTTGGGCATAAGCCTGCTTTACGCGCCCAATCGTTCGAGCCACGTTTTCTCGTTGCCGCGCTATTTGATCAAGAAATTGAAACACTTATAAAGATAATGATAAGATCGCGTCCACGTTAAACGTACGAACTACGAATACGCGTACTTTTTCACCGACCTTCCCGATCCCGAAAGTACATTTTAAAAAACGAGAACAAAAGAAGAGAATCGCCGATGTTAATCTGCCAACTTGCCCCGATCGTGTAATTCAATTTCGGTAAGAACCGATACCAGCCATCATCGTCTCGCCTTATCGGCCACGAATCACTTTCTCGTATTGATAAAGCGTCCGCACGTTCCCCTAACAAGGAAACAGCGAACAGGTTAAAATCCTGCGGCTCGATTATGATTATACAGGTCTAGACATCTGCCAACGACACGGCCACGACTATCTAGCTTGTTTCACCGCTAATTTCACGCTCCTTTAACGAGATCTTTATCGAATATCATCGTGAACGTGGCATTATCTGTTGCCGGATCGATCGTTCGATCGCAATTACCATCACCGCGTTTCGTCCGTGAATCGTAACAGCCGTTACGCTGTGCAACTTCTGTTTCATCGAACCAACAAGAAAGGAAAGACCGGTAATTTTATAATCGATCGCTTTTTCGATGCTCCACGTCGAAGCAACGTGCTGCGTCTAATACACGCTAACTGGGATTTAATCCGATTTTCCTCCTCGCAACCACCTTTCAAGCGATGTTTCACAAATTGTAGTTTGTACGTTTGGTGGTCGTGCGTTTAATATCAAAACCGTTCTTTCGTATCGAGCTAATATTCGAAAAAAATTTCACTTTCGTAATCGATATCTTTCAGGACAAAAGCTCCGTTTTCTTTTCTTTTTTTTTTTTTTTTTCTTTCCTTGAATCAAGCTCTCATTAGCCGCATACCTACACCCTAGATGGTAATGGCTCGTTCGCACTGGAGACGGAGTCCTCTTCCATGGAATCCGTTTTCAAATTCTAAGAAAAACTGACCGGTTTAGAGGACGCGTATACCGCGTCTAACTGGAGAGACAAAGACCATGCATACGCAAGAGTACCATAAGTCAGTCAGCGCCATAAGTCGACCCGTGACCCTATAACGGCCTTACGACGGCCTTTTTTTCGCGAGCCACATGTGAAAACAGACTCGCCCACCCCCGTAGACGTTGCAGCTCCTTCAACGGTCGCTCGGGGTTCGTTGTGGTCGTGGGAAAGACGCCCCAGCCTTGGAATCTTTTGAAAGCCACCGCATCGATCCACGTCCGCGCCAAATCCCTCCTCTTTTCTTTATATCGATCTTTGTTTCCTCGATCATTCCGGTATACAAACGTTCTACGTTCTACGTTCAGAGAGAGTTCTACGTTCTTATTCGTGAGATCTGAATTTCAAAAATCGGACAGAGATGGAAAGCTGAGCTGCGAGGACGAGATTCGGTCAATACTTTTCCAAACGTGTGGCGTACCGCTATACATGTGCGTCGCATCCCTAAGGACGTTCGACTACGAGACGTGGCATGGGCGTGGATCGTGATCGACACGCACCGTGGTAATCTTCCTCTCCTCGTCGAGGTTCTGGGCGCGGTATGTAAATTCGAGGATCACATTCGGCGAATAGACCTGCCCGTAGAACACGGATACGTCGAACGTTACGGGACACGGGTAGGAACACTCGATAACGTGGTTCAAGAAAATTACCGTTTAAGAAGCATCGACGATTTAATTAGAAAATATCGTTGTTACTCTGCGACTCTATGCCGTCCTTGATCCTAGTCTTCTACGAAGGAAATTAATTCCGCTCGACTCGAATATAATACCCACGCCACTGTATGCCGACCTTAGTAGGATTTTATAGGAGGCAGCACCTGCGCCATTTCGGGCCCGGTGGATGGGGGTGCGGCGGTGTAGAAGGAATCGAAAACGAGAAAGCGAAAGAAAAAGAAACGGTACAGAAAGGAGATAGGACGATACACGCGCATACATACGTCTAGCCTCTGTTCACGTTTGTCGGATCCCTTAAAAAAGGAGAGTCGTGTAGGGGGTCGGACACCAGAAGTCCCATTTTCAAGGCATACACGCATCAACGATGACGCACGTAACATCCATTCGTGGCCTTTCTGGCCCCTTCCAGACACCTGTGTGCTCGACCTGTTCCTCCATTATACATCCATGCGTGTGTGTTTATTTATCCCGGGGGTAAAAGCGACCTGCGTTATAAAATATATGAATGTCCTCGCCACGGGGTTGGCAGGGGGAGACAGGCCAAGGGTCGGAATACCGTAGGGATGAAGCGTCTTTCGATCGTGAAAATCGTGAAACTCGAGAATCTTTCTTCCTCTGCTTCTATCCGTCTATCCATCCTGCATTCTGCCTATCGTTCTCACTTTCCTTTAAATAATATCGCAACAGTTTCTTAGTATCGCCACTAACATCGCGAATGTAAACAGGTTAGTCTCGCTTTAAAATAACTGCAGACCTACGTACGCCGATCGGTATTCCTTTGTAATTCTAACGTTACTCTTTACCTTTTGTAACACTCGTTATTACGAACTATTCATTTCCCACGCGCATTTTTAAAGCGCAGTCCCTGAAAAATGTACGCAATACGTACGTGGCCGTGCATGGTAAACAACACCTATCGATGATGAACGATTTGGATGAATGATTCATGAACCGAAAATAAGGTCCTTTTCGTGCGATCATTCCTTGTTAACGTATCCTATTCTTAATGACTATGTTTCAACGTTTTCTCGATTATGTTTAATGTTTTTAGTCGAATACCTTGCACAAACGTAGAAACGTAACGATGCAAAATAAGAATAGTACAGAAGATAGTACGCATCATCGAGTACTGTCCGAAAAGGTTAAACCATAAGCAACGATAATATAAACGATATTACAACGAGATATTTTTATTAATATCTTGAAAGCTGCAAAAAAAAAAAAAAGAAAAATATTATTTCAAATTAAAATCACGTCGCAGGAAATCGTGCGACTTCACCTGTACAATTTGTACGTAATCCACGAAATCGTCATCTACCGGTATTATGCGACACCTGTGTACCTGAACAACCTGCACCCCTGTGAATATACGATATACGATATACACGCGTACCCCACCGTAGTTATTTATACGCATGGTGGAAATCGTGGTCGACAGACGCTAGGAAACATTTGTCGTTGAACGTTACCGGTAGGGGAAATAAATGGAGAGTCGGCTACGAATCGAAAGATCTGGAACCGCAGGGGTGTAAAGATCCGTTTTGATCTCGCTCGTACCTGCGTATGGCTCTATCCTCTCGAATTTCTTCCAGACGGTTTATCGTCTGCCGAGTCTTCGTCGTACTCGGTGCGCTGGGTCTTTTTACCGTATATACGATACTATAAGAAAACGATGCTGTGGAAATTTACCGCTCTGTTTCTGTATCGTTATACGACAAAAAAAAAAAAAAAAAAAAAAGAAAAAAACTAGATCGTAAGTCGTATTTGCGACGTAAGAAGCCGTTGTCTTCGAAATCGTCGAACGAAACAAGATCGTTAGATCGTCACTGATTAAACATCGAACCTACAAAGAAGCGCGTTTAGTATCTGTACAGAATTGAAATTTTTCATGGAACGAACATTTTTCACGATCTATGTATGCGATCCATCGTCAGACAGCGGATTTTTCCGCAGATCCATATTCATTCATATAAGAATATGATTTTTCAATTAAGTAAAATCTCGGCAAGAAAAAGTTTTATCTATCAAGCGTTATAGAAAGCGCCGTTCTTTGGATATCTTATATATTTCACATATTCTACGAATTCTGTGCAAAGTTCTGTGGAGATTTTTTCAGATTCCCTATAAATTCATAAAAATTTGCATAAAAAACTCGTCGTTCAACGAGCAGAGAAGGACAATGGAACGATCCGACGAATGCCCCAAACGATAAGAGAGCGCCGATGCGCGATTTCTCGTCCATGCGAATGATAACAAGAAAAACTGAAACAGAAAATCTTCCATGCCTTGCCGTTCGCGTCTTTTTTATCTTGTTTAGCGAGCCGATTGTATCGAACATGGGAATATTTATAGATCGTTGGCCAGCGCTCGCGGACCTCGGTCGCATCTTCGCTTCGCTTCGCCCCGTAACCACGAACCACCGCGCATCGGCCAGCTCGCCAGTGTAACAGCTCCCGTCTTTATCAATCATCCTCAAACACAACCAGGAGAAATATTAGTTGGGATAAGATAAAAAAAAAAGCGTAAAAATAAACTGCAGATAAGCGGCGGCCATTCGTGTTGATTTCAGCTGAAAGCGCTCTCGATACCGACGTGGCGTTGCGCGCACCGATGGAACGGCATTTTCATCGCGTCGATTACGCCGCTCGCAAACAACGACGAAATCGATCTTTTCCTTGCGTTGTGCTCCGTTACGTTCGCCGCGATCAGATTAGGCCGATCGATTACCTTCTCGCAGGTAAATATTTTTCACGTTGCTATCCGAAGATTAGCGACGATAAAACGTTGTTAGGAACGTGAAAGCTGACGACCGAGCCAAGAATTCGAAAACGTTGCTGTTTCAGAGTAAAATTGAGCAGCGCCGTACAATATAAGAGTAGAAGGACTTTAAAACCGACTAAGCGAGTTTTTGGAGTTTCTGTCTTCGTGGCAGCAAGAGGCGTACTTTCGATCGTGGGATAAGTCGATGCTTTGTTGAAAAATGATGGCCGATGGTTCCGAGCTGGATCGACGATTCGACCCGTGGGCCGTACGATGGAGAATCTGTTAGGCGAGCGAAGAGTTATCGTTATCCGTGATCGAAGAGCGATTCGGTCGAAGCGCTGCCGCGTAATTGACTTTTACTCGAAATTTCGACTCGAAATAGACAGAAACGAATAATTGAAATACAGTTGTACACAGAGTTGGGAGCAGCTGTGCTTAACTTTTTATATTACGTAAAGTTAAACGTATTAACCCTCGTTAGGTATCGCTTGGTTTATTTAGCTGTTTATATTACGAGGTCAACGTAGTTGCATTTAAAGGCAATTAATTGAAACGAAAAGGTACATCGGGAGACGAATACTTGTTTGCACAATGTAACGCGATCGTTGCCATACAAAACGTGTAATCTACAACTATCCTCGATACTTTTAACATCACGGAATATTAGAATTTCCTAATCACGAGAAATCGACGTTCGATCGACGTTCGGTCGACGTTCAACTCGATTCCCAAATATTAAAAGATCTTTGACAAGACAAGATAAGTTTACGTATATGTTCGGTCGTAAATAACCGCGTACAAAAATAAAAACTATCGAGATATCAAGATTTCGATGGTGGGCAGACTCGGCAGCCTGATAATCACCCTAGGTAATAATTTAATAACGAGACGAGATATTATTTAGAAACGGAAGGAAAAAAAACCGACCGATCGACTAAAAACTCGGAATTTACGTTTCCCCTTGCGACGGATCATAGCCGAGGATCAGGTAAGAAGACCCGTTAGGAGATAGTTTTTTTTACAAAATTCGAAATTACCTCCCTCGGACAGTGGATTACGGTCGAAGAACAGGCAAGGAACCGGTCTCCCCTTTTTCGGCCGTCGATGTCTCCCGCTTGTACGGGAGCTCTCCGATGCGGCATCGTTCGCGCACCAAACTATCGCCGCCCTCTCTATCCCTCCTCTTACCGCGTCCTATAACTCCTCCGTTGACACCCCTTCACCCGAGTTTCTTACGATCGAACGAACAAATTCATCTTTCCTTCACCTCCGACACCGCATCTCCCTTCTCCCATCAACCTTGCTCCCTTTCTTCTCGTTTCATTCCGTTCTCCGCTCCTTTCTCCGTCGACCAAACACTTTCTCCGCCACCAATTCTACCGGCCGACGATCACGACAACGAACGAAAGTCGGAAACGATCGTAGGAGTTTCTAATTTCGACTCTGACCTTCGTACAAGTGGGTTAAATCATAAAACGCTACCCGGATCGGCCATTTCGCTTCCGCCACTTGTTACGCCAACGCGTAGATAGTGGTTCGAAGTCAGCCGCTCTGACCAAACTGCCGGTCCTATGGCAGCTGAATTCTTGTTTGCATTCTTCGATAACGAATTTCCTCTTATATTCCTATCGTATTCGTGTACGCGACCACGTCTTTTGTCATTTGGTCATCGTGACCCCTTGGTAGACGGACCCCTCGGCAAGTAAGCATCTACGTATAGGTATGAAGCACGACGTTGCGACGTACTCATCGACCAACCAGGAGACGGTATACCATACTAATTGTCGGATCGACGCGAATCATAATCGCGGTCATTCTTGGAAAGCGAATTAAAATGGTTATTGAATTTTTACTGAATTTACACTCGAACAACGATACGCAAGATAACACGATCCGATACGTAATACGTAGTTGTTGACCGAAATTATTTTCTCCTCGACTCCTATGAAACCCAAGGTCCTCGTTTTTTTTTTCTTTTTTCTTCTTTTATTTTTAATGGGAAACGTACGCGTACGATATCCATACACTATCGAACCCGTAAACTACGCCTAATAGCCTATCGCCTAATAGCGATTACGTCCGTACTACGTTAAACGGCAAGGGAAAATGTCGACGTTCGTTTTATGAATTTAATTTGAAAATAGTTTTGCGCGTTAAAGTTTTAATTTCCGAAGGCGGGACACGCTATCGTTGGATCGTTGGATCGATACCGTGGGACGAGAGAACGAGACCGAGAGAATGGTAAATATTCGTTCCATTTCGATAAAGTTTCACGCGCGAAGGTGGTCCTCTGTCTTTGTTGGAATTCAGGTAGCAGCATAAACTACCGTTAATTCGCGAACCGTGTACGAACAATACTCGAAAGGCTGGCGAATATTTTTTAAGGGGGCGTCTGCACGCTGGCGAATTCAACCGCGCTACAGCGTAATGCGATCGCAACGGTATACACGCGTAGCCCTGCCTTTAACGTGCCTGCTTGTACTTGTGCCTTGTGCCGGAAGAGAAATTTTATCAAGTACCTATCGTCGTCGTTTCTTTTACAGCGTGTATAGCCGCCCAGCAGGGAAAGGGGGAGTCGGCGCGCGTGCACGCGCATCGTGCCAAGAAATACGACCAGGATCGGGAAACACGAACACCGGAGAAAACGAAACGACGACGATGCGACGACCACGACGAATCGCCTTCTCGTCGCTTCCATACTTCGTTCGATATTCACGGTCGATATTCGTGGGCCGCGTTCGTGCTAAACCAACGGTTGACGCTTCTCGATCTCTCGCGGATTTACCGATTCGCCTGGCAAACCATCGCCGTGCCGTTTCCTCTTCCGCGGCCGTTTCGTTTCATCTTCTTTTATTTCGTTGTTACGTAACGCACGTCCGGTGCGTAGACACGGACGCGCAGAAATTTACGAGTTCATCGCGAGTCGAAAACGAAACTGATAACTACATGATAATTAAAAATAAAACGGCCAGGACGTTACCTCGATACCTTGGATCTTCGATACTGTTAACTCTCGTTACTTCGACAAGGCGAGAGCTGTGGTCCAGCAGCGGCCATACCGAAGGTCTGACCTTGAAGGGATAAAAAATCTTCCCCAAGATGTCTCGAGGCTCGAAGCCACTTTCCCTCTTCGTCTTGCATCGTCGAACGTTCCCCGGGACCAGCCGCTCCCTCTCGCACCACCACCGGCTTTCCTCCACTCCGTCAATTAGTCACTTCCTCCTCCTTCGTTTTCGACGTTGCCCTCTCTCGCGTTTTCCTTCTCGTTCCCTTACGCGCTCCTTTTCGTTCCACCTCCAGCGTCCTTTTATTTTCTCCCTTATTCGCTCGCGCCACCGTTCCTTCTCTCCCTCTCTCCCTTCCGCCATTACATTTCCCCCTACGGGTCCATCCTTTTCCACCTTGGCGCCTCTCTTCCTCTTCTCTCTCTCTCTCTCTCTCTCGCTCGCTCGCTCGCCCCATCGCACGACTCCCCTCGAGTCTCTCATCTCCTTTCCACTCTATTCCCATAATCCATTCGTTCTCGTTCTCTTTCTTTCCCGCACATTCGCCCAATCGGCGTCTCCTTATCACGCCCTTGAACGCTTCTCCGTTCTCTGTTCTTTCGATGAAACCCATCGTGACGACTATCGTGTCTCTTCTCCGTTTCTCTCCCGTTCTAACTGCCATGCCGGAGTCGCTCACCGCAGCCTTCGGAAGTCCTTCTCTCTCTCTCTCTCTCTCTCTTTCTCGTTTCATCGAACCCAGTCTCCGTCCATTCTCTCTTTCGATCCGTCTCTTTCTCTCTCTGCCTCGCTGCTGAACGCGTGTTTTTATTCTACTCTCGCTCTTTTAGACCCGACCCGATCTCGCATCTCTTTCTATCCACGGTAGCTCGACAAGCGTCTTCTTCTCGCTCTGTGACTCCTCTTCCAGTTTGTTTTCTTTCTTCCACTTTGCTCGAACGCATCCGTCTCCTTTCCAACCACAATATCTTCGAACGTTTCTCCTTTTCCCTTCCACTTTGCTCGACCGATTTCCCTCTTACTCGGATCGTCGAGTGAGTCGAGTCGAGTCAGACACTCGAGCAACAAGCTTCGTGTGACGTACGTATATACATACGTTAAGAGATTGTGTGCGTAAAGTTATATCAATTTCTCTGCAACGGCAGTACGATAGAAGCGGTACAGCTACCTCCAAAATTACGTTTGCAAGACGCTCGAAGCAGAAGGATACAAGCGTCGATACATATACATAACATACGTATGAATAATTATCCTATCAACCGTGAAACAATGCAAACATCCTATATGGCTAAACTTCGTCTCGAAGAACAAAACATGTTTCAATCGTTTGATAATGTTCTACAAGCAGAGTTAAAAAATACCGTTTTCTAACTTGAGTAATTTCCAGTTTGGAGGTCAGATTTTTCTTAATCGACGTGGACCGCGCTTGGCGTAGTGCGATACATCTGCGCAACGAGGTTTAAGTTCGAAATCAGATTAGATTTACGAGGGTCCAAGGCGAAGTTTAGTCCCGGATACCATCGCACGGTGACGAACGCATGCTCTCTGTTTGCCAGGATCGCGCTATCAAGGGGGAATAGAACCGGTACGCATCCTCGCTGGATCATAGGTCATAAATATATATTATACACCTATAATTTACTCGTATTCGAACCAACACCGAAACTACGTCCGGTGTTCCTTATCTCTAAATAAAAGAAGTATTCCTATTTCCAAGTAAGAAAGATCCATTGGTGAATCGCCAGCACTGGAAATTTCCTCAAAGAGTCGAGCTCACGTTTGAAACGACTTGCAAAATATCCAATTAAAATACCATCGCGGCAATTCATCTCCCAAATATCTGTCATCGTTTCATCCGAGTAAAAACTCGGTTATACTATACGCTTGGAACGCTTACTCGTTCGACCGTCGAATTCTCGTACCAAGTGGCAAAAGTTGGCACCACGGATTCACGATAACGAGCCGCGATTGCACGGTAAACGTTAGCGGTGTCATTAGTTAAGCAAATTCGCGCGATCGTATCATCGAGCCGGCTGTTTCTCGCCCTCGCCTCCCTCTGGTTTCGTTGGTCTAGGTCGGTAATCGTAGGTTTAAAAACCAGTTGCACCACGCGTCACACGTAACCGCACCGAAATGTTTTGTCGGCTCGCGAAAACGCAGCCGAACGGGCAAACGTATCCGCTTACTTTGTAATAATAATCACAGGTTCGTTCGAACTAACCGCGCGGTCCCTTACCTGCCTATCGGCCCGCGTCTCAAATTTCATCGAATCTGTCTTCCAAACTTCCACTGGATTTGCTGCCAAAAAAATGAACGAACGTTGATACCGTTAAATGGCGACGAAAGGGAACCGAGCGCCGGTAGCGCGACTTTTTGCGTACATTTTACGCGTCGTTGAGCCAACTACATAGTATTCTTTCCTCTTTCATTGACCCAGGTTAGTAATTGTTTCTCTAGCCACGCAGTGGCTCCATACACCATACACAGAGACCGAGTACGAATGAGTTGTGTTCTTGGTGGCTTCGAACTTGGATGGACGAGAGGAGTGGGACGGACGTAGCCACGTTTACCTCGCTCGTTTTATCGCATAAAATATCGGCAGCGAGGGAGAGAAAGAGAGAGAGAGAGAGAGAGAGAGAGAGATCCGTCAAGTGTGGCGCGCGATAATGGATTTTCCTGATTGAGTCGACGCGACGCGTTTAATCGCTGGCAACGTTTCGTAAGAATCGAGCAGCGTGAACGGACCAGCCAATTATCGCGAATATTTTTCCACGCTGTTTAACAATTTGTTCGTTTTTGGTCGAGTTGCGGTTAGTCGCGCCGGAAATGGCGGAACTTCCTTTCCTCTTCGCGATTTGTCGATATCTTAAACGTGCTGCGTTGGTCGCGTTGAAATTCCTAACACTTGCACGGCTAGTAATTTCTCGGTTTTCATAAAACCGAAAAGACTGAAAAGACTGAAAAAACTACATTTAAACCCTGTTATCGTAATAATACGTTTCTGTCAGGAACGAATAATTTTTTTACTCCGATATCAGGTAGGTACCGTTTACTAATTTTTACGTCGAATCTATTAAATCGTCTTGCGATCTACTTTCGTATTTTCATTTCGCACTTTCGTACCATTAAAAAATCCAAGTTATTATCTCGTCGAGCAAACGATCTGAAACTTTCGAGCGGTAGTACATCTACGTATGTATATTGTCTGCACAGTGTGTAATTTATCATCGGTCCGATATAAAATTCACGTTTTTGATTCCCCACCTCTTTATTTTCTTTTTTACCGTGATCGGAGGCGTACGAATTATTTGAAAAAACGCGTGCCGTAGAATTCCAAAACTGGCTGGTATATTTACAGAATTGCTTCATCGTTGCAATTACGTTACGTCACTCGTGGGTATGTGTGTCACGAAAAACTTGTTTCTTCACTCGTAAGTCTGCATCTACGAAACTTTGATAACATTATGAACGTTCGATTCGCACACTCGTCTTGCCAAGTTTAATTATAACACGCTGAGTTAGCGGCTTGACGAAACTGTATAAATTTTCCGTTTCATATTTCAATTACTTCGTATCGGTATTATGTATTTCCTCTCGAACGAGTCGATTAACTTGCGTAGAAAATATTTCTTGTAAGAAGAAATTATGTATTTTAATATTTATCATAGGAAATTTATTTGTCCCGATCGCATGAAAAAAAAAAAAAAAAAAAAAAAAAAAAAAAAAGAAAAGAAAAGAAAAGATACAAATTCAAATATCGGAACTTTTCTGGTGTAATCGTAAATATGCAAATTGCATCGTATATAACACCGAAAGCTTCGAAAAAATATCGAATTTTCTGGAAACTAGAACCTTGGAAAATTATATTATTACCACTGATGGATAAGTTAAAGGCTAAATCTTACGTTTTAGATAGGTATCGCTCAGAGTCCATTTACATCGCAAACATCGTTTCAGAAATTATATCTTTTTCGTTGTATCTTATTTCGATTTGCAATTCGGTTCTAACTACGACATACGAAATAGTAGAACGGAGATATAGCTTTATAACACGTAGTTAGTAAACGTTTCATTGGAGCTCCGCATCGTGGCGAAAAAATTGCGTACGCCGTTTGAACTATGTACTTACTTATCGATACAACGTATACTTTTATCTGCACAGCGAAATATGTGCATACTTGGATAGGAAAATCGCCTCGACAACGACAACGACAACGACGATGACGATGACGACAACGACGACGAAATGTTCGTTTCAAGGAATCGGTTTTCATTGTCGAGAGTGCAACCTTAAAAGCTATACGTCATATTTAGTAGATCGGTATCGGTCAAAGTATCCATTTACAAAAGTAAAATTTGCTTCCCTTGAAGTTTTGACGCAGGTTAGGGATCGTTTTTGGTGGACGGTCGGGCCGGGGATAACCCTGAACCTGTGGGAGATTCATTTTTCAAGGGATCTAAGGACCTGCTCGTCCACTCTCTGTCTTCTCTTCTCCCTCGACCCTGGACCAAGCTACGAAGCAGCTCCACCAACGATCTCGTCCCGTCTTTCTTCTCCTCTTTCTTTGTTTTCCTTTCTTTTTCTCTCCTTTCCTTCTCTTCGTCGGCTGTGCTTCGCTCTTCCCTCCAAGGCTGACCAAAAAACCCCTTATTATTGCGTTGCCTTCTCTCTCTGGCACACGGCAATTCCCGAGATAAACATACGAGTTTGCCGTACAAAACCATGACGGAAATTTTCAACGCGTATCGTCGCGTCGCGTCGCGTCGCGGCGGGTCGCGTCCATGCGACTTTGCCGAGCGGTATCCTGCTTCTCCTGGTTGCTCCGACGCCGAATCCACAGCCACTTCCTTTTTATTTTCAATTTCGGAATTTTTCGGACGAAACGATTACTCGTAAGAGTAAGATTTGCTCAAAGTTAATAACTAAGGTATTTGTCGTGGATCTTGAAACGTTAGTCTTCGAGTTTCGTCCATCTTTTTAACATTAAAATTGCAAGTTTAACAAGATAGTTGTTCGTGTAATGTTTGTCAATGACGAATAGAAAGATAATCGAGTAGAAAATCTCAAGGACCGTCTCGTTTACGTGTTAAGAGCGATGGAGATCGAATGGAAGACTGGAGCTGGAACGCAAGGCCGAAGGTTTTGCGTTCGAGTATATCTTCTGGCAACCTTTAAAATTTTCTCGCTGGCTGTACTACGCCGAGTTGTTTACATTTTAACGGTAGCGACGTTGCCAACTCTACAGACCTGTTGCCCTCACCGCGCCGACGATCTTCCATTAATTAACCACCTTAATCACATGTACGTCGAATTAATTCCTATCTCCAGAATTCACGTGGAATCTGGCGTCGATCTCGAAAAATTCGAAATTGTTACGAATTATGGCTAGTAGTTGGGTGTATATATCGGGTGCTCCGAAACAAACTTATACTCTCTATATATCACAGCATGTATACGTGATTTTTCAGACTTATCCACGATGACTAGCTAACATTTTCTTAAATTATTGCGACGCATTCTGCATATTCGTTTCGCTATTACGAATCGTAAAGAAGTTCGCGCCAGATGTGACAGAAAAGAAGAAAAAAATATACGGTGCTAACAAACGCTGGTAGATACTCAAGTACTTAAGTACTACTACGTATGGGCGGTAGCATAGCACTAGCGGGAGGAATTTTTAAAGTAGACGTGTTCCAATCCGCCTGAAAACTTGTGTATCGTCTACGACAAACATTTAGGCCGCGATAATGCCGCTTCTCTGATAAGGACGATCGCCCTTTGAAATATTGCGTATACCAGAGATGCATTATCTCTCGATGGATTAGAAAAAATCATCTTGAAAACACGTAGCACGTATTTACAGAGAGAATCGTTTCACGAGACATCTGTTTAAATTTACCAAGAACGACGATCGTTTTTTTCAGCCATCCGTTTTTCCTTAATATTATTTACCGAATTATGTTATCGCGCTAAACGTATAACTATATACACGGTGACAATATATATGCTTAAAATTCGACGACGTGGTATATTTTGCACGAAACTAAGTTCAACCGTTTGGAAATTTTATTTCGCACAGAGTGTAATCTACGATGCTTAACGATATAATGTTTATAGCGTGCATTAGACAGACGGAAAGCGAATGAAAATGACGAAAAGTTGCGAGTAACGGTGATATATATGCATGTATACGTACCGGAATGAAAGAATATCCATCGAATATAATATTAGCCGTAAGTCGATGCGACTTAAAACTTTGAGAAAGAAAAAGTTAATCGTACTCCGTCTTCTTACAACATCGTTCCCATAGTACGCGCACAGCGTATAACGAGTGATTATTTACAAAGCGTTCAGCGGAAACCTCAACGCGCGAAAACTTTTCGAACGCGCCATTACGATTGTTCGTTTTATACGATTCGCGTCTGAATATCGAGCATGAGTCACGCTTTATTTTTCCACGTGCATTTCGGTTTGCGATCGCACATCTGTGCCGGTCGGCTTGTTTTCGCGTCGGATCATTTCGAAGGCTTAGTCGAGGACAGCTGTATACGATTTTCACGTTCGAAGGTAAAAGAATCAACGTGTTTTTCCAATCTCTCGGCGTATACGGCTTGTACTTGGCTTAGGCTGGACGGGACGAGAAAGAAAATCATATTGAAAATCGAGTGGCAATCTATTCGGCACGGATTTATCAATCGCAGGGAGCAACGCGTAGCGCTATAGTTGTCTTTTTATCTTTCGAGTTTGTTTCAACAAGCGCGAAAAATTTGCACTTTCCAGTCGATCGAATTAATCGTGTTTCTTTTCAACATCGTTAATTATCGTCGAAATGCGATGAAACGTATCTTTTTAGATATTATGCTACTTAAAAGTTACATCATCAGCTGTGATCGATCGATATAACAATTGTTCTACCACTTTGTAATATACACGCGTATAAAACTATCTCTTTCCAGAGGAAATATAGATTTAAACAAGGACGTTCGACAAATCCCTCCCTCTTATCATTACCTCGATCTACTATAATACAACCATGGTTATTTTCGCTTTACATCGCAATTACGTTTCGCTGCACGCATAACCTGATCGTTCCGCCGAATTTCGAGTCAGCTATTTATTATGGTATCGGAGATTCCCCCGCTTAAAACGCATCACGAGATTTTTATCACTCGTAGATCCCTCCTTTATGGTACGACTTGGTTGACCTCGCCTCACCATGGAAACGTTTCCATGTCCTAAAATATCTTCCGACCGCAAACACTTTCTAACGTGCAAAGATATTTTAACACGCGGACCAACAAAGCAGATCCGCAGAACGAAAATACCTTTCCCGCGCAAAAACGATGCCCACGGTGGCTACCACGTCGATCTATAACTTGCAGATATCTGGCCCCTTGCACTCTGCTTTTTATCTGTACATCCGTATATCTTTTCCGATCCCAAATCGAACTTCTATCCAAATATTTTTCTATAAATTTGCTTTCAAGAATCTGATCGAAATAGTATTCGAATTATAACGATTTCTCGCCATTTATTCGTATCATCTTATAAAGCGTTCGAGCATGTTCAAGAACGTTTAAGAATCGAAATTGGTATTCTGTATTCTTGTACTCTTCTACGTATATTAATGAGTTTTGCTGCGATATTTTTCAAGTTGTACAAGCGTTTGCGCATAGGTATCTCTATTGTGAGCTGTTTTGAATAAAATTTATAAACCGGTTTACTGTATAGCCCGGTTCTCTTCGCTACACCGGTTCGCTGTAAAACATAAAGCTACTAAAATTTAAACCGCGGCCAGACCTTTGATTCGATCGAAACTTTCAATCCGACGAGATAATACCAGCCTTTTATAAATTAATTCTATAGTTCTATTCAAGGCAGTTTATTTATTCGAAATATAATAGATAGAGACGAGTCGATACAAATAAAAAAAAAAAAAAAACGAACACACGTTACTCTGATGGATGGTCCAGAGAATGTGTTTCTTAATTATCTGTTATAATAAAACGATAGTTGCGCGGTCGCGTATCGTTATTTTATTTTTTATTCCCCTTTTCGAAACTGTCTCATAGGTATCGCTATTCGTGACATCTATCGAGCTAAGGGCTGATAAAGAAGACCGAACAGTTGTTTGGGCTCGCCGGTTGTCCCCCCGAATGATAATTCTTTATCGTATCCGGATCCTCTTTCATACATACGCACACGATGTACACACGTTCGATGGAAGGAATCTATCCTTCGCGTATATACAGCGTATTCGTCTACTTTCTATAGTCCACGACTCTACTACATTCTACACGTATTCCCATGGCGTCTGTCGTAGCATATCTAACATCTAACAAGAAAATCTAAAAGAATTAATACAAAATTGTTGCTACCACACTCAAACACGCAAGAACTATACTCGATCGCTCGGAGCATTGTAATTTCCCATACTTTTTGCTGCTAGATTGGTAACTCCTTACGTTCCAGATGATCGATAGTTTTGGTCGGTTAATACGTTCTATATATGGAAATCGTGATCTGGCTGACCTCGCTTTGACATTCCAACGACCTTGACTGTTAACAATACGATCTCCGTGATTTGTATGACTTTCGGATGACCTTGACTCTTAACGTTACCGCGCCGATCTTTCACGACCTTCGGTCGAGCTTGAATAACAACAACACGATTTCGATGACTTTCAGGCAAACACAAGTTTCTAAAACGTATGCGATAAATAGAACAGAAAACTAATGTTGGGGTAGAATCGTACGATACCGACCGCTCTACGTTCTTTCGTTACATCTCGAGCCCGCTAAAAATCCAAATTTAAAAAATTAGTTCCCAGCAAGGATGGAACTTGATAAAAGCAGGGAAATTAAGTTTGTGAAACGTAATAGCGAGAATCGATAATAAAAAAAAAGCCTAGTAATTTGAAGGGGACGAAAAACGATCGTTCAATATCGACCAATTCTTTGATTGGTAGATTTTTCGGTTTAAACGGTCAACGATGTTAAAAAACAGACATTTAGACGATAGAATACACATCTCTAACGAGATTTTATCTTTACATATACCACGAGTAGAGTAATTAATATTTTCTTCGTCTGTGCATTCGACATCTTCCCGGCCTTCGCATTCGTCGTTTTTGGAACATTGAAAGCCTCAACGGCCTGTCTCTGGATCGTTTTATTTTCAAGGTGTAGCTTCAAAGCCGTACTCGTGTTCTCTTCTGTCCGCTTTCCTTTTTTCTTACTTTGGAATTTCAAACATTTTTCCGCGGGTAGAGATAGAAGAAAGATTAGACGAACGTCTAATTTAATTTCAGTTGCGAATAGATTAAACTTACAGATAAAAGAAATTTCGTCTGCAGTGTTCGACGGCCGATTGGTCGGTACTGGACGACGTTCGATGTTCAGTACCGAACGACGAACACGTGGAAACCTTTCAGATTATAACGCGTGTAATATACAAAGATACTTACGCTTAATATATTACACTTGGTAGACGGTGTCGATAGTGCGCTTGATAGTACGGTATACGTAATAGAGAAAAGTCATTTATTTACCCGAGGGACAACATTATTTTTGTTTAATATCTATATTACGTTTACTGGCTCTATCGAGGCCTAACCTAACCAGCAAACCTAATAGCGTAGATATCGCGTGCGTGTGGACAACACTCGATAGTGTTTCCACTCCAGTTCCTTATTTTTCATGCCGGCAACTCGTATGGCTACGTTCTCCTCAGTCTTCTGACGCTTCAAGTTCGCGTCAAGTTTTTAACCAGTTCTGTTGCAAATTTTTCAATCCGTTTGAAACAATTCATCGATCAACGTGCCAATATCTTTCGATTTACTTACGATAGACGACGATTAGCCGTTCTCAGCTCCTTCTCTGACTACCGAGAAAGTCTAATGTTAAAAATATACGGCTTTCGTAGATTCGCACGATTACTAGAATATCGTTCCTTCGCGATCAAATTTCCGAGTAAGTATAACTTGGACGAGTTTCTCTCTTTTCCTCTATTATATCAGAGTGAATGTTTCATAGATCGAGAAAGTAAAAATTGTTAAATTTGCCAACTCGATCGTTAGATAACCTGATTGTATATTACCGTTTTATCATAATTCGTGCGAAACGACTGAATTCGATGCAAGGAATACGTATCGAGCAACCTGTAACTCACATGGGTCGCGTAACAATACAATTATGCATGTATTTAGTGCAGTCATCTCGATGTACGCGTCAACGCTACTCAAGGATTTCCGGTGTTCGGTGTTCAACACCCGTAAATCCGTGCATTTAAGTGTACAATCGACTACGTATACGCAAGTATGTACGTATCACCGAACAACTGTTGTTCGTCTTTGCAAGACTTTTCCACTTAAAATCGCTTGATCGTTTAGTCGATCGTAGCCGAGTTAGAAAATATTATTTTCGTTGCGGGGATAAATATCGGCAAAGTTGGGGGCCAGAGGGTATTTCTTACTCCGAAAGTGAGTTTAAAATTATTCCACTAAAAATAATCGCAGCAGTTCCGTTTTATCTCTGATACAGCGAGTAGCAAAATAATACGTCAGAGTGTAAAATTTGAGTATAATAGAATTATACGGACAGGATAAAGAGGAAACTTCGAAAGTATCGAGAAGGAAACATGGATTTTCGACGTCGATCGCAGGTCTGTAATATTAAAGATAACTAGCGTGCAAGTTACTTCATGGTTGGTTAAGGTCCTTCGAAAATGGGTGAACAGGACACGACTCGTGGCGTCTTAAAGTCACGTGGGAAACCATAATACAGAAGGATAGATCGCGTAAGATTCTTCACGCCCCCTATTTCCTCCCGATGTTATCTCTCGATAGAAGCAAATAATTCCACGGAAACGAACAGAAACAAAATTATTTCCGTCGATGTACATATATTAAACGATCGACTCGTTGAATGTTTCTGGCTACGTGAATCGCCGTACAGCGAACTTTTGACTTTAGTTTACCCGATTCCTACGATTTTTCTTTCCAATAAAAGAAAGGCGCTTTTTCCTTTTTCGCGCGTTTACATTGTCTATCACTTCGACACATCGCTCGTCTCAAGCTATTCCATTATACAAGCTTTCTTACAATACATACGTATTAGCATTCGAAAGAGTTCGTAGCAGTAAAGCGGCACGTATTTCTGTAGTTGGCCCGCAGAAAGTGGCAGAAAGTTGTATTTTCCGCGTTAGCCGGCATATACGTAAAGCGACGCTCAAGTTACTCTCGTAAATACATGTACGAACGTTGTTCTCGTTCGTTGTTACATACCTACGTAAACATGGTCCGGTATATACGTTGGAACTTTAACGAGTTTCGAGCAGGAGGAGACGGACACGAGGAAGGAGGCGGAAGATTGCCAGGATACGTAGGCCATCTTTATTCTACGTATAATTTCACGTTTATCGACTCTTTCACGGTTTAGCACGTGCCAAACGCCAACATAGTTTCATAGCGTTTTCCAGTTGCAGAAAATTGATTTACGAAAGTGTTTCGATTGTACGTTCAAATGTTTTAGATATCTCATCGTTGAAAGGCAACGTACGAGAGGAAAAGGGTCGAGCTCGTTTCGCAAGAGCGTATTAACGAAACGTCCGATCGTTTCATAGCCATATTTTTTCATCTTTCTTGAATCGATGGAAAGTTACGACATTTTGTCGCGATCGTTTGTCGCTTCGTTCGACGATCGTCGACGTTCTTGGTTAACGCGTAAAAGCTGGTTTCCAGAGAACCGATTACGCCGATATTTCTTTCTCTTCTCTACGCATAGCTAATTTATTCAAATACGAATGCTTATAGCTTTCTCCTTCGAACAACCGCTATCTTTCTTTTACCGGCGATCGTTGATCTCTGTCATCTTACGACCGTGGTTATCGTCAATCTATACATAAGCGTGCATCTCCTCTGCGTTATCAGAGAAACCGAGTTTTGCGTTTGACGCGTTAAAAGGTAAAAAGTAAAAAGTAAGTAAGTAAGTAAAAGTAAAAATCTATCTTATTAAAATTATCATTATTTTGTTGAAAAATAAAAAGTTATATCGTTAAAGAATATTCACCTGTATTCACCTTCTCGTGAAATTATCTGTCAGGGGGTAGAGTAACTGACAAAGAAAAATTTTCGAATCAGACGTCACTCCTCGAAAACACGGAGAACGCGAGATCAGTGGTGACTCATCGGATTATCTTTTCACCCTGGTGCCGATTGTCCTTATGGAAAATTTACGAGACCTTTTAGACGACATTCCCTATCGAGGTATTGTGCAGTCTGTTTGGAAAGTCGTTATTCCGACTCATTGTCGTTGAAATTTCGACCTCACCTGCGGCCAAGGGGGAAAAGACCGCTGCCAGCGAGCAAGGTGCCTCATTCATGCCGAACAATCGGCTAGAATTTCTTCGTTCTTTCTTTCACTTTTCATCCTTCTCGCACTCTTCCGCTATCCCTCGTGTACGCTGCTAATCACCGGATCTCCGCAACACTAGGAGATCAGGAAACTCGATTTTCTTAACCTACGAAGACCAAATACCTAGCTCATAATGCGGAGAACAGTTATAACATAGATATTTTATATATTTTTTCTTTTTCAACATCTCTTGCGTTAAATAATATATAATCTTCTGACGAAATTTCGTAATTTCGTAAAAGCGTCGAAACAGAAATAGATTTGCCTTTAAATAATTCCATCTTCTCTCGATTCTGTGCGCACGAATAAGGAAAATTCAGCTTATTTTCTAAATCGATTTACGGTATTCCAGATCGCCAAATCGTTTCGATCAACGCAACTAAAAAATATTCCTCCGAGTTCGTCTCGCTCTCCTTAGAATAATTTAACATTTCATACTGTTCGTGCTGTTGTGCTTCGTAATCCTATATACTTATATATTATATCGACGCTCACATTTCGTAGCCGTCATACATTTGCGGTGATTGTTCGGCTAGTTTAAATGGTATTGCGTTAGGAAGTTATCTATATCGGCTTAAGAATTGCCTGAAAAACGATAATATCGCTTCCTCTGTCGATTTTGATACAATAAAATAGGAAAGAAACGAGGAGCTTCACCTGTGTTCTTGACACACTGCCGGCCTAAGTGAACATCGCACTTCTTCGTCAATTTAGGATACAAGGGAAACTCTCGCGTTTTCTTTGTCCATCCGTACACCGAACCTAGGAAAACGCCATCGGTGAAAAGCGACAGCCGAGTATCTCGAAACTTAGTTTATCGTCGGTTCACGAGGAAAGTAACATACATCGAACGAGTCTGTTTTCGAAAAAATACTCTGAAATATCCTTATTCTTATTATATATTTCTATATTCTTATAGAATTAGATATTTTGAGGAGCGCGGGTTGAAATATAATCGTTCAAATACTTTATTTAAAATGACGTCGAAGGTAGATAAAGGGATTGCGTCGCGTCGCGTCGCAACGTCGGCACTTGAACGCGATCCACCGAAAGACGATCTACGAGACAGAAGGAGATGATACCTCGTAGAGGTTCTTACATTTTTACCGACCCCATGCTGAGGAGCAAGTGCGGAGCACGCTGCACGTAGTCAAAAAAGTGAAGCAGGAGAACGAAAGAAAGAAAGAAAGAAAGAAAGAAAGAAAGAAAGAAAAGAAAAGGTTGAAATTATCGGGGGAACGTTTTCTCGGTTCAGGGCGTGCCTCCTGCACGAGGGGCCGCTCACTTATCGCGTGGCTACGGCAAACGTATACTTTAAAGTTTAAAGAATACGAGGTGCAGGGCAATAAGATGAGATTTTGCGCTTTTACGGCTGTCATAACGTTCCGACTGAGACGAAGTAGCGCGACGCCCTTCTCCGTCCTCCGATCGCTTCGGCTGGCTCGCGCGTTGCGTAATGTAATTTTCTGCTCAACGACGATGCGTTCGGGTTTCTTCCACGGGATCGTTCGCCATCTTCGAATCGAATCTGTCACGAGCTCGTTCCCTTTGGTTTTCACGCGCCATTTCACCTTGAGAGATTTATTTCACCGATATCGTTCGAAAAATCCTAAAGATCGACTCGATTCACGATTTCGTTAAACTCTCTTGCTTTTACATTTTTACTTTCGTTATTTCGTAATCTTTTTCCAACTAACGAGTATTCGTGTTTCATTAGTAACAGCGATACCAGTGGTTTTTGCATTTAATATTTTCTTTGGTCTACCAAAAGATTATGTATTTTCTGCGTATCGTTGCCGGAAAAATCGCCTATCGTTCTTTCATTATGTTCTGGATGATCGTTGATACGTCTGGCTGACATCGCTCGTTTTAGGCTGCTTTCACACGGAGATACGAGTGTCGCGATGCGCGTATCGCTGTTTGCGTACCGTGTGAATGCTGCTATTTGCTTTAACGTTTCGTCCGTGCTTTTCGTACGAAACGTATGGTTTCCAAGCTACGCGAAACGAATGTCGCAATGTACTGCGTTTCGCGAGAATCGTCGTGCGATCGTTTCCATTGGTGTACCCGTATCTCCGTGTGAAACCGGTCTTACTGCTCACGAATTAGTTAGCCGGATATCGACGTGAAACGAAGTTAGATTTTACACGTTGCGTTTTCGTTTTCAAAGATATCATGTTCGCTAATAAAAGATATAAAGTATGTAGATATAGTTATCTCTATACTTTTGTTTTATTATCAGCCTCTTTTCTTTTCGCAAAGTCACTCGTGTTTATACTCTATATTGCAATGTTACTGGCAAGTTGTCCGACCACTTTATTATCTTTCGATTTTTAATTTCATTCATTATCATCCTGCTAGTATTATCTTACTTGTTGTACTTTATGACTCGCAATCAGCATCGAGCAACTTTTACAGCAACTTTAACGATCGCGAGCAACGATCGACCATTAACACTTTTTTCCCCGTAATAGTAACGTTCGAATCTGCCTTCGGATCTAATATCGTCCCGTGTCGATAATATCCGCATAATAGAATACGAATATTCGTGTACGATCGAGCCAACCGTGCTTCTACGCTCTTTAGGACGACACGATTGAAAGCGAATAGACAGAAATCCACGACGGGTGTTGCAGGAATTTACGCGCGGTAAATTATTTGCATGTTCGTATGGCGTAGCCTCTGTATTTACCCGGTTACTCGATGAATAATATTTACGTATAAGCTGACTCGTACGTGACAGAAATGACGGAACGGCGCAGCCGTAGCGTGACACGACGATTGCCTCACGATAATCGGTTCGATCGAATTTAGACGAGTATCGATGGAACGGAAGAGATTTTAGTCGATCGTATCTGCGTAATCGTCGTAGTAGGTTAACGAAGCCTTACGTCGGTATAGAACCAATCGTTTTTCACTTCCGATCATTTTCGACGATCGCATCGGCTAAAACAAATACGATCAAGATAAGGCGAGAGATTAGCAGGTTAATCAGGGATACTCCGGTCGTGCTCGAATCTCTGCTCCATGTGCCACGAATATCGTGGAAACATCGAAAATGACCGAATTTTATTTGAAACAAATTTGGCAAGATTGAAATTCCTATTTCCATCCTTTTCCTTTTTTTTTTCGATTTCCCTTCTTTATCCTCGGTTTCAACACCGATGCAACACGCTTCACGTAGATATATACTTTCGAATGTAAAACAGTGTTCGTAGTTCGCTCGAATGGCTGGCTTAGCGAGGGACTAACACAACACGACGGGGTATTTTTCGACTCCTCGACGTAGATAGGTCTCCGCTTGGATAAGAAGCGACCCCAGATAGGTCGGGCATTTGTTTTAGCAGGTCAGAAAGCATCTAGACCTGTCCGACAGGTTAGAAAAAAGACAGAGCGGCGAAAATAACCATCCACCACGCTGTTACCTTTGTTGCACGGGCTCGCGCGCTTCCATAGATCGTTCTCGATAGATCCACGATAGATCCCCAACACGTTGTCTAATCATTAGGGACTTTGGTTTTCGCGGGCCAGCATCGTCGTAGCCGGACGAATACGCGTCGCGATGCTGCCTGCGCACGGATGATTCGTTCCGCTGCGTTTTATGTAATTTGGAATAGGCGTGATAAGGTTTGTCGTGCGTTACGCGGCTCGGAAAACGCGCAGCTTTTGCAAACGATTGCAAATGAATCGACGATGATCGACATAATCGACATAACGCGATACGATCGCGTTGATCTCAATATCGTATTTAATACGTTTCTGTTTTTGCTTGTTGTTTTGCCATATACCAGATACGTATTTCCGTGATCCGTATCGAAAAATTATCTTTCTTCCCGTAGATTAAAAAGGATCGGAGGTGTGATGTGGAAAAAGAGAAAAACAACGGTACGTTGATTCGACACAATACGTTCGCAATGGACGTTGTACAGGATATCGTAGGATTAATTTCCACCGCGATCATCGCGATAATAACCTACCGTGCGTATAGCGATGAAAAGAAGGAGAAATAATCGACGAGGATAATAAACGCGATAAAGCGTACAGATGCAGATAAAGCGTAGCTAGTACGGAGATGGAATATTCCATGGCGACGCGAAGCTATCCGAACGCGCGCTACCACGGCCGTGGTCATCGAGACGAGGAGATCGCTTTTCAGAAATGCTCGCCTGGTAATTGCTGCACAAACTCGTGGTCGAAAATTCAACAAAGAATCGAGTATGGTCGGGTCTACGTGGCTTCCGAAGCCGTTTCCTTTTTTTCCTCTCCTACCCAAACAAAACTCTTTTACCTTACGTTGCGTCGCCTTCCTTTTGCGTTCGTGACTTCTCCCTGACCGAACAGTGTTCTCAACCGTTAACGTTCGTGATGCTCCCTCCAGGCTACCTACCAGGCTACCTTCCTCTTTTACACACGATCGTTTTCCACATTCTAAACGATACCTATCAAACTCTACGTTAAACGATCTCATTCTTCAAAAAAAAAAAAAAAAAAAAAAAAAAAAAAAAAAAAAAGGCCCAAGATATTCGGTATCGTAGCGTGCAACTACCTATTAGTAGATTTATTCGGTATGGTATATATATTTACTTTTCGCACCGCTACACAGCTCAAATTTAGAAATAGGCACGCCTTTAATTACGAGTGACTTGTAATTACGCGACCGATGCTCGAGCTGAACGAGTCCCGAATTACATAACGTAAATCATAAGTTTCCTGCGATGTAGTAGATCAGTACATAGTAGTACACAGTATCGCTTTAGAGTATAGTGCATAGACGAAAACATAAGTATATTTCAGCCGCGTAATTAGCGATCTCAGTTGCCGTACACTCCCACGTATAAAAGGAAACGAGTATTCTTTCGGTACCTATTTTAGCCAGTAAATTTTGGCTTCCATTCAAGTTTCTAAGTCGTTTTCGAAATACTGGTGTCGAGTGTGTTTCTGTTCGGCAAGTTATCGGAAATGAAACGTTCAACGCGAAACAAGTTTTACGATTATATCGTGCATCTATTTGTTCGATCATCGACTCTAATCGATTTGTATTATTCGTTCACGTACAAAAGAATGCGTTTTAATCAAATAATTACACGACGTAAACAATAAAGCGTAAGCGTTTGCGATGGATATTGAAAAGATATGATTCGTATGATCGTGTATCGTCAAACGACAATTGATACTTGTACGACAGAGATTATAAATTTGATAATCTATACATATTTACTCGTAGAGAGTCGATCCTTTATTCTTGAAAAATGTCATGCAAACTCGTTTATAAGAAAATTTAACCCGAAACACCAAATAACGAATATGTATGTACATAGATCGTTCAAAGAATAACATCTGTTTGACGGGCTGATGTATAACAAATACAAAATATAAATAGCCTTCCTAAATATACGTTCTACCGACAGTCGACAGAAACGGCTGTCAGGAGAAAAAATTTGAGCTCGGTGAAAAACGCCGGCGGTTTCCCAAAATACACGGTCTAAAATCTAGATACTTACTCTAATTAAAAGTTGAGAAACCTATGTAAAAAGTAAAACGTGGAAATTCCACAGTTTCTTAAATATTCTTCCTTTTGAAAACTTACGAAACGACTTGACGGAGAATATACGAAAACGATGAAAAGCGAAAGCGATATAATATTGGACGCCGTACGATCGATCGATCAACCGAGTGAATCGATCGAGAAGAAAATTGGCGGGTAAAGCTGGTACGTTGTTATCTCGGGAACGATGAATCGAGGACGATGGGAACAACGAGTAAGCGGTGTCGTCGACAAGATTTTCGTTACGATCTGCTAATTCGCGAGACTAGCGTTAATACGCGTGTCATAGGTAAGCGGCATTAACTATGCATGGCACGCAATTACCACGACTCACGTTATCACGCTACATGGCAGCCGGGCGTGGCTGAATTACAAAATGTATCCGAAATGTTCGAACGACGCTCGTTACGTTCTCTTTGTACTCTTTCTAACCCTTTCGGCGTGCTTTAGATCAACGATCAGGTGCGCGGGATTCTTTCGATTGAATGGAACGTCCGCCCTTCGAACGAATAAAGCAATCGAGCACGCAGTCATCGACAGCGAAAAGAACAGGAGAATTTCTTAATACCAAACAGCCGGATTAATCGTTCGTATAATCGTAATTTCATGAAAACGCAATTGGTACGTTGTACGTTGTAATCCTTGCATAGCTAGGCCTCTCTTCTGCAAGTCTTTTCGATCGTTGTATGTGTTACTAAACTCGAATTAGAAATGGTTACAGGTTTGCTTGTATCGTCGTTAAACGCGCCTGGTTCGATATTTACGTTATTTATTCCGAGAAGAGTGACGTTACATAGCCGATAATGGGAAAAAAGATTGAGAAAAATGAGAAGCCAGTAATTATTTTCGATGAAGGATACACCTACTACGAAACCAAATTGCGTGTAAATATTCGATTCGTATATGTATTTTTTCATGCTATAACGTGATTAATTCTTCTCTTGCACGCCATTATGTGAGATTGCACACTTTGCGAATGTTTACATAAGTCATAAAATCGTCAAATCGTTAATTCATAAGTATCGTTGAGTGATAGTGGTAAATGATTTCGATTTAACACGCAGTTGTAAAAAATAATCGTGTAAATTCTCGACGATCGGTCGATGAACCGTACGCGGTGCTCCAGTTTTTATTATATTTCATTTACGGTAAATCCATTCGCTAGCTCCGAGTCGTGACTACGGTCGATCAGTCACGATTAATCACTTTCACTTACTTGCCCATTATTATCTACTTGGGCATGTCGAACGATTCTCATTGGCAAGGTGCGAATACTACCAAATTCCTTGCCAGCTAACGATCGCGATTACGTTTTAATTTACTGTGTAAGATATCGATCGATAATTTAAAGCGCTTTGCGTATACGATGAAATCGAGTTAGTAAGGTATTCGTAGCGTCGATCGACTTTCCTTTGAAATTTTGACGATACGTTGTTTAGCATATTATCTATACATCGTATCTCAAAGGTGAATGTTTTCACGCATGATCTCTATAGCAATCTACAGCTAAAATGACTTTCTGATTAGTTACAGAAAAAATCCTTCTTGCAAAGTTGTTCGAGCGAGCAATGTGTCGTTGAAAAATTTAGCACTCGCCTAAAATGCTGAATATTATAATGAATGCGACATAAGAAGCTGCCGTTTTGCCCGTTTCTCGACTGTTTGTTAGTGTGCGGGGGTAAAGTACAGCCAGTGAAGAAATTCCTCTCTAGAGGGAGAATCTCAGACATGCGTGAACGATATATGGCCGTGTTTTATTTCTCGATTGTATTTCTCAGGGATATCGTGCCTGATCTAAATACCGTTGTCTATTAATCGCGACAAGTGGAGATTCCATTGCATTTCAACAGGCTGGTTCTCTCTCATTTCTATGGAACAGATGTTCCCGCTATTTTGGTTAGCGTTTCGCTCCGAGGGTGACGATTACGTTTCAATCGGTCGCGAAGACCCGTGAGACGTCCACATTGTTTCGTTACGACGACGTTATTTACGGCGAATCGTAACGAGTTACATCCAGAATCGATCCGTTGGCCGGCAGTTCCTGCAACACAAACCTAAACTCGTGTTTCGTTTACACCCTGCCGTGGTGCGAGTAATTTTAGCAGACGTAACGATTTCGGTAGACTCTCAACGGGTAAAATAGGCCCGAGAAAGGAGGAAAACGAGGCGACGCGACCGATTCACCGAATGGAATTGCTTTCTTTGATCCTTTTCCATCGCTTCTCGCGCGTGGTTAAGTCGCGAAACACGGAACGCAAAAAATATTTCTGTCGATGGAAGAAACCGCTTGAAAGATTTCTCGCGCATGTAGTTCGCAGTTCGCATCCGCTGAACTCGTAATCCGTCGAACGAATGTTTCGCTATACGCTACATCTTATTAGTAAACATTTTGATAAACGTCGGTTAACGGAAAAAGTGAAACGACAGTGTCGAAAGTGGCGCGAAAGTGGTACCGTACATAGATACCGAAAGTTTATTCTCGAAACTCTTAGCAACGTTCGTACCGATCTATGGAGTCAAATTAAAAGTATAATTTAGCAAAAGGTTGATTCAAGCGCGTGCGTGCTCGTCAAATTGAGCAAATTATTCTTTTTTATCGGAGAAAAGATCTAAAAAAATGCGAAGAAAAAAGCAATTGCCAGTGGCAAGGTTAAAGACCTGCCCGACCGTAATTAAGACGAAGTAGACCAGAGGGCAGACCGACCCTGTACTCACGTTCATTGGTGAACAAAAGAGAGAATCCGTTTTGCTCGTCGAGCATTCGCCAGCAATATATGTAGAGTACGACGTACCTGTGGCGAGACATACGTACGTGTGGGAAACACATCACGTGCGGCGTGGTGTGCGCGTACGTACAAGTAACTTACTTCTTTGCTTACTTACGTACGTTGGCTGTGCATATACACGCACACGTGATCCCGCTACCACGTGGCGGCTTCAGCACCGTCATTGACGAACGATGGAGGGAGAGGAGCAATCCGTTTGGCAATGATGATGGTCGTTCCGAAACGAAATCATTATACATCCACACATTCTGCGGCTCTACGGTAAAAAACCTTCTGTGAATGTTGAATAACTTCATAGTACAACGAACCAATTCAACGTAGTTTTTTTTTGCTCTCCTCCTGTAATTTTAAACCTTTTCTCTCTCTCTCTCTCTCTCTCTCTTCCACAAATTATCTCTTCTCCCATCCAGATTTGTACTTATATATTTATTTGCACTTGTGTATATACATATATATGGTTTGCAAGTATATATGCGCGTTTCTAATCTCCATTTACTTTTTTTATTTCGAGAAGAAACATTTGTAAACTACTTCTCCATATACCGTATTTAGTAATTAGTTATTTTACGATACGAAAAGTTATACATATATATATAACTCTTGGTATCATTGATAATAATGGCGTAAACATCTATATTTCAAATTTACTCAAATAAATATAAAGGTAGTTAGATTTCATCGTCAAGAAGCGATGTGTGGTAAGTAGTTGTGTGTTGTTGTTGTTGATAGTGCCCCAACTTGCTGCGTGTAGGGGGTCGAGATAGGTTCTGCTGCGGGTGTAGATGTCGCTGCTGAGAGGCACTGTGTTGTGTTTCTCTTCTAATTTTTGTATCGTGGAAGAAAAATCGGACATACGGTCGTCGGGATTTGAACTCGGGTCCCGAACGTTCGTAACCTAAGGCGCTAACCACTACGCTGCCGTCGTTCGACGGTATTTAGCGTCGAGTGCCGCTACAGATGTAATGAATTTTCTCTAATTCTTACAAATTCTATCGATTATACGCTGAATATGTATACACGTTGACGAATGAACGCGATCGCACGACAAATCTGCCGATACGCAGCATCGCTATACTCGTTTCGTCTATTCTGGTAACGATTTTTATTTGTACGAAGGCGATAAACGAAACATTAAAACAAATGGCGACATTCACACGAGCACGCAGCTCGCGATACGAGTATCTCCGTGCGAAACCGGCTTTAGTTTACCATGTCGTACGCATACGTTAAACGATTTCTATTTTCGTAACGCTTGCGTAATTTGCATCGAATACTATTGTAAAAATGAAACATTCTTCGAGTTCGATTCTTTGTTATCTACGTATGTGGATATATGCTGTAAGGTTGTACACTGTACACGTATAGAAGGGTGGTAGCTACGAGGCTTATTCCTACGATCGAACGTAGCAAATTACCAATCGATAGATCGTTAGTTGAGTTCTCTTCTTCTTTGGTAAAGTAAAGACACGCATAAAATAAAAATACTGGCATTTCGAAAGGATACAAAACGCACGAGATTTATCGATCGTCAGCTTCGTTTCTGCTAACTGTTGGTTTCCGCTTGCGTAAACCGAATCCTGTTTACGCGAACGCAATCGCGAAGATGTCAGCGAAAGCTACATGACGCGAAAGTGCGAACGTGTGACACGCAAATTCAACGATATCGTATATCCATTGTTCGCTGACTAAGCCATGATAATTTTTGTTATGCAAAAAACGTAACGGTCGCCGTCGTCGTCGTGCGACAAAATTAGTTAATTTTCCTTTCTTACGCGTCAGAAACAATCTGCCAACGAGATTCGTCGATGCGACAAGGCGGGCCGAAGTTTCGATATTTTTGATATTTTTCAATCTTCTATTCGCAAGTAACGCGAATGAATGGAACGTGAAAAAATATCCGAAGATGTCGCTAGACGTCAATCGAATGCATTGTTAACGAAATAGTATAGGTCGTAAACACCGTGATTAGAATTTTTCATTTGTTAAATAAAGAAACGCCTGATAAGGAGGTTGCAACGTGATTTTACATTAAAAAATATAACGATGATTGCTTATCGAGAGGCGAGTTGTTAAAAACTGCTCTTCGCGTCTTACGTTCATGTTGTGTCTCTGACGTACAGCTAAACAAGATAATTTAAAGGACACGTGATACGTGCCCCAATATTTTTATTAAATAAAGGTTAGGTACGATAAAAGGAATTGACGAATTACGTCAAAGAATTTTCCTCCTCGCTACACCATATTCGATAAAGCGCGTTTCTAATTTTCTACAATTTTCTATTAGTTATTTATCATTTCGACGATACTCTGAACGATAACTGGTTGATTTCGCAACTCAAGCTTTCGTCACAAGAAGAGAACCTTTTCATAACGACGAAAGACTTTCGCGCGTATCAGACGCAAGTATATATAAATAGCAAAATGTAGCGTTTTTTCAGATTCGTAAAACGGAACTAAAGGCGTGTCAAAATTTCATACCTATCATACCCGTACGGCAGATTCGTTTTCCCATTCTATGTGCAATGTTAAACGATCTTTGTAAAAAATCTTTGTAAAAAAATAGTCGATGCAAGCGAAGGTTAAAAAAAAGCAAAAGGAAATAGTAAATGAGAGTGAACTGGAAACGCGTATCTCTCTGAATCTCGATAGGTAGCACGCAACTTCGCGAGAGCTGAAACGGCCGTTCTCGAGTCTCACGGAAGAGGATATCGCCATCGACCTTCGTGTTTTCTCGACTCGAACTCGGCGAGAAATCGCGCTTGACAATTTACTCGGTGAAAATTTGCCATGTCGCGTTCCGGCATGGACGGAGATCGAGCTTGTTCGAAGGCTTCGACTTTATCAAAGGACAAATAGGGCCCTTCGAGCAGCGAGCTCGACCGATTGGAGAACGTCACCAGAAATGCACAAACGGCCCGTTGTTTCTCCTCTCCTCTCGCCATCTCTTTACGGCTGGCCTGGATCGCGTAAAAAACGCTCATGAATATCCTTCTTTCATGCTAACGGATATAAAACGGAAATAAAGTAAAAAGCGGGAGAACCGTTCAAACGGTCGAGTCGCGGCGAATCGATCTTTCGGGGAAGAAGAATCGACGTGGATGCGCGATTACCGCTCTCTTAAAAATCGTGCGCGTCCGATGAGGTTTACCGCCAAAAAAGAAAACTGTGAACGTTATCAGGAAATTACATGGCCGAATCTGCCTATAGGTTTATCGGTTTATCGGTTTATCGGTTTATCGGAATTCCCGCGTGCTTCTATCGTTTATGGGGAACGGTCACGTCATCGGTGGTTGTTACGTAAAATGGGATACAAGAGTGTATGTGGCGTACCTAATACTTACATACGATACAGCTTGTTTGCACAAGTAATTGCAGTATGAATGACAAACGTCCTTGTCATAGATAAATTTTTACGTATTGTTTCGTTGTGGAGGACGCGCACGAAGCGCCGATGTGCGCGGATTATACCGCGTATTCGAATTAGCTATATCGTTTATTCTTCTATACGCATTCGAGACATGTATATAATTTGACAATTATTAACCATTATTATACAATTTGACGAATAGACTCGGAGAGTTTTAGCCGTATAGATGGATAATTTTTTAGAAACGATAACGAACAGACTTCTCTATCGTACGTCTATCGTTCGTTTTCGAAAACTGTAGGAAAATGAACGTGGGTAAATGTAGCGTGACCAGCGGCGATGGCCAAACTTCGAACAGGCTGACGACACGGTTTTCTTGGACACGCAACCTCGGGGACCTTCTGGGTTCCGTTTGGTCGTTTGCTCGCAACGGCGTCGATGTCAAGGAACTTTCATGAATATGCTCGACTGGCGTAATGCGCGCATTTCCATCGGCTTCTCTTCCTCGCCCTCCGCCCCCGCGATTTACGGCCCAACGCAGTCCGTCGAAGAACCCGTCACTTTTTCCAACGACTGTACGCTTCTTGGAATTACACGGATCTCGTACGAACGCTGACTGTATGCTTGTGCGCGCGTGTGCGCTCGACCGTGTGTGCGCGCATATGCTCGCGCCCGTACGAGCACGCGTGTGTGCCTGGACCATTGGTTATCTTCGACAGTGGTTCCCAATTTAACGATAGGCAGCTTCCTCTTTGTCCATTCGTCGGACGCCCATTTTTCTTTCTCCTCCGTTCGTTCTCAGATCCTCGATGGCCCGTTCGCCGTTTTCTTTTTCTCCTATTCCCTCGGTCCAACTCGCTTCTTACCCTAACGTCGATCGAATGGCTCGCTCGCTCGCTCGCTTTTTGCCCGATTTACAGTTCCTGCCGAGTATTTTCGACCGAGATTTTCATTCCTTCGTGCTCCATTTGCTTTCCGACCGGCGGTTGTCTTCGGATCGTGCGTTCGGTTTAAGCATTTTTCGAATTTTCTTCCTTGCTTTTTGCTTCGCTTGCGATTTCGCATTTATCGTTCGAGTCGTTCGAGTTTGTATCGTGGACAGCGTCGTGCAGAGAGGAGAAATTTTTCCAACAGGTTTGTAGCATGATCGTTAATTACACAACGAAGAACGACCTTTTACGCGCACCTTATGAAATATGGAACGAATATCGTATTGCCAATAGAATTACCATTGTTTATTTATTTATTTATTATTTTGCATACGCTTCTTAACAACTTTATCATCGTACAGCGAACGTCTTCTATCTATATCGAATCTGATTAAAGCTCACACGATTATAGTAAAATGTACGACAACGATGTCGCATCTGAAAAAAGTATAAATTATCCCAGCGTTGTATGTTACCAATGTTCAGGGTGAAACAAATTTGACGCAATTCAAACGCTGTAACGATTCTATGCGCGCAATTACTATTAAAATGCGTTTAACGCTTCGATCTGATTAAACGTCCAAACGTTACTAAAATTACTTAGAAATTAAGTAAAATTCGCGGCAGCAGTTAAATCTCAACTGAAAGCCACTTTACTATCGCCTGCGTTCGTGTATTTCCTTTGTTCTACTCGTACTATCAGAGGAAAGGGGTAGAGGCGTTCTCTCGGTCTCCCAATATGGCGCCTTGTTCTGCCGCTTTAGTTATACGGTATCGACGATAAGAAGGCACGTCTCGAGCAACTTCGAGAACCTTTACGTAGACGAAATCGACCCACTGATCGTGTTCCGAGCCTGTTCGAACCATTCATCGTCTAACTGCGCTTTCATTTTTTCCCCAGTCCATCCGCTACGCGTTCGCTGCAAATTCGCTACCTTTATTTTCAACGAACGGATAGTCTAAGTTTATTATCAATTGATTGATTATCGTGTAAGACAATTGCGCTGTTTAAAGGCATGTTTGTACGCTTTCAGAATTCGAACGCACTTTCCACACCCATTCTACACCTGGACGATCCGCTTACCTACGGTTAGATCAGGCTTAGATACACCGCGCGTAAGTACACGCGTACAACTTTCGTTGGTTTGTTAGTCGAAATCGACGAGAAAATCCGCTAGCTTATAAAGCTCGGTTAAATTTAATCGCAGTACGCGTTACGAACGAAACGAAATACGTACAACTTGGGGCAAAGGTTCCGGCGTTTCCTGTCGGCAAAGATAATCTCATCTCGACTCTGACTGGCATCGCGTCACGAGCTAGAGTCTCCGGCGGCCGATGATAAGTATCCTACATTTGAATTTCTAACCCACGATTATAATACTTTCGTCCCTTTCTCGGCCTCCTGTTAGAAAGTGCGTTACGCGCTTGATTTATGCGTCGGTGGTTACTTACGCGCGGCAAAGAGCAGCGAACCAGCGCCATTTTACCGTATGTTCCGACAAAACGAAATTACCTTTAACCCGACGATGGTTTATGCCTTGAAATTCCTTAACGACGTATGCTTCTACGTATGCTTATTACGATATTCGGTTATCCAAAGTTACGTATTTCGTTATTCTTCTTTCGTTTTATTCTTTCTTTCGTTATTCGCAAGACCATGGACCGTGGATATGTATTACACGTATATTAACAAATCGAAGAAGCAAGAGGGCGAAAAAGGTGAAGTGAAATTCTCGTAAAGACAAGTTACGAAAGCATGTCGCTAATTAAATACTCCTGGTTAATATTCGTGTACTTAAAAAATATTCAAACTTACTCATCTTCTTCCAGTATCGTGTAAACTCTCAAACACATGGGAAAAAGTATCGGTTGTTGCGGTATTTTACGCTGTTGAGAAAAATACTTTTCCTAGGCTGTATCTTTCTCGAGGGACACCGCGATTAAATAAGCTTTCTTCTACACGTGTTTGGCCACATCTCGATCGAAAGATCGAGAAACTCGTTTCGTTAGCTAGTGGCTGTCCTGAGATCCAAGTGGCAAGTTAATGAATTTTTGCAAGGAAAAAGAAGATGACTCCGCGGTCTCGTTCGCGATTCTTACCTTTTCCCACGATTCTTACCATTTCTACCGTTGTTGCGGTTCTATTCGCGATCAAAGAAATTGGCCGTCGTTTCGGTAACCACGTGGCGCTACCACATCGACTCGAAACAATTTTGGTTTTCGTATCATAATCAGCGTGTACAGATAATTACAGTAACCGTAAATTTCCTACAAGTCGGAATATCGATTTACTTGTGTCGTTCGTTCCGTTTGCGTACGTGTTTATTAATACTATTATCGTTTGATTTGTCCAATTTAAAATCAATTGGCACGATATCTAAGCCCAGCGATAATAATTCACTCGGCAAAACACGCTCGACGATTAACATCGTTCGAAAACCCCGTATCGTCGTCGACGCCCATTGGAAAGGGGAAAGAAAGCGATTGAAATTCGCGATATCGAGATTATCGTTTGAGCGGACAACGGAGAAAGCGGGCGAGATCAATCGGGTTCGATTTGGTTAAACGTTTGTAAAAGGGGAAGATTTAACGGTGCTGTGTCAAATCGTTTTCGTTCGCTGCGTTATTTTTGAGCGAGCGCATTTGAAATTCAAACTTCCGGCGCGGCGGAGATCGGCGATCGGCGATCGTCAATGCCAATTAAATCGAGGCGGCAAGAGGACGTTGAACCCCTTACGAAAGAAATTGTAGGAACGTGTATGCGGAATAGCTTTGCATTTCGAGCGGGTCGCATACGGTTGACTCAATTTTCCTCGGCTTTAACTGAATTTCGTACGTCGTCGTTATATCTATTCAGATGAATCCATTGGTCCCTGATAGTATCGTTGCCCTCTGCGACACCGTCCAGCCGCCTCTGGCCGATAAAACGCTCTCTTTATTCTTTATTCGATCGATAATATTCGGTCGGTTAATTCCATATACGTATTAGGATTTCGTCACCGCCTTTTTCCGTACGCAGGCAAATTTCTCCGTTTCTAACGCCTTCCGAGAATGAAATAATTGTCTTTCGTTATCACGCGCCCGCTCTCCCCGCCTCTACAGAGATAAAAATAGGTCGCTTGAAACGTTAGTTATCGACATAACGCTGGAGGCTCGTTGTTACATTCCTCGCTCATCTAATTGTTACGCGTTCAGTAACCGAACAATAAAATCACTGTTCGATAAGACGCTAAGGCTAGCTTTCCTTTACTAATTTATTCAGTATCATCCAGACGAGACAGCTAGCTGTATTTTCCTACATTCACAAAAGCATTCAATGCGCACTCGATGCGCGTAAAAGATGCCATTGTCATTCTTCCTTTTCTAAGTTGGCCATCTCATCTTCCAGGGGGTTATCTCTGTTTTCTCTCTCTCTCTCTCTCTCTCTCTCTCTCTCTCTCGGGGTTATCTTGAAATTAATTTAAATATAATACGAACGTAAGCACGTCGATAACGCGGTAAATAATACCGGCTATGCTGTCCATCGGCATAGGTTATAATTATATGCACTCGATAAAACGGTGCCCTCTCATCGTCAGATGAATCGACCGAGCCAATTTCGTCTCCGTTCGAGTCAAGTGTTTGCGTTATCGTTCGTGACTCGGCAAAGGGAAGATAAGGATGATAATCTGTGCAGTTGTGTTTTGAAAAAAGAGAGAATCCGAGAAAGAACACGAGCCGAGGGACGATAGAGGGAATAATCCGTACAACGATCGTGCGATCGAGATCGCGTACGTATTAGACGCTTTCATAATCGGTACACGACAAGAAAAATATCGTTCGAAGAGCAAAGTATTTTACTGGATTCTTATTGCTGGTTAATATCAATTACGAAACGTTCCAGTAAGTAAGTAGAGAATCACTGAATGATAGAGAAAAAGTGGAAAAAGTGCAGCGTTACTCTCTAGTATTGATAACCTCGGCAACAATCCATAAACGAAAACAGACTTTCGTGATAAGCGTCGAACGAAATAAAAGGAAAGGGTTACGTACGTTAGTCTTACCGATAACTTTTAACCGAATCGGAGAAAAAATTAGTTGTTCTTATCGTGCTTCGTTCGCGTCAATCCCTCTTATCTTCGTCGAACGATGTTGTACGCGCGATGTTTTACATGGATCTAGGAATCGCGAGCGTCGATGCTATTATCGAGCGTTTATATTCGTACGAGTAATTCGATTCGATGGTTCGTCGTTATCAGGTCCCGTAAGCTGGTCCATGCGCGTTTCGTTGGTCGTTGGTCTTTTTCTTTTAAGTCGGAAACAGCTAGAAACTTTGTCTGCTTCCCCCGCTGTTCTGTCGCGTAACGTATTTTCTTTTTCCTCCTGTAACTAGCTAACATAAACGAGTTCTCATCGAGTCGCCTATTTAAGCCGATCGAAACCTTTGTTCGGTAGTGTACGCGTTTACGAACTAAAATATTTTCGTTTATTTATCGTTGCCATGTAATACGTAAATACAGCAAAGATCCGCTTATTTGTTAATAATAGAATAGAATAGAATAGTACCGTTGTTCTGTCGCTGATAAAAGGAAACACTGGTACGACGAAAACTTCAACGTTGTTCTTTATCCATGATGATTACGTGGAAACTATTGGTATAAATAGCATTGATCGATGTTGTTTTCATTTTTGTAAACTGATTAATTCGCGTGAATAGCGTGACTTGGTCGGACGCATTAATCACTGTTATTACGTTTCATTTCCACCTTCGATTTCTATCGACTTGATAAAAAGTCATTGCAAAACGCAATTCGTTTCATGACACGCGGTAATTCGACTCAAAAATTTTTAACGCGGTACGTTGCTACTTTTCCTTATCGCCACGTACGATCATTTTTTTTTTTTTCTTTTTTTTATTACAAAGATGCGCGATAATTATTCGCAAACGAGTATTTTAAAAAGAAAATGGCAAAAAAAGGGCAATGTGGCCAATTCCAACGGTTAGATCGAAAAAGTATAAACTTTATATCTTATTTCAGACGACCTGACGCGCGAAGAATCTGCAGCGTTCAAACGATACTTCATACACATATTGCAACCTAATACCTAATACCTAATACGTATTAGTGTACGGACAAACGTAAACGTTTACGTTAAACGTAGCTTACGTAGTTTGTAGTATATTAAATTAATGTACTATATCTACTATATATCTATATATCGTCGTGGCTATCCTTACGATATCATTGTTTCTTTGAACGCATGCTCGATACGTTATACACTGTATAACTCGTATCGAGAAGAATTGTCGGTGGAAAATTCTAGTGACCCTACCAACGAACGAATAAAAGTGGAGAAGAACTCGTGTATAGCGTATATACGAGCGGCACAATGATTTTCTCTTGATTCAATCGAGAGAAACGACGATTGGGCAGGCGCGGCTCGAAAAGCAAATGGACGACTGATAATTTCGGTCGTGCGAGTGACGTCATAACAGACGGCAACGAGGGTTGGTACATTATGACAAGAAGGGACCATTTGACCCCACTCATTGTTTCTAATCCCACAATAAATTGAAGCAGCTGTACCGGCAATTGATACAAATTTACGTACAGTCCGAGGCATAAGGCGTCGATCTTACCGCTTGGACTCCTCTTTGCTCCGCAAAGCGCCGGATCGCTTCGTTGGGCGATCATTTTTCAAACGTACGCGTCTTTCATAGAAGAACCCTCGTCGATAAATCTTTATCGTAGCGGGAGTCGCGACCTCATCTCCAACGTGAAAAAAGGATTTCTCGTTTTACATTGCAGCGACGCGTGACCATCAGGGTCTTGGTTCCACGTCGATCAGAAACTTCTTCGCTCACGAGAGAGTCGTCGCTCGAAATTCTAGACATTTTTTAACGGTTCACCATCCCTCCTGCGTACCTATTCAAGAGAGAGAGAGAGAGAGAGAGATCCTGAGGAGTAAACCACGTCACGCCACGCCACGCCACGCCACGCCACCAACACACGTGTAACGACAATGGACATTATATATGCAGGAGACGGAATGTCGCGCTGCATTCACGGCATTGCATTTTCTTCTCCCTTTTTCGCTTCCCTTTTCGACTATACCAAACAACCTATACGCGACTTTTTACACGTTCTTCGCGTTTGATTTACATTCCGCGCGTGGGAACATTGTTCGCGCGTCTCCATGTATCAGTAGCCGTAACAGGCATATTTGTCCCTTCTGTCTGGCAATATTTTATAATTACCATTAAGGAAGTTAAGTGCATCGTTTATTACGACGCCGTGCTGCTTTCGACGGTTTTATGCTCGTTTCGCGTTGCATACGTACGCCAAACCCGTTACATACGGAAAACGTTCGAAATTAATTGGCCAGAGGTCTGGCGTGCTTTCGAATCAACGGTTTGCTTTACGCTCGTATCAGCGCGTCCATACGCGCTCCTTTATGTACATTGCTCGACCTTTGACAAGCCTTTGAACCCTTCGTTAGGGACAAAATATCGAGTTTACGTATTTTGATAACTTCGTTCCGAGATTAAGCCGAAGGGATGTACAAAAGGGATGTTATGTATTCAGAAAGGCAGTCGGGCCCGTAGGACGTAGGACGTAGGAAGTCTGCTACGTGACGACGGTGTCAAATCACGGTAAAGAAACGGTAGATAATAATAAAAAGGTAGAGAAGCGGCTAGAGTGAAATGGCAGGCGAGAAAGAGGGCGCATAAACGATCGTTTCGGATCTTTGCCTCTCGCGTATACAATCTCTATTGTTGCCAGCTATATACCTAAGTACATAGAACGTTGCTCGCATGCTCGAATAGAGCAACACTTTCTCGTCGTGTTAAACTTCTACAAATGTTTTTCAATTACCGTTTCCATTTATTTTAGCTACTAAACGTTTTACTTTTGCTTTTGTACTTTTTATTCTCTTTCTACTTTGTTCACCTAATTTTATTAATTATTAAGCATTAATAATAACACCGGTTTGTATCGATAATTTTATCTCTACGAGTCGATGAAAATTCGAGGCAGCAATGGTTTGTGCGTCTGCTGACGTGAATTTCACGAAACGAGAGCGTCAGCGCTGCCACGTTTTCCATTTAACAGCACAGTCGCGTTATCGGAGCGTTCCTAGTATACTTTCATAGTAAATAACATCTCGGTGACGAAAAACTCGTATTCTCGAGAATTGTGAGCCGAGTCACGCTTGCGACTAGCACGCACAGCCTCTTTTATCACTGCAGCCTGTCATCGTCTAAAACGATCCACCTTCTCTTTTCACGACGCGAGCGCGAACGCACGTCGTAATACGAATATTCTAATATTCGGTTAAAAGCATCGTCTACGTTGCATTTCTTCTACGTTTGCGCAATTAACGACCATTAAACGTTATTAAAATCATCGAAGCGTGCATTTTGCAAGAATACGAGTTTCAATTGCGTGTTTGCGTTTCGCCTAGATAAGCGTATACATAAATAAGCATTAATAATTCGCTGCTATATGCATTCACAGATATAGCACAGACACATACGCGACCTCGCTTACACCAATGCGTACCCATTATTCGCGGTCGTCACGCTGTTGTCCTTTATTACAAAACGTAGTAACCGAGTCGAGAAATTTGTATCGTCGTGTAAACGTCCTTTAATCAGGATCGTCAACCACCCGGATACCATGGATCGAACACGTTCTCGTTACGTAATAGGTTTTCAGACAGGATCTGTCGTTTATGTAAATAAAATATTCGCAATACGATCGTTTCGTATTTACCTGGCAGTGATTTTTAAAGAAACCCGTTAACTTTATTTGTCAACTACGAGCCAGATGAAACGATATATACGGAAACTGAAACAGCGCGTTTTCATCGAGTTAGAAGGTAGACAAGGAACCTGCGGATCGCGAGCAAGCGCCTGCATTCGTTCGTCGACTTACGCGTAGATACATTTACTCGGTACATGCGAATGGATACGTACACAGATAGGTATATCCGTTACATATTAAGTACATCGTACATAAGACGATCTTTCGACGCTTACTCCTTTTCAAGGTGACGCTTTGCCCATTCACACGTATAGCCTCTCTTATCTCTCTGTCTGTACACACGTTCACGTGTACTTAGATAGAGACGCCGTCGAACCACAAATTAAGTCTGGTGTGTGAGTACGTTACCGACACGTCACCGTGCGTGTACGGTCTTTCAGACGAGTCTGTACGTACAGTCAACGATAAAACTTTATTCCTCCGCGTTCGAAGCAAGATGATGTGACTTTTTTCACGTGAACCGGAGATAGAACCTGACCTATCCGAATGCCGTCCGGCGGGGAAAGACGCGAGGTGCCCGTTGCTGCTATCCCGCACGCTGACCAGCTAATACGTACTTACGATTTCGTTTATGGCAAATAACTATAATATAACGATAAAGAACGAACGTCTATACGTACCATTTGATTACTCGCAACGAGCGTTTGACCGAATTGTTTCTTTCTGTTTAATTATAATATCACGGCTGCCAAACCGTTTGGAACGTTTGGCGAGTATGGGGTTTCTTAGTTTCCACGATTAATGCAAATACGCAGATATATTTTCGATACGGCGCTAGTTGAAAAAATGTCGTCTAGAAAGGGAACGCGACGAGGCACAGCCCGTGCTACACGATCTAAAATAGCAGGTACTCTTTTTTTCGTGTAAGGTAGTTTTCGTGAAACTCGCATTTATATTCTTAAACGAGACATCCTGCGTGTTCCGTGGCGGATACAGACGGTTGTCGTGGAAGCCGCGTGGCAAAGACGAAAGACGAGATGGAAAGGAACCCATTCAGTGTAGTTCGCGTCGAGAATGCGACTCGTAGAGACTACAAACTACGATGGGTACGCACTGACAGCGAAAGTTTCGCTTCTTTCTCTTCTCCTTTTTCGACTCGTACGAGGACACGTCATAAATGGTAATTGATATTTTTCTTGCTGACTGGAGGCTATGGAAAGATTCAAGATCGTTGAAAAGAAAACACTCTCCGTCTCCGTCTCGTATTTCATTTATCAGCTCTTTCATTGAAATTTTTCAATGTATCGATATCAAATATCGCGTTCACGATTTTAATTCTTCCCCATTGTTTACGAAGATAATCATTCGTTGAACTAATAATATTTTCTCAATCGATGGAATTTTTTACAAAAGTAAATAAGAGGATCGATCGGTTTTAATCAGTCATTGATACATATTTACAAATAATCGGTCGTTTTATAGTACGTGGACCGAATGGGACAGTAAACACTTGCGATAACAGTTTATCAAGAAAAATCGTCATACCGCAAACAGTAGCGTATCTTGATCGATATTATTTCATCGCTTGCTGGTATTAATGGAGCGGTAACGTAACTCGATACCTATAGATAACCAACTACTGTACGCGAGTACTCGCGTCGCTAAGAATTTCCTTGCTGTAAATAATTTATCGAATAGGAGAAAGCTTGTTCGTCGCAGCCGTACAACGATCCTTATTCCTACTTTGTCGAAAATTTTTCGACGATCGCCGTTCGTTGTTAACACGCACGAGCGACGAATTCGACGTTATTTCATGATATTTCATGATATATATTCAAATTATTTTCAAGTTCCGAAGCGTATTTCATTGCAGCGGTCGAGCATTCCGGTCCCCATAAATTGCGACAATTTCAATAAAAATCCATTCGAGAAAATTATTTGCACGGGGTGCTATTTGTTTTCATACCTACGTGTATCTCTTATCGCATTTGTACGTACAATATATCGCCGTATTTGTGTATGTTGTCTTTATATACTGGCTGTGTCCATAAAACTACGTCCAATTTGTAATTTACAAGAGCAATCGCACGAAATATTCTCCAGACCTATATTTAGTTCTATCGCGAAGATCGTTGCTCTATAGTTTTGCACCGTGCTTCTGCGAACCGAAGTTATTTTGAAATATCATTCTGTCAAAGTTTTAAGTAAAGAATTAAGAGACAATAAATTCGGAGACATCTCGTATTAACGTTGAAAGTCGTAGTCGTTGGTTTTCACCAGTTGCATGAAAGTAAGTAGGTACGTATAAACGACGAAAGCGAAGAAGAAGCTTAATCACGCTCGCGTATACAATTTGAAGACGAACGTTAATAGACGGAGTAAATTTTCATCGATAATTCAGTGAAAGTGAAGAAACGGGTATGTAACGATATACGTATTCAAACAGTAGTTTCACGTAATACAAGCTTTTGCACTTTTCCTTTTTTCACAGCGTAAACGTTGTCGGTACAATGAATATAAGCTTTATGTAAAAATCGCTTGGACGACCGAGGGCTTAAATTACATTTATGTACATTTAACGAAATAGCAAAAGTACTTTCTATTTCCTCTTGCACGATGCTTCTTACGCGATGAGTAATCGTATAATCGTACTTTCCTTTCGACGGAGAAATTCTTAACGATTCCATATTTATGCAGGCGTTATTATTATCATGTAGCGATATATCACGGTTATCGTACGTCACCTTTGCTAACGTATTTCATCCACAAACAACGTTTTAATCGCTGTATCTTCGTAATCACGGGACGGTTAACAAGTTTGAAAAAGGAAAATCCAGGTACGTAGTATATCGCAACCGTGATACTCGTGTATGTTTCTCTCGGTAAGAACTATTTTACAAATAATCCTAATTCGATCGAGTAACCTTCTCGTGAAAACCAATATTATAAATATAGATATAATATATATATATATATATATACATATATAGAAATGTTACGTTCTCTGATATTTTAGGATGCATATTCAAGAAACGCCCTATGATTTTAAAGGAAACGGCGGTTAGACTCGAATCTTAGTAGCAGTACCAAGCGCTACATTACATAAAAATATAGTTTTTCTGATTTATATTTATAAAACACACACACACATACACACAGATATGGAGAGCGAACCGTTCGTTCGATGTAGAAAATTTGTTACTTCATCGTCTATTGGATCGAAGATAGAAAACGATCGAATATTTCTTCAAGGGCCATAGAACTTTTATGCATGCTACACGTTGACTTATATTAGCTTACTGGGATGGCAGTATTTACGAGCTGCTATGGTCGATTCATTTTAAGTACGATGATGCTCTCAAGTGGTCAAGAGTGACGCTGACGTTTAACGACAAGCGCCTGCTGTTGAAAATTGCCGGGTAACAACTGGCTACTTACAAAGTCCACCACGGGTCACTATTGCATTAAGCAAACCTATGAAACTGTCTGTCGATGGGCAAGTAACAACGCATACACTGTTAAGATTTATTTTCGTGCAGTTTCGAAAGGGGTAGGCGTACTCTAATTTTTATTATTGCTTTCTCTTCGTTAGAAGCACTCTGTGACCGATATACGCACACACACATAGTAATAATAATAATAGTCAAATGTTTTCGATCATCGATCATCGCTTTCTACGAAAATGCTACAACTTTTGTCGATCTTTTGTCATTAAATTGTCGTTAAAAGACTAACAATGAAACGTAGGAAAGCAATTTAATGCTGCGTAACAGTTGTAAGAAACGATCTCGATAGCCTGCGGATATTATATATATATTTTTTTTTACTTTTTAGTCATATATTTTATTATATATACATATATATATATATCTTTATACATATGTATGACGTCTGTTGGGAAATGCAGATAATAACATGTGTTATATTCGTAACAGACCGATGTCCTATATCGTTGCATATACACGTATAACGATGTGAGCGTATTGTTCTAGATTTAGCTTAGTACTTGTAACAACGATATCTACACGTCTGTTTGAATAATAGTTTACCGAAAAACTTCGATGCTAATTGCACGTTACGCGAGTCCTGTCCATAACGTGCGACGAATATTGCGTATACGTAATACGCCTGAAATGCGTATTCCGTAAGAAAAATTTGAGAAAAACAAGAGGCGGATGGTAAATATCAAACGATGTTTCGAATGTTTCAAAGGTGCGAGTCGTTCAGTTGGATGTGGAAGAAAGATTTCTATGCGGCTTGCGCCATGACTGTATGGTTCACGAGGAGAGCAACGATCTTTTTAACAATTACAGCGTTTCCCCCTCTTAATGAAAAATTACTGCTCGTTATTACAGCGTTTTTCAACCTTCAATTAAGAAATATGACGCGGCCTTTCTAATTAAAATTGTTCTAATTAAACGATATTCATATGCCACATGTACGATCGATCGGATAATTATAAATATGGTTGGAAAGAATCGAACAAAGTAGTAGACTCGTTCCAGTATACAGTATTTTGACAAGTGTCTGTAAAAATCGTTGAAACTAGAGATCGTTTTGGAAAATTTAATAAGCATAATTAGAACTTTCGACTCGGATGCAGAGAATAATTCTCTGCTTCAACGAGTGTAACGTTCTGTCATAAATAATTCATTTCGTTGAAGATCTCAAAATATATATGCAAGTTAGTTAGGAGAGGGCGCGTCACGGCTAATTTACACGAAAAAGGTAATCATTTGCTATTTCTATTATTTTTTATCATCTTTTGGATAAAATTTTACAACAAGCTGTACGATTCTCTTAGTTGCTATTTTACCGGATCGAATGATTTTCTAAACGGCGAAAGTTAGTTTAGATATCCTCTTAATGTCGGAGAAAAGAAAATATCACGAAAATATTTATCAAGCGTTACATCGAATTTTCCAAAAGAGAATGCACGCACACGTGTGAACTTATCAAGCAGAGAGCAAAGAGATACGCAAGAAACTATGTGAATCTACTAGGTACGTAAAACAGATAAATAAATACTGTGGAATCGTAAGCTGCGATCTATCGTGGTGACAAATGCGCTACGACGATAATAAACTATAAATAGCGGCTTGTTCGAGCAAGGCAAATATATTCATAGAAGTTGAAGGAAGCAACGATTCTTTGATCTGGCGAGTGCAACGAAACGTCGATATCGCGGAAGAGCGAGGGGAATAATGAAAGTCGTTGCATTCGCGATTGCAGCGGTCATGATGCACAGGCGACACGATTGAAATACCACGGCGTATGCTTTCCGCCATCGTGCATTACAAAGAGGTCTTCCATGGAAAAGAAGGGGGCGCCATGACGGATTTTCCATGACGAGCTCGCCGGGGTCAAAGGCCGAGAACCTTATGCCGCATACCTCGTCCGTCTAAATACCAATAGAACCCGTTTTCCGCTCTTTTTTTCTTCTTTCTTCTTTTTCTTCTTTCTGTTGGTTTCATCGAAACGGACCAAAAGTGCCAAATGATGCGCGACGAAATGAAATTTATAAGGGATAATTTATAAGATGTCTATGAAATCGTGGATAAAACGATAATTACTTTTAGTAAAGAAGTAAAGAAATTTATGAAAGACGCGTCGAAACGGAAATGAGATTACTTGGAACCTTCGTCGAGTCTAAAGTATACCGATGCACGAGCAAAAGAACAACGTTAAAACTTGCGGATAATGAAATACGGCAATAAAGGAAAACCAGCGTACACGAAAAATCAAAGTCGATCGTGCCGGAGGAACGATAAAGGCCGGTCAGAATCCACGATACCAAACAACGTAGTACAGCTTGCGTGTAAATGACATTTAAACAAGTTTTCAGAATACGCGATAGATAATCGATAAGGGACGACTAACGAACGATGATTAACGAGATGCGATTAAACAAACCGCTTTTACGAAAGGTGGCTGTACGTCGGCGATTTCGTTGCGGGCGACGGATGACAGCCAAGACGGAAAAGAAAAAGTTTCAGAAGAAGCCAACCATCGATCAATGAGTTATTTGATTAAAAATATTCTTATCGTATTTTTAGTATCTTATCTCGCATTGTTTCTTATACGTTAATATTGATTTTAACTATTAAAATACATTTATCAGGTTATTTCGTACACGTAAACAAACTGGTTCTCGTTAACAAACATTTTTGCAGTTCGAGGTCCCTGTTAGAAGTAGAGCAGGATAAACGTTATTTCGCCGATTACCAATTTACTGTCCGAATTCGATTCGCTACTGATAGATCGTTAAAGTCAAATATAGCCCGACATCGTCGCGCCGAAGAATGGCAATTCTCCTCTTCTTCTGCGAAAAACAAACATACTTCTTCGATCGCTGCCTGTTGCTGTGCCGAGCTGCTCGCAATATCGTTCCGAATGAATTATTGCTCTCGTGATCTGTAACAGTTCTGTTATGCAATTTCCTCTCTCATCATACATATCGCAATCTCTTTCGCTGAAATAAGTTTCCTTATACCATCGTATTAATGGATAACGTTGTTTAACGCGAACGATAATTTCTTCTTCTATTTACGTTTTTCTAAGTTGTCCCTTGCCAGGTGAATGCGAGTTTCTTCGCAACGTTGAACAACGTTCGAACGCCGAACGACGATAATTAACGAGGGCCCGTTAAAAGGTCCGAAACCGGTCCCCAGCAAGGGAAAAGCAAGCTGTGCCAACAGGACGTAATAAGAGAAAAATCACGGCCGTACTCTATTTATCGTTCGAACGGTGTTAGACTCTCTTCATACACGGAACGATCGCGGTCACGTAACCACGGGCACGCGATTAGACCCGATAAATCGATCGGAAGCGTTCGGCCGCAAACGGAATGACGCCGTGTAGCGTCGATCGATCGTCGCCGATCGAAATCGAAATACGTATTACCGATCGTCGTGCTGTCATCTCGACGAAACGTATTCGAGCTGCTTCTTTCTCTCGATCGATCGCACAGCGATAACAAGGATTATCGTAGCGTGATGACAAACGATCGACAGATCGTCCGATCTAAACATTCGAATCGATAATCGTACGGTTCGAGGTAAGAAGCGTCTCGCGACACGCGACTCTTCCCTTAAAACGCATAGACGAACATTGAAAATCCTCCATTCAGCAAAATTAACGATACGCGATAAGCAGCGATCTAACGAGAAACTTGGGCAGATTGACCGCGTGCCTTCTCTGGAAATTTCAATAAAGTAATCACGTTAGCTTTTATCGATAGGTTGAAATGCACGTCGGTCGATAGGCTTACGGATAAGATAGTCGACGCACTCGCATCTGGTAACACGAAACCGGAAACTATCGCAGGTTTTTGAGCGGCAAATTTGCCGTTGTCGCTCGTTAAAAGTTAAAACATCGTGGCGTTTAATGCGAAAGATCGAAGGTTCGGTTGAAAAGAGAAAGAAAAGCACAGCCAAGGGGGTCCAGGAGAACCCGTTTTACGACTCTTACTTCATTCTTCGTGGCTCTCAGCATCGTCGGCCACCTTCTCCTTCTCCCTCCTTCTCCCTCTTTCTCCCTCTTTCTCCCTCTTTCTCCCTCTTCCTCCCTCTTTCTTCCTCTTTCTTCCTCTTTCTTCCTCTTTCTTTATTTCGTTTCGCCGGACATTTTCAACGAAGAACCAGCCAAGAATTCGCTACCGCCGAATTTCACCGATCAACCTTTCGTCGCCCCTTTCTCCTTCTCCTCTTTTCATCTTTTTTCCCGTAAAGAAGATTCTACTTCGTGTTTTGGATTATTCCCTCGCGTTTCTCATTTTCTTCCTCGTTAAAATCAACGTTGCGATCCAATTAAAAGTTCCTTTTCCTTACTTCGAATCCCTCGAATGCAAAAGAGAGCGACGAAAAAGGCTCCAAGTTAATCGGTTCGCTAGTTTCTGAAAAACTACCTAGAGACAATGTCGTGCTCCACGTTATCGTATTTCCTATTCAAACTGCAATTGTTCGGCAATCTTTCCATCAGGCAATCTATCCATTTCCAACGATATCTTCGAAACATTAAAAACCTGTACCGAAACACAGGAAAAAGATATTCTTAGGTGCATACTATTCGAACATTATGCACAACTGAACGGTACAAGATCACAAGAGTCAATCCTTCTGCTCGATAGACTTGAACGCTTCGACGATATATTTTAATCTCAGCAGCGAGAACATGGAAACATTTTCATTACCTTGGACTAAACTCTGACTAATTGAACGTATTTTACGAATGCGTCAGACTCCTCGATACGCGTGAAACGCGCAGCAAGCATTCCCGTGGGAAAGAAGAAACCGAGAAGCTACTTAATCGCCGTGCCGTTGGATGTCGGATGTGGGACACGCGACCGGACAATCGGTCGGAACGTTTCAGGATCCAGGTTTTTCGATTTCCCTGGTTGCGTACCCGCATGTCGTCCAACCACTTCAACTGATTTGTAAATTGCTCGTCCAGCCGCTTCACCACCCGCTCTGCAGTCCAGAAGGCCAGGGGGGTGTTACGTCAGAGCAGGCAGTTCGTGTGCTCTTCGAAAATACGGGCTTTTAAATTGCCGTACATCTCCCCTCGAGCGCGCTCCACAGTCACAGCGACGACCACGGCGCAGCGATCAGGTCGCTTGTCCATGTGCTTTCGCGTTTAATAAATTAATGGAACCTCGCGTGCCGCTACAATTTCACGCGTAAAGGGAAAATTTATCGCGGGTGCAAAATATCGAGAAGCAACTACGAGTTGGTTGAATGACGCGCGGGTGCGTTCCACGGACGAAGCCCCAGGTAAGGTAGCTCAAGACCCGAAGTTCGTCGAAATCGAATTTCCGATCGATCCGACAAACCTTTTTAACATGTTTAACACGTGTTGCGACAGTTCTGCATATTATTTAGAAGCTATAATCCGAAATAAAAAGAAGAAACCTGTTAGGTTTCGCATCGGCAAAGTTAGAAATTAAGAGAATTTCCTATGTATCGATACGAGCTGTGGAAATCAAAGTGTTGGACCACAGCTGGCCTAATGCGTTCTATACGTGTCCGAATGTTGCAACAAACTCTTGTAATAAACTTATTGATCCGCAAATTCGTAATTTATTTTTGCCTCTGGAATGGTTCTTAATATTAGAAGCGGGAGTCCCGTTTCGCGTGGCTCGGAGCAATCGATCGCTCCAAGCGATTTTCACTCGTGTCGAACGAAATTATTCATTGGTCGGTCGCATGCAAATTATCTCGCAGAGAAAGGCGCGAGATGTTCCTCTCGTTACGCTTTTGCCCGGTAATTCATTCGCGTTCGAAACGGGCATGCCGTTCGTGATCTTCGAATTTATAGCGGCGTTACTTTATGATATATCTTTGCTCCAGGATATTCGAGAAATTTTCATCTAATTCGTTGTGGCAATACGCGCTATATTAATTATTGGATCGATAGGCTTGATGGAAACCTGCGCGAATTCTATTTCGGATAAAAGGCCGAAGAAAGAAAAGAAGTTGAGGTGACGAGTTGCTTCGAGCGGAAGGAAGTTCGTACTCTACACTGGAATCGATACACTGGAATTAAAAATTATTTGAGAAATTATATCGGGGATCGTTTATCGAGGTAAAGGATAGAAACTACTTGGATTCGCGAGTATACATATACAGGATCGAATACTTAGACTTAACTCGATAAATTTTCGACCTCGATTTTCTCGCAAACTAATCCGATAACGAGCAAATTTTGTTCCATATGTTTTTCTTATTTTTCCACAAGAAATCACGTCGTGGTCGCTTTTATACGTTATTCGACCGGACCCTGTACGTGTCGAGGCTGATTCCACCGCCGTCGACATGCCGCTGGTCGAGTGTAGTCTAGGTAGAACGAAATATCTTCAATTGTAACTTAATATCTCGCGATCACGGCGACTTAACGTCAAATCTTAGTTGGAAGCGGTCGACGAAGAAGAAACGAAGAAACGGAGGAATGGAGAAACGGAGAAATCGCGGATGATCGTGTCACGTTTAAGGAACGGTGACAAAATCGAAAACCTCCGTAGAGAGAAAATGTTAAGGTTAAGAGCCATTCGATGCGCCTTTTACGATCCGGCTTTGCATTCGAATCGAGGAACCGTGCAGCAATGCACCTCTTTAAGTATTCTCGTCGTATCGCCGGTACAACCGTGTGATTTCCTCCTACCGAACGTTTTCTAAACGAATCCTGAACGTCTCGAAGGGTCGCCGATCCTGAATAACGTTGGATCACCTTGAACTCTCTTCTCGCTCGCTCGCTTACAAGGCGGCGAGGCCCGCCGTTTCGTCGTTATTCCGTAGGCAGGATCGCCCGATTCTTCGAAAAGTATCGCCGCATACTCGTTTTAAACGTCGTTCTCGTCATCCTAAATATTATACGTTATACTTGCATTTACTCGAGTTACAAAACTATCGCATTTTCTTCTCTGTAATACGTTTGATCCACTTGGTTGCGTAACTGCAGATACCTACTACGGTCTACAACGATGACAATTAATTATCATAAAACGTATCCATCGACGCTAAAGACTTGATTAAACCTCGACCACGGCAACGCTGTCGTGTTAATCCAAATAGGCGTACCTGGTGGAAAAGTTCTCGGCTGGTTTTAAGAAAAATGGCTTTTCGTTTGGCTTTAACAGCCAGTTATATCTTCAGTTTCAATGCGGATACGGCTTTCTTACATAATATAAGTATAGATGAACTACTTTTCCTACTAACTGGCACCAATCACTCGATTTAAGCGAAAGTCGCGAAGACACCCATTTTTTACACCAGAGCAACAGTTTAGCTACAGTTTACTCTCGATAATGGCTAACGCGATTGAAATATCGTAGACATCCTCGCATGACACGTTCAGAACTGCCAAATCACTCGCCTCGATTGCCAATTAAAGACCATTAAAATCTTTTCGCTCCTTTTTTCCTTCTGAAATTAGTCGAATAAATTAAATTCGCTTAAGTTCATCGAATAAATTTATCTTATCTTTTCTTCGATCGAATAATATTATGCTTAGGAAAGTATTTCGTGTTTCCGATTAATTTTTAACTAGTACTTTCGATCGTGTTTATCACGGGTAACTAATGATATCTAATCTATCGTTAAATAGATCGCGGATTTTGTGTAAACGCCTACCGATAGTCGATAGTCATTTTGGAATTCACGACTCTGAGTCCCCTTTCTTTCGCTATGTTCGAGAAAATCAGACGAGAAAGGCAGAGAAAAGAAAAGAAAGACTAAAAGGAAAGCAAAAGGCAAAGATCGAGCATCGTTCGTGAAATCTCCGATACACATTCTGCAGCAGTTGTCGTGATTTCTTCGCTCGACGGCAACGGCGCTTATACGCGGAATTATTCCTTCCAGTTAACACCTCCTTTGCCGTAGTAGGGTCGAGAGGATCGCGTGATAGTTGGCGAGAGATGCACCACCGCGGTATCAACGCGACGTTCGACAGCGACAAGGGAGTCGGAAATCGGGACTCCCGGCCAAGATTTTTGGTCGGTCCCCAACCGGACACCTGCAGGCATCTCCGTAGGATGAAAAGAGGGGGTGAAAGGTAGATCCTGACGGCGAAGAGAGGGAGGACGCGTGAAAGGAAAGGCTCTGGGCGAACGTAGGGGCGAGCGAAAAAACGAGAGAGATGGAAAGAAAGCAAAAAGAAAAAAAAAGGGGGAAAAAAGGAAGGGGAAGGAAAAAAGGAAGGAGAACGGGGAAAAAAATTAGACGCATCTCGCGGAGAGGTAGACCGGTTCGTCTGGTCTCTTGATTTGAAGCCAACACACTGTGTCCCTGGTTCTTTTTCCTCGATTTTGATTCCCCTCGGTCCTCCTTCGGTCCTCCCTCGGTTCGACCGCGTCCGCCATCCCTGACTGCTTGTCGTTCGATCCTTGCCGTGAACCCTCCTTTTCGATCCTTTTTCCCGAGGGCGTTGCCTGCTACCGTTCCTGATATGGTGGTTCCTCGTCCTTCCGAGATTTATATTTGACCGCGCAATAAGACCGCGGTATCCTCTAATTGGTCCCCCGATGATACTTCTTTCCTTCGACGAAAACGAATCGAACAGGATCTGGCGCGGCAACGCCACGTACATTCTTAAAACTCGTCGTTTTTCTAATTTTTTAGCGCTCGATTGTTTTACATTTTTTACATATACCTTGAACCATCTCTAGCGAAAATCTGTATCATTAAAATTCACAGTTACAGATTTTGAACGGACAAGGTTATCGGGGCTGTCTCCCGCTGCGATGGTTTTCCATTTCAGGGAAACATCGAATAATTTTCTGCTTATCGTTAACTTTTCTAAGAAACGACGCGCAAGTGCTTAAAGGCCACGTTCACGGTAACGGAATAACAAGATTCAAGTACAGTGGAAAAAATTCGTTTCTAAAATATAGCTATAGATAATTTGCTCTCGTTTCTACTATTTCCATCGTGTTACGCACAGTATGGCATTTATTGGCACTTGCTTAAAATCGAGCTGACGATTATATTGTAAAATGCTTGCTAAAGAATTTCTGTAAATTTATATACCTGGAAAATGCGCATGTTTCGTTACGACCAATATAGTTATCGCTTTGAAATAATACCGTCGCGAAGACATCGATCGATCGTTAGTCAAACCGTTCGGGCAAAATTACACGTTAAATTCTACGATGGCCGAACGTACGTACGGTATGACTAATATCGCAGAATCTCTTACCGAACGCTGATAAACGCTGACACGATTATCGCCGTCATAAATCGTGAAATATTTCGCGTTCTGACCACCGACGAGTATACGTTCTCGTCTATGCTGTGAAATAGCGTAACGCTGAATTCAACCGGCAACGCGAAACGCGCCTTAGTTTTTGACAAAAGCCACCAAAGAGAAACCAGAGCGCAACTCGATATTCGCGATATTCGCATTCTCTCGAGCATTTTCATTCTATATTTCTTTCGAGAAACTCGCCCCACGATTCACGTCCACGATGGGATCTTACTCTCTGTAGATCTTTATCCGCGTTTGTTACGTACAGTCTGTCACACAAGAGCGTGTCTGCGATATTTCTGTAAATATTTATATATTTGTAAAAAAATTTATATGAATTGAATCTACATCTAAAACACTAATACGCTATTACTTAGTAGGGTGTCCAATCTCCTCCATTAGCGATTATAGCTTGACATCGTTTCGGCATACTCTCGACTAATTTTTGAGCGTAGGATTCTGGTAACGACCTCCATATCTTTCGAATGTGATGTACAAGTGTTCTTATTTTTGTGATACGTCTTCCTCTCAGCTTGCCTAATAGGACACCATGCCCAAAACGAAGATTCATCAGTGAATATTATATTACTCCAATCACGATCTCTGTTTTCATTCGCCCATGCCAGACGATTTTCGACGTTTCGCGTACGCGGCACTCATATTAAAAAGCTCTGTCCTTTCACTGTTTCAAATGAAACTGAAAGGTATTTAGCAACGCGTATTAGAGAAGTTTTCGTTTGTTTACATTCTTTTTATCTCATTCTGATTAGGTGTCAGGTTTCGCAGATATCGCAGACACGCTCTTGTGTGACAGACTGTACGTTAAAAATATCGACCTTTACTTACGAAGTAACGTTTAAACTTTTGCGTTTCACGCATTCGTTTTCAAGTTATCGTGCTTCGAAGCGATTCTTTCTTCAAGCGAACGCTTTTAACGTTCTTAAGCTTATTTACGATACTCTAGCGAAAAAATGTGATTTATCGCTAAAGAATAAATTTTATTTATTTGCGTAATTCGAGCTGGATGCTGTTAACGCTCTTTAACGAGGAAAGTTTTTAGTTGGAACGATAATCGGAGAAAAATCGCGTGTGGGAAATGTCTTGTTCCTTCATGGTCTAGTTGCTTTAGTACCTAAACACGTTTCAACTGAAAGTAGGTTCCTTTTTATAACAGTTGCTTGCGTCAGATTTAACGGCGCGGGAATAAACAACTCGATTTTCGTTATCTTTTATAGTTTTTCCTTTCTTCCCAAGCATTTGAAAGTCGATTCGAAGTTATAGTTATTATTATGACAAAACAATATTTACGTTTGAGTTTGCGATATCGTTGATTTAAGCATTGCCTGATACGCGCAATTTAGAAGACAGGTATGCAATTATCTCAAACTATAATAACTATCAGAGCCAAACAAAACAATGTTCGATGTTCGTTTTACAAATAACAAAACTAACGAAACTAACGTAATAAAGATCAACAAAGTGTAGCAAAGATCGATAAATGTATCATTGTAAGTAGGTATCGTATGTTCCTGTCTAATTGGTCAAAACATACTTGTACGCGTTAAAAAACCGTTACTTCTTAGATATACAAAAAATCGATTAGCGAAAAATTGCAGTAGCGTTGCTCAGAGTTGATACTTTGTGCAAATTATCGCGTACAAAGGATTTCTTCTTGAACGGTCACCCGTGGATTACACGTAACGTCAGATATTCCGCGATTAAGGGAAAACTTTTCATTTGCTGTGCACGGTCGGCGATTCCGAAACAGCGAACGGGAACAATCGCTTAATTATAGGGTTTGTCTCAACGGTGTGTTGACGGTTATAAACGGACGTGAGAAAGTCCAACTAAATTTCGCTGCAAAATTAACGCTCCTTCGTCGTTGACCGACCATTTCTTATCACGCGATTCCTCCGTACAAAACATTACACGTTACGGAATGGATAGGCACATACCCGAATTACAAAGTTTAACGCCGAATTACAGATGGAAGAGTAATTCGAAATCGACTTTTTACGTTTTTAGGTTCAATTGTTCGAGGATAAGATCCGAGTGCCAATAAAAAGCCACGGTAAAACGGGATTCATCGATTAACGTACATACATTTAATCATAGGTGATTATGAGTCATGTAGCCTCGCGTCGGCTGGCTGCAAAATATTTTACGAATTAATGCACGAGCAGGTTCTCGAGACTCGTTCTGCGTCTAAACTGAATTTTAAGCCGTGGAAACTTGCGAAACCGAGGCGACACGGTTGCCAGCGTATGACGTCCGCAAACTTTTACGCCTTAATCCTAGAGAATATGACCAAAGAACTGGGCCAAACGTAAATCGAAAGGACACTAATCGCGCAAACCTTACGTTTCGATAATCATACGCAAGTATTTCCTTATGTTATATGAAGTTTCATTGTTCGACAATTGTGCCGGTCAAATTGTGGCTGTCCGTATTCTATTCTTCGCCCGAATACATCAGTTTAATTTCCCTAACTTTATTATCAGTTTAATATAATAATAAACTCGACGCACAACGTGATACTTCAAACGACGCTGTATCATTTAATTCTATTTATTAATTGAAAGCTATAACGTATTACACACATAAATATCTTTATTTAAGCGTCGAATATTAGGAACAGAGTGTAAGGTAGATTTGATAGATTTTAATCGCGGAATAGGCGATAGATAATACAGATTTAATTAATCTGCAAATCAATTATTATCACTTATTTATCGAATGGTAACATAAAAGCTCGATAATTATTAATTACAGTGGTCATTTTTGCTCATTTGGTTTTCAAATATAATATCTATTTATAATATTATGTCGTTGCATTATAAATTTGTCATTCTCGATAGTTTTACTTGGTCATCTGATTTGAAGTATCTTTCATAATACGACTGGAATTGTATGAATTACGCATAACGGACCGAACGATGTAATAATTCGACGAATACAATGTTGAGCGCGATATTTTCAATTTCTTTTTCAACAACGGTTGACGACCGTAACATATTTATATCTACGGTGCGTGACGAGAAAGTAATTAGGTGAAATATAATCCAGTTATTCGATAAAATTCAAGACGTTCTTCGTCCACATTTTTATTCATATTTTCAGAAGCATTACAAAAAAAGCCTGCATTACAGAAATATCGTATTTCTGAAAAAGAAAGAAAGAAAAAGAAAATTAGCAGCAGACCAAACGTAAATACACCACGTGTATACCACGATTTTCCGACGAAATAGAACAATTTCAATAATTGTAACAATTTAACCAATTAATCGGTCATCCGATTATCTTGCAATTTCTTTCGCTCTCCCCGATTGCATACTCTTGGCTCGATCTATTTTGGCTCTCGCTATTTAAAATTGCTTTAAGGGCTCGTACCGCCACGAAATAAGCTTACAGTAACTAAGATCGGTAACGATCTATTCGCGAAAAATAAACACATTGTTGGGTGGTGGCTGATAGCGTGATAGCTAACGTTCAGAAGAAATAGAATTTACGTGGCTGCACAGGCTAGAAGATAACGATAATCCTACCTTTTTACAGGCACGAGCAATTGGAATGTCGACGTTTCCTATTATCAAATCGGTTGAAAGTCGCTCAACTTCATTTTATCGCTACTAATTATACGAAAGTATATATCCTACTTATGTACGAACTGTGCAATTTGTGTGTTTACGTGGAAAAGATCACGATGCGTTTCGTCAGCGATTACTAGACGAACAACGCTCGCATAAATTTGTAAAGTTGGCGGCGCTTCGGCGTTCGAAAAATAGTTGTAAATACATGAAATATGAAAAAGACACTTTGTTACGTTATTACGTACTAATTGACCAATTATAGTCTATTATATCGTTCGCCATATTGGCTGACAAGATTTCACTAATATTTTCACGTCGTCTTGTTTTCGCAGCGCAAAATTACGGATCAAGATCGTTCGTGACTAACAATAATAAGAAATTAGCGTCATGACTTTCTCAGTCATTGATTCGTGAAGGACACTTAAAGAGTAAAATTATTTAACTGTACGCAGCATCTTTCCCGTTTCCCTCTCTTTGAACCAGGACTTCTCCTTTCCACGGTCGCAACCGACGCCGTTTGTTTCTTTCGACTCCTCCTTAAGCTAACAACGAGAATAGCGGTCACAGAGTTCCTGGACTAAATTCGGCAGATTATATCGAATGCTATTTCGTGGTGCTTCGTACTTTCACTGTTTCTATTTTCCACTCGACTCGATCGGTAGTTAACAGAGTTAGTAATTTACGATCCATTGAAGAACGCTCGTGTCACTTCCGCCAGTGGAAATTAGCCGCGTGTCGTCTTGAAGGAACGATACGTTCGTAACGTGACTCGAATGACCACCGTACGCATGACACAGCGACTGAAACAAGCAAATTTATTCTCGTTTGTAGCTATCGAGTATTCGTTGCTTTCTCTTCTTTATAGGCATGCTTGAGCTCTGACTCGTTATATCGTTCTCAGGCGGCCTGCCATTCAAATTATCCAGAACAAACTTAAAACGTACAATTTACTTAGCCAAACGATACTATATCGAAGGTTACCTTCGGTTGACAAGCGGGATAAGAGAACAACTTGACTTTTCCGAAGTCATCGCCGGTTGCGAGCAACTTGGAATCACCGCTACGGGTACAATTATTTACGTCCGTGCCATCGGCTCCTTCCGGCCATATCCCGATCGTTTCGAAGGATATTACACAGGTGTGACTCGCCCAGTCCATGTCCCTCATCATCGATGGTTGTGGGATCTGACGACAAACTCCGGGATTCCCTGTGGTTTTATACGTATCGTTGATTATTAAATATAATATACTAAATAATCGTTAAAGCGTGGATAAGCCCTTCGACTTGCAAATACTCTATTTATAAAATGCGAAAGCGTTGCACAAGCGTATAGAAATTATAATTATAGGTGCAACGCAAGTTAATTTACTTACAATATAGCAGTTCATAGTCTCCGCTGTTGCTACGTAAATATTGTCCGTCCATTGACCAGTCCAAATGAGTTATGAAACTCGAATGTCCCTGAAACAATTTTTTGCCGTCTAAGCAATGAAAAAATATTCCTCGCTTCTCTCTCTCTCTCTCTCTCTCTCTCTCTCTAAGCTGCGAATAAAAAAATGATATAACATTATAATAAAATGATTAGCTTCGCGAAACAGCTGGGAGTGTCCGAGTTTACAGCCATTACTATGAAAGGAGCGCCAATAATTTGTGCAGCAGACAATGACTACCGTGCGTGCTTGACGTAAGCAATTTTTAAAAAGAAATATCTGCTCATATGCGACTATAAATAGCTGTGGCAATATTGTATCATTTTTAGAGACATTATATCGTCTACGAAATAGTACATTTGCATTATTGTTCGTGACAATCGCGTTTTATCATATAAATAAATCGATTGAACTATATTTCGTATAAAATTCGGGAAATACATCTGCCATAGAAATTATTGCGTAAGCTACTGGACGCGAAGAATCGCATCCTCGTAATTTGCTAAAACTGAAACTGCACTTCCTCTGCGTATTCCTCGTTCTTTTTTAGAAAAATCGATGAAATTACTTTTACGAAATTGTAGAATAAATGCTTTCGTAACATAATGTCTCTTTTTAGTTCTTCGATCAACTAAAAACGTGTCTTACACCACGCCTGCGTATCCTCTTTGGCTGGAAACGAAGAAAGAACGTATGTATTATGATATTGTTTTGATTTTACGACGTTACTCTAATCGTAAGTAAATTTATATCGAACGTGCGGTTGCGAATTGTTACCAGCTTTCTTCGTAAATTAAATATCATGTACGATGGGACTACGATATCACTATGATATACGATGACTTATATGTCCTAATTACGTGTACTTCGCTTAAATACATATATCGATCCTTGTCGTATGATCCTAAAAGTATGAGTATCGTCGAGTGCCTTTTATACAAATGGTATGGTATAACTTTAATACATAGAAGCAGTTTGTACAGCAAATTTTAAACCCATCGATTCAATATCAAATATACGAGTATGTTTTCTCAGTTGTTCATACATGTATGTATGTATGTATGCACGACGTTTACAGTATACGAAGAATATAAAAAATTAGAGTTATTAGACAGTTTGAAATTGCACGAGTTACTACAATGCGTATAATAAAATGAAATATTGAACAGTCAGTCGACTGAAAAATTTCGATGCCAATAACAATCGTATTATATGTACATGGTAACAAATCTGTGTTCTATAGATGCGTTAATTTTTTGTATTAGGTAAGGAAATTTGTAACGAAGAAAACAATCTTACCATACATCGTCCAACTCGACTGTATTTGACCGCATCTTCGTTTACCTGATAAACATAAATATAGTTGTCTCTGGAACCCAGAGCCAATAGCGTTCCATCCGGTGAAAATCTAACGACCTGAAAGGAAAAACAAAAACTCGTTAGATGGTCGTTGGCGAAATAAAGTTTATCGCGATGGGAAATAAACCAATTATAAGGAGTTTTACCTGAATAGGTTCGGACCCATCGCTGTGATGAGTGTATAACTCTCGAGTTTCACTGTCGATCGCTAACCATTTTCCGGAAGTGCATCCGACCACCATGACGTTACCGTCTGGTGTGAAACCGATGCTCTGTGCTTGCTCCTAAATGAATGAAAATTCTGTTCAATCGCTGTAGAATTATAGTTACGGTACACTCGTTTCTCGGAACGAAAAACAGCACACGAAAATATCATCGCGTGACTCGCCGTTTTATAACAAAGTTTAAGTTACACGTTCGCGTAGAACGGCGCGAAAAGATTTTCTCAACGTTATATCCCAATACGGTTATTCCAACAACGAATTCATAGGTTTGGAATATTACGATGTTAAAGCGAGCTTGGGGCCTTCAAAACTTGGATTAATAGACCGAAGATTAAACGCAAACGGAAAAATAATTCGGTGAGATAGAGTCACCGCCTTTGTTAGATGCTATTCTAATCTAAGTTATAATTTACCCCGATATCTTTGCTCCAGACCACAGTGTGACTGAGACTATCCCACATTTGCAACAACCTATCGTGGCCTGCTGTTGCAAACTGCGGTAAAGTCGGATGAGCCGCGAGTCCCCAAACTTCTTCGGCGTGTCCCAACATCGCCGGACTAAATCCCATTCCCACATCGCCGACTAAAATGCAATTCCTGGTTGTTCCAATCAGCAACTGCGAACCTCTGCCTTCTGCGAGTGTTCGAATCCCGCCAAAATGATCCTCGATCTAATAAATCGAAAATATTGTATTAACGTTAACGCGATAATACCGCCACCGCACGTACTCCAAGTATTTTGAAGAAATTCAACGAAAAAAATTACGCTTTTAACGATCTAGCTTGCCTATACAGGCTTGCGTAGCTTATCGGTTGCATCTCTGCTACCGTTAACGCTAGGAAATGTAATATATAAGGAAAAATCGATGGGCAAAGCGTTAACTCGAAACGATAAACGTCGTAGATAAGAATAAGCTTAAGTAAATTATTGCGTTTTAATTTCTAAGGGTCAGAATTAATCTTAAAGAACAGCAGCAGCAGCAGCATTGGTAATATTTTCTTAAGCTTACTTGCGCTTCTTCCCCCGTCAGGTTTAACGATTCGTCAAAGTACAATATTTTGCCATCTTTGCCACCTCCGGTGACGATAAAACCATCTTTCAAAACGCAAATCGAAAATATAGATCCTTCGTGAATGTTCCTCGCTATCTTCGAAATCGTGTTTGTTCCTATAAAAGAAAAGAAAAGAAAAATGTTACGATTAAAAGATTGTTATTATTACAAATATAGGATGTTATATTATCTTTACACATATAATATTGTGATTATGGCGGCAAGTATCGAACGCGCGACAAAACTATTCACTTTTTACGTTCAACGATCTATAAGCGATATGGTGTAAGATAAGCGTTGACTGCCCGTGTCGTGGCATACTACCCTGTATACAGAAACATGTACGCAGTTTCTGCTTTCCGTTCATTTTACTACGCAAAGTGACTAGTTACTAGCCGCGATACATCGACGATCGGTGCGAACAGTAACGCGAAATTCCTCTTACCTCTGCCCCAAACGATGATGTTACCGTTGCTATCGCCAGTAAGAACATCACCGCTCTGATTAAAAGCCACACAGGTAACGTATCTTGGTTTTTCTCTGCTCTCGAAAATGCCCATCCGTTTGTACAGCATGCCACCGTTATCAAGGGACCAAAAGGACACGTGTCCCTTCCCGCAGGATACGATCTGGTTCCGTTCCAGCGGATGCCATTCGGCGCATACCACCGTGTCCACCGAGCACTGCAATTGACAATCGTCATTCATGAAATGGGCCGGTTCCGGTTTCGAATCGCTGTAAAGTATCGAAGTGGGTATCTTTGTCAACCAAACTCTTTTTGTTCCCTTGATCCGTTCGGACGGCATCCAGTCGAATATATGTGCGCGTACATACACGGTGTCTAACAAATAGCGCTAAAATATCAAGTATCGTAACAGGAATTTCAAAGATTTTTTAATCAAATGGAAAATCGCAACGAAAGTACATTCCTACGTGATTAATCTTGACGAGTCTGCGTTACTTTAAATCTGTAACCGCGCATACAGCGAAACCAACGTTGATTGGAACGTACCTTTGTTTCAGTCACTTTGGTTCCTCGTTCTCCTTTCTGCCAATCCCAGATCGAGATGTTGTGATCGGAAGTCTCGTCGATAGCGCACAGGTAATTTCCACCGTCTGCTTTCGAGAACGAGAGACAACAAATCGAGCCATCGAACTCGCCGTTACCAATCACGCAAAGAGTGGTCAAACTGACCGAGTTCCATATCCTTATGTGAGGCTGAGAAAAATTCGCAACATATTTCTTGCACGTACGTGGTATGCGCTAGGGTCGAACGAGAAGCGATATACCTTCGATGTTACAACCTCCCAACGAAGGTAGTAGGTAAATTTTGAACCGAATCATACGGAACAGTAATTACGCTATTGTATTCCCTTCAATTACAATTACACGATATCTTGCTACGATTTTATCACCCGTTCCAAACATATCGTAGGCATGCCAAGCGTCGGTATCGTCGATCGTCGTTTTTAAAGTATTACTCGTCGTCCAACCCTGCTAAAATCTAATATAATACGTTCTTACCATAGCATCTCGTCTGTCGGTTCCGCACACTTGACCAGTGGCCACCACGAGTTTGTTTGGGTGGATCGCTATGCTAAAATGTTTCTCAATTAATATAGAACCACACGACAAGTCGAAAGGAGAAAGAGATTTACTAGTGCAAATAAGAAATCTTTTGACCGCAGACGTTGAATTAAATCTTCGGTAGTAAATTGCAAGTTGCTTTTTATTTCGTTTACCTTTAGAGACCGCGAGAAGAATGGATCGAAACCATTGAAAGAGATCGGAAACGCGAGAAGAAGGATTTTCTTAATTTTTGTTGGTCTATTCGTAGCATCTTGGATTTTACAACCGCGAGTGGACGATCTCGTTTCAGACGAAATCCAATTAATTAACATCCTTTCGGTTCGATAGAAAGATTGAGAAGAAAGCCGTTTGAAGACGCGATACCGCCGTCATTAGTTCCGCACGATCATTAAGATCGACGGAGCAGATCCACGCATGAATTCGATTAACCCACCACTTGATATCGTCCGTATGACCCAAGTAGTGCCTCTGGCTATGCTCTTCCATGTTGTACAAGACCACCACGGCCGCGACGAAATAAACGATTTCGCCGGTTGGCAGCAGATGCAGATTACTTCGACAGTCTCTGCCTCGATAACCGTACACCCAGTCGAGTTTTAGTTTACTCTGAGGCGGTGTGCTGACTTTGTGAAGGTCGTACAACTCCATCAAAGGCGTCGGGACGTAAAGGACGACGGGTCGACCCCGTAGGTACATGCGGACGGTGCTTTCCTCCTCGTTGTACTGCATGTCTCTGGTACTGCGAATTCATAGATACGTTCCTTTTAATCTGTTCGTGCGAACCAACCTTTCCTCGGACAACGCGTTCGGAGAACGCGCGTCGCCGCGTACGAAAGTGGATTCGATCGAAGCGAGAATTTATTATATAGACGCGGATTACGATAAGAAACGGTAGATAGATACCAAGGTAGGTAAGTTTCGATTGTTCGAGGCGAACAGCTACGAATACGCACTTGTAATATCTCGAAATAACTTTCTTTCGTTCGCTATCGGGTACGTTTAAATTTCCATTATTACTTTCCACGATACTTTCCACGATCGGTCTTTCTTGCAAAAACGAGAAACGTTCGCATTTCACGTTTCCTCGGTCAACGCGTTACCGCGTGGCAGTACTACTTTCCACTTTTATCCGTCGTTTATCAACTTTCGCGCCGATAGCCGTACCGCGACAATCGCTTTATTTACTTTCATTTCAGTTTTTATCAAAGGAGCGAACAGGCTTCGATATAGTCGATCGAGGACCGCACTAAAACAACGAAAGAAGAATCACCGTGTCTTAACGATTCGCTTTAGTTTCACGGATAGTGTTACACTTACAGAGCTCGAACGATATACCGATCAGAAATCACGAAAACGCACAATTTTCCGTGGCGACGTGTTCGAGAAATCAGGCAAGAGTGACTCACCAGTGGTGCTCGAGACTGCTTTTATTACTCGAGCGGGCATAGTTCTGCGCGTTACCACGTTACGTCACTTCGGCCTTCCTTTTTGCTCGATCGTCTGTTCACCTTCGCGACTGGATTACGATCGACGACTGTCTACCATTCGAGACGCGATTTACGACTCGTTCGAAAAGTCCGAAACTGGTCATTTGGCGAGGCGAGCGGTGGAGGTCGTTCGTTCTTTCCTCGATTTAAACCACGTTTTTCCGTTAACAGCGACCGTGAACCATTCCGGTGAATGCCAATCAGAGTGAACCGAATATTATCCAGTTGCTGCCGCGTGAGATATCTCGTCGAATCAAATATTCCACAAGGTATACGACGCAGATTATTCCATCGATACAAACAAGAAGAATACGCAGAGCATGCTACGATATTGTTCTACTTGGCCATGCGACGAATAACCCCTAGTTTGAAAACACATTAGGAGAAACAGACGTATCTTCCTCCCTTTAAGCGAACAGAATCTATCTACTTGTAAAGTTGAAACAATTTCCGTGTCATGAAATTCTTAACCGTTACATAGCATGCTAACAAAAATTACGCAAGCTCGACCGTATGGAGTAGGATTTTTGCATGCAAGTAAACCTTCTGACCGGATAGTCAAAGTACAGTCATAGTAAAAGTCGAATACCGAGCCAGAACGTTTAAACGGATAACCGGTAAATGAATCGGTAAAGCGTGAAAAGGAACTTTCGTTACCTGACAAATTTTTTTCCAAGCGTCTAAGGTACGCTGAAAACGCATCGGCGTGTACCAGGAAACGGGGAATTCACGGTTGTATAACGACAAGAATCGCGATTCACTTTCTTCGGGAACGCAATGGCGGTGCTTGGTATGCGCTAAACGGCCCCGTTATCCACGTGACTTTCGTTCGTACCTGTTGCCTCGTAGTCGTGCTTTCAGCCAAGTATTCCTTGGATTATCGTGTCCGAATCTATACGGGGCAGCAACGTCGCGCAGTCCTCTTTACGTGTATCGCGGACAGCCTTTAACGCGTGGATTCGCGTGATTCCATGCCGTTTGCATATCGGTATACGCAGCGGTCTTTGTTCGTCTCGAATCGTTCAACGGAATTTACGTTTACGCAACGGAGATTACGTTTTTCGAGTCGGTCTATAACCCGGCGACGCTTTAACCGTATGCTGAGAAAATATAACGTAGCGTGGATACAACGTGCTTCGATCAATTAATCGTCGTGTTGTTTCTTTTTCTTTTTTTTCTTTTTTTTTTTTTTGTCAGATATCTACATTATATATATAGATATATAAAGTAACATCGCTGCGAGGAAAACACGAACCATCTGGTATTCCATAACTCACCCGTTCGAATAGACGTGTCTTGATATTAGACCGAGTCTTGTAATTTTTACCACGATCACAAATCCAGAGACCGAGAAATGCGTCTCTGAAACGTTCCTCGAATGTACAGTGAGTTACGGAGGGCTGATCGAGGAGAAATAAAAAGGCGAACCGCGTTCCAAACAAGATATTCCTTTCACGAACGAAAAGAAAGTCATGCTCGAGTTACTACATTCCAAATAAGCGTTTCCCATTTAAAATTAAAATTAAAATTAAGAAGATTCTTCGTGGTTCCGGCGTAAGAACGTAACGCATGCACGGACCTTTCCTTCGTTCTACGCTACGAAGGTGTGTGCTCATTATCGCCAGCGGCAATCTCGTGCAACCTCGTGTTATCCGCGTGCGAGGTCGAACGTCGAAGGTAACTTTTATTATGGTAATTAACGGCATGCCACGTTATCGTGGTACGATATCGCCAAGTTCACAAAATTCAGTAAGCTTACTGAAATTCAATTCCGTTACAAATATAATATTAACCGGTGCAGCTGTTGCAACCATACGGGCTAAGCCGATGATTTTCATCGTCCTAACAATTGTTTTCGTCGTTTTCCGAGATACAAGGAAATATTCAAATCATACGGATACGAAACGCGACAACGACGTCGCGTTTCTCGCTTTATTGGCCATCGATTCATCGATTAGTACTACTGAAAGAAATTAATCGTAAAAGATCGCGAGAAGTAACGCGCGAACGAAAAATTATCCATGCCTTTCACCACTCACCTGAAAGAGGTGTAAAAAGGTACGTCTTAAAACCGGCTGTACATGTGTACAACGTACAATAATGTGCACCATGCAACGTGTAACGTGTAACGTGCAACGTGCAACGTGCAACGCGCACATGGCGTGTTCATCCGCTTAACCCTTTCGTGACTAGTGAAACGCATATGTCTCACTTGAGTATTTAAACTGTAAAAGATACAGGGTGTTTCCAAAGTCGTGGTAAAACCGGAAAGCAAACGATGATATGGAATAAAAGTTCGTCGAGCGATCTTCTTAGTTCATCCAGTCTGGCTAGCCAAAGCTTTATTTACGATTATGAACGATGTCGGCAAGCATGGAGTTAAATAATGCAGATAGTTTTAGTGGCATATTTACTTTAATCGTTTACATCTTAGCAAAGATGCCGCGTTTGACGTGGCAGACAGATTCTTGCTCGACGAATTAAAGAAGCGTGAACTAACGATAATCTGTCAATTTCCACGTCTCGAATTTCATACTCCTTATTTCAGTTTCCAGACCATTCTCTACTCCATATTCAACATATACACGATCCAATACCAACGTCCCACATCCAATACTCCCTAATTATTCTCATACAAATTCCCCTCCCCTCCAATATTTCTCATACCGTTATCATCAGTCTGGTAAAATTACGCATCATACGCAAACACATATACGCCGACGCTTTGCCTTTTTCGCGAAGGTCATAAATGCGCGGCTATAAACGTAGGTCATAGAGACGAACGTTACGATAACGGCCTCTTCATTAACGTCACTGGAATCGCTCCCTTTCCGACTGTACAACATTACGATTTCGGAAACATCCTATATACATATGCATATATATCGAATTGACTACATGTCAAATTGCATTTATCCGCGCAAAGTTGTATCGAGTTCCTTGAAGTATCTCGCGTGATGTAGAAAGGACATCTTATAGGATATCGATACTCTTTGTCATTCTTATAGACAGATATTATCCGATATCGGAGCAAATATCTTACATTTATTTGCATTAAATTAAAATTGTCTTATAGTCATGAAATGAGAGAGAGAGAGAGAGAGAGAGGGAATACAGTATTCCTTTTTATCGTATTGTGAATAAGTTAATAGGTTGACGACTAAATTTGTTATTTGTTATTCAACGAGCTGTTGATTATTAATTTACCGATTTGGGTCTAAAAAATGGTTTTATGGCCACGAAAAGGTGAAGCTTCCAAAGGTTGCGAAAATTCTACGAAAATCGGAAAGTGCGAAAAAATATCTTTATTTACCCGTGTTTCACGTTGTTCAGCGCCGGTGGCTTGAAGAGGTTGAACAGAGACTTGGTGGAGGCTGAGAATCTATAATGAACGAAAATGCAAACGAAAACCATGCGGTGCAAAACAAAGAGAATAATAGTAATACAAAGGAAAAAGAACAGAGAGAAAGAAACAGGAATTTCGCGACGGAACGTACGTGCTTTTCTTTTCTTTTCCATGGACGATTTGCGCGCTCTCCCCCGCGACGAGGAGAATTATACACTTCCGGCAGCGCTCTCTCGATTCAGTTGCCACCAAAGGGAAGCTCGAGCGAATGAAAAGCAACCGGGAGACAGTTACACGCTTTTGACGATTAATGAGCTGCGAAGTGAATTCACATCGCGAGACACAATCGATAGTCCGTTGCCCTGTTCGCCGCTTTGTCGATCGGCGGGTGATATTCGCTTTTCAGGTTCGACTAGTAAAGTTCCAAGGGTAGAAATATGTAAATACGTATTTTACAAGCAAAAAGAAGAGACGTTATTCAACGGTAACGCGACTCTCGCGAGTCTTGTACGAGCCACGACTCGACATCCCGAAACAAATTAGTACGAGCAAATGTACAAACTGTTTGTAGCATCGTTTTGACGTTAAAACAAGCAACAAATGGTTTCTTTAAGACTTTAACGATGCTTATAGATGATCGTTCACCGTGACGACCGTTGGAATTTTTTCGAGAGGAAATTGCACTTTAATGGTTCGACAAACCGAACGAGGTGTTTCAAAGGCGTTTGTACTTGTGTAGGCGCGCGCGCTCGGTTTACTTTCATTCATTCAAGAAGAAAAAGCATGTTCGACCGTCGCGTAACGTAAAACGTTCATAGAAGCGAAAATGTGCACCGAGAGAGGGTTCGACCAGAATCGGTGTGTGAAAAAGAGGGAAATCACGAAAGCAGGCAAATGTGCACTCGCTCGTTAATAATATCGACCCCTTGCTTACCTGTTACTGACAAGTTGCGAATTGCTTCCCTGATTTTGCGGGGAATGCGTAAAGTCCCCTGTCGACGACCACCGTTTCGCCCTTCTTAAGCTGCTTTGCGGTGGCCCGTTCGATCTCGCTGTCGGCGATCTATCGAATAACAGGATTACTCTGTGACGACAAAATCTCGTTACCTGTATGACGAAACTGTCACTCTGTAGCCAGGATTCGATTTATCTCAAGTTCAATGAAATTCTCCCCTCTCGTTCTCCGTTATTCTACAATAATCTCACCGACGATTCGTTCCAACGATATCGACGTTTAAATATCGAACGATTTGACGAGCGCAAGCGACGACTCGATTCGTCGCCTCTTTACCGATTACCACTCGCATTGTTAATTGCACAACCTCATCGATACGCAGTTTTTCTCTTCCTTTTTTTCTTTATTCCCGCTCGATTCACGGCGGACGTTCCTATGCGTGTGCGTATGTGTACAACGTTTGTTCGTGATTTTTAATCAGGTTACTCAAGTTTCTAAAGTTTACGTCCTATTCGACGTAAAAAGAAATCCTGCGAATCCACCGTTTGGTACGTGGCCTAAGATTTTTCCGCACAATTCTACATCTTTTGTCTACGACGAAACGCGTTTTCTCTAGATACGATCCGAAACCTGAACGATACGTATACGATTCGGCCGAATATCGTTTGAAAGGGTTAGATTTCTCTATATCTAGCGTTTCGTCTCTAACATCTGTAATAAGTTCGAAAGCAGAAGACCATACTACTACGTATTTTCAGAACTTTCATGCTCTATAAAATTAACAAAACAACGACAGAGTAATAATTTATAGCAATAACATCGATAAATATATGGTTTGCATTTCACTACGAACAAGCACCAAAGAGAATAATTTCTCGAAGGGTATTTATCCAAAGAATAGAAACTTCTTTCCAATTTATACCGCTAAATCGTAATTCGAACAATCGTAATTGTATTCGACGACATGCACATCGAGAAGAATATCTACTTAAATCCTTAATCTAATGGGAGCAGCAAGTTTTGCATACAAGGGTAACGAGTTGCTAAGCAAGTCGACCACGTTCGTTTCGATTTGTTTCTTCGAATAGCCGTCATTTTCTGCTATACGGTGAATCGCTTTCTACGTCAAAGATAACGAAATTGCTGGCATTCTTATTTCAGTAAGAAAGCTACGAACGAAATAGAAAACGAACGAATTTCGTTGAAAAACATGTACCTGGCTACTGGCAGTGGCGTGGCTCTAGGACTCGGCGATGGCACCGGGGAAACGCTACTACTACTGGGACTGTCCGAGTGTAACGAACCCGTTGATTGGTAATGAACTGACCTTCTGAAAATTCAGTTTAATTTGCTCCGTCTATTCCAGCCCATAACTGGAGTTCTTGCCAAACGATATTTGTATATAAGATCTCTTTGCGCAGAGAGTAAAGAAAGTAAGCGTAACGAGGATCGTAGCGTGATTCTACGTCTTGGAATCGGTGGAGATTTGTAAACAAAATTTCGCCTTTGAAATGCGTTTAAATGTCGCAATATCCATTGTCTTGATCGTCAAATTGTTAGATTAGTGGCTGAAAATCATATCGTCGCGCGTAAAATTCTTCCATTATTTCTGTGATCTGATATATCTGTAATTGATATATTCTTGCTGTTTCATCGGCAACACGTTATTTCTTTTACTAAAGAGGTGGATGTAGGTATAAACGTATAAATATAAATATATCGCGAATAAAGGTGGTTTAAGAATTATTAAAACTTTAACATTTTTTCCCGTGAGAAGCGATCATTTGCGATCCATTATTATCTCCGGACTTTCGTTCTTGCTGACGAGTAGATCACAATATGTATTTAAGTAAGTACAATATGAATTTCAAAATCTTTTTACTTACTTACTTACTTTCTTTACACCCTGTACATATCGTGGCACGTAGGTAAATACACGTGCATTAGAGAAAAAGAGATATCGTATATTCCGATGACTTGGTTCGAAAAGTTTAAAATGATATAAATACCGTTGAGGAAGTTGCGACGAGTGCGTGTAACTGACCGGTCTCCGTGGACTGGAGATCGAGTCACGAATATCCTGGGAAGATCCTGACGAAGACGAATTCCTCAGACAAGAGCTGCCAGTTTGTCGCAAACGTATGTCTTTCTGGGGTGTTGAATTCTGATTACCTGAGACACACGAAATATCAACAACGTAACACATTATCGATCGCTTTTTACAGAAGCAGACAAAGAGGCGTAAAGCACAGGCAATACTCGGTTCGTTTCTCTTTCAGTTTTACGTTCCGTTTAGATTCGTTTAGAACCAGTAGTAGCCCGGAATTGACGTCGAAGCGCACCGATTGCCCGATGAAACGCGAAGGTAACGAAACATGACCCTAACCAGTCGCGTGCTAACAGCTACACCCGATGAACTTTGTTTTAAATGGGCTGAAACTCGCGAGGCTTCCCCCTATCTGCGATTTGCGACGTGCCTCTACGGCTTCCGTAACAATTAGCTTCGAAACTTTGGAATTCCTAGCCGCGATACGGACTTTCGTGTCTCGAAAAATTTATATCCTTCCCTTTTCTAATCCGCGGTACATTTTCGCAAGTTAATCAAAGCCATAGCCGAAACTCGCGAATATCCATTTCTAACGAACCATCGATTTTCTCCATAGCCACGTGAATCTTTTCTTCATCGGTTCTTCCTTTTTCCTCTACTCGCTAATAATTGCGCAACGAATATACATATACATATACATATACACATACTCATATATATTCTAGAAAATTAAAAAATACGTTCTAAAAATCTTTTCTTCGCCAATACATCTAGATAATGAGCGAAGAATGTACGAATGCGGAATTAATTCGCGCGAGGATTGCGGCTGTAACGTATAACGCGTACTCACTTCTAAGCGATACATGACCGTTCCTTAAGGGCGAGGACACTGTTCTTTCGTTTCTCCTCTCGTTTCTATCATCCTCTCTTTTCTCGCGTCCTTCCAACTGGGCAATTCGCCTCAGCGCATCCGCCAGAGTAGCTCGAAGACAAACTATCTCGTCCCTCTGCGCCAAAGATTGCCTCTCGAGGTCCGCGACTCGGCCTAACAGCGATCCGGTCTCGCACTCCAGCATCTCGTCTGTAAAAGGGAATTCGCGTTCAACGGAATAAAAATATGGCAATGAAACGTGGGAACTCTTTCGTCTTGTAAACATTCAAAGACTATCTCACAGCTACACGTCTATCAGATCTCTCGGATTTGTCAGATTTGTCAGATTTCTCTAGTTTGTGATCGTCGAGTTACGGTTTGTTCGCGTATCGTCACAAATGGTACAAATGTGCACGACCATCTAATCCGGGAGTGCAGACACGCACGAGTCGCAAGGTACCTATGTATTCGCTACAAACATACATTTCCTAGAATCGACCATCATCAGCGTTAATTATGGATTTAACGTGACACGACTATTTCCACGAGTGATAGAGGATCGAGAAAAGGGAAAAGGGAAAAATATGTTCGCAATTCTAGCGATACTCACGCCACGCCTGCTCCGCTTCGTCGATGGTGTCCATCGCGTCCGGCGTGGACATTGCGATTAACCCTTTACGACGACACCGACGTATTAATACGTTATTCGATCGAATTGATCAACGAACGCAAACAGAGCCAACGTGCTCCGTTTCGCAGCATGTCTCTTCGGCCGATTGTCACTTTTCTTCTACGAAACCCGAGTAAATTTGCTTTAATGTAAATTCATTTTCCTTCCTCGGCCGGGTAACCACTTTTCTCCAAGCGTTTATTACGTTCTATGGGCCGATGTGTTTCGTTTGATTCATCGTTTATCTTCTAATCGAAAGATTCGAAATTTCTTCGAACATATCGTATTAGAGTTATACCGGTACATCGCTAAGAACGGTCGAACGGGTTTCGCGCGTGTTTTCTTCAACTTTTGTGCTTGTACAAATTCGGCTACGAACTTTTATCAATCGGACAGAGAACTACTGAAATATCTTCGGCAAGTAAAAATATCGACGATTACGTTGTTGAGGAGAAGGTCTTGAGTAACACGTACTTTGTACGATCGTGGTTTAAAAGTTAGCTTAGATTAGGTCAGATGTTTCGAGGAATCTAGGGATTCGGCACCCCGGCCACTCAATGCGATCTAAACTTACGTAACTGAACTATATCTGACCACTGTTAAGATCGCAATCCTATGCAAATGCGTATGCAATTTCACTTTTAACCAGTTATATCGGTGTAAATGTAATCCAGCAAGTAGCATTTTCTTTTCGTCGTAACTTTTCAACCACGATCGCGCCACGTCTCGAACAAAGCGCCTGTTACTCAGGTCCCTCGGGATAACATATCCGGAATTGAACAAAATTGGAGTCGAAGCCCCCTTCGTGCACAATTACTGAAATATGTTTTTTCTAGAGATCATGCTTATATAAAAAATGGTATGTGGTCAAAATTTCTATAAAATAGAAATATCGTGATTTCACGGTATCGAGAGTGGCCTGGAGCTTCAAAGGAAATGCCTCTAAAAAGCTATGATCGCTATAACATTGTATGCCCGTAAAGAATACGAGAAAGAAGCGAAAGAAACTTTTCACAAGGTTTATAACATACACGGTTACCCCGATTATATGCAAATCATTCTGTAACGTAGAATTATTTAACGACCCATTTCCCACAATTGTAACGCTAAATAGTAACAGCAAACTGTTCCATTTACCTTAATAAAGTATTAAAGTATTAATTATAACGCACTCGCACCAACCGGCTAGATCAGAGAGATCGATATAACAAATAATTTCCCTCCACGTAAATCTAGTACTGTACAAAATGAAATCAACGAAACATGTGCTATCGGAATGTCGTTATACGCGTAATGTGCTGATACGAGTTTCGCATCGATGTAACGTGAAACTCGTCGCACTCGATATTTTTTTACAATTTCCATCAACAGGCAAGTTGTACGTTCGTTGCGTTAATTCTTCTTACCTGAAAAGAACGCGGTCACTGTTAAAACTTTTATCGAACGAAAGATAGACCCGCCATTATTTTTCGCATTCTTCTTACAACTATTCACGACATTTTTATACAACACTCTCTTCCTTTGTTTATTCTTCGAATATATTAGTACCGTTCGGGGTTAGGTTGACGGAAAGGACCCAGGAAACTCTGTATACATAATGAATTCGAGTTGCGAAACATCATGAAAGTCGGTATCGTTAAAACATTATTCGCAATTTATGACTAAGCACATATTCCTTCAGAAAAAATCTTCGATACCAACAGCACACGGGGAGAAGCGGAAAAATAAATTTCGTATTATTTCGAATTAAATCTCTGTTTGTTGAAAATAGAACGAACAGCGAAAAACAAGAGATCAAGTAATACCTTCTTTTGTGAGTGAGTAAACGAGTGAGAGGATTCTAATGTCAATAAAGACAAACTGTAACGAATAAGGAAGATAAGTAAAAAGAAGACACGAAAGTAATAATATATTTATTATCCGCAGTATGAAATTGTAGAGATAGCGTGATACGTTCGAATTTGCGGCGTAGACGTTTGAAAACATAGCGACGTAAATTTAATATCGCATAAATCGGTATTTCTAAAAGAGACAAATTATTCCGGAGTTGCGGATATTACGACTTCTTAATCGTCGAACACCCAAATTCATTGGAAAAATGTTGTTTTATATTCAAAATATAAATAAATCCATCGACTAACGAGAAAAATAATTTTACGATCGGACAACGTATGTTTTGGTTCTCATGAAAGATTAGTATTTCTTAATACGATAGACATTTACTTACTTGCTATTCTATCATCAGACTCAAGAATATAATATCAGCGTTATATAAAACTATATGTTTCATGGATAGACGAAGAAGCGTTTGGTATTTCCCCTTCCATTTTGAAAAGATAAGCGTTGAATAAATTACGTTTGCTTTTAAGGCTAAACATTTCTCGATCGACTATTTCACGTTATATCAAACTTTGAAACAGTTATTTATATTTATAGTTGTCGTTCCACGATTCGAGAGAAATATACATGTGTTGTACAAATACGTGTGTTACGTACTACTGTTATTCGGATCTAGGAAAGTTTTGCTTGACATCTTTATTACACGAGATAACACCATTCGCTTGGAATGATCATCGTTTCAATTATTTTTATTTCACTTTCTAAATCGTTTTCTTCGTTTCACATAATAATTATATCGATATAAATATATCTTTCGCGATCTGTATTTTCGGCGCAAATAAAATCATTTGCCTTACTACGGAGCAGATTCTTATTAAAACGTTCGCAAAATTTGTACAAGCACCGAGACGAAAACGGATACCGAAAATCCAACGGATCGTCGTTCTAAAATCGCGATGTACCTACATGTATATAAATTATAAATATAAACTAAATTTTTTGTTAAAAACTATTAGGGAAAAGGGGCGGAACCTTTAAAACACCGAAACATAAAAATTCCAAAGATTCACTGTCACTGATCCGCATCTTCGCAGAACCTTTCTCGGTAACACCGTACAAAACACGACAACGCGCGGAACCACGATCCAACCTTTCGAATATTAAACCATCTGTTTACCCGAGAAGCATAGGAAGGAAAAAATCGCGTTTCAACGAATCACCGCGACCCGACCTGTTCCGTTCCGCTTTTTTTCATTTTTATCGACCGCAACAGTACTTGGAAATCGCTTGGATCGATCCGAGACAAAGGGCTTTGCACTTTCCCTCGAGTTTCCCCGTAGCTAGCAGAATGACGATAGCACCGACGACAACGACGTTTCCGTCGCGAGAACGAGTACACGTGTGTTTTTCGTACGGTCGCCCTAACGTTACTGTCAGCCCGAGAGCACAGCTGCTTAGCCGCGATCAATACGTTCTAGATACTCCAGATGATCCAGATGACTCGGCTACGTTACGCGAGCCATTCACCGGGGTCACGATACCACTGACAACTACACAAACACATACACACGCACATACACGCACACCGGCCACCCGTATTTTACCTGTTTTTTCTTTTTCTTTCTCTTTTTCTCTTTTCGTTTCCTTACTACTCTTTCTTTGAATTCTACTGGTGTCGGTGTAGAGGGTGAAAAGTGGATACGTAGAATTCAAATCGTACGTAGTTCGAGGAGCGACGAAAGAACGTTTCCCTCCTAGGATTTGACAAAACATACGAGTCAGTAAATTTAACGAAACCTGGTTAAAAACGTATCTTTTACAACGCTGAACGGGTATCTTTCTCAATTACATTGTGATTAACCAATGATCATATGAATTTTTATTAAGTAACAAGTTTCAATCTCCGTTTTTCGATCGAAAGATGGTACAATATTATACAATGGCAATGGCTTAAAATTTAATCGGTCTAAGATTAGAGATGACGAGGCGCAAGTGAATTATTCGCATAAGGCACCCTAAAGTAAACGACACACTTTTGCCAAATGGCAATTCTGTACGAAAACTTAAACGACCGACTTACGACGCTCGACGATTTACGTACGAAAATTTTTATTAGCCAGAGTTCGGTAAATTTTTGTACTCTTTCGACTTAATCAGCGTTAACGCCACTAACACTGATCGTGTTAATAACGTCTATTCCAACTTAAGATTCTAACTTAGCCAATCTTTTCATTTAATTCTACACCCTTTTCTAAGTATAATACCTTTAAAACATTTCGCATTGAAAACAGGGACAAGCAGAGAACTTGTACGGATATTCGATATTTTATTTGTCAATTAATATAGATAGATATCGATATTTACAGGCAATTATTCGATTATTTATCCGTAAACATCTTGAAAAATATTCGTTACGAAGTTTGATCGCTCGATCGCGAGAAACCTATCCCATAAATGCAAACCAAACGACTCTACTCATTTCCGGAGATGAGATTAGACGCGTTCGATTTATCATTTGGGGTCGTCTCTAATGAACGAGTCGCATCCTGGTTATCGGACACACCCTAGCTATTCTTTGAAATCATCTTGTCCTATATCGACGGAGTCGTTCCATTAAAAATTACTTCGGTTACGTCATCCTCTGGCCCGATTCCACCGAATCGCGCAGTCTGCAAAACATGTTAAACTCTATCGAGATCGTAAAACGATTACCAAAACTTTCCATGCGACAGGCAAATTTTATTTTAAACGGCTAACAGTATAATAGACTATTTACGGGGAACGATTACCGGCGAAAATTTCCTGTTTATAAAAAGGGAGAATTTTTCCGGAAGTCGATACTTGTCGTAAACATCTGGTAGCCGATATTTGTTACACGTTCTTTGCCAACTTCTGCTTGAATAATGCGCAAAAAGTTGTACGATTTTCCGAATTTTTCGAGACATTAGAGAATTTCATTCGTTAATTTAACAGGAAACCGATGAATTATGTATCCAATAGCAAAATATGAATTTAAATTTTTTAATTAAAGCAATAACTGCATTGTCTGTTTTTTTAAAGAACGTGCGTTGCTTCCACTACGCCATTTATTGATCCACGAGCATCAAACACAACTAATACGACCCTTTTAACGCAAATATCAAGTTGTCTATTATCGCTGTTGTTGGAACGTAGTTGAAACTGATTTTCAAACTGACACACCAATTACAATATAATATATATATAAGTATAAATTACGATATAATAATAAAGTCAGTGTAAAAATGTTCGCTTTTTACCGATACGTTTTGTCGTTACGTTGGCAACACAACGGCAAAATAATGAATTGTTGTTGGTTGCCGATGATATTTTTAGTCTAGACTAACGTTTCGTTACGTAGGTGTAGAATATTCAGTGGCCATGCTAGCTAATTTCGATATATGTATCTATATATTAATAGCCGAAAAGAAGGTTAGGCAAATGTACAGCTATATATATACTACTTATCTTGTCTACTGTCTCCGGATATCGACAATTTCTAATTATATCGGTATCAGATTACACCAATTTTCGTTCTAATCTAACGCAATTAGCGTTTTGCGCTATTACTAACACAATACCATCGCAATATTATTACTCTGGTTTATCTATCACGTATCTTATTACAGTGTTGCGTCCTAACATAATCGATTAAAATATAAAACGTAAGGTATGATAAATTAATAATACAGAAAACTACGATTATCAGAAATGATCGATCGTATAATATTCGTTATTATTTCGTTAAAAACTCAGCTACGTTATTCAAAGATGAGATTAATTAGTCGATCGAAAATTTCTTCCCTCGACCAAAAGGAGTTTAAATTCGAGATTGGCACACTTGGTAACGACAACGGGGCTTCAATGACGCTTCATAGACCGAACGTTCCGGCCACACGATCCGATGCTCGACAAACTCGACGAAGCATCGAAACGTCGAACGTTTCCATTGATCTCAGGTGCTTGGTGAACGTTGAAATTTCGCGAAATTCCAGCCAAGGACCGTTACAACGTTACGATACATCGTCGACTAGAGAAGCGAAATGTGGGGTCGATATTAACGAAAGAACAGGATGAGCACGGCGCACCTTCGCATAACGTCATCGCGCTACCTTCAATGCCTTATATAACAAGTGACACCGGTCACCATACAATATCTATTTTTCGCATTTACGACGCACATTCGGCTCGCATTCGACTCCACAGCCAACTATTTCTACGACAACGCGCCGGCTCCAATCGTCTTTTCCAATCCGTAGTTACATACATATTTGTTTCGTTACTCTCAAATAAATTCTTTTTATCTTCTTCTTCGATCATCTTACAAAAATTATCCTTTCCTAACTCCGGGAATTTTTCAATGTTTCCGCACCTGGATTCCTCAATTCTAATTAAATTTACACAGTATCGATTCTATCCTTCAACAGCGTTTTAATCTACAATTATATTTATTCGAATTTACCAATTATCATGGAAAGATTTCGTGTTATATATACGCATAGTCTACGTAAGTCGACGCGATAGTACGTTTACTTTGCAGATGACGCAAGTTTTGCTAATCACAAATAAGTACAAATAGAATCGCAGAAATTGACTGGAAATCCCATCTCTACAATACGGATTTTATCGTAAAATAGATTTTTTAAAAGAAGAAAGTCGAGTTCCCTTAAAAGTGTTCATATAGTTATAGTTGGAATATGTTAGAATATGCAATTTACGATCCAAAGAAAGTACAACGTATTTGTTTGTGAATACGTATGCAATAAAAAAACTTACTCGTTTCTTGCTTCGCGTCCTGTGTCGTATGCCCGTTTACGTGCATCGTCGCGTCCGAATTTTTCTTTTCATACTGATATTGCTCCTTCGTTGAAGACTCCGTATCTAAAAGAAGAGACATTACTGATCGACTATATCCTTATCAAGTACATTGATTCTAATATATTATAATAATAATATACGTAGCAAAATATACGTACACGTAACGTGATAATTATATTTTTATTTTTAAATAAATAAAATCCAGGTGACCGTTATATTCCATACAAAAAGACAGCGGGAAAAAGTTCTCTTGACTTTTTCTAAACCCGAGTGTCCATTTGAGAGTAAAACTATCGCGAGCTAGCTCTCTCGAGTATCACTCTCAAGCGAACACAGAGAATCGAGAGTGACTGCTCGAAAGCCTCGTTGAAACGTCTGAAAGTTAAACCGTTTGCGATTTTCTCTGAAACGAATACGAAGTCTCAGAAATCGATCGCATTCTTACAGATTGTACGTTTGAAAAAGTTTCGCTTCATTTTTTTTCCACGTTTCTTCGCTTCTAAACGAGAATTGAATTCCTAGCAAGAGGAAGAATAGAAACCCGACGCGACCTTGATCAATGAAAACGAATGGCGCTACGCGATCGCGAACCCAGGTGAAGTTGCTTTAGAAACTAGGACGCGTTACACCTTTCGCGTTTGCGTTCCTTTCTATATATATATATATATATGTACGTGTATAATATAAAGAAGAAGAAAGTCTATCGAGTTAATTATCGTGAATTCAGATGCGGCAAACTGGCAATTTTCTCTCTTTGCAACTTATATATGTACGTATGTATGAGTCTAATCGTTTTTAAAGCATCTATCTGTTATCTAACGGCGAAACGTAATATTCGATACTTCCTTTTGTCAGAAACCGAATGTTTATTTGTAACGTAAATGCAGGATTGCGCGATTCGATTTAGAATCTTTTCGCTACGTTAACAATTTACAACACTTTGGACGGTATTATACAACAACGTTTTCAAAAATAAACGAGATACGATCGGATATATCTGATTTATACTACATATGTTCTTCTAAGCACGACCAAAATCAATTATTAATCACGTTTAAACGTTGCAAGTTTGCACCGCTGCTCGGCTCGTAAAATCTCGATTAACCGGTTTAATCGGGACCGGGTTATACCGTTTAAATTAAGGCATGCCGGATAGTCGAGACCCGAAATGATAAATGTACAAGAATGTCAAATGCTGTAGACCCGCGGACCAGATAACCGTAGCCCGATTTCAAAAATGACTAAGATAGCGTGAAAACAAGCGTACGTGTGTAAGTAGATTATACGGAATCTCGCGACGAGTTAATTTTACATTCGAGTGTATTTTTTCTTAAATCGCGTTGATCGCTAAATAATATTTCGCTGGTGATTCGCGCAACTGAAACGCGATTGCCTATCGCTTTCTTGACTACGGTCGCGAAAGATATGTCGGAGGAAGGAGATAGGATGGGACGAGAAGGGTTATCAAGTTGGACGAAACGAAAGGGATTTGGTTCGTAAGGAATAAATAATGGTAGCGGGGAATGACCGAAGACGAGCGGACTAATATTTGCCGATACGATGAACGCAGGCGAACCGTGAATCAGGACATATCGAGAAACAGCTGGCTTATCCTTCGAAGAAAGAAGCCTATGCTCGGGAGAGTCCTTCTACCAATGTATTTAACCAGTGTAAGCAAGTATAGGAGCATTTCGCTCGAAGCGGAGATCGTTGAAAGACCGAAAGAGCAAGAGACGCGGGAACGAGCTGAAACGCAAAACCAGTAAGCATTGACCTGGCCAGAATGCTGCCTTATTGGTGCATAAGACTGGCCCCCACGAAGCTTATTTTACGATACAGCCTGTGAACAGACACACGCGCGTCTCTCTTCGCGTTCGTTCCTTATATGCGCGTATTTAAACGCGACGCGGATAATTGGTTCGCCGTTTGTAAGCAACCTCGATATCAAGTCAGCGTTAAGATTCGCCGGTGTTCGGTTCCACGTATCCCTTGACAGGAACGTTCGACAAAAGTTTCATTCCGCTTGTAATAAATCTCCGTTATGACATACATCGACAACGAATTCACGTGTCGATCTTACTGCAGGAATACGATAATTAAAAAACGAATAAATAAAAATTTCTTTTCTTACGTTTTCCCTTCTTTGTCAAGATCGTTATAGCGTTACGCTAATTTTAATCAAGTCAGGTTAAAGTAAAGTTAGATAATTAGTCGGCCACACCTCCGCGATTAATCGCGCGCGCACAAAAACACGCGTCAATATATCGTACATACGCAGTGTCTGCGTTTCTATCTATAATAAGTTACTTGTACTGTTACGCTCTTAACACGTAGTAATTAACCGGCCCAATTTAGCGATCGGCAACCGTAAAGAAGTTACTACAAACGTAAGCACGTGCGCGCGCGCTTATTCCTTGCTTTCTACTCGTATCGTCATTTTCACCACCGCCATTCGTTCGAAACGATTCTTCTTCCACGCGTCCGATAGGCCGCCGTCTGGAACGGCCCTTCCCTTTTATCATTTATTCTCGTTTCTCAATCGCTCCACCGCGCATACTTCTCTCCTCACTTTCTTCCTTACGTAAGTCGGACAACGAATGACAATCTCTCGCCGGACATCAGATTATGTTAATGATAAACTGGATTTGCATTCACGCGAATTGATGTCACCACGCTATGAATGGTGCCCGCTGCGCATTGATACAGCCTGCTCGGCTCGAATAAAACTCGCCAGTCTCGTTAAGCGCAATTCCTGCTAGCTAACAGGCAGACCGACTACGCGCTCAAAGTAGATCACGTTCGTTGACGAGAATGGGAAAAGTCTGTTCCCTGTTTACTCGTTCCTCTAATCTTCGCTCCCATATACCATTTTCGATATACCATATCGAAAATAAACGAAAAATAAACGTTTCTAACGAATAATCCTACGGGATTAGATGGTTTGTCTCTCGACGAATCGAACGTCGATCTTGCAACGAAAAGGGCGGATTAATAAAATCGAGAAATTTACAAAAAGCCAAGTTGATCGATGTTGTAAATTTCACTTATTTTGCAATATGGTTCCGTGATGATAAAATCATACGGAGGAGTTTCTCGTTGCGGCAACACGCAGATGGTATATTCATTAGACTTAATGAAGCATCTTAATTAATCTGGAACATCTTATATAAGCGTAGACGCAGTTGCGTTACGTCTTCCTGGTCTTGCGTTCGCTTAGAACGCGACTCTTTTTCCATTATCTACGATAAACGAAAAACTGCGTACGCCTTTCGTTCGAATTCATTTGGTTGCAGTTGCGCGCAGCTGATTAGAAAATCGTTTGAAAATTATAATCGTCCGTAAGTTTGCAAAGAAACGAATACGAGTTAAAATCGAGTTTACGCGATTCTTTAAGACCTTGAAGGCGGTTTAAAATAAAACATAGAAAGCGGCAGATACTGAAAATAAATCCTCGCAGAGAAAAATATGCGCGTAGCTGGTTCTATTGAACTTTAAACAGGTTGCAGTTAGATATACTATACGAAAATGGTATTAAACAATTCCGCGTGTCCCTCCCAAGTTGCTTATATATTATAACAAATTTCTACTTTTTCAATTCTTTTCGAGATCGATGCGTTACAAACGTAATATTAACGCAGTATTAGAGTAAATATTAGAATTAGAAAAGACCGGCGAAACGATGGTTCTGAGAATCTCGATGCCTAACTTCGAGCGATCGTAACCTATCTTCTTCTCGTTAGTGGTACACACGCACAGTTCATTTCCTTAAACATCACTTAGTACGAAGAAGTATCGAGTTTTCGCGACAGACTTTTGTAATTGTGCGCAAATACTCCAATAGCATCGGCCTTCCAAACATAACGACCTTGATGCAATTGCACCTGCTTATAGGCAAAAGGAATTTTCAACCCATTGCGTTGTATAAGAAATTTTTCAACATTTTATATATCGCGATAAATAAAGTATATTTTTACAAATACGTAAAAGTATCGGTTTCAAAGTTACGACTGTACAAAAATTCCATGTCTTGGAAAGTAACGAGCTTTCCTCGATCGATCGAAGAAAATTGTTGAAGTGGCACGTTAACCTAATTAATGTTTCATATAGGCGGTTGTAATCGTTATTTATTATCGGGATGTATCGTTACAATACGACGCCGTACTCGTCAAGGTACCTTCTTGAAAGCGTTGCGATGTTATGCGTCACGGATATCAATCAATTCGAAATAGGTATATAATTATACGAACGTCTTCTGGTCATGATACGACTCGACGAGTATAAGAATTTATATAAAAGATACGTTTTATTACTGAGATTGTGCGCGATTATCTTGAACATTTTTCAAATTGGCTTCGATTACACGACATCTCTAGCAATTCTCTCTCTCTCTCTCTCTCTCTCTCTCTCTCTCTCTCTCTCTGATCTCAACGCACAATTTACAACGATTTACAATTATGTTAATTAAAGAGCACAACTCATCGAACGTCGATCGACATTAACGCAAAAATTAGTTTGGTATGCGTATAGACCGTTATCAGTGCGTCTAGGATTCGACACACGTAGTGGGAAACGCGTGACGTTGGCTCGTGATTAGAAGCTAGAAGTCGATGACGACTATACTTGCATAAATTTGATTCAACGTCGGCTATCTGTCCTTTGCTACCGTGTCATTAACACGGGGGATAGGATAGAGCAGCGAAATTTACATAATGCTATCATCCCACGTTGCGTTCGACTAGGAACTGCGCGAATAAGAAACACGTATGCGCAATGTAGCGAATAAAACAGAAAAGTTAGACAAGTTGTGGCCGTTTCTGCGAACGACAGAGATAATAAAATCGCAGCATTAAGCGAGAATAACATTATACCCGCTAGTACCTACGTATTATGTACGTACCGTGCACCGAAAATAAAGAGAACTTTATTGTCATCCGCGTTGGTATTGTCCTACGATGGAATAGTTGAAATTCCAATGAGGTGAATTTAACCGCCATCGTTACTTCGCTTGGAGGTCGCTCAACTGCGACGCGATGCAAACTATGCACTTGCACGTGCAGCACAGGATTAATTTATGACTACACGGTTTGATTTATAACTATTCGACTGGTTGTTAAGACGATTTTTTCGGTATCTTCGAAACGTGTCTCTAACGTATATCTTAGGTTCATCGATTTACCGAGTTGCTTATCGAGAGACACACGCCTTAGTGCACGTAACGCCAAGGTCAGTAAACTGCAATGCTATGCAAACCGTGCATTCGCGTGTCGACGACGGAATTAATGCGCCAACTCTGTCGAAACTTGTCCACTTTCCAGCGATACTAACTAAATACGTAATGCCGTATTTTCCCCTAACGTATTCTTGCGTTTTATATTATATGTACGAGCTCTAGTTTGAGTTTATTCGCGTAACGTGCCATAAATTATCACGGCGCATTGCCGCTCAAAAAGACAGATTACATTTCGAAAAAAATGAATTCAAAGAAAAAGAGTAATAAACGGTCGAATAAAGATCTTAATAAATGCGTTTCCTAAGCCCACCTCGTTTAATTACAGCCCATCTCACGCGTCTCGCGTATTTTACGCACGTACACCCAAATTATAATAATAATAATCGTTAAACGCTTACGTTAGATTTAACTGCTGATTGTTCAAGGTGTCTTCACTCGCAAGATAGCTGCTGCGGCATTCTAAGATTGTAATTGAAATTTTCGTTCCGGAGAATGGAGAACGAGTTCCAGCGGTCGCCGCTGTTTCACAGAAAATCATTATTCCACTTTTTCCGAACTCTTCCATCAAATAGACGGAATTATTACCGATACAAATCAACGAAAAGCTTAAGCCGCATTTCGCGTAAAGTTTATCCTTTGAAAGACAATTTCTAAAGATCGCAACGTTCCAACTACCTATTACCATTATCTCCCAAATGTGTTTTATTATGAATTTGCGTTCTGTACATTGATCATATCGTTTGAACGATTATTGTAAACGGCAAATTAATATTTATGTAAATCACCGATGAATATCTTCCGTAGCTATCTTCTCCAATATCCACGTTAGTCACTTTTCCTTTGAAATAAATCGCTAACGAGACTAGAGTAATTGTAGGCGCGGAAGGCGTACGGACGAACGATTCTCGATGAAAGGTGGACGATGGTGTGTGTCGAGCTGTAATTCCGCCTCGGCTTGAAATAAAAAGCGCCAAAGCGTTCGTTGATCTTTATCGCGACTAATTGCAAACGAACGTTCAAAATTATTCTCAGGGGGAAGCACCTATCGTTCTGTAGGAAATAGAGTCGAAATTTACAATTGGTAGCGTGTATGTCGCCGTTATCGCCACATTTACGAATGCATCAATTTTTCTCAAGCTTTGTTCATAAACGCTGTTCAAGTATTTACTAGGTTCCCCGTTAATCTGGCGAAACTCGCTCTGTACAAATTTGCGTACGTATTCAAGTATGTACGTGTCATCGTTAAGTCCAATATCCACGTAGCCTGTTTTCAAAAACTTCATTTGCAATTCCTTCCTATTACGTATCGCGGCACGATTAAATCGTGAAGGTTCTCAACAATGAACTTCCTGCCGGTATTTCTTCCTTGTATTTCTTTTTGTTTGCATCATCGCAGGATTACGACAATTTTCCACGCAATTTCGACGATCTAAACGCCTTAAACGAGCGCCTTGTGATTCACTATTCCAACAACCTTGACACTTATCGTGAGCAGCCAAACACCGTTCTCCATTACGAAAACGCGACTTACGTGTCTTACCTATCTTTCTTACTAAAGATAGGAGAACAATATCGATACGACATACAACGATATCGATCGTTTAGTACCGTAGTTTCGTAACGTGTACCCCTCCATAGACAATCAGATTCTCCGTACATCAGATTTTCTTTCCTTTATAGCCTTTCCAAGAATAAGAAAAAAAAAAAAAAAAAATCTTACGATATCCGCGTAAAATAAAGTTGTCGATCATTTTGCTCAGGCAACATATCTCAAGATTCTCTGGCAACTTAAAGTTGATTCATCGAATATAGGAAACTGTGAAAAAGTGAAAAAGTGAAAAGCACTGCCATATCTATGGAAATAAAACCGTTTTGTGAAAAATAAAGCGAACAAGATTCGAAGCGTAAAGCTTTACCATTTACGAGCACTGGTTCTGACAATGAGCCAACAACGCGCTGCCGGATTTCTCACGACATTCAGCGGTGTAATTTCTCTCGCCATTGTCTCTACCTAACTATATCGAGTCGTGACGCGTAAAGAGTGCGACTCTTATCGGTGGTGTTTGGTAGCGCGAAGAAGAAAAGAAAGTGGAACGTAACGGTGTTGATTAAAAAATTTCTGTGTCCTCACCTCGAGACGATATCTTGTTTATGGTCCGTCTGGAGACGACGCGGACATGCTCACCCTTACCGAGATCGAATCGGCACGCTTCCAACTGCGGATCCTAGCGATAATTGGTTGAAAATCGGTAACGACAACGCGCTCTTATTTTCAATTTACATATACCACGCACTCGCACAGTCGTGTCCGCAGAGTCCATCAGTTGCTTATCCATTGGTTAGTTAGCGTCAGAGCGAGTGGAAAACGTGTCGTACTCGACAGTGAATTTTGTGCTCGCGCGGCTGCGAGTGGTGCGCGAGTTAATCGCAAGTGGGAAGAGTTGTATTGTATTTCGGACCGAATATATGTCTGTCGCCGTTTTGTTATCACATACGAGTAACAGTAATGTTACACATAGCCGTGACGACCTATAAAACATTCGTGAATACGCGCAAATACGTAGTAATGAATCGAGTATCTGGATAACTCTGAAACGATCAAGTATACGTCAGATCCGCAGATTATCTGGACGACGTTCGTTTATGCATAATGCATAGTCGGTTAGATGCATGTATGTATACAAGTACGCCTATGGCACACAAAGAGTTCAAATCGTCAAATGTTTCAGTAATACGAAAGAAACTAGAAAAGAACGTAATGAAAATGCACGTATAAATCCTTAACGATCCGTGTCGAGTCGACATTACGACGCGAATGTTGGACTTGGCGATCACGGAATGTCGTTTGCTAGAAAATTTGCAACCGCACGGTCCAGAGTTTTTACGCGAACGAGTACACGCTTGTATCGAAGGAATAACGTTCGATTAAAGAGATTATTTTCACGGCGCGGCGAGCGACGCCGATCCGAAATTACTTTTAGGGAAAAGTCGAGAGCGTGGTAATCCCTTGGGAGCTGTGGGAATCGTACTTTCACCAGCCTCGCTGACGAAATGAATTTCACACGGGTAAAGGACTAAAGACGGGTGTGTAAGAAAATCACGCAATACGTTATGCTTTCTGTCAACCGTATCCTATTGCGGCAAGCACTTGTCAAACAACAATCACGCGCGTCACCGTCTTTTTACGCGTATATCGATGTCGAGTTATCGTCTTTCACGTAATTATAACAGATAACGTTCCGAATCCAACAACGGTGCGTATAATCGCGCAACGAAACAAATAATATCAACGTTATTACATATTCGCTTTCTTATCGTTCGAACGTGCGTCTTTTCCGCAAACTATTTTGCTCAACCGAAACGAACGAATGCCACCTGAATTCTTTCGCTTTCTCTTTCCTAAAAATATCATCCGCGACAAATAAAATTTATTCGATATAGACTAATTTCGTCGTTTCATTGTACGTTACATCGTTCGTTGTACGCACACACCTATGTGTAAGTACAAATTCTATACCAAACAGTTCTCATCTGGTAGCCTTCTCCGAGTCGACGAGGTAACGAATATACGAAACAACTTCTATGTACATACGTACATTCTTGCTGCTTTGAATTTGTCTCTAAGAATACGCATTGTTACGAGATGTAAACGCTATCGATATAACGCTATCACAAGGTCAAAGCATAGCGCACTGCCTTTCGTATATCTATACACACACACACACACACACACATATATTGGTATATTAAATATTATATTAAATATATACACCAATTTATCACCAAAATCCAGATAACAGCTTTCCACTTTTACTTGGAATCTGCTTTAAATCGTTTTCCTAAATTCAGTCACGCTTTAATCGCTTATCCGAAAATCCAATTGGACTGGTAATCTTACGAACGTGGTAGCTGATGCATGTGCATCGTGCATCGAACTCGATCGCGAGAAGATCCAAAGAATCCAAATATCAAATCGATAATAGTTTTGTAATAATCACAGTCGCTAAGTAGTCGCCGTTAAATAAAGAATATCCATGTTTCTTTCGAACGTAACGGCGATTCGGCTGATCTACGGAAAACGCGTGACGAACACGCGGGAAAAGAAAAAGAGGAGAAAGAAAGAAAGAAAGAAATGCAGAAGGAATAACGAGACAAAAGCAAAGCAAAGAAAAGAAGAGAAAAGAAGAGAAAAGAAGAGAAAAGAAGAGAAAAGAAGAGAAAAGAAGAGAAAAGAAACGGAAAGGAAAACAAAGGAAAAGAAAAAAGATGCACGGCATTACCTGTGTACGAAACGATCGTGCGGTATGCACGATCGGACGGAGTGGACCTCTTCCACGGGAAGACAGGAACGTTAGTCAGCAGCGTAAATAACGACACGATAGCCGGGGCTGAGGCTGGTGGGGTCGGACAGAGGCAGAAACAAGCTTGCGGATATTTCCTTAGGTATTTGCATACAATCCGGCTCGAGGCGAATTCACGGCGTTCAGGAATCCGTGGAAAGCCCTGCCGCTGTTTCTCTTCTCCCCTTTCCTTTCTTTTTCGTTTTTCTACCACCTACCAAACGATCGACGCGTTCTTCGTTTGTCGTTTTCCGTTTTGAATTTTCTGGGCGTCGTCGATGCTTCCTAGCGATGCCGTCGCCCTTGTCCTTTGCAGGGATTCGCGAAACGCCAAATCCCAACGGCCGAGCGATTTCTTCAACTCGAAACCGCGATTCGTGCGAAGCTCTCACGGAAACGCACCACGAAGGGACCACGGAGACACGATAACGAAGCGATCGCGAAGCAGCGCCGGGCGAAAGGAACCGCACGCTCAACAACCCAGCCAAGCACTGTTGAGGCCAACAGGTGAGCCGTGCCAACAGTTTACGGCCAGTGACGTATCACCCGCGTGTTCTATTCAGGGCAACAGGTGTGAGCCGACGCAGTGACGTACCATCGCGACAGAAAACGATCCACCGGTTTCCAAATATACTTTGCTTTCGATTTACTTTATTTTCTTCCTTTTTCTTCTCGCGCAAATTAACGCCGCGTTTAACTCCGTTTTTCCCGGTACGCCTTTTTTTTTTCTTTTTCTTTTTCTTTTCACACAAATCGCTGGACAAATTTTTATCTTATGTCAAGATCAAGTAGATCAGTTTCGCGTAACATGTCTTTTTTAATTAACGCTCTCGAGTTAAATAAAAGATAATTGAGTAATACGACGTAATAGTATTTGATTTTAGAATTGTTTTCGTTTCAATTAAATTTTAGATAATAAATGTAGGAGCCGGTGCGCGCGTTCCAATTAATTACAAATTCTTCTCTCGTAACGCTGTCCACGGCTCGTTCGAATTATTAAATTCATTGCATTCTTGTCGTGTGTTACTTCGTATTCGATCAGCACCTGCAACGTTCAAACAGCAAACCTATTCTTCTTTCGAAACGATGCCTCGTTGGTAACGAACGATTCGAAGATCGGCTTTCGCTTGCAACGTTCGAGAGAAATGAAATCGACAGCGACGAAGTAAAGTAAAAACGCGAAGAAACATTGTTACTTGCCCTTAAGGGTATGACGAACGTTGTGTAATCGTCTCGACTTATGATTTACGACTTAGATACGTATATAAAACATACATGATAGATTATTCGTTATTTTATTCGAGAGCGAAAAATATCCGAAAGCAAGAAACGACGGAATAATTTCCGATTCGTAAAAGAATATACGTTTCACCACTACCTAAAACCTTCCCAATTGTCGTCTGTTCGACACTGTTCTCCGTCCAATGGCCAGATGCGATAACAGAGACAGGTAGACGATTAGTTATGCGTACAGATCGACTGAAATGGATCCGCTGGCTTGGGAGAAATAGAATAGGATCGAATCGTATCGTATCGTATCGAACGTGGGTTATGTACTTACACGTTAACTTACTTACAGACACCTGAACCGCTTCCTTTCGCGTTTCGAGACTTTCTTTCGTGCGCCAGTTAAAAGTATATCCTTTGTTGGGCTACACGGCGGATATTGTGCGTGGCCAGTTAATTTTGCAACTCTTATTCAAATCTTCGACAGACCGCTTTGCATTCCGAAAGTACTTTGCGCGTACTCCACGCTTATCTTCCTTTCTCCATGCGTTTATCTCTTACGAGGATCCACCGAATCCGCCCACTTCCACAACGATTTTGTTCCTCTGGATTCGATTCCACTGGATTCGAGTTCCAGTGCTTCGTCTACTATTAAAACATACAATGATGGAATTGTAATACACGATGAATTTTATCGACGATCACCATCTTTGGTATCGCTAATCCGTCCGCAAAGATGACTTCATATTTTGCGTCATTTTCAGACGCTATATAATTTTGTAAAATAAAGAAGAGAAACGATCAGTTCGTAGCAGCGTCGTACGTTTGGCGAATTAAACCAAAAAAGAAAAGAATCGATATGCGTGTAAATATGATAAAGTTGTTGCGACAGGTGCTACATAATTTCCAAGCTAAAAATTTGAGTAGTCCACGTTGACGTTAAATAATTTGTGATTTTGGTTGAAAAAGTCTTAAATAGCTAAATAGCAAGCGTACGCATGTATGTACACAGCTTGAAATTTGAACTGAAATTACGCTATCACGGAATACACGAGGCATCTATGAGAAATAATTATCCAGTTACGTCGCATGTGCGCGCTTCTGAAAATCTCTTCTATGAATACAATAGTATCGATGTTTATCGAATCGACGATCATATCGATCACAAAGGTATAAATTTCGATGTATTTAACAACGATCTATTTCGCCGTATGCGTACATGAAAAATTATCTGCGTTGCCGTAATTTGTTAAGCTTTAATTCCAATCACCGTCTGCGTTTCACCACGGACGAATCTCGTTGCACGCTCTTATTCTGCACCGAGTCGATAACACGTAGCATATGGTAAGCGAAAATATTACCACAGCCGATATAAATGTTTTCTGTAAATGTGTGTACGTACTAATACCGATTACCAATGACCAAAACGATTTTGATCATTGATCCTGATAACGATCATTCCGGTTAACTCGTAAGCAAAGTTATTTTTAGCCATCGTTTGATTTTGATACTGTACCTTTTTTAAATTTTCGGTTACTGTTGTAATAATTTCCGTAAAATATTTAACATATCTAAAAGTAGGATAGATACGAAATATACTATGCGAGGCTGTTCTACTCTTTTATGTACGTTACAATTTCGAAAGAAAATTCATATGACTTTTAGCTTTATTTAATATTATTTCCTTCGATATTAGAATTCGATAACAAAGAAACGTTACGAATAAGCGTCGCGTAAGCTGCGGTGTCCGAGTGGTTAAGGAGTTGGACTCGAAATCCAATGGGTTTTTCCCGCATAGGTTCGAATCCTATCCGCAGCGGCGTTTCTTTTTTCCCGCCATTTCTTTTACCTCGCGCAACCCATAATTATTTCTAAAAAAAACCATTGTTGAAATTTATGTGTACGTAACAGGATGGAGCCGTTTACACCTATACGAGAATATTAATTTCACGACAAAAGCACGCAGTCTTTGTCGTTCGTACTTCGTATTTTCTTCCTTTAACTTAACTTTTATATTTCATGGTTAATAGTTAAGAAGCTATTTTAGGCGGTAGTCGTTACCGACTGATCCTAGACGTTTTAATAACGTAAGTACGTGCGTAACGGGAAAGGATAAACAAACTCTTATTAATACTTGTTCGTTTATTTTATTAAGTTAGCGAATGGTAAATTTTAATCGAGATTAAACGCAATAAGACGGCGAAGCACATGTAGTTAATGTCATTTTGTTATCTTAATTTGAAACATAAAACAACATTCTTGCTCTTCCTCGTTCCAGATTTTCCATTTAAGATCGTACGTTCGCTGAAGTAAAAATAAATTCCAATTAACAAACAATCGACGCGATTGTATAATTTAGTAGCAGTACTGTACGCACGATGAGGCACGTGTAATACCTATACTGAAACTACTTTCATAGATACGTTTGCGCCTCAAGTACAAACCCATTTCTTAACACCTCGCGTACGTGTGTACATTTTCCAAGAAAATAACACGTTGTCGAAAGTAATAAATACGTATGTAGGACAAATCATAGAGAAGTTTAACGATTTTAAAAAGCATATCTAATTAAGAATTTAGTTAAGAAATGTACTTGCAATAGAATTAATCGACGCGTAATCGATAGACAGTACGTTATTAAGGGAGATACGTATACCGTTTTACATATACACCTGTATATGTTGTTTCGTCTACTTACGACAGGATATTTCTTTAAAATTGGTACTTCCACGTGATACGTATTCCTTTGGCCCGCTTCGATTGGGCAAGAAGTCAATAAACAGGCATCGGGACTCATTCCCAAAAATGGAATATCCATTACCTGGCTTGCCCAAAAAATTCGACCTTGTATTTTTTCCGACGAGAAAGCTGGGAAATAGAAGACGAAGAGTCATCCATTTTCACGAGGTATTTCAAACTAAATTCTCGAAATCCGTTGATTTACGACGTTAAATTCGGTAAAGACAGAACCATGTTACCGCCATATCGTATTTCACTTGTCACGTTATATTATTTTTGTCCCTAAGTCGTAAACAAGGATAGTAGTACCAATACTTACAAGGTGTATAGTGGAATGTCATATTCCCAACAACTCCTCTTTTTAATTTACATGGTTTCTCTTCTGCACTTTCTTTACAAGGATCTATGTATACTTCGTGAATAGTGCAATTCGACCGAGTATCGGCTATAAAAACAAAAAAAAAAAAAAAAACATAAATTCTCAACGTTAATCGACTGACAAACTTTTATTACGCAGAATGTGAGAAATCGAGTCCAAGCTCCAAGTTCTCATCAGCGATGCTTCTGTAACGTTTATAAATAAATTTTGCCGATTATCGCATCTCTTCCTGCTACGAACGCGATATAGCGAGAAACTTATTTTATATATATGCACATATATATTCATATTTGCGATACGGTTGTTTATAAAACTATGACGAAATAGTCGAGCGCGATATGCCGTTGAATTAACTTTGCACATTTATCTCGATATACTATGTACCATTTATAAATCTAACATCTTCTATTCGATGGATAGAGGACAAAATGCGGTAGAAATTGGGAAGAAGCATTATAAAACTATAAACGATAATTTTGCAAATTCTCATTGTCATTCGTAAGTTCGACAAAACATTATACATATATAGGAAAAAATGTGCGAAGGTCCGCCAAATTGATTTTATTAAGAAACACAAATTTTTCTTTGATCGATCTTGAACGAATAAAACATTTTTTCACAACTGTTGGTATAGCACGATAACTCGCGCTTTTACGACCTTTGATTGAATTGGAGTTTATCCAGTAAATACAAGAATTTAGAGGTTTTTATGCGATATGCATGATAATACATAAATGATTATTCGCTATTACGATTTGAAACGAATATATCGCATACAAGGAATTATGTAAATGGGCAAAATAAGCCGTATCGTGTTCTTCTTCTTTTTTTATCGGGAAACAATTTTTATACGTTTCAAACGTATAAGCGTTTTTTTTTAAAAGGCAAACTTTTCTCAACTACGTATACCATATTGCGATAGCCGCGCTAAAATAAAGAATTCAACAAAGACGGAAGTCATCGTGTTTTTTCCGTGCGCGGTCTTCGGCCTGCTCCCGCGTAATAATTTATAGTTAATTAACGAACGACGATCCGTAGATTACAGACTTTTGTCGCACGAAGATTTTCCCAATTTCAGATCGAACTTGTTACCGTTTCGCTTTTTAAAAACTTACCAAGGTACAGCCAGACGAATAGAAGGACAAGATACGCGACATATCTTTCAAGTATCGAAATTCACCGATTTACGTATCTATCGGATCTGAAACGCGATTCGAATGCCGACTTGTAAAATCGAACGAGCCATACTCACGATCAGGATAAGGACATTGCCGCCACGGCACGAGTTCCGCATAGACCATGGACAAGGCCACGAACAAGAAGAGGGAAACGAGTAGCGCACTGTTTCGGTTCATCCTCGATGGACGGTCGTTGCGATGTGAAGCGAACGAAAGACGACGATTCCGTTCTATCAACAGAACGTGTACGACTGTCGAGGGGAGTAGGGAAGGTTCAAGAGTGGGGCCATAGGTCAATTGAAATTGTATCTCAAGTATCTTACACACGGTGAGACTCGTCTCGCTGCGTCTAGCGAGAAACCATTGTACGTACGTATCCCTGATACAAATGTGATCGCGCGTAAGGAAGAAACAGCGTACCCTTTGGTCAGGCGGATAAGCGAGAAAAAAGTATCCGCTCGTAAATTTCTATACAGCGGCTTTTGTTTCAGGCGAAGGATCAACTACGTCAACTAGATTTCTCATTGAAATCGTAAGAGTTGAAACTAGTAAATACGTAAACGACGGTTAAGTGGACGAGGCAATGTCGGGATGGGCAAGCAGGCAACGCGATACCCGAGACCACTTTGCGCGAGAAACGTAGAAACGAGAAAGTAGCAAGTACAGGCTTGTTTCGTCTGCCGTCGAAGCAACCGCACGTTGTTATCACGCTATACCGTTGTTCCGTTGATTCAGAGGCTATCGCGTTTCCGTAATCGTCATACCCAGTTCTCGTAATCGATCGCCGACTAAGTATTTGTCGATCGAACGTTTATCCTAGATTTCTCTTCCATTTATTTCCTTTGTTGTGGCATATAAATTTCCGTGTTGGTAGATATTTAATTTATTTAATTTAGGTAAGTACAGTCTGTCACACAAGAGCGTGTCTGCGATATCTGCGAAACCTGACACCTAATCAGAATGAGATAAAAAGAATGTAAACAAACGAAAACTTCTCTAATACGCGTTGCTGAATACCTTTCAGTTTCATTTGAAACAGTGAAAGGAACAGAGCTTTTTAATATGAGTGCCGCGTACGCGAAACGTCGAAAATCGTCTGGCATGGGCGAATGAAAACAGAGATCGTGATTGGAGTAATATAATATTCACTGATGAATCTTCGTTTTGGGCATGGTGTCCTATTAGGCAAGCTGAGAGGAAGACGTATCACAAAAATAAGAACACTTGTACATCACATTCGAAAGATATGGAGGTCGTTACCAGAATCCTACGCTCAAAAATTAGTCGAGAGTATGCCGAAACGATGTCAAGCTATAATCGCTAATGGAGGAGATTGGACACCCTACTGTAATAGCGTATTAGTGTTTTAGATGTAGATTCAATTCATATAAATTTTTTTACAAATATATAAATATTTACAGAAATATCGCAGACACGCTCTTGTGTGACAGACTGTAAGTACGCGTCGTTATACGAATTTCCGTTTGCTTACACGGTAGTGAAAACTTTGTAATAAAACGAACGCTTCTAGCTCCATATAAATTACCAATGTCGTATAAAATATTTAAATAATCGAATGCTATTATTAATACGAGTTTTTAAAAGGATAGGATATTTTAAGCCGCGCTAAGGTATATGTCACGTATTTTACGGATAAATATCATCGCATGGCCAGTTTCAAAGTTTCTTTAACATACTTTTCCTAATTGGCAACCGTTTCGTATATAAGAGCAAACTCTCATTAAGGGCATTTCTATATCGATATCGAAGATAAGAAAATCGTTATCTCGCTCGACCAAGGTATTTGCCTTCTACGAAGATTACAATTTCAGCGGTTCGAGGTATTTTAGTCGAAACTCGCAACTTTCCATATTCCTCGGTGCTTGATCACTTTCCGACGTCCACTCCATTATGCGGTCGATCGCGCCACTTTTTAGATGCTTTGAACGCGAGGGATTAGCCGCGAGAGCATCATTCTCGACGAGTATAGGTACGCGCCGTATTCTGTACGATACAAGGCACGTTTGAACCATCAGAGCCGGAAATAAGAGTTCGACGATCGTTCGAGTGGCGTCGCTATGCGGATCGAGCGTAAAGGCCGGCAAAGGGCTGCCGCGGCCCGAGGCCAACCTCGGATGACCAATCAAACACGAGACCTCTGGAAAAATAATTGGACGCAATTGTTAAATTGTGCATTTCCTGATAAAAGTGGCCCGGCCATGCCGGAACTCGGTCTCGCCACCGATTCTGCCGAAATTTCAAATATGCGATCCGTCTTACCCTCTCAACGTCCATTTACTTCTCATTTAGATGCCGCCGCAACCTGCCGTTACGATTCTGACCATTGGAACGGTTAATTTTTCCATCGCTCTTTCTGCACTCTTCTATATAATTAATTCTATGTAATTAATTAAGAAAATCCAAAAGTAAAACATATTTAACGTAGTTAAATAAGCGTTAAACGAATTTCGGCTGGCTAAGCCGATAGTTTACGATTTACGCCGAATGCTAATTTTTTGCCTTCCACTCCGTTCGCCAACTATTAATAAATTATTATAGTGTTCGTATCTATCTCGATACAGTTACATTACGGAGATTGTATCTTGCAAATTCTTCGAAAAGTACAATAATTCGCGTAATTAAGAATAGCTACGATTAAGGAAATCAAAGACGAGTAATCGTTGCCTTTCTTTCCAAGTATCTCGTAGTGGTCCATAAGCATACACCTAAATATTATATACTTTGCGCACATATTTATAGCTCGGTGTCAGCCAAGGTCTAGCTGGTGTCTAGCTAGGGTGTCAGGCAAATAAAAAAAAAAGAAACGCGATTTGTAAAAGATCAAACTAAAAGTATGATCGGTACGATCTGAAGCGTGTATCTTACGTAAGATGACGTAAAGTCGGTAAAACTATCCAACTCGGTTCATTAACGTTTGTAAAGTTCTCCGAGAGAACTGGGATGAGGGTTCGCGTTGTTACTTACCTCGAACAGAGTTTCGCCTAATTTTTGAATTCTAGTTCCTTTGTGCCAAAAATATGACGCAACCTTGTAACAGTTTATACAGAATCAGGCCACCGTTTCTCAAAGTGCGATCCATGCCCTATTGGCGTTTTGTAACTTTGTTCCACGTCGAACCTATCCAAACGTGATCGCATCGTGCCTCAGCATAGAACGTTGTTGCATCGTTATCGTTAGTGAAACCGGTTATAAACAAAATAAAAGGGAAATTGAAATTGTGGAAATAATATTTTACGTCGATAAAAGAAAATTAATTTTTACGTTGCCTCTAGCGCGTATAACGATTCTTCGGTTATTTAATAAAATTAATATCAAGGAAAAAAGTGGTAAGACGGAACCCTGTTAGAGAATTGAAACCTCAGAATCGTAAAAACACCTTAGATAGATAGATAGATATTAAATGAATACCGTATCATCGATAAAATCGCAAACATCGATTCGTGTCTCTTTCTTTTCCTTTCGAACAGTCTAAAGTAATCGATCTCTATGATTTTTCACCGGTATTCCGTATATCGTGCGTTTCCAGCTGGCTCTTTCACATCGTGTATCGATTGACCATTTTGTCCAACGAGAAAAGATGTTCGCGGCCGAAACTGAACACGATTGTAAAATGTTGAAGAAGCAATGACTCGAACGACGAAGCAACGAAGCAACGAAGCAACGAAGCGTTTACTGCAGTTGGAACGAGCAATTGGAAGAAGATAGACAGCGTGGTTAGGATCGATGGCGTAAAATGTAAATGAACAAGATAAACGAAATAATAATTATTCGCAGTGTCGATTAGAGCTAGTCGGATGGCCGGGGCCATAATAGTGGATCACTCGGTCCATACGCCGCACACCGCGGCGTTATAACAGCTAATACGCAATTATTCAATTGAAAGAACCGGTTGATTCACAAGGTACTAGTCGGCGGATAGTTTAGAATTTAGAATAGAAGATGTTTTCGTGGACAGCACGCTTTGCCTCTTACTTTTCAAATCGAACGGAGATAGAGACGGAGATGCATACGAATCACGGACAAGATTTGTCGCAAACAACTTGCAGTTTACAAATAGCAGCTAAACAGCAGGCAAAATAGAAATTTTTCAGCAGAAAGGCAAATATTCCAAATTTATAACCTGATTGAATATCTTTAGGAAAGGGTTGGAAAAATACGACGTTTTACAGTTAAATTCAATTTCATTCGGTCACAAAATTCTGTTCGGTAACAATTTCGGTAACGATCGTTTATAATTCGAATCATTTTCAGTGATAACGTTGGCAATTTTTCTAGCTTTCCATTATTTTCACACAAAGATACTTACAATCTCCTCTATTCGTATTGGAAACGCTTAAATCAAGCACGTACATGCTTTGAAATATTGGAATGCTGCATATTTCGTTCAGATCCGTTCGTCGAACTAGCGTGTGTAAATAATTTATTAAATAAACCATTTATTGAACCATCGTATGGTTCTCTTCACTTATTTATTACATACAAGATTTAACAAAATAATAATAAACTTATAATAATACAAATATTAATCGTGTCGTTAACGAAACGTTCTTACAAACGATTAACTGTACAGAATTCGGCGTAAACGTATCGACGTTCGTCAGAAATTCTAAAAGTTTCATCAGGCAGTGTCGAATAGCACCAACTAGAAGATGAATTCAACGACATCAAGAGATATTACTAGGCATAGAAATAACTGTTAGAAAGGTGCAACATGTAACGATGCTTAGTTACAAATACTTATCGAACCTATGAATATTAATCGATTAATGAAATCAATGTGAAATTTACCGTTAACGCTGATCGTAAGTCACGTGTCACGTGAATTCCATATCAACAATTGATATCGATTGAGAACCAAAGCGGCGTGTCATCTTTTTACATAATCGACATCATTCGCAGTGAGATTGTCCTCGTTGGAGCAATCGTCATTACAGAGGAGCAGGTATCGATTCTTTGGTATCACCGTAGTGCGCGCGCGCGTGCGCTTCTCTGTGTGTGTGTGTGTGTGTGCGCGTGGTCGTTTGACCGTAATCGAAACTGCCTGTTTTTCCAGCTTTTTCACACGACGACAAATTCACTTATTCGAACGATCGATTCTTTCGACAAGTAAACTTTTATCAAAACCTCTCGTGCTTTCCAACGCGATTTTATTTTATTTATTTCGAGTTGCAAAAATTACCGTCTGATTATTTCATTGTTTAATACGTTCCTGAGAAACTGTAGCTGCGTTAATTGCAACTCTTCGAATTCTTATACCAGGCGTAATCATCGACAGCTTTCAACTTTACGATTACCGTAAAATTATTAGTAAACTTGTTAAACTATTTCTCTACGATACGTATTTTTCGTTATAACATTCTAACGAGTCAAGTCCATCCTCTAGCTACTCGAGAGGAACGATATTCATAAAATTACGCGACCGATGCTTTTACTAGGAAATACCTTCTCTATCGAAAACTTTGTCTCGAGAACTAACGACCGTTACTTTCCTCTTCGATAAACCGAACAACAACAAATACAAAATAGATACTACTTAAGATAATACAACGCGTTAAATAAATAAACCTACGTATAAACGTCGGTGGAATTTTCAAAGCACGAAGAAAGAATCTGTTCGCGTTGCTGCACGGAGACTATGTCGGCCGCCGTTTGCAAATTCGTCAAACACGTGTAAACAAGGGAGAGCTTTTTCAACAACGAGCGAAACACCCAGGTATTTGACGCGTCGACGATTTTCTATTCAAAATCAAACGATTCGTACGATAGCTTGCTTGAACTTTATTCTTTTTTCTTTTTTTCTGTTTTTTTACGTCGGATCGATTTATGGAATAAAGAGCCAATTAGAAAAATTCCGCGACACATTTTCCGTATCCAGTTAACAAAATTAATCAGTTTAAACTTCGAACGATGACCTCGTCTAGCGGATAATTTAGTCGAACGAATACGTGTTTGCTATTTTTATCATTCTACGTAGGAAAACCTGTGGTTCGATCGTTAAAAGGAAATAGGAAATCGCAAATAAATAGCCGAAGAGATCGCAGCTAGAAATTCATCGCGTAGAAATCATTTACGACCATGCGATCGAAAACATTGGATATAACGAGATAAAAAGCGAGATATTTAGCTGGAAAGCTGAAATAATAGTCGTTGAATGGTTACAAGTCAAAACAGTATCACACTTGGGAAGAAAATTTCACTCGCTTCCTCGAATGACAATCTCCATCGACACGCACACCACTTACTTGATCGGCGACGTTCTCCCGTCTCTTTGGCAAATCTATTTTTGCTTCTCGTTCTCAATGCGTGTTCACGTTAACTGCTCGAGCTTGTTCTCAATCGAGTCGATCGAGTCGAACCGTTCCACCGACCCGGACCGATCGATCGATCGCAAGAAAACAAATCCAGCGCACGCACGGTCTCCGTAAGAAAACATGTTTTATCCATACCATCCTAGGTGATCGATTAACCGTAATTGTACGATGCAGTGTACATAATAAAAAGTTACGCTAATGTTATTACAATTGAACGTTCGTTTAATCGACTGTCAACAATAAAAAATTGTTCTTACCGTTAATTAAACGATTACCTCTTTTCTGTATAGAGATAGACGATACTTTTCCTAGAACGCTTCTTTCTATTTCTAACTGCTCTTTTAATGTATTTCTCGCGTATATCACGGATACGTGAGATATCCGACAACGATTCAGGCAATCATACATGATAATACACAAGTATTATACGCGTATCCATGTGCTCGCTTTATTAATAATTTATAATAAATTATGGAAGCAAAATTAGAAGCAAAACAAGTTGACGAATAACGGAATCTTGAGAATCGCAAATAACTCTTGTCGCCTAACTGGAAAACTTAAATCGTCGATACATTTCTGACGCGCGTTCTATCCAGCACGTATTAAACGCGATACATCGCAGATTATACTTATTACGTATTAATACTAGAGTCGAAAACAAAACTCGTTATCTGTAATATACGAATTGAATATTTAATTTACTTCGTCGTTAGACTTGCGTGTCTTTCAAATATTAATTCAATTTTTAAGCGAATAGTCGTTCGCTTTAACCTTTCACTGTTTGATCGTTTCATCGTTTCATCGTTCCATCAGGGAAATCGGCTCACCTTTCGAGTGAAATCAGAAACGTCGCGCTTCGCTATTCAAAATCGATCGTTGAAAGCGTTCAAACGGATAACGATGAAACCTGAAAAGTCGAAGAAACGCGAAGAAACGCGATCGTGTTAAGAAAACGAAAGGATAAAGATTCTCCTTCAGCGGCTGCCGGAAGTACCTGCTCGGAGTTGGCCGTGTAATCTTGCAGAGAACAACGCGTTCCGTGGGACTCACACAACGTAAATTGGATCCTTACACACCGATATCCTCGCTTCTTGCAGAATCCTCAGCCTTGGTCCCAGGGGTACACCCATTTTTTGCAACCTCTCTTCGCTTAGGTAGGGAAGCTCTACCATACCGACTTTTTCTTTCTCAAACGCATTTGCATATTTCTGGGACACGTTCAATTTGGTTAATTGAAAGAAAACGAAAAATGATATTTTGGTTGTGTCCGATAACGCGGTATAAAAGAATCGCAGGTACGAGGCGTCTGCGCCGCTTTTCGCACCGTTGCGTCGATTTGGACGAACAAAAATATCGGTATACAGAGCGAACCATTCAAATGGAAATATCGTTAACTTGTATGATTAGGGAGAAAGAGTATTTTTTGAAAATTTGCTCTGCGATTCATTGCGATTCCATTTAATAACGCTTATTTCGTGGATAAACGCGCGAATCGATAATTCTATCGATCAGATTAGAAACATTGATACGACTAGAAACGAAAGCAGCGGTAATTCGAATTACCTACCTCATACCCAAGTTCCCTGAGGAATAGTCTGATGAGCGGTGGTTCTGTGCCGAAGAACTTGGTGAGCTTTTTCACCCTCGAAGGGTTGGAAAGAGCCGGCAGCTCGGAATCCTTGATCAGCGGTTGAGACTGCGACCTCACCATCGCCATGCTCGTCTGAGTCCTGAGTGCAGCAATCTCGCCCCTTATGTTCTCCATTTCCTGCGAATACCTGATAGCGGTGAATTTCGAAAATTCTCACTCGCTTTCCCGCCTATTCCACTCTTTCCTATTTCCTATGTTCCCTCCTATGTCCCGATTGTACTCGACTTTGTTACAACAAGTAATTAGATAACAGGTTCAGACAAATTCATTTCGATTCAACTATACCGTATACGAGAAACGGTATTTTCATTACGACAGATACGTTTCGGATCAGTCTTTATTTATTTCATCACCGATGATTCGATTTTACTTTTATTTCATTTTTGTTGTTTCCTTGTTCCGTACGAAACGAGTTTCCTTTATTGCCGAGCACGTTGCTTTTTGAACTTGAAGTATTTAAAAAGTCGCACGCGCGCACCTGTGTATGTTACATTAATGTTATATGCTTATACGTACGATGTATGTACGATGAGAGATAAACTGCATACAGCGGTGCGTAAAAATAATTTAAATTCCAAGTCAAGCATCTCGTCTTTCTAAAGATCTCTTCTAAGCTAAGCGTTTTTAAATCGTTAACCAAATTCTCTCACCTGTATCATCAAATGTTGCGTCCTCATCTCCGAACTCAAGTGTGCCACCGATCTGGCAAGCGTCACCACGTGAGATTCTAGTCGTTGGAAGCGTTTGTTAATGCTCTGTAAACGCAAGGACGATCTTTAATCAACTGCGTATCCGTGGAAATAGATCATCCAGCTTTAATTCGTGTAAGAATGAGAATTAGAATTGTATCCAAAATTACATTTCTCCATATCGAGATCGAGCGTTTAATTTTATACAATTCGTACGACGCATTTTCATCTTTCATATAGTGAAAATTACTTCGTGTTGCTTGCGACATGTGCGACGTGACGCTCCTTTCCGTAAACAGTAACATACGTGAGATTGCTCCTCGTTCGATATCATTCCACCTTGATTCGCTTAAACAAAACCTTATGCACGCGTCTTGCGGACATACCAAGTACAGTCTGTCACACAAGAGCGTGTCTGCGATATTTCTGTAAATATTTATATATTTGTAAAAAAATTTATATGAATTGAATCTACATCTAAAACACTAATACGCTATTACAGTAGGGTGTCCAATCTCCTCCATTAGCGATTATAGCTTGACATCGTTTCGGCATACTCTCGACTAATTTTTGAGCGTAGGATTCTGGTAACGACCTCCATATCTTTCGAATGTGATGTACAAGTGTTCTTATTTTTGTGATACGTCTTCCTCTCAGCTTGCCTAATAGGACACCATGCCCAAAACGAAGATTCATCAGTGAATATTATATTACTCCAATCACGATCTCTGTTTTCATTCGCCCATGCCAGACGATTTTCGACGTTTCGCGTACGCGGCACTCATATTAAAAAGCTCTGTTCCTTTCACTGTTTCAAATGAAACTGAAAGGTATTCAGCAACGCGTATTAGAGAAGTTTTCGTTTGTTTACATTCTTTTTATCTCATTCTGATTAGGTGTCAGGTTTCGCAGATATCGCAGACACGCTCTTGTGTGACAGACTGTATGGCAATAAAGTTTCACGATCAAGTAACAGTAACCACCGCTATAAAGAAGATTCGCGCGAAAAGCAAAATGCCGTTTTAGTAGGTAAAATTAGCTAACGGAATCTATGGTAAACGGTAGTGAATGAGTAGCGAACGGTAATGAACGAAGATTCGCGAAAGATGGATGAAAATGATAATAAGATCGTGAAATCGACGCGACGCGTCTTTAATCGAACCGACCTTTATGTCTTTGGCTTTCTTCATTCTGTCGTCGATCGCGTGCGATCTACGTTTATCATGGTGCCTGGTAACAGGTCTCGATGAAACGGATGACGTCGGCAACGACGAGACGGAACCGTAACTGGCCAGACCTCTGGCCTTCCGTCTTTTTTTCACACTTCCGCCGAGCAATTTCAGTACCTGCGATCGTTAGTAATCCTATTTTACTAAAGCCATTCGTGCCACGATGTTACAGGTCCAAGTTACAAGTACGATTTAACATTTGAACATCAGCTAATTTGTGGAAACTACAGCAACGTAAGTTGTTACTTGTCTCACCTCGCTGTACATATTTTCTAGACCTTCCAACTGCTTCCTAATCGTTCTTGCGTCGTTTGTACTTAAATCGGAATCGCTTCTATCCAACATCGAGTCTAGATCTAGTCCAGTGGTGGTCGAAGTCAAGTCGGCTGCATCTACACCGAAAACTAAATAAACGATTGTCGTATAGAGTACTTAAAGAGGAAGGTAACGATGGTGAAAAGGAATAAAATCGAACGTTACTTACGATGAGAGAATTTCTTCGCAGCATCTTTTTTGCAAGTAGACGCACCACGATGCTTCGAACTAGCCGGGAACCCGCTTCTCTTCTCTATAGCCTTGCTGTAATCGCCGTAATTGGGTTTCGATCCGTATGGTAAGCTACAAAGCCCACAAATACGTAACCGTTAAGATTGCCAAGAATTCCATGGCAAGAGGACGGTTAAACTGGCAAAGATTAGTTATTTCGATCGGATACTCTGTCGTCGCTAACGCGACGACAATACGATTAAGCGATAAATCGGTGATTACGGTAACACGACTACCGTAATCGACCAACGAAACCAACCGACCTTTACGTACAAAAGCATTTCTCCTAAATCGAATGATCGTTTGGAACTATGGTTACCGGTATCGCGAAAGATATGTTTACACGACGAAATAGGACGAGAAAGAAAAATTCTGGTTTCTCGGTAAGCTGGTTGTTCCTAAAAGGAGCACACCCGTCTGCCTACGTTCGACAGTTCGCGATCGGTTGGTTGCGGATCCATTTTAGCAGACCCGTATCGGTGCCCCGATATACGCGAAGGCCAGAAATAATCGGAAGAAACCCTGGACCAGTGACCGGAAGCGACATCGGTTACGGGACGAAGAGAATCTGTTTGAAGTAGCGTTACCTCGCCGAGTATCGATTTCTCGATGTTCTGGGACTTTCATGGGGCGAAAGCGGCGGTAGAGGTGGCGTTACCGATGATACACTTTCGGACAGGGTGGAATGCGCCATCGCGGGGACGTCTCTTGGTTCTAAAATGCTTCTCAGTTCCGACTCGACTATGTCCACCCATTCGGAATCCTGTACTGTAAGTTCGAGTAAATCTACGTAATTATAATAAAATTTTACAATTGCAACAAAACGTTTACACGCGTAGATTACGCGCAACTACGCGGTCGATTCGTTTGCACGACACAGTTACAGACCTACACGTATTGTACAAGCCTGACTAAAACTAGAGGAAACTAGGATTACCTACCTTCTACCGTTTACGTGTGTGTGTGTGTGTATATATATACTTTGAGATACGGTGAAATATTTATCGTGGCGACTTAAGAAGACTCTAGCAAGGTTGGCGAGTAACAAACCTGGGGGGTGAGTTTGGTCTTCGGGTGGTGGCCGCCTTCCGCTGGAATAAACAGCAGATCCTCTTCCCGAATCAACGTTGGAGGAACTCTGTCCAGCTTTATCGTAATCCGATCCCGATCCCTGATTCTGGATTTTCAATCGGCTGATACCGTGTTCTAGCTCGTCTTTCCTCGCCTCCGATTTCGCTACGCAATCCTTTGCGTATTGATTCTCCATCCTCTTCAGAGGCTCACCGTTTCCAATTTTCGACCCGGACGAACTCCTACCCACGTCCGTTTCCATACTATCCTTCGACATTTTTCCGTTGTAATGATTCTCCTCGGCTCGTTTCTGCAACTCTTCGATTCTTTTTTGCACGCAAGTTCCTTCCGACTCCTGACTTTCCTGACCGGCGGCCACTGCCAGCTGTTCCTGATCCCTTTTCGAACACCTAACGGCATCGTCTCTGCGAATAGCGAAGCTGGTTTCCGGCCGATACTCGTCTTTCCTTTGAGAATCGCTTCTCCTGAATTCCCCTTGTCCACGATCTTCCACCGTAATCTCGTATCTTTCTTTGTCCAACGGATCCACCGTAAGAGTTTTTAACCCGTCAACCGGATTTCTCGATTGTTCGTTAACGCAGCCAGACCTTTCGTCCTCGTACGAAAGCTGCGGCTGGGACGCCGCCTTCTCGATACCTTTCGTCGAGTTTCGTCGCTGAAACTCTGCCTCCTGGTTACTTTCGGTTTTCATATAGACTTGCGGTACACCGTACCTCGGTCGGCCTTGAGCATAATGGTAATACACTTCCTGCCCGGGCAGCCTGAGCTCTTGAGCCTGTCTGGAAGTGCTCGGCAGATCGATCTGAGATCTTGACATGGTTTGTCGAGCTTGTTGGTATTGCTGATAAGACACGTTGTTCGAGAAATAGCTTTGCTGCACGTTCCTGACTCCGGCGCCGCCGCCACCGCCTCCGCCTCCGCTTCCGCCTCCTCCACCGCCGCCGCTGGTTTGGCTATTTTGCTGTCCGACCAGTTGCTGCTGCTGCTGCTGCTGCTGCTGCTGCTGCTGCTGCTGCTGCTGATGCATCTGTTGGATCAGTTGTCGTTGATGCATGTTCTGTGCGTGCTGCTGCGCGAATCTCGGACTCTGATGATGGCTCTGATTCTGATGCAACAATTGTTGCGCGCTCTGGAAGTTTTGATTCGACGGTTGCATCGTCGCGTTCCCCACTTGGTGCGGTTGCACGCCTAGACCATGAGGCTTCTGCATCTGCGTGCTCTGGCCCTGCTTTCCAAAATCGTTTCCATTAATCCCGATTAATTCATCGAACTGTCAAATAACGATATACATCATCGACCAAGTGCCGCGAAAGCTACGTCAAAGTGAGAAAAGTAATAACAAAGATTATAACGGAAAATCGCGATATCAAACGATATCAAGGGACACGGCAGGCGACCATAATCGATAGCCGTATCACAGAAATTTCTTGCGATTGAAATTTTTGTATCGGTATACGGCCCTCGGCATAGATAACTACTTTATTTGCCTATACCTACTTACATATATCTATATGTCGGAGGGGAATTCTCGTATTTCTCGTAATAACGGAGATAACAACCTGTTCAGGATATAACACGACCAAGTATCGGAAATTTACTACCACCTGTAAATTAGTAACGTATTCGTCAGTTTACTCCGGTCTCGAGCACCGATGCAACAGAACGCGAACGTGTCCACACTTTTTTACTATCTCCTCTCTCTAAGAGCAATTTACATTCCCATTAATTATTTTACGTATTAATTACGAACGCCACTCGCAGCGTTCTGCTCATTTTTCTCCAATTAATCTAACTGATCGTCTCGAATAACGCATACTATTACAACGCCTATACTATCTTAGACGGTTCACGCGGACGAGTCGCGTAGGCACGTTTCGAGAAAAATAACAATCTATCGGAGATGCCTCTCTGCAAGTTTGTCGGGAAAACGACGGATTAAAGGACAACGGGAAAGATTCTCACCGCTCCTTATAAAAAGAACTGGACATTTTCTAAATTCGAAAACGATAGGTGCCGTTAGCTTACTTTAAGGAGCTGGATCATGGATTTTTCATCTTCCCTGTTATGCAAAGTTATGAACCAACCGTCGCGACGTCTTACATCGGGATATCGATAAATTTGGAGAGTTGTACGCACAGTGCATCGTGCTGCGTGTGGTCGGTTTTGGATGGCATAAATATGGAACACGTATCACGTGCACCGGCTATTTGAATAGCACGTATGTGTCGCGTTATTGCCCTTTCTGAATTTATATGAGGAGAAGGTTACCCTTACTTACGTTAAAATAACCTTTCCGCTGGTTACACCGGAAATAACCATCAGCGATTTTACCTGACACCTGGCGCGTATCCGCAACATTTCGATCGTTCCTTCCTCGAAACACGATTTTTGCACGGAAAAAAACCTTGGAAAGAGAAGCGGAGAGGCGGAAAAGTGGAGGAACGTCTAAAAATTTCATTGCGAACAGGTCGATGCGAATAAAGACGTATTACGAGCAAATATGTTCGTTGAATACTTGAAACGTACGATCGATAACGGCTGGGAAACAAGTTGATTGCTTTGGCCGGCAATGGTCGCGAATCCGAAATACAACTACTAAACTACCAATCGAATTCGTCAGTCGCATGTCATCGTTTGCATGTTTTCCACGAAGAATGTACGAACCTGGCCTTTGGTATATTTTAAATCACAATAAATGAACGACTATACGATATGATACAAGTCCTTAAATAACGTCGCGAATCACGCGCTACAAACGTGTCGGTTACAAACTGCAATTTTTGTCGTAATGTCAAAAATTCGAAACAATTTTTACAACGTATCCTCCCCGTATTCCAGCTTTTTAATTAGGAACGAAACCCAACGAAATTTTCTCATATTTTCTTCTTTTTTTCTTTTTTCATAGAATCGTTATTTCGACGTGCAATAAACTCCCGTTCGCCACTTCGATATAACAAGTGTGTTTTCATCTTAAAAAAAAAAAGAAAAAACCAAAATGTACATTGTACGTATGCAATTTAGGAAGCGAGAGAAAATATAGAAACGTGAAAATAGATGAAAATATGCGAGCGATTAAAAATAATTCGTTCGAAAACGTAACGACTTCGTCATACGTTCGATGGAATGAGATTAAAAGCTGTCAGACGACGGAACCACATCTTTCGCTTTATTCAAAGTCGGTGCTAGTCGTATTTTGCACGAAACCGGTTATTTCATTGATAGGATACGTTTGAATCGCGACGCGTAAGATACATGCGAACGAATACTCGTTTACTTGAAATATGCAATTTTTGTAATTCCGTTGAATCTATAAAACGATGGTAGATAATTATCGTAGCTAGTCGCTACTTTAGTATCGCGGATAATTGTCGATAGTAGAGCGAAGCGTCGAGATATTTGCATCGGTGCGACACAAGTCCAACGGAATGAAATCTAATCTAAGAATTCGATAGAATTAAATTGCAAAACTAAATTCCATATTACATGGAAATCGCCGACTATACGAGTAATTTTCCGCGTAATAACTTTCACGTTTAGATACTTCCTATGTATAGATTCGTTGATGGAAGTTTCGACTCGAGCGAGTAATTTAAAGTCGTTTGAAACGAAACCAATGCTGTCTACCGGCATTGAGAAGCGATTCACAGAGCGCGGAAGTAAATCAAAGATTACCTGGTTCTGAGGGCTCTGATGAAGCGCTTGATGCAATTGCTGACTCGGCAATCCAGATGGTCCCTGAACAACGTATTCCCTCGCAACATTTTGCACCTGCTGGCCACCTGTCGCTGATTGGCCAAAACCAGGAACTTGAGTTTGATGGACCGTTTGAACTCCTCCAGGTGGAGCGTGATGCGTCACGTGAAGCTGAGCACTTTGGCCTGGTAAATTGGGTTGAATCTGTGACGTAGGCTGAAGTTGTCCAGGAAGCGGTACGTTCTGTTGATTGCTCAGGTAACTATACGAGTGCCCGTACTGACCTAGATCAGGTTCAAGCGTTACATAAATGTCATTGTCCGTTACGTTGCGAGTGGACGACTTTGACGAGTAAACGCGGCCGATGTTAATTTCAATTTTTACACAGTTTCGATACTTTTTTTCCTCCCGTTACATTTCACGCGTATACTCAAAGTAGCGCGAGTAGTGGGAAAATGCAATTTTATTTCAAACCTTTCGTTGAAAAATCAATCGAAGATATTCGAATTCTAAAGGATGCCGAGGATACAAAGAATATCGAATCGATTGATTTTTCTACTTTCCGATTTTCAACTTGTCTTGCCTGTTTATAAGTTATAGCCACCGATCTCTACGTGACAAACCTAATTATACCTAATCGTACGTAAAAATCATTTAGCTGTATCGCGTGGGATGCCATCGATGATCGATAGCATGTTCTCAAGATCAACCCATTGCCTTACAACCGGTGATCCTCTTGCTAGTTAACTAGCAGGCTGGAAGACGGTGCCGACAATCATACTGCCGACTACGTTCTCTTATTTCCATTTTACATTTTACATGCACGCACATGCCGTAACGCGGCACACCGAAATTGACTTTCGATGACGGATCATCTTGCGTAAAGGCAAAGCGTTAATCATCGCTGCGGCAACATTGTAACGCTATGGCTTCTAGTTAATTACCAACGAGAGGATCATCCTGTTACTATAATATAGAATTACGCTGGTGGCGTGGCTCAAGATTTTAATCGCAAAACTACAAAATTACAAATTACCACCGTGAGAATCTCGCAATATCGTAGTATCGTAGTAAAAAGACGGTGTTTTAGTGGAAACTCAAAGAGAATCAGGACGACGTTGCGATACGGAAGATACGCGATATAAAATACTCACCGCATGCGTTCTTTGGATACTGCTGCATATTAACGGGAGGTTCCTGTGCCCGTGGCTTTCCATAAATCCCTTCCTTCTTCTTCGCCTCCTCCTCGTCGATGCTTCTGCTGGACTTTCTCAGTTCTTCCGTGACATTGTTCAAACTCGCTTCCGGTTCCGGTTCGGTATCCTTACGACTCTGTCCGAAACGGCTCGATATCATGTCCTTGATCGTGTGATAAGTTCTCGAAATGGACTTGCTCTTGTCTTCATCGATTTTCGTGGTCCTTGGCGCCGATGCAGCCGACGTCGACCTTTGAAGAAATTGCGATTTTATCGGGAAATATCAATTCTCGGATTCATCGAGTGCCGCGCGATACAAATAGATATTTACGCGTAAGATTCCGCTGGCTGATAACTCCTGGCTTGACCCTCCTGTCTCACTTCTTGCATCTGGGTGCCCTGAAAAATCGTTTACATCGTAGTTACCTCTCAAGCTCTTGTCCCTCCGTGTTATCCATCCAATATTTCAATATTTCACACTCGTGGAATTTCGTTAGGTCTATCTATCTTGATAGATTCTTTGTTCGAAGAAGTTTCCAAGTTACACGCATTATAAAATGAAACGAAACGAAATGAAAAATAAAAGTTAATCTTGTGTAAAATACCGATAATTTTGCGGCCAGTATTTTTAAGTAATAGCTATAAGCGCGGCAAAAACGACAGTAGCTCCCTAGTCGCTTTAACTTGTTAACATATAAAAAGGTTGATAACCATTCCGTACTCTATGTCGTTTCTTTCTTTTGTTGCAAGTTCAGGCTGAATTATGGTATTTGTAGTAAACAGATTAGATATACCTTACCATTTGCATACAAATAAACGGATAAACAAGTCTAATCTAATTACGCGATACTCGCCGTACGTACTGTAACGATGACGAACATCGGCCGCCTAGCAACCTAACAAATTTAATTATTCGGCACCAGGGAGTATCAATTTATTGGTAGCCATGTACGGTTGTTAAGCCTCGAGCTTTGTGCAATTAGTATCCGAGAAAAGTCATTGGCCGCCAACGCTCGAGAGCGTCGGCGAATAAAGCGATTGAGAAGCACCTGAAACTTTTGCCGCGGGACACGGACAAGCGATTAACCAGCGTGGAGACATTTTACGCAACACGCTATAAGGGAAAGTGCGGGATACGTTATTAAATCGCTCGGCTCAGTCGCTACGACTTTGGACTTTTTAACTTGGCGACAACCCGTGGAATTACTCGTTTTAACAAGGTTATCCCGACGCTCGAATAAGTTTTTCCGTATTAAAAAGCTTTTCCATTCAAATTTTTCCTCTGCCGCCCGTCCCTCCCATTCTAATGCTCTACTTTTAATCTAATTCTTTGTTTAATTACAACGAGTGACGATTAATTTAAGCTTGATAAAAGAGCGAATAAGAGCAAATTATCGGTTACTCGCGAAATTCGCTACAATATACGGATAAAATATATATTGTACTTTCACTTTTGAATATGTGTGTTTGTATTCCCTTTCCCGCCAATTTTCAGACGCCAGCGTGAAAGCGTGCGATCAATTTTCCGAGTGTATCGTACGCTTGGTCTCGACGTGAAATTAAGTTATTTTTCAAATAAAAATATGAAATTATCGATTACCGACGCCGATAATCGAAGGATATCCGAACTGTTCACCATATCGAATATTTCGAAACCGGCAAGGCGAATCACGCTTCTCACCGGAGGAAAGGCGTCGCGTTGGTTAGGGAAACTCTCGACGCAATCTGTCGGAATCCACCGAAAACAATTCTCCGTCGAAGAGAACAGCGGGCAGCTAATGGCAGCATGTCCGTTTAAACCGCAGAGGGAATTTCAAAGTTGTCGGACTGAATCCTTTGGTTCTTAGGAAGGGATGTGGTTGGAATAACAACCGACACTGTCAATCAGAAGGACAGAGGAAGAGGCAGGCAGGGAGGAGAGAACAGAGCCAAGTTTCGCCCGTAGGGCTCCATCGTGTACGCTTCGTGCATACGAAAAAAGATTTTCTGACTTATGGTCCCTGCACAGCTGCCGCGTCGAGGATTACGCTACGCTAAATCTAACGTACGAATATAAAATGTTACGAGTCGTTCTCAATAATACGTTGGATTAGGTATATTTTCCGTTCGTCGTAAGCCGGACCTGGTTTACGCACATTTATTTACGGTACTTAAGGACGCAGACAACGATCAGGCTTCGAGTAGGACAAAAACATCTACTTACGTATTTCGGATGCTAACAATCACGCCCTTTCTTATCGTACTGACCGCATAGCCAACGGTCACCGCGACGATCGCAGCGGCAACAAGATATGCCTATAATCGCCTACGATACGAATTTCTTCTTAACTAGGACAGCTGGTTCTTGCTAATCGTTTCTTAGCGATTTATGTACGCGCGTACGTACGCCATGGAACGAACCAAGGGAAACGGGTAATAGGTTTGCAAGACGCCTACATCGTAAAAACAATAGGTCGGTTTTACGGTGAAAAGTACGCGCACATATTGCTATTTACCATGGTGATTATAGGATAAATACCGTAACAAAGGAACGTTAAATTCCGCGAAGATCGTCGTACCACGCAATTGTCCGGCACGTTAGAAACAAATTAAAGAGAGCACAACGAGATCAGTGCGATCATTCGGTTCGAACCGTGTCAGTGTTTCATCGACGAATCTAAAATAAATTAAACACGCCGGATCTGTGCGAGACCGACAAAGAAAGAACGCACTCTGAACGCAGATCCGACGATTATTCTCCATGTTCTTTGCACACGCTATGGCTCTTACATCCGTTTGTAACCTACGATCGTGGAATAGTACCTCGCAGCACGTGCATTAACGACACCTACTCGCATTTCCAGCGATTCACGTAGGTGCCTGATCGCTGTACGAGTTGCACGCGCGCGAGCCAATCGCCGGTCAATGAAAAGATTTCGTAATGATCGCGAATCGGCGTCCATTTACTCCATACCTGTGTCTTCGTACGATTAACCGATGCTTTTCGAATTAGAAAAGAAGAGGGTTCGACTCGTATGCCAAAGATTCAAAACTCGAGAGGTAATGGAAGTTTTTAAAAGATAAATAGGTATGTATTTCCAAATACAACGGCGATATTCCGTGAAAAAGAAAAACGAATCCTTCCTCTCTACCTTGTGAAAGATATTGATCGCTCAAACTCTGACGCTAGTTATTTATTAAATTTTCTAGCAATTATAAATCGTAATTAAGCGACCAACGAGCATAAAGCAAATCCCGCATTTTAAACTCTGCTCGTCTTAAATCACATTGTTTCACGGTGTATACTCTTACATATTAATAAGGTATATTGTAATAACGTTATCGCATCTAGTGCCAACAGTCGACCACGTTATGTAAGAAATTTGACCGTTTCTCTAGTCTTACCAGCACATTAGGAACGTTGACAAGAGAATTAGCTTACCTCTTGAACCCAAGCCTGTTGTTTGATCGGAGCATCCGGTGCAATCGCCACTCTACCGGCAGTTCTTTGTTTGTACTCGTGTAGAATAGGAATCTTGGAATTTTTGTCTCCCGACGACAGAACAACCTCGCGTTCGATCTATAAACGAAATATGCAATTCTTATCGTTAACTCACAATTTTATTCCTGTCTTCGGTGTTAATCATTCGCTTTGTCTATTTTGCCAATTTATTAGCAAATATAATCTTAACTTCGCTATTAATAACCACCGTGAATTTAACACCGCGATACGATTAAAAGAAATTTTCTAATACCGCAATACTAATAATTCCCTATCTGCGATATCCAAAGGATCCGGTAGCGTTGGTAAATTGCGTGCAATTTCATCATCGATCATCCTATAAATTTGTTCGTTTATATAATTTTCTCATCACCCTGCCATGTCTGCATAGACGCAGTGTACGTTTTTGACAAGCGAACGAATTACAGTTCGATTACGCATCACCATAAATACGTAGGTAGATTCGATGATAAAAAGTCAGAACGGAAGCAAGATCGACCGATGCGCGTTAAGACGACGCAATGTTTTCAACGAGGATTTCTCATCGTAAACGTCGCGTCGCTTCTCGGTCTCGATTTCACGCTACCTATTCGATTTTTCCAAACAACATCGAGAACAGGAGCACCGCTCGCCAATCAGTCGCTCTTTGCGTGCATATAATGCGTCTAAAAAGAGGTGTCACTGAACTAAACTCGCCTTGAAATCGCATCGCATCGCATCGCATCGCAGCGCAGCGCAGCGCATCGGTCAGAAGAAAGCAAGCGTGATAAAAACGAGAGAGCTATTGCAACAGACAATGAACACGCCTAATCAACACCGTTCGATAGCGTGCACTGTTTACGAACAATTTTCTGTGCATGCTTCCGCATGATTTTCTATAGTATAATTTGCTACGAAACGAACAAAGAAAAGAAACGAGAAATAAAGAGAACAGGAAAATCCTCGGTAGGTTCGTTGCCCGTGAAACGAGTTCACCGTTACGTATGTATGTGAAACTGTTCCTCTTGCATCGTCTTACATTCTTGTTAGACAAGTATTTTCTGAAATTTCTCGCCTCTCGTCTCTGTAAAATATGTCTCGTAGTAAAGTACGTACGATACTGGAATTTTATTGGAATAAAATTAATATTTAAGATTTTGGAATAAAATAAATATTTGATATTTACCAGTTCGTTAAATTACAGTTACACGAGTAATCGAAACGTTACTGCACAACACGATCACTGCGTTTAATTAGCTGCAGCATGGCGGTTTCACGGAGAGCAGCTACCGAGAGAAACTCGACGAGACGGGACGAGACGAGACGAGACGAGACGAGACGAGACGAGACGAGACGAGACGAGAATTTCCAAGTCACGAAAGATCGGCTGAATAATTCGCAAACAGTTAAATGCGCGGAATACACAACGTGATCGTCGGCGGGTACAACAAAGGTGCCAAAGACAAGTTCGCCAAGTGACGAAAATAGCGAACTTGCGTAAAAGTAGGATGTCGTCACCGACAATTGTTCCGATTTGTTCTCGGTTCGCGAGGCCGATTCACGGGGAAAAGTGATGTATGTAAACGGCTATCGCAACCCCCTTCCCAACTTCCGGTAAACGGTACGCAAGTATGATGCTTGCTTTGTCTGGCTGGAGAATCTCTGAGAATTTTCCCAAGAACGTAACGAACGTACTTACAACGAACTGTTACCGAAGATTTCACCCAACATCTTCCGCGCAATGCGTAAGTAGAATGTGGAACATACGTGTTAGCGACGATATCTTGTCGAGTCCGAGACGACGGCAATTAATCCGACGCTATTTTGCTTTCTACCGGAAAGGTAGAGACGAATTTGTGGGACGAAGCGATGCAGTATGGTTTTAAAGATTAGCCATTTGGTTCCTTTTTAATCACCCTCCTCACACCACCATCTCTATAGTATTTCTTCGAATACGCTCGTTTTCGCAAGCTTTTAGTAGCCTCCGTAGTAGCTTTGCCTTTCGCTGCAATAACTAGTTCGTTATTAACTAGTATCGTGTCGCCGTGTTAATTTTAAATCGTGATCGATTCTCTTCTTTCTTACGATTATCATTTACCACTCTTCTTTCTTTGTTTCCAATTAACACGACGAATAAATTGTACTCGAGTGGATGCACTATGACGGATCGCCTGAGATGTTATCCAAGATACGGTATAACGGGTTATATTAGTCGTACACCGAAAATACGATAGTACAGGAAATATACAAGCAGGCAATAAATTACGCTACAGTGACTTTCACTTTCCTCGAAACACCAGAATAGTTGGAAAATAGATATTTAATCGAGGGGAAATTGATTCAAAATCGTAGCTACGCTACGTTTCAATGGCAATCTCGATTTTCTAACAAACAACGAACGAAACGTACGATCCTGTAAAGACTGCTCGGAAGAAAAATATTTAATTCGTTCGTAGTATGAGATCAACGAGGATCGAAAAGAGGAACGATAGAAAACAAAATGAAGAAACATATATATATATATGGTTTCTCGCGAATTGACCAACGAAAGTGAAAGGAAGGAAAGAGGGGATGGGATAAAGAAACAACGATAGAATATATGTGGGTAAGAAAATAAGATATCAGCTAGTAAGATTTAGGTTGTTGACGTTGACATTTTGACATCGTAATACATTTTAACGTCCACTTTAAACTCCTTTCGATTTATTTCATCTTAAATATTATCTCGATATCGTTTCATGCCGACTTGACACAGATGACAAGCGTGACAACGATATTTATTAACGGTCGCTAAAGCTGTAAAGAAATTTTAGAAAGTGTATCGTAACGTAAAACGCCGTGTCATAAAATTAAGCGAAATTGGTATAAAAAAGGGAGCTGAAAATATCTCTACGCATATTTCTATCGTAAGATAAATACACTCGTTTTTTACGAGAGCGTCTTTAATGATAGTCTTTAATCGATCAAGTAATTAATGAACGTAATTAATGTGATTTATTAACGAATACTACGTATCACGAGAGATACAACAAAAACATTTATCGTACATTCTTTCAACGATATTTCACATTTTGCGTTAGAAAACTGTATTATCAAAACAAATGTAAAAACTTCTGTGGCCGAGCACTAGTAAGTTGCAAGCAAGTTTATAACGAATAATCTTATACAAAGAGCGTTATCCGTATTTTTGTTTCAGCCGAGAAGTGAACGAGGCAAATTAAGATTATATAATTACTCGAATATGATTATTTAAATCGTTGCGACAACTTTACATTTATGCGAAACAAACGAGTATATTATATCGTAAGACAAATTTCAAACGCGATAATAGAATTCGTCTTGTAGCAAAATCATTTTATACGTCCAAGCGAATACAGAAATTTCCAAGACACTCGTCAAGCTTTTCTCAAGTTCTATTTACGTATCTTATTTATCTCTTGCTCTATCTTATTTATTTGTCTTCTTGTCTCCTAGGATTAAAAATTTTTAACGTTATATTATATCTTTCTTTTCAATAACAATTTTAGTATAACGATCGGAATTAGAGGATCTGGCATAGAATCCAGCAAACAAAAACAATGCTTGATAAGCATTTTTTTAAGTTAAATTTTTGCTGCGCGACTTGTACTTTAAAAGGATAACCTCGTAATTAGTCAAAGTGCAAATTCATCGAAACGGATGAAGCCGCGTTACTGTTGGACGCGCTGTTCTAGCATAGAACTGCTAACGGAATCGTCGAATTAACGAACGTACGATCTGATTTTCATTACCCTTGATGCTAGCAGGCAGCAGACATCGTGGACAATCGTTCGGTTCCGAACGAGTCATCGCGCATGTTCCCATGTTCGTTCGATTTGCAAAGAAAACTTGTCCATTTTCTCACACGCACGATCCCGCAAGGATCCAGCAGCAGGCAAAGCCGTTGCTTATCCTCAGAGGAAAAAAAGAACCGAGATTGAAGTTGATATCGGAGGAGAAATGGAGCATTGAACAAGGTAGAAGGGGAAGGAAGGCAGCGGGCAGAATAAAATGCTTTCATTCCTGCTGAAAGGAGAATGTCAAAGCGCTCTTAAGAGCGTCTCTTTGATATACTTCTACACAATCATCGCGGAACATCAAGGAGGATATTAAAATCACACGTTTTGCTTGTGTTCCTCCCTTATGGAATTTAATACCTGCCCTGTTGTTACGCTCCGTTTGACAAAATTTATTCGCAAAGCGTCGCGCGCCGCGATAAAGCCCGGCCATCCAAAGAACAGCGTTTTCCTTTCCAAAAGAATAGCAACTCGAGTTAAGAGGAAAGTGATTCCGCGGCATTTCCGACAAAACTTCAAAATAAAACCAATCGAAATCGTAATAGTCGGTTTTCCTCATAGTCCAAATAATCGATCGTTTCCATCAAAATTATTTTGTAAGAACTAGAACGAAGGATAGCGCGATTACGTTATATCTGACCAACTGGCATCGAATCTCTCGACCACACAATTGTAACATCCAACGTACGACGTATCTCTTTAATCGATAATTTATCACTTTGATAGATGAACCATCGTACGAATGAGATCCATTGGTCTTCGAATAATGCAAATCTCCCCTTAACAATCCCGCTATTACCCTTTTTCTGGCAATCGCCAAGTTCTAAGTTCCGATATAGCATTGTACAGTTTGCAACTATAATGAAGATTAGAGAATAAAAATGGCGTAATTTTCATATTTATTCTACGTCTTAACGTTATGCAATGGTATCCTGGTTATGTGGCACAAGCGGTTCTTTCCGAATAAGATTAAAGTCGAGTTTAATGAGTTTAATCTTCACTCCATATCGATACCTATCCTACCGTTGAGATTACTTTATCTTTTCCGAATGCGCGTATGTTCGACAAATTAAACAAATTATCGAAATTTCTGCTGGAAAAAAGAAGAAGAACAACGATTAATAAGAATAGATCATTTTCGAAACGTTATAGAAAGATATCAACAGCTGTACGAATTAAACTGTTATTCGAGAATCGATGTCGTATTAATAGAAATATTGAAATTTTATGTAGTAACCACGAAGTGAAACAACAACGAAGGCGTTGTTAACAAGAAATTAATTCTTTCAACAATTTTCATATCATTATTCTTTTACGAGTTTTCTATTACGTTCTACGCGTAATATAAATTACGTCTTTTGTTTCACTCGTACCTACTCTTATTCGAATGTTCCATCTCCGTTTTACGAGAGAAAGTTAATAACGGTTAATTACTTATTACCATACAATCAAGAACAGAACGGGAAGATTATTATCATCAAAGAAAGCACAATAATTTAATATACGAATCGAATGTGCAGCATTGTATCGTTTCTAACAAACTGTAAACGTTTCTCCGAATTACTCGAATATATCGCGTCAATTACAAATGCTAGACATTTTCCTCGGCAATTCTTTTCTTTACCCTTTAGATCGCGTTGTTCTTTGTCTATCGGTAACGCCGAGAAGAGACCGAATTACTAATATAATTATATTATCCTTACACCGAATACCGAATATGGGTAAATAGTCGACAAGGGTTTAAACCACGTTTAAGAATAAATAAGAAAGATAGTTCATTCTTGAAAAAAATTAATTAATTAATTAACGTAATGAAACACGTTTAAACTTTGTTTTCTTGGGAACGAGGCCTTTTTTTCGTTTATTTTTCATTTATTTTCATATACATATATAAGAACCTGCTGTCGATTATTTACTCATAGCATAGTCGCTACTTGGACAAGTTAAAGCATACTTTACTACGATTACCACCCCAACCCCTCCCCCATCCTGTAGTGGTAAACTTGTCGCTATATACATATATGTACACATGTCGGATCGACAAGCATCTATTCACCGTGTAAGCAAAGTAGGTACTTACTCGTTTCGTTCCAACAAACGTTCAACCCAAAGGTGACAGGTGTGGAAACTGAGCGTCGCGCGTGAATACGATTCCCACTTGGATTCGTAAAAACGATTCTAAACGAGACGCGGCCTTGGATATGCCGTCGGAAGAGAAAAACGCAATTAAAAGGACACTCGCACACTGGCTTACTCGTTGCCGGCAATAGCAGCAGCAGCAGCAGCAGCAGCAGCAACAACAACAACAACAACAGTAGCAGCAGCAGCAGCAGCAGCAGCAGCAACGTCCGAAGAAGAGGTACAAGAAGAAGGCTAGAAAGTCGACGGTGGAGACCATACCGAATAAAGCGCTACGCCTTGACTTCTAACCGTGGTGTTTCCTTTTTTCATCGACTTGCAAGTCAAAGTCCACGACTGGAATCGCCATATTCAGTCTGTTACACCTCGAAACTCGTCGCGTTATCGGTGTTGGTAAAAATTCACCGGCACGCCTATGCGCTGCGTGTCTATAACAAAAGTCTCCAGCCCGCGACCACTTCTATACGCCATGCGTGTATAAAAGCATAACTGTGCTCTACTATCTACATATATACGTATATACATAATACATATGTACCATCCACGTTCCAGTGCACAATCGGCGAACATAGGTAGGTTTTTCGCGCACGTGGAATTAATGCACGCATCGTTAATACGCATCGTTAATTAACGCGCAACCACTGTCCGTGACGTGGTATACCACCCGTATTCTACGTTATTCTTCCTACGCTCGTGTTATTTTTACATGGCTCTTGGTCTTGTTCTCTTCGCCGAACGAACCTCTTCGTTGGTTGTTCAAAACGCTGTCGCAAATTAATCACAACTATAATAGAACAGGTACATATACGAATGGCCTGAAATAAACTTACTGGAAATTTGCTGCTGTGAGTCTGCAAGTTGGCTGCCTGTTGAGTCTGATTCGAGCTCTGTTCCTCCCCGTAGAGCGGTGGCATCCTGTATTCGGGTGCAGGATTCTGCCCGGAACTTCGAACCTGGTTGTCGTCTAACGTGACGTTCCTTTCTATAGCGGAAATCGGCCGCGACGATTGCTCCACTACCGTCTGCACTCTGCTGCTCTCCTGCCCATTCTGATTCTTTTGATTGTTCGGCACCGGTTTCGGTGGTGGTACAGGCTTGTAAAGCCCCTCCTCATCTGAAACACGTAAACATGGTACATGTTTCGTTTCTGTTTTTGTTTTTGTTTCTGTTTCTGTTTCTGTTTCTGTTTCTGTTTCTTCTCCGCGATCGATGTATTTGTTTTGGTTGAATCGAATTGAATCTTATGGATCGAAAGGTTAACGAAAGTAAAGTTAATGGAAGAACGTAAAGGTTAGACGAAAAAAGAAAAGTCTCCGAAACGTTTAACGACTAAATAGCATTAGTTCCTAATAAAAGAGTAATTACGATTAAGTGGATGTTGAGCTGCGCGTAAAGTTCCATTTAGTTGGAGCAAAGTTCGACGTATCCTCCATAGAGAAATGAATTCGCGTTGGGTGTCTTCTCCTCTAGCAAATTTATCGGCATTATCGTAACCGAGTTAATCTATATTTGTTCATTTAAATTTCATTGTGTTTCCGTGCTGCGTTTCGCTCCATCGAAAGTCACCATATAGGTATGTTTATCTTTATATATGTATATATATATATATATACTCGTGAAATGTTCGCGTTATTCTTCAAATTGTCGTTTAATATATCGTTACCTCGTTGCGCCAGTAACAAATAGACGATGCTCGGATCAATTTCTTCGACTTGAAACGATATCCTATTTACCTTTTCGCACTTGATTAATCACAGTCTAAATTACATGCACGACTTACGTACAGAATATTAACGTTTCATGCGTTTAATATATTAAAATTTAATATATTTAATATATAAAAAAAAGACGTATTAGAAGATAGAATTAGAAAGAACTGAAAAAGACCGTTTTACTATTTTCAAATCTTTTCTTCTTTTACTAGGGAAGGTTATAGGCGTACGTTCAACTTCATCGTCGCGATAATACTTTTCACGATATTTGACAAATTATTCGGCAAGTTCGTCGAGCATGGATTATCTCGTAACGTATAAGGTTGCAGGTAGCTTCTATCTAGCGCGGATCGAGAATTCCGACTGCCATTCGAGGGACGCTAGAAACGTGATTTGACCGTGGTTTCTATACCTTGATTTTGGTTTTGTCGCCTCAGACGATTCTCCTGCTTAACTCTGCGAACCGTAGTGGCCATCGCGTGTTGGCTGACCATTTCTGAGGTATGCTGTCGCGAATGCACCAAGAGCCTCTCCTACACCTTTTACAAACACCTCGCGAATACCTTCTACACCGAAGGAACAACCTGTCATCACTAGCTGGCAAATTCCAAGTCGAACGATGCGTTCGTAGCGTTTTAATCGAGAAACACGCGTTACACGCGAGTGAAAGTGTGCTCGTTGTATCTCGTTTCGCTGGAAACGCTGAAAATGCTGAAAATGCTGAAAATCAACGGCCAACCATGAAACTGGCCTGTGAAACGGCACTTTATCCGTAGCTCGTTAATTCCTTCGTTCTCGTAATAGAAGCCCGATCTTATCGTCGTTCGAATTAACTAAACCAACGAGTTTCGTGTTCGCAAAAAGACGCGTGTCGCAAGCCATCCAAGTTTCCATCATAATTACACTCTCGTCGAATCGTACGTCCCACGATGAAGAAAACGCATACGAGCAACGTGGTCGTCGCGTCCGTTTCCTTCGCTGTCGAAAATGTTCCACCGTAGCTGGACGGTGTCGCAACAACGGCACATATAGTTTTATTTCACGATGTTTCGCTCGAATCTCCACTTTCCCGCGTCCACAAGACGCGAATAAACGTTCAAGTTGAATTATATGCACCGTTCAGCTAGACGAATTATTAAGATGTCGCGTTTCGTTTAAAATTCCGGCAGCCGATGCCTGCCGGTGCTTCGTTCGACTGTAATTATCGTAGTCTTCCGTTTCGAAGCACACGTCTACACATCGTTTTTTCGCTTTCTCTTAAAAAATCACCATCTTCCAACGCCAACGTATCTTTCGACGTGCTACGACTTGGATCTTCTTCGAAGCCGAACATCGTTTCGCTCGTTCGTTCTTCGCAAGGATACCAAGAACGTTCATCACCGATATTCGTCGACTCGATCTTCACCTCTTTCGCGTTTCTTCGAGGTAGTCGCATCGATGCCGACCGATTCGTCGCGTGTTTCTACGAAATCGAAAGAAACGCCAGGGCACATCTTTCACCCCGGTATCACCGTCGCGTCCGACACCGATGTGGCTGAAAGGGGATTTTCTCGTCGATCGACGCACGACGAGAGGAAGGATGCGATCGTACGTCGAGCGAACGTATTTTCTACGGCCGTTCGAGTTTGTTCCGTGCACCGTGCACCGTGCACGCGCGAGTCGCGAGCGGGAATGCTGCGTGCCCGGCGAAAGAAACGGATTTTCCACGCGAGCGGAACTCCGATCTACGCTCGGCCCTTCTTAGACGCACTGAAACGACTCAAACTTTCCATTGAGTGAACGTCTGGTTCCGCCGTTCTGACTTCACTTCCGGTATCGTCCCACCACTACGAATGAGAAATCGTTATAGACACCGGTGGGAGAACCATCTATAGGGGAGAGAGACGGTCGTCAGAGAAAAAGGTACGAACGATCATAGAGAAAGATAGAGAAAGAGGGAAGGAGAGAGAAGGGTACGATGGTGAAAAGGAGAGAAGAAGGACAGAGGTTCGGATAATTTATTCCGCGTCCATACGCAGACGGACTCCGTGGCGTGCGTCCGACGAATATCAAGCTGCTCGTTGGTACTGCCACTGGCTGCTCGATCTCTCCGATCTCCGATAGTCGATGCCGATTGTCGCGACACTCCTCCGTTCCTACACTTTCCTTCGCTTTACATATCGGATTGCTGACGACGCTCTCTTTGTATAGTACGTATCCGTCACTCATTCTTTCTCATTCTTTCTCGTTCTTCTGCCCTGCGATCATTCGATACCTTAATGTACGAAAAGTGCCACCCTACAATTTCCCGCGCCCTACGATAAATTATCTTCTTTTCATTTGGCGCTTTTACGGAATTTCTAAAGGTATACTCCAATCGATAAATTTATTTATACGCTATAAAACAACGCCATATTCGTACTTTTTATTAAGAGCGGTATATAAAAGCTGCAAAAAGCGTTTCATCCATCGACACAGTTGCGTATATCAACGCCGTGGAAATTGCTGGAAAACGTGAAAAAGAAAAAGTGGGAACGTCGCGAAAGAAAGTGATAAACGAAAGATAATTTGACTTGTCAACGGCAATCTGAATAACTGGCAAGAAATGAACATCTATCGTAGGAAAACGATCGCAATATCACGGATCGAGTTTGTATCTGTTTCGGCTACTAGCTTGTTTTTCACCTTTCTTTGAACTATTCTGCGTTCCTATTAACATAGTTTATGTCTTATTACCATGTTATCTACGCGCCGAACGATCCACGAATTGGATCAAATAGCAACCTCGTGTATTTCTAACGATTCCTTAGATCAGGTCGTTAGAGATTAAATTTCTGTACTTTTTAGAACGACAGTGTATAGGTTACCTGCGACATAATTTTTTCGAAATAATTCCAAGATATACTGAAGAGCGAACGATTAAGGGTATAATAAAGAATTAATCCGTTTGATCGCAGACTTACGCCTCATAGTTCGAAATCGTCTCGATGTATGTATCGCTTCTTTCGAAGCTGAATAACCATTGAAATTGGTGGAGCTAGCCACGACGGACAGTAGTATGTATCTACATATGGTTACATATGGAGTAGCCTGTTCTCTTGTCTTCGTTTTTCCTTCTTTTTTCCACCACTCGGTTTAAACTTGTTCTCCGCGACGCGTGTACCAACCGACTGTGTGGTCTCCTCGCGAGAAACATCGGCAATATGTGGAATCGTATATAATTGCGCGCACGCCGTGTAACCACGGTTTTCACAAGTAGGCGTTCGACCCAAGTTTCTGCCAGCTACCAGCAACTTTCGATCCCCTTTTCGGCGATTTAGGCGCGCGAAAGGCTCCGTTCTATGAATCCGGGATTCCATAAACGTGCCTCGTTTCAACGTGCTTCTAAAGATACTCGGTCAGTGTATTCGTACACTATTCGAAACGGAGTAACTTCTTTCAAATTGGATCAAAGTATTTGAGACTTTTTAACAAGTTAGGAAAATTAATCTACCATCTATCGGATGACGCGTAAACGGTTTTTTTGACAAGATTCCACTCGACTGAATCGCAAACGAAATAGTAAACATCTTTACTACTTTCTTATCCGAGCTATACAAAAAAAAAAAAAAAAAAACTCGTTTGATCTAATTCGTGAAAACGTTATTTTGTTGTTTGAGGGTGTACGAATGTTCTTTTACACCAAATCCAGCTATAATGACTGACAACAGGTCCTCCAATGATAAGACGTAGCTAAAATGGGACTTTGTTTTTTAAAAACGCTATCGTGTTGTTAATTTAACGATATCGTGTTCTTTCTATTTTCTATATACCGAACATTTACCTATATGGAACGTATTTTTCATGCCGATACTTATCAAGATACATCTTATTCGTTAAAGATCGATTATTCAGCAAGGTGGGTATCGCCTACTAAAACTGGTTGTATCATTTTCCTTTCTTTTTGTAATTCAACCTCTGTTGAAACTGGATCTGCAAGTATTTACTATTACTAAGAAGAGCACCATAAAACTAATAGTTTTCTTCTAAACCTCTCTTGCGTCGATTACTCGCGTCGATATTTCCTGTTTTGGTCATCGAGCGACGAAAGATGCGATAAACTACTTTGCTACAGATAACGATAAATTATGATACACATACACACGTACGTTACAAACTTTCTCTGGATAACATTGCTCTTTCGAGTTTCTAAGGTAATATGCCGAGTCGTTCGACTCGTCGTCGATCGGATGATCTTGCCGGGAGGTTCGTCACCTCCGCCGCATTGTGACCCGTTCCTTTCGAAATGTCCTTGTCACCCTACACGTCACCGTGACGCCGGGATCATCGGTCCTCGATTAAGAAGATATCGAATTTACCGCCAAATCTAAACTCGTGACTATCGATAGCCTGATGATTCTTGAGAGTTTGAAAGGTTTCGACACGTGTCGTTACTCGCTACCTCCATAGAATACGGCATGGCATTAACGCGTCTATCCGTTGCCCGTATCGTCCACCGTGTATTCTTACGTATTATCCAACATATTCGATCGACTACCGATCGATTTCATTTTCCAAATTTGAAATTATTTCCACCTTGTTCTATTACTTCGTATCTTTACGGAATTTTCTTTCGCTGCTAATTGGGATATGTACGTTTCTATTAAATTACTTCGTTTAGTTTACGCCGTGATCTACGTATTTCGTCTGCCAATAATTCTTTCTTTCGTTCAAACGGCAGCTATCCTTCGATTCTAAATACAGCGAGCGAATGTACACATACTCAATGGCTAATTTCATACATAAAATGTGCTAATTTCGCCGTCAAATTAGATATTAGGAGCGTTATGAAGCCCTACCGAACGCCTTCGAGGCTTGTCATCTTGGATGTTAGCATATCCGATCCTAACGAAATCCTACGAAACTATGCCATTTTTATAATAAAAACATTTCGTCTCGTTTTGACAATTCTCTTCATTCCTGATTTTTTCGATTATCGCGTCTGCCTATTCTCGCACAGAGTCGCGACACATCCATTTCACGTGGGAAAGAATCAACACATCGCATCGCATCGAAATGCCATTTGACGCTTCTCTAGGAGCGAATAAAGGTCGTCTCACATTACACGTAGCTACATTGTCATGTTGTCTTTGTCACTGTAGCAAGCACCTACATGGACGCAAAGAGAATCGTCGATTAGCCGTGACGATTGTCACGTAAAAAATATATTTCTCGAAAACGCTTGACCTTTCATGACGGTGCGCGTAGTGTGAATCCACCCTAACGTTGAGTGTAACGCGACGTTATCGAGACCCTCATCGGTTTCCAATGCCGCGTTCCTCCGCGTCTGCGACGTCCACCGCCTAAGAAGAATCTTTCTATGAGGCGTGCTCGAGAAACAATCGTTCTTTGACTCGCTCTCGATAGACACATTCGATTCGATACCCTTTCTCTCAAACGATATTATATATTATGCATGTTATAATCGAATAATATTACATATATACATATACATTCGTATACTTACGATTCTTTGATTCAAGATTATTTAAAAATATATACGCACAACCCGGTACACATAGATAACTGTGGTACTTGGTTCAAAGTTAATTTCAGTTGAGTTAAATCATTCGTAATTAAATCACATCTTTATATATTCGTTATATAATTACAGATACTCGTTATTCAAAAACTACATACCCGGGGAGTCTTCAAATTTCGTACACATATAATACAAGGTTAAATATGAAAAATCCAGCGACGTGATATTGCCCGTTAGATATTCGTCAAATGTTCGACATACTTATTCGTATGTGTAACTGTTTGATCGACTTACTTAGAAAACTGGTTCAAGTACATTGTACGAACGTCAGTAGGAACAGACTTACGATCGAGTGAAAAACATAAAGATAACCGTTACGCAACGATGCAACAGTTTTACAGCTATTTCTTTAATACCTGCGTATGATGGAAAAATAGTTTATGTTCGATGAAATGCAAATGATATCGTCGAATGAAATGCAAGTATGTATGTACCGTACTCGTTTATCTTTCTATACCTTACTTATATCCTCTATTGCACTTATATTTGACTACATATGTATGCATATTGGCTACAGTGGGTAATGCGCAACTACTGTTCACATATTATAACATAGGGAATCAAAGAAGGAAATCTTTTCTATACCTGATATCTCTTTGCTATATAATCGGGCATGTTTTAAATTATAACAACCATATCGGTTTACCGTCTTTTAGACTGTTCGCTATGCCGAATTCTATATCGATTCGTTGTCTGTGAGTAATGCCTAATCTCCAAAATCCGATTATATAGCTAATATTAAATAGGCCTCCGTAAATAAAAGAAACCACTGGAACGTGTCAGGCAACGATGCATATCGCGAAAGAACCGGGTGAAAAGGTTCGAAGGCCCGCCAAATTTGACGGTGTGTTCTTCCTGTTAGGTCGAAGAAAATTAGGTGGTCGAGAAAAGAGAGTGTCGTTGACAGTGGATGACGCGCGTAAGTAGTACATAGATACATTTACGTACTACGCGATGTGCCCGTGAGAAAATACGTTGAGGAAGAGAAGTGTAGGAAGATGGTAGGTGGGTCGAAAACAACCAAAGACTAGACCCGAGCACGAGGAGACCACTTAAGAGGCTCAACCATGCGTGCTTCCCCGTACTCGCGAGCGTTACAGGTGAGCCGAGGTAACCACGAAACGAATCTTCCTCGAACGTACAACAACGAGAAAATGAATGAAAAGAAAAAAAAAAAAAAAAAACGGACAACACCAGAAAGAGTAAACGTGGATCCATGTACCGTTTAAAACCTGCATTTCCATTCGCTGACTTTTTAAACGTTCGACATTCACGATTTTAATTCGTTCGATGCGTTATTACGGAACTTTGGTATTTCGATTCGTTTTACTAAACTCCGTATTTAGCGTATATCGTACCTTAATATTGTATATTACGTTCGATTTGTACCAGTAATATACATACATACGTATGTGTACAATTAAAAGAAATATATATAAACAACGCAATTGACTTTAAACCACTAAGTTGTACGCTTGATTTTAATTTAATCCTAACTATTTTTAATATCGCCTGTTCGCATATACGTATACGAAGAAAACGACACGGACCTTCAGAACCACTAACGTATAGCGTTAGGTTAAAAGCGAATCTTTCTAACGTAAGACGGAATTTTATCGAGAAAACTGACGGAACGTAATATTGCACGAGGTTGTTAATTACCTAACGATAAGACGTTAAATACGAATTCTTAATATTTCTATAGAATGGTTGGTAAACCTTTTACGCGCAAGTTAGTTGCAACTGGCAGCGAAGCGGATCTTATGCCCGTCTTCGAAATAGCAAGAAAAACACGTAAAGTGGAAATGTAAGAATTCTTTTGGTGAAATTTTATCGTCTTGCGTAGAATACGTATATCGCCAAATATTTCGATCCTTCCTGTTAATTTATGTTCTAAAAGTTTGTATCTGCGTCGATAAGAAGCGAGAAATTGGCTAATTTGAAGTATAAAGGTGTAAAAGTTTCGCGTTAGACGCATATTAAATCGGGTTTAGACGTTTACTTAGTTAAGCGCTAATTAAGAAGTACAACGAAGTTTAGTATTTCAGTCGTTCTGTCATCGAAATATTCTGTATATTCCTAGTATTTTTCATACGCCAACTGCGCTAATCGAACCTTAGGAATCTGTAAGCATTAAATTAGCGCCAATATGATTAAGTATCACGAAATTCTAGTGTCATTATCAAACGCACGTTGCACGTATCTTTGCACACCAGTACGTAAAGCATTATTGCCTTTCCACGTTCGTCTATACATATTACCAAACGAGCTTCGGCAACCACGTATGAAATTCCCGTTCACTTCGCACTTTCATATTTTTACCTTCTACGTTTTGTAAATTTCGCGCAATTCGTTACAACATCTACGAAGAGACGCGCGTACGGGGAATTATTGTCCGGGAAAGCTGTAAATTTTCCAATAAAACATAGCCACGTTAAACTTACTACGTTCATCGCCGCTTAAACATAAGTATTTAACATAAATGTACAACGTTCGTACGTGTAGAACATTTTCGTCCCGTGATAAACATCTTTTTACCTCGATTTGAAAAACTGCCTATTATTAAACAAATTCAATTATGCGATGTAAATTGTTCGCACAGTAGGTATAGTTTACGATTGCAAAGTGGTACAAGTTATTGAAAGTAACAAAACTCAAGGTGTCTGTTATTATCCCCATGCATTATACTTGCGAGTCATACTTTTGGCATTTTAACTACATAATTATATTCGAGGTCGATCGATCGTTCTCATGCAAGTAGCGATATTTGAAATTATACTCGAGAGCCAGAAGTGGTTCTCTGACACCATATATTAAGTACAACCTAATATGCATTTTGGTCGCATCAAAGAGAATATCTCATTATCTGCGACCTTGAGTCGCAATCGTTGAACGAACAGTATTCCGCGTAAGTTCGATTTCCATTTAATCTCTTCTTCCACTAGCACGTTACTCGTTAACAAACAAAAATGTTTAAACCATCGAAAAACAGAATAATTCCTTTTGCTTCGCGTACTTTTTGCATTCCTAATTAGACTTTATTTGCAAATTTTTCGTTATTAATATATATTTTTCCCCTGATAAACTCTCCGTCCAATGCCCAAGAGATAATCGGCACGCGTGATACGATTAGTACTTTCGAATTAGTACTTTGCGCAGCGTTCAGGTTAATTAACCATTTAACCATTGCAACAAATAAAAAAATCAGTTGCTTGTTATTACGTATTTTTGATCTAACTTCTTGATACAGCATTTACTTAGGCGGAGACTCTCGTGTAACGATCGTAACAGCGAATGATTCTTCTTTAGAGCAACTATCGGTTATACAGGACTCGGTCTTTTTAAAATAGAGCCGTCAAGTACGTATGTAATTTCCTTGTTTCAATTTTTCTTATCGTCTGTTAAATCTTTTAAACTGACCTGCACGAAATTGGGAAACTAACTGATTAATCGATCTTGAACAAAGCTCGCTTCGCTGTACTTTGTTACAAATTTATCCAGCGATCGAACCTGACATTTTTACTTGATTATTCGTTTATAATATCCTTTTCAACCAGTACAAACTCTTCTTATTTCATTATACCGTTATATAACTTTTTCCCTAAACGCTAGAATTTTCCGTTTCTTCGCGTTTCTCTTTCAAAAATAGGTTCAATCCCAGCGTGAATCGTCTAACTCGAAGAAAATTTCTCGACAATGGTTACATGGTGAAAGATTAGAGCGACACTCGTACAACATACGATAAACGATAAGAGGCAATGAAATAAAAAAATTATATTTGCACTCCGAGTGTACCTATCCATTTACATCCCAAAGGGGTCTAGTCGCGTATAAAACCGGTAGTTAGTCTAGAGTAAAGCTCATAAAAATCTTGTTTATGTTGTTATTACGCGAGAATCCTTCCTTAAAGCCTATGTTAATACGATGTTCTCCTCTTATTTCGTACAACTCTGTGTTTAAAATGCAGGAAAGACTTGGCTTGAAAAGAATTTCTCGGCGAAGAACGACGAAGAGAAAGACCGTGACTTGGTCCTTGAACCACCTCATTCGCCAAACATTAATATCACATCCACGGCGTGGCAGACATCGCAGCATCGTGCTAAACGTTATAAGATAATATTTTTCAGGTACGCGAACCGCGATAATATTGGAAGGAGAAGCAGAACCGTAGTAAAAATTCACTCGAGCAGCGATGCATCCCGCTAACGAAATCATCTCGTCACCCGTTCGTTTCGGTTCATTCTTCTTTTATAGACCGTCCCTCTCGCAGGAGGCGCTTCCTCGCACTTCCTTCTCGTGTTGCTTCTGTTTCCTCGCCGCGCCGTGCCGCGCTGCATCGTCAAGACCGCCGCGCGCCGGCTCCCGACGCGACGCATCGCCGCGCCGCACCGCGCCGCACCGCGCCGCGCCGTCCACCTTCCTACAAACGGCCTTTGAATAGCGTCTAGTTTTTGCCAGGCAACTAGTTTTACCGAGGGTTTTCATTCTACTCTATCGAGACCGCGTCCCTCGTTCTCTCTCCCTGCCAGCGCTCTACCACCGTGAGAATGAAAATTCTCGTCGCGGCATAAAATTACGAGGAACAGCGAAGGAGAAAGCGGTGCAAAGGAAGAGAAAGAGAGCTCAGGCTATGAAATTGCCACGCTAATTTTTATTTCGTTCGATTCTATCGCGTCCCTCTTCCACGTGTCACAATTCCTACCGCGAATCGGAAAATCATTGCGATGCTCGGTTTTCCATACTCTTTTTACCATCCTTCCCCCGATCTACGATTATAGATTTTCAAACGAAACCTTAACGCGAATAGCTCTCTGTATGTTTATTTGTGTTTATTTTTCGCGCTTCGAAAAAATCTAAGGGGTTGAAAGTTCAAACTGAAATCGAAAGCGTTCGATGCTTGCCGCGTCGTAAGAATTTATCTACATATTATATGAACGCGCAACTCGGTCTGTTTGACCGTTTATTCAGTAAAAGTTAACGTATTTGTATTAAGATCAGTTTAATGACCTTTGTCATTACCATGTCAAAAAAAATAATAGAAATAAATCAAGAATCGATTCCATCACTGCGAGTCCATATGGAAATTTACGTAAAAATATATTCATAAAGATACCGATTGAGAAACTGGTTGCGAGAAAGTCTTTTTTAGAAGAAACACGTTAACGCTTAGTACGTGTGAGAAACGTCGTTCATGAAGCAACGTCGGACATTAGTTTGGACAAATAACGATCCAATAGAGCTTATTACATCGTTACTGAAACAGTCGAGTTTGTTTGTACGGTGTCGCGTTGTTGTACCTTGCTTATTCTATAATTGCGAATATTTCATATATATATGTGTGTGTGTGTATTTCTTTGACATTTCTGTGTTTCTTCGTCTTCTTCTTTTCTACTTTTTTTTTTTCTACTTTTCTAGTTTTCACTTATTTTTGCATAGGGACTCGTCGCTTTACGATACGCTGGCCTACGCTACTCGAATTTTAGCCCAGCTGAAAAAAATGTACGAATCCATCGAAAAGGATATACGCGTAAAGGAAGGGAAACGCTTGATCGGATCGAATGGAAGGGAATGGAATGGAAATTGCGCGAAACGACTCGAAGGATCCAGGAAATATATCTCGCTACGGGCGCGAATCCGAACAAGCGGCCGAAGAAAGAGTCAAGCTACCCGACCGACTTAATATTAGCATCGGACAAAAAGCAAAACGCCTCTGTACCAGTTTTACAAGCTCTCGTTTCTCCAGCCCTTGCTATGCTCGTTTTCTCATTGACGATCCTACATTGCCGCGCCGTGTGGATCCATTTTTCCCTTCTAATCGCGAAAATCACTATTTCTGCGCTATAATAAACGATCGAGTTTCCTCGTCCTATCTCCGCATCTCGCTCGATAGTTCGTTCCGTCCAACGAGTATCCCGACCTCCTCTGCCCGAGAGATCGCCCCGAGGAATCTGTCGCGTCAGTTCCAACCATTTTCTCCCTCGAGAATCGAGGACTCGAAACGTGCGCGTCTATTTTCAACGGTATGAACATCTGCTGTTTCGCCATCGTCTTCCCATACGTATCGTGCGTTCGTGGCTAACTGTACAACGCCTTTGACTATCTATCGGCCTACCGGGATAAAATAAATCCACCTATACACTCGTCGAATGTCGAACCAGCGCACTCGGTGTCCCGCTAGATTTGCCAGGAAAAAGGTAAATCGTATACCTCTACGTCATCCGACGGTCGTTCCCTTCGTGCTGGATGAACGTCGATGATCGTTCGTCAACTTCGTTCCAATACAAACTACGTATACCGTACAGCCGAGTTTAGACAGGCCTATAAACCAAAGAAACGATCTGCCAGTTTCCGTCGATTCCCTATTTTCTTAATTAGGCTGTAGTCAAGCGTATGCTAATTTCATTATTGCGTATTACGCATTTGCGCGCCAACACTGTCGAACCGAAAGAAAAATAAACTGTTAATTATAATTACATAACGAGTTAGACGAACGATCGATAAAGGCCTTGTAAAATCGGTCAAACTGCAGGATATGATTTTTAAGGGTTGACGCGCGAATCAAAACGCTAGACGTTGACAATCGTGTAAAAGTAGAAATATATAATATTCGTTTTATACGCGTCGATTATAGTTCGATGATAGTTGACCAGTGTTCTAACTGCTGAATTTCCACCCAACCGGCAATAGTCTGCCGTTTAGTTATTTTCGAGCAACGGAGGATACGTCGTTACCTGCATTAGCTACGAGGGCCGTAATTAATTAGGAGACCGGGCGAAGCGCACAGCCACCAGTAATACTGTTACCGTCGAAACATCGCGTAATTACGTACAGTACTTTCTCCGGTGAATTCGCCTAGAATTTTTTTCAACAGTCTTTGTTACGATACCATTGAAAATTCGACCGCAATTCGAGCGTTAAATTACTAAATTACTTTTCTTACGTTTCTATGCGTATACCGTCTCGACGTTATTGATATTAACGTTATTAGATTACCATCCAGGAATTGATCACTCTCGACAGACGCGTCGGTCAAGGGCTTGAGACGATACGAATGAAAATGATTTAGATCAAGCTGGTTGAAAAATTCACGATAAAAGATAGAAGTAAATACGTGCCTCGATATTTTTTATCTGTAAAACGACGTTTCGTCTGAACAAGAAGTAGCAGGTTTTTCGTCGATAGGCGCTATCAAAAATTACGAATTAATCGACTCGTAATTAAGTAGTCGACAACTATGGATTACTTATGTTTAGAGAACTTCTACCGAACAATTCCCGGTGTTCCGATTCGACGTAGTTTCTAGGTTACTACGGCTATTCATCGAACTGGGCTATCTACAATTGTATACAGTTTCATCTTCAACGCTCGCAAAGATGGCTGTTTAAGATTTTATTTCCATCCTGTGATTCGATTGTCTGCTCTCTCACGAACCAGTAATCCATAATATCGTAATAGAAAATTATCGGCTATGACACTCTAAAAACAAATAAACAACAGAGCAGTCGTAAAATATCGCGTAACCGCGTGAAAATGCTTTGTAGCTGAAAAGCTGGTCCGTCTGTTTTTCAATTATCACGTGATATTACTTTTCAACTATTAATAATAACAATCATAAAAAAGTTAGAGGGCAAAGTTTTATACACGATTCGAGTACTAAACGTAATTTATTTGAATGCTTCGATTACGATCCTCGGACGCTTAAAAACAGTAGTTATACGTACATACGCGTGCTTTGAAAGAAAATGTTACCATCTTTATAACCGTTATGTTTACTACTTACTGATAAGAAACGAAAAGTCTGATAAATATTATACGTCGGCAGGCCAATAGAAACCGCAAATTTCTCTCCGTAAAAAATATTCTACGTAAGTAGTTACGCGAGTGTGTACGCGAGTACATTCACCGAGCACGTCCGCGATATCGTATTTACAACTTGCTTGAAACGTTCCATCGTAATACGCTGGCACAAATTCCAGGCAATGTTGCTTCGATTCAATAATACATTTATAAACCCTGTTTGGCCATTGCATCGAAATTACGAGCAGTAGTCAAACAAAAACAAATTTTATTTTTCATGCAATTCCTCGGCGTACAAGGATAATTTTCTCTCGTTTAACGAACGTTTAGTCGACTCTGCTCTTACATATACAACTGCTACTTCCTTTACATCGGGGCACACCTCACCGATTTTCATCACCTTGAAACATATCGTCAAGTATTTCGAACAACTTTTCTCCGCGCGTACGTGTTACCAACGCTCGACTTTATTTTTCTAGATTCATAAAAAGTTTCCAACAAACTGCGGAAAAGCTACCTTCTTCGATTCTTCTTCCGTCCCGATGACTTTGAAACGTGCCAAAGCGAAGCTCGACCTAGTATTCTGCCTACAGTTGTGCATTTGTGACACCGTACGTAACGCATTATCAAAATAATAAGCCAACGAATAATTGATATTATTTTACGAAATCGAGTATTCGTTATTTCGTGCAAACGTTGCGGGACAGCCCACGGTGTTTTTATACAAGTTTGATATTCCTTATATTTAATCGATAAAAGAAAAGCTGGATTCGTGATTCAGACGAAACACCCAACCCCAATCTCGTACGACAGAATTAAATCTTTATTTTCAGTGAAGCAAGTAAAGCTAAAGCTTAGTAATTCAAAAATCGAAATTCAAAGGTAAAGTTGGAAGATGAACTTTGCGACGACAGTATTAAAAACGTCTTTTATCCATTATCGCGAAAGTAATTGGAATAGCGCATAATTGGAAAGTAATTTGTACACAGGTATTTGTTAAACGATTAGCTGAAAATTACCGCCGATGTTGATTGGATAATGTTAGAAGCAGCTTGCCGTAGCCGTTTTGTTTTATATCATCGTAGTTAGAGCATTATGATTAAAACAGGTTTTACGCTATAATAAAGACGCGATTCGTATAATTAACCGAGTCGTAAAGCTTCGAAATATCGCGTTAGCTACAGCCTATCGGAGATTATTAGAAAGTTATTAGAAAATAAATAGAAAATGTCGCTTCGTACACAAAGTATTGTACGATATCGCTATATAAAGAAACGACACGCGCGTTAATCGGTTGGTTAAACTTGCCTCGTTTGAAAAAAACGTTATATAGAGAACATGGAGCATCTATCGATTCGCGTGCCGACGATCGAGGATCGTACGCGATTATTAATTAGGTGAATATCGATTTGCATTTGCGGGTAATAGAGATACGGTCTGACCCTATATACCCATCGGAATTAATTCGACCGAAATCTAGCGAATACATATACGTATCGATCGCGGCAAACACGAGACACCGCGTTAACGTCGACTATTTTCAAGAAAGGTATTTTACCTCTCGGAGGTATCCCACGATGGTCGAGCAAGAATCGCGTAGCAGAAGATATTTTCAAGCAGCTAGCACGTGTCCCCTTGCCGGTGCCACTGTGGCCGCACTTCACACGCAAAAATCAAGATTGCAAAGGGGAAAATTCCCTCGAAACTGGAAACACGCGCACGCAGCGTCTCAGCGTCCTAACAAGCGCCAGTATATACAACGTACGTTTTATTTACACGGTACCCTCCGCGCCCCACTCAGGTTCGCGCATTCCGGTCGAACGCGCTTCTTTCCATCTTCTCTACATCCGATTTCAGCCTTTCGTCCTAACCAAATAAACGTGCATGTAGGTACACCTCCTTCCCTACGATCTTTCACACGCAAACGTTTACGATATTCTTTTCGCCGGCTTATCTCGCTTTCGCCTTGCCGCGTAGTCCAATTTCTTTCTACGTCTATACGACGCTTCTTTCGTTCGGATTTCGCAAGCGTCTCGTTTCTTTTTTTTTCTTTACTAGAAATCCATGCAACGTCCAGCTTCGTCGAACGCTGCTAGTTACGTTTTTGCTTAATAGTAATTCCACATTGACGATGCGAGTTTCTTTAATCCAAAGATTCATGGTTTATTCGATACAGTTTCCGTTTACTCCTTATTCCACGTCGGACAGCATTTGGTATCTATGTAGTTAGTCGGTAATGTTCTAATAAAATGTCCAATAAGTTATCTCGCCATCAACATCCTGCACGATGTTTTCATTGACAGCTCCTCTGTCCTTTCGCGTATCAATTCGTTTCCGTTTGCACGTGTCGTACAAAGAAAGACTCTGCTTCCACTCTTTTAAATCCTTCGATTCCAACGTTGGGAAATTCGTTGGAAAATTCGTTGGAACGTTATTAATCGCAACCGTACCTCGCTGAACGTCGCGTCGCTTAAAAAACCTATCGAACGTCGTTAAACTGCTGAAAATTCAACGGTACGTTGCAGCAAGGATATAAGAAGGAAAAAGATAGAAGAGAAAGAGAAAACCGATGCTCTTTTCAAAGGTACATAGTAGACTGAACGTTACCTTTCACTTGTTCTGCGTATCCGAACACGAACGCGCGTGTACTCCGAGGCACCTTTTCAAATCGTACGTTCTCCACGCCCGTGAAATATCCGCACGAACATGAATTCTTATTTAACCTATCCAAGGTTCGCGCGGCGTTGATACAATACGAATCGCCTTAAGGTCGAAGACGAAGCTACCGAACACGATGATCGATTTCCGAGAAATCGATCGTATCGTTGACGAGTGCGCGTGATCCCACGGCGAGTTAACCAGCGTTTTCCACCTTTAGTTCACCTGTTTTGCTTCACCTGGCAAACTTGGCCACCGCCGCCGCCGCCGCCGCCGCCGCCGCCGCCTTTCGACTCCACCGTTCCACGCGATTCGATCGTTTCGACGGATTTCGATCGCGTTTAGCGCGCTGCGCCGATTCTCAATGAAAAAAACCTCGTGGTCGACGGTTTTCACAACTTTGCCTGACGCGTGCTATCCCATAGGAGGCAGCTCGTTCGAGCAGCGACGTAGTACTTGGCGTGAAGCCTCGGGTGAGACGCCAGGTGGGTACCGGGAACGATCGTCTCCTCTCTCTTGTCCGCGCCTGGCTCGCCCCACCAGCAACCTACGGCCAAGGTTTACGGCGAACAAGAGGATTCTTAATCCTTTCAGACCCGCAACGAAGGTCGAGGCGCCTCTGCAGGGTTCGACGATCTTTACCAGGTGACTCGCGGCGCTTGGATCTCTGCTTTATCGATCCATCCGTTTATGATCTTTTCGATCGACTAAAGATCACCAACGACTGAGACGACGAACACACTGGTAACGACTAGTAAACGAGTAACTATCGCGTTAACGTACTGGAAATATCACGAAGGTGCTCGCATTATCCAGTTCGGTTCCAACACTCGGTTAGCCGTGAACGGTTCGGTGTAACCCGATCCGAGTTCAAACGTTCATCGGACCACGCTAATTCGACTAACGATCCTTTTTATCTTTGCCATCCTTTTCCACTAAACATTAACCAACGCGTGTCCGAGATTTCTCTATTTAATAACTTTAATCTTGATAAGTTCGTACACGACGTACTTCGAATACCTACTTATACGTAAGTCGTTTGCGCCGAAAACCATCAATTAATCGAATAAAGAGCAAACGTAATCTAAATAACGAAAAGTCTATTGTTACAAGCTGAAGGAACGAAGTGAACTAATTTTTACGTTTTTAACGACACCTACAAGAGCGGAGTAATTAAAAAAAAAAAATTCATTTTACGCATTGTAGAATTTCATATGGGAATGTCTGCGAGAAGTTTTTCTTTCCTTTCTTTTTCCGTTTCGATGTATAAACATCGAAACCAATAGAGCGAGAGTATAGAGCTACATAATATTTTTGTCATCTTTGTACAAAGGACCGGTTAGTTTCCAAAATAAAAGCTTGCTTACTTCCAGTCGAGCAGTCGAGCCGGCGTTTCTGTAACACACAAAGAGAACACGCAAGAGTTTAAGTCAAACTTAAAGGGACGCTTATACGTGAAAATGTCTATCGGAAATGTCTGTCGGTGAAAAAATTGTTTCTAGAAGGTAATACTTTTTGGACGAGCTATACTCATATCGAGCTTCACGTTCACCGTTATCTATATTCGTCAAAATTTTACATATTTCGAACTAATCTATGTTACAGAGTATACAGATTCACATTTTAGAAACATGTAAACGCACGTAATACTCACGTCGCTTTTGTACGCAGTCTCGTTTACGTTCTTGGTCTGCATCGTCTGAAATATCGAACAAACTCGTTAATATAATTTTACGTATAGTACAAGCCTTTTTGAGGGGAAAAAAAAAAATAAAAAAAAAATAAAAAACAGTATTTGTTGCCTTCGGTTTCAGATTTTAGAATAGCAATCGGTCGTGATATACCGCAAGGCATACATCGCGCATACATATACATATTTCTGATTAACGAGTTATTTTCTTCTACGGAGCGGGCCTTAAAAAGGCAGCACGACGTAAAAGATACTTTGCGTATTACGGACGCGTGTTAGAACGCCCTTAAAAAGTAGATCTACGTAGCCGTCCCAAAACTACGCCATTAACTGACCCGATACTTGTTCGTTTGAAACTACAATATACATACGTTGGCAACAGCGTCGAGCCGATACGTACTTTCCATGAATGAGCGAGCACGGCGTTCATGAATCACTTGGATGGGACGCGACGCGACCATCGAATACTCTCTCACGAATAAACAAGACTACCGATCTGAAATCGGTACAAGTTCCCTTAGGTTCCGTGACCCGAAGCTATTAAGCGGTCGGGCATTTTCTCACGAAATACCTCGGTCTAATTATATGTCTAGGTTGCTCCCGACGAGGTCCAAGGAAAAGAGCCTAATCTTTATGTCCTGGTACTCGATACTTGGCTCCTCGAACTGCCGTTTGCTGCCGTTTGCTGCCGTTTGCCGCTGTTTTCTACCGCTTACTGCCGTACGGATATCCACGTAACACGCATACACACACGTCTCCCGAGAGATCTGCCATCCACGAACGCGGTTTACATCTGCATCGAATCGAACGAACCGATCGAAAGAAATTTCTTCATCTTCCGAGCGACTGCGGCGTTCTTATTATTAAAGATAAATATTATTTCGAAGCGAACGATAAGCATAACCTATTTTACAATGAATTTCAATTTTCAGTCGCGCGTAACCTCCAATTACGGACTATACAGGAATGGAATTTGCAATTTTATCACCGCGATGTCACCGCAAAATTATTTCTTACTTCGTAAAGAAATATTATTATTCCTAAGATTTCAAAGTTCCAATCTCTTCGGAAAGTTCGTTTAAAGAGGCGGATCCAACTACGATTTAAAGGTTCGTTAAAAGTTAAATTAAAGCGAAATGACGTTACAGCGACGTACTTTTCCATCGAGAGAGGAATATTATGTATCGAAGGATGGGATAAACGTTACGTTAAATATACATCGCATAACACTTAGAAAACTAACTTTGTAGAGTAACAGGTGCGTTCTTTACCTCTGGCATAATTTTAAATCGACTAACTTTTACGCGAAACGTATTATACGACGATACATTGTACGATACGATACGCGATGTCGATGAAAAATGTGATATCTGGCTGGAACTCTGCATAGTCTATGAAAAGAGAAGAGGCTCGAACGCATAGGTATGCGGGAACACTAAAGCGGATACACGTTCGATAATCGGTGGAATTGGTTGAACCCGTGTTGCTCTTGACAGGATATTCCCCATCAACTTCCAACTGGACCGATCCAAGTCCTTCCTTTTCGTGGCAAAAAAATTTTAACGATCGCCTCGATAATTCCGATCGAACTCTACCGTTTGGCCGCCGCCACCTTAAATAGCGCGGCAGACGTTCGTTTAAAATCTGGTAATTGACGTTGAGTCGTCTCGAACTGGATAATTAGCATTTCAAATTTTCGACTATTCACGGTGATTCGGAAATCATCGATAATGCCAGACTCGCTCGGTCTTTTTCGTTTGCTTTCTGGCGCGATTTCGTGCCACTGCCGGACGATCGCCCCCCCGATGATCGTGATCCTAGAGATCACACGTAGAGATCGCAGACAATCGGCTTTCGATCTCGAATCCTTGATCGTGCGATTGCCTTCGGACCAAGGTACGACAAATTAAACACGTTGCTCGGAATCGAGGAAATCGAATAAATTATCGAAATACCTTTTGCGAAACACTATGTCTCTCGATACATAGTTACGCTATTGATTCTCGTAAGATTAGTTTCTTTCGAGGGGAATAAAAGAGGGCGATTTCGTTGTCATCGATAGATAACTATGGACACCACGAATTAGAAAATACTAGATTCAGTGATTCTCGTTTCGGTTAGTGGCAACTCGTCCATCGAGTTTCGACCTCTCGAGGCCGCGTCTGTGCCTGGAATTATAATTTCGCTTGGAATGAAAATTCTCGGAAGAATCCCCGAGGCATTCCACAGTCGTCAATCGAGGATGTGCGATACGATCTACGATAAGGAAGCGCACGGTCCGACTTGTCTGACAATTTTTTCTTTCGATACATGCACGTACTTGCGCGTATTCGAAATTTTTATTTCTTCCCAGCAGAAATACATCTTCGTCGAATATCCTTTGCACGTAATTTCCGACTATCGTCAAATCCAGCCAAAGTAACCTTTTTATTCGATTACTGTTCGTATTCTCGTACTATTGTACCTAACGTAAATGTTGACGCTTTCTGTATAAAACTGATACCATCGTTATATCGTATACACTATTTTATAGGTTCGCTCGTAGCATAGTTGAATTAAAAGTTGAATCGAAACGAAGAAGGAACGGCGGAGAAAGCGTAGTACATAAATACATGGCCGTACAGTGAATTTAGAGTTGGAAATTGGGCAAAAGACAGGAAGTAGGAGGAGTCATACGGCGCACCGTGCAATCATGTACGTAGGTACACACTCGTGTACGCAAAAAGGTATGATAAATTCAATAGAGTATGGTACAGCAGCCGAAAACCGCATAAATTATCGAGAAATAAAAAAAAAAAAAAAAAAAAAGAAGAGAGCAGGGATGCTTAACGGCGGCGGCTAACGGCAGGAAAAAGAGATACAAAGGGAAACAAGTAGGCGATCCACATTCCCCGGTGAAAAACAAAAGGATGAAACGAAAAGAAGGTAACAAGGAAATAAGGTAACGAGATGGACGAAATTGAGAGCTCGCCGAGACGATAAAAAAAAAAAAAAAAAAGGAAAACGAGCTAAATAAGATTTCGTTTAAAACCGTCAAGAACGGACGACATGTAAATATTATGTACGTTTACGAGCGGCGAGTGGAAGAAAAGTGATCGTAAGGAAAATTATCATATTCTAAATAAAGATTTGTTTGTAGAGGGGAATGTGCCGATCGGACCAGATCGATCGTCGTAATAGACAAATTTATCAACGAATCGAATAAACAACGTTAAAGTACCTAACAATCCGTAAGATGATAACGTATTCTGATGCGATATTTGCTTCGCGATATGTATGTACCATGTATCGAGACCTTTAAATCCAATAACGTAACCTTGTGTGCGGAAGGATTGATCGCGCGTGGATTATCCGTATTACGGATTATCCCAACTTTCCTGTGTCGAAGATAGCACGTTGCTCCTTTTCTATCGTAATACAAAGAAAATTCTATTCGGCGAGAAATTTTCTGTTACGACGCAACGCTGCATGCCCGTACGCTTGCCAGCATTTCTTCCCTTTCTCCGACTTTTCCTAACTGTATAAATCAAAATGATAAACGTGGTATAACAGTGGCAATACATATGTGCACGTAACGGTGACTGTACTGTGATTACTGAACTACCGATGAAATCGTCCAAAGATTGAAAAAAATTCTTTCATTTTTATATTTCCATGTTACCGAATATCACTACGTTTCGTAAAAAAAAAAAAAAAGATTTTAACCATCGATTAAAAGGACGGTGGTAAATTAAAAAAATTTACTGAGGCCATTGTACGGCGTCTAAAAGATCGTAAAACTTTGACCTTTGTCATTTCCCATAAAAATCTAGCGCTTGAGAGAAAAGAAGATAAAAAAGAACGGCGAACAGCATACGTAACATCCTGCACAGATTCGGATCTTTACGTCTAATACTGCTCGCTAATTTTAATTTAGAAACGAATTACTCGGTAATCGAGTTACGTGAGACATTTGACGATTTAACATATTATTTTTTAATCCACTTTGAATAGGCGAGAGATTTAGAACCGTGTGGTCTACTCGTTAACTTGATAATTTCCTGTTTTTCTTTCCTTATTTTTTCCAATTAAATAATATCGGAAAGACAAGCGTCAAAAGAGAAAGCGCATTTTACTTCGGAGCAAGTTCAAGTTTTGCTTCTTTCGTAAAGAGAATATATCTTATACACCCGCGATACATACATACCTCGTGAATTTACGCTAATTGGACGCGTAACAGATTCATAACGGAATTAAGGCGATTACAGGAAGTAATTAAAAGCTATCCTTGAAAGTCATTCTGCTTAAACCATTAATTATGAATACATCGTTAGCGATCGCGTGAAACTATACGCTTATTGACTTAAACTCGTGTATTCCGAAGAAATGAATAACGAAATCGATGATTTTTCTTCTTTTTTTTTTTTTTTTTTTTTTTTTTCACCAAGCTCTACACAAAGACATGGTAGAAATAAAAACAATTTTAAAAGCGAAGGAAATAGAAACCGATTTTTTTGGAAAAAGTTTCACCGACCATCTACTACTAGTCGGTAAGTCGGTAACTGAAAAAGGTGAAAGTACATCGACTTACAAATAAATAATCTGTAAAGATATTCTGACTTGACGAGTTCTTTCGAAAGGATCGAATATAAAAAAAAGCAACTTTTATTATTACCGACGTTATATCAGTCAATTTTGACCATAGCTATCGCACCTTAATGTCGTTTAATTAATTTTCTTTGAAAACGACAAGATTCCTTGCTTGATAATATCTTGCTCGTTTCGTTCACGCTAAACGGCTGTTCTCGTAACTTTGCAAGATTTTAAACAACCGCCGGGAGAGTAAAATAACTCGACTAGCCGTAACACCCTGCTACCGATTCGCTCTAAATTAAAAATTTCTCTCCCTCTTCACAGCTACCCTTCTTCGACCCAGCATACTTGATAACTCGCTGATAAACCATCTACCAGGACGATATAACACAAATCCTGTTGCAATTCTCGAGTTAGTTATCGATATCGAACGTTGGAGGAATATCCTTCGATAAAATTACAGTTGATCGATTGCATCGTGCTTTTCGACAGATAGAAGGTACGAAAAGATATACTCTATGTTAATTTTGTTACCTTTTCGTTCCATACTTGGCGAGCTTTTTTTTTCATTTTTGATCGCTTCTATCAACCTGTTGGATGCAAGTTATCCACTAATTTAATTCAAGTTTCGTTTCGAATATCAGCTCAACGATATTTTCTCGACGCTGGCTATGCCAATAATTCTACTCCAAAATCTTGAAACTACCTCCTTGATTACAAGCCATTAGACGCGAACAGCGGCATTGTCCTCTTAAAAAATTATCCTCTCGTGCTGCTTTCGTTTCAGTTATAACTGGCAATAATTATTCGCCTTGTAACATCGCCGGATATCCTTTAGCGAGCAATTTACCCTTTGCAAAAACAATTTCACTTTTCACTTTCTTGGGCATATCGAAGAAACGTGTTTGAGTTTAGAATTGTACGCACGTAATATAAACTGTACTTACGTACTACCAAACAGTCATCTTTTTCTTTATAAAGATGTATTTATATGAAATTTACATTAATTTACGACGAACAAACGACCCAAGTTCGTCAAGCGTTTTCAAGCATTAACGCATATCTATAATTTATCCTTGTAACATACATTAAAAGTACTTACAAGTACGCAACAACTAGACGAATTAAATGGAACGAACATTTGAACATGCCACCAACTTCGTGTGTATTATTCGTAGCATTCAGAGTTATTCGCGTAACGCATAAATGTTTTTATCTCGGTTCAACTCACACGAACTTTGTATACGATAGATGAACACAAGCTCCGTATGTAGAGTTTCCGAACTATGTTTAAAGCTTGTGTCAGCAAATAAAACACGAATAACAATACCAATCCGTATTAGTCGATTTTGAATTGACTTGGAATTTCACTAAAATTGCTACGATCGAAACAAACAATTGTAACATACATACTTATGTCGGTTTTCTACAGCTACGTAAGTAGTTAAATATCGCATACCTTGTGCAATGAAATATAGAATAGTACACGAGATAGATGGATAGATAGATAGATAGATAGATAGAAAGAGAGAGAGAGAGAGAGTATGTATAACTTGTAGAAACAATAATTTAATTTCGTACAAATACCTACGAAACGTTTTACGCAACTCGAAGGAAGCTATGGTCTTAAAGCAAACGGACAAAATTAAATCGTATTATATGCGGTGGCAAAATGTAACTATACCGTTATTCATTGGTATACAAAAGTATTTCTTCACGCTCTGCCTCGGTATTGCTCGAACAAAGACTCGAATAATTTTCAGTTTTTCCGATTCGAAGTAAATATCTAGATAATTCAAACTCAAACTTTGTAAAACGCTTTGTAAAACTAACCTTCCGTTTTAACAAGCTTTTAGTACAGCGAATTGTATCGTAGATTTACGAATATAAGGGGAGTATGTAACTTCGTAACGAGTAGGATCGTTTAACGGAGCGATAGACCTGTATGATTACAGAACGCGTAAGAATCATCGAGCCAAATACACGAGTACATGCTCCGTAGATCATATGGCGGTAATAACGGGAATACGGTAGGAATTGCATAAATCGCAAGTGGAAGAAGCAAAAAAGGTTTCCAAGATCTTTGGTTGCGCTTACCTGGCCAACAAAAGGGTCGCTGTTTTCGTCTAGGTTCGCCTCACCGATATCTTTGGCACCTCCCGTACTTATAAACATTCATCGTTTTTCACTGTACAACGCAAATTTCACGCTTATTTTTTATACAAATATACGAAATAACCACGTAATCATGTCGTTCGTTTATACATGACAAAGTGCCGTTATAGAAATATGTATATAGACGAAATACCGTTCTAGGAACAAAAGAATACGTACACATAGAAGGAAATAATTACGAGCTAATTACGTAATTATCTTTTATCGCGTGCAACAACAATTTTCATCCGATAATTTCGGATATGTTAATACGCGGTAAATTTACATACGTATCGCGCTTGCATAGCAAACTGACGCGACAATATCTATCATCACGGCAATATGTTATTAATTCTTCGATAACCTTCCCTCCTTGTTCGATCGTTGATCCTTTGTCACACTTTTACACGAACGCGCGTTCCTGCTCTCCTTTTTTAGAATCCGAGCAACTTTAACGATCCCGTCGTATCACATTTTGAAACGAATATCGTTCCGTGCCGCTCCAACTTGACGAATTTATCAAGAAATCGTTCACCGTTGTCAGACAATCGGATTTTATCGGTCGGATCGCCGCCGATCGATCGTTGGTCGAGTCCGATTGATCAACACGAATCGAAAGCAGGGAATTGGATAAAAGCGAACGTTCGTCCGACAGGAAAGAAGAGAGCGGTGTCGTGGAACGATCGCGGATCGATCAGGGGAAAATGGATTTATCGAACGAGATCGAGAGGTACGTCGCGTCGAGGGCACGCGTCGTCACGAACTGACTAAGAAACGGCCTCTGCGAGAAAAGAACGGAAACCTCGCCGCGCGGCTTTAGGTTGAATTAACGCAAAGCCAGCTGATTGGTAGGTGCTGACGAGCCGAGCATCTTCCGGCCTTTTCACGGAACCCTCTCGTCCTGCGTCCTTAACGAACGTAAACACACCTGTCGGATTTGTTGGTGTCGGTAGCGAGGTTAGCGCGTTCCACCGCTCCACCGTTTCACCTTATTCGGAGGTGACCATCGTTACGATCGTAAAATATATTTCAACGAGTAGTTTTGTTTTACTTTATTTCGTAGAGAAAATTGCGTGGAAGGATATTCGTTAGGATATTTCGAACATCGTCTATTCTAACGTGTAACGCTGTTTTTAGAGGCTAAAGGTATGCACAGGAGCATGGTTTCTCGCCGGCTTGCATATATATCCATGCAACCCAGTCCGACGCGACTTTCGACGTCGAAAACGCTCGGGGAGTGGAAGAGGAACTCGTTGCCTCGGCCGGTGAAGAAAAGCGCAAAGCGCTCGATTAATTGGTCGCAGGTTGTATCGAGAAAGATTAACGCCGAGCGGGGAAGGAAATAAAAGCGGCGGGGGGTGGAGGGCGAGGGACGATAGGAGTGGAAAGGGGTTTGTAAGGGAAGATGGAAAAGACAAGGGGGTGGATGTGGCTGCGCGCATGTGCGTGCTCGACCCGAGCACTTGTTACCGGTGGCTCAGTCTCGGCTCGTCCGGGCTGAAGGCAACACGGTTGCGCGAATCATCGTCACGCGAACGATCCGAGCCCCGGGAGACGTTCTAAAGATAGAAAACTGGAACCGTGACCACGAGAACGTGTTGGAAAATCGCGATAGGTCCTTGGAAGCCGCGTTGGAAACCGCGAATGAACGGCTCCGCCGACAGCAGTCGCGCCTACTCGGAACGAAGAACGCGCGTACAGACACACGCGGAACGAAAACTTGCTCCTCTGGGAAAAGGATGCGTCGCTGAAGATACTGGCGCGCGCTAACCATATATCCTCTCGGCTCTCTCTTCCTTCGACCGGGACGAGGAAGAGGGAACAGAATGCAGAAGCAGCGCTCCGCTGACCAACGAGCCAGGACCTATTTAAAACAAGGGAAGGACAATCGTAGCTCGTGGCTTGTAAATCGTGCGAATCGATTCGGTTGACGGTTCGTCGGGGATCAGAGAAACCGTGTTTCATCCATCCACCAGGTGATTCTTTCGCGCTTCTCTCTTTCCTCCGTTTACCCCTACTCTGAGGAGACAGGAAATTGAACGGTGGACGATGCTTTCCTAAAAAGCACACCGACTACGATCTTTCGTCGCTCTATCGTTTCTTTCATTTCCTTTCCTCTCCTTTCCTTTTCATTTCTTTCCGTTCTAGTACCGTTCTACGAAAGAAACTGTCCCGAGAATTGATATTCGTGCGAAAACGCTTGACACGGTGTCGGCGTTCAGCATCACACTGATTTCTCAACTTTCTTCTTTTCCAGTCCTCCAGATACTTTTACACCAAGCTTCTCTTTACAACCAAACCAAACAAAGATGTACTTATCGTCGGTATCTTAGGAGTAAAACTTTATAGTATACGACGCGTTCGTGCACCGGTGATCGTCAAAAATGTTTCTAGTTAACGTGGTACACGTCGATTCAATGGTCTTCCAATGTCCAGAGAAAAGTTAGTAAAAGTAAGTAACGCTGTACGCTGCACGCTGCTCGCAAGTATCCGACCACTTGCTTATTTTCCCACGACACGAGTAATTTAGTCGTAAAATAAGAAAATCACGTCACGGATAGAAGAAAAGCTCGACCGATTCTATCCATTGCTGTTACTATCGTACATATCGGCTATCGTAGAAAGATAGTAGATGGATCTGTAAAAGTAAATATGTATATACGTTACGGTAATAGTTGGCAGGTAGTTGGTTGTAGTTGCGCGACAATCGTTCGACTCGTTGCAATCCACCGTTTCACAAGCTCGACATCTTCCGGTTGTTTCGTTTCTAATTTTCGAATCGGATAAAATAAATCCTGCTAAATCGCTAGACGGATTACTACGATCGATTCAAGCGGTAATTAAACGGCAATTAAAACCGCCTATACGATCGAACCATAATATTATACGTATAGAATATCGACGTCTATGCGTTTATGGTAAATTTAAATGACCAAAGATGTACGGAAATGGGCAAGGTATGCATAGTGTGCGAAGATATAACAAACGCATATTTAGAATAAACTACGAATCTCCGCTTATTCCTTTGAACTGTTCATTCTTTCGTTCCGATAAAAATATGCATTTGTATAAACATACGCGATCTAGTAACGCATGGTTGCGCCTTAATACGGAATTTATAGATACGTACACATGTACATGCACGTATATACGTGCTGCTTCTACTAATTAATTTCTACACTTTACCGTGTAAAATAATCGGCAAGATCTTTTCCTACAAATTGGTCAAAGCGACGACGAGTACTGTTAGTAAGCACCAACATCGTACTTTGTATTTCTTTCTCGATCGAACGTGAAACAGAAGGAAACGATTTCATATTTATTCTCCCGTTTCCAAGTTTTTCCATGACGCTCTTCTTCCGTTATTCGCTTCTCGATACCAAATGTTACAGCCATTAGACCAACACCGTGTAACACGAGTCAACCTGCCTTTAAGATTATTCGTCTTCGTTGTCGCTTCCTCCTCGAGTTTTACATTTTTCCATCGAGTAAGAGACATTCGTTCCCCTTCTTCTCCCAATTGTTTCCCGTCGGTTCGACTCCGAATCAAAAACGAATCTCTTTAACAATTAAAACCACAAAGTTAACGGTCGAATGGGAATTTTTGTATCTTCGTTAGTTTCTGCTACGCTAAAGCTTAAGTCTTTGGTCGGTCAAACAATTCGATAATTACACGTTGATCGATACTTTCCACCACATTTGCCTATTTATTAGGCTAGTTGATAGGTCTATTTATCAGTAGAGGTAATTATTTCTTGTTCCTATTTTTACATATTTATGAACATCGAACGAGACAGATGATATCGGCGAAAAGTCAGTTTGCTCGAAGAGTAATATCCACTTGGACTAGAAAGTTTCAGGTAGAAAATTATAGAATTTTATTATACATTCTCGTTAGATGAAAATAGAGAACATTTGTTTCTTCATTTTCTTAATTCTTTCAGTGGACGATTAATTTTTTAGATTTTCAGGCTCTCTGCGTACGTATAATTACCGATCGTACGTATTCGTCTCGACATCGCGTGGTGTCGGTACGTTTGCGACGAAACTTGAGCACTTTGAAATCTCGTAAAGACCCTATAACCGCATATAATAAATCTCGCATCGAAATCAAATATTTCGCTGTATCGGCGATATACAATTCTCTCTTCTACTTACAACTTGACGATCGGCAAACCGAAATCCTCGCGCTTAGCAACGTCCACCGTTTCCCCTTTCCCATCAAACGAATCGTTACCACTTGTCAAGCAAGTTGTTCTAATTACAGTATTCCGCCGCGGTCGTTCTGCTAGAATATTTCGACAAAGCGTCGTTACATTCGATGCAGCCGGAGAAAAGACTCGGAATTACTCGGACAAAACCTCGTTGTTACTTGGTGATTCGTCTTGACATTCGCAGAAGATAAAGCATATTGGAGAGGAGGAAGAGGAGGAGGAGGAGGAGGAACGAGTTTCTCGTTTTTCACGTGTATCTTAAATGAACTTTAAATGAAAAATTATCAACAACGGAGACCAGCAGGAGGACGAATGGATTTGAACTATTCGCTTAAACGTAACAGTTTCGATTTCGACGACGACGACGACGACGACGACGACGACGACGACGACGATAACGACGACGACGACGACGACGACGACGACGACGACGACGACGGCTACGGTAACTTCGAATGGGACGCCAACGATCGAACAACACGTTGCATCGTATCGATTATTCGTAAAACGGTAACCAAGTGGTGAGGAGCGAGGGATTATAAACGACTAGCCTTTTTCTTAATACGTTAAATCCTTCGGGGCAGAAATCCAGTGAAACGGTTCAACGCGAGTGATTCGATGAAACCGTGGGAAACCAGCTGGTTGCCCGCCGCTTGATTAAAGTTTGCTCGTCCGTTTTTCGGCCGGATTGATTCCGGTGCGGTGTCTGTAGATTCCATGGTCGAAGCGAGTCGAAGATCAACGAAGCTTCGTACAGGGTTGAAGATTTTTCCCGCTCGATCCGGCCAAATCTACTAATTGTTCTCCAAGGTAAAACTCTATTCCCGAAGAAGAAAGGAACAGATCACCGATATTCGACATGGGCTGCGAACTCAGCAAATTAGCCACACCGAATCAACCTACCACGGACCCACGGCTTCCGTTAACAGCGAAACAGAAATTTACGGTTATGGCCAGTTGGAAAGCGGTCTCCAGAAAGCTAGAAACGACCGGTGTCTTTATGCTCATGAGGTTTGTAACCCCATTAATGTTACGTATTAAACGTAAGAAAAGTTCTATAAAAATTACGTATCACTAGGGTGTGCGTTAAGTACACGATGTCACTGGAATCCAGAGATAGAAGAAAGGGTACGTGGCTCTGTAATATAATTAATAACGTAACGTGTGATATAATTAATTGCGAGAAATAAATAAGAAGTAAGACCATGCTGTTGGAAGGTAGGCGTTTTTTCGATAGATTTTTTGTTTTGTTTTGTTTTGTTTTTTTTTTTTTTTTTTTTTTGTACGATGACTGAAACGACGAAAGCGATGCTATTCGTCAATTTCGTTTCTCCGTTATTACAAACGTCCTATCGTCGTGTTTAATATCGAGTCGAACGTTCAAACTGCGTCGTTAAAAAAGTGAAATCGATCGGTTCTTAGTTTCGTTGTCACTAAAATTTTCGACGTTCATCGTTAGCGGGCGATAACGATCCAACAGTTGTCAAAATTTCGTCCGTTCCAACTGTTATGTCGCTTCAACGAGGGACGAGGATTCACGGACTACCTACAATTTCCTTAAGAGGTGGCCGATAAAGTAAAGATCCGGTATCGTACGATTGCGATATCCGAGAGACTCGCCACCCCTTTAGAGCTTAGTCTTATCTATATCTTTTTCCCCATTTGCGATATCCGTACTTGTACGCGATATCGTTAAAGGCGGATAAAGCTAACGGTTACGGACGAATTAACCTTTTCTCGAGAGACCGTATATTATAAAAGACAATGAGATACCATCGGCGGTGTAATCGTTCCTGTTAACTTTTTCTAACCCGTGGAAATTAATCGTATTAATCTGACAAACTATTATATGGTGGGGATTATATGGTTTGGTTTATATGGCGATTCGATTCCACGGTTACTCGATGGATCGCGTAATAAAATTTCCGTTCTAAGGAGATTTTATATTTTTATTAAGAGAATTGCGCAACTCGATAATTTATTTCATACTACTGCGTCAAACGCACGTTTCCAAACAGCGCATGTTCTTCCACATTCGTTACAACCTTTCCTTGTAACTTCCGTGAGATCACAGACACGTGTTATAAGTATCACTAGTATATCGTGTTTTCTACCATCTAAAATGTCCAAACAACGTTCAGATCGATAGGTTCCGAGTAATAAAAACATTTGGATAACAGAATTTACGTACAATTTTCGAACGAACTTGCAACTTTATAAACGTACGAATCATATTCGAAATGTTTCCAATTTCCGCGGTAGTAGGATAATACTTGGCTCCGAAATTCCTTTTATCGTGGAGGAAACAGATCAAGGACAATTCTGGACATACGATACATTCATCGTGAAAGTGTGCCATATCCATCGAATTGGAAAAAAGGAATTCGATACATATTTGAAATAAATAAACGGAAATAAAAGAAAAAAAATATGCACCTAGTTAATAAAATAACGGGTCACGAAACGAGGCCTTTGCAGATAATTAAATTGGACAATTAACTACCTAGTCTGCCTTCTTTCTTCTTTTTTTTCCTTTTTTTTTTCACCGTTCGTCCACGGATACTAGATTTTAGCCCCCGGTTTCTTCTCCGTCAAACGCACGAAATTTCCCTTCGTTTGTCCTTATATGTCGGCTTCTGATCCTTACCAACGAACGGTGGTAACCGTAAAGGAAACAACGAACAACGACAGGTCTCTAGATATTGGCCTATAATAACCCAGGGTGATTGGCGTATTTAGGTAAATTCGGCGTAGAATTCAATTTTCGAAAAATGACTCTGAACGAGACAGTATTTTTGTTTAAACGCGAAATATTAACTTTGATGTTTGCGTATTAATTACAGGCGAGTGGGAAGCAGTAAATTGTGGATACGATCGTTATACGTTGCTTTTCCAGCGCTCGTTTTCCTCGCATCTCTACCTATCTCTACTATGTTCGCGATATAGATAACGTCTTGCCATTTCCTTCTACAAAGTAATAAATTCCGCGTATAAAAATATCAACGATCGATCTTGCTGTTCCAAGAGTGTCGTACGCTTTACTTTTCGAATAATAATAACGAAGGAAATTATACGGAAAAAATGTAAATATGTAATTACTCTGTTCGTAAAGCGTCGGTTCCGTCTACTTATGTATTCGCTGGCAAAATTTTAAAGTGTCGAAACTAGAGATTTCAAGCAACGATCGGACGGTAAGATGATCGAGCGTGGAAAAGAGTAACAAACTATTCGTTATTTATTCGTATTACGACGTAGCTACGAGTTAGATATACTTTGTATTATATAGTATTACATAGCTATAATTCGATCGATGAAATCCTCTAAAACATACTAAATACGCGTAAATCTTTCATTCGGATTCATGCTGAACAGAGTAAAGGAAAACTCGTTTCCTCTTTTTGCCTCTTTCGCGGCAAATAGAAGAAAATATGGCATCTCGAAAGATGGCAAAATAAATTTCGACCAAAATATACGTAGGCGTATAGATTTTAAGAGAAACTAACGCAAAGTGTAAGAATGCGTGTTCACCGAACACGCAAGACTGTTCGTTCAACGCGATCAACGTGTTAAGGAAACAGACAAAATTGAAATTATATCGTAAGTTGTTAAATTATTTTGTAGATAAGGAGCAGCTTCTCCAATGTTACACGCAGCTCTAAATAATTTCCTATACACGAACGGCGTTATAAACCGCTTCTAAAAGTAAAATCGATAATCCAGGTAAGGGTTAGACCCGAAATCTCCGCTATAACACGTCATCCAATATTAGATTTTACCTATACTCGGTATTCCACTCTCGGCTCTCCCTTCTCAATCGATTTCGCTCTTAGGACGAAATTCATATGCATCACTGCGACTCTACGTTTCAATCTACAACCCACTTAAACTTACATTTTTCTTAAACTCGTATTTTACGAGTGGCGTACGATTTCCATTTGCCAATTTATTCTTCAGCCGCGTCCTTGAAACGTTAACTAGCCCCGACAAACTTCGACAAACTTCGGAAAATGATCGAAATGCTTCGATAAAGGAGATTATAAGGAGGGGAAACAGGAAGGAGAACGGGATCGTATATTCGCGAAAAATCATCTTTACTCTTAACTCTATTCCGAGTAGAAATTTTCATTTCATTGGTCGAACGTGAATTACATAGTCTTACGAGAGGGTCGTATTCTCTTGTGTCTTATCGAATTATTATATTTTACTGAAATATTAAAAGCCTCCTTCTTCCGTTCGTCGTTTGTATCGAAACTAGCCGTTAAAAGAAGAAAAAAGAAAATATCAAAGACAGTTGGAAATTATAAATTAACGAAACCAGAGCAATATCATCTATTCGACGAATGTTTCAGAGCCGAAAGAAATGTAACGCGAATAACGGCCATCGATTATTTAATAATTCAAGGTAACGAATAACAATTTTACTTATCGAATAATCGATAATTGCGTTTAATATACATGTGTACACGTACAAGAGAAACAATCAGAGCGGATATAATCATCGAATGTTACGACCAACAGATTCTCGGTTAACTATCAAACGATTATGCCTACAACTATAATTTACCACAAGTATCGTGATCAAATTACACTTTACATACTACATTTACTTTATCGTTTCGTCGTTTTCAGAATTACCAGCAAACAATCTATTTACGATAGTCGCTGGTCTCCGTTCCATGAAGATGAAAAATCCCAGCAGAAAAAGCAAATACATATCTACAAAGGAGGATTTATAAGTTTAGTCGTCATCTAATTACGCTCTCCTCGCCGATGTCCGATATCGTTCGACGACAAATGATTCCATTATTCGTTGCTCCTCGTTTACTTGCTACCCTTTTAGCGTACACGCGTCCATCTCTTTCACTCCCTTTATTTTCTATCTTTATCTATCCACTTGTTACTGAATTGACGAGATTCCTGGTATCGATGCACTCTCGGCGTAATTAGAGCGTACGGGATATGCCTACAAAGGGCTACCCTGAAATAATTTATCGTGGACCGAGGAAAAAACCGCACAGATTCGACCCTCCGTGAACCAATAATCAACCACGGAGCAAAGTATAGAAGCGTGGAAAAACGATAGTCTGTATATTTTCCACTTGTATCTTTGCACAGATTTATCCCTCTTCCGATTACCGAATCGAAACCGTGCTCCGTATATCACGCGATTATTAATCGGAAAATAAATTATTATCAGAGTATGTAATTAAATTCGTGTGAAATTCGTATTAAAAGTATGGTGGAATTTTTCGTTCCTCTATCTCTGGTATCGATGCGTCTCGTGAAACAGCAAACGTAACGAATAAACAACGATTAACAACAACTAAACGATACACGCGGCCACGTTTATTTTTTTGCTTTCTGTTCCTCAATGTTAACGAGCGTTCGAGGATTGAAGGTTCCGACGTGAAACGCAGGCGATCGTTGTTTCTCCCTCTCTATCCCAGCTGTTAACGAACAATGGACTTCCTCGTATTGGCATTTTCAGACTATTCGCGCGACCAAGCGCAGAAATAGTGCGTTCGTGTCTGTCATTTCTAGGCGAGTCGACGTGAAAACGAGTCTATCCCGTTTCTTCCTTTTTCCTCCATTCTCCCTGCTATTTTTCGTCCGCTTTCAAACCCTCCCCTAACCCCCCCCCACACACACACACACGTCTTTCTCTTCGTCCATACGCTTTCTCGCTTTCTTTCAAACATAACCCGTCTCTCCTAACCAACTCCACTCCTCCGACCATCTCTTTACCTCTCTATCTCTTTATCGCGAAATTTTTCGCCTTTTCCTTTTCTCTTCTTTTCTTATTCTTTCTATTTCCTACTATTTCAATTGTCAAGCATCGGCAATCCTGCCATTTTCAAGGAAACGAATTCGTCTTGAAACAAGTAGACGACGTTCGTTCTATCGTACTTGCAACTCTATCTAAATGAAAATGAAAGAGTGCCTAAATCGAGAAGCAAGGATTTCTTTTTATTCGTTACGATAAATAAATAAAACGAGAACTCTTCCCACAAAAGCGGACATTTTGAAATTGCAAGGCTCGATATCGTTTCGAATATAATCAAGCGCGTTATTAAAGAAGCTATCGTTTACGCGTTTTTACCGTCGACGTAGTTGACAAGTAATATGTACACGTAAAAACGAAATGTTTGCCCTTTTTCGTGATCGATAGCGCTCCAGTTGCTGGATACGATCCATTCTCTTTAACGACGGTAGATGATCTGCTTTCTCCGTTGGTGGAAAACCGAAAAAAGAGAGTCGCGTCGCATATATACTGAACGAACTTATTCACTGGATTACTCGCAGATGCGACAAAACAACGGTCGGTAGCCGTTGGAAATTGACGATCGTCGTTTACCGGCGTATCGAAGCGTTTCTGACGCAGACAGAGGCAACCTTTTTATTATTTATTTTTACCTGCATCCTACGCATCGATACAACTTGTTCGAGTATCGTTGTTCGTCGTCGTCGTCGTCGTCGTCGTCGTCGTCGTCTTCGTCTTCCTTCCAATTTAATGATTTACTTTTCAATTTAATCAAACCTTCTTATTACTTACTCCATTTTTCATCAATACGTCACCATATGCACACGGTATTTACACCGATCTAATTCTTCAAGAATCGTTCGTTTCGTTCGTTTCTTTCGTTTCGTTCGTTAAATGCTATGAAACGCTAATAAGCTATGAAACGTTGCGTCTCGAGCAATTCTCCTAGGGTGATCGTACGCATCTGTATGTACAGATTACGATATAACAAATTTGGCGGATCGATTACGAAACATCAAAGTCGATAATTACCTCTGAAAAGCTATTCGCGTCTCAAGGGCCTTATCAAAGTTCCTTACTATCGATTCCATTCGTTCCAGGCGCCAACACACATGCAACACGTACACGTACACATACACGTACAATGTGTCTTTACGTTGCATCACATCTACAAAGTTATGTATTATGTACAAAGTTGCATATTGCTATATAACGTTGCTACATAACTCAAAAAGCGACACTTGTAAAGTAGGTTATACGTATAATAATGATAGACGCGCGATGCGTTAATAATATTTTTATTTATATTGTCGAAACCAAATCTCCAAGCTCGTTGCTCAACATCTTACGAGCCTGCTACAAAGTCGAAATTAAAAATTTTAGCCGCTTAAGAACCGAAGTGAACTGAAAACGAAGCGCAACGCGTCGCGTCATTGGAGAGATAGGTTTGTGATCGCGGTCGTCGCAGTCGTCGCGGAACGACTAATTAAACGTAGAAACAGATGAAACTCCATTCGAATAAGACTCGAGACGGAAATACTTATTATAAGCGTAGCAAGTAACGATCGTTTCTAGGATGTTTATTCTTTCGTTATCTAATATACCGCGACACTCGTCTTGCCTAAAAAGATAAGCTTCGTCGGTTCCAGATTTTAAAATGTTCGTATTAAACTTAGGGAACGAAGACTCTAGGGACCTTTTAACGTTCTACGTGTTGTACATATGCATGTGCGCGTATACGCGTAAATAAAATAGCCGTAGAAGAAGCGATCGAACGAGAAGTTTAACGCGATGGATAACCGGAAGTCGTGCAAAGCCGAGAGGCACGAATAAATCACGAATAAATGAATGATGATCAAAATTAAAAACAATATCTGACACGAAAACGAGGAAACGGTCGCCATAAAGCCAAACGAGTAAAGGAAGGAAACAAAGATAAAGTCTCATGGAAGAACAGTGTTGCCTCGACCGTGTGTGTCACGGACCAAGTTTCGCGAGTTTTACTTTCGGAGAAAGTACACAGGATATATCGTAAAGGCTTGTATCCCCTAAAGTCCAAGTACGAGATTTACGACGCCTACAGAATTCTAGAAAAACAAAGTACTTTTCCGTGTCATAGGTAAAAACGTTGAAACACGATTTTATTCGAATATAGAATAGAGTCGTACACAAAATGACGGTATAATTTTTATTTAATAAAATTTACTCTCAACTTTGGACACTTTTTATAGAAATAGATAGCAGCTTATAAGGTATCTTTCGATAAATAACGCTACACATCGCTAAACATTCATAAACATTAGCAAACTAATCTTCCGAAATTTTATCTTAAACGCGTGCTCTTTTCTTCGCGTCTTTAAGAATATATTATTTATCACTAAAGAATAGGAAACGGTATAAAAATTGCGGTAAAGTGTCGCATAGATTCGCGCGTGTATTCCGGCAATTTTAATTACAAAACAATTACGCGAACTGACGACAGAGAAAGAATGATACCAAGTTTCGACTTTTTATAAGTTTACTCTCTCGTTTATTCGCAGGTTGTTCGAAGAAAACGAGGAATTGGTGCAAATGTTTTCGCGTTTTCTCGACTTGAAATCGAAAGAGGAGCGCTTCGATATGGTAGAATTGGGCAAACACGCGGAAAAAATAATGGCTGCTCTGGACGAAGGTATCAGAGGACTCGACAATATGGATGATTTTCTCACCTGTCTTCATCAAGTCGGAGCCACGCATACAAAGATTCCTGACTTTAATCCACAGTACTTTTGGGTAAGCTCGTAAAAAGTAAATTGTTCGCAACTTGTCATATACTTAATATTATCGTTACCAACAAATGTTATCGTCGTTCGTTATCACGTTACTATTTCACAAATGTATCAACATTTTTCCAAAATTCTAGTACTAGGAACGCGATAAAGCGACGGGATCAAAGATCGCGAATAAAACGTCTCGGTGTAAGCATCGAGAGTTTGTCCAACGTTCAGTTGCTACACTACGGTTTCTCGTCAACGATAGTCGAATAAAAGTTCTTTGATTTCCGGTTTTCTCGCGTCTCGAACGTCCCCTTCGTAGATTCGTTACGTTCTATCGTCGCTGCTGAAAAATACCAGATACCTTTGTTTCACCGAAACAAAGTTGGACAGTAATACGTATACCGTGTGTGGTACACCATAGCGACGTAACACGTGCCATACAACAGGCGGAATACTACAAATTTGCTCTCCTTTTCTTTTACCTTTTTCTTCTTCTCCCGAAAATTCTTCTCCCGACACTGTTAGCGATTCCTCGTTAGGCTGCTTCGATCGAACACCGATCGAATCGCGAGCCTTCCACGTACTAAAACATGGATCGAATAGTTTTCGAGTCTGATCGTGTCCGATCGAAAGGCTACGTTGAAACTTGTATGTAATACTTTGCACGGTGTTTTTGGTAATGTTATTATGATTTGCAAAACTTTTGCATATATCGACTCGATCGATGGATCGATTAAACGGATGACACACGGAAACGCGTATAACTAGCATTTTACGTTAAATCGTCTACAAGTTACTAAACATAGCATTCGTTAATAACAATAATAGGAACGTATATACGAAATGAAACGGGAGACAAACGATTAATTAGCTAAAAATATTCGTAAATGTTAAGAATTTTATTTCAATTTTGACCCATTTGACGTTTCTCTCTCTCTCTCTCTCTCTCTCTCTCTCTCTCTTTCTCTCCCCGCCCCCTCCTGCTCCTCTCTCAATGAATTTTATTTTCAGAAAATCGAGCAACCATTCTTAGAAGCCGTGAAGCGAACTTTAGAAGATCGATACTCGGAGAACGTGGAGAACACCTACAAAGTGACGATCAAATTCATCATCGAAACGTTAATCGACGGTTTCGACAAAGCTCAGAACGACAAAGCGCAAAGCGGCACTGCTAAATCCTAGTCGTCTTAGCCTTTTCGTTTGTAAGGAACAAAAATGATTTGCCGATTCGCTGATCGCTTTTTCTATCGGCAGTCGTAGTTTTCGAGAAGAAACCGAGGTTCGAAAGCAATGAAATCGATACCATCAATGAGAACGAATAAATCAGCCGATGGCGCGATCGTTCGTTTGTTCCAAAGTATGTATAAAAGGAAAAGTATGTATGTTTCTCCGGATTCTCCGGATTCTCCGGATTCTCTGATCCGCGATCGATACGATCGGTACGATCGAACGTATTCGATGGAAGCGAGACAGAGATAAATCTTTGTGTAACTTTTTCTTTACACAGGCACAAACGGATGGATGCCCTATGGGTTGTAGTTAGGTTTGAAATCTTTTCCCTTCGAGCAGGTCTCGGACATGGAAAATGCATAATTCGTAAGAAATGGCTATGATTATCGTATCTCGTTCACTCTCTTGACGGCCAAAGAAAACAGATAACGCGTTCTCGTTTAACGTTTCTACAAACTTGCAAGCTAGCGGAAGAAAATATTTCTCTGTTTAATTATTTGTATCGGTGGAACACGATCCCACAGTCTCCTCTCGCGATCATTCATATACACGTACGTATACCTGTATTATTATATACGTATATAACAATATAACAATATAACAATATACGTATATAGGCCATAACGCGTACACGTTGTTTGAACACGATACGAAAGTTTCGGGATGAAATGGTTCGGAAGGTTGTAAAAGGGAGCAAAGATTCTACAAAAATAGCGTTACCTTATTATTCGATGGCCCCGTCGCTTCGCCGCGCTATCGATTATGGAATTTCAGCCATGTATATATATGGTACACACGTACCAAGGATCGTTTCAAACCGAATTGACTGCCAGCAATTACGATTAGCAGTTACTCAGGTGCAAAAGTTTCAGCGAAATATTTATTCACGAGAACATCCGAGCACAGAAATCTGAAACTTAGCTCTGTCCAGCTTGTACAAGTTAAAAGAAATAAAAAGTAACGCAACCAGAAATGAACAATCGTCGATTTAGTTTGATCGTTTCCGTTCAGTTTCTCCGAACAATCTGAATAATCGATGAATCACTCGATAATATAAATACGAGACAATATCCTTGTGCGAGAATTTTATTATCACGTAACTTTAGATTTTAAATAAATTTAAATATCTGTCGAATATCATATACCTATATTTTATATTTTACATCGTACATTATATACGAAATATTTTATATCTTACGAGTGTAAAACATACTTTTTGTTTTTATATTAGATACAGAGTAACGAAATTATGATTTCTAGAAAAACGAGAAACCCTTGGAACAAAAGTTCTTTGCTCGTTAATGCACGTATTAGTCAGGCAGAAGGCAAAGATACTTTTTTCGAATTCGAATTACAGGATGAAGTTACGCGCTTTAAGAAACTCTAAGAAACAGGTGAAAAGATAATCACGAGAAAATTGAAACATGGAAGTTTAGCAGAATGAGAGTATACGTAATACGTAGTAAATAAGTCAACGATGTTAAAACGAAATGACGAAGTAACGTGATATTGACAAAAACATGATAATCCGAATGACGAACGCTCAAGGTATTACGATAAGAGTTGGTTTTTACATTTTCATTGAAAATGATGTAAAAAGATAGTTGTACACGGGCGATATATCCATCTTATCTTTATCTCTATATTTCATACTTTATATCTTTGCATCCTTCCCCTTCTTTCATCATTTTCTCTTTCCTTTGAACCTATTTACCCTTTTACAGCTGTATCGTACCTTGTTTGGCTCAAAAAATCATCGAGAAGGTTTACAACGGTTAAAAGATTTATAATTAAAGCTAGCTCAAACGCATCTGAAACGATTTCACGTACACCTCTGGCTCTCGATAGACCCTCCATGACTGATACCAGAATAGTGGTTACCTTGAACCAGTGCAAATCGATCGTTGCTTTTATTTACGAGAACCTTGGATTACATAAGTCACGTAGGACACGTTTCTATCGCCCGTGATACGAAATAGTAGCAACGTGAGAGACGTATAATGAAAGAAATCATACGACACGGGACATAAGAAATTCCTTTCGGTCCAACGGAAAAATATATCTTTCTATTAATTTATTTCGATCCGTGATTCGATCAACTATATGTGTAGGTATAAAAAGAGAAAATTAAAGGTAAAGGTAATTCGAAGTGGGTAAGGTAATCACGGTTAAGAATATCAAGTTCAACCGGTTTCAATTACTTTCTGCGAATCTTTCTTTCGTTGCCTTTACACGTGTATATGCGAAAGTAAAGAAATTAACGTTACAGAGCCTATCATCTCGAAACTTGAAAATACGAATTATCGCAAAATGGGAAAAGCTTTGGTATTTGCGTACCGCGTACCATATATTTCACATACGAGATATATACACGTACACATGTTCGATGGAGAATTGCGAATCGTGTTTCGTTATATCTGCCACAGCCGTACACAGCTGTCGTTGATTCGTGTGTCGCAGAGCGTTTCAAAGTCGCCTCGTTACAAGCGACAGCAATATTGGAAAGCGCTACAACGGATAACAAAGAAATCGATAACCTGTATTCTCTGAAAGCACAGAATCCCATTAGGCCGCTCATAAGCATAACAAGACGCAATGGCACACGTGTGCGTGCAAGATTACCGATAAGTGGTGCGATTGCAACTCGAGGTTAGCTTTTCCAAAATCCCTTCTATCGGACCATATTCGGCTGGTTTGGATAAACGAACCAGCGGAAGATCGATCGAATCGATGCGCATGGAAATGCCGATAAATCGCTGTTAGAACGGACCAACATTTTCAGATTAGATATGTGAAAGAAAATAATAATTACGATTATCGCGAAAATCATTGCCATGCTTGCGATCCAAAGTGTTGGCAAATAAATGACGCGCTTTTACATTTTTAGTCACTGCAGTTTTCAAAATAACGTTCCAACCGTTGCTCCGATTATTCCACGCGGTTCTACCATACACGGTCTCTTTCTTTTCTTTTCTTTTTCTTTCCCGAAACGCGTATTACATGGTGTTCCGAACCGCGATCGTAAGAAAATTTGCAGATCTATCTATTTAATTATATCAATGCCTTATCGTTAATTTCACGATGTAGCTATTTCTATCGATGGGTTATAAAAATCGTCACCTGTAAAATTTCTCCACCGTACGAAACAATGTTTCGCTCTGTGTACACGTATTAACTTACATATATCTTTTACGTACGAGTTTAACTCGTGTCGATCGATTCGCGCCATATCGCGGTTATCTCGAAGCTTTTAGTTTAAAGTGCATATTTTATTTATTAACAGTTTGAATTACAAGAGCTTCCATTACTTTCGTGAACAACTGTAGAACATGCGTTGATCGTCTTAAGACTTGTATTGTTCGCAACTCGGTATACAAAGTGTAAGTAAATCGAGGCACACGATACAATACATGCGGTGTGTATAGTTACGGTTGTTTGGAGCATCTATTTTCGAAATTAATCGAGGCAGGTTACTGTACGTCGAAAACTCGTATATGTATTACGTGGTAGAATAATATTGTACTATTATACGATCCCGCAATAACGTTGCACTTATCCCCCTATCGTGCATTACCATTTTACAAAATTACAAATTCTTAGTAGCTTTTGTGTAAGAAAATTGTATTCATTAATGTACAATGTTAAAAGTTTAAAAATGCAATGTAATCATACTGAATCATACTGAAACAATGCAAAATATCTATTTAAAACAAATAAATACACACACACACACACACACACACACACACGAGCACGCACGCACGCACATGTAAAAGCGTACCGTACGTACCGTACGTACGGTACCGCTTATTCTACATTTGCCTCTATAAATATTACACTATTTTTTCTAATAACAAAATACGAAACAGATTAATTATTTCTATTCCCGAAGCAATAGTTAATTTTCTACGATTCACGTACAACGTGTAGAAACGCAAATTTGATAACTCTCAAGAGCGAACCATGCGAATTTAAAGAAAGCCATTACATTACGTCGATCGAAGGAACAAGTTAGAACGAGAGAATTGTAATACAAGTAAGTAGCAATGAATAAAAAATTACCAATAAAAAAGTCGACATCCGGAGATTGCAGATTTATATACCTATATAATATAATATGTGTATATGTAACGATAATATTATATTGTATACATACATTCATTTCTATAAGAATAATTATTTTCTACGAATTCCTGATTGCTTCGTTGTGCGAATTGTATTTATCTCGTAGGAAGTAATTCAACGGCCAAGCGTCATTGGTAGCGAATTAACGATACCTTGAAAATTCTATAATCGATTGAGAAGCAAAATAAACATCAGTGTCTCCCCTACCCAACTCTCGCCTGTGTAAATCCTCCATCATGATATCGCTATCCATATACGGATCAGCTCCGTTATTTGCAGATAATACAGGCACATGTTTCCATCGTAGCGACATCATTTTTGTAATTAAAAAGAAATACTATATATGTATATGGATGTGTGTAACCTTTGACCGTCAAAAGACAACTATGTAGATTTTTATCCATGATTAAGAACGAAAAGTATACGAACATTGGGACGTATGCTTTCGCGCAATGTCAATTTCCCAGGTGGTTCTTAAATCATGGAACCGCTTTATTTCTATTTCTATTTCTATTTCTATTTCCATTTCTATTTCCATTTCTATTTCCATTTCTATTTCTATATCTTCCATGCCGTATATACTTATCTATCTCTAATTTCTCTCTGAGGTCAATTTATTTCCGTCACTCGTTGTCAAGGATATCGAATCGTCAGTTTTTCTAACAATTACGAGTCAATCGTCTATCAGTTACTACAGAACGCGTTACGTACACAGAACAGAAACCTGTCCGCAGAATGACGTCTGGAAAATACGCGTTTCCAAAATCACGTGTATTCCGTTACAATCGCACCTACCAACACCAACTCTTTGCTACCGCTACGCGTGTAAATAACGAATAAAGCTGTCGCGTTTCACTTCGAATCACAGCCTGATAGATTCCCAGCTACTGATAAACATCATTAAAAAAAAAAAAAAAAAAAGAAAGAAAGAAACTATCAATGTACGTACGTGATAATTGGTTCGCATTAAAATGCTGGGTCACCATTTATCGACGTGTAAATAATATTTGTATTTTTCCCTCCGTTCTCTCTTCTTCGAGCGAATATTCGCCGTGTCTTCCAAAACATTCTAACGCGGTATATATGTAACATTAAAGTGACTTCAACAAAACTCGGAACACATTAGGTAATAGTACGTACAAAATAAGTCAGACGAGGCCTACATTATCTATTAAAAATGCGACCACGACTCGCCCCAAGGTATCCTAAAATTGTTCCTTGACGAGCGAGAAACAGAAATGACGAGTACTTTGCCTCAGAGAGAAAATACGTGTTCCATACTAGGGGGGAGGGAGAAGAAAACGAAGATGTAACGCGGTTTTCGCATAATACACGATCTTCCCACTTGACAACTTGGAATAATTCGTTTGCACTTGCGCGCAACAACGCAACTACGTCGATATGTAATTGGCATTTCGGTATTACAGTAATGTTCGGCTCAGTTTCGTATCTTATCGGTGGTAAATGCCGATTTTGAAACTGTCCGACTTGAGAAAGTTGCTAACGATGAATTCGCTCACGATCGTGTACGATGTAAGCACAATCGCGTATATAACGGAAAGAAAGATCGATCGACAAAGTACAAAAACTTCGCCCTTCGCGGTTCGATAACTCAACTTCTTTTGTTATAGGTTGAAAGAAATTCGGCTAACGATTCTCTCGTTAATTTTCGGTAAATGTAACTCGATCGCTGTTGTTTACGCCGCTGATACGACGTATGTATTTAATTGAAAACCGTCTTGGAACAAGTATCGTTTGGAAGAAGCACCGTGCCGCAAAATGTATGGCAAATGTTGCATGAAATGATTATTTAAAAAATCTACATAAAATTATCGGTACACGAAACAGAGGAGCAAAAAGATCCGCTGTAATACCAAACTACGTACGACACACTAGATGCGTATGGTAAGGAACTATTTGCTCGACTTATGATAATTGAACATTTCCTCCAGGGACTCCAAGACACGCATCTCCTTCCGGAAGGACCGAGTACCACCACCACCCCACCCCTCCCTCTTCCTCACCCCCCTCAACAAAAGTAGAACTTTTATACGATGAATACAATTTCGTATGGTGAAAGAAAGTGAAAATTATATGTAAAAAAATCAAGTGCCTACATCTTTCTTGATTTATATTTATTTTTTAAGACTTGCAATTCTTGCGAAATTATATTCTCGAAACAGAGATTTCCCCCCTGTATGTGTTATTGATCGTTTGATTTCACGTAGGAATGTACGGAGTAAAAGAATTCTTACCGTAACCGTCTCGTGTGTGACAAATTTTAAATTTAACCGAGAAGAGCGAATAGAAACGAAAGAACTTGATACGGGAGAAGAAAATCCGAAACGGACTGTATGTATGTATATCTTCGTTTCGCGCAGAAACAGTCCTACGTAATCGAAAGTTTTCACGAAACACGAAAAGCACATGAGAAATATGCGTGTATATCGTATACATTCATTCTTAGTATACTTTACACTTTGCGAATATTGCATTATATGTCTGTTTGTTCTTTCCAGGTTTAAATGTCTTATCTTATACGAATGGAATATTATGCACGAAAAGATTTAGAAGAAACAAAAAAAAAAAATCTATATATATATACATATACTTTTTTTTTCCAACTACTTTCGTTATATATGCGTATATTATGTATGTGCACATAAGTTATAAATATTTTCTTCATTCCCTTTCATTTCCTAGTTCTTTCGCATCAATTTCACGACGTACATACATATGTCGGATATACGCATCTTATAGCACATATATACATACATACATACATACATACATACATACGTCTTTGATTGTGAATCAAGTACACACGACACTAATGACAAAGTAAGATCTCCGAAACGTTTCTGTTACTATTAAGCATATTTAAACGTACTGGCGTTAAACATATTAATATCGATGATCAGGAGCAAAATGTTGTTTCGATAAATGTTATTTTAATAAACCACTGTATAGACGTATTAAACAATTCGTACCTTTCTTTACAATTGCCATCGTCGCTTCTTCGTTCTTCCTTTTCTTATTTCAGTTTTTCCCTTCTTTGACACTTTTTATCACTCTCGTTACCGCGACAATAATCAAAGGCATTCTCTAGTATCTTATATAACAAAATAATTGACAATTAAGAGAACGATAAAGGCGAAAATAATAAAAATTCTACTTTTTCTCAATTACTAATACTACTACCACCACGACTGTAACAACACTTGATTACTAATTATCTTCGGTGTGATGTTAATAGAACTTTCAGGACAGGAATTTACCCAAACATTTACTAATTCTGTAGAAGGAAATTTGAAAAAATTCTCCTTTTGATGCGCGTTTGCAAAACGTTCAGCCCTTTGATCGTTGCCCGCAAGAAACATCAGAAAGAACACTGAGCAAAGCGGCGCGAAAAACTAAACCCGGAAATAAAAGTTGGATCATAATTATATTATAACTATTTGCGAGATAGTATTTCTTATGTGTATCGGTATTTTACACCTTCACTGTTATAAAAATATGAAATATTTGGGACTTATTTAGCCACAAATTAAAGGCACTCCTAAAAAGCATCTCTTACGTGCTTAAGGTGTCAGTGTAAAGATACTCTACTAAACCACGAATCTAACTAGAAAACATCCCATCCACAACTTTCGAACAACCCTGCCTAGTTGAAAATCTAATTTAATCTGCCTAGTAAAAATCTATAGATTTTCATGTACCATACTCCTACCTACCTAGATATATGAATGTGATAAAATGGTTATTTGCAATCCTGTGTACGTATTTCGATATGTACAACTCAAATATGCACGTTTGAAATTACGGAATTCGGAGACCTAAAAATTGTAACTATGTAAAACTTAGCACTTGTAGGGTGTTCTATGCGTTTCTTCGACGCTATATTAGCTGCTATCCATGCCTCGACGCTCGTGTACCGAAGCCTAGGGAAATCCGTCCGAAAGTTGGCTCGTGTCAAGTCGTGAAAAATCAACATAGAAAGCCAACCAAGTCCGCGTTCTTGCGAAATAGATAGAGGCGAATAAAGGATATCTAGAAATTTTTAGAAATTATTAAAATCTATTTTCTGGCGACATCATAGTCCATGGGCAACCACCAGAACATGAGATATGAAAAAGCGCTGAATGTCACGTCCTTATTGTACCTTGTCGGTGCCTGTATTAAAAAGCATTCAGCGTCAGATCTATCCTTCATCTAGTCAATGTTCAGATACAAATGGTTAGTTTCATACAGTGTGAGAAATACTTCAAAATATTCACCATTCAATGACATCGTTTTAAAAAGGAAAGTACATAATTATTTGATAGTGAGTATGTATTTATATTAATATAATATAAATAAGTATACGTATAGTTATCGAAAATCATAAGTAATTGGAGATGGAATAACGCGGGAGAATTTTCCTCAATTTCCAGTTATGAAGGTATTAATATTATTAGAATATTATTTTTACGTTGACATTAACGGTACCATAATTGATTTAATTTAAAACAAGCAGTGTAGGAAAAATTTATATAACATTTTATACGTATACACACACACACACACACACACACACATTTTTATAGTTATGTTGCTATAATATAAATTTTAAAGTTAACTATTTTCAAGTTAGAATATTTTTATCTAAATTAAATATAACCTGGAAATTTTTATATACACCTAGTATATTACCAATCTGTTGCTACTTAATCCTGTAGGTGATCATAACATTTTGACAGATGCCAAGCGTTAAAGATGAATCAGAGGCAGAAGGAGAAGAAATGTCTCACGACAGCAATGAAAGTAATCAAAGCTCTGCGTCGTGCGACAGTAGTGCTGAACATAGCGACAGTGACGATTCTTCGGAGATGGATGAAGATGAGTGTGAAAGGCGACGTAACGAATGCATGGAAAACTTAGTAGATTTAGAGAGACAATTTACACTTCTCAAAGAGCAGTGAGCAAATCTTTTCATATGATAAAACTTTCATTTATGTACGAATCCTTGTAGAAGGAATTTTGTTATCCTCGATTGAACATTTTAATTTTTATAACTTCAGGCTTTATCGTGAAAGAATTACCCAAGTAGATACAAAATTGGGGGAAGTTCGAGTTGGAAAATCTGAAGAATATTTAGTACCGTTGGAACGATTAAAAGAAAATATGAAAACAAAAACAGAAGTAGCTGGAATATTAAAGCAATATAGACTACAAAATATCCAAAATAAATTCTTAGCGGAAGAACAAGCTGCATTACAGAATTTTGAAAGTGAAAAAGAATTAATTTGGGATTGCATCCATAATGATTTACAAGAAAAAATACGCAGACTAGAAGAAGATAGGAATAATGTTGATATTCATGCAGATTTGTGGTTAAATTCTAATGGTAGGAGGCGCAGAAACCACACTGAAAGAAGAAGAGCTATTTCAGTTTCTGGACCTTATATTGTTTACATGCTTAACGATGCGGACATCCTTGAAGATTGGGCATTGATAAAGAAAAGTCTAGGTAGTCGAAAAACTGAAATAATATAATACTATACATACAGTTATATAGACGGAATTTTTTAAAATATAACAATCTGATGATGTTAACGTGTCGCCCTTTTATAAGTATAGGATGTATAAAGCATATTAGAGCGATAACATTACCTTCATTTTAGAATACTGGCACTTCCTTTTTTTTTTTTTTTTTTGTAACATGTATAGAGTGCCTTCTGTAAAACACTTTGATCTCTGTAGAACTACTTTAGTTGATAATGTAATGGTGTAAACGGACTGACGGAAGAATTTGATAACAAAAATATCTATGCCTTTGAAAACGTAATTCAGAAACTAATAAAATATTAATTTCTTGTGAATATAGTTATTATTATTTTGTTTACGAATGGAATAATACTTAGTTGTGAAAATAATTTAATACCAAATATAAGAATCCGTTTAAGTAATTTCATTCAGCTTGTTCACAATGAAATGTGCTTATTCTTATTATAAAATATGTTTCTTAAAAGTTATAAGCGTGTTCATTAGCATTTGATAGCGTAAAATTTTTCAACTTAGAATTTATTATTTAAATTATAATTACCAAGCAAATTTATCTTTTAAATATATATTATTATACATGTACAAAATGTATCATAATAATTGAATATACATATTTCATATTTTTGAATAAACTTTCAACAAAAGTAATGTTTGTAAAAAAATCTGGCATCTTTTATATTTACCTCTACAAATACTCTAAGTAATTCAAAAGCTAATATATCGTAATGTCTAAACGTGATTAACCTAATATATACGTCCTAAACAGTAAGCTAAATTTCCTAGACACAGATCATGTACATATAAATATAAGCAAATTCTTGATAACGTGTGATACAAAGTGTATTTAGCGATTACACTAAATTTCGAATGGTAAAAGTAGCATGAAAGTATCATATACCGTCACATATAATATGATTAAAGTATATTAAAGCATCACAGCAAAAAAACATGATTGTATTAAAAGTATTTCAAAAATTTACAAGTCACAAATAATAATAATAATAATAATAATAATAATAATAATAATAATATTTAAAACTAAATAGTTTCATCATTACAAAGATTCTGTGCGTTATAAATAAAAATATGCGCATATAAAGCTTGCAATTTTTAAGAGTTACTTTAGCAGTTTTACAAGTTCGCGCGCTTATGAACAATGCAATACAAAGATAGTAAATCATTAATGAAACGATAAAACCATACATTTAGATTACGCAATTTTCGTTATTCTGATCATGACAAATTATATTCAATTAAAACTTTAAGATTCTGCTTCCATATCTTATACCTGCATATATATATATATATATATATATGTACGTAGATTTTATCATATTCTCAGTAGTCTAGGTTGTTGAGAAACTTTTAGTTTCAACGCTTCCGTAATTCATACGTGACGGGATCAGAATCGATAGGAGAGCTACCTTCGTGATTTGAGGTCAACTGTAGGACAGTATCATTCTACTTCGAACACTTGAAGGGGATTGTCGTACGTTGCAGTAGGTGAGTCATATTTTCTTCGATTTTACAGCATGAGTAAGAAACCGTATCTTTAAGAATTTGTGGACACTGTATGAAATATCAAGATTTGATTTGTATAGTGTTTTGTTTCATAAATTCATAAAACAAAAAGAACAAAAAAATGGTTTTGATACGTGCCGCGTGCATTAAGTGCCGAAGTTTCATCGTAAGGTCATTATATGCGATAGTTCGAATACATTATACTTAATTTTGAAAGATTTAGCACTTTTGAAATCAAACAACTATTAACTTGATTGTTCAGATTTTTATACTTTTTCCAGTGACCTTGTCAAGGTCAAATACTATATTATTTCTAAGGCAAACTTGCCTACCGGTATTTCAAATTCACACATATTTTGTCGAGAAATATTCAAAATGCTTAAATTTAAAGACAATTTGATGTTAATATTAAAGAAAGATTATTTATCCTTGAAACTACTAGTAACTGACATGTAATACGAAAGTTAAATTGTACCACCTTCTCGTGTTAAATGGTCTGTATTTAATAATTTTTCAACATTTAGGATCAGTATTTTGTTATTGTTAAATATTTTTGTTTCAGGCTTCTAATCAGTAAATACAGTACTAATTACAGTAGGAAAATGCCAATCAAAAGCATCAAGGCACGTCAAAGTTTTGACTCTCGTGGTAATCCTACTGTAGAGGTAAGATTACAAGAAAATGTTAATTCTTAAACAGATTAAATTTTATTCTAAATGTAATATTGCTGCATATAAAATCAAAGATTTATTTTGGTATATAATGATTTTTGTTCCGAAAGTATGATAAATTATAAATCATAAATTGACAAGTGTACATTATGTAACTTGTACTGAATATTGGTATAATTTTAATATATATTCCTAATTTCCAATTATATGCTACATTTTATATTATGATGCATTACGTAATAATTAAGATTAAGCATAAATTGTTCTTATTATTTTTTATATATTTTATTTATAGGTTGATCTTGTATCAGACGATGGGCTGTTTAGGGCTCAAGTACCATCAGGTGCTTCCACCGGTATTCATGAAGCTTTAGAACTTCGAGATAATGATAAATCTATGTATCATGGGAAATCTGTTTTTAAAGCTATAGAAAATATTAATAATATCATCACACCTGAATTGTTGAAGGTATTGAGTGTTGAGCGTTTATGCATAATATAGCATAGTATACGTAACTTCTTTCAATTTTACGTAGATTTATGAAAATCTGTCAATTTTTTAAACACATTTAAAAGTTGTATATATTGTTCATATGATCGAAACATCGAAACATAGGAATAGAAACATTTGAATTTATTAACTAATCAGTATGAAAATATTTGTTACCTAGTCAAATTTGGAAGTCACGCAACAAACTGATATCGATAACCTTCTGTTGAAACTCGATGGTACACCAAATAAGTCAAAACTTGGCGCCAATGCACTTTTGGGTGTTTCTATGGCAGTTTGTAAAGCAGGAGCTGGTAAAAAAAAGATTTCTTTATATAAGTAAGTGTGATTTTTAACTTATATTTGATATCATAATTTATAAATAAAATTATTTAAACAAATCTTTCTTTATTAGCCTACAGTGAGATTAGGAAATGTACGCCAAGTGCAAATATAATGTATAAACAAATTTTAAATTTGATACAACTTATTCAAATAATACAAAATGAACGAAATTTTATATTACATATCTGATACAAATATCTCAGCTTTTACATTCGACATATAATAGGTAATTTTGTAAATTGTTCTGTAATTACAGATATATCGCGGAATTGGCAGGAAATGCCAATATTGTTTTGCCAGTACCAGCTTTTAATGTTATTAATGGAGGCTCACATGCTGGAAACAAATTGGCAATGCAGGAGTTTATGATTCTACCTACTGGTGCTGCTAATTTCACTGAAGCCATGAAAATGGGTACTGAAGTTTACCACCATTTGAAGGCTGGTATTAAAAAGAAGTTTGGCCTCTGTGCTACTGCCGTTGGTGATGAAGGTGGTTTCGCTCCAAATATTTTAGAGAACAAAGAAGCTTTAAATCTGATCATAGATGCCATTAAAGTAAGTATTTTTCTCTCTAAAAGGAAGATATTCTCTTGCTAATGAACTTACGCAAGAAATGTCCCTGCGAGGTATAGTTTACGTTCGACTTTGTTACGGTATTAAGTTAAATGTTATTGAAATAGTTATTGAAATGATTATTCATAATTATTGTACAATGTAGGTCGCTGGATACGAAGGCAAAATCAAGATTGGTATGGATGTTGCTGCATCTGAATTTCATAAAAATGGGAAATATGATTTAGATTTTAAGAATGAAAATTCTGATCCAAACACATATTTGGAACCACAAGCTTTGAAGAACTTATATTTAGAATTTGTTAAGGAATTCCCGATTGTATCGATTGAAGATCCATTTGACCAAGACGACTGGAACTCGTGGACTTCTATGACATCCTCCACTCCTATTCAAATTGTAGGCGATGACCTTACCGTTACAAATCCTGAAAGGTAAAATCTTTAGATTAAATTATTTCCGATTTCTTACGAAATTACAAGTTCATCAAATTTCGATATTCGATAACTCGAAATATCGAATTAATTATTTATCCTATAAAGTTATTTGTAGCGTTAAATCGATAACTTGTAAGTTTTAAAAAGTAATTACATTCGTTGAAAGACGAATTTTCATGTTCATAGACAATAATTTCATTGTAAACCTATTAAACATTACAGAATTAAAACGGCTATTGAGAAGAAGGCTTGCAACTGTCTGTTACTAAAAGTCAATCAAATAGGCACTGTCACAGAATCAATTAATGCCCATAAACTTGCTAAAAGCGCTGGATGGGGTACAATGGTGTCTCATCGTTCTGGAGAAACAGAAGATACGTTCATAGCTGATTTAGTTGTTGGTCTATCGACTGGTCAGATCAAAACGGGTGCACCTTGTCGTTCAGAACGTTTGGCAAAGTACAATCAGATTCTTCGTATCGAAGAAGAATTGGGTGCGGCTGCCAAATATGCAGGGGAGAAATTCCGTAATCCTCATGCTTAAGAAACAATATATTTTATTAACACGAGACGCTAGTTGTTATATTTTCTGCAAAATAAATCGGATATATACTTTCGTAACCTTTACAATTGTGTTAATAAAATAATATCCAATGCTATCAATGTTACTATAGCATATAAAACTGAGAAATTTTTTAGTTTCCATTAAAAAAGGTACATGGAGAAATAAAAATATACAGATATTTATTATTTAATTATCATTTTAAGAATTGTTTACAGACATACAATGACGTTAAATGAAGTAATATTACCGATGAAACAATACGATATCTGTAATAATAATAATAATAATAATAATAATAATAATACGAAATTAATTTGTTAATTTGTTTGGAGAGATTTTATTTGATTAAAGGATATATAAATTATATCTTAATATTTTAAGTATGATATTTAGATATCTTGTCTCATAGAGATGGTTAAATTAGATCAGATTTCACAGCGAGAAGTAAAAACAAAAAAAGAAACGATGAAATTTGTTATCTGTGAAATTAAAAGCACAAATTGAATGAACAACATACATGATAATGATATTGATGAAGCTTAATTCTGGTTTCTCGTTAAATCTATTTAAATAAAGTCGTCAGAAACACTGTAAAACAAAAGTAAAATAAATGTGAATAAATATTATAACATATAATCAACATTATAATATTTCAAATAAATTAATACTCCACTCTACAAAATGTTATTAACTTCATTATCTTTGTTTCTTTTTTTTTTTTTTTTTTTTGTCTGCTAGAAAGTTATTCATATCATATTAAATTAAAGTAAATCAAATATATTGATCTATCACCTCTCATTTTTCCTGAAACGCGATATACATATAATTACGTAATAAAACCATTTATAATAATTTTAAGTACTATAATAACAAATTGAAAATATTCATCAGTATCGAACAGATAGATATATCGTTCAACGACATTTCCATTAACAAACGCTGAAAAGGAAATCGATCCGATAGTCGGAAGGGCAACGCGCTCGATAGAATCTCGAACAAATCGTGAGTGAGTGGGACATTTCTCTGTTTCGCAACGCTAATTTATCAAGTCTATAACTACAAGGTATAAATTTCTCGAAACAAATCGCGGAGAGTGTTTTATCACACGTGCAATGTTATTTAAATTTGCTACTGACAAAAAGAAAACATGTGAAAATTTGCGAAAGTATACACCGCAGTGGAGTGTTATAATTGTTCATGCAACGCTAATAGATACTAATCCGTGCACTCGTGTTTCGATATACGGAACGCCAATATCGAGATGTCGAATTGCGGTCACGTACAAAGCTGCTGGTGCTGGATCACCTCTGTGCAATTGTCTTAGTTGAATCAGGAGGTGATCGAGGAACAGGAACAGATTTCCACAGTCGCAATGGAAAGAATTTGGGTATTTCACAAACGCAACACTACGTATAAGAAGGCGATAATTTGTTAACGCAACGCTAATTTAACGTAAAGTCAAACAGACGAACTGATGAAATCGAGGAATAGAAAACATATGTAAGACAACGTTCAGTAACAATTACGAATAAGATTATGTTCTTAATGAGGAACCTTTATATATATGTTCGATCTACCATTTCTTCTGCAAAATGTCGCACGGAGCCGTTTGCGTCTCTGAATATCATGGTCTTCTTTTCTACGACTTGTACAAGTAAGTATCGTACTAAGCTGCCGCCTATGTGTCATTCGGTTTGAGGATTACTGTGCGTCCCACTCCTTATTCTCACTTTTTTTCGTTCGTGTAAGGAGGTTTGCTCGCGTGCAGGGATATTTTGGCGGAATTTTAATCGCGTTATTCCTTCTTTTAATATCACCGTACTACTCTAACGATCCCTTCCGATCTCCGCGTAACAAACGTACTGCGAGTTCTGCATCATACCAGATCCTTCTTCCTTCAAATTTCCGCGCCCCGCTCTAGCTAACTAGTCTTTGGTTTCCCTTAATTGCCTCATTAAATGAACACCTTAGTAACGCCTCTGATCTTGAATCTTTATACCTACAATTCCCTATTCCATTGAATTGTTCTCGTCGCTGCTTGTTTGTATCTCGGTGTACTTTCACTACTCGTACTACGAAGTTAGTTGACGTTCTAGGTCATTTTCTATGAAAAAAAAAAAAAAAAGATCGTTTATACGGTTGACCGCGAGCACGAAGTAGCCTTAATGTAATCGGTCAAGTTGAGTCGTTAGCCTTGCTAGTCAGTTATTCGAATATCGGGTCAAGGTTATTGAACATCAGACGAATAAACTCGGCATCTGATGGTTCATTTTTGATGGCCGCATGAAATCATACTTTATTTCAATGACGGACCGTTTCTGTCGTGATCGATCAGGTTTGCGTAGGTTCGTATTCGAAAGCATCTAAAATACGATAAAACAACTGTCGGCTATCAACACGCGTATGTATACAGAAAAGAGAGATCCGTATGAAATGGGATGGAATCCGAATGGAGATAAAGGTTACTTTATTTATTCGTCTCGTCGTTCCATACAGAATCACTGCCATTCCGTTGATCTCAGTTGAAACTGATCTTTTCTGACCGGATATTTCCTGCTGAAGGTAAGCCACTTAGAGATAATGGTCGCTCTGCCGTCTAGTATGCCCACGATGAACGCCGAGAAAGGGATTTAATCGAAGTAAGTGGCTTATAAGAGCGCGTATGGTGGAATGTTTCATTCAGTTGAGCCAACGTGATCCAAGGCAAACGAGACCCGGTGCGTGTCTAACGAATCGTTTACTTATCGTTCGTCGCTTTTCCGTTCCGTATCGGTTTTCTGCTTCGTATGTACGCACAGTGGAACTATCGAATTTGTTAATTATTTCTCGAAACAGTTGAATTTCCCTCTCTCGATGGTGTGAAAAACTACATCATGTTCCGTCTCTCGTCTCATAGTAATTGGAAAATTTCTACGAAATTACGATAAACGTTGCCCGAGATATAATACGTTACTACTATGAAAATGAGAAAGTAAAAGTATTAAAAGTTGCAGCTATGGGTGTGTGAGAATGAAAAAGTTGAAACTTTGCCTCCAACAATAAGTGATAATAATCGTTATTTTTACAACATAAACGTTTAAAATACAAATCTATTTTCTATCAAATCGCAAGCAAAATATATCATTCGTTCGTAACATTTCTTCATCACGTATATATATATATATATACATCGGTATAGCATGTTCAAGGAATGTACAGAGTTGCCCCTATTATATACGCGTACGTTCGTAAAGTGGTAATAAGCAACAGTTAAAAGAGACAGAGATCCTTTCTACGATGGAAATATTTGATTTTTTAACGCTAAAACTACGCTACAGTTTGACCATTCGCATTTTTGCAATTGGCTTACTTCATCGCGATTCTATCTTTCCTTGAGAAAGAATTCAGTTAGACATATTAGTTATACATAGATTTTTTTTTTTTTTTTTTTTTTTTTTTTTTTAAGGATCTTACGGCAGAAGAATATCCAAGAGGTTGCAGATAAAACTGGTCTTTCGCACTAGTCCATAATTATCTAGATCAAACACACTCGATAGTCATCTATTTGATTAATTATGAAATTTATCATTGAGTAAATTCGCGAATCTTATATAACTACCATGTACGTTTCAAATATTATCTCTAAGGTTAATTTATTCAAACCTCTAACCTATACTTCAAAAGCAAAAACAGCGTTAAGCAGCATCGATTTCGATGATTTTTGAATATGTTAGAGAAATAAACATTTCGAACAACTTCTTTTTATACGTATAACGATCGGTCTCGCCTAGTATTTGCATTGTATCGCAAACGCGCGAATATAATGTACATTTACATGCGTATGCGACAAGCGTATGCGTTTTCTATCTGCCGCTCCGCTTATTCGGTTTGCAAGTGAGGATCGGCCGAGCATAAAACCCCCGTGCACAACGATATAACGTATATGCGAGATTGCGAGGAACGTCTGTTGCAACTTGTAATTCAACCAAAAACGAATATCAGTGTATCGGGTTTGGGTTTTGGTTAAACTATGCGATGCGGCCGTCGCGAGACGGCCGGTAATGCTTGCGCGAAATAATGACCGATTATACGAATAGTAGACGAATGAATAATTGATAAATATTGTAATAAATAATAAACGAATGATATTACTTTACGAAAAGAATAATTGTTCTTATTTTACGGACGTGTTTGGGGCGTGGTGACGGTGGCAAATCGAAAACCACTTATAACAGATGTTTCTTACATTTTCGCATACGCGGCCATAGATGCGCAACTATAGGTAGGAAATACGTTGTAGCGATATGTGCAGTTTTTAGAGAACATCTCGCAAACTAAGCTCGATTAAGAGATCGACGGTCATATGTATAGGAAAAAGTTGTTTGAAATATTAAACTTTACAACGCATTCACAAGTCATCGAAATCGGAGAGGTTGAAACAATTCTACAAGCTTATCGGCAACATTTGAATCGATTATGAAAGGAAAGTCATAGAATTATCAAAGTACTAGAGTCAAGATGGGTTTCACGTTTCACAGTCACGGTGATTAAAAGACTTGCAACTTATTGTACCAACGAAATAGATATATTTTAATTCACGAAAAAATCTTACGAAACTGCAAAGATCTTAGGAAGCTCCAAGTTACTAAGTAACCACTAAGTAAGGTAACTGAAAAGTTTCGTTAAAATGCAAAAATTCGAAGTAAATGTTCAAATATATATACATGTATATGGGAAACGTCATCGATCAAAGGTCATCCGGTGCGAGTTCAGTAAGTGTAGAACGTAGAATTACGAAATCTATTATAGAATCGATAATCTAAAATGAAGAATCTAGAAGCTGAATGAAGCGGTCCGTTGAAACTCCATCTGACCTTTATCCAAATATTTAATTACAATTAGCTTGGAAACTAACAGCTACGACATGCACAAAGTACATTGAACGCGCAGAAGCAAAAACACAAGGATTACGTCGACAACATTACTTTCGTGTAATGCGTTACATAATAAACGTGTCTTATTAAGCGAAAGTCACTGTTTTCATCATTTATATCAAAGATTTTCATTAACGAAATACTATTTCATGTCAAGTCAAACATATCAGAGACTATGGAAAATTAGAAGGCGAATAAGAAGCAACAAAGCGCAAAGTTGTTGAATCACGTGATCGAATTATCAACTGGCCGAGCGACTGATCGTGAGAATTGTCAAAGATCGACATTAAACAGTTTGAATTTGTTTGAACCTGCTTCGATATGGCGCCGCCAGAAGGGTATGTTAAATCGCTGTATTATGCATTTCGAGCAACAATCATCGTAGAAACATAGTTTACGTTACATGTACGAATATGTAATAAATTTTCATTGCATTGGTTGACCTCGTCGCTTGTGCCCATACCGTTCATAGAGGTATATGGCATAATAAGTTATACACGTATATCTCTATGCTTGTGTTTATAGAATAATAAGTTTCTTACGCTTATACGGACGTTCGAGCGTACCATTGTATAAATCATAACCGTACGTAAAAATGAATACGATATTTCAACAGACCGACTATACAGTCTTCTTTCATCGTAACGTACTCGTCTATCGTACATCACGGTTGATATCTTCTAACCGAGACATCCTCTTTCTACATTCCGGGTGTTGATGCTATTGGTTTTCAGCGTTTTTCTTGTAAATAGTAAATTGTTAATAGTAAAACGATAGTTGTTGCTCGCGTGTGTAGCCGATAGCTGCATTAGGTAGTCTAACTATAAGTACACATACACGTATGCGTTATGCTGTAACTCATGTAACTTTCTAAATGTAAAATTGTGCTACTTTGAGAAAAAGGCTGAAGGACGATATCATCGATGTAATAAAAATTACAGTATATTTAAAAAGATTTCTTCCTTTCTTTGTCAAATGTTGCTATTTTAGGGAAGAACACCGTTCAATGTTAGGATACCATGGAGCCGATTACGATGCAAAGATAATACAGGTTGGCAATGTTTGCCAAGACATTGAAAATAATAATACTCAGGATAAAGATAGCGCTTTGGAGGAAAAATGTGACATAATATATTCGTCAAATTCCAAAGGTATATTCGCACAGGTGAGGTGCATTAATAAACGCATATTATTAATAATATGTACGACGTACAGAAGAAGGAATTGTCTTGCAATAGTTTGAAAAGTCAGCGGTCGGATAAAACTTGGAACGATAAGAATCATACATAAATATACTGTTCTCTCTTGTTGCTGAATTAATTGCAATTAAATCAAATTGCTGTACGCTATATTAGACGTACGAAATGACACCGTCTTTAAGGAAAAAAGTTTCTTCCAAGTTCCAAGTCAAAGTCATATATAATCATATATAATGTAATATAGAAGTTAACTAAAGAGATAGTAACGTAAATAAATAATAATAGTGATAATTTATCTGCCTGTATACCGAAATCAAGGGGGAAAGTCTCGTAACAGTATTGACAAATACTATTGATAGATATTATTATGCTATTACACCTTTGAGTCGATTTAAAAGTAAAAAAACAAGTAACAAATATTATTTTTGATTATTTGAAAAATGTTTCGTTTAGGTAAATATGTATTCACAGAAAAGAATCCACCTCGGATTTCGATGATTTTCAAATATGTTATAAAGTTCAACATTGTGAACAACTTTTCCCTATGCATATGTATGTATCGCGAGGCGAGTATTCTATTCATTGATACGATATCGTTGTCTATAACTCCGATAACTCGAAAACCGAGCCGACCACTGCCGGTTATACATGCACGTGTATAGGAAAATGTTGTTCAAATGTGTTAGTATCTAGGTAACGCGTATCTTTTCTCCTTTGCCAATTTTCCGGTCTTTGCAAGTTTAGAATATCTAGAAAAATTAGAAAAATTAGAAGAATTAGAAATTGGAGAATTTGGCAATCATTGAACGAAATAGATCCAAAGGTATTGTGGCAAAACATTTTGAAAGTATACTTTTCTATTTTCCGGAATGTTTTTGATTTTCTTTTTCATTCGATGTTCTTCATTTTTTAACATCTTTTTCGTGTTTTAGTGCTTGGTATCCGGTGCGGTATTATTGCTACTAACCGGCGGAGGAATGCCAATTGGTTACAGTGCAATTCTGTTACCGCAATTGGCTGAAGAAAATGGTACGATGTACGCTGATCGGCAACTTGGATCCTGGATAGGTACCTACCTGTTTCAAAATAAATTTCTCAATTACTTTCGATAATACTCGATAACGCTAGATCTCTTGTAACATCTTGAACCTTTACATACTACGAAGCAAGACGATGAATCGCAATCTCCAATGATACGAACCGTTGCCACGCGTCTCCTGCAGAGTCCTGCACGTTTCTTTCCCCCTAATCTCCCGTTTGCATTCCCCTACCTTGTCTTTTCCACGGACTTTGATTTTTCAGAAAATGATCATCGCCGCTATTTCGGTTATTCCGTTCGATTAGCGGAATCGTCCATTAGTGGAAGATGAGGCGCGTCAAAATCTCCGAGATGTTTGTTTTAGTAGACGGGTTTATCGTTCCCACTGTGTTCGTAGATGAGTAGTGTCATTTCGCTACACAGGGTACTGTTACGCTCGCAGAGATTGTTGTACACTCGGCTTGGAATTTGAAGGACTCAGGACCAGCGGCGAAGCGAAAATCCCGCGTATGGCACGAATTTCACCTATTGCCCGCCATTTCTTTTCTCGTCGAGCTCGCTTCAGTAATTTAACTTAATCGGTAACTGTAATCAGTTATATTTAAATCAATTACCGCTGGACATTATTTCACGTTACTCTTGGATGCCCGGTCCCTCGTTTTGCGCCAAAACTGAGAAGGATTAAATCGCTCGTTTCGTTTACTCATCGGCAATCGGCAAAAATATTATGTAATATTTCTTTCGCGTTCAAGCATATATTTGTTTGTTATTTATGTTTCAGCTTCGGTTCACAGTCTAGCAACACCTGTCGGATCTTTGGTGTCCGGCCCATTGTTGGATGAGATTGGCAGGCGTGGATCTTTACAATTCGCAGCAGTACCGCTATTCGTTGGATGGTTCGTCATAGGTTTTGCCGAAAACATTTCCTGCCTTTTGATAGGAAGGGTTGTACTAGGTTTCGGTGTCGGCCTAATGGGAGTACCAGCTCAGGTAGGAAGTATTAATCGTTTCTCTTTTCAATCGCGTAAATCACTTTTTATTTATGGATTGGCCTTCGAGTTTTATCCTATTATCTATTGTACATATATTATTGACGTTTCACTCTGTTTATATTTTGTTCACGTTACATACATATATGTACAGTCTGTCACACAAGAGCGTGTCTGCGATATTTCTGTAAATATTTATATATTTGTAAAAAAATTTATATGAATTGAATCTACATCTAAAACACTAATACGCTATTACAGTAGGGTGTCCAATCTCCTCCATTAGCGATTATAGCTTGACATCGTTTCGGCATACTCTCGACTAATTTTTGAGCGTAGGATTCTGGTAACGACCTCCATATCTTTCGAATGTGATGTACAAGTGTTCTTATTTTTGTGATACGTCTTCCTCTCAGCTTGCCTAATAGGACACCATGCCCAAAACGAAGATTCATCAGTGAATATTATATTACTCCAATCACGATCTCTGTTTTCATTCGCCCATGCCAGACGATTTTCGACGTTTCGCGTACGCGGCACTCATATTAAAAAGCTCTGTTCCTTTCACTGTTTCAAATGAAACTGAAAGGTATTCAGCAACGCGTATTAGAGAAGTTTTCGTTTGTTTACATTCTTTTTATCTCATTCTGATTAGGTGTCAGGTTTCGCAGATATCGCAGACACGCTCTTGTGTGACAGACTGTATAATCTATTAGTTGTCGTATTCATGTCACGTTCTTTTTCAATCCTTCGTTAATTTCATTGTTTCGTTAATTTAAGAACTGTAGGATTAGCAGCAGCCCGTCTATCTTGAAATTCAAGACATTGATCTCGGAATGGTGTCTGACAGGTGTTACTGGGTGAAACGGCTGATTCGACGCTTCGTGGATTTCTGACAGGAAGTACGTTCACCTTTTATTGCCTCGGTATTGTCATCATTTACGCGTTAGGAGCTTGTTTTACGTGGAACATCGTGGCCCTTTGCGGCGCCGTTCTTCCCATAACGGCACTGATTGCGTTGATCCTGATTCCGGAAAGTCCTGCTTGGCTCGTAAGACGCAAGAAACCTGACAAGGCGAGAAAAGCCTTGCTGTGGCTGAGAGGAGGTAACGTGCAACAGGTAAGTACAATACGTATACGTAGGTACAGTTATTTTTGTAAAATAGCCACGGAATGGAAAGTCTATGGAAAGTCGAAGAAATTCGTTTTGTCGTCGTAATCAGTGTATTCACAAAGTATTATATATCGTCGGTTTGCCATTTGGGAAAATGACATTTAAAAAAGACCACCCTCTATTATTAGATACGTAGAGCAATCGTTTCGAGCCTATGAGCGAAATGGTTTCAACGACGAGAGCCTCGTCGTCTTATCTAGTAACTATTCGTTCTTACAGTCGATTAACGCCTGAATAATACATTTTATTACTTATAATTTATCGAATAATCAGTCATTTTTTGTCATTCGCAATTACTTATTTCTTGACAAACTTTATCGTCCCTTGCGGTAAGCCGATGATGAATTTACGATGAAAAGTTGACTTTTACAAATTACGTTTATATTTGCGAAAGGTTGATGCCGAAATGAGAATATTGGAAGCTCGAATGAAAACAGACTTAGCACGGACGGCTACGACCACGACTTCGCGGCTCGGACAAATTTCCTCTGTCGTTTCTACGCTCCTCGAGCCTAGTGTTTTGAAACCACTAACGATCATCAATGTCTTTAATATTCTTCAGTTAATAAGTGGGACATTTGTCATCGTTTTCTATGCAGTAAATCTCGTCGAAGATATCGGTAAAGCGAACCGTTATGCATTTAATATACAGCTACACTGAATTATAGAAAATACCAAACACTAACAACTTGTTAATCTGCAAAGCAAATTGTTAAATGCTTTCGTAACGCTATCTATATCTAATAAGCGAACGATATGCGATCGATAAGATCATCGTACAGTTTCATTATTATCATCGTTATAGAGCACATTTTCTATCGTTATAGATCGTTTTCTATCGTTTCTCGTCTCAAAAACGAATATTCTCGACGATACGAACGACCAACGCGAGAAATGCTTTCATCGAAAGATTTCCACCGTGCTACGCACATTTCTACCATAAAAAGCGGGCGGCCGTTAAAAATTTGATAAAAAAGAAAAAGGGTGCTCTACTTCGACGATTACTATCGAAGAATCCATTTCTCTTTTAAGTCTCGGTCAAGTTTTTCAAATTGGAAAACGTGTTTTCCACACGTTTTCTCTGGCGCGTTTGTTTTTCAGGAACGTTTACGAAATCTGCTATTACGTAGCAAATTTGCGCAGCAATTCTAAAAAAAAAAAAAAAAAAAAAAAAAAAAAAAAAAAAAAAAAAAAAAAAAAAAACTGCAAGAGTAACATGTAGAGTCTGTGCACAAAGCCTTCCTTTGAACGTTTAAAAAGTTATTTAAAATCACGAATACCGATGACTGCCTTTAGAGAATAATTGCAAGTATACACGATTATACAGAATAATCTTTCAACTCGCCTTTCAATAAATTTTCCTCGTGCTTGTTGAGCGAGAATTTTTGTGTTTGAAACGAGCAACTCTGTAAGGATCGATAGAAAATAAGAAAGACATATATGTCAAATTTCAAGATATCGGTTTTGTCCCATACACTTTATACATTCGACGTTACTATTATATTAATTACATAATTCTGATTATGTATACTTATTTTGTTATACGCAGGTGGTGACAGGATAAACAACTATTTGGCAGCGGTAATTACGGCCATTACTAGGGTCTTGTTTAGTTCAATAGCGAGCGTTTTATTGTTGAAAATAAATAGGAGATGTCTAGGAATATTTTCTGCTGTGGGAACGGCCTTCGCTTCCTTAGTCCTCGCAGCGTATTTATCGATTCAGGAAGAATCTTCTATCGATGTGAGCGTACATTTTCATTTATTTATCATAAATGTCATAGCTTTATGTAGGTAATGTGATCTGCTGTTATACGAGATTCGTATATTTCAGGTTTACGTTGTTGGTACTTTTCTGTTGGCCTACGTGGCAGTGAGCTCCATGGGATTGATGACATTTCCAGGGTTAATGGTTGCCGAGCTACTGCCGCAAAGGGCTCGAGGAATCGGCGGTGGTTGCAATTTCTTCTTCTTCAACTTATTCATCTTTATAGTTACAAAATCTTTCCCCGCGGTACGTCCACGATTATACAAGATTTAACTTAATAATGGAATTAGCTTAGTAATTTATTTATATAGCAAGCAAGGATACATGAACGTAAATCGCGCTTTTGAAATGTTTACGAGAGATTTAAAAACGATTATAGTTGTAGTTATAGTATGTACTCGTGTAATTTCATGGATACCGTTCACAGTAGAAAGGACGCTCGATCTTTCTAAATTTATCGGTGAACAACAGTCGGCTTAAAGAGACACTATATTTAAATATATTCCTCTTGAAATTTTCACAAGATTCTAGACAACAAGTAGAAAAATGATCGACTCGGCAAGGAGTGGCCCCTATGCAACATAATATTTCTATTTGTATACGCATAATATCCAGTAACCAAAAGTAACAAACTTTTAATAAGAGCGACAAAATATCGCTAGAAAATGTGTTGCAAATAACGTTTGCGTGTTTAAAACAGGTAAGCGACGCGGTAGGCATTACTGGAATTTTTGCAATTTTTGGCATTTCCGCCCTTTTGGAGGCAATATTCGTTTACGTTGCTTTACCGGAAACGAAAAATCGCACGCTTCAAGAAATCGAGGATTACTTTCAGGTGAGGATTACTTTACATCCTACGTTTCTACTTTGATCCAACGTACACTATAGTTTGTTATTTGATTTAGCGATTGAAAACGATTAACATCGATTTTCCATTGCAGCAAGATAACTTACTTTGGATTACTCGTTCGAGATAAAGGACCAGTGACGAGTCATTCGTCATCCTACATAAAGATTCATACTTTAAAATGTGCAAGCCTAAGATTTATGTACAATATAGGTAATTATAATCGAAGAGTATCGAAGAGAAGTTTATCGGAAGCCCTTGAAAGTTTAAGGTTTAATTTCCAAAAGTTAACCAAGAGAACTCGTCACTTTAGTTGATATCTCGGTCGCGTCCGTCGACAAATTATAAGAATAGAACAAAGAATCAACGTTTATCCACACTTTTCTCTCTTTATTATATATTTATCGAAGCGTAACTAACTACGCTTTAACTAACCGAATAACTCGGCCATACAGCTTGCTCCAAAGTTCCGGTTCAAAGTTCCGGAAGCGAATCCTCGTTCTCGGATATTTAATATGGAACATCGTGGAGAACCGATCGTCTTCTTCCTATTTCGCCGCGGTTCCAGCTGCGATTCTCCAATACTCGTCTTGTTCCATATCGTGACTGCCACATGGCCGCGATAGCGTACATCAAAAATCTCTTTGAGCAACGAACATACTCGATAGTTGATCAACGAGTATACGCGATCTCTTATATTTCCTAACAACATCCTACAAAGGATTCAAAAAATTTGCGACAATTGGAACCTATGTACCAAGAAAGTTACTTGCTCCTAAAACCTATTTTTATCGTATTATGATATTTGTGTATATACCTGTAAATAAATATTCGCTTCCATCACGGTGTTGCACTCTTTATCGTTACGCGGTACGTTACATAGCTAAAGGTGGCTAAAGCTATAACTATCCCATATATATATATTAGAGCGCACGAGCGAAGAGAAATATACGAATAGATATATTCGAAGTTAGTAGTTTCGAAGTTGAAACCTCGAGTACCGTTTCAATAGCGAAAATGAGAAGGGATTTTTAACGGGTATGGCGCTGCCATTTCGCCGAGTCCCACGTAACTCAGTGGCACGGGTCACCGGGTATGCGTAATTCGTTTTCCCCTCTTAACGTAAAAAAAAAAAAAAGGAAAAAAAGATATATTCGATTCGAAGATTATGAATCAATCAAGATTGCTTGCTACTAGAAGACGTTGATAGGGAAACGAATAAAAGTAGACAATGTATCGTATATCGGTAAAGTAACAGACGAATTTAACGATTGCGCGACGAATGCGGCGACGAATGCGGCGACGAATGCGGCGATGAATGCGGCGACATCTGCGGGAAAATCAGTTATAGCAATATTTGAAAAGCTTCTTTTAAAAACATTCGCACGCTCTCTTAGATCAACATTCTTTTTCTTTCTAATTAAACTTATTTTCCCTTGATATAAAATCGTAGAAAAAAAATCATTAACATTTTTCCGATACGATTATTGCTATCTTTTGCGTTACTTTATTTCGCAAATTCGCATATAATTCGTCGAATATTCCTTTTTGTCGCTTTTGTTCCAAACTTGTAGATCGTACGATTTATTACTACATCTGTACTCGTTAAACACGGGTAAAACGCTAAAATAGAATGTTGTCGTACACCAGTATTTGTATCACTCGATTAAGAATCTATCCTCCGGTCACAGAAACGATTTACGCGTTCGCTGTATTTTCGACTAAATACAAATTTTGTATTTGGCGAATGGCTGCATCACCGACGACAAATTCGTATTAACTGGTGAAATATTTCAGCGAATCGTCAGATTGAAAGTTGTACATAATATATATAAAATAGAAGATACAGGTAATAGTAAGTAAAAATGCAATTATCAAGCAATCAATCTTATCGCGGTAACGTTTCACGTTGCTTTATCTTTTAGATTTTTCTATCAATCTCAGATTACGGATCGATGTACTTTTTCGTTTATTGGCTCCAACGAATTCGTTTCGAAACGACATGTTTCGCGATACAACTATCTAGAGAAAGGAAGGGATTGAAAGACCCAACATATGCGTCCGAGGGGCTTCCCAGTCGCGTACAATTTTTCGTTTAAAAACCGACGCTCTTTCGTCATTCCCATTCAGTTAGACTTTTAACTACGAGCTAACGCGGTATCGAGGATTATGGGGTCGCCTATTTCTTTAGCATTCGCGGTGTACGTTTCCACGTTGCTCGCTTCGATCGAAAATGCCCTCGCATTGCCATTTTGCCAAACTAATATCGAAAGCAAAACCGGTAAGCAGTCGTTCTCGATTTCTTTATTTCAAGTTACTTTTCTATAAATAATTAAGCAAAGTTTCGAGAGGAAAGATTGCGAACGTGCAAGTGCTTAACAAAATAAACAATTCTTAATAGGTGAAATTACTTTTTTCCCTCGCAGTGTTCTGTTTTTTTTTTTTTTTTTTTGTCGTTTTTCGTCCTGTTTTTCGTCCTGTTTTCCGTAATACGAAGCATTTTACTTCGTGCGGGATCGCGCGCGCCAACCTAAATGAAAGAAATCTCGAAATCGATTGTCACCGCAAAACCGTAATACATACATACCCATATGGACATGGAACTTTGCACGGTTTTCGTCGTTTTACCGATGATCTCGCGGCGTGCTGTATCGCCGATGTTTCTCGAGCGAGCTTCGTTACAGAGACGCAATAACTGAAAAGCACGTTAATTGCGTAGCGGTGCCAAACATCGTGAGCAGGCTGGAGTGGCAAGCCAGGCCACCGGTTGACCGAGTGCCGTTGGAAGCGACGCCGACACCTTACGTGGTCATTCATCACGGAGGCACGGCTAAACACTGTTACGATCAGAAAGCGTGTTCCGAGATCGTAAGGAGTTACCAAAACTATCATATAGACGATAGACAGTGGTTCGATATCGGTTACAACTTCGTTATCGGCGAGGATGGGAACGTTTACGAGGGTCGAGGCTGGGATTATGTCGGGGCGCATGCACCCGGTTACAACACCCAGAGCATCGGAATATGCGTTATCGGTGATTTTAGCGGTGAGTGTGATGCGATTTGAACAAAAGTACAACATTCTTAACGAAATAAATCAAGCGTATCGATTATTATTACTATGACGAAACACGCTACGGATTTCTACGCATCTATGAGAAATTTCAAAGCGGAAAATGCGAATCCCTGCTTAGATTTCGCTCGTTCCATTGGATTCGTTAAAATAGAAATTGACATGGAAATCCGCGGTCTCTCGATATACCTTGTTTTCCCTACAAACGGCAAAACGGATGGTTTCAGTGGATTTGACCATATTGGAAACTCTAACGTTGGACAGAATTTCGAAATTGTACAACAGAGGCAGATAAATAATATCGAGATCCATGTTGATTAGGTATATTTTCAATGCTAAGGTGTGCGAACAGTGTCGAGTGTCGTGGATACGGAAATTCGAAAGATCGTGCGAATAGGAGAAGTAGGAAAAAGTAGAAATCGTAGACTTATTTTGATAAAACCAAGTTCCTAGATCTAAGCGCAACGATAATCATTTTTGCAGATATTCTTCCGAATGAAGCGGCTTTGAAGGCGGTGGACGCCTTGATCGGTTACGGGGTATCCCTTGGCAAGATCGACGAAGATTATCACGTGCTGGGACATAGACAAGCCAGGAATACTCTCTGTCCAGGCAATCAATTTTACAAGTACGTTCAGAAATTGCCACGCTGGACTGACCATCCTATACCGAAACATTGAACAACATTGTCGTTGATTACCGTTTAACGAATGAAAATATAAAATATATTCGTTTACCTTTGACGTGTACATATAATTCTTCTTTCGTCGCGTGTTTCATTAGGTTAAAAAAGTTTATAGTATTTATATGATACTATGGAAGAAAGATGTAATTAACGATAATGCCGATATAAGTGTTTTCGATACACGGCTAACTGCGATTTATTTCTCGCTTTCATTTGAGTCAGCTAACTCGAGCGTTGTATACAGTGAACTAAATTTTACCGCTCTTCTCCCGCGTATTGCTGAGAAATACAACGAATAATAACAAAACGCTCAACTGACTAATAATAGATAATAATAAGTATTATCAGGGACAAGTTCATCCCTAGTCTTCTTCCTCGCTTCTTCGCTCTTTAACTCTGATACAAAATAATTGCAAAAACATACTTTCTATGGATCGATTGGTCGAATCGACCGGTATTTTGTAATATAGTACGACTCTACGGACCATGTGACGCGTAACCTTTCACATTGGCATAAGAAATAAAGCGTATCGATCTTTCATTGTATTTACTGTTTTTCATATTTAACCAGAAAGCAATACGCTTTCGCGTTTCCTGGAAATCTCCCACGACATAATTCGCGAAACACGAGTAAACAGGAAAACGATCTAAGAAGATCGTTCCGCCGAGAAACGTGCGACGTCCCTCGTGGTGTGACCGTCGAGGCTCGCGCACCGTTACACCGACCCTCGATAAACCCAAGGAACCACCATAAACCGAAGCTTTTCAGCTTAATTTCTCTTCATATAAGTATTTTCCGTTTATAGATGGTCCTTAAAACGATCCTTGGGTTTATCGCACGCTCTTATAACAAAGGCACACCCACGCCGAGTTTTCCTCCGTAATTGTACGAGACAACGTAGTCAACTCGAGCGTCTAAATCACAGAGCAGTCAACTTTATTGTCCTTTCATTCTCGGCCCGGTCATCCACTGTTGCTTCAAACTTAGTCCTCGCTACGATCTACGTGACATTATATTAATATAATTTCTATTAATACGACTCATCTATCCAGTACACAACTAATAATCCTCAAGTGTAGTAAGTTGTTGAAAATATACATATTATAGAACTGTAGACTACAGTTTTCGATTGTTATAATCGTAACGGGAATTTACGATTCGACGCGATCGCGTCTCCCCGAGACCTGGACGAAAGTACACTCACCTTTGTGGCTCGCCATGTTTCTGTATACGGAGAGATACCTTGATCAGAGATTAACCATCGAACGAACCTCTCAGTTATCTTGCTTGTTGTTTGAATCTTGTCGAAAAGCTACGTTCTCTCGCTTTATAACCGCTTTATGGCCTAGCATCCAGGAAAATTAACTTTTTTTTATCGCGATTCGACTGTTCTTTCAAGGAACAGTACAAAAGTTTCGTCATCGAATTGGTTTTATTCTTGGAATACTCGTACGTCGATGACATACTCATATTCGACCAGCTGTAATTGCGATCGATCTGCATTTATGTTCGATAGTCTGTCGGAGAGTGTAAACTCTTGGCCGAATCGACAAATTATGACTTGAATTTCAAACCAACGAATCAACACCTATAAGAGCCGTATGTACGCAACGCTTCTTTACATTCTCTGAGAACTTAATCCTAATTCCATACCACTGTACCAGTTATTTTATTTTATTGTATTTTATTTCGAAACTGACAAGGCAAACGTTAAATCGATCTCTATGGACAAACGTATGTTGAAGACGTTTAAGCGCGTGATGGCAAATATCCTCCTCCTCCTCTCTCCCCCCCCCCCCACCCCTTACTGACACGGTCAAAGATCAACAAATTGAATCAACCATCCGCATCGTATATATTTGCCGCATTTATCACAACGTTAGCAGATCTCTGTGAACGAAGATGACAAAGTTAATAGCGGTGATCCTCCTACTCGCCAACTGTCAAGCGTTGTTTTGTGCTGTGCATAAGACGCCTGGTAATGTATTGTTCCTTGTAAATCGTTGAAAACTATACTATCGAAGCAACGTGTGGTCGCTTAGTGCCGATTAATAGTGCAAATATCTCGACGTGTTGTTCGAATCGTTTCAGCGTTTCCATTTGAGGAAATTTTATATTCACGATTGCGTAGCATCCTCGTGCTTCTCTTCTCTGTTGCGATCTTTTCTCGAACGAAAAGAAGTAGCAATTGGAAATATAAGTTTCGGTTAGACCTGCATGAAGTCGATATATATAGCGTAGCAAATTATATAACGCTCTTTCGATCGCAAGTCCTATTCGAAGATTCGGCTATTTCACCGAATTTCGATTCCAATCGAAATCTATAATCAATTTTCTTAGTTCGTTTGGTTTTACGAACGTTTATTTCGGTTCAACGAACCAGCGATATCGTTTTCTAACGCCATAAATCTATCCAGCTATCTATCTAATCCAACGAACGTTGTTACTAACGAAATTCCGCTTAATTATCTTAGGCTTGCTTGAGAAAAATAGAGTATGACGTTTATTCTACATAAAGTAATATTCGTGCGAGTCACCGATCATTTTTATCCGTGTTTCTATTGAAAAAAAAAAAAAAAAAAAAAAAAGAAAAAAAAAATTTGTAAGCAATATGAAAGAAGATTGCGCTTATTGCTTATAGCATATCGACCCGTAATGTCAAGAACGTTCGTTTATCGTTGCCTTACCGTTATCGTTATCGTTATTTAGTCGTTAACCGACGATTCGAGGATATGTTAATCAAGTATTTTCACGCCAATGCGATGACACTGTTGGCGAATAAGCCAGCAGCAATAAGGTAATATCCGGCGGTCGTAAAATTTAGTTTGATCCGATCCTTCGACAGAAATCGGTATTTCGATCGTTATCTCACGATGCACGACGCGTCTGTCACCGAACGTGTCTATCGTATCTATCGAACTAATAAAAGGAAGACAAAACAGACATTTCCATTTGAATAAAACATCGAAGAGAAATGGTCGGTATTACCTACCGTTTTACTACTTCACTTTCCGATATCGATTGAATTTTTCAATTTTCCTCGATGTTTAGTACGTCCAAGTATAATATCAAGATCAGAATGGGGAGCCAGCGCATCAAAGTCGACTCTTAGGAATCTCGCAGAGGAGCCTGCTCCGTTCGTTATAATTCATCATTCAGCGAGCGATAGTTGCACGACCCGAGCGATTTGTCAAGCCAGAGTGAGAAGCTTTCAGGTGATTGAACCAGTATTTTCCGCTTGTCGAACGGAGAGTTTAAACGAACCGTTAGCGTCGACAACACTGAAATTTAATTAACAAACTTCCATTCTGAAAATTTCGTTTCCGAGGTTCAGGGCCGGATTAGAATTTCCGAAGCCTTGGACCGTTGAACCAGCGAAGGCTGCCTATCCAATCGATATAACGGTTTCCTTTGCTTTATTAACGCATTTAGAACTATCACATGAACCAGAAAGGCTGGAAGGACATAGGTTATAATTTTTTGGTTGGCGAGGATGGAAACATTTACGAAGGAAGAGGATGGGGTAAACACGGTGCACATTCCACGCCTTACAATTCCAAGAGCATCGGAATTTGCATGATTGGCAATTTTGTTGGTAAGTTTGTCATTGTCTTAGTAAGTAACACGACGTTTATCGCAACTTGTGCCGTAGAAAATCCAGCGAATCCTCTAAAGTCTTTTTCAATGGAATCGACCCAAAATTGGTAGAATTACAATTTTTATGGGATTTATTATCACTGAAATATTCACAGGTCATAATCCAAGCGCGGCTGCGATAAAGGCAGTTAAGGATTTGATCGAGTACGGTGTAACGCTTGGGAAAATACAAGAGAACTATACGTTGCTTGGCCATCGACAAACGACGTCAACTTCCTGTCCAGGCGACAGTCTCTATCAATTGATTCAAACGTGGCCTCACTGGTCGTCGATCTGATAACTCTTCAACGGAAAGCATCGTTGCATAATCGATTTATTTTAGACGCTGTATCGTACATGTTTTCGAACAGAAGTAAACGGTTTTCGCATCGCAGTTCTATCTATCGTTGCGTGTTATCGATTCTTCATAATTTTCGTGAAATCATTTTTCTACCAATTTCACGTAAAGCGTTACGATCCCATTCACCGAATTGTCGTAAGTATCTTGCTCTGTTCTAACGCAAATGTCCACGTGAGAGAAATCGGGCGAATTCGTGTTAACGTCGTTGTAGCGGCTTTTGTCTCTAGCCTGAAAAATATGACGCGACCGTGTCACAACGAGGACAGGCTGCCAACTCTTTAAATCTACTATACCTGAAGCGGAATTGGCCGTAAGAATTTTTCGTTTAATTCGGGAATGCACAATTTTGTGCCGTATGGTATCCCAGAATCGAGGTCCATGGAGACTGTCACGAATTCTGCACGACCATCCAGATAATCCTATAACGAAACGAGTAACGATGTCATTGTTTCCCTTAATAACCGCGCGTAGTTACTAGTATATTCCAGTATATTCGATGTAACGATATAAGATAACGATATAAGAGAACAAACCTGTAGATTCCTCAGTTTCCTCGTTCTAGCATCCAAATAGTCAAACTCGTTGTCACTGTCAAAAACGGGATAGTAAGCGGTCAGGGTGACGTTGTAATAAGCACGACCGCTGCAACTCAGCTCCGTTCTACGCGTATCTATTTTCAGTGCAAAATTAACTATTCGAGAAAAATGCATAAAGCACGAATAAAAATGTAGATATAAACATTTAGTGCTTTATAATTACCGCTGGCAGAGATGGGTGAAGCAAAGAAGAGAAAAAAGGAAAATATCAACGCCTGTTTGTCCATCGTGTCAGTAATGATTTTACGCGACATGATCGATCGCGCAACGCGTCGATACACCGACTAACTTTGTCCCTGCGATTCACAAAACACATTGTGTCAGCAGCTGTGCCAATCGCTGGTATTTGTCCACGAATTATTCACGAATCAAAGACAGAAAGGTCGATATCGACGTTTCCATTATAATCCGTTCAACTGTGAATAATATTAACCAATTATTAGGATTATATAACTTTACGTTTAAGAACGTTTACGATTGCAGGAAAACGATGTCCAACGTCTAAATAAGCCACTCGTTTGCCCGCGTTACATAGGTAATTCGATATCGAATTCCAGGCTCGTTCCTATAGCAAAAGATTCAACGACTATCCTGAGTCAGCAACAAATCACAGATACCGAATATAAAGAGAGAAATTTTATTTTAATCGAGACACGACAGATTTTCTAATCTCGCCGTTTCTCTTATCGTAACGCGTTTAAATTCCATTCTTTTTTTCTTTTCTTTTCTTTCTTTTTTTTTTTTTTTTTTTTTTTCCGCCCAAAACTCGAGGCTTAAACTCGAGGCTCGAGGAAAAATTGTGCTCCACGTTTTTCACTTTTTCTCGCATGAGCGCATATGTGAAATAATCCACCGCTGACTGTCTCCCATCTTTGTTGAAATTATTTCTCCTTCGAACGAATAATTCCGGCTTGATCGGTCGGTTTGACCAAACTAGAAAATTTCATTAATTTCTTCCTTGAAATGCCACTACATACTGCGTATACATATATGTGTATAAGTGCTATACTGTTCTTGAATAATGAAAAGCATGCTTGACTGGGACACGTGGAAGACACTGCGCGTTTCCAGTCGACCAACAGACACCTTAACATTCGTATGTGCCTTATCGTGAAAATTTATTTTATTACGAGTACGGATTATTTGTAAATGGGAAACAATCGGTAAAAAAAAAACCACAGATCGCAGAGTTCGTTCGCGAAAATGGCGTGACTTGCAACACATAAAGATGGTTTGTTTATTTTGTTCTTAAATCACCCTCGATTAATCATTGTTGTACAAGTTGGAAACGTTCGGGCAGCATCTTTTCGTGTGACGCTTCGTTTTCGAGAAAATCCAGTTTTTGATTATCGATTAACGAATATGCTCGAACACGACAGCTCGATTCCGAACCAGACAGAATAAATAATTAGCAGGAAGTTGTTGTCCTACGTGTGAAAATAGGTCGAACGTGTGGAATAGACGTTTCGTTTTTAACGTCAAAGTTTCAAATTTTAAAGGTTTTGGAAAACTTATATCTTTGGACAATTAACATACTAAGTAATAATAAGCGTGTCGCGCTTTTCTCCGTGATTCTCGCTTAAAACGCTTAGAAAGAACGTAGTTTGGACTTGCCAGAATCACTCGATATAAAGTAATCTTCTTCAATGGTTGTATGCATTTTGTTTTCGCTTTCGTTTTCGTTTCCGTACTTTGGAATCTCGATATTAAACGATTGACGCGAATATTCCCCGACGATTGCACTACGTAACGACCGCGTGTCTCCTCGATGCAACGACGATACACACGGCCGACCCAAGATTCACGCGACATGCTTACGTGATCGATGTGTCGTTGCTCCAGAGTATCGATCCCGATGGTCGAGGTGCAAACTAAATAAGTAAACGAGGTAAACGACTAGCGAATGAACGAAACAATCGGTCAAACTATCTTGAACGTAAAACGTAAAACAAGTCGATAATCGTCGAGTTCGAGTCCGTTCCACGACTGAACGTTAGCGATGAATAAAGAATACTTGTGTCGTTCAAAGGATTTTTCTTACCGAAACGATTCGATAGACCTGTACGATAGATATTTACGAAGGAAATGCAAAGAAGGTTATTAGATGTGAAACGACTCGTTTACCTGGCAATATCTCACCTCGTTTCATATTGCGATAGAACACGCATTCCTTTTTAGCCTGTAATTAAGGTACAGCGAGCATTTCTGTTATGCGACGTAAAAGGAGAGGAAACTTTGAGTCGAGAAACCAGTCAGATTCGAAAATGATAAAATCAATGGATCGTCGGCCAAGTTTCTGACGGAATCGTACGTTTTCGCTGAGCCTACGGAACAGTATGAACGCTGCTTTTGTTTGTTACCGATTTCGTAAAAAACGAGCCGTTGTCGCAAGAAGGCCGGAAAAAACAATAACATCGGTGACGATTGATGCCCGCGGTTGGATACGCGATAATTACGATACGATTACGAACGACAAAATACTTTTACTGGCGCTGGTGAATTCCACGTTGCGCGATAGTTCTTGCAATTTACTAGACGATTAACAGCATCTTCTAATTTACGAGTATTTGACGACTCGAAGCGGTTCGTTTCGAAGGGAATCACCGAACAATTTCATGTTGGCCTTGAGCAATATTTTTAGTCGGAGCGACGGTGACGGGCGCTCAAGGTTCCCTAATGCTTTCCTTGCTACTGTGATTCGTATCTCTCGTACCGTATCTCGTTAATCATCAGCTACGTCATACTTGATTATTTGCTAATCTATGAGAAAAGAGAAATGTGCCAGAGAATATCCAACATCGATAGGTGAAATAAGGTCAAGTATGAGAAAAAAGAAAAGAAAGAAAAGAAAAAAAAAATAGGAAATAGAAGGGGGGAAAAAGAACGGAATAGGGAAAGCAAGAATACCAAAATTACTCTCTTACATTTCAAACGACAAAAATCTCTTCTCTACAATGCCTGAAAACTCGAAGCAACTGCGTTTAAAGTTTCCCAAGTTGCGCCTCTAATAATAAATTAAGTAATTCCCCTAGGCTTGAATAATTTAACGATTATCTTGCTTCGCGTATACTCTGAAAATTCCACTTACTTCGCTGAAGGAAATACCTACGTTCTACTTTTATTTCTTCTTCGTTTCTCTAAAATCGAAATCCTATCTGTATACGTGGTTATATCCGAGCGCTATACGAAAAGACGTTGCAATTTTACAAAACTTTGTTATATTCGGTATTGCGTTTCATTTCCTGGTGGCTATTTTCCGTATACTTGGAATGTCCGGTCTCGATGACCCGGCGAATCCTATGGTAACGCGTTCATAGGTGGCGCGCCTCGCGACGCCCTGCATCGACTTCATTCGCTGCGAGACTCTTCCTCGTATCGCACGCGTTCTCTTCTCCGACTCATCTCCCGCCGTTCATTTCCATTGGTTCGTGCCGCGAACTATGACTTGGATATGACGAGAATCTCGTGACGCCAAGTCAATCAGGTAATTCAACGAGGACGATTGAACGATGAACGATGAACGATCAACGATCGGCGAGAACATTATATAAAATCGCTTACATTATATATGCACGATACACATGCTTGTTCACTTACGTTTGCGTTTTTATTACATAGATAAGCACCATGTATTTATTTATTTCTTCTTCTTCTTCTTCCTATATATTTCTTCTAGTCTCTTTTATTTTTCTTTAAACAAACGATCTTTCGTGTTGGAAAGCACGATTTACGCGCAACGGTACGTATAATTGGTTTAAAAGGTTTGATGTAAAAGAATGTAAATATTTTTGGCAAAATTAACGTCGACTTTCATTCCACCTGTATAGCTATAGTCACAGGCATAGATATATGCCACGTATATAAGTTTTATTCCGATCTTTAGATCAGATAAATAAAACGCAATCAATTTACGTATAATTATCGTATCAGCCAGTTTCGACAAATATTCCTACAGGAGTAATCAGATGACCAAGCAATACTTGTACATACACCAATAATATAAAGAATTGCAATTGAATTTGCCGTGCATCTTATCTTTGCTTTCTTTATCAACTCTGTGTCTGATCGTCGTAAACATTGTCAACTGTTTCGCAAATTCGCTTCTGTGTATTTCAAATGAAGATAGGATACTTGCCAGGAGTGGACGAAACCGTTGAAACAAACCAGTCGTCCACGTGTCCCGTTCAACTAAATGGCAGAAAATAAGAGAATTCGTCCATCTTTTTCTTCCCATGCGAATATCTTCTTCGCAAAGCAAATGAAATTGAAAATGTAATTGAAAAAAAGAAAAAAAAAGAAAAAAACAAAATTCACAGCGATAACGTAAAAATTATTTCACACTCTGTATTTGCGTTTGGCTATACTTTTGCTATATTACGTTTGGCTTTACACGCGACCAACAAACCAGGGGATTCACCGCTAGTTATCCTACCAGGAAAAACTAAATTGCGATGTCTCGATAAAAGCTTTTCTCAACTAATTCTATTAATTATAGTAAACGCACGATCGCGTATACTCTTCGTTTTTTTTTTTTTCATTTTTCGTCCTCTTTTCTATCTTTATCTATTTTTATCCATTATCTTCTTACTTCATTTTTTCATCTTTTCTCCAAGTTGATTCTCTTTTCAGATTTCACGTCCTAGGCTGTCATACTCAAAGTTACAGAATACATTCTTCAGATTCTTCGACTGCCAATTTGTGGTGTCCGTTATTTATTTGCGGTACTTTTGGAAATAAGTTAATTTGGAGAAGAGTTTGGAATTTACAGAGAAAATAGTTTGTTGTTAGTTTTCGCGCAACAGCTTCGTTTATCTTAAAGTTGCAAGCAACGCCGCGGAACAAATTCATTTTATTCGAATAATCTGCGATTCGATAAACAGGTTGGACGGTGCAGGATGCAGACCGTTTCGATTGGATTAGCTTGATGGAGAATCAATAGCGAGAGTGTTTCAAGGATTTATTCGTGGCCGCGTATTACCGCGAATTACAACTTACAACTTATGTACAACTTACAACTTTCCGTGCAAAGTATTTTTTCCAACGCTTTTCTCCATAACCGAATAATATGGCAACTTTCGTGAAATCGAATTTTGGCTGGAATCGCTAGAATCATAATCGATCGTGTTTAATTCCCGTGGTGTAGATGAACTCGACGACGTTGAAATCTTGGCTGCTGCGAGGAGAACTTGAGAAACTAGAGCATGTCGTTCTAGAAGGACGCGGAGCACGTTTGTTGGCCGAATATTCTCCAGACCTGAGAACCAGAGTCTTCCTAAAAGGACTCCCAAATTATTTGGTAAGCTATTGGTATTTGTTCGTGGCGAGCTTTACACGCAGAAAAAAAATGATAAATATCTGTATCTTTCAGACAAAAATCTCTTGCGTGCACGACGCGGTTTCACGTGGCTCTCTGGCGGAAGCGCAAAAGCTCGTATCGGAAGAACCTAAAAAAAAGCTGGCGATTGCGAAAGATCCAGCTGGCACTCCTTTGCTTCACAAGGCAGTCTACCACGATCATCAAGATATCGTCGAGTGGCTTGCGCACAATTTTCCCATCGCTGTTCAGCAGAAGGATAAGGTAATCTTTATCATACGATCTTTTTATTCTCAACTATCTTCTTCTTTTCTTTTCTTTTTCTTTTTCTTTTTCTTTTTCTTTTTCTTTTTCTTTTTTTTTTTTTTTTTGAGAATTACCTTGTATCAAGTTTTCAATTATCGTTCTTATTATATTTGTTTTCTTGTTTTCCGTCGATTCAAAGAGTGAATTTACCGCATCTCTATCTCGTACAGAACATCCGTGTTCGTAATCCAACTTGTAATAGTCTGCCACTTAAACTTACTTGAAAGTAACTTTTATCTTTTCTCAACCCATCTAGATCAGGTTAGATAAAGTAGGATTGACTCCAAAGTTGGATCGAACTAGGTCGTCGATGTCCAAACCAAACGTAATTTTACTTTCACTTTCCTACAACTTCCAACATTTTTAAGTGCCTTTGTCGCATCGTGCAATCATCCGTATAAGGAATAGAATTTTCGAGGCTGAAGTTTCGCTCTGAAGATTCTCAAAATCAAATTCGAACAACCTACTGAGAATTACAGTTTTTTAACACGTAAACTAGCACGCGAATTCTATATAGATATTTGGCCCTGGCTATTGCGATACGATTCAAATAAACTACTATACCGTATTTGCGCACCTTTTAAACATTTTTCTAATCCGCATAGCTTGCGTTGTTTTAATAATTTGAAAAAATCTAGTAAATTCGGATCACCGATGGCCATCGTAGCAATCAACGAGTTGAAAATTCTTACGAACGTTCATAACTTTTCTACTTTGCTACCGGTGACTGATCGCAAAGCGAAAAATTCAGTCAGTCGTGTTTATGCTTGTTCCAAGATACCCAACCGGCGAATAATAATGGAAAAGTCGTTTTTCGTGATGCGAAAAAGACGAGCGTCGCGTCGCGTCGCGTGACTCGGCTAATAACAAAGCGTAAACCACCTGTTCTTCCCCGCAGTCATCGTGGACTCATGGTGTCCAGGCGCACGCAGCGCCTACAACATGGCAAATGTCAGCTCCTCAAACTTTTCCTGCCCTTAATCTCCATTAGACCTTTATATTCGCCGTTTACACGTGTATTCGTTGTTTAAACGCCTGAAATATTCATCCTCCAACGGCCATCGCGCTTTTCATTCCCGAAACCTATTGCTTGCTCGAGTTATTTTGAGAACGGCGAACGTTTATGTAGGAACCGTTCGATAGGTCTGATCGACGTTTTAATCGTCAATCGATCGCTGGTAATTCTGCCAATTCGCGAAATAGCGATAAATCTTCGTTGCCGTCGTGAGAAGTTTCTATCGAACGATACGAGACTTAATACACTCGGAGAATATTTTCAATTTACCGTAAATGCGTTGACGATTTTTGCACTTTGTAAATAATTCAGATTGCGATTAAAACGTTGTATTTCTTACTCTTAGGAAGGAAGAACCGCGTTGCATTACTGCGCTGCTTGCAAGGATCCCGAGGCAATTTGGGATGTTCTCATAGAAAACGACTGTGACGCGAGCATTATCGACAAAAAGGGTAATCCCGCTTCGTACTATTTGGAACATAGTTCGGAGGTGGAGCTACCGGAAGCGGAGAACATGTCTCGTCGCAAGACCAACTCTGGCAAGGAACGTGAGTCATTTCCAATTACCTATAGTTGTTTTACATTTTACATCTTTCACGATGATTAGACGACATACATATCTCGGATTCTTCGGTTTTCAATCGTGTTTCTATCGGTACGTGCAGAAGCCTGCAATCGTTTGATTGGCAAAATATATTACACGGAAATTTCTCAGGTTCAGAAGAAATAAAAAGTTGGTCGCCAACCTTTATATTAATTGGAACAACTGAATTTTTCCAAACGTACGATTAATGGCCCGTTGTACGTTTAAATCGATTAAGAAGAACCGGAAGAATAGACGAGGCGATGCATCGTGCGCTTGGCTCGTTCCCCACTTTCGCACAGCTATGCATTCGTTTATACCCTATAGTCTATGGAATCTTCTCGATAATGAGCCGGAAGAATCGGTGGACTAAAGTGTGTACGGCAAGGAAAACCGCTTCGATCGATAGGATGACACACACGCTCTGATCGATCGACCAACGAATTATTTAAGAATCCTCAAAAACTACGACTGACGACGTTATAACGATGTAAAGATAGCTCGTTGTAGCCCTTCTAGATTGCACGACCAGATTATTGGGTAATGGAAAGAATAAGTCGGCTATAGTATATTCCGACCAATGCTTACGAGTAGGATCAAAGTTGTAGGGTATAGTGAAATGTAGCGAATGTAGCGAATGTAGTGAATGTAGTGAAAATGACATGTTTCTTTTGAGAATCGGCAAACGAGTCTGCTTCCTGAAAAACTCGTATAACGTTCTTCCACTAGCCGTATTGGGTATACGAAGCCGCGTACTAAACTGTTCGAAGAAAATGTGAATAATAATACCTAGTTGAACAAAGTGGAATGTGAATAGTATCGCAGATTCGAATAAACGAATCGAGTCGAATTTAACGAAACGCTGGATTTTCAAAATCAACCGATACTCTAATAATACTGGCCATTATATACTGGTAAATTATCGAAACCGAGCGTGAGACTAAATATAATTGGGATTGTTGTATTTGCCTACTACTTATCCATTTCACGCGATAACTTATCGTTAGTGTTAGCATGCAATACGTACAATGGCATCTCTGTCAACATCGATCGATCTATTTACCAAGAAAGCAAAGGATACGTAAAATATTATGTGTATAGGTAAATGGAGACGTGCGAGTGAGTGACAGGGTCCGTGCACTCGGTTGACGTTTCAAAAATTTATCAATCCGTCGGAACACGCAATCTACGTCAAAGTAAAACGCTATTCTCGAAAGGAGGAGACATTCGACGGATATATTATTATAATTTTCATTATGTCCAAGTACACCTGTATCTTACATTTTCCATTCAAGAGTATTTTTTTACGTACATATGTTTAGTCATTTACTTCAAACTTAGGAGATAGACTTTTTCAAACTTGCAAATCGATCCATAATTTTATTATTTGTATATATTTCGCATTATTGTACACCTAACAAAGATCACGATTATCAATTTATTGCGTCAGCTAATCAAGTGTTTACGGCGCAAGAGACAGACAAACACGATTATCGAATGTACGACGTAATTCTTCGTCGAAAGCATGCGCAAGATATCTCGTTCAACTTCCTCTGCGTCACTGTCTTGTTAAAGTTATGTAAAAATCGATGACTCATTGATAATATCGAACCAATATGTCGTAACAATGCATGTTTAATTGGAACGTTGTAGGGACTCGTCTAAATGATATTTATTAAAAACCGTTAAAAACCGTTAACTGGTGTTAACTCGCTATATTTTCAAAATAACGCGAAGAGAAATTCAATTCTCTCAAGTTTTTATAGGGGAGAAAGTAGTGAACATTGTTGACAGAAAATCGATATATGCCGGTAAGAGGATTGCCCCGAGTATCTAAAACATTTATCACGTTTCCTCGACACGCGATGTATAGTTAGAAATCTTGTCGCTTGTAAATCCTTAATGAAGCAGTTATATCTTGGAGAGAAAAGGTCGCGTCGTTACAATTTTTATCATGTACGTTTTTCGTAAGCTTCCTGCCATGGAATACATGGTATACAGGCAGACGCGCGTATAGTATTTAGTACATACGATTGCTTTAATGAATATTTCAAACTTGCGAGACACACCGAACCATGTTGTAAAATTAATTAATAAAATTAAGTGGAATCAACGAAATAACACGATACGATACACTTATGTACGCCATTTTTCCATTGAACTTGTCAAACAATTCCTGTAGCTGACACAGAAATGTCTTCCTCTAGTTCTGGACTTCAAACCTTCCAATATAAGAATATGGATCCACAATCGAGATATAGGGAAACTACAACGGGTTCTGTGGGAAGGCCATGGGAACAAATTACGTATGGAGACGAGCAACAATCTGCGAGTGAAAAGATTCTTAGAAGCCGTACCATTCATAATGGTTCGTACTAACGTTCAAATTCTTTAACATGTACATATAATAAGATTGTTACCTACGTAATATGCAATGCCATGTGTCATAAGTTCAATATAATTGTAAAAAATTGTTTTATAGAGTACAACGAAGGATATCCACGCAGCTACGGTGAATAACGATTTAGAGGGGCTCAGGGGCACGGTCCAGGCCTCGTCGCCCATCGTTCTTTGCGCCAAAGATAGCAACGGCTTGAACGCCTTGCACAAGGTATACACTTTCTAATTGTACCATTTTTCCTCTTTCTTTATCGCAAAGTTTGGTGATCGACAGGCTGCTGGTTTGGGTCATACGGAAATCGCGAGGGAAATTCTTGGAAAATGGCCTTTCGTCGTGGAGGCGCAGGATAACGACGGCAAGACGCCGTTACATTATGCGGCTGCGGCAAAAGACGATGGAACGTTATATAACTTGATAACGGAATACGGAGCCGATGAAGGCAAATTAGATCAGGTGAGTGGCTGGAATCAACTTTGGAATAATTCACGAATAAACGATGATTAGATTATGAATAGATGGTGTAGAAAATGAAAGCCAGAGATTAGAGAAATTAGCGAGAATGATAAGTCTTTCGCCATTCCCTCGAAATAAAAACAAAGTTAAATTCACTCTTGAAATTTTTTAATCAGAAGCAAAAGGCAGCGGCGTTTTACAAAAATCGGCCATCGGATATTGACCAATCGCTGTTAACCGTGATACCGGAAGCACCTCGAGTTGCCGGCTCTTCGTATCCCAAACACTGGGACTGGAGGATTCTAGAAGCGGAGCAAGCTATGCCCAAAGGAACGAAGAAAGCCAGCAGCGCGGATATCGATAGCGCATTTGGTAGCGCGGAATCGACAACGAAAAGCTTGAGTAGATCTATGGAACAAGTAATCGCTCACAACGATATTTCTATTACAATTAGACTGCGAATTTTTATGCATTTATGGGAAATTCAATTTTTATGCATATGTGGCAAAATGCACAGAACGCAGGTAACACGCAAAAACACGTGATATATCCAAAGTACGGTACTTGTTGCGATATATGTACCTATCCAATGACCGAAACAAGCTTCCGCCTAGGTCCCATTTGCTTCATCTTCCATTTTTGTCTAATCGTGTTTACAAAGTACGAATTTGCGTAAATGTCCGCAGTCTGATTACAATAAATTGTAAAATTCTAAAACGCTTTAGAATCGAGGCAATTGTTTCGCAACGACGTCGTACTTTTTTTAAGTAAAAATCTGAACTCTACGATTCCCCGTAACACGATTCTTTTTATTAGCGGCAAAAATCGAAAAATAATCTTCTAGAGTTTTTATTTCGTGACTCGAAGGATCAGATAAATTAATCATTTTATGAAACAGATAAAAAATGTCGAGGAGGATGACGAGAAGGAGCAACAGGGAAACGCAGAAGACACAGAAAATCATGCAGAAGATGCAGAAGATGCGGCTAACAGAGAAAGCTCAGAACCTGCTGAAGATACGGGAGATACGGAAAATACGGAAAATACGGAAAATACGGAGGTAGGGGAGGCGGAACGCGAGAACGCGGAACATGCAGAAGAATCCAAAGAACCAGAAACCACAGAAAATAAGGAAGAACACGAGGGAGTAAATGTCGACGAAGACATTGAAGAGAGGTCCTCGGACGATGACGTGGTAACAGGTACAGCGGACCTAGAAACTGAGGAAAATTCTAATGCGGAAAACGAAGCTGCGGAAGAGCTGAAGCCAAAGGGAATAGAAGACGAGGAAGAGAGGAAAGAAGAACAAGAAGAAGAAGAAGAGAAAGAGGAAGAGGAAAAGGAAGAGAAAGAGGAAGAGGAAGAAGAGCCTGCAGACACGGAGGGAGCTCCGAAAATGGAAGAGACCGCCGAGCAGGAGAAGGGAAACAAAGCGGAGGAAGAGGAAAGAAACGAGCCGAGTACAGGCGACTCTGGTGTTGATGATCCAGGGAACGACGAAGACCAGGTACAGTCATCCTAACTCTTAAACGAATCGAATTTTCAGGAATTCCCTAGCACAAAAGTATAAACTTATTGTTTATGATAAGACTTGTACCGTTGAGCGAGAGATATAAAAAAGTATAAAATAAATAATGTTATAACGTGATCTTAGTATCGATAGAAATAGAGAAATATAAATATACGGTCGAGAGGCAGAAGACGTTGGTAGATCCTATGATAGGTTTCGATTATTCTTTCGTGTATAGTTAGATAGCTTACAGGTATAACGAGCGATTTACGGTTGCGGTTGCAAGTGACAGGATGTAATTAGGCTATCATGTATATCGAAAGTAAAGAATGACCGACATTATAACAGTATATTTTCTCTTTGTCACGCACAAATATATGCCAATAAATAAATAACTAAGCAAGGAACTTCTGTTATGACTTTTGCGCACTACACACCCAGACAAACGCATGGAAATGTGCATCTTGTTTTTCGTTAATTTTAGTCGACATGCTAAAGATACTGCAACTAACGCATTCCATGCCACGTTCTTTTCAATAATTTCGATGTTTCATCGTTGCGTTTCTCGCGATCGTATTAAAGTATGACGATACGGCAAATATGGAAGAATAAAGTCATCATTTTATAGAAACAACAAGTAGAACAACAACAAATAGAAATTCTCAGTATGAAAATCCTCTTGATTTCTTTTCTCTTCTCTTCTCTTCTTTTCTTCTTCACTTTTATTACTTACAGTTACTTACCCATTTCTCACGAATCTGAAACAACAAATATACTCGTTAACGCTATTTCCATTTACGAATATCTAAATGTCAAACGTTCAGTTGGTCGAAAACTATCCTTAAAATGTATTTCTCGGCTAATCGTGTCCATATCGTGTCTAATCGTCAATCCCTAAAGCTACCCTCTTCTAAATCGGCTATCTCGTTGGCAGTTAATCAGTGAAAAACCCAGCCAGAACAGATACTGTTCTATTCGTTCTACTCGTTCTATACCGTCCGATAGTCGATCGTGTTTCGCGCAAACAGCGTACGAGCAAAGCTCGTAATGGAGAACGATCGATTTACCGCATCTAGATTGCGAGGTACGATTAATATCGTTGCGTATCGATCGGCACGAGTCGTTGCTGCGCATGGTTTTGCACCTGCAAATGATTAGCAGGTAATGGTCGGCGAACACGAGGAGCTTCCGGAAGCAGAAGTAAACGAGGGCAGCATGACGGCGGACCCGGAAATCGAGAAGCTGCTGGAGACCGGCAACATGGAGCAATTGGCCGCGTTAGTGTTAAGTGGCGAAGGCAGAAGACTGGTCGGCCGACATTCGGGCAATCCTGAGCTGCAGGCATTCATCGATCGTGTCCCTTCTTACATGGTATTGCGTACAAAAGCACTCGTTTTTCTTTCCCTCGTGTCGCGTCTCCCAACGCAAACAGAGGTCTGCGAAAAGAGGTTCGTCGAAAACGTAAATTATGACAAATTGATCTTGATTGGTTCGCCCGTCGACTCGTTAATCGGTAACGCGTCGTCGTGTGGCAGCGAGTCTGTTCAATTTGGAGGTTTTCACGGTGACGCGGCGGAACGATAGTTTTAACAGAGGCACAAGCGACACTAAAGGCGCGAAAGCAATTTGAAAATAAAACAGATGTTGGCGGAACATTGAAAAAATATAACGATAAGCCAAAATGTTACAAAAAGATACAAGCATAAAGGAAGAACGCGGTCGTTTCTCGGTCTATTAGCTATCTGTCGTTGCTGACGACTTTTTCTCCGTTTGTTGTTTCACGTAAAATAATCGAGTTGTATCGATCCGCGTGATTCGATCGATCGATTCACACCTTTCATATACATACCTTTCGCATACCTATGGCGCTCTATCTATGTGGTAATGTGAAAATAATAATAATAATAATAATAATGTGTAGTAGATGATACTCGATGCTTGCAGAACGAACGATCGATATTAAACGTTTCGGATTCTTTTGCGTCTACCTTCCACCTTCTCGTTACCTAACACGTTGAAAATTTGAAACTCGAGCTGCAGAGACTTTTTCCTTAGACGGCGATAACGAAACGGTTTAATTTTACCGCTTCTTTTTTTATTATTATTTTAACACAACTCTATGTTTTGTCAATGTTACGCCAACCCCTGTGCACCTTGCGGGCTATTTACTCGTTAACTTATTAATTCGTAGCTCTCGAAAGGGATTATTGATTTTTAACGATCGTTCGTTTCAGGGGAAAATTCATGCTGTACACATGGCAGCGCGAGAAGGAAACCTGAGAGATCTGCAGAGCGCTTTAGATCGGCGCAAATTTGCGGTTGCGAGAGACGGATCATCGCCGCACGGTGCGACACCTCTTCACGTTGCTGTTGTATTTGGAAACACCACCGTTATCAGGTAAATTAATATGGAGATTTAATGGAAAATTAATGAAATCAAAAGCATGGAAGTGAAACGATCGTCTTTTATCTTTCCTTTAGATATCTGGCAGGCAGGTTTCCAGAAACCGCGCATGCGATCGATCTCGATGGCCGAACCCCTTTGCACTATGCAGCCACCATAGCGGACAACGGCCATTACTACAACCTTCTACTTCATTTGGGTGCCAATCCTTTGGTTCAAGACAATGTGAGTACATCGTATCGATGAGCCCAGCGTCTTTCATAGGACTGATTAAAGGAAACGAGATCGATATCGGACACGAGCGTGGAGTTGGATAAATTGATTAAAAAAAAAAAAAAAAAAAAAAAAACTGCATCGATGTATGTATTGCTAATTTTATGATTGGTGCAGTTGGGTCAAAAGGCGGACTATTACAAACAGAACCAATCGGAATTTTCCCATAAATCGCTTCTCCGCGATTTCGGAGTCAACGAGAATCTCGCCGACGAGATGTTGGTGGACAAAGGTATTTTATTCACAGAAAGCACTTACGAGCACCATCTAAACTATTTTAGTTGCCGAACATGGACCAACTTGTAGCTATCGATCCTCATCGTCACGTCGTTTTTTCGCACGCGTTAGTTTTCCCGTCGTCTATCAAGATCGTCGTCGCAATTTACATAATCTTTCTTATACAGTAATCGAAAGGTATTTGCCCCGAGAACTTTTAACCGGAGAATGTTGGAGAAATTAATTAGAAAAATGTTTAATCGAGAGTATCGATTAAAATCGGATAAGGCGAATAGAATTTGCTGAAACGTTCGACAACCAAAGCAACGTAAATAATCATTCTCGACTGATGATAATTGATTAATCTATCCACGGTTGTTCACGTTTCCGCTTCTCCCGCTTCTTCCACCGTCGGACGTCCTCGCGGTGATGTGCACGTTCGAGGAGAACAGTTCCCGGAGGCGACACGTATTCCGCGCGTCGAGACATAACCGAACCAGAGACCCTGGCTACCTTGGAGAGATGTTTCCGTCTTCTGATCGGCGTAAGACACGGTACGACGCCAAAATCTGCTGGCAATTCCGGCACACTGATCGGCCGTTGCCTGAAACGGCCCGTATTCGATCGTATCAAGCACCGTGTGACACGCATGGACCACAATCTCTTTGATGTGATCTGGCCCGCTTTAAAAAAATACGGTAACTCGGCTTACAACAGCAAGGCGAGCAGCGCTTATTCGGTGGTCAGCAACGCGGACGAGCACGAGTCTGCGTCGGTGGTAGCGCCGGACTACGAAAGTTACATCGTGTTCGCAGACTTTTTCGACCCTTTGATCAGGGACATACATTGCGTGACTGCCAGCGGTGATCTTCCCGACCACCCTCCGCCGAGATTCTTTTACAACGAGAATGACGACAGCGAAGAGAACGCCGACACGTTGGACGAAGCGATAGTGTCGGCGATCGAGGCGTACGATCTCGATCCTTCGGCCAAATACGTACAAGCTGCTGTGATAGAGTGTTGCAGAAATCTGGAAGATTACACGCTTCCCTTGACGCTTACGGTGAACCAGCTGGAAGAGGTGGAGCGAGAGATCACCAGTGAATTGATGAGCCAAGAGATCTCGGCAATGATGGCGGAGGGTAGCAGCGAGGACGAGCCCGGAACTTACTTCACCCTCAGCGAAATTCTCGATCAACCGAGCCCGATCAGGGCCCAACTGGCGGCAGCCGGTTTGCTATTGCCTATTACGGATCTTGAAGTTCACGATGACAAACGTCTTCATGGGAAGCACTGGCCTTACGGCCGAGGAGTTTACGTCGCCTCTGCCGGTGACCTAGCTGCTTGGGTGAACGTTCAGGATCATCTGAGGGTTGTTTGTCGCACCAGCGAGAACAGACCGGCTTTGATCGGTCGTGGCTACGTAAGACTGGCGAAGGTGATGACGATGCTCGACGAAAGAATGAAATTCAAGAGAGACAAGAAGCTGGGCTTCCTCGGCGCACGACCGTACGCCGTTGGCAATACTCTTAGGTTTAACGCGATAATCAGGTTCCCGGAATTGTCGAAGGAATTCGATCATTTGAAGCATCTGTGTGTAGTTCGTGGATTAAGTATACAAGAAACAGCGAAACGGGATATGGTTCGAATCGGTAACCAGCAATCGTTGAGCATTACCGAACTGCAGACCCTTCAAGATTTCTCCAGAGCTGTTCTGAATATTCTGGCGTTGGAGAAGGAACTATCGATAAACAATTCGTTGAAGATTGCAACCTTGATCGCGGGAATTTTCCGCAAACGGAACAGTGCTAAGCGTTTCCAGAATTAATCGTCGTCGAGAGGGGACGCTAAAGCGATCAACGAAAGACTCTGTCTTTCGCCGTCCATCTTATTCAACACGCTCCTCCCATACTATCAATTTCATTCCCTTTCTCTCTCTCTCTCTCTCTCTCTCTCTCTCTCTCTCTCTCTCTCTCTCTCCCTCCTCTTTCTTCTTTCTCTTTTCTTTTTCTTTCTTTTCTTTTTCTTTCTTTTCTTTTTCTTTCTTTTCTTTTTCTTTCTTTTCTTTTTTCCTTCTTCTTTTTCCTTCTTCTTTTTTCCTTCTTCTTTTTTCCTTCTTCTTTTTTCCTTCTTCTTTTTTCTTTTTTCTTGATAACCGAATAATACGCTTATACGTGGAATTCCGTATATCGAGCCAACACGTCGATTGAACCAACACGTCCATAAGCAAACTAGAGTCGAAAGTGGAAAGTGGAAAGTGGAAAATGGAAAGTCGAAAGTGAGAGGAGGGAAAAGAAAAGAGACGGGTTGGGACGTTGGAAAGACGTGTGCGAACGTTATTCTATTTCTCGTGCACCGAATTAATTAAACGAAAATGAAAGATTAGCTGCTCGAAGTGACGCTGGATTTTGTTCGTTAGGTTAGTAAAATGAACGTTATTGGTACGTGGGCAATTGTTGAGACGCTTTGACATGTTGTCGCACGACACCATGCTTGTGTACCTACACGTAAAGTGCGTATACGTCCCTAAAAAACGGACCAAAATCGGTTACACAGAGATTCTATATAAATTGAATAATATCGCAAGATGATTTATGTGTCATGCACGAGCTGTTCGATGTTCACACGAAACAGAAATGACGTAGCACGTGTCTTTCCAACTTGAACCGACCAACCGTATGTTTTTACCTGTGGCTACTATACGCGAACGATTATACGTAAACGAAAACCCTCTATCGCTTCTATCGCTTCTATCGCTTCTATCTATGTAACTCCTATCGTAAAATTCTCTTACTCGTGTGTAAACCTGCTTCCGCATACCGAGATCGTTGTATCGTGCTAGATTTGTTTGTTGTGCGCAACGCGTTTTCCAAAGTGCAACCAACAGCTGTGCACTCAATGTTCACAATGCACCTGTCTTTTGTGAAAATTTTGCTTCCTTCTTATTTTCAAACAAGATAGACAAGATAAATAAGAGAAGAAAAGAAAAAGAAAAAAAAAACGAGTAAAGCATCAGGAACGTATTGCGCCTCGATCGATGTAAAAGAAAAGCCAGAGATTCCATTCGAATAATAATTTATTACGCTTTATAAAGCGAATAAATAGGTGCAATATGTTTTTGCCTTTTTTATCTTCTGGTTGATGAAAATAAAAGTATTATTCGCTTTTCAGACGACAAGCCGGTTGATATAGCGATATTTCGAGAAGAAGAGGGTCGCTACTTAGCATCGTGTAAGTTGACGTTGGACGAACAAACGCACGAAAATTTCAATGGTCCAATCGAAATATAACATAATCTGCAAGTTAATATCTCTATAGCACTCGGCGATCCATTGATCAGAGGTTTGACAGAAGTTGCCAATACCCGTCCAAACGATCCAGTTACATATCTGGCTACGTATTTATATAACTTTGCCAATAAGAGGAAAAACAGCGCGCAACAACAGGTAAATAATAACTGCAGGTACATGCGCGTACGAATAATTTTCATACACAAAGTATAGATAGCTGTACGATATGTTAGGAGCCGAACGTATTGATCATACCTGACCGTGCCGAAGAAAACATAGAGAATATCGAAAATGCAAATGGGGACGAGGATGCTGGTTATCCACAAAGCCCAGATTCCGACGTGCCGGAGTCAGCCTTTAGCAATCCAAACAGAGTGCGTCGATCGTTATTAAACTATTAAATTTCAGGAGGGATTCAAACTAACAAAATGATTTTTATGGAAAATCGTGTTTCTTCAGGATGAACATGGTCAAAGCGTTATTCACTTCGCTGCGATTCGATCTTACCCAAAGGATGGCTTGTTCCATTTGCTTCAAGAGAGCCAAGTTAACGTTGGTTTCAGAGACGAATTGTATAGAACAGCCAGAGACGTGGCTGAATTGGCAAATATTAGAGAAAATATGGACGAGATCGATCGATACGTAGCTTATTTGACAGCAAGAGGTAATACGTACTTCCAATTGCGGACAAATTTCGAATAGGGATCGTTTCACGCAACACTTTTGTCAAGCTCGTTGTAACGTTTGTTCAGGTGAAACTGAAAAATTAGTAGAACTACTGTTAGAAGGCTACGATCATATTTTAGACGTGGAAGACGAAGGAATAAACATCGTAGAGATCGCTGCACAACGAAGAAGGGAGGCAACCGTACAATTTTTACAATCCATTCCAAATTACGTGGTAAAACAAAACGAATAATCTTATATTATATATAGTGCTTTCTCCAAGGATCTAACGATCGAGAATATCGCACACACACACACACACACAGACGCACACACTAAGGAGACACTTTTACAGACGCAACGTGAACAGGTGCACCACGAAATCAGAACAGGCAACGTAGCGAGAGTAAAAGAATTGTTAGGCAAGAATAACGGAGGAGGAAAGTTATTGGCAATGGGAAAGAATTCGATGGGCAGATCCGCTCTCCACATCGCTGTGCTTCGTGAAAACGAAGAAACGGTTCGCTACATTGCTAGAATGTATCCAGAAACTCTACGTATAGGTGACAATGTGAGTATGTTAATTTCGAAACAGAGGGGGGAACAGGGTTAATTTTATTCTTAAAGTAAAGATATCAAATCAGATCGATTATCCGATACGTTCATACGTTTAACGCCCTATTTTTAGTTGGAGAGAACTGCCTTACATTATGCAATGGGTTTACCATCTGTCGAGGAATTAAGCAACGTTCTTATAAAAGCGGGTGCAAAACGCATAGTGAAAGATTTAGTAAGAAATCTTTACCTTCGTTCTAACGAACGATCCACGATTCAATGGAAATGATCGTTGCCTTGAATTTCCAGAAATCACGACAACCCTCCTACTATTTCATGAACAAATCGGACATAGAGAGACTTCGAGAAGAGGAGGAAAGTTTCGTCAAGTAGATCGATCGGACGATGCCGACCGATGCCGCGTACTGTGTAATTGTTCGCTTACACCTTTAGATACTTGGCTAAAATGCATGACATCTGCCATACATATACGTCGACGTCCTCTTCTGTATGTATTCCGATTGTCGTTTTTCACTGGTCTCTGAAATTCTTTTTCTCGAAATACGCCTGGCGTAACGAACGAAGTAGTAGAAAGCACTCACCTGACCCCGTGCAAAAGTTACGATTATGTAACGAATCTACGTCATGTAATATACAGTACGCTATTATTTAGTATCAATAATACAAATAACAAGAGTATTCAGTTCTCTCCCTATACGTTTCTTTCAATCACCTTCGCGCAACTTCTCCTTCTTCTTTCTCACTTTCTCTTCCTTACTATCTACGAACTTTCGATTACTTAAATTCAATCGACTTAACGCATCTAAATACTGACCGGTAAACGCTGTTAATAAACGCGATTAACTCGAGATACGTGTTAATATCCATTGATCATGGGGAGGGGGGGGGGGGGGGGGGAGACGAACGTCGAAGGTTGTAAAAAAGCGAAGAATATCTGCTAAGAATATCTACTATACGTCGGTGCGTGTAGAATCGTTCTAATCGTACGACATGTCTTTTCTAAAACAACTGCTGTCTGTACCACACACGCGACAGTCTGCGATCCAAAATTAACTCATATTCAATGTTATTCGATTTCGTCCGTCGCTTCTTTCTAATTCTATCTATTCTCGCTTCGAGTCGTAAGAATGAAACTATGCGATCGTTCTTCAAACTTCTGCAAACTGCAAACTGCAAACTGCAAACTGCAAACTGCAAACTGCAAACTGCAAACCACGTAGCTTCCCCGATCGACGATTTAATCACTGACGAGATACAGCGCTTCTCTTACCGCTCATCCTCGGTTGACCTTGCATTTTTCTGCCGACGTTCGATGCATCCTGCTCGACGTCCTCCGTATCGTCGACTATTCGCTGCCATGGCGTAGGATTCACGTACGCTGGCTTGGCTTTTTGATGAGCTGACAATAGGTGAAAATGTCGTATTATTATTACATTTCTACCATTTGAAAGCATTTCTTTCCATATATAAGACAAGATGAAGCAACTGACGCAGTAGCCCTTGCGTGGCAGGTTTCGGTTTGTTTCTCGCCATCTTTCGCCAGTTTTCGTAGGCTTTCGTGCTCTCCTCTAATCTCTTTTTCCTTTCTTCTTCGTGCTTTTTTCGCTTCATTTCCTCTTTCTTCTGGCATGCTACACAAACATCGTAAATGCACAAATCATCAACGAGACGAAGGAAAACCCCGATGCTTTCTTTACCTCTCTCTTCTTCTTTCTTCTTACGAGCCCATTGACGAAGATGCAAAGTCTTCACTACAGCCGCTTTATCCTCCACTTCTTTCAATCGCTTCTGCAATTCTACTTCCTTCTCTACTACAGCTTTCTTCCTCTCCTCTTCCTTCTTTTTCATCTCGGACCATTTGACGAAATTCTCCCTCTCGCGGCATTCTCTTTCCTCCTTTTCGCGAGCTAGCCTATCCTCCTCCATTTGCCTCTGCCGTTCAGCCTCGTCTTTCTCCTCCTTTTTCCGTCGCGCTATCTCTTGCTTCCTTCGCATCCACTCGCTGTAAGTGATCTTCTTGCCAACATCCGATTCATTCCGCCTGTTCCCCGTTATTCTGACACCGGACACCGATGAGGTAGAAACTTGCACGATTCGCTGTCCATTAAACGTATACCTACTTAATGAGAAATCGTATTTCGTCGGTCTTCGATTTAATCATTTTTCTACCCGCTATTAAATATACATTAAATTAATATACGATTAAATAAATATATAGATGTAAGTGTAATACAACATTTCGTACAAGATAACTACGTTTACCACACTACACGAGCGAGATACCTCTGCATTTTCCACTCGATATCCCTAGTAGAACAAAGATCGTAGCTATTGTCCGCTCTATCGGCAATTTTACAACGTCTCTCGATTCGATTCGAATGCTTACACGAGGTGACGGATTTGCAACGAACAATACCGGATCGTATGGATGCGCATGCAGCCGGTGAATTTAAGGAATAACAACGATACGTCTCTTCGGCTGAACCTTGGTCACCAGCGTGATCCATAAACGAAGCAGCCAGGTCATTATTGATGGACAGTGTGGACATCATATCGGTGATTCCGGCGGAATCACCGCAATTTCTCACGAAACGTTCATCGTCTCTAGAACCGACCTTCGCTTCAACTTCCACCTCGTGTTCTACATCCTCGCCGTTCAATGTCTCCGCGTAAATTGCCGGATTAATGAATCGAACTTCCGTACCGGATCTAGAACTTGTAGGAATCGTACCACAGCGAATCGTTCCATTGCTTCGAGAGGTTCCAGTTCTTCTCTGACTATCATCGGACGCAACATTTTTCCAACGACTAGAACTGATCAGACATACACCGTTTCTGGCCTCAGCGTCGTTTACGCTATGCATCTCGTTAATATCATCTCTCTTACAATCATACCAGCTGTCAACGTCGTTGTCGAACATCGTCAAGCGTCCTTAATTCCGGCGTCAGCCGATACGCGATCAAAATTATTAAATATAACAGACAAGAGTATATCGAAATTCCACCACTCGTCACATATCGTTGGCTTCCGGTCGTGTCTTTCGACTAATCCTTCGCAGTCCCCATACGACTCGTGTACGCATATTCGTCCATCTTTCACGCGATGTTGTACTTTTCGTTTATACAAACAAACAACAACGAATCCCTGTTAGCGACGTATTGCCGGTACTATGCTTCAACTTGAAATTTACCGAGAAATTTGTACGCGAGTAGGTTCGCGCGTGATACCGCCGTCCGATTTCCAATTTGATGGAGGTGCGCGCCACCTTCGTTCGGGAACACCCTCCGTTAAGCGACTCGCGATCCCGCTTTACATTCACATTCGATAACTCACCTGACCCCGCCGATCTACGCTATTCCGCTGATCGACCAACAAGAAGAACAGATCACATTCGATGCTTCGCCATATATTACCGATATCTTACGGTCGATCTTAACCATATCCTATACATATTTCATTTCGTTCCCTCCCGATTAACACAACTTGAATATCTCAATGTATATTTCAAACAAATATTAGAGAAACAAACATTTTTCATAGTTAATAGTTTAGTTAATGTTCATTTACAATGTTCGATTACTTTCAAAAATAATTCACAGACAATTACAAACGAAAAATGCACAGACTGAATTATTTTTTGAAGGCAATAACTACCAGACATATACGGTATAGTTTGTTCGCTAATGTTCTTTATTTATCCTTCAACTTATCTATGTATCCTTATATTAACTTGTGCTTAATCGATCTATCGCTTGATTCATGTTTTAATAATATTAATCGTGATATCAGGGATATTAGCGTTCAATTGATATGATATTCCGCAAGTTCGACTCAGTCGCGTTATTCTGTCGTGTGATCGTAACATACTCTTCCGTAATCTCCTCTGGTTGTACCCTATTAAAGTACGTTTCTCGCCCTTGATGTACGTAATACGTATCATCGAAGTTAAAGTGCAGTCCGAGTACGATATTCAGTGCAGAAGCGTCATACGCGTGACAGCCGGAATACCGATACTGTGGTTTCTTATTAAATCGGCAACCTGCTGATTGAGCTCCTACAATGATAAGTTCGAATTAATTACGTACTACAATCACCGCCGTGTCTTAACGCAACATTTTAATACGTAGAAAAGATATTGTTCTCAGCATATATACCGATAGGACATATACAATCTCTTGTCAGTGCACACTGAACCCATGGCAACATTACTTTCTCTCTAATTTCTTTAACATTTCTAATTACCAAGTGCGATGCTCTTATTAAAGGAAGAAAGAAGAAACTTTCTGCAGAAACGTGAAAATATTCATACATCTTTGGGTGCGTTAAAGAGCTAATCGCATGCCTCGTAGGCCAACTTAAGATCCCAGATTTTGGTGAAAGATACTTTGAAATGTCTGAAGAATTCAAACGCATATTAGAATCCATATACAGTATATTTCCTAATGTGTTTAAAGCTGTCTGCAACATACGAAAAGAAACCGAGTAGCAAAATCCTTTGCTTCGCCTTACTTTATACGCGTAATTTATACACATATATATTTATTTACAATGATCTAGTTACCTGAATAACTAGAGGTCTATAAACATGTAGCCTATCATCTTCAACATGGGCCGGAAATAGACTTATATCAAAATGAATCACATTACATTTCGTAGAGTTGCAAGCCGTCCTAATACTTTGCAGAGAATCGTCGTTCAATCCGACGCTATATACGACAATACTGTTATTTGGCAAAAAGTGACTGATATTTCTCACAAAGCCGTAAATGTGTTGTTCGTTTCCAGGCCTAATAAGAGAGACAACGGTCACATTTTGAGATTTAAGACTAAAAGGTGTTGTGCCTGTTTGCCCATCGAGCCCAAGCATCGCAAGATACTTGGAATCTGTCACCAAACGCTTTTCTTCAACGTCTTTCAAATTTTCCTGTAAATATTACAAAATATGCAGAAATCAGCACTATATAATCATTATATTATTAATACACTATAATAACAATCAATACAAAACAACAGAGACTATTACAGTGGTATTTACTTGGAAGTTTCGCAATTGCTTGTGTGTCTCTGTAACTAGAGTTTGAATGGAAGGTCGTTGATTGCTGAAAGCAATGAAGATAATGCTGCTTCCTGCTATGCAGATAAGCAACAATAGCAGGCCCTTGGTACGCATCTCTCATCATTTAATCAAATGTATTTTCAATTTTTAGACGACAATTAGGTACGTACTTTACGTTAGAAACATCACACATAGGTTATGCATCATCAATGACATGACTGGTATTTATAAAGTGGATATCATTTTAACCGGAACAGGTTGCTATCGCATAAACATCAAAGGGTAAGCATAACACGCCCATTTCGTGGAAACGGTAGTCTAAATCTTCTAGCAGATTAGATTAAATTACGTTTTTTCTGTTAACAAAACACTCTTAGCGATCTAGCAGACGCCGCATTTTTAGGAACTTTTCGATTTAATGGCAGCTCTGCGTAATGGCGACGCAACGTTTTCTACACTTTGACGCAACCGCGTAACTCCGTTCCCATCGCTTCAATATCTTGGTAAATTTTTACACGAGGCTCCAGTGTTATTAATTCGAATGTATAAAAGTGACAAGAATACTGTTGCTATCGTGTCTGTTAGTAGGCACAAACGCAGTACTATTATTTCTAGAGACATCCTGCTTGCTATTAATGTTATTCTACCTCTTCGAACTAGTTCAACTCCATGTTCGTGCTAAGAAGAGAAACTTCAAAAATTATATATTCAAAGCCGAACTCGTCTGTAATATCAAGTAATACAATTGATTGAGGAACCTTTCGCTAGGTATCTCCTATCGGGCAATCGTTTCGCTCTTTTATGAAGAGTAACGGAAGTGATCATGCGGCCACAATTTCATCAAAAACGTATTCTCTCTCTGGCGGGTATGCCGGTAATGCAGGTTGCCACAGTTGGATTAACATGAGACATCTAGCGGAGAAATAAAAAATAAAAAAAAAACTGATCGAAAATGTATCCCTCTGATTGGTCGAATTTGAATTGTACGAGAAGCAATTGTTGTGCGTATTCAACGTACTTACAATGTCAACGGCTAAGTGAAAGTGCGTGATACTATGTGTGCGCATCGAAGAAGTGATTTCTACATACTATTATAAAAAATTAATGATAGAAATGCATTACACGCGTCATATTATCGAATCTATAGTTAAAGTTCGAATGAATTGATATTCGCAACGATACAAGTAATTGTAGAATTGGAATAATCAATAGAAAGTTGTCGCGAACCTGTTGGCGTGGTTTGTATACATGACGATATATTTTAATTTCTCATAAACGAATTCTATATCAATTTGAAGATGACATCGTTATCGTTGCTGGCGAGTCACGATGAAGTGGTTCGATGTATGAATGTACACCTAAACGGAGCTTGCGAGGAAGGTTCGGATTTCATACATTTACTCCCTACAATGTTTTACTAGATTATAAAAAGATATATTGAGAAAATACGCATGCTTAACCTTTTGTATAGAAATGTTTCCCATGCCTCATATTCCCTTCCATATTTCTTGTGTTCTTTCCATTCGTGCTATAATGTAACGATGAAATTGCTATCGTATATATGTACACAGAAAACAAAGATGACACAGTCGTGTTGTTTCATTTCTTTAACGTAGTTTCAAGTTAGTTTACTACATCATTTAACATCATTTTTTTTTTATACATCCTATTTTTTATGTAGAATTTCTAAAGTTTGCTGTAAATCAAGAAGAAATGAGACAGAAATGGTTAGCGTCTATACAAGAATGTCAACGTCTTCATTCAGCTTTGGAGAAATCTCATCAAGAGGCGGCTGACTTAGATAAAAAATTAAGTCACGCTAGAAGACTTCTAGATGAAGAGAAAAGGAGAAGGCGTACCGTTGAAGAACAACGAAATTCATTGGTAAATATGTTCTTCTTTCATGATTCTTAAACACGTGACAATATATCCTCGTTACTTGTATATAGGAAAAACAAATTGCTATGGCCAGAGATCTTTTATTTAATGATGGTGGGAGAAATTTAAACGATGAGACCCGCGAAAAATTACAATTTTTGAATAACACTACGTTAAACGGTCGTCACAGTAATATATATAATATTAAGGATGTACATCAGAATGACAAGTGAGTTTCTTCCTATTTATATAGAGTGATATTGATCGATACATAGGTAAACATTGATTAATTATCGCTTTTAGATTAAATACTATAGCGGAGCTGGACTCCACTGGCTCTATTTTAAGCGACTTAAGTTGCTTTTCAAAGTCAGAAGATGATTTAGATATTAGTGCAATCATTCAACAAAATCATAAGAAACGTGAATGGAAAGAGCACAGGCCAAGTGGTGAATATTCCACGAAAAAGCGACGTAGTACAGTACAAAAGGTCGCAGAATTAACTTCGTCCGATAGAATAGTAGCCACAACTACGGTAGTGATGCCAAAAGATGGCAATATCACTGCATCTTCTGTAATCGAAGCTATACCCGGGGATGAAAACATAGATCCACAAGAACCTTTACATAATTCGCGTAAAAGACGTAAAAGTGGTGATCGTAGTAAATCTAAATTGACACCCGTCGATACCAATGATATTCAAATGGATACTGCTGTAAGTTATTTTATTCGAATTAAACACATCTTTCTTTCTTCTCCATGTTTCTGCAATTTCAGTTAAAATAACAGAGCGAAAATTATATTACAGCCTTCTGCGCCACAAGTAGAAGCTCTTACGTCAGAATCAGATTCTGAGGGCGTTTTTAAACCTAGTCCAAACATAGGCGGATATACTTTAAATACGAAATCGGCTAGGGGGCATAGCTTTGTAGCGAAGACGGTAATTAAACCGGAAGTGTGTACACCATGCGACAAGAGGTAAGATATTTATAAGGATTCGGTTCATACAGGTATCATAGAAATACTTATTTATAAATAACATTTTAGGATTCGATTCGGAAAGGTAGCCCTGAAATGTAAAGATTGTAGAGCTACAGCTCATATGGAATGTAAAGACTTAGTTCCATTACCGTGTGTACCTACTGGAAATACACCTACACTAAGAGGAACATCAGTAAGCTATTGAAACTTGCGGTATCTCTGTATATGATAAAAAGTGATAACAAAATATTCTTAGGGAACGATAGCCGATTATACACCGATGATCCCGCCAATGGTACCATCACTGGTTGTTCATTGCATCAACGAAATAGAATTGAGGGGAATGAACGAACAAGGATTGTACAGGGTAAATGGCGGTTTAACGGAGGTAAAATGTCTGAAAGAGAAATTCCTTAAAGGCAAAGGTGCCCCCAATCTTTCCGATGTCGATATATCTACCATATGCTCTACTCTTAAAGATTTCCTTAGGTACGTTGATTCGAATATATTGTTCTATACAAGTGAAACAATTTATTTAGTTTCTTCCTTACCCTTAGATCGTTACGAGAGCCGTTAATCACTGTCGGATTATGGGCAGACTTTGTTCGGGCAACTACTATTACTGATAAACAAGATGCTGACGCTGCTTTATACCAAGCAATTTCTGAATTACCTCAACCTAACAGAGACACGCTTGCCTTTTTAATCTTGCACTTACAAAGAGTATCGGGTAGTCCAGAATGTAAAATGCCAATAACTAATTTAGCTAAAGTTTTTGGGCCTACTTTGGTCGGCTATAGTTGCCAGAAACCATCGCCCAATTCCCTTCTTTCAGAGACAAGTAATCAAGTGGCTGTAAGTATTAGAATAAAAAAAAATTGAAAGGACTAAACAATGCTTGCCTGACCTTTTACTTTTCTTTTTATAGATAGTGGAAAATTTATTGAAAATTCCTTCAGATTATTGGGCAAATTTCGTTAATCCCGAAAATCTAAATAATATTGCTGGTATTCGTAGAACTGGTGAATTACAGCATACACCATCTCAGGAATCTTTACTTAAACGCAGCATTTCCCGTGGCTTCTTTCATACTCCACTTACTTCTAGGTTTGTACCTTATTACTACGTACTTTTAACTTGAAATCAATTACGTACGGTACTCATATTCGGATGTTGTTACAGTCGGACATTTATGAGGAAAAACAAGAAATACTTCGCTGCATCTCCCTCTAGGGTAGCTTACTGACAAGAATAGACATGTATTTAAATTATGCTTACATCGAGATGCAAATAATTTCTAAATAATTATTGACTCTTTGAACATAAATAATTAATATTTGTTCAATGTGCAACATAATTTTTCTACATTCTATTTAAAATTTTGTAATATTTTGACATAAAATATATTTTTATGTAACGTACGGTACGGAATAATATTAGAACATTAGAAATAGAATATTGAAGATAATAAAAATTAAAATGTTAATAATATATTATGTTAAATACCCTTTATGATGACTTTAAACGTGTGAAAGTATGTGGTGACGTTAGTACAATCCCAGGATTTCTCTGAATTGAGATTAAAATACAATTATATAGCACTAAGGCGAAATGTTATATGTGTAGAATTAAATAAATGTGATATTTTTGTTAATAACAACAACATTTCTAATAATGTTCGGTTCAATAAAAATACAGACCATTTTATTTCAATATACCTTCGTTTCCTTTCTTTCGTGGGTGTATAAATACACGTATTAACAAGTAACAAAAATTATAAATTTACTACTATCGGTGCCGTAAAAACAACAAATGCCTTACGCAAACTAATTGTAAGTGAACTAGAAATATATATATATATATATAAAACATTAGTTTTCAGTTCATTTACATCGTTCTTTTAAGCATTGAAATATATCTTTAATTCTGTACATGCTACCGTTATCGTAATAACAATTGTATCACAAAGTACATGTTACATTCGAAATGATTTCTTAACCGTCTAAAACGAAGTACTTACTTTAATGGCGATGAAATTAAATTTTTCTAAATACTACAATTGAAAAATATAAGCTTATAAAACAATATTTGTGTTATACATTCCATTTGATCCTTTAGATTGTTTTCGTACACGATTTTTCTTTTATCTCCCAGCAATGTTCCCAGAACTGTTTCAATCTATTGTCCCCATTCGAACAAAAATGCCTAAAATCTTGTATGAGCTTTTTCTGAAACAATTCATCGCCAACTAACGTGGATGATGATTTCCATTTTCGACTGAGCATGTGATTCCATGACCAAAGGAAACCAATCTAAACAGATGAGAAATTCATTTCTCTAACAACTTCTTACTCAAAAAATTATACAGATTACCTACCCTCTTATCTTTGTTGTAGTCATCTTTATTCTTCCCGCTAACGTGTCTCGTAATGTAAGCTTCATGAGGGCTGGGTTGATCAGAATGTATTGGATATCCCTTTTGACCTGTGCTCCGTCTCACTATGTTAGTAGCAGTTCGGGGACGTGATCTTGTATTTGTCGTAGATGGAATCAGTATGAATGCATTGCCGGTCATATGAACGTACTGGTGATCGGTTTCAGTACTTTCTATTAGGCATGGAACAAAGCCAAATCTTTGTACAATTGTCTCTTGAAAAAGAAAGAGTCTTTGTGCGTAGGTTACTTCTCGAAATTCTGGAATCAAGAACCATTGATAACCATTCGTTCTATATAGCGCCTTAATTCGCGTTGATACCGAGAACAAACCTTCGAAAAGATGTCGTTTGTTTGCCATAAGACACTCTGTATTTAATGGTATAAAAATAGGCCCCCTTAAAGGATCACTTTTTAAAGTGAACGGTAATGCCAGTAGATCGCTTGGTATAGGAACCATTTGAATTCCGCACATTTGAGCCTTACGTTGCCACACAAATATCTTCCCACATTGAAATCCAAACGTCCAGTAGTTATATTTCGAAATACGAACTCTCATTAGATCACAAAAAATATATACTTACAAGGTCGGCGACTATACTACCAGATGATGCAACCCATTGTACCACTAGTTCGTAAGAATGATCTACTTTGTATATTGATTGATATCTTAGATGTCCCCATTCGATTCTATCGCTTCTATTGTTTATGTCTATATCTAGATGAGTATGTTTATATGACGGAACTAAGAGACAAAGTGAATAATACGTGAATTAGGAGAAATAAGAAATGGAAAATACATAAACATCAAAAAGTAACGCTACCAGAAGTATAAAAAATTACCTTGCCATTCTCCATGCTCATCCGCCATGTCGGATATGTCTAACTCATCTTTAAGAAACGGCGCTACGTTTGATTCGTCTACAGTAGTAGTAGTAGCAGTAGTAGCAGTAGTAGCAGTAGTAGTAGTAGTAGTAGTAGTAGTAGTAGTAGCAGCAGCAGCAGCAGTAGTAGTAGTAGTAGTAGCAGCAGCAGTAGTAGTAGCAGCAGCAGCAGTAGTAGCAGCAGCAGCAGCAGTAGCAGCAGCAGTAGTAGCACTAGTAGTAGTAGTAGTAGTGGTGGTGGTGGTGGTGGTGGTAGTAGTAGTAGTAGCAGCAGTAGTAGTAGTAGTAATAGTAGCAGTAGTAGTAGTAGTAGTAGTAGTAATAGTAGTAGTAGTAGTAGTAGTAGTAGTAGTAGTAGTAGTAGTAGCAGTAGTATCGCAGCTAGGTATAGTCATTGGAGATGACATCAGGGGGAATGATCCTGGCGAAGATGGTTCACACCAGCCTTTGGGTGCCCTTATTTCGACTTCTACCCATTCATTTTCAAAGCTTTGCAAATCACCCAGAGGCGAGAAATAATCGCCAGCTTAAAAATAGGAAAAATTATGCAAACAATAAATAACAAATTAATATATAAAATAAATAATTAATACAATAATTTCTCTTACCTCTTTGATTTTCTTTATCTTGTACTATGTGATACAAATAAAATCCTAGGATGAATGGTTTAGAAAAATCTCCAGATGCATGGCATATGAGCTTGTCTTGTATCATACCCTAGATGAAAGTATATTATAAAAATACATAGAACCGATAACTTCACTGTATACTAACAACATTATTCTTACATTCATGATATTGATGGCACCCTCCGCTGTTACTCCTCCTTCTATGTGATTATTTAACCATTGCACTGCATCTGCGCTAACAAATGTTTGGCTTGGAAGAGATGGATGTTGTGTGAGGAATCCCACGCCGTTTTGTGGGTGTTTCATTGCTTCTAGAATTTCGTTATTTGACGCGGTGTTCTTTAACTTTGTCAATTCCATGTTTGTACTACTAGTAACGAAATTGAAATAATTAATATAGCGTTTATGCAAACGATTTATGCGGATGTGTGTGAGATGAAATTCGACGTTTAGTTTACCTATCTTCGTTAGAATCGAAATGGTCTTGCTGTTGCTCAAGTGAAAGGGGTAAGACAGCTTCGCTGGCAGGTGAGATTCGACCCCTATCCATCACTTTGGAACCTGATCTAACAAAAACAAGTGAAACCAATTAAGTGTTTATATTATCACAATGGTGTATGGCAGAGAAACAGAGCAATAGAGAAAATTAAGCAATGTCTAATGTGAAAAGCAACAAAATTTACATCAGCATAATACAATTTATCTTCTTTTTCAAACAAAAGTATAAGATAGAATGCCCTGTATATAGATAGAATATGTATGTACATAAAATGGATAAGGATAGAACCGATATCTTAACATTTAAATGTAAGAATTGATAGAATTAATTCATGCTTCAGTATTGTAATATAGATGCACATACATATCTTGCTGTTAACGGCAGATATTTAAATTTAAAGTTAAGTCGAAGAAATTTAAAAGATTAAAACACCAACCTGTTTGGCACGTGGCGAGGAGTGTCGAGGCACGTGCGGGCAGTCGCAGCGGTATTCACTACATGCCTCTCCTGTACAGAGAACCCCGTCACTCCCTCACTCACTACCAATATTTTCTACCATACAGAGTATTTGTACAATTGTAAATCACATTCTTGGAAATTTTCTGTAACATTTTACCATCACCTATGATGAAATAAATGGTACAAATGCTCTGTATCTCATTTTTGCTAAATGATGAAAAGAAGGATGAAAGCAGCTGAAAAGTATAGAATGGGAAATATGTACAAAGATTGTACTGAAACATTTACAAATACAGCTCTCTTCTATTCTGAGCACACCCTTCCCAGAAATTTGAATCAAAAGGTACCTTTGTGTTCATCACCAGAGTAGAAGCATTGTAATATCTTAAAGCAAATAACGCAATATCAATTGAATAATATGGAATTTCTAGATCAGCCTCCTTAACGCTACATAATAATTCTTTGTACAACACATACACACAAATCTTTACCGTTTCGCCAGCATCATTTTGCAAAACATGCAGATGTGCAGTTTGTCAGGAATTATGCGCGGTATTGGTTTCAATGTGCATATTCATACAAAAATATGGTATATACTTATAAAACTGAAATTGAACGGGCAGAGCTGCACAAATTTTTCCACTTTTTTTTTTTTTTTTTTTAATATATAATGAATATAATTTCAATGCCTTATCATTTATTGTGTCAATAAATAATATCGAAATACGTATAGAATAAATCAATAAAATTCCATAAAGACTGGACACCTATAATTCCAGCAAAAGCAATTCGATTTTCAATCATTTTGTATGATTGTATCAACAGCAAATATAATTATTCGCGTCAAACAATTTAAAGCAGTTAATATTTAGTAATTAAACCGATGCAGCACAGAAGCGAACAAGCAAAATGAAAAGGTATCAAACATCAAATTTCAATGGACATTTCGTTGCAAGATGCAATAGGTTGCAAGCTATACTATTACATTTGCCAAAGCAACAATGCCGAAATCATCAATCTAAGCTTATTCAAACCTTGGTCTCGGTTTCTCTGGTAGACGATTGCTTCCGAGTCGCTCCCTGAAGGGAGAGCTGCCGACTAGATTGGTCTGAAAAGCATGATGAATAGTATGGGTAACTGTAAATGTATGAACAAGCTCATGATCATGAGGTAGTATATCACCGGTCTGTTTCATTATGTAATGCATTGTTAACATTTTATTCAGAGGGCATTATTATTATTACATCGACGAAGAGAGAAGAGGATAAATAAAATGTTGGCGTTCTGCATTACACAAAAGCTTGCTAAAAAATCATGTGCGCATTCAAGGCAGATATCAAGCATGGTTGCATTGTATAATATGTTGTGTAAGCTGTCTGAATGTTCTGACAAACTTGCTGTTAGAATCTAACATTACTAAAGAACTGGATGTAACTAATATATAAAGATTAAAAAAAAGAACATGAAGAATTCAGTGGGTATCCCCTCTTATTGCCAAAGGAGGCGTCCTATATATTCTGATATTGATGGATAGAGACGATAATGATTTCATTGACATCCGGATCAGCGTACTGAGGCTACAGGATGCGAGGATGTACCTGGTTAGAGAGGACAATCAGGCTCGTGCTGTGCCTGCGTCTGGTCAAGTGAGAGGCAGGATCTCTCTGGGAAACACCACCTAGAGTCGAAGGATTCTGAAACATATCATGCTAAATGCCCTCTCCTAACATTCCACTCATCTATTTCTACCTACGATTACGTGTGTGTGTGTGTGTGTGTGTGTGTGTGTGTGTGTGTGTGTGTGTGTGTGTGTGTCGTGTGACTGTGTAATTTTGACATTGACACCCGCCAGCTATAAATACTAGTTCAGAGATTGTTATTTGAAAATAATTAGTCTGTACGTAATAAAATATCGTCAAATTCGAGTAGATAATAGCCACCGTAAGTGATTTATCGAGTGCCAAATAAGCTTGTGGAAAAAAATCGTGCTCTTTTTTTTTTAAACTTAAATTAACCCTCGTGTTACTGTTTGTTACATCCTGCATATTTAGTACACCACTGAAAGAAACACGCTATAAATTACAATGGCACTGCGTCGAAACTCTTGCAAAACAAAACAAAAATTGCGAAATAAAGAAAAATAAAGGAGAATAACAAATCTTGATATTAAACGAACTAATCAATATTCGAAATTAACAAAAGCACCAAAATTGCGTTACTTAGGCGTCGTACATCAGGCATGCGACAGTCAATTCTAGAGTGCAAAAGTACAGCGCAATATGGTACAAAATAGATCGTTAGTTGAACCCAAAGTAACGTAATGTTCTAGTTTAGACGAAAAACAGGAAATAATAGCGAAACGTCTATCAATTGGTTTTTACTCAAGGTTCCCCTTTTCAATGATTTCAATCGATTTAAAATGTTTATGTTTTACATCTTTCAATTCCCATAAAATGAAAAATCAGGCTATGTTATATATTAAAAAAATTTTATGCAAAAGTTACCCAATTTTTGTTCGGATTCGGGCGGCGTATTTTATTCGGCCACAGCTCAATGAACCGTAAAAATCCGTCCAAGAGAGACACTTGTTCGGAAGTGGTGAGAGGTGTATATATATCACATCTTGATGATCCCTCTAAAAATTTTCGAGTTGCCGAATTGTGCAAAGGAAGTAAAAACACGCGAAATCTCCAGTATTTAAGCGCCTAGAAATTTTTAATGATCTCAGAAAAAATTGAGATAATATACGATACAAATCTTACCTCTACTAAAGCAAAATCAGTATGGCCCCTGGTACAGATGTAATGATCCAAATAATTCCAATTGTAATTTTCAAGCTTCTCTGTTGTAAAAGATACCCATGATACTTCGTACGTGTCGTGATGAGGTGCGTGAAATCGATAAAGATAATGAATATTGAACGGAGGGTAAGGATGCCTGTAAGGATACATTCAAATATTCTCTCTTTACCTCTTATTAATTTGTAACGCAATTTCTCACCTTGGCCGATATCTTGTTACTGTTATACAATTATCGAATAAAGATATTTTGTGAAATATTCTCCCAATGCTTAGCAAATATTCCTCCTTCGGTTCTGATTCTGTTTGCCGTCCCCGCATTACAGAGCTTATTGCAGGGACAGCATTACTACCGGGTGTATGGCTCTGATTTTGATTATTTTGCGGTAAAATAATTAATTGAAAACCCTTGATTAAGAGAATAAAAGAAGAGAAAGATAAAGAAAGAAAAGAAAAGAAAAGAAAAAAAAGGGAGGGGGGTGGGGGAAAGAAAATAAACATAGTTACACAGAATTAGCACACATACGGGGAAAGATCACGTTTGAAGGTATGACTGGCATAATACCTGTGCTAATCGTTGCGATACAAGCTCCTTAAATACTTCGGCAGTTGTTAAAGGTTTTTTATATATTGCCCGTTGTTGAGCAAAATCTGTATTAACATCGTCAGGCAAAAGATTATAGTCTGACACAACGTAGTCGTTTTGTAAACTTCTTTTATCGGGGAAATAATCTGTAGTAATTGGCAAACATGCTGGGATTGTCAATGATTTCCAATCAACACCTACAAAATAAGATGCTGGATATATATGAAAAATGCAATTTTCATTTTAGGCTGCTTCAAACGAATAAATAAATGAACTATTCTTAATATATAATGTTAATTTTCGTGACTACGTAAGTACTAAATCTAGGTATTATGCAGCAGTTAATGCAAAAATACACAGATATAATACACAGGAGAAATTTTCACAAAATTATTGTACAGTGCAAGTACATATTAAATAATTTATGCACCCCAAACAAAGATAGTGATTATATTAGTGTTACAATATGTGTTATCAGTATATGAAATCCAAGATGACCATGATTTAGTACTAAAGCATGCAATGCAAGAAGTATTATTTTGTAACGTAATTCAATGAATTCACGAAATAGTTTGTTACAAAGCGTAACAAACTAAGTTTGTGAAAATAATATTGAAGGAGACGAACGTGTATGCATAATCGGAACAAATATGCCGCGTCAACAACAATTACATAAAAGAAGAAGGTACTTTAATTATTCCCATAAAATTAAATTTCTATACATTATTAGTAAATAATATCAAATATCGTATACTACTTATTACTAGTAATATAAGTAAGTGCGATCTTAAAGCGAGATGATAGAGTGGAAGGATTATAAAGCAGATGAGAGAATGTTTGAAGAATGTATGATATAAAATTCATAGTATATGTAGAGAATCGGAAGAAATTAGAATTTTGAACACTGCAAATATTTTATTAAACAAGTAGAAATAAGAAATAACAAAAGAATTCTATGTAGGTGTACAAATAATCGTAATAGTAACAAATATTTAATAGATTATTTATAGAAATTGTTTTGGAATTAGAATTACTTTTTTGCAACAGAGGACATACATGCATAGAAGAATCATAAAGACTAGAGCTATGAAGAACAAAAGTTGCTACAAATTTAATGCCCTGGGGAAGAAGAAAAAAAAAAAAATAAAAAAAAAAAAAAGGAAAGAATGTGTACCATAACCGAATCAACCCCCAATAACGTATGGCGCTAACCTATGATTGCTGTTTAATGTGACATCATAGTTGTACATCACACACGCGTCAATGCGTCCAGCGTTGCATCCCAATAAGACGTACCATAGCATGGAAATAAATGTAATAATAATATTATTCATATAAATGATCGATGAGCCTCAAAAATAAATATGAATATGTCCAAGAATGAAAATACTTCTTATGCATGATGATTGTGTGACTGTTTATTAAACTTTCATTCATTTCTACTTGGAAAGCAATATCTTTTCCTGAAATTTCTATCAACTATTTTCATTCTTTAAGAAATTATGTTTCAAAATTATATTAATTAATCCTTCTTGGTATTAAGTATGAATGATAAGAATGAATTTGTGCATCGATCGAATAATTTGTAATATTACACCTACATTATTTTACTTATGTATGCCTTTATTGTTCTCCTAAAATTGCCAAGAAGCATTATACATCCGCAATTAATTGTCTAATATTTTGTACCACATGAATTAATCGTTTGCTTAATTAGAAATCCCTTCAAAATTCTTTCTTCAAACTGTAAACTCATTTTATAATAATTTTCGGATAACTTGTGAATAATATAATATGGCCAATGTTGTTATTTGGATATGTTATAAAATATTATTTGTCAGTAGTTATATGTAGTATATTTATGTTGTAAATGTCACTTTATTAGAATATATGCAAACCTGTTGTTAGTGCCGGTGTCCATTCCTGTTCACCGGTAGCACCCCATAACAATGTCAAAGACTTATTGCCTGTAGAGGATATCGGATTTCCACTTTTATCAGCGCTTGATAGTAAAAGATTTAATCTCTGCGGTTTATTCTTTGTGTCTATGAAAAACATAGTTGCGGTGCTGTATTATATTAATACACGACTTATATGTTTTATATGAAATACTAACGATCTTGAAACTGATTTGAATTAGAGACGTCGTTATGTTCCATAGGGGAACCGCTTATAGTGGAAGTAGCATCAGATTGTGATTCTGAACACATTTGTGTTGGCACAGCTTGATAATGATGCTGCTGTATAAGAACACCTGTTGGCCCTACGATATTAGTTGAATTTAAACGATTATGTAATTTCATTTCTTTATTAGTAATTACCTTTAGGAAAAATATGTGTCCATCTTCGTCTGTTACTAGTTAATTTAATTGTAACGTGAGATGGATCAAAAGGATTAATAAGTGCCCTACTAGGCCTAATAGTTGTAGGTTGAGATATTGTATTTGTGGGGCTTCCAGCACTACCAACAACCGGCCTAAATGGCGGTGATATTTCTGAATCGGTTAAATCGCTTTTTACCGATATCCTCGATTCTATGTAACATATGATTGTTAAATACGATTATATTTCGATATCTTATTAATATAATTATAATTTGTACAAGTAATTTCAATACATACCATTGACTTCTCCATTGGATTCACTACTAGTTACGTCATCTGTTCTAGAAGGTATCAAGATTGCTGCGCTTCTTGTTGCAGCTGGGGGTGAGTGAGATTCAGGTGGTGGGTGATGTATATCAGGATCTGACATTTTTCTTTTCAGAAGTTTCAGTATATGCGCGTTATTATGCGTTTCCATGCTGGCAACGCTTGTCTTCTTCGTCCTTGTCGTAACTCGTTGCAAACTACTTATAGAAAATTTTAAACTGGAACCTCTGGCGTTAAAGTTTCAGCATTCAACTTGATATTGAATTTACCTTGACGTATGGACTGAAGGTAATTGAAAGACTTGTGCATCGTATGCATCATAGTCAAACAAAGTATTGTGTAAACATTCCTTTGCATCTTCTTGTAAAAGCTTACTTTTACACTGCAATTTTCCAGTTTCTGCTGATTGTTTTGACACCCTCTGAGGAAGTTTTATACGAGGTATAAATGTTGAATAAGGAATTTTTTTATTTGTTGAATAAAAACTGAGATTAATCCAGTGCGGCATGCTATAGTCATCAGGCGCATTAACAGATGTATCCTTATTGTGAAACTAAAATTATGTCACAAATATTGATATTTATAACATTATTACCAAGTGCTGCATAATATTTTCATGAGCATAAATACCTTTAATAAAGGTACAGCATGTAATGGTTGTTCTCCGACACACACCAAATCACTACCAACTCCGTTATCAATAATTCTTTGTTTTGTAACGTTCGTTAACTCTCTGTCAACCTCAAAAACACCTACGCCAGGTGTAATCACCACCGATAACTGACCAGTTCTATCAAAACTACGATCCAGATAATGTTTCTCAAACACTGTAAGCGAGCTAAATTAAGCGAAATACTTTGTAATAAGTTAAACTATATGTATACATATGTGCGCGTGTTTAAATATTACCATTTAAAGACATGTTCAGTACTTCTAAAAAGTTGCCCTGTGCAGCTGTTGAATTTACTGCTTTTGGTACAGAGACACCAGATTTTTGATGATATTCTAATACAATTTTTTGATAGTCTGTGAACAGTTTACGTAATTGTACCAACACGTTACTCCAATCTTCAAATCTTTCATTTTGAACTACCACCCTGTAGAAATCTTCATAAAATCTTCCCCTATAATCATGTTGTAAACATTCACGCATGTGATTTGGAAATTCTTCCAGACTGTTAGCATTATAAAATGTTCTTGAGAATAGAACAATCGTTACTTCATGATTACTGCCATTTTTTTTCCACTTTTGAAATAAATCGGCTAAAAACCCATTAACAGCTTTTTCAAAATATAAGTCACCGTGAATGTCAAAATCCCACATTTCTGAACTCATTTGAATAAAAAGATACACCATACTGGTCGAAGAACGAAACACAACCTAAAAGATAAATTTTTAAGAGACAATTTTATACATACTTTTGTTTTTCCACTATATTCAAATGCAAACCTTAGTATCATTAGTTATAACGCCACAAGCGACTCTGTCACCCTGTGACCACATTTCATATACTTGACATCTGATACTGCCTCCACAGAACTCAATCTTCTTGTTCATATATACACAAGTGTTGACCTAATAAATAAATTTATATTTAACTTGGCAAAATACTTGGACACAAGTTGAAAAATAACCAATATCTATTCTACCAAGCTATTTTTCAGACGCCACATTTCACTACGACCCAGATACTGGTCTTTGAAGGTAAGTTCAATGGAGTCCAAAGCTACATCGTCTGGATTAACAACATTCATATATACGTCTGCAAATGTTCTTAATTGAAACATTGTGGCCACATTGTTTTCCACGCTAATTGTCTCCCTTCCTTGTAAATCTTCCTTAAAGGATGTGACTTGAAGGAGTAGACGACTAAATTCAACCTCCGGGTGATAAATTTCAACAACATCTCCAGTTTTTATACTAGGGTGATCTTTTGGATTGATTATTAAATCTTCTTCACTAAAGGTCTTTTGGTGAACTATCAACTTGTACAGCTTCATTTTTAAGCCATTACTTCTTTCATCATAGATCTAACCATAACACGTCATAGAATAGAATCCTACAATGCGATACGCTATATAGAATATTCTTTTCTTTTTTTTTGTATGTATAAATCTAATGTAAAAATTACATACATTAAGATGAACAAACAACGACTTACTTATCCATTTTCTATTCGGTATAAAACATTTCTGCGATATATTTAAAATACGTATTGGATCCGAAACATAATATTTATATATATATATATATATATATACATATTTATAATATATGTTACATAATATATATATATATATATTATCAATGACACGCTATTAAGATAATGTAAATTAATTATAATAAATATTCCACTAAGCTACTATGTTTTACAGAAATTTCAAGATCCTTTCCTCTTCCAGCTTTATCTCCTACTGCTATCATATGAAGTTTATTCACATTGTCTTACTTCATTTAAATCTCAAAGAATAAATAAACGTTGTCACTGTACACAGGGGATTAAAAGTTAATATTAAACTCAACGACCATATTTTTAATATGCTTTATTCTTTAGAATCTTGGTAACACGTTTCGTTTTATACAAGAATGTCACTAGCCACTAGTATTTCTCATACGATCGATATGGTTTGGTTTATTCATCGGTCGAATATGTACACTTTAGGTTATACATGTTGATGTAAAAGTGAAATGACATCACATGTATAATAAATGGGTAAAATTATGTATTTTGTGTTTCATGAACACAGAAACAGATTTGTGAGAAAAATAATTAAGTTTTATGAAACGAATAAAAGAAGAAAGAAAGATTGTGGAGAACAAACCCGCTGTACTTTACGGATAGATTAACCGTAGATAGATGAATTTAAATTATATATAAATCAAACAAATTCTTTAACAAATTATTGATATGAAAATATTTCAATGTCGCACAGACTTGTATAGGTAGTGCTTAAAGACCTGTGATGAATTTGTATACCATATTTCAGGTAACATAGTTCAGGTAAAATTTCCAAATTGTATATAAAAGTAGCTTTATAAGATACTAATATCTTTTAACAATGAAAAACTCACAAGTCGCATCCAATTTTTCTATTTTTAACTAGCAATAAACATTACTTACTTATAATTAAGTACACGGTTTTACTTTCATAACAATTGCAGTTTTATGCTGTTTTTAAAAGTATGCAAACCAAAGGATGTAAAGGACGTAATGTTTTAAAGTTTATTAATTTGTATAAGTATGTAAAAGAGCAGATTGATATACCGTAAAATAGGCAAAAATACATAATTTATTAATAATTACATTACACTTACTAATGACTGATACATAATTTATAAAAAAAAAAAAAAAAAATAGACTGCTTTATCGCGCATCAAACACAACAACTAAGAATTCATTAAGGAAAATGACTTGCTTATATTATGTTTATATGTATCTACAACGAGTGTAGGAAGTATTTATAGAGTGAATAATTACTATTAAAATCTTCTACAGTAATATGTATTGAGCAACATTGCACAAGTGCATTGGAAACATTTAAAATAATATTTAATGTGTATTTCTATAAATGTAAAAGGATACGTCTTTTAGTTCGTTTTTTGTACATGATCCTATATCCACATTCTCTGCATCGAATTGGATCTCTTGGGCGTATTTCATTATCATGATGACATTCTACAAAAACAAACAAATTGTATGTGTATATATATATATATATATAAGTATATATAAGTATATATAACAAAAGCTTATATACAGTTTATGAATGGAACACATAAAGATACCAATAAGTTGATAAAAGCTTATGTTTCGTAAAATAAAAAATAGATTCAAAGAGTCTTTAATGTTATACAATATTAATATGATATAATTAAGATAATTAATTAAGACGACATAATGACACATTTATTTAAATAAAACGAAAATTTGACAAGTATGATATTTTTATTAATGTCGTTATTCAATCAAAACTTTTATCAATGTATAAATTGTACGATGAAAGGACGGACAAAGCAATATTTACATAAAGTTTATGATTATTTCGAAAACACGTGACGGACACACTAATGCGACATAAAACGTGAGGTTAGGAATATTTCACGTTTATTATTTTAACCTTACCTCCGCAAATGTATACCATAGCTTGTTTTGGCGTCGATTCCGACTTGTTAGATTCCATTTTCAATCAGAAGCTTTGCGTTTCGCGATAAAGTTTACTGTTTATCTTGTTAATCAATTGGACATTTGCTGCGCACACTTACTGCCTGTTCATTAGTCCCTAGGCAAAGAACAAATGACTGTCTTTCTCCCATTCTCTCTCTGTCTCCCTCTCTATCTCCCTCTCCCACTCCCTCTCCCGGTCCTTCTCCTTCTCCCTCACCCTCCCCAGCGCCATCACACTCACCCTCACCTTCACCCTCACTCTCACCCTCACCCCCACCGTCTCGCTACCTCTTTCTCTCTCTCTCTTATCCTGTTAACCTTTTCGTAATTTCCGAAAACTAACAATTTTTTTCTCGTCAACTTCGACGACATTTATTGACTAAGGTTTGCTAACTATTTTTTTTAATTCATTATAGTGAGACGTGGTATATATAGTGTTTATCAACTCTTTTTTGTTTTTTTTTAATTTTTTAAAAATTAAGCAGCCATATCTGTGTACGGAAAGAGGCATTTTTAAGATCTTATTAAATTTAGTAAGTGACTAATAACTCTATCATTAATATGGCACAGAAATTATGTCTTTATATCTTATCTATTTCTTTTTTTCTTCTAATTTAGTTTTAGTCATAAAATTTGCAATTTGTAAGTAAAAATGTTTTGATACTAGCCTTTTTTATGGAGTTGAACTAGTTCGAAGAGGCAGAATAACATTAATAGCAAGCAGGATGTCTCTAGAAATAATAGTACTGCGTTTGTGCCTACTAACAGACACGATAGCAACAGTATTCTTGTCACTTTTATACATTCCAATTTTTTAACACTGGAGCCTCGTGTAACAATTTACTGTTAATAACATACTTCTCAACAGCTCGTAAAAAATACCATTGATAAATTGCTGCTGAGATTCCGTCAATCTAACAATAAATTCTCAACGTCTTCCATGAAAATAAATTTGAATAAAGTTGATTACACGTGATTACTAAAACAATTATGTCAAATCTATCAGTAGTGTTTTTATTTTGCTTTGATATAATAATAACTGACAATATTCTCATCTTTTCATCCATAAAATCTCCTACGCGTATTGTTGTCTGATAAGCCTGTGCATATTTAACATAGTACATATAATATGCTATGCATTATACAAATGAAATATCGTATGTATGTATGTACAGGTTAAACGGATCTTCTCTTCTAATTTTCAAGAAATATCCCCATATTAAGAAACGTCTATTATATTAATCATACGCATAAAGAAAATACGCTTTTTTTCATTTTGAAAATTAAAATTATACTTGTATATTATAGTACACATTTAATAAAATGTTTCACAAGTAAATATTACTAGTACGGTAGCATTATGTCAAATAATAATATTAACAGTAAAATTATAAAGGACTGAGAAAGGAAATTGAAATTAGACTTTTAACAAACTATATATATATATATATATATATTGGATATACAAGTTAAATCAAAAGTTTTTTTTATTACAAAAATATAAAAAATGTCAAACAATGTTGATAAGAAAATATATATTTCTTTCTAAAATATCGATAAATTATTATACTTGATAGGATAATGATGTACATATATGAGAATCAATAGTTACACAGTGTATAAGTTATTCGTTACTCGATAAATTTACATTAAACACACATACAAATATACGTACATATGTACATATTTTATGTATATTTAATTCAAAATTAAAATAAATTATTCTACTTTAATTGCTGGTACGTTAATAAAGTTATTGTAGAGAAATTAAAGGGAATTTTGTTTAATATGTATACTAGTAATTTCTCCTATATTCCACTTAGTGGATACAATTGAAGTAATCCCCGATATGTTATTTAAGTCGTATAATAATTTTATAGTTGGTGATAATATTAAAAAATAATTAAGTGGCTTCCCTTGTCATCCTATAATAAGCATTAATTTAAAGGAAGTAAAGAAAGAAAGAAACGATGAGGAGAAAATGAAAAAATATTGAAATTGGTAAAATTGAAGGAATTTTTGTATGCGCACGCGCTGTGAAAGAGAAATCAGAAATCAAAGAGGTCTCCCCAGCAACAGAATTGAGTAAGTCGAGCAGCAGCCGCTAGAGGTAACAGCATCGCTAACGCGGCCAAGAATTTCGAGCCAATGGTAGCGCTTGGCAACGAATGGCGGGATGAGTCAGGTTAGCCGATTGGTCGGGCAATTGCCAAGGGAGCTACGGTGGGACAACGGATAAACAGACTTGAAAGTTTCGTAGTGCTTGCAGCGCAGGAACACGCAAAGGGAGAGTCGGTGTCCGCGTGCGCATGTTTGCCGCGAATCTTTCTTCGAATCCTTACACAGTGAAGATTAATATTTCTGGTGATACATTTCTGGTGAATTGCTGTTTGTCACATGGTTTTGAACACTTTTCATGCAATGTCATGTGGAAATAACATCATGTTGAAGTGACAAGTGAGAAATGGGAATATATCCTCTGGAAAGGCACGAAGATGGATGAAATGGAAAACATAAGTATCTGCGAGACACCTTGCATCACGATAAACTCGAGCAATCGCAGTTGGCACGACAGTGTTAATGACAGTGGTTATGTGACTATTACTCCTCATTCTGGCGGGTATACACCAATAATTTCAAGATACAGGTCTAGAGTGAGAGCTACTCCAGATTATACAGGAAGAGAAACAGTGGATATATTGGCGCTCCTTGGAGACAAAAGCAATCATTGGAGGATAGTATCTAAAATATTATCCTTCCTTGGACCGCAGGATCTTTGTTCGATCAGTATGGTGTCGAAAACATGGAAGAGAATCTGTATAAACGATTCTAGGGCCAATACCAGAAGACTGATCCACGTAATACTCAGACAGAATGCTAAGGAAAATCTAAAATTAATTAAAAAGTCAAAGATAGAAGGAGATATACAAAGCAGTCCTAGGAGCAGATACGCCAGGAAAGGATACTTGTTAGAGGTACAGAATCTTCTCCAAGTACCAGGAAATCAACTATCACCTAGCAGTCCACCTGTTTCCCCCAGCAAAGTAAAATTCCACTCCTTCGTCAAGGTAAGTGAATTCTTTGATTAATATTCTCGGGTTATGTATCGCCAAATAACTTTTCATTACGGAATAGTATAAGATTACTGGGTTTTCTATTCAAAGTGCCAGGAATTATATGATATATTGTCTTATGAAATGCAGAATAAATAATGGGTAAAGATAAATAAATATAAGTATAACTTGAATTATTTTATCTCGTTTTGTACAATCATGTGGAAAATTAGATTTTATATAAGATTACCTTCTTTCTTTTTACATGAAATTCTATCGTAGTCGACAATTTGTGATAAATTTCAAGCTACATAATAATATATAGGATAAGAAATTCAGTTAAACAACTGGTTCATTAACCTGCTTGTCTGTTTGCACGAACGTGAGAAAAAATGCTGTAAGGGTACGACGTTCACGCATCTTCTAGAACGCGAACGTTGCGTATTTAAACGATATACAAAGTTTCTTTCTGTGGATCGTATTCGATCCCTGTAAAGAAAGAAATACATATATGTTTTACATCAACCGGAGTCATATTCTTCCCTCTTACCGTACAGTATCTCTAGATACTCGAGTAACACAGCCCTTCAACGAGTATTCGTTGTTGTATTCTTATCATTAAATATCGAGTTCTCGAAGAAATATTATTTTGATAAAAATTTGCTGTTTTATCGATTTGAATTAATCTAGTGGGGGTGGGGTGGGGGGGGCAAATTGTGCACTAACGTTAAAAGGCATCCCGACACTTATTTATTTTTAACAGGCTTAATCAAAAGATTACGGATACAAGAATTTTTCGCTGATTTTGTCCTTTGTGATCATCGTAGTTAAAGATAGTAGAATATCATAACGCAGTGAAATTGATCTTTTAGGCTAATATCGATTTATTATAATTGTCAAACGTCGCGGAAATATCATATCGTTCGAAAAGCTGTTTGCGTCTCTAAATTGATTAATTTTTTTTTTTTTTTTTTTTTTTTTTTTTTTTTTTTTATAGAAAGATTAACGATTTGAAACAGTGATATTATTTAAAATGGATAAGTACTTACATACCTTATGTGATGAATCGTGCAGTTAATTTTAACATATTACTAGAGTGTGAAACGTACATTCTTATATATATGTAGTCTCTAAGAGAATCGCATAAGAAGATGGTAAGTGATTCTATCAGTGATCGATCGATCTTTTTGTCTATTTATTCAACGGTATTTACAATCATCAAGCAATCTATCAAGGACCAACGTTCTTTTAACGCAACATCTCTGTTCGATTAATTTACGTTATTGAATACTATTTTTTAACATTGCGACTACAAAAAGCAATTTCAAAGATTCTATCTTCTATCTGGATCTTAGAATTTTATGAAATTTGGAGAAAATCAAACTATCTATAGTGTATAGTACTGTGTAGTACATAAAAGAAGCTATTTATAGTTTTCTAGTGTAACCTAGGGCTATTACGTTTACGTGTTATCTCGTTGCTAGGTTCGTATTCTCTTATTAACTTGTAGAGCTTTTGGTGAAACAACTAACATGGTGTTGATTCGAATGTTCGTGACGAGTGTTGGCGTGCTTACGATCGGTAGGATAACTATGTATGTAGTAATTACATTGTGATTTGTCGTAAGACGCGATTGTTTGCGGGCTGAAAATAAAAATATTTATAATCGGATCATAGTTTCGCTTTTATTGAATAATAATAACGTACATACATGTAGTCATATTCCATGAGCTCGATTAAGGTGAAGAGATGTAATGTGGCGAAGAGATATTATGTTCGATATGAAATATCGTCAGGCGTATCTAAACCTATAATTAGGTAGATTATATTCTCTCTCTCTCTCTCTCTCTCTTCCGTCGTTGCTGTGCCGTCCGAGGTTATACTTTTTTACAAGCAGAATTTCGAAGAATAATTAGGAAATAGTGACGGATTGGAACTCGGTAGCTTAGGATTTCATTCAACGATCCTACAGCTTGCGTATGCATATACGTATGTATGTATCTCGTGGACGTGATTTGCACATGAACGAACGAACAAATTCGAATTAAGCAACATAATTGTTTCGTCGGCGAGATCATCCGTTTGACGTTGATTTATTGTGATTTCTTCTTTGAAATGCCGCTGGCTCGTCAACCGTGACGGTAGATACGATATATTCCAGTGCTGAAAAATCACCCTCTCGCGACGGATGACGAGCTTTTGGCGCGGCAAATTCTCCGATCTCTAGCGCTAATTTAAGTGTATCGAATTAGCAGAATACGAAAGTTTTTCGATAAGTAACGTATTAAAAGAATACAATAGCCGAGGAAAGTCGACAAAGTTACGTATTCGCTCGAACACTTATCCACGACAAATTTCTATGAAAATACACTGTACGCATTATACGAAAAATTTGTAATTTGAAATAGTTTGAAGTCAGTCCGAAAACAGATTTATTCGAAACGTGCGATCAGTGTATCGTTAATCGACGATTCGATTTTCATATCACGAAGATACATACTTCTAAATACTTACTTAAGTGTACTAAATAGAGTAAGAGTTAGTAAGAGTAACTGGAGCGCAATTGGAGTTATTACGTAGGATAACATTGGAAAAGAAATATTTCGGGATAGTTTTATAAAAGATATTTCAATATTTAAGAATATAGAGATTATGCGTCACATTTAATGAAACTTAAAGGAACAGCAGAGTATTACTTTTATTTTCTATGTGGAGTAATTCTCGATTGCCGGATGTTTACACATTTTCCACGTTACGTAACCAGGGCTCTTTTTGCTTGTTGCTGAATTATCTTTGAGGCGATTTGATTCTAGGGGAAAGCAAGCCACGCGCGAACTCGTTTCCCTTCATTCATGGTCAAGCATATTAATGGTAACGTGTCTACTCTGTAACCGGTGTTGCGCTGCGCTGGTAGTACGGCAACTACCTGCCGTTAATGCCGTTCGCACCTTCAGCTTTCGTCGGTGTGCATTTCTTCTCGCGTTAAATCGCGATAGTAGCAGATTAAGCAGATTAAGGAGAGTAGGCGACCGCTTTGTTATCGCGGTGTGAGTAACAAAAGCTCTTGGGCATGGCATGCGGCACTCGAAGGTCTTTTGTTGCACGCATCGCGATAATAAAGTATTCGTCAATCTCTTTATTAAACGAATTAGCATTGCATTCCGCGAATTAATTTCATACAATCTTTCTTGAACGATCATCGTCCTGGCTTCACTTTAATTTAGTAAATCTTCGCGGTGTGAAATACCCCTGCCCCTCTCCCTCCCCCCTTGCCTTTTTCCTACTATCGTAATAAGCGTTTGAAATGCTACAACATTTACCTCTTGTCGATATCCTGTTGCGATCCAAATTTATACATAGATATACGTGCAATGGCAAAGAAAAGAACGGACGCAGACTAGATTTCCTCCTACTCGTAAAATTCTTAATTTCTCTGACAAATTCTCCCTACTGAATTACTCTTGATACACATTTTCCTAATAAACGTAAATAAAATTAACTCGTTGAGAAATGATTAACATTATGAGAGGTTATTACAGAGGATATGTTGCAACTTTATTTGCTGGCCGATCGATTTTGTAACGATACAACAAGATTTTTCGCTTTATCGCTTTATCGCTTTATCGCTTTATCGCTTTATCGATTTTGAAAGATTTGATTAGATTACAATTAGATAGAAAATTCCAGTGCGTTCATGGGAAATTTAAGGATGTAGAAATGCATAGAACGCATATATGCATGTACATACGTAATATACAAAGATACATAAAATATCCGGAAGAAAGAGCACTGGTCGTTGTGGAAACGTTACGTTAGAAGTAATTTTCAAATAATTATTCTCGGCAACGAGATTTCGTTGCGATACAAGCGTCGTGATGATGATACGATCCAAAGTTTTGATATCGGTTGAAACATAGGTAGTAAGTTGATCTATCGGAGCTTAATCTATTTTACATAATTGACACGAAACTGGTGCTACCGCGGCCCCCTTCTAAGCGATCTCGATCTCACCGCGAACCCGGCGTATAAATATAATTCGCGCTTTCTTGGGGGTAGCGCGTGTTAACATTTTCGTGCGAATATACACGAGGTTGTTTAACGTTGCCCAATAAAGTGAGTCGAGCGGCCGATATATCACAGGGGAGAGACTCTTTTCCTTCTGCATCAAAGACGCAACGAATCTTTGCCTTTGGAGGGCAAGCCGCCGTTAGCCCTCGGGCAAAAACCGGCCGCAGAGAACAATGCGAATATATTACAGTATTCGATGCTAAAACAAAGAGCCGAGCTGCTCTTTTCTTTGGCTTTTACGAGGGTTACATCGAGATGCGACACGCTAAACCATCCCGTGGTTAACCGAGATCGTTCCACGAAAATCGTCGCCTAAAAATTTTGCCTGTAAACCGCTTCCTCGAACGCTTCTGTCAGTTATGCGCCCGATGCGGTGGAAATATATTTGCAGGATAAAAAATCTTGACTGTCAGACTACCATACCATCGGTAAGAACAAAGTTACTCGGTAATTTGAGAAATTCGATTGTTCGAACAACGTGTGTTTTGATCAGCTGGGATAACGAACGTTCTATCGAGTATATAAAATGATGTACTATCGATGTGTCAGCCAACTTTGCAACCCCTGTTCTTCAGAATACGTATTTAAATATTAACAGAGAAATCCTACAAACTTTCAATATTCCCAGTTTAATTTTCCAGTTTCAATAGCGTATACGGCGTATAAATAAAGTTCAATTCCAAAAGTTCAATTCCACTACAAAAAATTTATTAATCATTCCTCTTTCATACGTATTTCTTCTGCACTTGCAATATACTTTCCAATTTTCTTCTTTTTCTTTTCTTCCTTGACTAAGCCATTTTTCGCTTTCTAATTAATTTTCCTGTTTATCGATAACATAACTGTCGTTGTTCCTATATATATTTCATAACGGATCAAATCCAAATCTTATTAATACACTACTACATACGTAATTGCGATGGCTCGATGGTAATTGTCTCGTCTAACATACACGATAGTTGATAGAGTAAAGATAGAGGTAATAGGTTACTTACACATTAAACGTATCGGATATCAAATTAAATTCCAAGTTCTTTCTCTTAACCGTTAGATTAACATCATTATTCCCTATATATCGATACATAGATATATCGGTTTCAGTTTGCTTCAACCTCAGACAACCTCGAAAGATACCGTAGAAATTCCTTTCCGCGGTAAGAAATTGTCATCAATCCGTGCATGGTTTAAGGTGCAGAGGAGGGTTTAAGAGTTACTTTTTTTCTTTTCTTGCCCTCATTTTCGTAAGGATTCGTTATTTTTTAACCGAACCATCGTGAGAGTTTTGCACAGCGTGCAAAGTGTAAACCTCTGTACCGTGGAAAGACTCTCGTTGCGACTTTCGCTTTCGTTCTCCCTCGTTTCCTTTCGTCTCGAATTCAAGAGGACAAGAGCTTCATTGTCCACCCTCTAAGATACGTTAGATGGTTGCAGGAAAACGTGCAACTTGAATAATTGCTTGCACGACGGTTGATCCGTTCTGGTTGGTAAGCAATGCAGCGGCTTGAAATAATGGTTTCCTTAAAGTCGCGCGAGAAGCGAAATGCACAGTTCTAGGGAAAGGAAGGAAGAAAGGAAGGAAGGAAGGAAGGAAGGAAGGAAGGAATTGTTCCATAATTAGCAACGGCTAGCGAGGGTCGTTGAGTGATCGTATAAGTTAACAGTTGGTGCGGCCGGTTTCCTGTCGCAAGGAACTTTCCTTCCAGTTTCTTTTTCCGGTGGGTGCTTTGAAATTTTAATCGACGACACGACGTTTTAACCGGACCTAACGGATTTTGTCCCAGTCTTTCCATTTTTTGCTCCAAACGAAATTTTTCAGAAAAGTTGATGACAAAATTGCGCGCGATACAATTAAAAGAATTTTCAATGCAGTGCAATTACAAGATATATATCGGATATGCAAAGTATAGTGCATACTTTCTATAACGTTTGGCAATAAAACAATTTTTTATCGATGTTCTGCTATTTTAATTATATTCCCAAAAATACGAATCTGCATAAAAATTCGCATTTTACTAATTAGTTATCAGCGTTATAATAAACGTTATAAATAAATACTTGAATAAATGCAACGATGTACGAGTACTTTTTCTAGCCATTGTAAGCGCGAAGGAAACTTTGCGGGAATTGGCTGAAACCGTTGGTTATATTTTTGAAACTTTTAGCTGCTGTGCAACGGTGCTGCAGCAGCATTATCACGTGCACATATTGACCCAGTAGTACCGAGCACCTGGCCAGGTGTATCCTTCGTTTCTCGGTGCTTCATGAAGCGTAAAGCGGTCTGGCAACGGAGGACGAGGAAAGAGACCTCTTTGTACGAAATCGAGCGAGATGGAAATCGTGATCGGGTTTCCAGCATTTCAGTTTTTGCGCATTTATAGAAAATGTCAACCAACAACGACTGCGAGCATAGATCTCATCTCTTTGGCCGAGTCCGTAACGATATGAATTTGTATAAACATCCATCATCTATTTACTACGATCATAGGCCATCGACACTTGCCACTTGCCACTTGCCACTTGCCACTTGCCACTTTGTGGCGAATAAAAATTCTTCGGACAACCGTTGTAATTTATCCTTGAATATACGTTTCGTTTCAATTAGAAACGTTATTGCGCGACCAGTCTCGTGCCGTAACCGCCGTGCTAATTAACGTTTGTCGTTGACGCGCCATCTTGCGAATTAGTTTAATCGACCGATACGTCGCCTTTATTCTACCAAAGATGAACTTTCTAAACAACGAGACAATATCTTTTGATCTACTTAGCTACAATTACGCGTAAAAACGACGGACATTGGCTTAATAATACTTTTGTTCGTTGTCGCAAGCAAACATTCTGTTTTATTCGATGGTAAGTATGTATGTAGAAATTCCGTCGATATCTATACAGATAGGGATATATATAGTCGTCGAGTTGATACGTTTTTGGCGAAGGTATCTAATTTAATTGTTGTTCGTATCAGTAATGTAAATTATATGGAGCCGATTTCAGACAAATTAATTTTAATACAAAATTTGCGTACCTCCTTGGTTGCTAATAACGAAGAAGTAATACAAAGAAATAATTATGCATTCATGAAATTCAAGAAGGATACACATTTGTAAGCGAGACGTAAGCACCATCCGACACGCCGCACCGTTCCCGCAACCCAATGAAACTTCTATCGTTTACAGAAAGGATAAGTTACGTTAGACGGTTAAAAGGGATTCGCGGAATCCGCAAAGTATTCCTTGAAACCGGCAGACAAGTTTACACTCTATGTATATTCACGATTCGATAACGTAACGTCTGTTCAACTACGATGGGAAAATGTCACCCTTTATAATAACTAGTTACTAGCTACGTATGTACAGCGTTGCACGGTGGCGTGCAAAAGTTTCTGACACTGGCCGCAGTGAATTTTTTACTTTATGTTCGAAAAGCGTTATATCAAGTATCAGAATAGAATAGAATAGAAAATGGTATATTTAATACACAAACATCGTTCCATCGTTGTTCGATATAGCTGAAAATTCTTTAAAATACCGTTTTCCAAGTATAAAGCGAAAAATCTATCTGGCCGGAAACTTTTACACGCCTCATATATACGACTTACACATTGAACAATTAGGTAAATTATTTTGGAAAACGATTAGAGAAAACGATTAGAAACAACGATTTGAAATAATTAATCGTACCGTCACCTTTAAATAAAATGACAAGTAATCAATAGCTTTAAATATTATATTTGGTTAATATAAATTTGGAAACTATGCCGTTGCGAGCGAATTATTTTACAACCCAATAGTATTTGCCGTCAGAGTTATCTTAATTTCAATTGAATAATACGTGTCTGAGCTTGCGTTGACAAAATTGACGTAATAGAATTTGGAATTATCGGAGTTACTACATGCTTCGAGAAACATTCCTTCAGATACAAAATGTCAAAAGCAAAATCAGTAAATGGATAACTGTTCCTGCATATCGATCTATTTTAAAACAGCATTAACTTTCTTAATATTTCTGAAATCTTTACACAATTTCTGATTCGCTTCAATTGAAAGTAAAACATTATTATTACGTAATATTACCTCACTTTGTATCTGTACATCTTTAAGGATGGAAATCCAAGTTGTCAAGAACTCTGATTGTACGTCCTTAAACACTGATTTTAATAACTTTTATTTCTTTTCCTTTTCTTTTCTTTCTTCTTTCTTCTTTTTTTATCACTTTGCCTTTCGAACAAATTGAAATTAAGCAAAGGTACAAAGCGCGGCTAAATTTAAGGACGCTGATTACTAGATCGCGGATATTTGTTGCGGATTTCTTTCGACCATTAAATATTAAACGCATAAAAATACGCAGTCTACTAGTTACAGCGGCCAAGCTATATCGAAATAAAATAAAAAAGAAAAGAATTAAAAACACTAATTGTAAGACTAAATCCATAAACTAAATCATGTAATTGTCGTAAGTCTACACGTTAAGAATCAACTAACAAAAACTAACGAAAAATAATTGTAAAATGTCAAATTGTCGGGAAATGTTGTCGTTTTTGCGAGATCTCCCAATTAAAAGGCGAGTAAAAAAAATAAAAATAAAAATAAAAAATAAAAAAAGGATTCATTGAATGGTCCGTGGTCGGCAGTCGTGTGGTCGAAAGATCGATCGCTATCGGCATTGTGATCTCGGTCTCTGTTCTTTCGAGCAGGTTTCTCGGTGTTGGCGCGCCTATACGTACGTATGTACGCAGAATGTAGGATGTAGTAGAGTTTTGAGCGTTAAGGGGTGACGCAGGGCTGCACACAGGGCGGCTGAAGCTGCTGCTGGTATGCGTATAACGAGCAACAACAACGGGCGAGCTCTCTGGTCCCACGATTCGCGGAGCGAGAGCCGCGCAAAAAGGCCAAGAATGCCTCAATACCTCGATAAACGCGTTAAATCGCGTGGGGAACCATCGACCGAACGCTTGTTTCCAATCTCTACCCCCTTTGCCGTTTTCCAATACGGATTTCTGTCAAAGGAGCTCGCGCTGTAACTCGTTCCCGAAAATTTTAAGAGACCTCTCTCTACCACCAGCAGTGGCTCGCGAAAGTATCCCAACGACCATCACAGGATGTTTTTACGAATATCGTCGCTCTAGTTCTTAACGGAGAAACCTGAGTTTAGAATTTATCAAGTTCGATATTATCGTGTAGAAGTAGGACCCGAAGGAACCGAATATTCGTTGCGTTCTATTGGTTAATTATGTATCGGTAATATAAATAAATAAATTATGGTTTGGTTAATTACTTTTTCCCCTTCTTTTCTATGGAGTTAGAATAATTAAGAACCGATGCGATAGGGTATTCATCCGTGATTATAGTAATGAAATGTGAAAATTGAAATGCAAAAATATACGTATGTATGTATATAGAAGTTACGTTTAGACGTTTATTGCAAGCATACAGTTAGCGATAAATTAATACAAATATGTAGAGCATAAATGGCGTCATATATCTTAGTAATGCGTACAACGAGTAATTAATTAACTGTTGGAATGCTTTGACGATGTTTGCAAAGTGTATGCTTCCAATAAATATCGTCTATCTTCTGTATGTACCTATATTTTCTGATCTGTTTTAAATGTAACCAATATCATCACGAATCGTTTCTCGTCAAAGCGACAACGAAATTTCGAAATGTTTATATATAATATTTCGATAAAAAATATTCCTGGGAGTGTTCGTATGTTGTTGCTGTCAGAAGTGAAAGCGAAAGAAAATTTTTTTAAGAAAATAAGGAGTGGCAAAGACGATAACTTACGATTATGTAACTACAACAGCCACTATAACAAAATGTACGATAGAACATTCGAATCTAGGATTATCTAACTTATTATTAACAGATGATACATGTATATGCGGCATTATAAAGTATTACAACTAATCGAGCAGGCCGTTTCTATATCTCTACAAAGCAGAACTTTACTTAACAAGTAAAAGGCAGGAAGGATTTTGAATATTTGAGTGTATTCCTGAAAAATGAAAAAACGCTAGATAGCGGATAGGTGATTTTAACTAGGGGGTAACCAGAGGATAGTGTTCTTCCTCTGTTTCGTTGCTCTTTTTTTTTTTTTCTAGTTTTTGATGTAACTAGAATACGGTAATTACAATTAATCTTCTTGCGTGTACGTATTTTCTTTGTACACGATAAATTCACACTTTACGAATATTCGTGTTCCAAGTTCACATGGATGACGGATTCGCCGTTTACAATCCAACCAGGAAGATAGTTAACGTTAAAGCAATGCCGAAGGCAAAGTAACGTTTTATCAGCTTCGCATCTGAGTTGCAATTTGGTGCGAGCAGCAATTATAGGGCGCCGACCTCTCTCTCGTGGTTTCGGGTTTCCGAGAACAAATTTCGGAAAAAAAGAAAAAAGAAGAAAAAGAGAAAAAGAAAAAGAAAGAACATGTCTGGAGCTCGATAAATGCAGTAAATTGCATGGGGAGGCACCTGCAGTTGATTGCTTTCGGTTCACCGACGCAAACCCATGCGGCAAGAAGTTTATAAAGATGCTACAAGTTTAAAAAACGTATTTGATTTTAGCTAGTTGTTGCATACAGAGAGCTAGTTATTCTGTAAACTGGACATTTTTATTTTCCAATTTATTACTTCGTTATTTGAAAACCGTCACTCATGTATGAGAAATTGAGAAAACTCACTTGCTCTCGTAATTTTGCAAAGAGGATGGAAAGCGCTCCAAAATTAGCAGCAGTTCCGTTGAAAACAAGTATATTTATCTTTTAGTTATCTAATAACATAGCTAAAGTACAACGTTACTTGGACGCAATCGGGACCGTTAGCAGATGAAAATTTGTATTTTAAAATTTTTCTTACTTAACAATATGATTTATTCTTTTTAATCGTCTATAACGTACATCCATCGATACCAACCATTTTCCATTAAACCATCTGCTAATATTGGAAGAAAACATTGTGACAGCGCAAATCGATGTGAGAGGATTGTTAGCAAAATGATTGAAAGACGTTGACGGTTTACAAAACTTGCGGCAATTCTTAAATCGAGATGACAGATGTCGTCTCGGTGTCTGCAGTATAATCACGTTGAAAAAATATGACAAGACGGCACCTGCCAGTGATAAATTGTAATTCTGCAGGCATTTAAGTAAGCAACTCGAGTTAGTGACAGTGAAGCTTTACACTTATAATATAACCATTTGTTCGAGGAATTTAAGCTCTCAATTTTCTTTTGTAAATGTCTCGTAAATAGAATCGCAGTATTTTAAAGAGCGATTCGTCAAACATGAACGAAAATTGATTTTGAAAATATGTTATATATCGCTTCTGTGTGTGTTAACCAGTGTTTAAAATTACGATCTGTCGTTTAACTTTATTATCGTTGCATTAAAACGTTTCCAAGGTAAAACAACTACAGCGATAAATAAAAATATTGCCACACGTTAGATTTTCTTCAACTTCTCGATACTGTATAAATCTGTAAGATATAATTTTCGAGCATGTAATCCTTATCGTCGTAATTCATTACTGTTAAGCATCGGTATGAATAAAAATAAATACGACTTCAATTATTGTAAAATTGATACAAGATGTAAAAGTGTTAAGCAAGCAAAACAGAAATTTCGGTTCTTTGTAACAATTATTTGGAATAAAGATTTTATACAATAATTCTTAAATTCAAAATTAATATGGTAAGCGGTTTCAATTTTTAAAAGACGTTGTACAAAGAGATATTAAATAAGCTATTGTTTTTTTTTTTTTTTTTTTTTTACAAATTTATATAGGATTTAACTAGGAAACTATTCGATGGCAATACTTTTGTTCATTGCTGTGACTATACCAAATATAGATCATAAAAATTGATAATAGAGCGAAGGGAATATAGGGGTTAGGTATACTTGCATGCCAGAACATTGCGTGTGCGCACCACGTGGCTTTCGATTCGCATCAGTCGTGTCTTTTCCGGCCGACACCAGGTATCCTCCTCCTCGTTCTCGTCGCGTTGGTCAACCACGACCTTTCTCCTTCCAGTATCACCTGCGTGCGACACCCTCGCTTCTTTAATCGAAACACTTTTAACGACACACTGTTGTGTCCGTCCATCCTTCCGGCATTTCTATAACTTATTCACTATCTTCGTTCTCATCGAACCAACCACGTTCGTCTCCCTTTTCGTTTCTTCTCTCTTCTTTTCTCAAAATACAATGTTAAAGGTTGTGTGGGTGGTACTTTAGGTTCGATCAGGCTTAACAAATTTTTCTTCAATAAATATTGAACGTTCAGTTCGAATAACGAATATTAATGAAAGTTAAATACATAATGGAAAACTTATTTTTCAGTTTTTATTCGATTAATTACGAATTCTTGTTTCGCAAATAAGAACGTTCATTTAATCAACGATCTTCGTAAGGATAGCAAATTTGACTATATTACGAAATTGCAAATCAAATAAAAAATGTCTGAATTAAGATATATTTATAATTACGTAGATCAGTAACGTTAATATGGTTACAAGCGAAGGTGTGATTTAATGGCTAAATAGAATCCAGTGTTCATCATTACGACCAAACGACGAGCAATTGTCTTTTTTATATCTTAAGCGTTACCGTATATCTCTGTACTCTCTATGTGTGGTACTGCTTATCGAATTAATCGTACTGTTTAATGGTTCGAAAGAAAGTAAATAGCGTATATCAACATTATGCAACCGAAGCAATAGGGAAAGTGAGAAAAGATCATAACGAGAGACACAGCCTGGCCCAAGGGTCGACAACTTCCGGCGGAGATACGAATTGAGTCCCTACTCTAATCTCTGAGGATTTTATCTCGCGCAGTAACAAGCAGAGATCGTGTACGTTACTGGTGGAACCCTTTAATCCTTCTGTGAACAGATAGTATCAACTGCAACGTCAGGATAATTCCACATAAAACGAACCCATATAAATTTACCGCACACTTCTGCAAACATCCTTTCGCAAAGTTTCTGCGCACCGTTACACCGCAACTAATATTTATTCTATGTTTCGCACTGGCTACGTTCGCTAGACACCACTTGATACATGAAAATTTTAATACCAAATCATCAAATTATAACATCAAACGAAAAGAAGTCAACTTCAAAAATGTCGGTTCTACGTCAAGAATTCAATTCAAGTCAAATGTCTATTTCAAAGTATAGAAATTTTTAAACAAACGAACAACGCGAAAGTAATTCTCTGTAAAATTTCAAGCATCGTGCTGAAAGGACGAAATCATATTTTATCGTAAATTGAAATTGGCACAAGCGAAAGCTTTGATTGTTTGAATAATTACAAATAGAATTGATCGTTTCTGTAATAATTATTTCCGTCTATATAGAACCATGCTTAGTTCGATACCGTGCCTACATGTTAAATGTAAATTAAATTTAATTATTGCACAAGCCAATTTACATTGCTCTATAATAGCTCGAATGTGATTTTTTTTTCTTTATATATATATAAATAGCGTAGAAATATATAAATGATCCGTTTATTAAAAACAGTCGATAAAACACGGTTGATGATATGAAAAAAAAAAAAAAAATCAAAGTTTATCGTAGTCGGTTTCAGGGTAAAAATAGCGATAGAGACCAATGGTTGAATCCGAGTACGGCTTTGCTCGTAGATTTTTCTTCCGAGCTTCTCTCGCCATTCGTTATTCTTGACAGCGTTGAAGAGAATTTGAGAGAAGAGAAAGAAAATCAATAACGATTCGAGAATGAAAGAAGGAGAAAAGTATTGGGCTGTAAGCTGTAAGCACTCGGGGGTAGAAGAGCGGAGCGGGGAGAAGATAGGGACGCAGGAATGTACGGTACGACAGCTGCCCCTATCCCTATGGGTTTGCTTTTGAAACCCCGGCGACGCGACAGTGTCTGACGAAAGATAGTAATCCAATATGCTGCAAGGGAACGAAAGAGAAAGAGAAGTGCAGCTGCACTATATATTCCATTCAAATAAATTTTACGTAACCAATTACACGTACGATTATGTATATATTTTGTTATTTTCCATCTGCTCGTTACTTGAACGATATGATTAGAGAATGGCTTCGATGTGCCTTTTTATGCTTACTTAAACAGTACATGTATATTTATGACTTAGTTAAGGAGAAAATTGCATACGAATATCTTTTCAGTATATAATTAAAATTTCAGAATGTTAGAAATTGCATAATAATCGTAACGTTAAATTATTTGGAAAGGCGATAGGGCGATGCAAGAAAAGCTTGTATGTAAGAAATTTATCTTTTTTCTTTTTCTTTTTCTTTTTCCTTTTCTTTTTCCTTTTCTTTTTCTTTTTCCTTTTAAGTCAGGACGTAAAACATTAGCGACAAGTTTTAAATCGAGGACATTGTCTTCAGCATATATGTACAAGATATTTATCAATAGCTACTGATTGATGAAGAACTGTGAAATGGTTGATGATAGAAAAAAGGAATGTACAGATATCTTTTTATCGTTTTCTCGCCTGAAATGTGATAATACCGCAAAATAAAAATTTCTTTTCTTTCAAATTTTTCGAGGCTATTTCGAGTAGAATTTACACAATCTGCAACAAAAAGCAAGTTTTCTAGATTATACCCCCCCCCCTCTCTTTCAATCGTTTAAAATTCTTTCCTCGTTTGCTAACTTTCTACAATATGATCAAAATCTACTAGAACTAATTCGTCTTAGTAGCTCGCTTTATTTATTTCCACAAGTCTTTCTTTCTTATATTGGTAGCGCCGTGGAAAATTTTATGTCATTGTCATTGTTCGTTTACGCGTAACCTCTTGTCTTGTAATTTAAAAAAGCTGCTCTTGGCGATCATTAACGTGCTGGATTTCGTTGAGCGAAGACTCCGCGTCAAATTTTGTCTTTGGAACGAAATTTACGGCAACGAGGGCACATCACCAACAAGGATATTCGAATGGTAGAAAATGTTCAAAGAAAGCAGAGAACGCGTCCAAGATAAGGATCGATCTGGATGACTTTCCATTGCGAGAGGTGAGCAGCGACGCTTGAATGAAGTCGATGACTGAATGAAGTAAGTCAGTGAATGAAGTTAGAACTCGATGATCGACGACTGCCAATTACAGATAGTTGCAAACGTATTGGAATATAATTTGGTTCCTGCTAGTCGATTTCGAAACGCGACTTTGATTTCGCACCATGATAATGCTTTCTCGCTCACATATCCCCTAACGTATTCCTTTGGGATTCGTGAATTTTTGGCTAAAGATTCGACGAATACCATTCCGCAAGCTCCGTAATTCATTATCTGATACGGCTCCGTGTGACCTTTTCTTATTTCCCCGGCTAAAATTATTGCTTCGTGGATCCCTTAGTTTCCAGTCTGAATGCTATATCTCTAGTCTATAAAAAGTGGTTCGCGGATTGGTAAAAACGTTGGCACAAGCGTATTGTAGCGGGAAGCGGGCCAAAATAAATTTCGATAGTAATTTCGATCATAGTTTATATTTTATCCGACCCACTGACCACTTTTCGATCACATGGACTTGGAGAATTCAAGAATTCTGACTGTTATGCCAAGCAAGTTTCACAGGTGACGGATGCAGTATGAAATCTAAAAAGTTTCTTTCAAATTCAATATAAAAATAGATTGAAGATAAAGTAGATCTTTAAGCTAAAGAGTTTCTTACCTTCACGATGGCAATTCAAAATTATTATTCGTAAATAATGTTGCTCGTGAAACAAAGCATCGATCAAACAAACATCGTTATCACTTAACATCGTTCGATTCGTTCAATTTTTATTATTTGTTGTGTCTAATAAAGACAGGCCAACCGAGGATTAAAGTGGTGGTAAGAGAGGTTCAACAGGATGCGAGAGAGATAATAAAGAACAGAGCATGAAAGAGAACATAAAGAGAGAAACCTCCCCTACTTAGAATGATAAACCTTCGCTGGTGGAGAGCGGCAACTCGCAGCTGTGTTCAAAAAATGTTTTTGTCCACCGTTTTCTCCTTCTCTTTTCTTTTGCATCGTTACTCGCCTTCTCCTCCACCTTTGCATATACGCAGCCTTCTGAAGAAGCTATCTAATTTACTAACGTTTATTATCATACATCTTAAATAGTCAATGACTATATATATATATATATATATATATATATATATATATATATATATATATATATTTTTAATCTGTTTAAAGCGGATGGTTATTGTAAAAATAATTCATTATTCGATATATCTATTATGTAATATACAATAGGTATGCATATTCGCTGCATCTAAAATAGTAAATGACTATGTTTACATTAATTTATACAAATATCTAAATAAAAGATTTATACTTCAGATAATGAATTTAATGAAATACCTAGCAAGGAAATTTCGTGTAAATTATATATTATTCAAAGATTATGTTATAACAACCTGTACACTAATATACTAGCTTTACTATATACAATTCCCTGGACGGATTTCAACAATGCAGAATGCCTGGTGCGTTTCGTTTTGCTCGACGCACACGTGCGTACGCATACATATCTGCGCGGTAAATAGCGGAAGTGCCTTGCAGATGACGAATCAATTTAAGATGAAACTGACGCTACGTTTGCTTATTCGCAAGAGGATAGAAACATAATATGCCTCATTTTCTATTATGTATTTGAGTTAATTCGAAGATTATACAGAATTACGATATTTACTGTTCGATAAGGTATAATGGAGCTTGCGACTTCTCTATGTGTAGTTATTTCTGTCAAATCGATAGATCGTATTATGTTTCTTATCTCTAAAAATTCAAAAAATAAGTTCATTCGTGCTTCGTTCATCTATACGTATACGTTGTGTGTTCTTGATAAATAATACCAACCGCATCTACCATGTAACTACAAATATTAAAAAAGCGATAACCGCATTAGCTAATGATATTAGTACTTGAGGTGATAGATATGTGGACCCTAGATAACGAGAGATAGTCAGATTATTATCTTTCCGCAGTAGGAACAATTAGGTTAAAAGGCGTGACTCTTCACCCTTTCGAAATAAAACAGGAAAAGATATTTTATTCTTATTCGGGAAAATTTCAACATTTTTCGTTACTATTTGTAAGCTTACAGGGCGGTGGAAATTTCTCCTGTCTTAAAATTCATCGTACAAAGAAATTTAAATTGTTCGATAAACTGCACGATATATTTGTTTGCAGTACATATATACATGTATATGTACATTCGTGCGGGTATGTATATCAGAAACATCTCGTTTTAATGTTAACAGCGATATCAAACGGTAAATGGGAATATAAAGCAATCAAGTAATCAAACGTTATGTTGGGAAAAGGAAATAGAAATAAAAAGAAAATAGAAATTTCTGCTTTAAAGAATCTAAATGACAAATCATAGATAATCGTTGTTACCTCTGTGATTTGATATTGTTATCAATTCGCATCATCTTGAACGCTTCGCGCGTCATTTGAAATTTCACGTTTCTATTCTAAGAAAACGAAAGACTCGTGTGACAACATCTATGTCTATGTATCTGACCTAGTAGGATGGGAGAAACTGGTACGATTTAGCACGCACGAATGGATTAGCATCCGGATCGCTATACGCTATACATATACGCTATACTGTGTGCACTGTGTTGTTCTATCGGTCGTTGCTTTTACTAGTTCGATCATTTTGCTGGTCTCTGACGTCACTAACCATATGATTGCTGAGTCATATGGTCCTAAGAACCCTTTGCATCCTGGACCAGTCAAGAACCTTGATTCATGCCTTTCTTGTTAACCCTTCGATTCCTAACAGGAGAAAAGCGAGAGTTGGGTTATGGAAGAAATCGTTGAGCCTCCCAAACAAAAGTCCCCCCTACGTTTTTCCTTTCTTTCTATGTATACATATCTGTTCCTCTTCTTTGAGAAACGAAGTTACGAATTGAGTTTCTTTAGTTTTTATAACTTTGGATGAGTAAAAAGGACGAACCTGTAAATTTGTCGCTTATGTGCGGATTATTAATTATAAGAGAAGATTTTTACAACTTAGGTTCCCACTTATCCGATAAACCAGGTTTTCTTAGAATTGTTTTCGTAATGAGCTGGTAAATAATGAATCTTAATCGAGTCGATATTTAAACATTCAACACTTTCACACTTATTTCAATCATAGATATGTACAATATATTGTAATAAAATAATTATAATAGTTGCACAGATACGCGTGTAACGATGTACGCGTGTTTTCATACAGCCTAATAAAAATATAATATCAGTTTTCTTGTGATATTTCACGTATTAATATTATTATAACTCTAGCACGTGCCGTTTATTCACCTTCCCTTCTCCATTTAACGAACTGCTGTGACTTCTTCTTTCTCTTTTGAATCCCGAAAATGATATTTGCACACATTTAAGCCGTTGATCTCTAAATTGATTTTTCCAGTCCTCTTTGCAGTAGCGTACGTTTGTTTTTGCGAATTTCAAACTTGCACTTTCTTTTTTTTTCTTTTTTTTTCTTTTTTTTTTTTTTTTTTTTCTTTTTTTTTTTTTATTATTGCAGCAAACTAATAACGGTGGTGTTGCTACAGTTCTATAAATCCGTTCACTTTCCCTCTATCTCATTGTTTTTGCTCGACTTATTCAAGATTTATTATTACAAATAAACGCTTTGATATATTTCCTAGATTAATATTGCATGTTTTAACGATAATTAATAAAAAAAAATGTAAGAAATCTTGTCTCATTATTTAGTCTTATTTAATAAATGAACTATCTAATGTTATTTCAAAATTACAATACAAGTAAATTAACATAATTTACAGTATAAACACAATTCTCTACATATATCTACATATATTTCTTTCGTTTCGTGCACTTTACTCTCCAAACATGCTTAACAATTATTTCAATGCTTAATCGTTGTAATTCTCTATTCTCCGTCTATATTTTTGTGCTCTTTGGCCGACGCAGACCAGCATCAACATGCATTCCCGTTGCCTTCCTCGTTTCGTAGCTTATTTCCTTGGTCATTTGTCCCGTTCATCTTTTTCGAAGTTTTTCCTGGTTTTCTCTACAGAGTCCTTTGTAACTACATGTACAGACATACGTAGCACTCTTGTTCTTCTGTTTCTTTATTCTCTGTTATCCTCTCTTTCCTTGCCCGTATCCTTTTCCTCCAAAAGAGATTCTGTCAGCCGTTCTTTCTGCGTCCGTTTATATTTCTATCCTCTTCAGATGGTTGCTCGTATCCTCTCACTCCCTCGGTTCGGAGTGTTTCGTCCTCCTCCCTCGATCACCTCTCTGTTTCGCTGGCATGCTTTCCGTCCTCTCCAGCCTCGTGTGTATGGCCGGGCCTCTGGCAAGCCTCAAGAGCGAAAGAGAGAACGGTCCTTGTTGCTATGCAGCGGACGGCAGGGTGATCCGCGCGAGGGAAAGAGAGAAGGAAACCGAAACGACCAGGAGGGCGACCGCTATGATTATTATTCGCAGGCCGAATAACCAGTGCGACCCTCCGGGGAAGGAGCCGCGTACTTGGTCGTGTTCGTTGGCTGCTCGGCCACTTTTTTACTACCTCTCATTCTCTCCCCAAGCTTCTCCCCCATTCCTCTCTCTCTCTCTCTCTCTCTCTTTTTCTTCCTTCTATCACTCAGTTATCGGTTGCAAATGTGTGGTCTCTTATATGTATAAGTACATAGGTACACAAGATTGGGAGCACTGAAATCGCACGCTCTTCGATCAACTCGACAATTTCTTTTTCAATTTCTCTCTTTATGTGTTTTATATATATGTATATATATACAAACAAACATATTATAATTTAACAATTAATAACAATTGTCGAAGCTTCTTATCGAAAATTTGGATATACTTGCTATACATACTTTATAAGTCCAAGTTTCTTAATATGTATCTCTCAAATTTATTGTAAACGTGTTATTTATTTTTTTAAAATAATAGTTTATGGTTGCTCCGTTTCAAACATATACATAGCTATATCATAAAACATTATCGAATATGTTGTTGTTTAAACAGGTGAATAGCCTTAAATAAAAATTTTATAATAAAAACGATAAAACAAACGACAAAAAGAATAAAACGATAAGTATCGAGTATGCGATTAGGATGATTCCAGAAATATGCATATGTATATAGTGTATGGTTTATTGCGTGCAACATTTTTCATGTTATATATATATATATATATTATGTCACTAAAGAGTAAGCTTTTGATCCTGGCGATAGAGAGGTAGAGATAGAAAAAAAACAGACAGAAGCTTTGAGTTTGAGAGTTCGCACACCGACCAAGCTAGACACCAGGGCCCCTGATGACGTAATGTTGTTTACTTTTAAGCCTTCCCTTGGCAACAGGTCGCTTTCCGCGGGTCCGAGATGAAAGGATCGTCGCAGAGAGAGAGAGGAGGGGGGGAGGTGGGGGGTGGGAGGAGGAAGAAAAAAGGAAAACGATATCGTTGTTAATCATTACCGAGGAACGCGAACAGAATATAATTAATGTGTATATGTATTTATAACAAAGTGAAAATTAAAGTTTTGTTATTCAATTAGTAAAAATCTACGTATATGACAAAATACAATAATACATATAAATACGTGCCAATTTTACTATTTTACATTAGTCAAGAATAAATATTTAAGTCGACATATGTGTCTATAAAGATCGGGAATAACGTATTTCAGTACGAACAGTATAATTATAGTAAAAAAAAGAAAAAAGTAAAATAGATAAGAGGCGTGTAAAACGTTGACGCTCGTTTTGAAAAATTAAGCGCCTAGTACTGATGCGTATTTCTATGCTGACGAAAGGTTCTATAAAAAGGCACGATTCCAGAAGTGAAAGTTCATTATGCGAACTTGCATCGCGAAGAAATTTAAATTCGACCGAAAAATATTTTTTAGCTTTTCCTTTAACGTTTATTTTATTGACACGCTGCCAAAAAAGCACTTTGACCCTTTAAACGCATTTACATTTATATTTACATTTACATCGCAATATTGTAAAACGATTTTACGCGTTAACACGTACATATGTCTATAGCGATACGTACAAAACACGTTTCACTTGGATATTCCGGTCGTTATCCTTGAGCGCAACTTTTTTTTGTGTCATTTACACCAGGAAATTTTCTTGAACTTTTTCAAGTGACACGAGTGCCTTGATCGATACCTTGAACTTAACAAATTTCGTATGTTTCTCGAATATGTGTAAGAAAATGCCTTTTTATGATCTAGGAATAGGGAAATACGTATAATCGAATATTTGAAGCTTGCTGGACGGAAAGTGATGCTATTATACGACCGGTTTTATCGGAAAGAGTATATGTTTCTCCGTAAGAGCGATTAACGTTCCAGCGGATATCCGTGAGTCTATAAACCGATATTTCTCACGAGCTCGGGTCAGCTATTCGCGTCTCTCGGATTCCAAACTCCTCCTCTACGCCTTCGGTCTTGCACGACCTAGACAACACGCGGCAAACAACTCCGTGTGTAGGATAGAACGTGCTTTGAACGTCCTTGACTTCTCCGCTTCGGTAAACCGATGTGTAGTGAATGCACCGTTGCAACGGTGTTGTTGCCTCGTTTTCCGTTACAGTTTTTGATTAATTCAATAGCACGATCTCGTGCTATACCTATTTAAATCTGTTTCTGTCAGCAACTTCAAACGCGGAGAAACGGAAAAGAGAACCGTGTTTCTATTTTTTATGCCTTTCATTTAATTCGTGTAGTGTTTTAATATACCGACACGTGTATACCACCGATCAAAAGTACATGGACACTTGCTTACTTTTGATTTAATTTAATTACAGAGTCACAAGTAAAGATCAGGCGTTGATTAATAGCGATGAAATTTTGTATTATTAATTTATCATTACGAAGCGATAAAATTGATTTTAAGTAATTAATAAATCTGCAAGAGTTGAAACAAGTTATGCCATAATTTTTTAATCAAATTTATTAAATTTTTAAAATCAAATTCATTTATGAAACATTTTGGGAAAGTAATTTGTCCCTGAGTTCCTCAAACTATCTACGTATGTATGCAATGTATTTGTGTGTGTATGTGTGCGTGTGCGTGTGCGTGTGCGTGTGCGTGTGCGTTTGGTTTCTACGTATCATACAGGTTGGGTAAATGAGCTTTATGCCGTGATTGATTCAAGCAAGAATATTTGGGAACCATTACATCGATGAATCAGATTTCACATTTGAATATACTGTCGGCCAATTTTCAGACAAATAATTAAAACGTATAGTGTATTCGCGCATTACGTAATTCGTTAATTACATATTACTGGACCAACAATAAGATAAATGATGTAATTTTGTTAGAATGGATTTCGTTAAAGTTTGGAATTGTGAGTTTTTGTTCACCCTCTTAATTTGATTTAATTCCACTTCGTTCTATACTAATGTTACAATTTTATAATCATATTTTATAAAATGGATTCTTCACATTCTCTTTGTAAACAATCCCAGTTTTATCGATAAAAATGTAATTAACACTTTGTTAGTTTGCTCGGTCTCTTTTGTCCAACTTGATTATTCGAAACTTAGCAAATGCTTTATCTATTTGCTCTTTGAAAGAATCTGTAGACGTTTTGCCGCCTTGTAGAAGAACCATTCGATTTGATCTAAAATTCTGGTCGCGTAATATGTACATTGTTTCGTCTTTCTCTTGTTCCTTTGTTGATTTACCATTTCTACATTTGTAGTGCAAAATTAACCGTAATATCTTACGTATGTTTGATGCGATTAACGAACGTGAATGAACTGCGATACATTGAACTGCCCGTTTAAAGTGGTTATTCGCTTAAAGTTATTCGCTTCACGAATCGAGACCCTATAAAAGTATTACGGCGCGCTTCGCTACTGGATAATTATAAAGCGACGAGACACCATTTCGATTATAATAGTGTCGTGTACGAGTTCATGCTTGTATTTCACGAATTGTTTCCTCTTGTTCTTACAAGAGTACGTGGCTGCCTACTAATGAGACACGAGACAGATTAAAATACATCTAAGTGAATGTAATTAGAATCCGGTTTCCTCAAAGATACAACAAAAGAAACTACTGTTGCTCTCTTTTTAATAGTTTCCTATGCGGAATAACGAGTTGCATGGATCGTCGCATAAATAAATGTGATTCTATTCAATATCTATAATATCAGAATCAATAATAATACCATATCGTGGCTGCTTCGGTGTCATTTAACCGCCTGCTAGCAGGATTTCTTCGCAAATTAATAGAAAGTAATAGACAATAATTTGATAATATTTTGAAATTGCGAAATAATTAGTTGGCTTCGTTCTATTTAGAACCGGTATCTCTCTCTTCTTTTTCGCCGCGGAATACGAATATACTGTAAATAACGTCAACGCAAGAACCAGTAGCGGAACTTTAACACCGTTTTCCAAGAGATTGCGGCCGCGTCCTCGCGATGAGCAGGATGTGATAGAATATTGATTGTCGAGATCAAGGTCAATTGTGTGTCAATTGCGTGTCAATTGTGTGGCAACCGTATTTCCCATATCGATTTCCAGCAAACCAAAAAATCACGTTATGGTAGTCAGGCTAGTGGCATATAATTTCTGGACAACCCTGTGCATATGTAGAGTGCTGTAAAAGGTAAAAGCGAAATTAGAAAGGGAAATCGTTGGATCGAAATTGTGTTAAAACCGCTGGCAGTGTACTAACCGTAAAAGCAATCGTACGTATGTAAACAGGAGGCCGGTAATAAAGCGAGATACAGAGACTCGTCTGGTTTTATCGATCAATGAACGTCCTTGCGCGGCATGAAGACGTTCAAGGTCGAGGCTTAGCTCGATGCGTGTTAGAAATTCTCAAATGGACGATGCAATTGAGTCGTGTCGCTTCATGTAATTATATATTTTATCTTTCGCACACGTAGGTATACGATTTCTAATATAGTTTCCTTGAATAGATTGAAACGCACCGGAGCCTTGCGTAAATTTCTCAGTAACCATTGATCTAGTTTCAATAAAAGTCGTCGTTCTGGATGAAGATAAAAATTGCAGAATGTTTATCATAAATTTCTTCGTCGTGTCACCCTTTAACGGTGTAACTCATAAGGGAAACTTCTGGGAAATGTTCGCAAACCAATTATCTCTTTATTCTGAAGACTTTTTGTATCTCCTATTCAAATCAATCAAGTACAAAGATGAAGAAATACAAATTTTGTGGTTCAAGACCTTGCTTCGGAGAAAGTATGAAGGGGAATTTGATTATGTTAGCCAAAAGTTAACCCTACACGTGTAATATACGTGTAAATTTTATTCTATCTATTCTATTTCATTTATTTTCACACGCGCAACAACCTCCTATCAATTAATTATCTGTTCTTGTCTAACTGGGAATTTCGGAAATTGTCGAGCTTGAATTTTTTTTTCTCAATTTTGGCCTTATTTCAAGCCACAGAATCTCTCTGGTCCCTTTCGTATCATGAACTACGTACCACCCTGTATATATTATAGGCGCAAAACAAAGATCGACATCACAATGACGTTACAATGATATGATTCTATCGTGACGGAAAAATAAGTAAAACGATGGTAAACAAAATGTTTGAAACCGGTCCCGTCCTCGAGTACCAGATGGTAGCGCGGAATTACCTTGGCAGGTACCTTTTCAACTTCATTAAAGAAAACAACAGCTGTAGTTAATAGTTGCAATTGAGAGGTATCGGGTAGATACAGTACCGATACCGATACTTGTACCGCATACTACTACTACTTACGGCTGGTGCTAGTGGTAGATAAAACCGGCTGAGTTTAATCGCGTTCAGTGCTCGGCGGCGCAACTTTTACCTGCGCGCACCACCACCATCGACATCCGGTTTGTTGGTTCGTTCATTCATTGCCTGTTTTCTCAATGTAACGTCTAGGCCTTGCTGCACGTAGGTAACTCGGTCAACGTATCTCCCCTCCATTCTCATTCGATTGATTACGCTAGACTAACAAGATAATGCACGCTGTATGCACAACAAGATTTATTAACTCGTTTAAGCAAGATGCATGCGGTATACGTGTATAGAATGGAACTGTTGCTGATCGAACTTTATATAAATAGAGTGCTCACTTTAACACGATTCGATTAACAGTATAAATTCATATGGAATAAAAAACCGGATTTGAACAATTCATTTATTGGATATGGTTTTTCGGAGATGATGCAGTGCGGAGATTAAAGTGTTGATATAATATAATATAATTGTTACGTCGCGTGAAACAATCAGCACTCCATCCTTTATTACCTGGCAGACAACAACCCACGTACCGTTAATCCGACCCTCCATAAACCTTAATTTTTTAGTTTAATTACGAACATATACTCGTGAAGTTAATCTATTTGCGCCGAAGGAATTTCGAATCCTAGAAATATTTTCGGTTTATGGATAGCTATTAAAAATGGTCCTTAGGTTTATTATGCTCTATTAAATTAGAGAAAAGGCTGTATTTCTCCGACGTAAAGATCGGATACTTCTATAACGGAAAAACTGGGTTTTTCCAGAAATAATGACACCCCTACCGAGCTTTCCTCCGTAATGGCACGAGAGCGGAAAGTCAGTCTTTTCTTGAATCGAGTCAACTACGGATCCTCTAATATTACTTACTTAGTCCTCACTATGATCTACGTGATACTACATTAATCTACTATCTATTAATACGACTCTTCTATCAAGTATACGACCATTAATCGTTTATATCCATTATATATTTCGACACGACGGAACCTCAAGTGTAGTAAGTTGTTGAAGATATACATATTATAGAACTGTAGACATAAAACTGTACAGTTTTCGACCTGTTCGTGGTGTCGATCGTTATAATCGTAACGGGAATTTACGACTCCCGTTGACGCGCTTCGACGCGATCGCGTCTCCCCGCGACTGGAACATATAATATCGTAATATATGCATGTCAAGATAATTTACATGTCATAGATCAAAATGATGGGTGTCAAGATAAAAGTATAAAAAATCGCCTCTGTAGCGCATTGTTACAAATTTCACGCAAAACGCACAACATTTCGAATAACTGAAGAGACTGAAAAGCATTTTGTGCTTATAGAAAACAGCACGATTGGCGTTATCTTAGGAAACAGACCGGATCTTTCACTTCGTTGTAGGTAATGAAAGCGAAGGTGGCCCGATCTGCTAACAGGTACGAGGGCAGAGTTCACGGCTAACGACGATCCGATAATGAGGTAGAGATAAAGTTAAGGTGGGTGTTCCTTTGGTGTCAGGTTCGAAAGGCCATAGCTTGCGTCAAGGTCTAGACTTTGGAGATTTACTGGTGGAACAAAGGACGAAAGTGCATAACAGCGCAAAACACAAGGTAGCACGGATACGAGTCGTTAAAAATCCGGGTAAACAGGGATCCTATCTTTATCCGTAATAGTTTGCTATACGAAATCGGTGAAATCAAGATACGTGCATATAGTGCAGTATATTAAGGAAATTAAACTGAAAAGCAAGTACGTATATTATTAAACTGGTGGTTTTATTAGCAAAGGTGTGTCGTTAAAGACAATATCTATTTTTTATGGAAATCTAGAGTTTACTGCACAATGTCAGTTGCAAGGCTACTATTACGGTGTAGCATTTAGCACAGCGATTAAACATATAGAACTGTGAAGTTACGAAAGATTTACGAAGGTGTTAAGTTTTCACGTACTTGCAACAAAGGAGCCGGCGATAAAGTACGTAAGTAGGTAGATGATGGTACGATGGTACGTAAATAAATAGGTATTAATAATGTCATTTCTCTCACTACATTTTTTTTTGTTTTTTTTTTCTTTCTTTTTTCTTTTTTTCTTTTTTTTTTTTTTTTTTTTTTTTTATTCAGTAACTAGTATTTTGTATCTAGTAAATGAAATGACATTTAAGCTTAAACGTTCCAATGTTCCAAAGCTTAAGTTCCAATGATTTAATAATTGGAATAATTGGAAGGAACGCTTCGAAGGAACCTGTTACTTGCATATTTCTTTTTATCCAAACCCCGCAGTGTCGCGTTAATTTAGATAAAGCCTATTGCGGCAGTAAGATAAGACGCGGCACGAACGTTGTAAATTCTTCTTCTACGCGGCCCTTTTACTTGTCCTTGTCAGGCTTTCTGTGAATGCCGTTCGAGGTTTATGGATTAGCAATTTACCGTCGTAAAACGTTGCCTATGTTAGGTATGGATTTACCGGTTGTTTCATACCGAAGAGCACGTATTCTCGTGTTAATGCCATGTTCTATTCGTATTTCTTCGTTCGGACAGACGAGAGGCGAGAGACCCGTCGCGTACCGGGAACTAGTCAATTGTTTTGCGAACAATCGCCACGAAATTTTTACTGCTTTGTCCCCAAACACGTTCCCTGTTCAATGCATTTCATTTTTATGTTTATTACCCACTTTAATTATATGCGACCGGTATAGATATTTTTCAGTATGTTAATTAAACAATAATGTTAATTAAACAAGAGTGAAAGGTATAAATATTTTCAAATATATATATATATATATATATATATATATATATATATATTGCAGACAAAAGCTAGATAATAATCAATCATTAACACAAATCGTGGAATATTAAAAATTGCCTATTAAAATCGAAAATCGAAAATCGAAATAAGAAAGTATTACTCGCTCTATGTGAAAGTCAATTAAATCAAATCTCAACGATATTTAATTTATTATACCCAATGTTTAAACACTCGCTGATACGAACGTCAAAGTTGAAGAGACAAGACTGTAGCTTTAAATTTTGCTAATTGCCATTGAATATTAAGTGACCGGAAGAGAGAGATTTCTAACGGACGTGCCAACGTTAGAAACGTGTGAAACATAAACGTTATGTTTGCAAACGTTTCTAAGAAAAAAATGTAACACCTCAAATATACAACACGATTCGAGTTTCTAATGTTTGTATTTATATTCTTATGTACATACGTGTCCAATTATAGACTCGTGAAAACGTTCAAAGCTATATATGTACATATTCGTAAGTTTAATTCTATGCGAATTTTTTCCAAAGAGACTCTCTTACGGCCAGTAGTATCGATGAATCCAGTTTGACAGTAATATCTTCAACCTTATCCGACAACCTTTTGCCACGTACCAGTACCTTCGCTTTATGTTAACATCAACTACGTACTTCCATTTCTATGATTATTTCAATTTTTCAAAGATGCGACTCTAAATTGAAATATCAATTTTGATCTAAATCTTAAGTCGAGCAAGATTTTATACACACATACACATATATATAAAAAATTTATATACACACACACACACATATATATAAAAGGTGATTTTTTCGGACGAAATGTGCTAATATTTGATAAATATTCGGCAAAATGCTCGAAAAGATCGCCACTCTCTGTTACGTTCAACAAGATTCCGGCCCGTACTTATGCCTTTTGCTCAATGCGACATTTCCATTCCACTCGTTCCCTTTCAAAATAAACACTTTCGATGATGATTATGCGACGTAGTCGTAGACGTTAAAAGCAAAATTTATAGCAGAGTCCAATCATTTCTATACTAGAGGAACAAACTGATAATCAACGGTCAAACTGATAATTTGTTTTAATAGAAGAAAATTGTTTGGTTTATATTAGACGCGGAACGGTGCGAATGAATGTACGCCTATAATCACCGTTCATATGTAGTATCTAACAGCTCAGGTACATCTCGTTCTACACACATATACCTATAATGAATTTTACAGTAAGTTGTAAAATTTGTTAATCTTTGTCTTTACTGTAAAATAGAATTATACGATAAGATTTGATAGAACCTACATTTAAGACAGCAAAATTTCTTTATTAAATGATAATATATATATATAAAATTGTTTATGTATAATATTACTATTATTTATATATAATATCATTATAGAGAAAATACGCCATCACGCTGTTACAAATCGAGAAGAATTCACAGACAATATTAGACATCGTGCTTGCAGAACTAATGGATAACGAAAAAACGATGCTGTCGATAGTTCCAGGATGTTCTATCTTTTCGCGGAAAAAATGAAAAATCCTGCTAAAAGTAGATTTCAAGTCGCAATCGTAAGTCTAAATGCTACTGTCAGTCATGTATCGTATCGGACGTAACATTCTTATCGAGGACAACGTTATGAAACGTAACATGACTGAAGAAATTCAATACACGCTACTACATGCGTACAAACACGTTTAATCGCAACGATATTTGTCCAAACTAAATGCAATCCTGCATTCAGCACCGCTTCGACTTTGAGCGTGTCGTAGAAATCAATTTTCACGTATACTGTGTAATTTATACTTTATTTACATTACTTTACATTACTTTACATTACTGTAATTTATATATCATTTACACCTTGTGCATTGAATTGCTTACGCTTTCATCTTTTGTCTTTTGTGCATTTTGCCATAGAACGCGTATAGTAAATGCATAAAAATCCGTAATTCACGTAATTATTGCTGTCGATTGTCGATGCATTCAGAGCGTACTTTCAATAACGCAACAAAATTTTTCAATAACGCTTTTCGCACGTGATCCGTTAACGAATATTCGCTGCTGCTGCTGCTGCTGCTGCTGCTGCTGCTGCTGCTGCTGCTACGACGATGTTTCGCTTACGTATTTAGCCATGGAGCAGATTATTGGAAATTGCTCCGAATCGCAGAGCTGCATTCTTCTTTATCGAGAGTTCGTTGACCATAGCAAAACATTCCGTTAGGCAGCGCACTGCCCTTTGGTTCGGCGGTCTCTCTGGGTTGCCGAAAAGGAGGTACAGAAAAGAACCGCGTCGCTGGCGTCGCGTCGCGTCGGTGGCACCGAGTTCTCCCTGGCGCGGCCGCGTTGTTAACGAGCAACGAGAAAGCGACGAACGTGCTCGCTCAGGAATAAGAGAGACAGTGAGAAATAAAAGGAGAGGACAAGATTGATATTACCAAAAGTTAGAACGATGCGGACGCCGACCGAAAGAGAGAGACTGAGACAGGTCCTGTTGCCGGGCCCCTGTTGCTACGCGGTTACGGTGCATCGTGCTGAATTCGCAACGAGACTTTTTCGCGATTGCGTTGAATAATGTATGTGTAATAGACGCGTGGCCCTGGCTAGCAATGATTTTGACACTGTCACAGACACCTTTCTATCACGAACGGTCTCTGTTTTGCGCAGGACGGATGGTGGCCTTGAGCAGGTCACGTCATCCGACAAGATATCATCCTGCATCCTGAATCTTGCCGATCGCTCGATCGCTCGATCCCTCGATCGATTGCTAACTGCGTACATTCGGCGCATTCTCCACTCTCTGCTGGCTAGCTCGCTTCGCTCGACCTTTCCATTCCTTATTCGATAATTATTTTCAGCACGTTTCTCTTCAGAGATACTAAACATTTACAATAATCCCGTTTATACTTGCTTCTGTATTGTAATTTCGGGTTTTTAATGGGATTCAGTGAACATCATGTAAGTAAAATGTTTTAAAACTGGTAATTTAAATAATATATCGTCGTCATTAAATAAATAACGTATCGAGTTAGTTGGCTAGTAGTTCTCTTTAATATATTACACATATACATGTCAAACGTATATGTGACATATATGTAATGTAAAATTGAGCGCGCGCGCGCGTGTGTGTGTGTAACTGACTGCCACGATGTGTTATTAAAAAGAAAAGATACGCGCGAACTCTGGTTCTAGCAGGATTAGTTGGAATTCTAGAAAAATGATGACGATGCACATATAAATACGCGTTATTTTATCGATAATTTCGAAAGCCACATCTAATCAAGTAATCAGTGAATTAATTACTTTGAATTTCTGTATTCGAAACTATCTTAGAAGACGCCTCACAAAGATCATATTTTTTACTTCTATCGATGTGAAAGTTTTCAAATTAATTTTCCCATCTTCTTATATACTTTTTAAAGCTGTAATTGCAATTAAATACAACAAAATTGTAATTAGTAGCTAAACAGTAACGTTCTACATACGATATACATACGTATGTATACTAGCCTTTTATTAGAAATTTTTCAAACACTATAATCTGTCACAAGTACACGTTTTTAGATGTTTTCAAAGCTATACTAGATATTAAAATTGAAAATGTGTGAAATAGCAAATTTCCTTTTTATATAACTACCCAATGATATTACGTATTACATACGTATTGGAGCAACGCATTTCACATACACGTGAAATGTTTTTTCTTTTTTTTTTTTTTTATAATGATATAAATGTTTATACGTGGTTTATGCTAAACAGCAAAATTTACTTGAGAAAAGATAGAAATGTTTGAGGTCTCGTAGCCTGAATGAAGGAGCCGGTATCGTGTCATGGTTTTCCCGCCCGTTTGCGCACGCGTCTTCCTTGAAATCTCTTCAAGGCCAAGCAGATCTTAATGAATGGTAAAGAAATGTCTCATTGGCAGTCTGCCTTAGCCTCTTTGTATAGCGAAGGTAGGAAGAGGCACAGCACACGTACAAAAAAAAAAAAAAAACGTGACAAAGTTTAATGACAAATGCTTTTATTTGAAAGGAGAAAAATCTTTTACTTTGTACGGTTATTTACTTTAATCAAAATTACAAACGTAACTTGTATCGAAAATTGAGTTTGTAAATGAAAGCGATAATCGATCCTATTACGAAAAGTTATCGTATACGTATAAGCCATCATATACACATATACACATGTATATATACATGTGTGTATAAATGATTTTGCAGCGGACCTCTAGGAAATTGGTTTGGAAACGAAAACAGAGTAACAGAAAGAAATGGCCATTAAGGTTGAAATCGCCCGCGGAACAATTGTTCCTGTGTGCGAAAAATTTCTTCTTCGTTACAATCCAGAGGGCACAGAGTCCATGGGGACAAAATAAGGAACGCCCCCCGAAAAAAGAAAACTGCGCAAGCTTCGAGGAAAAAGGAGAGAGGAGGAAAGAGCAAAGTCGAAGGCAGAACTTTCGCGCTCTCACGTCCACGTGCTGCGTTGTTATTGTTGTTGTTGCCGTCTTCGTCTCCGGTCTCATCGCCGTTGCTCTATCCCTTTCTACGTCTGCCTTGGTCTCTTTTTCTTTCTCCGTAGACGTTTCTCTGTCCTCTTTCTTCAAACGTGTTTCCTTTTCCGTTCTCCTATCTCTGTTCATCCTTGAGGCTTCTCTTTTTCCCCACCCTCTCACTGGCGTCACGAAAGGCGCGTTGGCGTCACATGGTGGGGATCCCGATTAACGGACTCTAATTGCATAGCAACAGTGAGGCCGAGATAATGATACATCTGACGTGCGTTGCCGGAGGGCATCTGGCCCACTTTGACCAAACGATCCCGGGCCCATGCATATACACGCCGTTCCTGCGTGTTTGCGTGCGCAAAACCCTCTTAACTCGCACGCAAACTCGCGTCTGGAAATACAAGCCGCCAACTTTTGGCGCGAATCTCTCTGGGAGAACCCTTCACCCAGCGATGTTCTTCCAACTTTAGTCTCTCATCGTGCTTACGAACACGTACCAATATGCATTCCGACCGAGCTTGAATTTTTCTTCATTACTACCTAGACTTTGCATATTGTCCAACTAAATTTTCCCTTTTTTCTCTATTATTTTCTTTGTAGGAACAAATACGAAAATTGAAGGTCGAAAGGTGGAAGATTTTACCATTACGATTTCCAACGTTCATGAAATTTTTGCGATGAAAACGCATAGTTTGCGTGCATGCGGGAAATGTATTTATATATATATGTAATTTAAAAGATTAATAGGCAAGACAAGTATAATGCTACGAGGTACATAGAAATTCATTACAAAGCAAAGTGCTAATTGAAATTGTGTATACATATTAACATTATACATATTAAAAGATTAACTAACACACGAATATCTTTAAATCATAATATTGCATTAATGATAATTGAGACGATAAACGCTTGTTTCGCAAGAGTAAAAAATGTCACAAAATTTTCTCTCCAATTATTCGAACCTTTGCAAGAATGTGAAATTTTATCATCCGTTTGATACCGTAATTCATTTCCTGTTTGTTTAACACGAGCATTTCATACAACTGGCCTTTTTCCATCGAACAGAGTAAATGTTAATAAGGATACGAGATGCCGTCAAAAAATGAGCTTTTCCATATAAAATATGCACATATTTTCGTAAGCGTGTTAACCGGTGCGACGCGGCGCTTCATGGCGCGTCATGGCGCGTCACGGCGCGTCACGGCGCGACACGGGCAGTTCTTAAAAATCTTTTTATTCTTCATCCTCAAAGAGCGAACATTTGGGTCTCTTCTGAACTCTCGCACGTACATTTCTACCTGCACATACAAAGTCATCGACGGGTGTATACCTGTTCACGGTAGTGGTGTACCTTGGACCTTTTTGTTCCGGAACCCGGAGATATCCGTCCTTCTGGTCGGACACGGCTTCGATTGGCCTGAAGAAATTCTTCTTTTGCCTGAGATAGAAATCGTGCATTCGACGAAGAACCAAAAGTAGATCGCATTACCAACTGCGTCAATCTTTATTTGTTCCAATGACCCGCTTCATATTTCTCTTCGAGCAGTCACGTATCAACTATCGCTTAAAAGTTTTAATAAAAAGAAAAAGTTCTAATCTCATGCTGACATTTATATTCTAATACAAAAATATCAATAAATACGTAAAATATGTGAAAATGAAACATTCGTATTGGAAGGGGTGTGGGGGTGGGCGGGCGCGGTTCTGTAGAAAGTGAAATTTAAAAACAATCAGAAAGGGCAATTTATTTTCATAAAATTATAATCTTATTATGTAATGTATATCTCTTGCCGATCTGCGATATATCGGATAACTGTATCTTTTATCCTGTTCACCGCCGTTTCTTCGATTATACTGTCGTAGATCTATAACATATGTGATTTCTTGCTTAACGAAGAACAAATATACAAACGATAGTGGGATTTTGTTTGATCTTTTGTTGCCTCGTTGGAAAACGCCACTTGTTCGTTCGATTAGTTACGAATCTTTTTCTTCCATTGCTACGTTTAATATCCAATTTGTCAGATTTAACATTTCATTACCTGTTTGAAGAAAACTCGCAATAAATGACTCTTGTCTAATTCTGTCGAAATTTCTAGCAAAGTGTGTTAATTTTCAAAAATGTTATAAAATCTTCGTTCTACACGATAGTCGTAATAGCTAAGGCAACATAAAAAACGATTACTATCTTAATGAATCATCATGATCAAGCTTTAAATTTTTAATGCGTATCTTTTAATTCTGGAAAAGGTAATTGTTTAGCTAAATTTGAATAACTTTTTTTGTTTTTGCAATCAGTTCTTTATCCTTACCCTTGTCATATACGTATATATATATATATATATATATATATATATATATATATATATATATATATAAGAGAATATCGAGAATATCGAGAATGTCGAGAATATCGAGAATATTGGAAAATTCACGAGATTTAAAAGTATTAAAAGTACTTAACTGGTGTTAAATGCTGGATACGTGGAAATACTTAATTGATCACTATAAAGAAGAGGTGGGAGGCAATTTTGTGTGAGAACTGCGTAGACCGAATGATACAGCTTGTTTGGTTACTAAGCGCGCGCCTGTTTCGAATGACCCGCTCAACGCGACCTCGAGACAATCTCTTAAATTTCGTCCGTCACTTTCGGCGGGAATCAGAACGTATGTATGTATAATTCATTAGGATTGATAGGTGATCCGCCTATTAATCTGTTTTTCATAAAAACTGATGGGGTTTTAATTTTCTTTTTGAACGTTGATTTACGAAATTTTAAATTAAAGAATCTGCTTTAATTTAGTGTAAGAGGTTTATGAATGCTTCTAAGTCTAAGGATAGTGAAAATACGCGGACGTTTGGAGAAATCACAAATCGGATATCCTAATATACATAACTCATTTCTGGCGCAATTCTTTTTTTAACGTTTTTCGAACGCATTAAATTTTTTATACGACTTTCAGATTACTTTCGCCACCTATTAGTCAAAATTGTAATTATTATTAACAACAACAACAACAACAACAACAAGAATTATTATTATTATTATTATTATTATTACTATTAGTGTTTATTTTAGTAGTGAGATCTAAAGCCTAGTGCGAACTTTGCTTATATAAGATACGTGATTAATAATAATCATTGCCTTATATCGTATAGTAATAACTGTCGTATATATAATAAACATTTGTAATAAAATTTAGAAAACGTAAACAATTTTTAAAAAACTGTACGTACTAGTAGGTATAACATATACTATATTTTAGAGCGATCAAGATTATCGCCTTCTTTAAAAATCGAGCAAAATTATAATAGCGATGCAAGACCTGGTGATTCTCTGCAAATTTGTAAATTCTTCAACGTTGTTTGCAATGTTACACGTATATACATATGTTACATGTGTATATATGCGCGTTGACGTTCTATTTGAAGACTCGTTATAAACGGCCATCACTCATTGACACTGAGGGTTCCTTTGAGCGACCTTGACGCCTTTGGTATCTGGATGAATCGATTAACTAATTATAAACGATAAAAGAGAGAGAGAGAGAGAGAGAGTGAGAGAGAGAGAGTGGCGGAGTGGCAGTAAAGCACATATCGCGAAGGACGAGGTCAAGGTACCTGTATTGTATGTCTATTGCCGATTATTTTCAAGGGTAATGAAACATAACAAGCCGCCTTTCTGCCATCGAATGATAGGTAGAATGCATGTGTACCGCCTACATATTCAACTAGAAACTTTCGAACAGTATAAAGGGTTAAAATACAAAGTTATTATGAAAAAATACATATATATTAAAAATAGAAATGCAGAATAAGAAGTAGAAATTTAATTACACTTATCGAATATTAGCTTCGATAAAAATAATTAGATCTATTAAGTACTTTTGCATAATTTATCGATACCTATATCAAATACCGCTACTGTGTTATTGGGTTCGCGATCACTTAGTTGCCAATCCAACTAAGTTATCACATTTCAATATTCCGATGAAAATTATATCGGTCATGGCATACAATGTTGAAACTTTTTTACAAGTATTATTTTGCAAAAGTTTATTTGTAGGTAAATATTATAGTATTACTTGCTAGAAAGTATATCATCGTATACCTATTATATACGTATATGTATAGCGTTCGAGAAAACATAACTTACTTTTGCTATGCCACTAACACATTTTAATCCAGCCTTTAATTAGAATATCTTTTAAACTAATGATCGTTTGGCGTAAGTGGCTTAATAATCTTTTACAAGAAATGTCAAGTTAAATTGATTAATGAATTTACTGGGAAAAATATGTGATTTCAGTAGGAAAAATAAATTTGCCCTTTATATTCTACGCGTCAATCTATAAAGGAACTAATCACACGACATATTGTATCTTTCTTGAAATCATTTAATATTTGTCAAGTTGTTGAGAAACGTAATCACACAACGATCGAGGGGCTCAGTATTTTTTTTTTTTTTTTTTTTTCTTTTTCACCGGGAAAAAGTATTCTTTTGAAGGCCCAGGAAACATCTGGTAGGCGGTACCTATATCCGAAGGCAGCTATATCTTAAGTTAAGTCAAGTTTTAAGTTATCGAAGGTGTTTGCATTGCAGATTTAATACCTTCTCTTCTGCACTTCTTTTCCTCGATGACTAAGACAAGGCTGATTTAATACTTTAATTTACCTTTTGAATAAATTTTTCAACGCTTCGTTCAATATTCAAATATTAATTCGATTACCCTAATATTAATTAAACAATTTAATTACAACACGAACAGTGTTCATGTTCTCTGAAACACGATTGATCAGAATTTGCCGAAATTTCATATACACGTCGATCAATTAAGAAGTTACGTTGATATATTTACGTTATCGATTTGAAAATTTTATCTGGAATTTTACTGCATTAAATTAACCGATTAAATGCGAAACGATAGAAATATTCAAAGTACAATATTCGCTGTAATATTTAATGGAAAAAAAAAACATGTCGAGGTTCTATCCTTTTGGTAGATATTTGAATTAGTGCATAACATGCATAACATGGTATTAGCATTATTCTGTTATTGACGGAATTGAAACCTTGTTAAATATAAGAAAATATTTGTATCATTTTAAAATTACCTAATAATATTAATTTTTTTAGTGCAGAGAAAGATTGCACATGAAATAGAATCACTGCGTACGCTATAGTTTTTTATAGAAAGTTTTCAAATACTCGTATATTCATATATTAACCTTGAATCTCAAACAGACGATGAAAACTGTTTCTATTGGTGGGAAATTCGGAACGGTAGCGCGAAGGGTGAGATTTGTTGTTCGAATTTAGGAACGGTAGGGTGACAAAGAGATGGCAGAATCCTGAACAACCGTAAACGAGGAAACCTGCGTGCTGGTCGATAGGATTAACTGAACCGAGATCTAATTTGATGACCGAATCAGAGCCCGAAACTCGATACGCTCCTAGCACGTTTAACGGGGATATTGAATTACCGGTGTATACACCTTAATTCAACGTGATAGGCGAAAAAACTGAGATAAGTGGTCCGAAATTTTGAAAGTCCCGGCTATGCCAATCTGCAGGTAGTAGATTTCTAAATTCATCGAAAAAGGGTTTTTTCGATGATTACCGAGATCTCTTTTAAAACCAGTTGAAATCTAGATATCGTGGGCATCGTGGTGCAAAACGTCACACCGAGAAAATAGTTACTTTTTTACTCGTTTCACTGTGCATTCAAACGATGGTGTGCTCCAATAACTATATTATAAATTTTACAGTACGTGTTACATTCGAAAATTAAATTTTCTATAATTATAGTTACACACGCGCGAAATACATATCAAATAGCACTATTAGCACATAAGAATTGGCCTCGTTTATCAAAACTGCTACTTGTTTGCCTATCCGAAACATTAATATCTATTCTTACATTTTTCATTCGTTCTCTTTGAGATTTTATCTTGACATCTCTATTAATAATCGATTCTGCGATTCTTTAGGAATTGATTCTTTAGCGAAGCGATAACAGAATCAAAATGGGCGGGGGAGGCTGAAATGACCATTGAAATTGAAAACAGGACAATTAATAGTTTGCTGTTTTACAATGTACATATTTAATTGTTCTCTCGATTATAATTTAAATACTTTTGAAATATTATTTTTCTCATAAAAAAATAACATGCCATCGTAAAGCGATAGCGATTGAGAATGAATTTAACACTTTAGTTTTGCGCATACGTATATATTCATTGTACCGTATATGTATGTATGTATGTATGTATGTATGTATGTATGTATGTATGTATGCATGGGGTATCGTATATGTACATGTTATTATTTCTCTTAACTATGACAAGTGCAAAATAATTTTTTATTTAATTCGATGAATGCTTTTTGATTTGAGGAGGAGAACTTGGTAAAACATTTGATATTCTTATACAAAATTGTTATACAAATATCAAAATATTATCTTGTTTTTCTTATCGAAACTATTTTAGCATTTTCAATTAAATGGTTTGCAAATTAATTGTGGTAATAATATAACATAGCTAATTTTCAAAAATGTGTCACGCTATTATTGTTCGAAGCGTGAGAGTGCCGCCAATTTCATTTAATATGTGTAGAATTTATCAAGATATAAAGGTTCCGGTTTTAAACGGTTTAACACAGCGCTTGAAATTATCTCATGACTAATTAATTATCGCGGTCAATGACCAAGTGGAAACCATTGAGAGATTAGCGTATTAGTTATTTAATTACCGACTGTTTTATTCAATTTTTTATATATCTGTTCTGTTTTACAGATATCCAAGACCAAACTAACAAAACGTCAAAATATAAAATTTGAATAATTTTCGTAAAAGAAACAAGAAATTTTAATAACTTTATTAATTATATATAACGTGTCTAGTGTAAGATACGTTTGAAATAATGTATTAAAGATTTGGAACGTTTAACATATTAGAACACGATAGAAACCTGTAACAAATTTAGTAGATGTAAAGCGTGATGCTTTCACACTTTTTCAAAATTTCTCTAAAATTTTCTTCAAATTTTTTATTATTTAACATAAAAATAGATACCTTTTTAACTGTTAAATGAGATTCATATTGCGTCTTTTGCTTTATCTTGTTAATTATTTTATTATTGTACACACACACACACACACACACACACACACACACACACACACACACACAGAGTTTTACTTGACAATATCGAAATCAAAAAAAAAAAAAAAAAAAAATTAAACACGAAAACTAATGTTCTTTAAATTTAATACGACTCAACAATAACGCGTATCTATTCTATAATTGGGAAAAAAATGTGAACGCTAGAAATAGCATAGAGAAAAATTTGTTCGTCATAATCATTCGTGATGATCTTTATTCCGGAAGCGTAGAATTTGTCGTCCGCTGCATCCAGAATTTTCTCTATTTTCCTACGTTGTATCGCTATATTCTGTTAAAAACCTCTTCTGGATCTTACTGTACTTTGTTAGCTACTTTATCGCTGGGAAGTTGAACGGACAGTCTAGTCCTAACCTCAAGAATATATTCGATACATTATGATTTTCGAAGAAAAACTAACACAAACAGTTGCGATCGAATACAATGACATGCTTGATCTTCGTTTCAACATTGTGCTGGCGCAGCGCGGTGCGGGGCGGCGCGATGCCTGCGTAGTCAAGAATTTTTTATCTTCGTTCCATGAAGTTTCAGGGCGGTACTGTGTAACATTGTGTGGGTCTATTCCCACATGCCCTTTTTTTCCATGGCTATCTACGCGGTAGAACGAAGATTTTTCGGTTCGGTCGGTCGTTATGTATAACTGTTTTCACTGACAAGATTTATCTCTCTTCGAGAAGTTTACACCGATATATTAGAACATTTCAACGTTATATTTCAAATATTCTAACGGATAAGTATCAGAATGTATCAGGACTGTAGGCACAGTTGTTAAGCCTGCCACGTTTTTCCACTTTCGACTAAATTATTTATATATTTCTAACGTTGAAAGATATCTCGCCTTTGGGCAAAATGTGATAAAATATGTTAAAAATCCTCTTAATTTTTTACATTACAAGCAATCCTCTTTATTTGCTAAAATAATAGAACAGTAAGACTGAAGCATAGAAATTCGAGAATTAACTTCCTAAGAGTTGGCCAAATTTTAAGAAAGTGTGTCAAAATGAAACTTGTTTTTTTATTACTTTATTATATCAGCGTTCATAAAATTGTATCGGAAATTACTTTTTTTTTTTTTTTTTTTTAGAAAAACGCTAATATCCTTTCTGTATTCGTGGTATTTATGAAAACGGTATTGTCATGAAAACGGTAATAGCCTTTAAGGGATTAATTAATATCGATAAAATAATTCTATACGTAAAAATGGGAAAGCGAGCTTCGCGTTGATATCTAACACATTATTGACCACACTGTGTAACATGTGAAATTATTTTATGTTATATGAATATTTCATGATATATGTATAGCGATTCAAACGTTAAACATTCCTCATCGCCCGAACTTTGGTAATTACATACGTATATTTATTCACTTTATCTGAACCTGTAATGTTGTTTCCTACTACAAAAGTTTCATGCTACATTCCTGGCAACCTTCACGTTTACCGTCTTATTACCATCTTATTATTGTGATCCAGAGTGTTAATTGTTTTGTAGATTCTTCATTTTTATACGTACTTTGTGTTTTTTGAACAATTTTTTGCAAGTTTGCACGGTGTGTTGCGAGGTACAGTTATTCACAGAATTAAGCGCATAATTATACGTGCATACTCTTACATATAAAGCCAGTCACTATTTTATGTTGCTTCTTTTATATATTAAAAAAAAAAAAAAAAAAAAAAGAAACAAAGAAAAAAAAATAGTCGAATTTCTCCATTATAACGGATTTACTACATGTTGTACATGTGTATGACTAATCTTCTGGTAGTGAAATAATGAGTATTTTACTTCAATTTATTTTATTAATCGTTCATTTCAATATATATGTATGTATGTATATATTCATACTGTACTATTAATTAATTACTGTTCGTATTACAGTTAATATTTCATGGGCTTTCCTTTATGACGAATAACTGCCTGCAATCTTTTGGGTATGGATAGTAGTAAGTTTTCAACAAACTTTGGTTTTATACATTCCCAATCTTTTTCCGAAATTTCCCTAACACATTCTTTTGACGTTACGTTGCACCCGCAGATTAACTATTGTTTCTGTACGTTTTCAGTACTATAAATGTTTGTGTATAATATACAATTACACATACTTGAATATATTTAATAGTAATAGAAAATGTTTCTCTTTTCAGTTCAACTTTGAAAAAATATTTTTGTCCCTCACTGTATTGTATATTATACACACACATACACACACGCACGCACGCACGCACGCACGCACGCACGCACACACACATATAATATATATTTTAATGTTAGTTATTCGTAGATTAGTATTAAAACACATTGTAAATTTATCGCCTATTTTTAAAAGGAGAAAAAAAATTCGAATGTATGATTATACGAGGTTATTCCCTCCTTTCACTGTTTCATAATAATAAAAATACTTTTATTACGAAATGACACAAGAGTTCGAAAATGAAAAAAGGTGGACTGATCGTATTTGTCTCGCGTGGTCTTCATCTGTATTCCTAGTAATTGCCACGTTCTACATATATATGTAAGAGTACGCTCAATTTTGTGTAATTAAATATACAAAATTCCGCTCTGATCATTCCCTACATTCTACAACAGTCTACGCTGTTGCTCTCGGAGAAGTATACTTCGTTTGGGTTGCAGGAAGTGCGTACGGTCTACTACACTAGGGGGGATATTTAGGGTCCGTTGCGTTACGACATCACTTTTCGTAGATACACACTACACATTGTTGCGCCAGCTGGCTGCTATATTGTGAGGAAAGGGCTTGTGGTAGAGTGTAGAGCGTAGAGAAACCCTACCGTCATTTTCTACATTTCGAACCCAACTGCCACAGCCAGTAGACGTTTCTACCGCCCGCCTCTGATGGAAGAAAATATTACCACGCTTTCAAATTTTAAACTCGTACGATCCTTTCCGTAGAAACCCTATCCTCCAATTAGTTTCTCCATTTCTCCATTTTACAATGGTGTCGTCGACCAGCAGTTCCTTCACGATACGCATTCAAAAAGAACGTTTTTGTTAAATGTAGACTTTCGATAAAAAGAAGATACGTACTTTGTAGACTTTTGTGCGACTTTGGACGTGCATCTAATGAAACGATCTGATACTAGTATCACTAGTTGACGTGCATATATAAATAAAATGATATAATCGTAATTTATTATTCTCATTTTGAAAATAATATGATATTTTAAGTTTCATTTCTTAATAACTTTTTGATCATTCTTTCAATGATCTAGTTAACGCTGTCAAATGAAATAATATAATAAGTTTTGAGTATTATATATATATTAGATTTTGTATATAGATATTTGAATTAGAAGCAACGAATCTAGATTATTGTATAACGTATGTAACAATGCACCTGTACTTAACTAAGCAATTCCAATCAATTTAGTTAAATTTCAGTATCATTGACATTTTCATATAAAAAATTCATATATAAAATTTTTAAAGTGACGTTTTTTGAAAATTTCTCAATTTATAAGCTATAAATAAGATACCGTACGAATTATTTATAAGTTAGAAATAAAATATTTTTATGGAAGTAAACGATTCATTGATGTAATATAATCCATCCATGTCTATGGGAGCTTTTGGTCTGCTAACGAAATAAGGAGGAGATAACATCGCATGCATACTTACATATGGTGATCTCTGTGTCTTAACTTGCGTGGTCCACTTCTTTCCCGCCAGAAATTCTAGCGCCACTGTTTTGATGTTACGTAGTTTCGGATTCGTCCAGACTGCTCGCAATCCGCTCGGTTGCTAGGCAGGGACATTCGAATAGCTAACATTTATTATTAGTTGTAAACGTGCGATGTTTTATGGTTCATTGCATCGAAGAGAAGGGAACGTAAGATGTTTGTTTGATAACCTTTGATTTTGTTCTCGCATACTCGATTGCTTAAATTTTCTCACGCATTTTCTGCCGCGCTAATTAGCAATGCACGACAGATGCTCGGTAGCTCGCTTTGACAACGCTGTTTGTTGTGTTCGTGACGTGACGCTATGCTGAATTGTAAACGCATGCAATCCATGCGCTCGTTTATCATGAATGGATCCTTGCTCGTAAAAATCTCATTGCTTTTCTACTTGTTTTTTTTTTTTTTTATCGTCCATAAGCTTTACGATCGTTATAATTTTTCGATTAACTTTGATACATCGAAGCAGATTACGAATAATCTTAACCTTTCCATACTATAATGGATAATTTGAAGTAATTCGGTCTTCTTTCCGTAAACATCAATTCTCCTGATTTTATTATTTCTATATTTATACTAAAGAATTGTAGCAGATGCTTTTGTTAACACGATACAATACAGTAAAATACAATACTCGGAATTTTATTATATTTCTATATGTATAGAAAGGAATATCTAAAGGGAAAAGACGTTGTAAGTGAGTGAAAAAATGATTCGGATCAAGAATCTTTATCGAAGTTTCCTATAAAAGGTACAGTCGTTGATATACTGTTTATTTTGCATGTTGAAATTTAGAACCTTCGAGCTGTGCGATAGCTTGTGAAAATGCACACGTGGAAGAGTCTACGAATCTTCTTGTAGTCTTCGTGTTAGGATACAGCTCAGCGCTCCTTTCACTTTGCGTTATTGCAATATGTCATCCTGACGCGAACAGGTGCAACCTGACGTAACTATACCGATTAATTAGTGTTCCAGATGATAGCAGCTAGAACCTGACAACTCTGTCTTTTCCTCTAATTACTTTACATTTTTGGCAATTAAGTAAATAGGAAATACCAACTGCATTATCTAAAAATAGATAAGAGACACTTGAGATAATACATATAGGGCGAGACTAATGGACCTCTTTCACACTTGGAGCATTAACCGCTTTTATTTTTTTTTTTTCTTTTTCTTTTTTACTAAAATGTAGCATCCGTTGGTTTTAACGACAGTAAACAACGATGAAAATATATTTTTCATCCGCCATGGTGCAACAAGCCTATTTTTATTGAAACAGCATGAAATATGTTTCTATCACGCTAGGTAAATTAGCGTACTTTCTTTCTTATTATTTATATCATTTCTTTTAACATGTTTTGGTTTCAAACGAAAATTAAGAATTTTGTACAACTTTTAAATTCAAGCAATACTAGAATATTGAAAGGAAGGAAAGTAGCTATCACTACCGAATGTTTGCCACTTTCTTTCGGTATATTTCGTTAAAGAAATTGAAAAAGGTTTCTTTGATTAACGAAAAATTAACGATAAACTAGATGTTCAATGTTTCTTTAGTATCATCATATTTTGTTCGTTAAACGCATTAATACAGTTTTCTATAAATATAATGCTTATATAACGGAATTTTATGAGCAGAATTTTAACGTTGACGATATTCCTAGTGTCGACAACGTACTTTTTGTTCTAAATGTTATCTGACAAGTTGAAATTACCCTTCAACGCGTGTATACATATTTCCTATAAAAAGAATGCAATTTGAAAATACCCTTAGCGTCGTATCATCATTCTACCGACCAGTGTCGATAAAGTATGAATCTACTACTTTCATAGTTCTTTGGTAATCCGTGTGTGTTACCATCCGTGATCTTATCGTTGTTTGTAATACGAAACTTACCTACAGAAAATACATGTACACGTATGTATGTAGACATATTTTCTATTTTATAATTTCCGAATAACGCGTAACGTTTCTTAATATTACATATTATATTTTATATCTTTTCATACTTGATGCATGCTGCGTGCCTCTTTATTCTATATACATTATATACATACGTTGCAAGGAATTGTTAAAAATTTGCTACGCTATTAAACGTATCGATATCAGTGAATAATTTTTACAAATGAATTTTTACAAATGAATTTTCACAAATAAACGTATAACTTGGTACTATTTAGAATTCTACGGTTACTTTCAGAATAAATAAATTAGAAAGAAAAGAGATACTTACGAGGAATTGAATATACCTATTCGAACATACTTACATATGGAACAAGAATATGCAAACGTACATATAAGAAAAACCTGATATCTATAATTGTAAATGTACATTAATATAATGATATGATTATAAATTAAAAATAATTTTAATAATTATTGTTGTATCGTTGTTAACAGGCCAGCCGTACACTCGCACCCTGGGAACATTTGTTACCTTGCCCGAGGTGTTCGTTTCCCTGTCACGTGGACGGCGAGAAAAACGTGGGAACATGTTCGAGGCAGAGTTGCTCCATGGAATTTTGCACCTTCTGTTCATCGAGGCCACACACTGGTCCTTGTAAAACACCGCTATTAGCCACACCGACCAAGAGGAATAAACGGCGACTGATCATTGGCTCGAGACAGAGTAAACGAAACCTCAGGAGATTATGAGCGCTTTCGTTGGAAAACATCGTCGATCGTCGGGTGTGTCTTATTAGATGAAAAGAAGAAGAAGAAAAAGAAAAAAAAAAAAAAGAAAAAAAAGACAGAAAAAAAAGGGAAAAGAAATCATAACGCATCTTTCGACGAAAATTAAATTATAATCTTGTTGCACAGTGCGAGCGCGCGCGTGTCGAGAATTGCGAGGAATATTATACTTGGGGATTATTTAACTGCTGTGACACGTAGTATTTTAAAAATCTAAGTGGTTCGCAACCGAAAGAAAGGATCGATTAAACTGTGTGTTTAAAACGTGTGAAACTTATCCGTATTTTACGAAATTTTAAAGAGACTTGAAACTTGTGATTTGTGAATCGTAAAAAAAGATGGGATATTAATGGTAGTATATTATGGATTCACACGCACACACACGCGCACACACACGCGCACACACACGCGCACACAAATAATCGGTACACTTTATTTTTATAAATCAGAGGGATGGCGATTCAAATCATTCCCCTTTTATAAATTTTCTCGCTTCCGAACCACTTGCGATATTCGTTTAATCAGACAAGCAAATGGAGGAGAGAGCAAGAGCTAACGAACTCGCGGTCTAACTAAACAGTCCATCGACGTAAAAGCCACATAAGATACGCCTTTTGGATCGTTATTGATTCCGCCGCGGTGAGTTAGTGGCAGGTCTATGAAATTTTAAAACGCGGTCTCACAAAGTTGTTAAATTCAGTCTCAGCAAATTGAATATCGCCTGTTTAAGAATCATAAATTCGCGATGTGATTGAGTTTTAGCTGGTGCGCGATTAACTCGACTTTTACGTGGCTCTTAAATTACATAATTGAGTCGAAGAGGAGATTTCGACGTATCCCTGGATGTTTTGCTTGGCGAGGCGGAGAAGATAGACGGGACCGTGGATCACCGATTAACAATACGGATAAGAAATATAGCAAGAGGGAATAAAAGAAAATACATACGAGGAAAGAATATAAGAAGCGAGTCGTAAAACTTTTAAGGGCATGAGCCGACGCTTCGCGTCGACCACTTTTTACTCGGTTAAAGGGATCGTGTGTCGCGACTTAATGAAGCCAGTAAAGGGAAGACGGTTGGTTAGAAACCAAGTTGCACTCTTTTCGCCCGACTGATTTTTTCTATTACGCGAACGCTCTCTCGCGATACGATAACCGTCGACATATAGTGTGCAACGCGTCTTCTCTAGAACAACGCGTACATACCAGCTTTTGACTTTTCCGCGACTTTTGACGAATTGCCTTATTAATTAACCGGTTGTGCGTTTTCTCTGCCCCCTTCGCCACATAGTCTACAGACTTGTTTCATTCGTGACGCATCGCTAAGAAAAAGAATATAACCGAATGAAGGTAAGAAGGCCGATTAAAGTAGATCGCCGAAGGGGAAGGATGTGGCCAACCGTTGAATGAACCGCTAAAATGAAACGTTGTCGTTAAATGTTTCGTTAACGAATAATAAACGTTAACGCGCGAAAGAATGAAACTGAATTTGTTTGTGTCTTGTGTTTAAATATTTATCGACTCGATGAAAGGGGGCGGGGTTATTTTCATTTTAATACCTTGACCAAATATATCTATGTTTTTGTGCTTTCGTCGCGAACAATAATCCGTCGAGAGAGTACAACGCGTTGTCCACGAAAAGACTCGACAAGCGTCTCGATTGATTAAATTATTTCTTCGTCTCTCGATGTTTGTCAATGTTTTTATCTTAATAACGTTATTAGATAAATCGAAAACATTTAAATACGTTCGTCAGGCAGGAAAAAAAAAAGATCGTTTCTAGTTTTTTAATCTTTATCCCTGGCTAAGTTGCAAAGCGATATATAGCAGCCGGAAATTGTTGACTAATTTTTAGTAAGATGTATCTTGTGCAATTTAATCCCGTCTTACCTTACTGTTCGTCGAATCGTAATCCCTCGACGCGCACGTTCTTTCTCTCTTATCGCTTACTCTCCTCCTAAGATGCGATTCTCTCTCCAAAGAGAACAAGAAAATGTTTTGTCTCGCGTGTGTACGTATTGCTGCTAGTCTTATAAAATACGAGGTCAAAAAACGATTGCCATGACTCGTAAAAAGGGTCGCTCAAAAAGTATTATTGAAGTATGTATGTAGCTATAGGAATAGTAAGATAAGAAGTTGTGTGAGTCAAGTATCGGGGGATAAAGAAGAGCGGTAATGACGAAACCTTCTCGATGATGGAGAGTTACCTTTGATCCTTTATCGATTGTAATTTACCATATCTGTAAAAACATCCTCGTTTTTGCATCTCGATAATAGCGTTTAGCACTATGAACGATCGCGTGACAAATATCCGCTAGCATTAAACCAACTTGAAAGTATTATTTTTATATTAATGTTATTGGCCTACAATCCATGGAATTTTTTGAACAAAAATTAAAGGTTGGTTCAGACAGGATCGAATAGTTTACGGTCAACTAGCAAGCGAAGTCGAATTTACGCTGTTTCATTGTGGATGATCTTCAAGAAAAACGGATAGTTCTTTTTAAGAGAAGAGAAGAAAAAGAAAAAAAAAAAAAAAAGAGCAATATCGTTTTTATCCTCGTTTCGTCTTTCAGCGACTATCCACGGTAAAACAGTGTAAATTCGGCTTTATTTTTCTAGTTGACTGTAAATTAGTCGATCGTGTCTGAGCGCGGGCGGTCGGACGGCGCGCTGTGTCGGGTCTCTTTCAATCCGTAATAACAACGTAAATTCGTGTACATGCGCAGACAAGTGTGATCACCAAGTAAACGTCTTTTTTCTTTCTTTTTCTCTTTTTTGTTCTCCGTGCTGCGGCGAATAGGGTCAATTTAAATATCGAGCGAGTGAGACAGAGACCGATGATAATATCGATTTCCCGCTCCAACCGATAAACCGGCAATCTATATGTATGGTATACGCAGTATGTATGATTCTTGTTGCGACGCAAAATTGTATTGATCGTAATTGACTGCGACTGTTAGAATCTCAGGTTTGATTTCCTCCAGTTCCAGCGGGTACAATCTCCTTCTAAATGAAGTTTTCGTCAATATTGCGCTCAGGGTTTCAACATTCGAACCGGTACAAAAAACGAGGATACACTTTTGTGCCATCATGTAATTTACGCCATAAGAATTGCCATAACGTATGTTTTTCTTCTTTTTTCTTTTTTAAATTATTATTAACGTTTTTTTTTTTCGCCCTTCTTGGGTGGGAGCCGTACTTTATTTTTTACATTGTTCGTAGTGTTCTAGTATGCCATATCGATTCTTTGTACGTCCGTTTTATTGTTCGAATCAAACGTCAGTTTATTTTATTTAGTATTTGTTCCCTTCTCTTTGTTCGTTCGAACGTTATTTTTGTACCGGTGTATGCTGGATCGCGAAAGACTGCATGTAAATAACCAGCGCATAGTAATATATTCGTATTCGGTTGAATTTCGTGATCGATACAAAAATTTCGTTTTTAATCGCTCTCTTCTTATAAAAGAAATAAACATTTCTTTTAATCTGATATCTCTGTGAACCCATGACATATATGTATGTATATATAATTTATAATAAGATATTTTCTCTATTTTATTTATTTTCAATACGATCAATTGGCTGTCAAAAGGATAAAGAGCAGAGAATATTTTACCGAAGTTGATACCGGTGTATGTACGAAGAGAATTCATTTAATCGTATCGCACTCCATATCGTTATATCGTGTCGTCAAATCTTTGATTGATCTTGACGTTAACCAAATGAAATTGTATATTAAGCTTATTACTAATAAAACGAGTATCGCGATATCGATCACGAAATCTCTACTTTTTAAACAGAAAAGGAAAGATTTATTATAATAGGACTCTTTAAGTAAAAATCCAAATAATTTCTATGAAATGTCGTAAAATGATCCTGTGTTTTTGGTTATTTTCATATATACATTTAGTCCCGTTAGTATCGTTTTGTCTATGTATGTAAACGTTCTCTATTTATTACAAGAACAAATAATATGTATATATTGAAACTTATGCCGTGAATTTAGAACATAAGCGATGTGCCAAAATATCATAACTTTTATCATAATTAGCAAAGCGTGTATAGCTAATTTATTAAAAATTTTATTAACATGGATCATGGTAAATATTTTTTAATTATGATACAGACTACTTGTTATGTTCTTCAAAAGAATTTTAATTTCATCGACAATTTTAGAAAAATTTTATCGTCGCTTGTCGTATTACCGTTTTAAATTCATTTCATGTTGTATCATCAAACATTTTTACCGAATGTAAGAGTAAAGAGTGAAAAGCAAGCAGTGTCGTTTCTGTTCTAATTCCTTGATTCAGTAAAACAGTGTTGTTTCACGGATGTTGAAATGTTCTACAACATACAGACCAAATTAGCACAGTATACTTGAGGGAGCAAACATTTTATTAAGGAAATATGAAAAACTAATTATTAGACACTCGATGGTCTTGTTTAATGTATGACAAACCTTTAGTTTTTTTTTTTTTTTTTTCTCTCATTACCTAATGAAGCATTTCTAGACATAGATTCCTATAAACGTGTCTTTTGTGTTGGATTTTTCCAACACGCCATATGCCTCCGGATATTTTTTGATGCTGTGGCGACTTGGTTCCGATATTTTGAACCACTACTTTTAAAGTATGAAATGAAAGAAATATAATCGATATAAAGACACGTGTATCGTTTAATACGAATATCTGCATTTTTAACGAGATTCAGATGCGATGGTGAGATACATACACATATAGTACATAAGACGGATGATTAGTACACTACACTGTATATGATATGTTAACGTAACGAGGAAAAGAAAAATGGAAAGACAAGCGTATGAAAAGGCATCGCATAGAAAATTGAGAAATTACTTAATGGGGAAGACCGTTATTTTTTAATAAATACTTGTTCAATAATTTACGGCATAAGTATGGTCTCTTGAACTATTTCTTCAATTACTTGATCGTAATTTCCTTTGCATAAAAGCTTAAATAAAGATAACGACGGATCATTTTAAAACAGCGAGCACGCACGGCATTTCTGTGATATAGGACAATACCATTCCAGTGTATATAGTGTCTTTAATCTTTAGATGATCATTAATACGCTCAAAGACTTAATCAAAAGCTCGAATGTATTGTACATATTGTTAGTAGCGTTCTAGGTCGAGCAATGGAAATGCTATTTTATAATTATTTACATAATATTTTGCGTACTGTCGCCTCGAAAGCCATAGAAATCGATTGGTAAAACATACAAGATGTAAAGTTCAATGCGTTTGAGGTCGAGCTAGAAGGATGCCAAAATTTTCGCGAACGAGGCTGCAGGATTACTATTTTACGTATAGATACCAGAGAAATATCTAACTAATATTTGTAGCATATGTAAATTTAAAGTTACATGTTCGATAAGAGCTCAGAGAAAAGCGGTCGGTCGTTGTGCGACGTATGTATAAAATGTGGCCTTCTAAAGTGTAGTATATTTTTACTTATTGTTGGTATTGTGCAAATAGTGCCTCGAAGGTGATATATATATACACACACACACACACACACACATCATCATCATCATCATCATCATCATCATCATCATCATCATCATCATCATCATCATAATCATCATCATATCATATCATATCATGTCATTTGTGTGCGTGCGTGCATGGGTACGTATAATTAAACTAAGATTAGCGATTAAGCGATTTATCCGATTTATATTGCGAATAAAAAATTTTACATTATGTTGCGAATATAAACTTTACATTATTCTTTTCGCATTAACTTTTGTGTTATTTCGTATCAGTGATGAACAATGATCGAATCACACAGTCGTTAATCTTAATTTAATTCATACTACGCCATACATATTGCTTTTTGGAGGATTGATGTGAATGAAAGGTATGCGAAATCTCGTGTCGAGTAAAATAAAAATGTGCCAAGTACATTAAAATCCTCAAAACTCGAGTTTATAGGAAATATCGAAAAATGAATTACTGTTAATCGAAATGATTCTCATATGCAAATACGATACTGATTAAAAAAAAAAAAAAAAAAAAAAAAAACAAAAAAAAAAAACAAAAAAGAAAAAAAAGATTTTCGATTTAATCATCCTTCAAAAGGTCAAACACCTGCTCTCTTATTTGTCAATTTTCGTTACTGTATACGCGCGCAAATATTCGATGAAATATTTCGTTTATAAACGGGAGTATGTCTATGGGTCAGTCCTGTTGTATGTTTAGACGTTACCAGGATCCAAAATATTTAAAGTGCCAGCTTTTAATGTTAAAAAATCGTTCATTACGTTTTACATATACATAGTACGAAAGATAAAAGAGATTATTTTTCATAATATTTCATTAATGTGTCAATTTAAAGAGAATAATCCAACGAAATAAGCTAGAAAGTGCAACAATAAATTGTATTTGTTAAAAGAGTTATGCCAACGTTCTTTTTGTTCACATTCGTGTATACGATAATATATTAAAATGTTACAAGACATTAATATGATATTGATACGCAGGAGCAGTAAAATGATTATGCTCTAAAGATTTCAATAGGAGTGTGTCGTAAAAGCCTTGTTTTTAAAATTAAGTCTGTCGCTGTACATAAAACTGTAGTTTAAAGCAACGGAAATTCATATCTTACAGAAAAGACGAGAGCAAACTGATCGTTGTAATGCCGTTTGGAAATACCAACTTTGAATTTAACAAAAAGGATTTTTTACAAATATCTCTTTTATCATCGTTTCTAGCGGATTACACAGTTTTGCCTGTGAATTTTAATACTCAGGAAATACCTTGATGATAACTCGTTTTAGAATAAGCTTAAACTTACGTTTAGTAACAATAAGTTAATATTTTTCGAGTAATAATAATATAGTACTTTAAAAAGCGAAACGTTAGCGTCGGGAGGGACGGTACCAAATAAAAGAGCATCGTTAATGCAATAAATTAAGAGGTTTATGTTTCCTTAGCGAACATACTGTTTTACTAAGTATAATGTATGTATGCTCTCCTTCTTCTTCTTCTTCTTCTCTATACTTATGATTCCTCGAGGATAAATTAACTTGGGGACGCTCAATACCTTCTTCTTTCCTTTTCTACTATTATAGTTCTGAATGCATTGAGAATAAGTTAAATCACATATTCGATATCGTTGTTCGACTAGAAGATTAATTTGTATACTCGGGTTGTCCTAATAATATTTTGTAAGCCCATTCAGGGCCGGTTCCTGTATTTTGTCAATTCAAATATAGTCAATTAATTGTAAACCAGAGTTCTTACTTTTTCAACTGTTAAGCATCTTATGATGAGGAAACGCTTGAAATAATACTACAGCTCCGTTCCCCTTTTTCTTTATTTTTCTCCAATACAACACCCCCTTTACAAAGTGGAGAATTCAACAGCAAAGCCGTTCTTAATTCGTCGGAAATTCAGACTCGACTGTTTTTGTGATCGTAAACACGATTTCTTGATAAATACACGTTACCTGTCCAGCGAGAATTTAACCCTTTCGCTACGATGCAATTGTATTTCGGTACACCTATGCTGTACACTTGAGCCATAACGTACTGTTGCTATTCGACAATGCAAAGATGAAAATTAGAAAAATTTTTTATCCTAAAATTTATATAAAATATCGCTATGCTAAAAATTAATTCCATCGAACTTTATAACGTAAATCTATTTTACTGGGAAAATAAGAATCGATAACCGATAGAGTTTATTAGAAAAATCAATTTATTAGGTATACACAGATTGTATAAAATTTATAGTATAATTATATTTTTCTGCAAGGATAAAAATTAACACTGTATTTGATAATATCGCGATATCCCTGTTCCTTTATTTTTATTCACATTATTACTACTACTACTACTACTACTACTACTACTACTGCTACTACTGCTACTGCTACTACTACTGCTACTACTACTGCTACTATTATTATTATTATTATTATTATTATTATTATACTGTTATTAATTCATCATCTGATAATATTATTTATTTATTTTATCAGTGATCGTATGAAATAGGATATATCAAATGCTTGTATTGTTGTCGTGACAAAAATATGTACATTCATCTATAATGAATATATTTTTATATTGTAAATTGCAAATAAATATATATATATATATATATATATATATATATATATATATATATATATATATATATATATACACACATATATATATATATATATATATACACACACACACACACACACACACACGAATCTTATATATGAATTTTATAACTAATAAAAAGAATAAATTACGAGAATATACACATATATACATGCATATGTGCGTGTACATACTTTATGTAGATAAATTGAAGAAAGAAAAATAGAAAAGAAAATATCTCTACCTTTTGAATCGATGGATTTTTTATGGATGATGCCGGATGTATAATACATATGTACGTATTCGCGAGAAGGTTAAAAAATGACTCGGGGCTTCGTTACCTCAATTTATTGGATTCGAATTGTATTGAATCATAATGTACATAGGAAAATGTAGAAAATCTACAATAAAATGTACGGTGTACCGGACAGCTCTTGATCAATTTGGAAATAGTAACGTAGTAATATACGAATGTTATTATGCCGTACAAATTAATGGGAAGCTAATGACTAGAAACAGTATTTACGCATTAGCTTCTTACGGAGTCAACAGATTACAAATTTTAATCGTTGATTTTAAAATGTTTGTTAATGTAAAGATTTGTTAGTGTATTTTTCTAAAATTTCAATAGATTTGTCGATACAACTATCAATTTTACATGCACACTGATCCACGTCGCATCGCGTAGTTTTGGAAAATTACCGGTGGATCGGTAGGGATTTGTGGGATTTGACGCAGCGTACGTACTACGTAGAATTTAACTGATGAACTAAAAATGGAGAGCCAGCCAGTCAGTCATCTTCCGGTAGAAATTCATGTTCCAATCCGTCCCTGGTATTACCGCCTGAATCAATAGTAACTATCAATCTTTCTTACGGATTCCGGATTAAAGAATTTAAGAACAAGGGCCTTGCTAAATCATAGAAAACTTCCACAATAGCCTGATAATGATTGCCAGAAGAATTGCCAGGGCAACTCCTATTCTATGCTTCGACGATTTCATTTCCATTGGTATCCCTGATATAGCTCCTTTTGGTAAACACGGTTTTAACGCCGGGGACGTACCTTCTATTATTGGTTCCCCCTTCATAGAATATTTTGTCGTTTCTACGATCTTTACTGTAACTATTTTTCCTAAATATTCTTCCTTTAACGGTAGGAGAACCTGTTCATAAGATTTATTATGCCCGACGTAGTGCTTTCTATCATGGGATATTTCTGTCACTAGCACATCCTGGACGAGTCCTATTCTACCAAAATACGGAGAATAGGATTGAAAAAATTCTGATAACCTTTTGGTTCTGTTTTTCACAATTTGCGTAGGTATTTTCGTCATTCGAGCAGCCGGCGTTCCCGGCCTTGGAAAAAACTGATTGACAAACAAACTCGGGAACTTGTACTTTTCGCAAAGTTTCATCGTCTCTTCGAAATCCTGTTCTGTTTCTGTTGGGAAACCGCAAATGATATCCGTCGCTATAGTTAACTCAGGAACACGTTCTCGTAGAAAGTTGACAACTCGCTCGAAATCGGCACGGGTATACTCTCGCTTCATATCGGCTAACACCTGATCGCTTCCAGATTGCACCGGAATGTGAAGAAAACTGTAGACTTTTGGATGGCTCAGAATTTTGCTCATCTCCTCCAGATGCTCCAGGATATATGGTGGGTTAGTCATTCCAACGCGTACCCTACATCCATCGGGCACCACTTTCACCAGTGTCCACAGTAATTCGGGCAAACTCGTGCCAATATCTCTACCATAAGTTCCTGTGTCTTCAGAGGTTAACCATAACTCGCACACGCCTTCGTCGAACGCCTGTATCGCACGCTCAACAATTTCATCGGGAGGATAGCTCCCCAGTTCGCCTCTCGCATGCTTTGTCTTGCAATAAGTGCATTGATTCAAACACCCTGTATTTATAGCTATGATTTCGATCAGTGGATTCCTACGAATCTTAGGCAATCTTAAAGAGGCGCCGCCGATCTTTTTACCAGCTTCCTTTTTCTGCTGCAGGAACCGAACGGTATTCCCTTTCAGAGTTTCTTCGACTACTTCTACCACACGATCGATTTGTTGCACGCCGATCATGCTTAATCCATGTAAGAAAGATGACTTCGGTGCACCTTGTGGTACGCATCTGAAACCAATCTTCTTTTTACTATTTCCACCTTTGAGCCTTTAAACTGAATATAAATTTAGTTTAAACAAACAAAAGTCCCGAAGAACAATACATAAAAAAAAAGAAAAAAAAGAAAAAAAGAAAAAAAGAAAAAAAAGGAAAAAAAGAAAAAAGAAAAAAAAAGAAAAATATACGTATATTTTTAATTGTGATTGTTAATAACATATTCTGAAAAAATCAACAGTGAATAAAGCTTCATTAGGATTGTTTTTCATTATTTGATTCCTTTTAATTTTCAGCATAACTTAAGTATCCATTCATATATCCTATCATATATATCATATCCATTCATATTCCCTTTTGTTATGAGATTCTACGCTATCTTTTGCCTAGCTTCTGTGTATATTTGAACGAAACAAAGTATAATACGGAAAATTGAGTGTCACTTTTTGGCCAGTAAATTTTCTAGTCAAAATAAATTTTAATCTAGATTAACTGAAGTATCTTTAAAGTTTTATATTTGCCCGGCTCTCCAAATGTTACATTAATTTTAACATATTTGAACCAATTGAAAAATATTACATGTATACAAGTAAAGAAGTTGTTAAACTCTTTTAAGTTTCTTGCATGTGAAAGGGAACTACGGATAAAATATTTTTAATCTTCCTGATACCGATATATAATAATAATCTTTGTTTCTTATATTTTCATAGTGATTCGCAAAACTCCATAAAAATAGATTAAGCAGTATTAAGTATAAGTAACATATTTCAAATTTAGCTTTAAGAACGCAATTTGAGAAATGGATAAGAAAGAAACTAACAAACTAATCTGATAGAATAATATAAATCCTTGAATTTGCTCTTATGTTGTAATATATATTTACATGTAATGTAATTTATTTTATGAAATATATTACATTTCAATTATCAGTTTCAATTAATCACAATTTTATATTACATTATATGAAACGTATTAATCAATTCATGGTACTTATTGATTAAGAATTATTATTTACCGCTATAGAAATGAGATACTAATATAATAGAATTTTTTTTCCTGGATGTTTGAATATAATTTTTGCTTGAAGAGAATTCTGTTCAGTAATTCAATTAGTATTTAGTGGATCAAATACTTGGATAAAGGGAAAATTCTTTTTACCTTTTTCAAATGTAGATTTGCTCAAGTACAGAGTCATCGCGCAATACTTTGTGAAAAGTAATATAGAAAATTATAAATCTACTCAAAAGTCTTGTTGTTAACTACTTTGTTTTCGCTATACTTCATTATAAATCCAATTATTTCTCATTCGCCTACTGATAATTACCCTTGTAATAGGTAAATAGGTAGGTAGGTAGGTCAAAATAAATAAATTTTCCAATATGGTAAAAATAACTATGTTCATTAGGTACAAAGAAGTTTCCATACCCGGCAACTACAACATGTTTTCCCATCTTTCTTCCAGCTTCGATTTCATTCCTGAAATGATCCTCCGCTGGACTTTTTACTGTGCAAGAGTTTAAGAGCCACAGATCTGCTTCATATTTATTTTCTGTTAATTTGTAACCATAAGCAGCAAGTTGACCTGCCATATATTCACTGTCAGAATTATTATGAGTACAACCCCATGTCTTTGTATAAATTGTCTGTGTCCCTGGCACTATACTATCGAAAATAGGAGGCTCTGGTACATCTTCAGTTACTTGTTTACGTTTAGAACGAACAGTAACGTTTTTCCTTGCACTATATCGTTCCTTTGGCGTAATATCTTGCGACGATATTAAATCTTCTATATCTTCAATAATATCTTGACACGGAGCCAGCATTTTTTTTACAGGAATCGAGTCATTCGAGGCATTTATAGGTTATTCTGGCACGTTAATAATTTAACATCTAGATTAGTTTGTTTGATTGTCCCAATAATATGATAAAATAAATAATAAAACAACTCGTAGAACAAAAAGGGAATACATTTCATGAAAATCTACCAACTATTATACATGTAGGTTATATTTTACAATTTTTATGTCAACACGTGAGAATGCTGTAAGCTTTCTTAATGACATCTAACGACGCACTTTTGTATTATTCTCTGCATTACCGATTGGTAAAGCATGGAATAAGATTACACCGTTTATAATGATTGGAATTGAAACTAAATAGTAACATAAAATTAGAAATAGAGTATAAAAGAGAACATCGTATAATCGTAAACGAAACCGTGTACGCACTCATATCAATATCAATCTTATGCGGTATACCAAATTAATAAACGTTTCTATAAAAAAATATTAGAAGCGAGTTGAGGTTAGTCACGTTTACAGCAGGTTCTGTAGACTTGGAAATGCCGAACTCGCGTACCTTCGTTTCGGCATTCGCCCACATCATCGATGATTGTGCAAAGTATACACGAATATACTAGGCAACGGAGTCGCAAAATATAGGGGCCTAATTTATGGCGGCGTCAAGTGTTGACGCTTTCTCTTTCCTTCCTCCATAGCCGAGGCTAAAGGAGCCCAGAAGATAGAGATGTTCCAGGCGTTCGAGCTTTACATTTTCTTACATTTCCTTTTCTTTTTACTCACGGAAATTTAAGCTTCCTAAATAATTATATACTTATTATTATTATTACATAATTGAATACGCATTTAATGCAAGAAGTTGCCTTTATTCTTCGAAAATTACAAATACACTTTGCGTCTGTGACATCCTATGGATCAGCATTTGATTGATCGCTCAAAACCAACTCAAAATCTATCACTTACCTTCTGTTTGTAGCATGCATAAACGAGAATTGAGCGAGCTTAAATGCTCCGTGCACAACTGCATATGCGAAGCTGTAAGAAAATATTGCATTTGGCGCAAAGCGGCTGGCAACGGTTGCGTAACATGAGAACAAATTAATTATACAAATAATAGGCGGAAGAATAATCGATATTATTCGACGAAATAGAATAACCGTTGCTGCTTCACGCAAGCGGATTGATAGCATTAACTCGAAACCAAACCCAATGCATCGACGATATCCATTTTTAATCGCGACAGAATAGATATTTCTTACAGCTTCGCATACGTAGTTGTGCACGAATCTTTACCCAAGCTCGGTGAATTCTCGTTTATACATGCTACATAAACGAAAGATAATAACTAGATTTTGTTCATCCATCCTAGATCCTGTTCATCGTATCGTATCTCTGTTCTATGTGTTACGTCATGTGCATTATCCTGATTGATTTTATTTGTAAAAGCCGTGCGTACCGTGCCAAGTCTTAAGACAATAGTTACATCACGATCCTATGTCTCCTCTTGCTGGAGGTCGCAATACCGAATCGGTCGAAAAACTGCGTCTTGTAAACAGCTAGCTGTTAACATTTACATTACTCGATGTTCATTTGACTATTTATTCTGGCTCGTACTCCACCGTACGTAAAACACAATGAAAATTTATTTTGAGCTTGAAATTATAAGTTTCTATTATGTAGTACATTACTAGCATTCGCTTTGAATGAATTTACAAGAACAGCCATTCATTTTGACGTCCGTTCCCTCAACCATTCCGCCTTCACCATATCGGAACCCTTCTCTGCGATCATGATAATCGGCGCATTGGTATTACCGCTAACTATATTTGGCATAATCGAGCCGTCTATGACTCGAAGTCCAGTAACCCCGTAAACTCGAAGCTGAGGGTCTACTACAGCTTTTGGATCCGAACTAGGCCCCATCTTGGAAGTACCCACGGGATGATATAGAGTCATAGAATAGAATCTGATCATGCACTCCCAGTATGGATCGCTATACATCGGAATATGCTTGCAACCAGGAAATGGTTTTGGATTCGTTTCGCTCCCGTAACGTTTAAACGAAGCAGTTTTACTCATCTCGAACACAAACTTAACTCCCTCGATCAGTGTCGCCATATCTTCCGGCTCTTCAAAATGATTCGCATAAATCAATGGATGATCGAAAGGATCGTTGCTCCGAAGCTTGATAACTCCTCTGCTTTTCGGTCTTAAAAGCGTAGGAAGGACGCCCCACACGTCTTTATCGTTAAGCTCCCCGTATACGGCGTCATAGAATTCTTTGGTCAGCCCATGAGCCTTTCTAATATGCCTACCTTTGTCGGAGTTCGTCCCCCCTGCCAAAAAATGCAGTTGTATGTCTGGAAAATCGTCGGAATTATTCGCATATTTGGTATTAACGAAAGCTAGTCCTTCGATACCCCCAAAACCGGTCAAAGGACCGTCTCCGAACAATGCGTATTCTAGGATATTGCGAATATTATATATCCTGCTCTCTATCAGTGAAATTTCTTCATTTATCAAGAACGCAATGCCCCCCGCAACTATATGATCTTGAAGATTCTGACCCACTTTTGAATCTTGAATCACTGGTATGCCGTGTTCCGATAGGTGTTCTTTAGGTCCTATTCCCGACAACATCAGCAACTGAGGGCTATTGATAGCTCCTCCGGAAACGATCACTTCCTTGTCGGCACGAACCCGTAACGTTTCCCCGTCTCTAACAAACTCAACGCCGTACGCCCTCTTCGACGACGGCTCTATTAAAATTTTGGTAACATGCGCTTCCATAGCGACGTGTAAATTCTTGCGATTCCTTGCCGGCCGCAGAAAGGCCTTCGCTGTCGAGCACCGGCTTCCATGCTTAACGGTCCCCTGAGGAATCATAAAGCCAGTGTGTCGTTCTCCGTTAATGTCTCTATTCTCATAACCCATTTCTTGGCCAGCTCGAACGAACGCATCGGCCAAGGGAGTGTGCCACGGTGGTTCTTGCACAGTTAGATAACCCCCGGTCGAATGATACGGTGTCTCAGTGTAGAAGTGATTTAGATTGTCTTCCGATTTCTTGAAATAACCGAGGACATTCTCGTAGGACCATCCCGGATTGCCCAATTGTTCCCAAATGTCGTAATCTTTTCTATTACCACGTACGTAGAGCATGTAGTTTATCGCGCTGCTGCCTCCGATCACTTTGCCACGTGGCCAGAAGCAACGACCATCCTCCATCGCTGTGGGCATAATTTAAGGCACGGTAAAGTGAAACGAAGTATTCGTAACTGAATACTGGTATTGGTTGGTCATTCATACGTGTTTATATTCTTTTCGGTTCGACTTTATAGATTCATTTCCCGGCTCTGACCATTCGATCAACATTAGACCTACTTAATTGTACCTAAACGTTCTATACACCTATATACTCGTAGATCCATATAATTCGAACGATGTCAATGAAGATAAATAGATCCGTACATTCATATATCTATCTATTTAGATAAAAGCCAGTATTAATTTTGTCAAAAATACCTGCATGCTTTTAGTAATTGCGAAAAAGAAAAACTCGGACCCGTTATCTTGACGCGTTTGTTAGTCCAAGTGTTAATATTCGCTAGGATTGAATGATGACGATGCGCCAATGTTCTAGAAAGATCCACTTATTTACTTGCTTTATTTATTCGCGTTGCCATAGATTGCATTTTATGATCCTTCGCAAGCGTGACACGCTTTCTTGTATCTCCTCCATCTTTAATTTACTTTTCCCAACGTAAAAAATAGAGCGTTAGATATGGATGATCATGGATGGGGATGCAGCATTGTTTTTCTAATTAAATACCTGTCGTTATCATAACGAGGTATTGCGTATTAGATATTATTTACCCCGACAGAAATTTTCATTAATCTCCACTTTGTATTTCCAATCGATTTCGGCGAGCTGCAGATTGGCGGCAAGAATAGGAATATCATATAGAGCATTTCCATCGCCACCTGCTTCCAGGAGGAGTACGTTCCAATCTTCTACCTCAGATAAGCGACTCGCGACCACGACTCCTGTAATCACGTGAATTGATATGACACTATAGAAGAAGAAGAAGAAGAAGAAGAAGAAGAAGAAGAAGAAGAAGAAGAAGAAGAAGTACGTAAGAAGACTTAATATCCTTAAACATAAACTAAACGTTGAAAATGTCTTTTAAATTAAACATTTACTGTTCAACTTTGAAACATCGAAAAAAAAAAGAAAAAGAGAAAATTTATCGAAATTGCGAAACGAGATTAACGGGATTAATTTAAAAAAATATTTACAAAATAAACATCGAATATGCATGAAATAGGAAACTGCAGAAAAGCTACTTGCCCTCCCAAAATGTTGTTCGAAATGACGAGTTTTACAAAACCAAATCCAAAACGCATCGAAATCGGGGAGCAGATAGCTTTCCCGTAGTCTCACCATGCGAAGGAAATAAGTTAAAATTTCGTCGTTAATACATACAACAACGTACAACTTTAATATAACATTAATACGGATGGAGTCGTTAAACGTAATCTGCGTTGGTAAAAGATCGAGGTGCGCGATTTGTTAGATTTTTGCGTCGGTTGATCGTATGAGTAACAACGCGCTATTCCGCGCACGCAAACACGCAGATGCGCTTGTCTTTGTCACATTTTTATCAAATTTATGACGGAACTTTGTATCGATATCACGAAAGAACGTACCTGCAGAACCACCGCCCACGACTATGAAATCGTAAGACGGCATTAACGATTTGGTAGGAATATTCGTCGTAGAGTAAGGAGCAATCGAATACATGATATATAGGAATATGCTTAAGAGCATTGACAACACCGACGCGATCGGTTCTGATTTCATCCCTCCGAAAACAATATGTCTGACATCCATTTTATACCTCTTCGATTTCCTTTATCAATCTGTAATATTAAATTTTGTAAATTTTGTATAAATCGTTCTCCCTTAGTTAATCGAAAAGTCGCCCATGCAGCGGTTTGATATCATGTATGGATGATATACTAGATAACGTATCCTAGAAATTTTACAAAAATTGTAAGAAAATCAATCTACACCTTCTTGACGATTTTCACGCTTATACACGGGTGTCACCGTTGTATTTAGCTTCTTCGAGATTATTTCTGCTTTAAATCTCTACTGATAAAAGTATTATCCACCTATATTTGTTTAAAAAGTAGAGCTAATTTAATTTCTGCTCACAATGGGTCTAGAAGGAAATGTAATTCCTTCACTTGAATAAAGCATTGCGTCATAACGAACAATCGGATATCATCTGCATAATTCATAAACATCTGCATTCAACCGTTTAAGCATTCACTATTCTCGAACATAATAATAATTAAACCTTTGATCGATCATATTGCTTTTTCCACGCCAATTCATCTCGAACGATATATTTTTTAAACTATTTATTTATTCCATTTATTTTATTTATTTATCGACACGTAATTTGTCCTTTCGGACGCCTAGGGGCTTTTTATTTTAACGAAAAGCAACAATTGATATATGGTATGACATTGGCGTATCAAAAACAAAGACTATATATCTATTCTGTCTGTATATTGTTAACACTGTTAGAAAACGTTGTGAGGGCAAAAGAAGCGTGAAGCTAGACAAATGAAAAAGGTGAATCAGTTCGAACGATGAGCGAATGAGTCAGTAGAGCGTGCCGCTATAGTGGCGCGTCGCACCTAAGAGGTTAAATCTACTTTTCTTTGACAAGTAGTAGCACAATAAATACTTTTTTGGTAATTATTCAGAAAGTGGTACACCCAACGATTTCGATAATCTCGAAGCATGTTGTCAAAGCCAACATTTTGAACAATTTCTTCCGGTACGTGTTACTGTCGGTCAGCCATAGTTTCCGAGATATTCGTAAAATACTTTAATTAAATTTCGGTTATGATTACACATAATCCTAGATCAGGTGGCCACATGTCGTTTATATGGCCTAACCTATACCTAAAACTCAATGACGAAAGAGAGAAACAGTTTTAATATCGAACAAATAGAAAAGAGGAACGAATGGGTTGTAGCTTGGGATAGATTAATAATCGATTATCCGATTAATTACCTTCTTTTTTTCCTTTTTATACAACCTGATGGTATAATAAAAAGTTATTTGGAATAGTAGTGACACGCTCACAAATGCATGATAAAACCACGGGATATCAGTGAACTTGTAACGTACATGTGAGTATTATTTATTATGTAGTAGAAGATCGGAGATAGTGAAAAATCAATTAACGAAAATACGGAAATTTAGAAAGTACATACATGGATTAAACACCAAACTTGACCAAAGAGGACACCGATGCGACGGCACAACAAGGCGACGAATGCTTTCTTAGTGGCGATCGTTTCAACACTGAATTCCGCATACCTAACTATCGTTTATCCAATATCGGATATTGCATAATACATGAAGTACATATGCGTACGTCTTATCTCAGTTATAGCGATATGGTTAACGTATGTCGATCGTTGGTATATTTCGGATTGCAACAGTCGCAGAAAGATTTGGATTCTTTGTAAAAAATATCATTACCTGGTAAGTAGTTGGCGATGACTTTTCTTTTCTCTTGCTAACCACCCTGTCACACCTCTCCAGCGTGTCAGCAAGACGACGCGACGTTCCCGCAAGTAACGCATTACAGATTTCGTTGTACGCTATTGGTTTAAAGTTTTAAAGCCGTCAAGCCATCTCTAAAATTCATCGGACAAAATCTGAATTTCCAAAATTAAAACGTTGGAAATATTTCGTATTAAGATTATTCGGTTAAATATGCGCCAAGGCAACTAAAATAATATACCAACTGCAAATAACTGTAAATAACTGTAAATATCGCTCGTAAGTGTACAGGCTGAGTCAATAAGTACTATTAACTATTGGGTTGGCAATTAAGTGATTGCGGAGTTTGTCAATACCATCTAATGAAAAAATCTGCAATCACTTAGTTGCCAACCCAATGAAATAAACTCGTTACCTGATGGATGGATGTATTAAAAAAAATGAATCATGTTGCATTTGAAAAGACCCATCGGATTGGTGCAATTCGATCTCTTATCTATATTCGATATCTTTTCAGATATCAGGCTAATAATTGAGTATTTTCAAGGTCGACGCACTTTTAGTATATATAAAACTATAGAAAAAGGAGCTGCAATACTGATTCTGTTGATTCTTGGACATGTTATGGAGAAAAGGTAGTGAGTAAAATGCACTTTACGCGAGGCCTGAGACGAAAGTCGCGGTTCAAAAGTTACGAGAGAAAAAAGAATTGAATACGTTACACTACATTTCATTTAATACAAGTCCTTTCTCTTATACCGATGTTGACCACATTTTCAGCAGTAATTCAGTGTTTACATTTCTCACTTTCGATCTTTGTTTTTGCTTGGTTTCTAATAACATATTGCACTTTCAGTATGATGCCGTTATTCGTTCTTAGTATATCTTCAGACTCTTGTGCGATTATACGCGCTTCAAACGCCTAATGCGTTTATATGAATTTTTCTCAATTACTAACGATGGAGACAAATTCTTTGATTTTTTAATCAAAGAAAGGTAATTCCGATAATAAACAGTAACCATACAAATTGTTTTCGAGGTAGAAATCCTGTGTAAAATTATCTTCCTTTCTTTCGAAAAACACTCCACAGTCCCTGAGAGAGAGAGAGAGAGAGAGAGAGAGAGAGAGAGAGAGAGAGAGAGAGAGAGAGAGAGAGAGAGAGAGATAAATGTATAAATGTATTTCGGACGTCAAAGGTGACCAGTATTTTTGCTCGGAAGTTTCAATATCTGCAGTCACATTGACGTCAGACTACGCATTGATTCTAGATCTTCGTTTGGAAAAACCGTGTTCATTTACAACAAAATATCCGCTCACAATTTCATCTAATAACATACTGTTTCATAAAGAGTATTTAAATAGCTTTGTTCTAATATCAATTATACATAACGGTCCATAAGCTTCCGGAGTTATGGTATCCTTATCTGCTTTTCCAATTAACGTAACTCCAATTGTTTTTTATACGAAGAGGGAAGCCTTTTCTTGAAACAAACATTCATCAAGTCAAGAACTTTATACAAAAATCATTTCAAGGATGAGAGGAAAACGGAAAAGAACTTACTCGCAATTACTTATAAAATGAAAAGTGAAAATTCGATTTTCTTTATTTTCTATATATTCAAGATGCTAAACATACATACCCAATATTTATATTAAAAAGAAAGTGTTCCATTAATTATCGTGTACAATTCAATACAAAATTCGTACATGTTTGAACATTTGAAGATACAGGCGTATTAGATAAATTTTCAAATTGTGTCGCACTGACATCTAGGGATCGAGTTATGTTATTGCCCGACAAGCAGTGTTTTAGTTCTCGTTTCTATTTCTCAATGATCTATTTAACTTTTCTGGGGCACTATTACATACCTACGTATATTCCAATTCTATAAGTTGACATATCACCTTCGCATTTGATTTGTCGTTGTCCGTAGCTTAACACGATCGATTCACACAAGAAAATATAATAAATTCTAAATGGAAAAAGTTATCGGATCAAAGTTAAATATTTTTCATATTTATCCGCATTATTTGCGTTCTTTAAATTTTCTTTTGCATCCTTATAATTTCACACGAATGCATAAATATCCGTAATCTAGTTAGTATATGTTATTATAGTTAGTATAAGTATATATTTCTACATCACATATGCGTAATATACTTGTGCGCATGTTCTTAAACATGAATATGCAAGGCATGTATACATTATGCAAAATAGAAAATGCGATTTCATGTAGGTTTCTTCCTTCCTTCCTTCTCTCTCTCTCTCTCTCTCTCTCTCTCTCTCTCTTATGAATTGAGGAGTTTACTGTATCGAGGTTTACGCCTATTACAATTATAATCTTTTCTAACGTTTGTTCGTGCACGTTTGATACATTTTGTTGCTATCTTAATTTATCTCTTAATATAGATACAGCCTAATTCAGTATCCGTGTATCTTCTACATTGTATTGCGTTATTCCAACTAAGGCGTTTGTACATATGCTTATATATTATGATATCGTACGCGGATATTTTCTTATTGATAATTCCCTGGTTGTGTGTGTGTGTGTGTGTGTGTGTGTGTGTGCCTCAGTTTCATGCTGCTCTCATCTTCACGCTTCCCTTTATAAAATTTGCTAGTCATATGTACAAATATAGTTATGTTTTTGTCTTAATAAAGGATCTCGATAAAAGAAAAGAAGAAAATAAAAATTCTAAAACTTGCTATTTTAGTAACTAGTTCTACGATTAATTCACTTTCCATACAATACCTGGAATATCCAGAAAAATATGTTGTAGATCACGTGATAACATCACGAGAGATGCAGCTATAATTTTTGCATTATCCGGCATAACTTGCTATTTTCTGCTTTGACCTGCTATTGTACTGTAAAGCATCCCCAAACTATCAAGTATGCTGTTTTTATTCAGGGGTAGCAACTGTCGCAATCTGCGAAGCCTGCGCTCTTCCACTCACAATCAGTTCCCTTGGGATACCTTTGGTAAGTCTGGACTCCTGATAAGTTACCGCCTATTCCTTTTCACCCCTCAATGATGGCCTCGGGGGAATTCATTCGGGCGAAACACGTATCTGAATTACGAAAGTGTGCGGATCATTGACCGCCTTATAGCAAGCACCCGGGGAAATCGATTCGGAACGATAAAATAAACGCACGGATTACTCCAGTTATACTCCGTATTCGAGGATGAGTTTTAATGAAATCTATACAAATAATTCACTGTATCGATACCGATACCGATACCGATACCGATACCGACATCGAATATCTCGCTAAGACTAAGAGATCCCGGCAGTTACATATATAGGAGAAAGTTGTTGAAAATGTTGACTCCCACAGCATATGAAAAAATTATCGAAATCTAAAACGTGTCGGTATTCTAAATAATTAATTAACTACCAGTTATAGCGTAACAATTCATGGTCATTAAACCACGAATTTTTACATATTTATGCGAAATTCGAAGATGCAAAGATGCATAAAATGTAAGCTATAATTAAATACACATATACCACTATAAAAATATATATGTATCCATTTAATATATCCAGTAGATATCAAGTAAATACATACTGTATATCCATTTTAAGTTTCGTGCGCAATTATTTTCCAAACTGTAGCTCGTTCAAAAAGATGTTTCAAATAGAACTTGCACTATTCCGCGGCGAGACGCGGCGAGACGCGGCGAGACGCGGCGAGACGCGGCAGGGGAGAGAGGGGGCGATATCTTATGGTGGTCACATATCTTCTTTATGTGTTTCTGAGATTTTAAGGTGATCTTTGTTCTTTTTTATACGGATGTTCTATACGGAAGATGTTTCTATTCATGAAGGCGTGTAGCCCGTTCCACGACGAATTCATAGCAACCTATAATATATCGATGTTCGAAGATCATTTAAGGTTATTTATTGCCGTTCAACCTCTTAGGTACCATGTGCCACTATAGTGGCTTTCGCGGATGCCGTCTTACATTATGACGCGTCACTATAGTGGCACACTTTAATGATTCACTGTTCGCTCACCGTTTGAACTAAATCATCTTTTTCATTTGTCTTGCTTCACACATTTTTTGCCCTCACAACGTTTTATAACAGTGTTAACAATATACAGACAGAATACATACATAGTCTTTGTTTTTGATACGCCAATGTCAGATATCAATTGTTGCTTTTCGTTAATATAAATATACCATTATTAGATGCTCTTTTTGACATACCGATCCGTATCCTTGTAATTTTTTAGAATCCGCAACCTTAAAATATCGCCTCAAAATAGAAAACGAAGAGCAATTTGAAAAACACTATTGCGCTATAAGTGTGAAAATTGTGACGTGGGTCTGTGTGTCGTATCGTGCTTTAAAATATATTACACTCAATTTTCTTGTTAATTATTAAAGTAAATTATTAAATTTAAAGTATATGCGTCATATCTTTAAGAAAAATTATAATTTAGTTATCAAACATTTCGTTCCAATGTGCTTGCATAGAGAACAGCATTATCCGTCACACATTGCAGTGCTGTATCATTTACGCGTAATTCGCGTCAAACTCTGCCGTACAAAGAAACAGCTGCGCGGAAAATTCAGCCGTACCTAAGAGGTTAATACTTACTTTCGTCGAACGTATAGAAATTGTTTCATATTGTTTCTGTGTAAAATATCTAAAGTACAGTACTCGTTATAATAGGAGAGAATTTAATAGAAAAAAAAAAAAAAAAATAAATAAATACTTGTAGGCTAATAATCACTAAACGTACGATCAATTTCAGCTTATCATTTTGTATATACCACTTCGTGCTATGATATCAACTAATCGAATTATTTTTGATAAAAGGACTTGATCGTGAAACGCAAGTCAATAAACAGAGTTATTTAGTGAAAACCTCCGTCTACGTTGTTACCCTGTGATATGGGCGCGCAATGCGACGTCACCTAGCTCGACGAGAGTATTCCACCTCCACAGAAGATCCCGAGGGAATCAAAAGAAGTGCGGTCGTTAAAGAGGCACTCTGAATCTTCTCCTGACCGCCTGATACGGTAGCCCCGGATTTTCGGGCAAATCGGAAGTTTTTTCAGTGGATAATCTGGTTGTCATTCGATTGCAGATCCCTTAAGCTCAACTGGCCTATTCCCCGATAGCTCTGGATAAAAGCGTGAACAACCGAGTTAATTACATAAGATGCGTAGAAAAACGATTTAACGAAGTTATCGAGTGATTGAGCGAGTGATTTTCAACTTTAGTTTCTCATTCTCTTTCTATCATATCGTCTCTCTCTCTCTCTCTTTCTCTCTCTCTCTCTCTCTTTTATCTTTTATCGCGTCAATTATGCCGATCCGTTGCAACAAAGTATTCACATTGACCTCGATGCACCTTGCTATAAACAGGTAGACATGTAGCAAGTGGAGCGCATCGTGCGTAACCTATGTCAGTATTGTACGTTGCGTCACGTCGCGTCGATATCATACATTTCTCGGTAGTAATACGAATTTACTTTGAATAGGGCTACCCGCGTTAACACGTTTACTGCTGATTGCGTTTTCATGTTATGCTTTGTTATAACAAACAGTCCTCGTTTGAAATCTATTCTTATATGCAGAACTTGCAATTTTGTAAATATATTTAACGTGAAACATCATGGAATATTTTCTAAAACATTGCATGACTTTTAATGGAATTCGTAAAAAAATTAATAAAATCCAGGCTCCGTGGTAGCTATTGGGACAACAAGTAGGAGGTCGTGTTATACATCAATGGATCGAAATCTTATGTGTCAAGGATCTGAACTACAGCAAACACGTAGGGTGTGTAAGTAGGAATATGCAAGTCTTGCATTTCCGGCAAGTCATTCTATACGACCCTCCGCTACTAATAGTAACGCGTACGCTATTACGCATTCTGCCTATACGTACATACTATATGCGAATATATATCTGCCTTGCTCGTAACCGGCCACTTTACTGCGGCGGTCAGAGAGCATAGCGTAACCCGAAGCTAATCCAATATCTATAAACTATAAATAAATAGTGTACACAGTACACAATCTCAAACCTACGTTGCTGATATTCATTTTTAATCGAATTATCGTAGACATTTCTTACAGCCTCGCGTATTATGCAGTCGCGCACGGGGCTTTCATCCGAAGGATCAATGGAATTACCCAAGCTTGGCAGCTTTTTGCAACTATCTTTGGGAAACTAGGGCCGCTCGACGATTACACAGAAAAGTACGACGTACAGAGAAAAGTTTGTAGAATCGCGTTCCCGGCAACATATTCAAAAATCATCGAAAACGGCAAGGGAGTAGTGTTTCGACAAGTCCACCCCATTTTCAAATCCACTGTCAATCTTATATCATTAAAAATGCTACACATTTTGGGATAGAATATCAGTTGCTTGTAGGAATTACAAGTATTATTCTACCAACATTGATAATTTCAGTGAACGTAGCTCGCGTGAATATACTAAACGTAACGATCTATATATGTACAAATAAACTCGTCAACGCACGTATAGCATACAAACGATATGTGACTGCTACCTGATCGGCTAAATATCTATCGTAAAATATCGGCTATCGTAGACGGGGAAGGCCAGATATGTAGGGCTGTTATCGTGGTGGTGGTGGTGGCGGATGTGCTTCTGTTAAAATACATATAGATAGTGTAATAAAGTGAACATAGGGAACATAGGGACGATGACTTTGAACGTTCGTCATCCTGTAATTTGCAAATCACGCGTGCTCGTGAATTTACGCATCGTTATCTACGCATAATATATAATATCAGCATAATTATTTACGTATATTTGCTTTTGATTCGAATCATGAATGGCATATTAGAAGAAGTTTTATACAGAATCAATACCATAACTTGGCAATATATTCTTTAATAAAAAGGTGAAGCAAAGAGGTGTATTTTAAGCCATCAGTTAGATATAGTTGGATATAGATGAAATTGAGAAACACCGGTGATCCATAGTACCGATTTCTGGACAAAACTATGAGCAGGATCTCATTACTCGGAGAATCTTATCCCGCGGGCAAGTTCTTCCGGATTTTCAACATACCTCTAAACATGGCCTCCTAATCACGAGGGAAATTTACCATTCCGATATCGTGAATTTCCTCGTTTAGCAACAATCCCTGTCCACCATATCTCCAGATTGTTCTAGGTCAGGGGAAAGCGGCACACAGGACTTTCTTCAGCGGATCTATTCAACAAGACGTCAACAACTCAATCAAAAGATGTTGGTTTCTCGCGAGGAAAATCCTATATTCGTATCCTTCGGGGCTATTCGTAGCGAAACCTTCTGTTATCCTGATACCGACGACGTGTTTGAATTTTTCGACGAAACTCCCATTCTAGAAGAAAATTTATAACAAGCTTAACCATAAAATAAATCGTTTACTAACAAAGCGTGATTGTACATGAAAAGTATTGCTAGAATACCAGCAAATGGACCGCGTTATTATTAATCTTTAAATCAATATATTTTCGTGTGTTTCAGATTCGCCAGCGTCTTATTAATCAAAACTAGATATTTAATTAAATAATTTCTCTCATGGGATACGAGAAAATAGATGTTCCTGTAATCGGTATTAATAACGAACAATTTTAGTAAAAGACTATTTAAAAAAAAAAAAAAAAAATAGCAAATGCACTTAATAACTGATCGTATATAAATCTATACGTAAATAATAATCGGTATGGCATAGTTTAGTCTATAACGTAACAATGGTGAATAAACTTATGTACTTGTATTTAATAAATGGAACTTCTTGATTGAAAACATTTTAATATACATGCTAAAATTTCTACTAGATAAAATGAATTTACCTTTAGCGTGTAAGAACTATTAAAATTATAAAAATGATAATTGTCGTGATAAATCGTTGAAGGTGTCAATTTACGATAAAAGTAAAAAAAAAAAAAAAAAATTATTGTATTTGTTTGCGTTACAATGGAAAAACCACTTTTAACGATATAAACGAAAAGTTGTCGTTCGATCAACCATCTGGAACGTTGTCAAGAGTAAATCAACAGGTATGGAAGAATCATCTGATTAGCGCACGAGCTCATTTTCGATCGAACTTTCGCCCCGTGAAAATCGGAAAACAACTTTTACCTATTTAGTAATAACTCGCTAATTTACTTATAACTAAATTATCAATCCATGACATTAAACTATCAATATATAACATTTGAGCTATTATTTTATAATATTTAAACCATTAATTTATAACATTTAAGCTATTAATTTAAAACATTTGAATCATTAATTTATAACATTTGAAAACCACATTTATAATATCAGTCAACCGTTTCTGTTTTATCGACAGTCGACACTTTACCGTAAGGAGGGAAGAAATGTTTACCAGAGAAGAAATATACATACAAGCACGAAAATCTACAAAAATCACAAAAATCTTGCAAAAGGGATGTACGACTCGTTCTACTAAAGAGTTTAACGTTCTATTTTCGCGACACTAAATTTTTGACAATATCGAAAAATTATAAACTCCGAGATGTCTGAACTAAATTTCCGTTATAAAGTAGAGAGAAGCCAAAGAGAAACAGCAATCAAACGGAGAATAAATTTAAAATTGTGGCGCGTTCTTTCGTTCCCGATCTATTGAAAAAATCAATGGAGTCCCGCGACGCGCCCCCGTACATAAAACGATAAATAAGAGTAAAAACGGAAAAAGCGATAAGAAGGAGAATAGATTTTTGTATTTCGTTCCAAGTCAGATAAGCATCATTCTACACAATGGGCTAACGATAGACTTGACATAGTCAAGACATATCCCACGTTGTAGTCCAGTCTAGATCATCCAAAAATCTCTTAGTGACTTTTGAAGATCCACACTGGATCAATGGTGTCCCACGGTGTCCCACGTTGTTAATGCTCCAAGCTATTAATTTACGCATTTAAACCATTCATTTCTAACATTCCAACTATTAATTTATAACATTTAAGCTATTAATTTACAACATTTAAGCTATTAATTTACAACGTCTAAGCCATTAATTTACAACATTTAAACTATTACTTTATACATTTAAGCCATTAATTTCTAACGTCCAAACTATTAATTTATGACAATCAAACCGTTGATTAACAACATTTGAACCATTACTTAAGAACAATTAAAGCATTAATTTATAATATTTTAGCCACTACTTGATAACAATTATATCATTAATTTAAAACAATCAAACAATTAATTAACAACTTTTAAACCATTAATTCATAACACTCCAACCAATAATTAACAACATTTAGGCAACTAATTAATAACAATTAAACTACTAATTTATAACAATTGAGACAATAATCAACAACATTTAAAACATTAATTTGTAACAATCAAACCGTTCTCCAAGGAATCAATAAGTCTCTCGGTAATAGCCGAACAGATCATTTGATAGATCTTACGAACAAATACCTAAACGGGATTACAGCCAATTAATTCATACTATTTGCTATATAATTAATATCTGTGTCACGTACAGCGATGCTGGCGGCATTGAAGAAAAAAAAAGTCATTTTATGTTACAACAATAACGAGTAAATTTACTCGTTTCACTTAAGAGGAATTAAAAAGGTACCTGACTTTTAAATCAGGATTAAATAAGAATTTTTAATATCGTACGCATTGATGTAGGTGTTATTCAAGAAAAAAAAAAAAACATTTTATTTTATAATTAGCACGAATAAACGAACGAATATCGATGATATAATATAATTCTTAATATGAATTTTATCTGTCCGATTATTTAATACCTTAACTTATTTCACAGAACGTCATCGACTGCCGTTAGGCTTTCCCCCCTTTTTGTTCAAACTAATTGATAGTCGAAAACTAGTATCAAAGAAGGGTGAAATTAGTCTTAGCTTGTAGAAACTATTAAAATGATAAAAATGGATGTCGTATTAAATCGTTGAAGGCGCCAATTTACGATAAAAAGTTAAGAAATTGTTCAATATAAGTTTGTTATAATGGAAAAACCGTCTTTTGCAATGTCAAAAGATCGTTACCGTTTGATTGACATCCCGACACCTTGTAAAGATATATAAGGAACGCGCAAGTCGCGCGCGAGCTTTTTCGAGCCTGAGCTCCCGGAGAGTGAACATCGAAGAAGAACTTTAATACAAGGTAAATAAAAAAAAAAAAAAAATATCTACAATAACATTGAACTAGTAATTTCTAACGTCTAAACCATTAATTTATAACGTTTAAGCTATTAATTTATAACATTTAAGCTATCAATTTACAACATTTAAGCTATTAATTTACTACATTTAAGTTATTAATTTATAGCATTTAAACTGTTATTTTATACATTTAAGCCATTAATTTATAACATTTAAACTATTAATTCACAACATTTAAGCTATTAATTTACAACATTTAAACTGTTATTTTATACATTTAAGCTATTAATTTACTACATTTAAGCTATTAATTTATAACATTTAAGCTATTAATTCACAACATTTAAGCTATTAATTTACAACATTTAAATTGTTATTTTATACATTTAAGCTATTAATTTACTACATTTAAGCTATTAATTTATAACATTTAAACTATTAATTTACAACATTTAAACTGTGATTTTATACATTTAAGCTATTAATTTACTACATTTAAGCTATTGATTTATAACATTTATGCCATTAATCTAAAACAATTGCTCCATTAATTCTTAACAATTATACCAATAATTTATAACCATGTCCTTCCATTAATTCAAAGTAATTATGCTCTTAATTTATAACAGTTGTACCATTAATCGGAAGCAACTCTACATTCATTGATTTAAATCAATACCATCAATTCGTAGTGGGAAAGTTAATGATTTATTTTGTTTTATTTAATATTGACGAAATCTTTCAAGTCTCTGAAGTACTATTGTATTTCTATATAGCATTATTTTTTAATTTTAAATACAGTATTTAATTTCTCATGTCACTATTTCATATAAAACCAGTGGTAACGCAGTGTGTACCTATTGGGTGTCTATGGATGAGATGTAATTTTCCATGTCTGCACAAAACCAAGGAAACAACACCGCATTCATGGAATCAAGGAAGCAGGTGTAATTTAATCGAAGGAAACGACACCTCGCCATTCATCCATACGCACTACAATTGGTACCTTGCATGGTTTCGTTTCTTCGACGATAAGTTCAATATTCAAATACGATTATGCAGATTCACGTACTACAGCTATTCCAATTAATAAATTTCAATACACGTTGCTTCTTTGTTATAAAATAATTTTACATCTTTGCTTCCAATGCTTAAAAATTCTTTGTGTAAATGGGACCCGAGCGTAGTTACCTCCTCGTGGTGTGTCCCGGTAATTGGTATCGTTTTTCAAATAATAACACACCAAGTACTATTTTGAATATTAGTATTATTATTTGACAAACGATATCAAGCTAAAAACTACTTGAATATAGTCTGGTCTTGATCATCCAAACTAGTTTTGGTGATCTAGACTGGACTAATACCCCCCCGAGGGGGCACCGTTGGACACCGTGGGATGCGTACGTTTTAGCCTTAATTAATCATAAGATAGATAATGTTTGTACTGATCGATGTAATCGTTGTGTGTGAGATACATGTTGCGTTATGTGGGAGATAGATATTGCGTCGTGTAAGCTTTGTTTTACGTTTGTAAAGATTCGTGTAACTGCTGCGTAGGAGATAGGCGTTTCACGGTTAGGCTACGAAACAACTATCTCTTTACGCAGGCCCATGATCAACTAGAGTCAGAACTCGACATTCTTGCCAATAGGTCGAATGTCGAGACCGATGCATATAATGTTAAATAACTCATGGGCGGGTCTCGTGCGTAGTCACCTCCTCGTGGTGAGACCTGGTAATTGGCATCGTTTTCCAAAAATTAATCAGTTGATTAGTCTTTGGAAAACGATACCAAGCAAAGAACTACGCACCAGTCCAGTTTGGGTCACCAAAAGCCGCGAATAGAATTTTGGATGATCTAGACTGGACTGCAACGTGGGACATCGTGGGACGCCGTTGGACATCGTGGGACACCGTTGGACATCGTGGGACACCGTTGGACACCGTTGGACATCGTGGGACACCGTTGGACATCGTTGGACATCGTTGGACATCGTTGGACACCGTGGGATATGTCTTCACTCTGTCAACTATTCTGAGCCCATTCTGTACAATGATACTTATCTGACTTGGAACGAAATATAAAATCCATTCTTCTTTTCCATTGAATCTTGTGGTTATTTCGTGCACGGGAGTGCGTCGCGTGAGTCCATTGATTCTTTTGAAAGATCGCGAACGAATAAGTTCGCGTCGCGATTTTCTTCCATCGCCTGTTAGTTCGGGCTTCTTCTTGTTTTCTCATTTTTAAGGGAAGATAACTTTTCGATATGTTTAAAAGTTTAGAGTCGCGAAAATAGAATGTTAACAGTTTAGTACAACGACTCGTATGTTCATTTTGCATGACACGAAATTGCATATGCAGTGTCAATAGCTTCGCTGTCTTTTTCTTTCTTTCGTTACTAACCCCAATCTATTGGTGGCGTGCTTTCGGGGTGGCGTCGTTTCTTAATTAGGTTTTTGCTGTTATGTAAATCTCGTTATTAATATGATTTAATTAATACACGTTTATTTAACGATTCATTGAAAGTTACGATAATGAAATTAAGTGGTTTTCTGAAACTTTCTGTTTTAATTTCTATTCAGTCGTCTATTTACTAAATGATACTGTTACTATATTAACTTTTAATATTAGCTTCTTTCGTAAGTTTTTATAATAAAATTTGAGTTTTACTGTGATTTCATTTAATTATTTTATACATTTGTTTTAAATTCTAGTTATTTCTTGTGCAAGTTATTTATGGATAGTAGGGATAATATAAAATTAACAGGAAAATTAACATATGTATGCAAAGACTATTAATGATCAATCCGATAAATTTTTATGGTCAATATAATGATCAATCCGATGAATTTATTTTAATTAATACAGCTTTGTACAATATGAATAATTCTGTTGTCTTTTTATTCGAGCATGGGTAACGTTTGATATGCATTTTATATTTATTTTAAAATATATTTGACACATATTTCATAATAGATAATTTCTTAATTATTTGAAATACTAGGATGAACGTAAGGCCGATTAAATAAATTATTGTTCTATTTCTGATGTATGAAATTATTCTCTTATTTCAAACGAACTTTTAGCGAATTATCTTATTGTTTCAAATTGAGTTATACCGTCATAAACTTGCAACTTGGTAACAATTAGATTGAAATACCTCGAAACAAGGTTTCGCGCGCGTTTGTGCAGTACTCTTTAAGTATATTTAGTGGCGAACTTTTGAATTCTTGCAAATATTTTCCAATATTTATAACACGCGACTATAGTGTATTAATGGAATGTATATTTCGTATTCTAATAACGAAAATTCACAGTATATATTCCAATTGCGAACAGTATAATTCTTGTAAACGATTACATCGTGTTCACGGTATTCGTAAGCATTTGTTCGCTATCGAGAAATATCTCACAATTTTCAACTTATATTTCTCATATTTGTTCCAATTTCTTAATAATAATTTATAAGTCTATAAAAAATAGCAGTATTTTCTAAATAAACGTTCGATAGGAAAAAGAAGAAAATTGTCGAAACTACGTTTCGCTTCTTTTTCCACTCCCTCCCACACCCGCCCTTAAACAGCTTTATTTTCAGGGAATATTTGTGACCGCGCGCAATGCGGTTGTAGAGTCAGTGTTTGCTACGCAATAATTTCTTTTCAATATTTTAAAATCACGATAGTTTTCATTAAATTCGATCGAATAATCACACGCGAAAGTAATAAAGTTTTATGAATTAAATTTATACGCGATATTAGAGTTCTTGTTCGCCGATTATAATTTAAACGGTCGCGATAACGTAGTCTTTTATTTTTCTTTTTTTATATTTATTTTTATGAATATTCGTTTTCGGTATTAGAGTCAGTGCCTCCCTCAAGAGGATAAAGCCTCTCCAGGAGCTCAAGAATGTAAGTAGTTTTATATATTGTATTTCAATTTGTTCTATTAATTATATTTTGTTTGAAATGTTGTTAATTCTAAAATAAAAACGATGGATATTTTAGAAAGCTGTAAATGTCCTTTTTAATTGAAACGAAGTCTTAGAGTCTTAACATTAAAGTACAATAAAACTGTCTGATACGTATAAAAAATGACTGAATGTTTTATTCTCAAACTCTTATATTAGATTTCCAATTTACACACTTATTAGAGTTTAGTCTTTATTATTCCTAAATTTTCAAGTTTGTTATTATGTATTAACGATATTAATGATATCTTATGTTTTGTTATAGACATATCACAGCTTCAACTTCTTTGTCTTGTTTGGGAATGCCCCGATGGTGGCTCAAAAGCCAAGAATGTAAGTATTTTTACATATCGTGCTTCAATTATGTCTGTTCTGTACATTTTTTTTTCATCACTATCAATTAAGAAATGCAATTCGATTGAAAATTTGGGAGGTTAGCATTTTCTGAGGTTATTCTTTCATTAAAATAAAGTAAGTGTTAAAGTCTCAATACCGAATTATGAAGCAAATGACTAACATATTTCACAAATCATTAGATTCCTAATTTTTAGATTTTAAACTTTCATATTAGAGTTTTAGTTTTTATACTTATCAAAGTTTATTAGATTTTCAATCTTTATTACTACTAAAGTTACTAAAGTTAATAAACCTTCGTTTTTCATTATCTCCAACTTGTTAAATAATCAGCAATCACTCATCGTGTTTTGTTCTGTAACAGATTTTTCGCAACCTCCATTTCCACCACTGGACCTTACACGGTTCCCGCCTGATGTCAGTCTCCCTGATGACGTCCTCTGTTTCTCCGCTTCGAACGGTGAGTCGCATGCATTTCTGTTCCTCCGGTCACTCAATCATGTCGTAGGACGAAAGGTCCGAATCGGCACGGGTGACTGGTTGTATACGTAGAATTTTTTTTGCGAGCATAGTGACCGCGGGTACTTTTTATACCCGTGAGTAGTAACATTTTTTTTGAAATTTATTAATTTAGGATAGGTCTTCTTGCACAACGCGATTATAATAATTAGTTTTTTAATAATTAGGTTAGGGATATACACTTGAGAATATATTCGTGCTATTTATGCATATACATGTTAATATTCCGTATGAATATTTGCAATCGGCAAATATCTACACGAATATACCTGTATGACATACATATACTTAATCTTAAACAATGAATCGATGGTGACGATATTAAGTCACGTTCGTTTATTTCATTTCGATTAGAATTTAAAATACGAGTTAAAATTCATTTTTTCCCGTACGAGAATGTGTGAAATTATACGTGCAAGAAGACACTTCGCGACAGGCAGATTTTTAAATCAAAGCAATAATTTTGAACACTGCTTCTGCACTTTCGAGTATGTGCTTTGATAAAGAGATCGCCTGAGATTGTTTCTTTTTTAATAATATATTTAGAGTCAATAATTCCATTTGATCGAGTCTCAGTTTTTTTCAATTAACGCTACCTTTTTTGCAACATTAAAATTTTGTTCCGATTTATTAAATTAATAAAGTAGAGTCACTTAGTTACTGTTAAATTAATAAAGTAGATTTAATCAGATACGAAGTAGTAGAATATGAAATCAAAGAACGTTAGTCCGTTAAATAAAAATTACACAAACTAATCATATTTTTAGATCAGGATTTTCAGGTTTAACCCTTTCCGTGTCCATTGTCAGGATCTCATTCACGTGCCCAGGTGCTACTTGAATGGGAGAAAGACATTGGGCACGATGATCTAGAATTAAGCAATGTAATAATTTCTCAGCGACTGACGATGTATTAGTGTATCGTGCACGACGTATTTTCCACATTATGTATGTGTGTTGTTAGGTCGTGGAATTGCGTCGTTTTTCTCATTCCTTAAAACTTCAAATATTAAAAATGTCGGGACATATATCGATTCAATTTACGTCTCGACACAATCAAAAGTTGCGATAATATCATCCACGCGATTAAGTGTAACTACGCTTTTAATATTGCCGTCAATTACAATTATAATTCCAAGTTTACTTGCATTTATTTTGACGATATCCTTTCCTCAGACGTGTTTTATCACGTTTTACGCAATGGTCACTAGCCTTCGTCAGTCGATTTCAGGAAAAAGGTACGTACCTTAGAGTGTGCATGTTGTGTCAAGCTCGGGTGTCGGAGGCGTCCCGGGACGTCCTCTCTAGTGTAGGATCTTTGCACCCGGGCGTTTGTGTGAGAACCGTGGAGCGAGTGTGTTGGTGTGCTCGTTTTGCCATTTTTTAAATATAGCGCTAGGTAGGATAGGTAGTATACTTTCTGGTATGTCTGTTAATTATAAGTAGGTAGGGCCGGGCAGGTTGGCACAGTCTCTGGTCGGGTAGGCGCTTTTTCGCGTGACCAACCTGTTTCTGGAAATCTGATTTGAAAAATCGACGGTGAAACTGGCACGAGTAGAGCATGCTCTCGTCTCTGGTTTTGCCTGCCGATTTTTCGAATTTCGCGGTCGCGGTCGCGAGTGGGCGAACGAACGTTTATCGCTCGAGCACGCACATGCGAGTGGGCAACGATCACCGCTGTGATCGTTGGTCAGTCCATGCGCACTTCATTCAGCTTCCGCGGTTTATATTTTTATTTTACCTTTATAAGTTCTTTTTTTGTTTGCGATTTAGAAGACTCGAGCTTAGATTTAAGTTTCAGCGGGCATTGCGCTCGAAGAAAGAAGAAGCTATAAGCCGAAGAGGCCCGGCAAACTGCCACTCAAGAGGGCAACTACTAATGGCTCCCCATCCTCTGGGTCATCCAGAGCATGGGAAGTCATTATTGTTACTACTTTGTCACTATGCTCGCTTTTAGTATTTGTAGTAGTAGTAGTAGTCTTAGCTTTTCTGACCGATGTATATATCGGTCCATCGTCCCATTGGGCAAATCGCGATTTTTTTTATTAGTGTTGCGACAAATTAATTACGGGTTGTATTAGAGTTGCGAAATAACACCGCGACTTTTTATTAGTGTGGCGAGAAAATGATTACGGTTTGAATTAGAGTTGCGATAAAAGGATAGTCGCGTTTGCTTTAGAGTTGCGAATTGTCTTTTGCAAATTTTATTATGAATTTATAGAATTTCTTACAGAACTATACGTATCAGAATTTATCCTGTTTTCTATTGTTTAAAATTAGATTATAAAGATGTTAGTTTCCAATGAATTTTATAGTATTGCAATGTAATATTGCAAGTAGCAATACCAGAATATTTGAAGTATCTTTTTCATATAGTAAATAGTAATTTTTATTACATTCACTATAAGAGTTAGCGTTGCGATATTGTTGCATCGCGAGTTCTACTAATTTTTCCTGTTAGCGTTGCGATATCGAATGATCGCGTTTTCTTAAGTAGAGTTGCGTTTATAAAATGCCCAGACCCTCCGACTGCATTTGTCGGACACTATTCCTGGATCACACGATACAGCTGCAAGAGCTGTGCAAGTGTGATCGTTCATGAGCAACCTCCTAAATGGTTGCCTCTCGATATTAGTGTTGCGTATTGCTTAAATACGAGTGCGTAGATTTATACTTATTAGCGTTGCGTCTCAAATTTCGGGAATTTTCACTTTTCCTTTTTTGATAGATTAATTGATATTGCACATATAACAAAGCACTCTTCGCGTTTGATGTTGAGAATTTTCTGCTTCATAAATATTAATAGTAAATTAGCGTTGCGAAACGAGAATATTCAGTTCCACTCTCGGCGCGTTGATCGGGTTTATATAGAGTGGAAGACGATCGAATTTTAGTAGCCCTTCTGGCTACTGCTTTGTTTCTTTTTCAGCGCCCCTCATTAATGCACCCCTTATTACTACGTTTATTACTGAAAATACTGCTATAAGACATATTCCTTTGTCAACGTTAACGTTACCATGACTGCTAAAATACAGAACTTTATTACGAATGTATGATATGTATATATATTTACATGTATGAAATTGTGAGCGATTTCATGCGTAAGAAAGTATTATAATGAAATATCTTAATGTTGCTACGAAGGCTTGAAATATTTTTTAAAATTTAATTCATCGCGATTGGAATTAATGCTGGTGATTGTTCGTTCTTAGAACCATAACTTTTAGAATTTTTTCGACCGCGATACTTCTAATCTTTTAACAGTAATGTAGAATTTTATAAATATTCGAATTTCATTTGCACGAAACAAAAGTTCATTCGCGATAATCGTCGCGTTTGTAGTAAAAATTCTGCAAAAAATGACTTGTGCACATACCTTTCGGTTCAGTATGTTGCAAATCACTATGTCGTTGTAGAAAGTAACAGATACTGTAAAAGTTAAAAGATAAAGCAAGTGATTTTATAATAATCGGGTTTTCTCTCATCTTAGTTACTCCAAATGAACATTTCAATTTTTAATTCAGTTTAAATTCAATTACTTAAAATTCTTGTTTTCAACGTAACCCTAGTTTCGATTAAAAAGATGCAAATGATTCTCTATATTTGTTAGAATTTAGTCAATAGTAATTTGATCTATAATTGACCATTAGTAGTAGTTTATTTTTCATGTATCAAATGTTCTCGTTTTAAAGATGCCTGCTTATTCCATATATAAAATCCAAGTAAATGAGTTTGATTCAGATTAATGAATTTACAGAAAATACATTTTAGTTACATATTTGAACATTTCATAGCATATTAAATATTTGTGCTAGATACCGAAATGATTTTTCTTTCATTGTCTGATTGTTCAGGCTTCTTTCTGTTTTGCCATTATTAAGAGAAGCATATTGTGATCGCGTTGGAGGATATAACTTTTCGATATCTTCACAAGTTTAGTACAACGAATCGTATGTCTCTTTTGTAAGACTTTAAATTACATATGCAGTGTCAATAGTTTCATTTTCCTTCTCTCGTTCCAAGTAAGACAAATGTATCTTTGATACCGAATGTTGCCAGTACGGTTGCGAATTATTCTACAATGTTTGTACGCGATCGATGTAGTCGTTTTCGCAAATTAATCAGTAGATTAATTTTTGGAAAACGACTACATCGCTCAGTACCAATATTGTACAATGATTCGATACCAAGTTGAGAACTACGCCACTACAGTCCAGTTTGGATCAAAAATGCCACGAAAAGAATTTTGTATAATCTAAACTGGACTGCAAAGTGGGACGTCGTTGGACGTCGCGGGACGCCGTTGGACACCGTTGTTCCAGTGTGGATCTCCAAATGCCGCCAAAAGAATTTTGGATGATCTATACTGGGCTGCAACGTGGGACGTCGTTGGACGTCGCGGGACGCCGTTGGACACCGTGGGACACCGTCGGTCCAGTGTGGATCTCCAAATGCCGCCAAAAGAATTTTGGATGATCTATACTGGGCTGCAACGTGGGACATCGTCGGTTCAGTGTGGATCTCCAAATGCCGCCAAAAGAATTTTGGATGATCTATACTGGGCTGCAACGTGGGACATCGTCGGTCCAGTGTGGATCTCCAAATGCCGCCAAAAGAATTTTGGATGATCTATACTGGGCTGCAACGTGGGACATCGTCGGTCCAGTGTGGATCTCCAAATGCCGCCAAAAGAATTTTGGATGATCTATACTGGGCTGCAACGTGGGACATCGTCGGTCCAGTGTGGATCTCCAAATGCCGCCAAAAGAATTTTGGATGATCTATACTGGGCTGCAACGTGGGACATCGTCGGTCCAGTGTGGATCTCCAAATGCCGCCAAAAGAATTTTGGATGATCTATACTGGGCTGCAACGTGGGACATCGTCGGTTCAGTGTGGATCTCCAAATGCCGCCAAAAGAATTTTGGATGATCTATACTGGGCTGCAACGTGGGACATCGTCGGTCCAGTGTGGATCTCCAAATGCCGCCAAAAGAATTTTGGATGATCTATACTGGGCTGCAACGTGGGACATCGTCGGTCCAGTGTGGATCTCCAAATGCCGCCAAAAGAATTTTGGATGATCTATACTGGGCTGCAACGTGGGACATCGTCGGTCCAGTGTGGATCTCCAAATGCCGCCAAAAGAATTTTGGATGATCTATATTGGGCTGCAACGTGGGACATCGTCGGTCCAGTGTGGATCTCCAAATGCCGCCAAAAGAATTTTGGATGATCTATACTGGGCTGCAACGTGGGACATCGTCGGTCCAGTGTGGATCTCCAAATGCCGCCAAAAGAATTTTGGATGATCTATACTGGGCTGCAACGTGGGACATCGTCGGTCCAGTGTGGATCTCCAAATGCCGCCAAAAGAATTTTGGATGATCTATACTGGGCTGCAACGTGGGACATCGTCGGTCCAGTGTGGATCTCCAAATGCCGCCAAAAGAATTTTGGAAGATCTATACTGGGCTGCAACGTGGGACATCGTCGGTCCAGTGTGGATCTCCAAATGCCGCCAAAAGAATTTTGGATGATCTATATTGGGCTGCAACGTGGGACATCGTCGGTCCAGTGTGGATCTCCAAATGCCGCCAAAAGAATTTTGGATGATCTATACTGGGCTGCAACGTGGGACATCGTCGGTCCAGTGTGGATCTCCAAATGCCGCCAAAAGAATTTTGGATGATCTATACTGGGCTGCAACGTGGGACATCGTCGGTCCAGTGTGGATCTCCAAATGCCGGCAAAAGAATTTTGGATGATCTATACTGGGCTGCAACGTGGGACATCGTCGGTCCAGTGTGGATCTCTAAATGCCGCCAAAAGAATTTTGGATGATCTATACTGGGCTGCAACGTGGGACATCGTTGGTCCAGTGTGGATCTCCAAATGTCGCCAAAAGAATTTTGGTTGATCTATACTGGACTGCAACGTGGGACGTCGCGGGACGCCGTTGGACGCCGCGGGACACCGTTGGACATCGTTGGACATCGCGGGACACCGTTGGACATCGCGGGACACCGTTGGACATCGCGGGACACCGTTGGACATCGTTGGACACCGCGGGACACCGTTGGACATCGTTGGACATCGCGGGATGCGTGCGTTATAGCCTTAATTAATCGATAGCTATGTACCTATGTTAAGTGCATTGTTAGCGTATTCTGTACAACCACACTTAACCATCTTGGAACCCAGAAAAGAAAAATCTCCTCCCTTTCCGCTCGCTTACCACACTGGAGTTGTTATACTTGCGATTTATGGGTTCACGGTCGCTCAGTTCTTTCAAACTGTCGCGTGGCGTACTCGCTCGCGCGTATTCCGGGTGCGTACGGGTCAACGTGCACTGGACAACTCTTTGAATTCGTAAGTCGCCCCAAGGACACCTCTGTCTTGGTGACTACTCGACGACTGCTCGTCGTTTGTCTCGAATCGCGAGAGTTGTCATCGCGCTGGTGATACCTGTAAATCTGTTGACGATCGAGTCGCACGTCCGCGATCCTGTCCGATTGGTACTTTGGTACTCGGACAGGGGCCTGCGTTTCACGTCCTCCGTAATTCTGTTCGGGCCCGCGGGGGTGGACCCCACTGTTCAGTTGGGGCCTTGCCTTCGTAATCCTGTTCAGCGGTCCCTCCCCGGGTTCCACTTATACAGTTGGAGTGTGTTAAATTGCAGGCCCATTCGCTGGACACGGGTATCATCGGTAAATGCCATCGACCGTGATAAGTTTCAAACGACGTGACAGGAATCGAGAGAAGGTCAATGCTTGGGCTTTCCGCCGAACCTTAGGGTTATCGGGTGCACGGGAGTACGTCACGTAGGTTTGTTAGTTCTTTCGAGAGATCGCGATTACGTTCGTTCCGGGCGAACCGCGGATTTTCTTCCATCGTCTCATTATTGGGGCTCCGTTTCCATAGTAGCCTCATTTTCTTTTCTTTCGTTCCATGTTAGGCAAATGTGTCTTTGATACGGAATGCTGCCGGTAGGGTTGCGAATTATTGTACGATATTTGTAACGATCAATGTAATTGTTGTGTGGGAGATGGATGTTGCGTTATATATGTTGATCTACGTTTGTAAAGATTCATGTAACCGCTGCGTTGGAGATATTTGTTTCGCAGTTAGGCTACGAAACAACTATCCCTTAACGCAGGCCCATGGTCAAGTAGAGTCGGAACTCGACATTCTGCCAATAGGTTGAATGTCGAGATCGATGCGTAATGTTAAATAACCCATGGGCGGGTCTCGTGCGTAGTCACCTCCTCGTGGTGAGACCTGGTAATTGGCATCGTTTTCCAAAATTTGATCATACGATTAATCTTTGGAAAACGATACCAAGCAAAGAACTACGCACCAGTCCAGATTGGGTCACCAAAAGCCACTAAGAGAATTACGTATGATCTATACTAGACTGCAACGTAGTACATCGTTGGAGACCGCAGGATGAGTGCAATTTAGCCTAAATCAGTCGTAAGATAGATACATATGTTATGTGTGTTGTAAGCTCAGTCTGTCCAACGATACTTGCCTATCAAGAAATCCTTCCTCCGAGTTCATCTTTGAAAAAAAAAAAAAAAAACTCCTCTGTGGCTCACCTTATTCAGAAACGATTGGTTTCGCTGTTTATCGGTTCACGATTGCTTAGTTCTTTCAAATTGTCGCGTCACGTACTCGCTCGCGCGTATTCCGAGTACGTGCGGGTCAACGTGCAGTGGAAAAGACCTTGGATTCGTAGGTCGAAATAATGGAAATATACGCAAGAAAATATGGAGTACGCGTCTAGCGTGCAAGTTGCAAGTTGCAATCGCTGCTCGCTCGCTGCGCTCGCTCGTTCGAATCTAGCCCAACCCAAAACCGATACTGCACGTTCGCATATAGTAATAGAAAGCGTATCGTGTACCGACGTTGTAGCGTAGGGACTTTGAAAAAATTTTCGCGTTCGAAAGCTCTTTAGGAATTATTTCGTTAATAAGCGTTATAAGGTGATGTTGCGGAAGGAGGTGTCGGAGAGCGTAAGAGAACGGGATTTCATTCCCGACAGGATAGGTGGACGGCAGCAGGTGGAGTTAAGTTGGGGTTAGGTTACAGTATGACCGCTATAAGAATAGCGAGGGGAAACAGAACCGTATCCCACGCGTCGGCGTCCGTGCTAGCCGCGTCTCCCCCGTTGGAACTGCTGGCCCTCGCACTCCAACAGGTGTTCAATCAACGGAGGGCTCTAGGTTCGGACTGCAACCAACCGGCCCAAGACGTTTGGAGGGAGGCCAGGCACAGGATATGGGAAGGATGGCGCTCCCAATTACAGCAGGAGGACGTCACTCGGCCGCACCGAGCCGTTCGCGCCGTCCTTCCCAACTGGTAGGCGTGGAGAGACCGCGGCTGTGTTTCGCTCACTTACAGGATGACGCAGGTGCTCACGTCCCATGGCGCGTTTGCCGAACACCTGCGAAGGACCCAGCGGGAGGTGACGTCCATCTGTCACCACTGCGAAGAGGAGGAGGATACGGCGCAGCACACGCTGGAGTTATGCCCAGCGTGGGAAGAACCGCGCCGCGTACTGCGCCTCACCATACGCTATAGATTAGCACCTGAAGCGGTCGTCGAGGCCACGGCGAGGGGCCCACAGGAGTTGGCCGCCGTCCGCACATTCTGCAAGCAAGTCATGCTAGCGAAGTAGCGGGCGGAGAGGAACAGGGAGAAGCGAGGCGACCCCGTCAGGATAGCCCGCAGAGGAAGGGGAGGAGCATCGATACTCCGCCGCGTGATCGCGGCACCACCACCACCGCCGCCATCATAGAAGCGCACGGAGAAGTAAAAGCCGTCAAGCCGAGGAGGGTCTGGGTTGCTCCTCGAAATTGCTCGACGGCCCAGGAAATGTGCCGCTAGGGGGCGAGTGATCACGCCCTCTCTGCCATTCATAACCAGGCTGCCTCCCATACAACAAATCAGGGAGAGAAGGACGAAGGAGCGTCCTGGGAACGAATTAACGACAGGAACTGGGACGCTCCTCAGAACCGTTACGACGACCACCGTGAGGTTTTTGTCGGTAAGAGTCCGACTACCCGCCGACTACCAGAGGCCGGCCGGGCGTCCATGAGTATTTCCCCACGTATAAAGGAATAGGTTCAGTACGGGTCTTTTTTCCGCATGCGTTCTTTTCCCGCGTTCCGGATCCGTTCCTAGTTCCGGATCCGTTCCTAGTTCCGGGTCGGTACAGACCCGGTCCGGTTCAGACCGGTTCAGACCGGTTCAGTACGGTTCAGACCGGATCAGTCCCGGTCAGGTTCAGACCCGGTACGCTTCAGTCTGGTTCATACCGTTTCAGACCGATCCAGACCGGTTCAGTACGGTTCAGACCGGTTCAGTACGGTTCAGTCCGGTTCAGACCGGTTCAGTCCTGGTCAGGTTCAGACCCGGTACGTTTCAGTCCGGTTCAGACCGGTTCAGTACGGTTCAGACCGGTTCAGTACGGTTCAGACCGGTTCAGTACGGTTCAGACCGGTTCAATACGGTTCAGACCGGTCCAGACCGGTTCCGACTGATCCAGACCGGTTCAGTACGGTTCAGACCGGTTCAGACCGGTTCAGTCCCGGTCAGGTTCAGACCCGGTACGTTTCAGTCCGGTTCAGACCGTTTCAGACCGATCCAGACCGGTTCAGATCGGTACAGTCGCGGTCAGGTTCAGACCTGGTACGTTTCAGACCGATCCAGACCGGTTCAGTCACGGTCAGGTTCAGACCCGGTACGTTTCAGTACGGTTCAGACCGGTTCAGTACGGTTCAGACCGGTCCAGACCGGTTGCGACTGATCCAGACCGGTTCAGACCGGTTCAGACCGGTCCCGACCAGTTCAGTCACGGTCAGGTTCAGAACTGGTACGTTTCAGTCCGGTTCAGACCGTTTCAGACCGATCCAGACCGGTTCAGACCGATCCAGACCGGTTCAGACCGATCCAGACCGGTTCAGACTGGTTCAGACCGATCCAGACCGGTTCAGACCGGTTCAGACCGATCCAGTCCGGTTCAGACCGATCCAGACCGGTTCAGACCGGTTCAGACCGGTTCAGTCCGGGTCAGGTTCAGACCCGGTACGTTTCAGTCCGGTTCAGACCGTTTCAGACCGATCCAGACCGGTTCAGATCGGTACAGTCGCGGTCAGGTTCAGACCTGGTACGTTTCAGACCGATCCAGACCGGTTCAGTCACGGTCAGGTTCAGACCCGGTACGTTTCAGTCCGGTTCAGACCGTTTCAGACCGATCCAGACCGGTTCAGTACGTTTCAGTCCGGTTCAGACAGATTCAGACCGGTTCAGTACGGTTCAGACCGGTTCAGACCGGTTCAGACCGGTTCAGACCGGTTCAGTCCCGGTCAGGTTCAGGCCCGGTTCGGTTCAGTCCGGTTCAGTACGGTTCAGACCGGTCCAGACTGGTTCAGACCGGTCCAGACCGGTTCAGACCGGTTCAGTACGGTTCAGACCGATTCAGACCGTTCCAGATCTGTTCAGACCGATCCAGACCGCTTCAGACCTGTTCAGTCCCGGTCAGGTTCAGACCCGGTTCGGTTTAGTCCGGTTCAGTACGGTTCAGACCGGTTCAGACCGGTTCAGTGCGGTTCAGACCGATCCAGACCGGTTCAGACCGGTTCAGTGCGGTTCAGACCGATCCAGACCGGTTCAGACCGGTTCAGTGCGGTTCAGACCGATCCAGACCGGTTCAGACCGATCCAGACCGGTTCAGACCGATCCAGACCGGTTCAGACCGGTACAGTCTCGGTCAGGTTCAGACCTGGTACGTTTCAGTCCGGTTCAGACCGGTTCAGACCGGTTCAGTCCGGGTCAGGTTCAGACCCGGTTCGGTTCAGTCCGGTTCAGACCGGTTCAGACCGGTTCAGACCGGTTCAGTGCGGTTCAGACAGATCCAGACCGGTTCAGACCGATCCAGACCGGTTCAGACCGGTTCAGACCGATCCAGACCGGTTCAGACCGATCCAGACCGGTTCAGACTGGTTCAGACCGATCCAGACCGGTTCAGACCGGTTCAGACCGATCCAGTCCGGTTCAGACCGATCCAGACCGGTTCAGACCGGTTCAGACCGGTTCAGTCCGGGTCAGGTTCAGACCCGGTTCGGTTCAGACCGGTTCAGACCGGTTCAGACCGGTTCAGACCGATCCAGACCGGTTCAGACCGATCCAGACCGGTTCAGACCGGTACAGTCGCGGTCAGGTTCAGACCTGGTACGTTTCAGTCCGGTTCAGACCGGTTCAGTCCGGGTCAGGTTCAGACCCGGTTCGGTTCAGTCCGGTTCAGACCGGTTCAGACCGGTTCAGACCGGTTCAGTGCGGTTCAGACAGAACCAGACCGGTTCAGACCGATCCAGACCGGTTCAGACCGGTTCAGACCGATCCAGACCGGTTCAGACCGATCCAGACCGGTTCAGACCGGTTCAGACCGGTTCAGTACGGTTCAGACCGATCCAGACCGGTTCAGACCGGTTCAGACCGATCCAGACCGGTTCAGACCGGTTCAGTACGGTTCAGACCGATCCAGACCGGTTCAGACCGGTTCAGACCGATCCAGACCGGTTCAGACCGATCCAGACCGGTTCAGACCGATCCAGACCGGTTCAGACCGATCCAGACAGGTTCAGACCGGTTCAGTCCCGGTCAGGTTCAGACCCGGTTCGGTTCAGTCCGTTTCAGTACGGTTCAGACCGGTCCAGACAGATTCAGACCGGTTCAGTACGGTTCAGACCGGTTCAGTGCGGTTCAGACAGAACCAGACCGGTTCAGACCGATCCAGACCGGTTCAGACCGGTTCAGACCGATCCAGACCGGTTCAGACCGATCCAGACCGGGTCAGACCGGTTCAGACCGGTTCAGACCGGTTCAGACCGGTTCAGACCGGTTCAGACCGGTTCAGACCGGTTCAGACCGGTTCAGACCGGTTCAGACCGGTTCAGACCGATCCAGTCCGGTTCAGACCGATCCAGACCGGTTCAGACCGGTTCAGACCGCTTCAGTCCGGGTCAGGTTCAGACCCGGTTCGGTTCAGACCGGTTCAGACCGGTTCAGACCGGTTCAGACCGATCCAGACCGGTTCAGACCGATCCAGACCGGTTCAGACCGGTACAGTCGCGGTCAGGTTCAGACCTGGTACGTTTCAGTCCGGTTCAGACCGGTTCAGTCCGGGTCAGGTTCAGACCCGGTTCGGTTCAGTCCGGTTCAGACCGGTTCAGACCGGTTCAGACCGGTTCAGTGCGGTTCAGACAGAACCAGACCGGTTCAGACCGATCCAGACCGGTTCAGACCGGTTCAGACCGATCCAGACCGGTTCAGACCGATCCAGACCGGTTCAGACCGGTTCAGACCGATCCAGACCGGTTCAGACCGGTTCAGACCGGTTCAGACCGGTTCAGACCGGTTCAGACCGGTTCAGACCGGTTCAGATCGGTTCAGTCACGGTCAGGTTCAGACCCGGTACGTTTCAGTCCGGTTCAGACCGTTTCAGACCGATCCAGACCGGTTCAGGTTCAGACCCGGTTCGGTTCAGACCGGTTCAGACCGGTTCAGACCGGTTCAGACCGATCCAGACCGGTTCAGACCGGTTCAGACCGGTTCAGACCGGTTCAGTCCGGGTCAGGTTCAGACCCGGTTCGGTTCAGACCGGTTCAGTACGGTTCAGACCGATCCAGACCGGTTCAGACCGGTTCAGACCGATCCAGACCGGTTCAGACCGATCCAGACCGGTTCAGACCGATCCAGACCGGTTCAGACCGATCCAGACAGGTTCAGACCGGTTCAGTCCCGGTCAGGTTCAGACCCGGTTCGGTTCAGTCCGTTTCAGTACGGTTCAGACCGGTCCAGACAGATTCAGACCGGTTCAGTACGGTTCAGACCGGTTCAGTGCGGTTCAGACAGAACCAGACCGGTTCAGACCGATCCAGACCGGTTCAGACCGGTTCAGACCGATCCAGACCGGTTCAGACCGATCCAGACCGGGTCAGACCGGTTCAGACCGGTTCAGACCGGTTCAGACCGGTTCAGACCGGTTCAGACCGGTTCAGACCGGTTCAGACCGGTTCAGACCGATCCAGTCCGGTTCAGACCGATCCAGACCGGTTCAGACCGGTTCAGACCGCTTCAGTCCGGGTCAGGTTCAGACCCGGTTCGGTTCAGACCGGTTCAGACCGGTTCAGACCGGTTCAGACCGATCCAGACCGGTTCAGACCGGTACAGTCGCGGTCAGGTTCAGACCTGGTACGTTTCAGTCCGGTTCAGACCGGTTCAGTCCGGGTCAGGTTCAGACCCGGTTCGGTTCAGTCCGGTTCAGACCGGTTCAGACCGGTTCAGACCGGTTCAGTGCGGTTCAGACAGAACCAGACCGGTTCAGACCGATCCAGACCGGTTCAGACCGGTTCAGACCGATCCAGACCGGTTCAGACCGATCCAGACCGGTTCAGACCGGTTCAGACCGATCCAGACCGGTTCAGACCGGTTCAGACCGGTTCAGACCGGTTCAGACCGGTTCAGACCGGTTCAGACCGGTTCAGACCGGTTCAGACCGGTTCAGACCGGTTCAGATCGGTTCAGTCACGGTCAGGTTCAGACCCGGTACGTTTCAGTCCGGTTCAGACCGTTTCAGACCGATCCAGACCGGTTCAGGTTCAGACCCGGTTCGGTTCAGACCGGTTCAGACCGGTTCAGACCGGTTCAGACCGATCCAGACCGGTTCAGACCGATCCAGACCGGTTCAGACCGGTACAGTCGCGGTCAGGTTCAGACCTGGTACGTTTCAGTCCGGTTCAGACCGGTTCAGTGCGGGTCAGGTTCAGACCCGGTTCGGTTCAGTCCGGTTCAGACCGGTTCAGACCGGTTCAGTGCGGTTCAGACAGAACCAGACCGGTTCAGACCGATCCAGACCGGTTCAGACCGGTTCAGACCGATCCAGACCGGTTCAGACCGATGCAGACCGGTTCAGACCGGTTCAGACCGATCCAGACCGGTTCAGACCGGTTCAGACCGGTTCAGACCGGTTCAGTCACGGTCAGGTTCAGACCCGGTACGTTTCAGTCCGGTTCAGACCGTTTCAGACCGATCCAGACCGGTTCAGTCACGGTCAGGTTGGGGTTAGGTTGGGGTTAGGTTGGGGTTAGGTTGGGGTTAGGTTGGGGTTAGGTTGGGGTTAGGTTGGGGTTAGGTTGGGGTTAGGTTGGGGTTAGGTTGGGGTTAGGTTGGGGTTAGGTTGGGTTAGGTTGGGGTTAGGTTGGGGTTAGGTTGGGGTTAGGTTGGGGTTAGGTTGGGGTTAGGTTGGGGTTAGGTTGGGGTTAGGTTGGGGTTAGGTTGGGGTTAGGTTGGGGTTAGGTTGGGGTTAGGTTGGGGTTAGGTTGGGGTTAGGTTGGGGTTAGGTTGGGGTTAGGTTGGGGTTAGGTTGGGGTTAGGTTGGGGTTAGGTTGGGGTTAGGTTGGGGTTAGGTTGGGGTTAGGTTGGGGTTAGGTTGGGGTTAGGTTGGGGTTAGGTTGGGGTTAGGTTGGGGTTAGGTTGGGGTTAGGTTGGGGTTAGGTTGGGGTTAGGTTGGGGTTAGGTTGGGGTTAGGTTGGGGTTAGGTTGGGGTTAGGTTGGGGTTAGGTTGGGGTTAGGTTGGGGTTAGGTTGGGGTTAGGTTGGGGTTAGGTTGGGGTTAGGTTGGGGTTAGGTTACGAGGAGGCTACGACCACCGGCACCCCCATTGACCGCGAGTATGGAGCCGGGGTTGCTCGACACGGTTCTGAGCGCTCTGTTCCCGCGACAGCAACAGGACAGCACGGACAACGTCGACACGACGAGGAGGAGGACGCCGCCGCTCCGCTCCAACAACACCGTCGCGGAGTGGAGGGAAGAGCTGCGAGTGACGAAGGAAGAGTTACTCGCGGCAACGAAGAGGATGGCGTCCCGCGGCGACGTGGCACCCGGTCCGGACGGAATACCGGGCCGTGTCTGGGCAGAGTCGATGGAGACCCTGGCTCCCCGTCTGCAGCACGTCTTCACGCGGTGCATGAGGGAAGGCGCGTACCCACGGGCGTGGAGGACGGCGAGGCTGGTGCTGCTGCGCAAGGAGGGCCGCCCGCCGGACTCGCCGTCCGCGTACAGACCGATATGCCTTCTGGACGAGGCTGGCAAGCTCCTGGAAAGGATAATCGCCGCCCGTCTGGAGGCGCATATCACGGAGCGTGGATCCGGCTGGCACGATAGCCAGTTCGGATTCAGAAAAGGAAGATCCACCGTGGACGCCGTGAGGATGGTGCGGGCGACCGCCGACGACATGGTAGCGCGGGGAGGAGTGGCCATCGCGGTCTCATTGGACGTGACCAACGCGTTCAACACGATCCCCTGGGCCAGGATCGTGGAGGCGCTGGAGAGGCTGGAGGTGCCCGCGTACCTTGTTCGCCTGATACGGTCGTACCTCAGCGACCGTTGGATCGGGTACGCGGGCCGAAACGGCGCGGAGGAGAGGAGGCCGGTGGAGCGCGGTGTCCCGCAGGGGTCGGTCCTGGGACCCATACTGTGGATCACCGCGTACGACTCGGTCCTCCGTTGCCCCATGCCGCCGGGCACGGCCTTGGTGTGCTACGCCGACGACACCTTGGTCATGGCCGGCGGCGGGGGATGGTACGAGGCGCAGGCGATCGCGGACTTGGCGGTGGCGCGCGCGGTGAGGGCGATAGGAAGACTGGGGCTGAACGTGTCGCCGGCCAAGACGGAGGCCGTGGGGTTCTTCGACCGTCGTCGCAGAGGAGCCCCACCGTCCGGACTGTGCGTCAGGTGCGACGGCGAGGACGTACCGGTGAGAGCCCAGATGAGGTACCTGGGCCTCACCATCGACAGCGGATGGACGTTCGAGCCCCACTTCGAGGAACTGGTTCCGAAGGTGGCAGCCGCAGCCAACGCCCTGTGCGGCTTGCTGCCCAACATCGGTGGAGCGGGAACGAGAGTGCGCCGCCTCTACGAGGGAGTGGTGAGATCGAGGGTCCTCTACGGGGCCCCCGTATGGGCCGAAGAACTGCTGGCCAACCGTCGCAGCCTGACCCTGCTACGGAGGCTGCACAGGACGACCGCCATCAGGATCGCGCGTGCATACCGAACGGTGTCGCACGCGTCGGCGTCCGTGCTGGCCGCGTCCCCACCGTTCGAGCTGCAGGCCCTTGCGCTCCAACGGTTGTACAACCACCGTAGGGCCCTGGGCTCGGACGGTGGCGGTGGAGGCGGCGAACGTCCGTTCCAGGACGTGTGGAGGGAGACGCGGCACAGGGTCTGGGAGAGATGGCGCGCCCAACTAACCGAGGAGGACATGTCACGGCCACACCGGGCCGTGCGCGCCGTCCTCCCCAACTGGGAGGCGTGGCGGGACCGCGGCGGGGTCCCTCTGACGTACAGGATGACGCAGGTGCTCACCGGCCACGGTGTGTTCGGTGAGTTCCTGAGAAGAATCCAGCGTGAGGTGACGTCAATCTGTCACCACTGCCAGGAGGAAGAGGACACGGCGCAGCACACGCTGGAGCGTTGTCCGGCGTGGGAGGTGCCGCGCCGCGTGCTACGTCTCGCCATAGGCGACGGGTTGGCCCCCGAGGCGCTCGTGGAGGCGACGCTGAGGAGTCCACAGGAGTGCGCGGCCGTCCGCACCTTCTGCGAGCAGGTCATGCTGGCGAAGGAGCGGGCGGAGCGGAGCAGGGTGAAGAACCGCGACCCCTGCCGGGTCGTGCGCGGACGAAGAAGAGCGCGAGGAGGAGCAACGTCGACGACGCGACGCCGCGCGACCGCGGCGCCACCACCGACGCCGCCGTCGTAGAAGAGCGCGCGCGCGCGTTCGTCCGAAGGGGAAAAAACAGGCCGTCAAGCCGGGGAGGGTCTGGGTCCCTGCCCGGAATTGCACGACGGCCCCACGGAACGCCGGCGCCGCGGGGGCCGGTGGTCACCCCCCGGCTGCCAAGAAGAGAAAGAAGAGGATGTCCCCTGCGAAAAATCTCGCGGGGGAGCGACGAGGGAGCGCCCTGGACCGAGAGCTTCGAGACAGGAAACGGGACGCTCCCGAGAACCGTCACGGCGACCATCGTGGGGTTTTAGTCGGTAAGAGTCCGACACTACCCGCCGCCGCCTCCCAGAGGGCGGCCGGGTGTCCATGAGGATTTCCCCACGTATAAAAAAAAAAAAAAAAAAAAAAAAAGGTTGGGGTTAGGTTGGGGTTAGGTTGGGGTTAGGTTGGGGTTAGGTTGGGGTTAGGTTGGGGTTAGGTTGGGGTTAGGTTGGGGTTAGGTTGGGGTTAGGTTGGGGTTAGGTTGGGGTTAGGTTGGGGTTAGGTTGGGGTTAGGTTAGGTTGGGGTTAGGTTGGGGTTAGGTTGGGGTTAGGTTGGGGTTAGGTTGGGGTTAGGTTGGGGTTAGGTTGGGGTTAGGTTGGGGTTAGGTTGGGGTTAGGTTGGGGTTAGGTTGGGGTTAGGTTGGGGTTAGGTTGGGGTTAGGTTGGGGTTAGGTTGGGGTTAGGTTGGGGTTAGGTTGGGGTTAGGTTGGGGTTAGGTTGGTCCGGACGGAATACCGGGCCGTGTCTGGGCAGAGTCGATGGAGACCCTGGCTCCCCGTCTGCAGCACGTCTTCACGCGGTGCATGAGGGAAGGCGCGTACCCACGGGCGTGGAGGACGGCGAGGCTGGTGCTGCTGCGCAAGGAGGGCCGCCCGCCGGACTCGCCGTCCGCGTACAGACCGATATGCCTTCTGGACGAGGCTGGCAAGCTCCTGGAAAGGATAATCGCCGCCCGTCTGGAGGCGCATATCACGGAGCGTGGATCCGGCTGGCACGATAGCCAGTTCGGATTCAGAAAAGGAAGATCCACCGTGGACGCCGTGAGGATGGTGCGGACGACCGCCGACGACATGGTAGCGCGGGGAGGAGTGGCCATCGCGGTCTCATTGGACGTGACCAACGCGTTCAACACGATCCCCTGGGCCAGGATCGTGGAGGCGCTGGAGAGGCTGGAGGTGCCCGCGTACCTTGTTCGCCTGATACGGTCGTACCTCAGCGACCGTTGGATCGGGTACGCGGGCCGAAACGGCGCGGAGGAGAGGAGGCCGGTGGAGCGCGGTGTCCCGCAGGGGTCGGTCCTGGGACCCATACTGTGGATCACCGCGTACGACTCGGTCCTCCGTTGCCCCATGCCGCCGGGCACGGCCTTGGTGTGCTACGCCGACGACACCTTGGTCATGGCCGGCGGCGGGGGATGGTACGAGGCGCAGGCGATCGCGGACTTGGCGGTGGCGCGCGCGGTGAGGGCGATAGGAAGACTGGGGCTGAACGTGTCGCCGGCCAAGACGGAGGCCGTGGGGTTCTTCGACCGTCGTCGCAGAGGAGCCCCACCGTCCGGACTGTGCGTCAGGTGCGACGGCGAGGACGTACCGGTGAGAGCCCAGATGAGGTACCTGGGCCTCACCATCGACAGCGGATGGACGTTCGAGCCCCACTTCGAGGAACTGGTTCCGAAGGTGGCAGCCGCAGCCAACGCCCTGTGCGGCTTGCTGCCCAACATCGGTGGAGCGGGAACGAGAGTGCGCCGCCTCTACGAGGGAGTGGTGAGATCGAGGGTCCTCTACGGGGCCCCCGTATGGGCCGAAGAACTGCTGGCCAGCCGTCGCAGCCTGACCCTGCTACGGAGGCTGCACAGGACGACCGCCATCAGGATCGCGCGTGCATACCGAACGGTGTCGCACGCGTCGGCGTCCGTGCTGGCCGCGTCCCCACCGTTCGAGCTGCAGGCCCTTGCGCTCCAACGGTTGTACAACCACCGTAGGGCCCTGGGCTCGGACGGTGGCGGTGGAGGCGGCGAACGTCCGTTCCAGGACGTGTGGAGGGAGACGCGGCACAGGGTCTGGGAGAGATGGCGCGCCCAACTAACCGAGGAGGACATGTCACGGCCACACCGGGCCGTGCGCGCCGTCCTCCCCAACTGGGAGGCGTGGCGGGACCGCGGCGGGGTCCCTCTGACGTACAGGATGACGCAGGTGCTCACCGGCCACGGTGTGTTCGGTGAGTTCCTGAGAAGAATCCAGCGTGAGGTGACGTCAATCTGTCACCACTGCCAGGAGGAAGAGGACACGGCGCAGCACACGCTGGAGCGTTGTCCGGCGTGGGAGGTGCCGCGCCGCGTGCTACGTCTCGCCATAGGCGACGGGTTGGCCCCCGAGGCGCTCGTGGAGGCGACGCTGAGGAGTCCGCAGGAGTACGCGGCCGTCCGCACCTTCTGCGAGCAGGTCATGCTGGCGAAGGAGCGGGCGGAGCGGAGCAGGGTGAAGAACCGCGACCCCTGCCGGGTCGTGCGCGGACGAAGAGGAGCGCGAGGAGGAGCAACGTCGACGACGCGACGCCGCGCGACCGCGGCGCCACCACCGACGCCGCCGTCGTAGAAGAGCGCGCGCGCGCGTTCGTCCGAAGGGGAAAAAACAGGCCGTCAAGCCGGGGAGGGTCTGGGTCCCTGCCCGGAATTGCACGACGGCCCCACGGAACGCCGGCGCCGCGGGGGCTGGTGGTCACCCCCCGGCTGCCAAGAAGAGAAAGAAGAGGATGTCCCCTGCGAAAAATCTCGCGGGGGAGCGACGAGGGAGCGCCCTGGACCGAGAGCTTCGAGACAGGAAACGGGACGCTCCCGAGAACCGTCACGGCGACCATCGTGGGGTTTTAGTCGGTAAGAGTCCGACACTACCCGCCGCCGCCTCCCAGAGGGCGGCCGGGTGTCCATGAGGATTTCCCCACGTATAAAAAAAAAAAAAAAAAAAAAGGTTGGGGTTAGGTTGGGGTTAGGTTGGGGTTAGGTTGGGGTTAGGTTGGGGTTAGGTTGGGGTTAGGTTGGGGTTAGGTTGGGGTTAGGTTGGGGTTAGGTTGGGGTTAGGTTGGGGTTAGGTTGGGGTTAGGTTGGGGTTAGGTTGGGGTTAGGTTGGGGTTAGGTTGGGGTTAGGTTGGGGTTAGGTTAGGTTGGGGTTAGGTTGGGGTTAGGTTGGGGTTAGGTTGGGGTTAGGTTGGGGTTAGGTTGGGGTTAGGTTGGGGTTAGGTTGGGGTTAGGTTGGGGTTAGGTTGGGGTTAGGTTGGGGTTAGGTTGGGGTTAGGTTGGGGTTAGGTTGGGGTTAGGTTGGGGTTAGGTTGGGGTTAGGTTGGGGTTAGGTTGGGGTTAGGTTGGGGTTAGGTTCCGCGTCCCCACCGTTCGAGCTGCAGGCCCTTGCGCTCCAACGGTTGTACAACCACCGTAGGGCCCTGGGCTCGGACGGTGGCGGTGGAGGCGGCGAACGTCCGTTCCAGAACGTGTGGAGGGAGACGCGGCACAGGGTCTGGGAGAGATGGCGCGCCCAACTAACCGAGGAGGACATGTCACGGCCACACCGGGCCGTGCGCGCCGTCCTCCCCAACTGGGAGGCGTGGCGGGACCGCGGCGGGGTCCCTCTGACGTACAGGATGACGCAGGTGCTCACCGGCCACGGTGTGTTCGGTGAGTTCCTGAGAAGAATCCAGCGTGAGGTGACGTCAATCTGTCACCACTGCCAGGAGGAAGAGGACACGGCGCAGCACACGCTGGAGCGTTGTCCGGCGTGGGAGGTGCCGCGCCGCGTGCTACGTCTCGCCATAGGCGACGGGTTGGCCCCCGAGGCGCTCGTGGAGGCGACGCTGAGGAGTCCACAGGAGTACGCGGCCGTCCGCACCTTCTGCGAGCAGGTCATGCTGGCGAAGGAGCGGGCGGAGCGGAGCAGGGTGAAGAACCGCGACCCCTGCCGGGTCGTGCGCGGACGAAGAGGAGCGCGAGGAGGAGCAACGTCGACGACGCGACGCCGCGCGACCGCGGCGCCACCACCGACGCCGCCGTCGTAGAAGAGCGCGCGCGCGCGTTCGTCCGAAGGGGAAAAAACAGGCCGTCAAGCCGGGGAGGGTCTGGGTCCCTGCCCGGAATTGCACGACGGCCCCACGGAACGCCGGCGCCGCGGGGGCCGGTGGTCACCCCCCGGCTGCCAAGAAGAGAAAGAAGAGGATGTCCCCTGCGAAAAATCTCGCGGGGGAGCGACGAGGGAGCGCCCTGGACCGAGAGCTTCGAGACAGGAAACGGGACGCTCCCGAGAACCGTCACGGCGACCATCGTGGGGTTTTAGTCGGTAAGAGTCCGACACTACCCGCCGCCGCCTCCCAGAGGGCGGCCGGGTGTCCATGAGGATTTCCCCACGTATAAAAAAAAAAAAAAAAAAAAAAAGGTTGGGGTTAGGTTGGGGTTAGGTTGGGGTTAGGTTGGGGTTAGGTTGGGGTTAGGTTGGGGTTAGGTTGGGGTTAGGTTGGGGTTAGGTTGGGGTTAGGTTGGGGTTAGGTTGGGGTTAGGTTGGGTTAGGTTGGGGTTAGGTTGGGGTTAGGTTGGGGTTAGGTTGGGGTTAGGTTGGGGTTAGGTTGGGGTTAGGTTGGGGTTAGGTTGGGGTTAGGTTGGGGTTAGGTTGGGGTTAGGTTGGGGTTAGGTTGGGGTTAGGTTGGGGTTAGGTTGGGGTTAGGTTGGGGTTAGGTTCGGAGGAGAGGAGGCCGGTGGAGCGCGGTGTCCCGCAGGGGTCGGTCCTGGGACCCATACTGTGGATCACCGCGTACGACTCGGTCCTCCGTTGCCCCATGCCGCCGGGCACGGCCTTGGTGTGCTACGCCGACGACACCTTGGTCATGGCCGGCGGCGGGGGATGGTACGAGGCGCAGGCGATCGCGGACTTGGCGGTGGCGCGCGCGGTGAGGGCGATAGGAAGACTGGGGCTGAACGTGTCGCCGGCCAAGACGGAGGCCGTGGGGTTCTTCGACCGTCGTCGCAGAGGAGCCCCACCGTCCGGACTGTGCGTCAGGTGCGACGGCGAGGACGTACCGGTGAGAGCCCAGATGAGGTACCTGGGCCTCACCATCGACAGCGGATGGACGTTCGAGCCCCACTTCGAGGAACTGGTTCCGAAGGTGGCAGCCGCAGCCAACGCCCTGTGCGGCTTGCTGCCCAACATCGGTGGAGCGGGAACGAGAGTGCGCCGCCTCTACGAGGGAGTGGTGAGATCGAGGGTCCTCTACGGGGCCCCCGTATGGGCCGAAGAACTGCTGGCCAACCGTCGCAGCCTGACCCTGCTACGGAGGCTGCACAGGACGACCGCCATCAGGATCGCGCGTGCATACCGAACGGTGTCGCACGCGTCGGCGTCCGTGCTGGCCGCGTCCCCACCGTTCGAGCTGCAGGCCCTTGCGCTCCAACGGTTGTACAACCACCGTAGGGCCCTGGGCTCGGACGGTGGCGGTGGAGGCGGCGAACGTCCGTTCCAGGACGTGTGGAGGGAGACGCGGCACAGGGTCTGGGAGAGATGGCGCGCCCAACTAACCGAGGAGGACATGTCACGGCCACACCGGGCCGTGCGCGCCGTCCTCCCCAACTGGGAGGCGTGGCGGGACCGCGGCGGGGTCCCTCTGACGTACAGGATGACGCAGGTGCTCACCGGCCACGGTGTGTTCGGTGAGTTCCTGAGAAGAATCCAGCGTGAGGTGACGTCAATCTGTCACCACTGCCAGGAGGAAGAGGACACGGCGCAGCACACGCTGGAGCGTTGTCCGGCGTGGGAGGTGCCGCGCCGCGTGCTACGTCTCGCCATAGGCGACGGGTTGGCCCCCGAGGCGCTCGTGGAGGCGACGCTGAGGAGTCCACAGGAGTACGCGGCCGTCCGCACCTTCTGCGAGCAGGTCATGCTGGCGAAGGAGCGGGCGGAGCGGAGCAGGGTGAAGAACCGCGACCCCTGCCGGGTCGTGCGCGGACGAAGAGGAGCGCGAGGAGGAGCAACGTCGACGACGCGACGCCGCGCGACCGCGGCGCCACCACCGACGCCGCCGTCGTAGAAGAGCGCGCGCGCGCGTTCGTCCGAAGGGGGAAAAAACAGGCCGTCAAGCCGGGGAGGGTCTGGGTCCCTGCCCGGAATTGCACGACGGCCCCACGGAACGCCGGCGCCGCGGGGGCCGGTGGTCACCCCCCGGCTGCCAAGAAGAGAAAGAAGAGGATGTCCCCTGCGAAAAATCTCGCGGGGGAGCGACGAGGGAGCGCCCTGGACCGAGAGCTTCGAGACAGGAAACGGGACGCTCCCGAGAACCGTCACGGCGACCATCGTGGGGTTTTAGTCGGTAAGAGTCCGACACTACCCGCCGCCGCCTCCCAGAGGGCGGCCGGGTGTCCATGAGGATTTCCCCACGTATAAAAAAAAAAAAAAAAAAGGTTGGGGTTAGGTTGGGGTTAGGTTGGGGTTAGGTTGGGGTTAGGTTGGGGTTAGGTTGGGGTTAGGTTGGGGTTAGGTTGGGGTTAGGTTGGGGTTAGGTTGGGGTTAGGTTGGGGTTAGGTTGGGGTTAGGTTGGGGTTAGGTTGGGGTTAGGTTGGGGTTAGGTTGGGGTTAGGTTAGGTTGGGGTTAGGTTGGGGTTAGGTTGGGGTTAGGTTGGGGTTAGGTTGGGGTTAGGTTGGGGTTAGGTTGGGGTTAGGTTGGGGTTAGGTTGGGGTTAGGTTCCGTGAGGATGGTGCGGACGACCGCCGACGACATGGTAGCGCGGGGAGGAGTGGCCATCGCGGTCTCATTGGACGTGACCAACGCGTTCAACACGATCCCCTGGGCCAGGATCGTGGAGGCGCTGGAGAGGCTGGAGGTGCCCGCGTACCTTGTTCGCCTGATACGGTCGTACCTCAGCGACCGTTGGATCGGGTACGCGGGCCGAAACGGCGCGGAGGAGAGGAGGCCGGTGGAGCGCGGTGTCCCGCAGGGGTCGGTCCTGGGACCCATACTGTGGATCACCGCGTACGACTCGGTCCTCCGTTGCCCCATGCCGCCGGGCACGGCCTTGGTGTGCTACGCCGACGACACCTTGGTCATGGCCGGCGGCGGGGGATGGTACGAGGCGCAGGCGATCGCGGACTTGGCGGTGGCGCGCGCGGTGAGGGCGATAGGAAGACTGGGGCTGAACGTGTCGCCGGCCAAGACGGAGGCCGTGGGGTTCTTCGACCGTCGTCGCAGAGGAGCCCCACCGTCCGGACTGTGCGTCAGGTGCGACGGCGAGGACGTACCGGTGAGAGCCCAGATGAGGTACCTGGGCCTCACCATCGACAGCGGATGGACGTTCGAGCCCCACTTCGAGGAACTGGTTCCGAAGGTGGCAGCCGCAGCCAACGCCCTGTGCGGCTTGCTGCCCAACATCGGTGGAGCGGGAACGAGAGTGCGCCGCCTCTACGAGGGAGTGGTGAGATCGAGGGTCCTCTACGGGGCCCCCGTATGGGCCGAAGAACTGCTGGCCAACCGTCGCAGCCTGACCCTGCTACGGAGGCTGCACAGGACGACCGCCATCAGGATCGCGCGTGCATACCGAACGGTGTCGCACGCGTCGGCGTCCGTGCTGGCCGCGTCCCCACCGTTCGAGCTGCAGGCCCTTGCGCTCCAACGGTTGTACAACCACCGTAGGGCCCTGGGCTCGGACGGTGGCGGTGGAGGCGGCGAACGTCCGTTCCAGGACGTGTGGAGGGAGACGCGGCACAGGGTCTGGGAGAGATGGCGCGCCCAACTAACCGAGGAGGACATGTCACGGCCACACCGGGCCGTGCGCGCCGTCCTCCCCAACTGGGAGGCGTGGCGGGACCGCGGCGGGGTCCCTCTGACGTACAGGATGACGCAGGTGCTCACCGGCCACGGTGTGTTCGGTGAGTTCCTGAGAAGAATCCAGCGTGAGGTGACGTCAATCTGTCACCACTGCCAGGAGGAAGAGGACACGGCGCAGCACACGCTGGAGCGTTGTCCGGCGTGGGAGGTGCCGCGCCGCGTGCTACGTCTCGCCATAGGCGACGGGTTGGCCCCCGAGGCGCTCGTGGAGGCGACGCTGAGGGGTCCACAGGAGTACGCGGCCGTCCGCACCTTCTGCGAGCAGGTCATGCTGGCGAAGGAGCGGGCGGAGCGGAGCAGGGTGAAGAACCGCGACCCCTGCCGGGTCGTGCGCGGACGAAGAGGAGCGCGAGGAGGAGCAACGTCGACGACGCGACGCCGCGCGACCGCGGCGCCACCACCGACGCCGCCGTCGTAGAAGAGCGCGCGCGCGCGTTCGTCCGAAGGGGAAAAAACAGGCCGTCAAGCCGGGGAGGGTCTGGGTCCCTGCCCGGAATTGCACGACGGCCCCACGGAACGCCGGCGCCGCGGGGGCCGGTGGTCACCCCCCGGCTGCCAAGAAGAGAAAGAAGAGGATGTCCCCTGCGAAAAATCTCGCGGGGGAGCGACGAGGGAGCGCCCTGGACCGAGAGCTTCGAGACAGGAAACGGGACGCTCCCGAGAACCGTCACGGCGACCATCGTGGGGTTTTAGTCGGTAAGAGTCCGACACTACCCGCCGCCGCCTCCCAGAGGGCGGCCGGGTGTCCATGAGGATTTCCCCACGTATAAAAAAAAAAAAAAAAAAAAAAAGGTTGGGGTTAGGTTGGGGTTAGGTTGGGGTTAGGTTGGGGTTAGGTTGGGGTTAGGTTGGGGTTAGGTTGGGGTTAGGTTGGGGTTAGGTTGGGGTTAGGTTGGGGTTAGGTTGGGGTTAGGTTGGGGTTAGGTTGGGGTTAGGTTGGGGTTAGGTTGGGGTTAGGTTGGGGTTAGGTTGGGGTTAGGTTGGGGTTAGGTTGGGGTTAGGTTGGGGTTAGGTTGGGGTTAGGTTGGGGTTAGGTTGGGGTTAGGTTGAGGATGGTGCGGACGACCGCCGACGACATGGTAGCGCGGGGAGGAGTGGCCATCGCGGTCTCATTGGACGTGACCAACGCGTTCAACACGATCCCCTGGGCCAGGATCGTGGAGGCGCTGGAGAGGCTGGAGGTGCCCGCGTACCTTGTTCGCCTGATACGGTCGTACCTCAGCGACCGTTGGATCGGGTACGCGGGCCGAAACGGCGCGGAGGAGAGGAGGCCGGTGGAGCGCGGTGTCCCGCAGGGGTCGGTCCTGGGACCCATACTGTGGATCACCGCGTACGACTCGGTCCTCCGTTGCCCCATGCCGCCGGGCACGGCCTTGGTGTGCTACGCCGACGACACCTTGGTCATGGCCGGCGGCGGGGGATGGTACGAGGCGCAGGCGATCGCGGACTTGGCGGTGGCGCGCGCGGTGAGGGCGATAGGAAGACTGGGGCTGAACGTGTCGCCGGCCAAGACGGAGGCCGTGGGGTTCTTCGACCGTCGTCGCAGAGGAGCCCCACCGTCCGGACTGTGCGTCAGGTGCGACGGCGAGGACGTACCGGTGAGAGCCCAGATGAGGTACCTGGGCCTCACCATCGACAGCGGATGGACGTTCGAGCCCCACTTCGAGGAACTGGTTCCGAAGGTGGCAGCCGCAGCCAACGCCCTGTGCGGCTTGCTGCCCAACATCGGTGGAGCGGGAACGAGAGTGCGCCGCCTCTACGAGGGAGTGGTGAGATCGAGGGTCCTCTACGGGGCCCCCGTATGGGCCGAAGAACTGCTGGCCAACCGTCGCAGCCTGACCCTGCTACGGAGGCTGCACAGGACGACCGCCATCAGGATCGCGCGTGCATACCGAACGGTGTCGCACGCGTCGGCGTCCGTGCTGGCCGCGTCCCCACCGTTCGAGCTGCAGGCCCTTGCGCTCCAACGGTTGTACAACCACCGTAGGGCCCTGGGCTCGGACGGTGGCGGTGGAGGCGGCGAACGTCCGTTCCAGGACGTGTGGAGGGAGACGCGGCACAGGGTCTGGGAGAGATGGCGCGCCCAACTAACCGAGGAGGACATGTCACGGCCACACCGGGCCGTGCGCGCCGTCCTCCCCAACTGGGAGGCGTGGCGGGACCGCGGCGGGGTCCCTCTGACGTACAGGATGACGCAGGTGCTCACCGGCCACGGTGTGTTCGGTGAGTTCCTGAGAAGAATCCAGCGTGAGGTGACGTCAATCTGTCACCACTGCCAGGAGGAAGAGGACACGGCGCAGCACACGCTGGAGCGTTGTCCGGCGTGGGAGGTGCCGCGCCGCGTGCTACGTCTCGCCATAGGCGACGGGTTGGCCCCCGAGGCGCTCGTGGAGGCGACGCTGAGGAGTCCACAGGAGTACGCGGCCGTCCGCACCTTCTGCGAGCAGGTCATGCTGGCGAAGGAGCGGGCGGAGCGGAGCAGGGTGAAGAACCGCGACCCCTGCCGGGTCGTGCGCGGACGAAGAGGAGCGCGAGGAGGAGCAACGTCGACGACGCGACGCCGCGCGACCGCGGCGCCACCACCGACGCCGCCGTCGTAGAAGAGCGCGCGCGCGCGTTCGTCCGAAGGGGAAAAAACAGGCCGTCAAGCCGGGGAGGGTCTGGGTCCCTGCCCGGAATTGCACGACGGCCCCACGGAACGCCGGCGCCGCGGGGGCCGGTGGTCACCCCCCGGCTGCCAAGAAGAGAAAGAAGAGGATGTCCCCTGCGAAAAATCTCGCGGGGGAGCGACGAGGGAGCGCCCTGGACCGAGAGCTTCGAGACAGGAAACGGGACGCTCCCGAGAACCGTCACGGCGACCATCGTGGGGTTTTAGTCGGTAAGAGTCCGACACTACCCGCCGCCGCCTCCCAGAGGGCGGCCGGGTGTCCATGAGGATTTCCCCACGTATAAAAAAAAAAAAAAAAAAAAAAGGTTGGGGTTAGGTTGGGGTTAGGTTGGGGTTAGGTTGGGTTAGGTTGGGGTTAGGTTGGGGTTAGGTTGGGGTTAGGTTGGGGTTAGGTTGGGGTTAGGTTGGGGTTAGGTTGGGGTTAGGTTGGGGTTAGGTTGGGGTTAGGTTGGGGTTAGGGTGGGGTTAGGTTGGGGTTAGGTTGGGGTTAGGTTGGGGTTAGGTTGGGGTTAGGTTGGGGTTAGGTTGGGGTTAGGTTGGGGTTAGGTTGGGGTTAGGTTGGGGTTAGGTTGGGGTTAGGTTGGGGTTAGGTTGGGGTTAGGTTGGGGTTAGGTTGGGGTTAGGTTGGGGTTAGGTTGGGGTTAGGTTGGGGTTAGGTTGGGGTTAGGTTGGGGTTAGGTTGGGGTTAGGTTGGGGTTAGGTTGGGGTTAGGTTGGGGTTAGGTTGGGGTTAGGTTGGGGTTAGGTTGGGGTTAGGTTGGGGTTAGGTTGGGGTTAGGTTGGGGTTAGGTTGGGGTTAGGTTGGGGTTAGGTTGGGGTTAGGTTGGGGTTAGGTTGGGGTTAGGTTGGGGTTAGGTTGGGGTTAGGTTGGGGTTAGGTTGGGGTTAGGTTGGGGTTAGGTTGGGGTTAGGTTGGGGTTAGGTTGGGGTTAGGTTGGGGTTAGGTTGGGGTTAGGTTGGGGTTAGGTTGGGGTTAGGTTGGGGTTAGGTTGGGGTTAGGTTGGGGTTAGGTTGGGGTTAGGTTGGGGTTAGGTTGGGGTTAGGTTGGGGTTAGGTTGGGGTTAGGTTGGGGTTAGGTTGGGGTTAGGTTGGGGTTAGGTTGGGGTTAGGTTGGGGTTAGGTTGGGGTTAGGTTGGGGTTAGGTTGGGGTTAGGTTGGGGTTAGGTTGGGGTTAGGTTGGGGTTAGGTTGGGGTTAGGTTGGGGTTAGGTTGGGGAGCACGAGGTGGGTATGGGTTCTTAGGGCGTAGTACCACGCCCTGGGAAACCCCGATGGATCTGATATTCCCCTATAGTCGGGTGGCGGCTGGTGGGTCCTTCGGGACTGGCCAGTTTGCTGATCCGGTGCGGGGAATTTCGGAGAAGTTGGTGGGCCCATATCTGCCAAGACCACTCACCTCACCTTCCCGTGGGGCTCCCCGTCACCCTTCATCGGCTTTGACCGAGGCAGGGTGCGAAAGAGTGAGTGGCGCCAGGATGGAATACCGTTGACAACTATGGCAAAAATTAAAATAAAATATGATGGACAAGATAAGGATTGAAGAAGTTTACGGTGCAGGGGAGGGATACCCCAGTACCGGCGCAGGCGTGGGTGGTCAAGTGGGCCCCACTGCGTCGTCATCTAACGACCACGGCCGCTCGGGGGTGGATAGCCAGGCCCCCGTTTGTGTTGCTGCGACTGGTGAAGGTAGTGAAGAAGGAAGGATGGAGGTGACCCAGGAGGACAACGGGCCACCACTTACCAGGAGTAGGAGCTCCCTCAGGAGAGCCTCAGGAGGGACGGGGAGCGTCTTTGCCGTCCCGGCCCCAGTAGGCGACGCCACACCGCCAGTGGCACCAGGAGGATCAAGGACGTCAGCGAGGTCCGACGACGAAGAGTCGGTCGCCTCGTACGCGTCACATTCGTCGGCCGCCACGTCGACGTGCAGGGGCAAGAAACGGAAGCTTGCCTGCACGATACCGGAGGTGCCCGATGAGATGATGCAGGTGGTGAGGAGGACCTCGCCGGAAGACGTTTGCGCCGAGGTGGTGAGGTGTCTGGGAAACGTCAGCATGGTGGCGGCGAGGTCGTCGAATTTGAAGGGGACATATGTCAAGCTGCTCAGGGAGTCAGTGAACTATCTCACCGCCGCGTGGGCGCTTGAGATGATGAGGAGGTACGGACTGGAGCCCGGCAGCGGGTCTGGGGCCGCAAGGCTGGCTGACGCGAGAAACGCCCTGCTGGAGGAAGAGATCGCGTTCCTTCGTAGCCAGGTTGCGTCCCTTAGCAACGAACTGGCGAGAAGGGACGCCAACGCGCAGGGACGTATCACCTCTGGTCCCAGCGATTCTCCTCGCGAGAACAACGACGAGAGCGGGAGCCTCGCTGCCGTGGAGAAGAGGATGGAGAAGAGGATGGAAGAGATTGCGGCGTCGATAATGCGGCGGATCGACGAGCGTTTCGAGAGGGGCCACGTAAGCGGCGCCGAAACGCGGAAGGGAGCCACCGAGCGCGGTATCACGGCTCCCTCCGTCGCCGCCCCCACTGCCGCCATCATCACCGGGAGCATCCCGAAGCCTCCAGCGAAGGCGCGGGAGGAGGACGAATGGAGACCAGTGGTCTCCAAAACAGCGCGCAGGAGGCGCAGGAGAAGGAGGGGAGTGGCTTTCGCCGCCGAGGAGACGGCGAGAGCAACAGGAGGAAGGGCCGCACCCCCGACGAGGGCAGCGGCACCGCTGCCGGCGGAAAGGCTGCTGCGGCAACGGCAGCAGCAGCAGCCCCAGGGAAGAACGGCGCGGGCGCCCAAACCGGGCGTTTCCACGTCCAAGAAGCCAACGACGGCGACGGCGAGAACGGCCTCGCTCCCTCGCGCACCGCGAACATCCGCGGTGACATTGACGCTCAACGAGGGAGCGAGGATGACGTACGCCGAGGTCATCGCCACGGCCAGGAGGAGCATCCCGCTGACGGAGATCGGAGTACAGTCGGTCGGGATGAAGAAGGCGATGTCGGGCGCCATCATAATCAAGGTGCCCGGCGACAAAGAAAGGGAGAAAGCGTCCCGGCTGGCGTCACATCTGACCAGGGTGCTGGATCCGGCCACCGTCAGGGTGGCAGCTCCAGTGAAGACGGCGGAGCTGCGGGTCGTCGGGATCGACATCTCGCTACAGAGGGAAGAGCTGCGGCAGGCGCTGGCTTTGGCGGCGGGCTGCGCGGTCTCGGAGGTGCAGGTCGGCGAGGTTGGAGCATCCAGGGACGGTCTTGGCTCGGTGTACGTCAAGTGCCCGGTGGCCGGGGCCCGTAAGATAGCCCGGGCTGGGAGTATCGCCCTGGGTTGGTCCACTGCGAGGGTCGTCGCCATACCAAGGCGGCCCTTGCAGTGCTACAGGTGCCTGGAACTCGGACACGTGAGAGCCACTTGCGTGTCCGCCGTGGATCGCGGGCAGATTTGTTACAGGTGCGGCGGAGGCGGACATCGCGCGAGAGGCTGTCCCGCCTCCGTGCCCAAATGCCCCCTGTGCGATTCGCTCGGGGTCCCGGCCAATCACAGGATGGGAGGGGCGGCATGCACGCCGCCGAAGACAACAACAACAAGCAGGAGGAGAGGACCCACCCGCGGACTAGCCACCGCCGGAGGGACATCTGGAAGCACCGACGCCACCGCCACCGCCGTCGCCGCCGCCGTCGCCGCCAAAGAATTGGCAGCAGCAGCGGCGACGGCGACGACGACGACGACAACAGCAACGGCGGCGGCGGTAGATGGCCATGGAGTTGGGCCAATAGATTCCAACGAATCCTCCAGTGCAACGTAGGTAGATCGAGGCGAGCTCAAGATCTGCTCTTCCAGACCATCCGGGAGAGCAGAGTCGCCCTCGCTGTGGTGGCGGAACCGCATCGCGTTCCCGACTCTCCCAACTGGGTCGGGGACTTGGACGGGACAGCGGCAGTCGGATGGACGACAGAGACAACGACAACGACGCCCGGCATTCCCGGCGTCCTGCTGGAACGCGGCAACGGCTACGTCGCGGTCGAGTGGGCAGGGATTGCCGTGGTGGGGGTATACGTATCTCCCAACAGCGGCCTGGTCGCGTTCGGGGCGTTCCTCGACGGAGTGGGCGACTGCATCAGGAGGATATGCCGTCCCCGACAGCTACTCGTGCTCGGGGACTTCAACGCCCGCTCCACGCAGTGGAACGACACGCGAACCACCACAAGGGGAAGAATGGTGGCCGACTGGGCCGCGGGACTTGGACTGCTGCTGTCCAACAGAGGATCGACGAGCACGTGCCAGGCCTGGAGGGGGTCCTCCGTCATCGACCTGACCTGGGCCACCGCCAACCTACACCGGAGAGTGCGCGACTGGAGGGTGCTGGACGGGGTCGAGACTCTGTCCGACCATCTCTACGTGATGATGGAGCTCGCCCCGGAAACCACGTCCACCGGACGGGCCGTCGGCAGCAACGACACCGGAGGGCCGAACCGTTCCCGCCATCCGCCAACACCGAGAAGAAGATGGCGGGCGAAAGACAGGAACCGGGATCTTCTGCAAGCCGCTGTCTCCGTGTCCGCATGGAGTTGGGACGCGCGGACAACGCGGGACGACGGCGGCAGCAGCATAGACGAGGAGGCGGAGGATCTGCGGAGAGACATGGCCGCGGCCTGTGACGCCTCAATGCCGCGCTCCAGTACCAGCCACGGAGCGCGAGCCCCGGGCGTCTACTGGTGGACGGAGGAGATAGCCGCCCTCAGAAGAGGATGCGCACTGGCACGTACAGCGCTGCAGAGGGCCCGGCGCAGGCGAACGCGCGACGAGGAGAGGATCTCCCGCTGTTACGACGCGTACAGGGAGAAGAGGAGGATACTCCAGTGGGAGATCCGGACGGCGAAAGCCCGGGCCTGGGACGAGCTCGTCGAATCGGTCGAGGCCGATCCATGGGGGAGGCCCTACCGGTTGGTCACGAGGAGGCTACGACCACCGGCACCCCCATTGACCGCGAGTATGGAGCCGGGGTTGCTCGACACGGTTCTGAGCGCTCTGTTCCCGCGACAGCAACAGGACAGCACGGACAACGTCGACGCGACGAGGAGGAGGACGCCGCCGCTCCGCTCCAACAACACCGTCGCGGAGTGGAGGGAAGAGCTGCGAGTGACGAAGGAAGAGTTACTCGCGGCAACGAAGAGGATGGCGTCCCGCGGCGACGTGGCACCCGGTCCGGACGGAATACCGGGCCGTGTCTGGGCAGAGTCGATGGAGACCCTGGCTCCCCGTCTGCAGCACGTCTTCACGCGGTGCATGAGGGAAGGCGCGTACCCACGGGCGTGGAGGACGGCGAGGCTGGTGCTGCTGCGCAAGGAGGGCCGCCCGCCGGACTCGCCGTCCGCGTACAGACCGATATGCCTTCTGGACGAGGCTGGCAAGCTCCTGGAAAGGATAATCGCCGCCCGTCTGGAGGCGCATATCACGGAGCGCGGATCCGGCTGGCACGATAGCCAGTTCGGATTCAGAAAAGGAAGATCCACCGTGGACGCCGTGAGGATGGTGCGGACGACCGCCGACGACATGGTAGCGCGGGGAGGAGTGGCCATCGCGGGCTCCTTGGACGTGACCAACGCGTTCAACACGATCCCCTGGGCCAGGATCGTGCCAGGATCGTGGAGGCGCTGGAGAGGCTGGAGGTGCCCGCGTACCTGGTTCGCCTGATACGGTCGTACCTCAGCGACCGTTGGATCGGGTACGCGGGCCGAAACGGCGCGGAGGAGAGGAGGCCGGTGGAGCGCGGTGTCCCGCAGGGGTCGGTCCTAGGACCCATACTGTGGATCACCGCGTACGACTCGGTCCTCCGTTGCCCCATGCCGCCGGGCACGGCCTTGGTGTGCTACGCCGACGACACCTTGGTCATGGCCGGCGGCGGGGGATGGTACGAGGCGCAGGCGATCGCGGACGTGGCGGTGGCGCGCGCGGTGAGGGCGATAGGAAGGCTGGGGCTGAACGTGTCGCCGGCCAAGACGGAGGCCGTGGGGTTCTTCGACCGTCGTCGCAGAGGAGCCCCACCGTCCGGACTGTGCGTCAGGTGCGACGGCGAGGACGTACCGGTGAGAGCCCAGATGAGGTACCTGGGCCTCACCATCGACAGCGGATGGACGTTCGAGCCCCACTTCGAGGAACTGGTGCCGAAGGTGGCAGCCGCAGCCAACGCCCTGTGCGGCTTGCTGCCCAACATCGGTGGAGCGGGAACGAGAGTGCGCCGCCTCTACGAGGGAGTGGTGAGATCGAGGGTCCTCTACGGGGCCCCCGTATGGGCCGAAGAACTGCTGGCCAACCGTCGCAGCCTGACCCTGCTACGGAGGCTGCACAGGACGACCGCCATCAGGATCGCGCGTGCATACCGGACGGTGTCGCACGCGTCGGCGTCCGTGCTGGCCGCGTCCCCGCCGTTCGAGCTGCAGGCCCTTGCGCTCCAACGGTTGTACAACCACCGTAGGGCCCTGGGCTCGGACGGTGGCGGCGGCGAACGTCCGTTCCAGGACGTGTGGAGGGAGACGCGGCACAGGGTCTGGGAGAGATGGCGCGCCCAACTAACCGAGGAGGACATGTCACGGCCACACCGGGCCGTGCGCGCCGTCCTCCCCAACTGGGAGGCGTGGCGGGACCGCGGCGGGGTCCCTTTGACGTACAGGATGACGCAGGTGCTCACCGGCCACGGTGTGTTCGGTGAGTTCCTGAGAAGAATCCAGCGTGAGGTGACGTCAATCTGTCACCACTGCCAGGAGGAAGAGGACACGGCGCAGCACACGCTGGAGCGCTGTCCGGCGTGGGAGGTGCCGCGCCGCGTGCTACGTCTCGCCATAGGCGACGGGTTGGCCCCCGAGGCGCTCGTGGAGGCGACGCTGGGGAGTCCGCAGGAGTACGCGGCCGTCCGCACCTTCTGCGAGCAGGTCATGCTGGCGAAGGAGCGGGCGGAGCGGAGCAGGGTGAAGAACCGCGACCCCTGCCGGGTCGTGCGCGGACGAAGAGGAGCGCGAGGAGGAGCAACGTCGACGACGCGACGCCGCGCGACCGCGGCGCCACCGCCGACGCCGCCGTCGTAGAAGAGCGCGCGCGCGCGTTCGTCCGAAGGGGAAAAAACAGGCCGTCAAGCCGGGGAGGGTCTGGGTCCCTGCCCGGAATTGCACGACGGCCCCACGGAACGCCGGCGCCGCGGGGGCTGGTGGTCACCCCCCGGCTGCCAAGAAGAGAAAGAAGAGGATGTCCCCTGCGAAAAATCTCGCGGGGGAGCGACGAGGGAGCGCCCTGGACCGAGAGCTTCGAGACAGGAAACGGGACGCTCCCGAGAACCGTCACGGCGACCATCGTGGGGTTTTAGTCGGTAAGAGTCCGACACTACCCGCCGCCGCCTCCCAGAGGGCGGCCGGGTGTCCATGAGGATTTCCCCACGTATAAAAAAAAAAAAAAAAAAAAGGTTGGGGTTAGGTTGGGGTTAGGTTGGGGTTAGGTTGGGGTTAGGTTGGGGTTAGGTTGGGGTTAGGTTGGGGAGCACGAGGTGGGTATGGGTTCTTAGGGCGTAGTACCACGCCCTGGGAAACCCCGATGGATCTGATATTCTCCTATAGTCGGGTGGCGGCTGGTGGGTCCTTCGGGACTGGCCAGTTTGCTGATCCGGTGCGGGGAATTTCGGAGAAGTTGGTGGGCCCATATCTGCCAAGACCACTCACCTCACCTTCTCGTGGGGCTCCCCGTCACCCTGCATCGGCTTTGACCGATGCAGGGTGCGAAAGAGTGAGTGGCGCCAGGATGGAATACCGTTGACAACTACGGCAAAAATTAAACAAAATATGATGGACAAATAAGGAGTGAAAAGGTTTACGGTGCAGGGGAGGGATACCCCAGTACCGGCGCAGGCGTGGGTGGTCAAGTGGGCCCCACTGCGTCGTCATCTAACGACCACGGCCGCTCGGGGGTGGATAGCCAGGCCCTCGTTTGTGTTACTGCGACTGGCAAAGGTAGTGAAGAAGGAAGGATGGAGGTGACCCAGGAGGACAACGGGCCACCACTTACCAGGAGTAGGAGCTCCCTTAGGAGAGCTTCAGGAGGGACGGGGAGCGTCTTTGCCGTCCCGGCCCCAGTAGGCGACGCCACACCGCCAGTGGCACCAGGAGGATCAAGGACGCCAGCGAGGTCCGACGACGAAGAGTCGGTCGCCTCGTACACGTCACATTCGTCGGCCGCCTCGTCGACGTGCAGGGGCAAGAAACGGAAGCTTGCCTGCATGATACCGGAGGTGCCCGATGAGATGATGCAGGTGGTGAGGAGGACCTCGCCGGAAGACGTTTGCGCCGAGGTGGTGAGGTGTCTGGGAAACGTCAGCATGGTGGCGGCGAGGTCGTCGAATTTGAAGGGGACATACGTCAAGCTGCTGAGGGAGTCAGTGAACTACCTCACCGCCGCGTGGGCGCTTGAGATGATGAGGAGGTACGGACTGGAGCCCGGCAGCGGGTCTGGGGCCGCAAGGCTGGCTGACGCGAGAAACGCCCTGCTGGAGGAAGAGATCGCGTTCCTTCGTAGCCAAGTTGCGTCCCTTAGCAACGAACTGGCGAGAAGGGACGCCAACGCGCAGGGACGTATCACCTCTGGTCCCAGCGATTCTCCTCGCGAGAACAACGACGAGAGCGGGAGCCTCGCTGCCGTGGAGAAGAGGATGGAGAAGAGGATGGAAGAGATTGCGGCGTCGATAATGCGGCGGATCGACGAGCGTTTCGAGAGGGGCCGCGCAAGCGGCGCCGAAACGCGGAAGGGAGCCACCGAGCGCGGTATCACGGCTCCCTCCGTCGCCGCCCCCACTGCCGCCATCACCACCGGGAGCATCCCGAAGCCTCCAGCGAAGGCGCGGGAGGAGGACGAATGGAGACCAGTGGTCTCCAAAACAGCGCGCAGGAGGCGCAGGAGGAGGAGGGGAGTGGCTTTCGCCGCCGAGGAGACGGCGAGAGCAACAGGAGGAAGGGCCGCACCCCCGACGAGGGCAGCGGCACCGCTGCCGGCGGAAAGGCTGCTGCGGCAACGGCAGCAGCAGCAGCCCCAGGGAAGAACGGCGCGGGCGCCCAAACCGGGCGTCTCCACGTCCAAGAAGCCAACGACGGCGACGGCGAGAACGGCCTCGCTCCCTCGCGCACCGCGAACATCCGCGGTGACATTGACGCTCAACGAGGGAGCGAAGATGACGTACGCCGAGGTCATCGCCACGGCCAGGAGGAGCATCCCGCTGACTGATATCGGAGTACAGTCGGTCGGGATGAAGAAGGCGATGTCGGGCGCCATCATAATCAAGGTGCCCGGCGACAAAGAAAGGGAGAAAGCGTCCCGGCTGGCGTCACATCTGACCAGGGTGCTGGATCCGGCAACCGTCAGGGTGGCGGCTCCAGTGAAGACGGCGGAGCTGCGGGTCGTCGGGATCGACATCTCGCTACAGAGGGAAGAGCTGCGGCAGGCGCTGGCTTTGGCGGCGGGCTGCGCGGTCCCGGAGGTGCAGGTCGGCGAGATTGGAGCATCCAGGGACGGTCTTGGCTCGGTGTACGTCAAGTGCCCGGTGGCCGGGGCCCGTAAGATAGCCCGGGCTGGGAGTATCGCCCTGGGTTGGTCCACTGCGAGGGTCGTCGCCATACCAAGACGGCCCTTGCAGTGCTACAGGTGCCTGGAACTCGGACACGTGAGAGCCACTTGCGTGTCCGCCGTGGATCGCGGGCAGATCTGTTACAGGTGCGGCGGAAGCGGACATCGCGCGAGAGGCTGTCCCGCCTCCGTGCCCAAATGCCCCCTGTGCGATTCGCTCGGGGTCCCGGCCAATCACAGGATGGGAGGGGTGGCATGCACGCCGCCGAAGACAACAACAACCAGCAGGAGGAGTGGACCCACCCGCGGACTAGCCACCGCCGGAGGGACACCTGGAAGCACCGACGCCACCGCCACCGCCGTCGCCGCCGCCGTCGCCGCCAAAGAATTGGCAGCAGCAGCGGCGACAACGACGACGACGACGACAACAGTAACGGCGGCGGCGGTAGATGGCCTGGAGGAGGCCATGGAGTTGGGCCAATAGATTCCAACGAATCCTCCAGTGCAACGTAGGTAGATCGAGGCGAGCTCAAGATCTGCTCTTCCAGACCATCCGGGAGAGCAGAGTCGCCCTCGCTGTGGTGGCGGAACCGCATCGCGTTCCCGACTCTCCCAACTGGGTCGGGGACTTGGACGGGACAGCGGCAGTCGGATGGACGACAGAGACAACGACAACGACGCCCGGCATTCCCGGCGTCCTGCTGGAACGCGGCAACGGCTACGTCGCGGTCGAGTGGGCAGGGATTGCCGTGGTGGGGGTATACGTATCTCCCAACAGCGGCCTGGTCGCGTTCGGGGTGTTCCTCGACGGAGTGGGCGACTGCATCAGGAGGATATGCCGTCCCCGACAGCTACTCGTGCTCGGGGACTTCAACGCCCGCTCCACGCAGTGGAACGACACGCGAACCACCACAAGGGGAAGAATGGTGGCCGACTGGGCCGCGGGACTTGGACTGCTGCTGTCCAACAGAGGATCGACGAGCACGTGCCAGGCATGGAGGGGGTCCTCCGTCATCGACCTGACCTGGGCCACCGCCAACCTACACCGGAGAGTGCGCGACTGGAGGGTGCTGGACGGGGTCGAGACTCTGTCCGACCATCTCTACGTGATGATGGAGCTCGCCCCGGAAACCACGTCCACCGGACGGGCCGTCGGCAGCAACGACACCGGAGGGCCGAACCGTTCCCGCCATCCGCCAACACCGAGAAGAAGATGGCGGGCGAAAGACAGGAACCGGGATCTTCTGCAAGCCGCTGTCTCCGTGTCCGCATGGAGTTGGGACGCGCGGACAACGCGGGACGACGGCGGCAGCAGCATAGACGAGGAGGCGGAGGATCTGCGGAGAGACATGGCCGCGGCCTGTGACGCCTCAATGCCGCGCTCCAGTACCAGCCACGGAGCGCGAGCCCCGGGCGTCTACTGGTGGACGGAGGAGATAGCCGCCCTCAGAAGAGGATGCGCACTGGCACGTACAGCGCTGCAGAGGGCCCGGCGCAGGCGAACGCGCGACGAGGAGAGGATCTCCCGCTGTTACGACGCGTACAGGGAGAAGAGGAGGATACTCCAGTGGGAGATCCGGACGGCGAAAGCCCGGGCCTGGGATGAGCTCGTCGAATCGGTCGAGGCCGATCCATGGGGGAGGCCCTACCGGTTGGTCACGAGGAGGCTACGACCACCGGCACCCCCATTGACCGCGAGTATGGAGCCGGGGTTGCTCGACACGGTTCTGAGCGCTCTGTTCCCGCGACAGCAACAGGACAGCACGGACAACGTCGACGCGACGAGGGGGAGGACGCCGCCGCTCCGCTCCAACAACACCGTCGCGGAGTGGAGGGAAGAGCTGCGAGTGACGAAGGAAGAGTTACTCGCGGCAACGAAGAGGATGGCGTCCCGCGGCGACGTGGCACCCGGTCCGGACGGAATACCGGGCCGTGTCTGGGCAGAGTCGATGGAGACCCTGGCTCCCCGTCTGCAGCACGTCTTCACGCGGTGCATGAGGGAAGGCGCGTACCCACGGGCGTGGAGGACGGCGAGGCTGGTGCTGCTGCGCAAGGAGGGCCGCCCGCCGGACTCGCCGTCCGCGTACAGACCGATATGCCTTCTGGACGAGGCTGGCAAGCTCCTGGAAAGGATAATCGCCGCCCGTCTGGAGGCGCATATCACGGAGCGTGGATCCGGCTGGCACGATAGCCAGTTCGGATTCAGAAAAGGAAGATCCACCGTGGACGCCGTGAGGATGGTGCGGACGACCGCCGACGACATGGTAGCGCGGGGAGGAGTGGCCATCGCGGTCTCATTGGACGTGACCAACGCGTTCAACACGATCCCCTGGGCCAGGATCGTGGAGGCGCTGGAGAGGCTGGAGGTGCCCGCGTACCTTGTTCGCCTGATACGGTCGTACCTCAGCGACCGTTGGATCGGGTACGCGGGCCGAAACGGCGCGGAGGAGAGGAGGCCGGTGGAGCGCGGTGTCCCGCAGGGGTCGGTCCTGGGACCCATACTGTGGATCACCGCGTACGACTCGGTCCTCCGTTGCCCCATGCCGCCGGGCACGGCCTTGGTGTGCTACGCCGACGACACCTTGGTCATGGCCGGCGGCGGGGGATGGTACGAGGCGCAGGCGATCGCGGACTTGGCGGTGGCGCGCGCGGTGAGGGCGATAGGAAGACTGGGGCTGAACGTGTCGCCGGCCAAGACGGAGGCCGTGGGGTTCTTCGACCGTCGTCGCAGAGGAGCCCCACCGTCCGGACTGTGCGTCAGGTGCGACGGCGAGGACGTACCGGTGAGAGCCCAGATGAGGTACCTGGGCCTCACCATCGACAGCGGATGGACGTTCGAGCCCCACTTCGAGGAACTGGTTCCGAAGGTGGCAGCCGCAGCCAACGCCCTGTGCGGCTTGCTGCCCAACATCGGTGGAGCGGGAACGAGAGTGCGCCGCCTCTACGAGGGAGTGGTGAGATCGAGGGTCCTCTACGGGGCCCCCGTATGGGCCGAAGAACTGCTGGCCAGCCGTCGCAGCCTGACCCTGCTACGGAGGCTGCACAGGACGACCGCCATCAGGATCGCGCGTGCATACCGAACGGTGTCGCACGCGTCGGCGTCCGTGCTGGCCGCGTCCCCACCGTTCGAGCTGCAGGCCCTTGCGCTCCAACGGTTGTACAACCACCGTAGGGCCCTGGGCTCGGACGGTGGCGGTGGAGGCGGCGAACGTCCGTTCCAGGACGTGTGGAGGGAGACGCGGCACAGGGTCTGGGAGAGATGGCGCGCCCAACTAACCGAGGAGGACATGTCACGGCCACACCGGGCCGTGCGCGCCGTCCTCCCCAACTGGGAGGCGTGGCGGGACCGCGGCGGGGTCCCTCTGACGTACAGGATGACGCAGGTGCTCACCGGCCACGGTGTGTTCGGTGAGTTCCTGAGAAGAATCCAGCGTGAGGTGACGTCAATCTGTCACCACTGCCAGGAGGAAGAGGACACGGCGCAGCACACGCTGGAGCGTTGTCCGGCGTGGGAGGTGCCGCGCCGCGTGCTACGTCTCGCCATAGGCGACGGGTTGGCCCCCGAGGCGCTCGTGGAGGCGACGCTGAGGAGTCCGCAGGAGTACGCGGCCGTCCGCACCTTCTGCGAGCAGGTCATGCTGGCGAAGGAGCGGGCGGAGCGGAGCAGGGTGAAGAACCGCGACCCCTGCCGGGTCGTGCGCGGACGAAGAGGAGCGCGAGGAGGAGCAACGTCGACGACGCGACGCCGCGCGACCGCGGCGCCACCACCGACGCCGCCGTCGTAGAAGAGCGCGCGCGCGCGTTCGTCCGAAGGGGAAAAAACAGGCCGTCAAGCCGGGGAGGGTCTGGGTCCCTGCCCGGAATTGCACGACGGCCCCACGGAACGCCGGCGCCGCGGGGGCTGGTGGTCACCCCCCGGCTGCCAAGAAGAGAAAGAAGAGGATGTCCCCTGCGAAAAATCTCGCGGGGGAGCGACGAGGGAGCGCCCTGGACCGAGAGCTTCGAGACAGGAAACGGGACGCTCCCGAGAACCGTCACGGCGACCATCGTGGGGTTTTAGTCGGTAAGAGTCCGACACTACCCGCCGCCGCCTCCCAGAGGGCGGCCGGGTGTCCATGAGGATTTCCCCACGTATAAAAAAAAAAAAAAAAAAAAAAGGTTGGGGTTAGGTTGGGGTTAGGTTGGGGTTAGGTTGGGGTTAGGTTGGGGTTAGGTTGGGGTTAGGTTGGGGAGCACGAGGTGGGTATGGGTTCTTAGGGCGTAGTACCACGCCCTGGGAAACCCCGATGGATCTGATATTCTCCTATAGTCGGGTGGCGGCTGGTGGGTCCTTCGGGACTGGCCAGTTTGCTGATCCGGTGCGGGGAATTTCGGAGAAGTTGGTGGGCCCATATCTGCCAAGACCACTCACCTCACCTTCTCGTGGGGCTCCCCGTCACCCTGCATCGGCTTTGACCGATGCAGGGTGCGAAAGAGTGAGTGGCGCCAGGATGGAATACCGTTGACAACTACGGCAAAAATTAAACAAAATATGATGGACAAAATAAGGAGTGAAAAGGTTTACGGTGCAGGGGAGGGATACCCCAGTACCGGCGCAGGCGTGGGTGGTCAAGTGGGCCCCACTGCGTCGTCATCTAACGACCACGGCCGCTCGGGGGTGGATAGCCAGGCCCTCGTTTGTGTTACTGCGACTGGCAAAGGTAGTGAAGAAGGAAGGATGGAGGTGACCCAGGAGGACAACGGGCCACCACTTACCAGGAGTAGGAGCTCCCTTAGGAGAGCTTCAGGAGGGACGGGGAGCGTCTTTGCCGTCCCGGCCCCAGTAGGCGACGCCACACCGCCAGTGGCACCAGGAGGATCAAGGACGCCAGCGAGGTCCGACGACGAAGAGTCGGTCGCCTCGTACACGTCACATTCGTCGGCCGCCTCGTCGACGTGCAGGGGCAAGAAACGGAAGCTTGCCTGCATGATACCGGAGGTGCCCGATGAGATGATGCAGGTGGTGAGGAGGACCTCGCCGGAAGACGTTTGCGCCGAGGTGGTGAGGTGTCTGGGAAACGTCAGCATGGTGGCGGCGAGGTCGTCGAATTTGAAGGGGACATACGTCAAGCTGCTGAGGGAGTCAGTGAACTACCTCACCGCCGCGTGGGCGCTTGAGATGATGAGGAGGTACGGACTGGAGCCCGGCAGCGGGTCTGGGGCCGCAAGGCTGGCTGACGCGAGAAACGCCCTGCTGGAGGAAGAGATCGCGTTCCTTCGTAGCCAAGTTGCGTCCCTTAGCAACGAACTGGCGAGAAGGGACGCCAACGCGCAGGGACGTATCACCTCTGGTCCCAGCGATTCTCCTCGCGAGAACAACGACGAGAGCGGGAGCCTCGCTGCCGTGGAGAAGAGGATGGAGAAGAGGATGGAAGAGATTGCGGCGTCGATAATGCGGCGGATCGACGAGCGTTTCGAGAGGGGCCGCGCAAGCGGCGCCGAAACGCGGAAGGGAGCCACCGAGCGCGGTATCACGGCTCCCTCCGTCGCCGCCCCCACTGCCGCCATCACCACCGGGAGCATCCCGAAGCCTCCAGCGAAGGCGCGGGAGGAGGACGAATGGAGACCAGTGGTCTCCAAAACAGCGCGCAGGAGGCGCAGGAGGAGGAGGGGAGTGGCTTTCGCCGCCGAGGAGACGGCGAGAGCAACAGGAGGAAGGGCCGCACCCCCGACGAGGGCAGCGGCACCGCTGCCGGCGGAAAGGCTGCTGCGGCAACGGCAGCAGCAGCAGCCCCAGGGAAGAACGGCGCGGGCGCCCAAACCGGGCGTCTCCACGTCCAAGAAGCCAACGACGGCGACGGCGAGAACGGCCTCGCTCCCTCGCGCACCGCGAACATCCGCGGTGACATTGACGCTCAACGAGGGAGCGAAGATGACGTACGCCGAGGTCATCGCCACGGCCAGGAGGAGCATCCCGCTGACTGATATCGGAGTACAGTCGGTCGGGATGAAGAAGGCGATGTCGGGCGCCATCATAATCAAGGTGCCCGGCGACAAAGAAAGGGAGAAAGCGTCCCGGCTGGCGTCACATCTGACCAGGGTGCTGGATCCGGCAACCGTCAGGGTGGCGGCTCCAGTGAAGACGGCGGAGCTGCGGGTCGTCGGGATCGACATCTCGCTACAGAGGGAAGAGCTGCGGCAGGCGCTGGCTTTGGCGGCGGGCTGCGCGGTCCCGGAGGTGCAGGTCGGCGAGATTGGAGCATCCAGGGACGGTCTTGGCTCGGTGTACGTCAAGTGCCCGGTGGCCGGGGCCCGTAAGATAGCCCGGGCTGGGAGTATCGCCCTGGGTTGGTCCACTGCGAGGGTCGTCGCCATACCAAGACGGCCCTTGCAGTGCTACAGGTGCCTGGAACTCGGACACGTGAGAGCCACTTGCGTGTCCGCCGTGGATCGCGGGCAGATCTGTTACAGGTGCGGCGGAAGCGGACATCGCGCGAGAGGCTGTCCCGCCTCCGTGCCCAAATGCCCCCTGTGCGATTCGCTCGGGGTCCCGGCCAATCACAGGATGGGAGGGGTGGCATGCACGCCGCCGAAGACAACAACAACCAGCAGGAGGAGTGGACCCACCCGCGGACTAGCCACCGCCGGAGGGACACCTGGAAGCACCGACGCCACCACCACCGCCGTCGCCGCCGCCGTCGCCGCCAAAGAATTGGCAGCAGCAGCGGCGACAACAACGACGACGACTACGACGGCGGCAGCGGCGGCGGCGGTGGATGGCCTGGAGGAGGCCATGGAGTTGGGCCAATAGATTCCAACGAATCCTCCAGTGTAACGTAGGTAGATCGAGGCGAGCTCAAGACCTGCTCTTCCAGACCATCCGGGAGAGCAGAGTCGCCCTCGCTGTGGTGGCGGAACCGCATCGCGTTCCCGACTCTCCCAACTGGGTCGGGGACTTGGACGGGACAGCGGCAGTCGGATGGATGACAGCGACAACGACAACGACGCCCGGCACTCCCGGCGTCCTGCTGGAACGCGGCAACGGCTACGTCGCGGTCGAGTGGGCAGGGATTGCTGTGGTGGGGGTATACGTATCTCCCAACAGCGGCCTGGTCGCGTTCGGAGCGTTCCTCGACGGAGTGGGCGACTGCATCAGGAGGATATGCCGTCCCCGACAGCTACTCGTGCTCGGGGACTTCAACGCCCGCTCCACGCAGTGGAACGACACGCGAACCACCACAAGGGGAAGAATGGTGGCCGACTGGGCCGCGGGACTTGGACTGCTGCTGTCCAACAGAGGATCGACGAGCACGTGCCAGGCCTGGAGGGGGTCCTCCGTCATCGACCTGACCTGGGCCACCGCCAACCTACACCGGAGAGTGCGCGACTGGAGGGTGCTGGACGGGGTCGAGACTCTGTCCGACCATCTCTACGTGATGATGGAGCTCGCCCCGGAAACCACGTCCACCGGACGGGCCGTCGGCAGCAACGACACCGGAGGGCCGAACCGTTCCCGCCATCCGCCAACACCGAGAAGAAGATGGCGGGCGAAAGACAGGAACCGGGATCTTCTGCAAGCCGCTGTCTCCGTGTCCGCATGGAGTTGGGACGCGCGGACAACGCGGGACGACGGCGGCAGCAGCATAGACGAGGAGGCGGAGGATCTGCGGAGAGACATGGCCGCGGCCTGCGACGCCTCAATGCCGCGCTCCAGTACCAGCCACGGAGCGCGAGCCCCGGGCGTCTACTGGTGGACGGAGGAGATAGCCGCCCTCAGAAGAGGATGCGCACTGGCACGTACAGCGCTGCAGAGGGCCCGGCGCAGGCGAACGCGCGATGAGGAGAGGATCTCCCGCTGTTACGACGCGTACAGGGAGAAGAGGAGGATACTCCAGTGGGAGATCCGGACGGCGAAAGCCCGGGCCTGGGACGAGCTCGTCGAATCGGTCGAGGCCGATCCATGGGGGAGGCCCTACCGGTTGGTCACGAGGAGGCTACGACCACCGGCACCCCCATTGACCGCGAGTATGGAGCCGGGGTTGCTCGACACGGTTCTGAGCGCTCTGTTCCCGCGACAGCAACAGGACAGCACGGACAACGTCGACGCGACGAGGAGGAGGACGCCGCCGCTCCGCTCCAACAACACCGTCGCGGAGTGGAGGGAAGAGCTGCGAGTGACGAAGGAAGAGTTACTCGCGGCAACGAAGAGGATGGCGTCCCGCGGCGACGTGGCACCCGGTCCGGACGGAATACCGGGCCGTGTCTGGGCAGAGTCGATGGAGACCCTGGCTCCCCGTCTGCAGCACGTCTTCACGCGGTGCATGAGGGAAGGCGCGTACCCACGGGCGTGGAGGACGGCGAGGCTGGTGCTGCTGCGCAAGGAGGGCCGCCCGCCGGACTCGCCGTCCGCGTACAGACCGATATGCCTTCTGGACGAGGCTGGCAAGCTCCTGGAAAGGATAATCGCCGCCCGTCTGGAGGCGCATATCACGGAGCGTGGATCCGGCTGGCACGATAGCCAGTTCGGATTCAGAAAAGGAAGATCCACCGTGGACGCCGTGAGGATGGTGCGGACGACCGCCGACGACATGGTAGCGCGGGGAGGAGTGGCCATCGCGGTCTCATTGGACGTGACCAACGCGTTCAACACGATCCCCTGGGCCAGGATCGTGGAGGCGCTGGAGAGGCTGGAGGTGCCCGCGTACCTTGTTCGCCTGATACGGTCGTACCTCAGCGACCGTTGGATCGGGTACGCGGGCCGAAACGGCGCGGAGGAGAGGAGGCCGGTGGAGCGCGGTGTCCCGCAGGGGTCGGTCCTGGGACCCATACTGTGGATCACCGCGTACGACTCGGTCCTCCGTTGCCCCATGCCGCCGGGCACGGCCTTGGTGTGCTACGCCGACGACACCTTGGTCATGGCCGGCGGCGGGGGATGGTACGAGGCGCGGGCGATCGCGGACTTGGCGGTGGCGCGCGCGGTGAGGGCGATAGGAAGACTGGGGCTGAACGTGTCGCCGGCCAAGACGGAGGCCGTGGGGTTCTTCGACCGTCGTCGCAGAGGAGCCCCACCGTCCGGACTGTGCGTCAGGTGCGACGGCGAGGACGTACCGGTGAGAGCCCAGATGAGGTACCTGGGCCTCACCATCGACAGCGGATGGACGTTCGAGCCCCACTTCGAGGAACTGGTTCCGAAGGTGGCAGCCGCAGCCAACGCCCTGTGCGGCTTGCTGCCCAACATCGGTGGAGCGGGAACGAGAGTGCGCCGCCTCTACGAGGGAGTGGTGAGATCGAGGGTCCTCTACGGGGCCCCCGTATGGGCCGAAGAACTGCTGGCCAACCGTCGCAGCCTGACCCTGCTACGGAGGCTGCACAGGACGACCGCCATCAGGATCGCGCGTGCATACCGAACGGTGTCGCACGCGTCGGCGTCCGTGCTGGCCGCGTCCCCACCGTTCGAGCTGCAGGCCCTTGCGCTCCAACGGTTGTACAACCACCGTAGGGCCCTGGGCTCGGACGGTGGCGGTGGAGGCGGCGAACGTCCGTTCCAGGACGTGTGGAGGGAGACGCGGCACAGGGTCTGGGAGAGATGGCGCGCCCAACTAACCGAGGAGGACATGTTGCGGCCACACCGGGCCGTGCGCGCCGTCCTCCCCAACTGGGAGGCGTGGCGGGACCGCGGCGGGGTCCCTCTGACGTACAGGATGACGCAGGTGCTCACCGGCCACGGTGTGTTCGGTGAGTTCCTGAGAAGAATCCAGCGTGAGGTGACGTCAATCTGTCACCACTGCCAGGAGGAAGAGGACACGGCGCAGCACACGCTGGAGCGTTGTCCGGCGTGGGAGGTGCCGCGCCGCGTGCTACGTCTCGCCATAGGCGACGGGTTGGCCCCCGAGGCGCTCGTGGAGGCGACGCTGAGGAGTCCGCAGGAGTACGCGGCCGTCCGCACCTTCTGCGAGCAGGTCATGCTGGCGAAGGAGCGGGCGGAGCGGAGCAGGGTGAAGAACCGCGACCCCTGCCGGGTCGTGCGCGGACGAAGAGGAGCGCGAGGAGGAGCAACGTCGACGACGCGACGCCGCGCGACCGCGGCGCCACCACCGACGCCGCCGTCGTAGAAGAGCGCGCGCGCGCGTTCGTCCGAAGGGGAAAAAACAGGCCGTCAAGCCGGGGAGGGTCTGGGTCCCTGCCCGGAATTGCACGACGGCCCCACGGAACGCCGGCGCCGCGGGGGCCGGTGGTCACCCCCCGGCTGCCAAGAAGAGAAAGAAGAGGATGTCCCCTGCGAAAAATCTCGCGGGGGAGCGACGAGGGAGCGCCCTGGACCGAGAGCTTCGAGACAGGAAACGGGACGCTCCCGAGAACCGTCACGGCGACCATCGTGGGGTTTTAGTCGGTAAGAGTCCGACACTACCCGCCGCCGCCTCCCAGAGGGCGGCCGGGTGTCCATGAGGATTTCCCCACGTATAAAAAAAAAAAAAAAAAAAAAAGGTTGGGGTTAGGTTGGGGTTAGGTTGGGGTTAGGTTGGGGTTAGGTTGGGGTTAGGTTGGGGTTAGGTTGGGGTTAGGTTGGGGTTAGGTTGGGGTTAGGTTGGGGTTAGGTTGGGGTTAGGTTGGGGTTAGGTTGGGGTTAGGTTGGGGTTAGGTTCCCGGCGCAGGCGAACGCGCGACGAGGAGAGGATCTCCCGCTGTTACGACGCGTACAGGGAGAAGAGGAGGATACTCCAGTGGGAGATCCGGACGGCGAAAGCCCGGGCCTGGGACGAGCTCGTCGAATCGGTCGAGGCCGATCCATGGGGGAGGCCCTACCGGTTGGTCACGAGGAGGCTACGACCACCGGCACCCCCATTGACCGCGAGTATGGAGCCGGGGTTGCTCGACACGGTTCTGAGCGCTCTGTTCCCGCGACAGCAACAGGACAGCACGGACAACGTCGACACGACGAGGAGGAGGACGCCGCCGCTCCGCTCCAACAACACCGTCGCGGAGTGGAGGGAAGAGCTGCGAGTGACGAAGGAAGAGTTACTCGCGGCAACGAAGAGGATGGCGTCCCGCGGCGACGTGGCACCCGGTCCGGACGGAATACCGGGCCGTGTCTGGGCAGAGTCGATGGAGACCCTGGCTCCCCGTCTGCAGCACGTCTTCACGCGGTGCATGAGGGAAGGCGCGTACCCACGGGCGTGGAGGACGGCGAGGCTGGTGCTGCTGCGCAAGGAGGGCCGCCCGCCGGACTCGCCGTCCGCGTACAGACCGATATGCCTTCTGGACGAGGCTGGCAAGCTCCTGGAAAGGATAATCGCCGCCCGTCTGGAGGCGCATATCACGGAGCGTGGATCCGGCTGGCACGATAGCCAGTTCGGATTCAGAAAAGGAAGATCCACCGTGGACGCCGTGAGGATGGTGCGGACGACCGCCGACGACATGGTAGCGCGGGGAGGAGTGGCCATCGCGGTCTCATTGGACGTGACCAACGCGTTCAACACGATCCCCTGGGCCAGGATCGTGGAGGCGCTGGAGAGGCTGGAGGTGCCCGCGTACCTTGTTCGCCTGATACGGTCGTACCTCAGCGACCGTTGGATCGGGTACGCGGGCCGAAACGGCGCGGAGGAGAGGAGGCCGGTGGAGCGCGGTGTCCCGCAGGGGTCGGTCCTGGGACCCATACTGTGGATCACCGCGTACGACTCGGTCCTCCGTTGCCCCATGCCGCCGGGCACGGCCTTGGTGTGCTACGCCGACGACACCTTGGTCATGGCCGGCGGCGGGGGATGGTACGAGGCGCAGGCGATCGCGGACGTGGCGGTGGCGCGCGCGGTGAGGGCGATAGGAAGACTGGGGCTGAACGTGTCGCCGGCCAAGACGGAGGCCGTGGGGTTCTTCGACCGTCGTCGCAGAGGAGCCCCACCGTCCGGACTGTGCGTCAGGTGCGACGGCGAGGACGTACCGGTGAGAGCCCAGATGAGGTACCTGGGCCTCACCATCGACAGCGGATGGACGTTCGAGCCCCACTTCGAGGAACTGGTTCCGAAGGTGGCAGCCGCAGCCAACGCCCTGTGCGGCTTGCTGCCCAACATCGGTGGAGCGGGAACGAGAGTGCGCCGCCTCTACGAGGGAGTGGTGAGATCGAGGGTCCTCTACGGGGCCCCCGTATGGGCCGAAGAACTGCTGGCCAACCGTCGCAGCCTGACCCTGCTACGGAGGCTGCACAGGACGACCGCCATCAGGATCGCGCGTGCATACCGAACGGTGTCGCACGCGTCGGCGTCCGTGCTGGCCGCGTCCCCACCGTTCGAGCTGCAGGCCCTTGCGCTCCAACGGTTGTACAACCACCGTAGGGCCCTGGGCTCGGACGGTGGCGGTGGAGGCGGCGAACGTCCGTTCCAGGACGTGTGGAGGGAGACGCGGCACAGGGTCTGGGAGAGATGGCGCGCCCAACTAACCGAGGAGGACATGTCACGGCCACACCGGGCCGTGCGCGCCGTCCTCCCCAACTGGGAGGCGTGGCGGGACCGCGGCGGGGTCCCTCTGACGTACAGGATGACGCAGGTGCTCACCGGCCACGGTGTGTTCGGTGAGTTCCTGAGAAGAATCCAGCGTGAGGTGACGTCAATCTGTCACCACTGCCAGGAGGAAGAGGACACGGCGCAGCACACGCTGGAGCGTTGTCCGGCGTGGGAGGTGCCGCGCCGCGTGCTACGTCTCGCCATAGGCGACGGGTTGGCCCCCGAGGCGCTCGTGGAGGCGACGCTGAGGAGTCCGCAGGAGTACGCGGCCGTCCGCACCTTCTGCGAGCAGGTCATGCTGGCGAAGGAGCGGGCGGAGCGGAGCAGGGTGAAGAACCGCGACCCCTGCCGGGTCGTGCGCGGACGAAGAGGAGCGCGAGGAGGAGCAACGTCGACGACGCGACGCCGCGCGACCGCGGCGCCACCACCGACGCCGCCGTCGTAGAAGAGCGCGCGCGCGCGTTCGTCCGAAGGGGGAAAAAACAGGCCGTCAAGCCGGGGAGGGTCTGGGTCCCTGCCCGGAATTGCACGACGGCCCCACGGAACGCCGGCGCCGCGGGGGCTGGTGGTCACCCCCCGGCTGCCAAGAAGAGAAAGAAGAGGATGTCCCCTGCGAAAAATCTCGCGGGGGAGCGACGAGGGAGCGCCCTGGACCGAGAGCTTCGAGACAGGAAACGGGACGCTCCCGAGAACCGTCACGGCGACCATCGTGGGGTTTTAGTCGGTAAGAGTCCGACACTACCCGCCGCCGCCTCCCAGAGGGCGGCCGGGTGTCCATGAGGATTTCCCCACGTATAAAAAAAAAAAAAAAAAAAAAAAAAAAAGGTTGGGGTTAGGTTGGGGTTAGGTTGGGGTTAGGTTGGGGTTAGGTTGGGTTAGGTTGGGGTTAGGTTGGGGTTAGGTTGGGGTTAGGTTGGGGTTAGGTTGGGGTTAGGTTGGGGTTAGGTTGGGGTTAGGTTGGGGTTAGGTTGGGGTTAGGTTGGGGTTAGGTTGGGGTTAGGTTAGGTTAGGTTGGGGTTAGGTTGGGGTTAGGTTGGGGTTAGGTTGGGGTTAGGTTGGGGTTAGGTTGGGGTTAGGTTGGGGTTAGGTTGGGGTTAGGTTGGGGTTAGGTTGGGGTTAGGTTGGGGTTAGGTTGGGGTTAGGTTGGGGTTAGGTTGGGGTTAGGTTGGGGTTAGGTTGGGGTTAGGTTGGGTTTAGGTTGGGGTTAGGTTGGGGTTAGGTTGGGGTTAGGTTGGGGTTAGGTTGGGGTTAGGTTGGGGTTAGGTTGGGGTTAGGTTGGGGTTAGGTTGGGGTTAGGTTGGGGTTAGGTTGGGGTTAGGTTGGGGTTAGGTTGGGGTTAGGTTGGGGTTAGGTTGGGGTTAGGTTGGGGTTAGGTTGGGGTTAGGTTGGGGTTAGGTTGGGGTTAGGTTGGGGTTAGGTTGGGATTAGGGTTAGGTTGGGGTTAGGTTGGGGTTAGGTTGGGGTTAGGTTGGGGTTAGGTTGGGGTTAGGTTGGGGTTAGGTTGGGGTTAGGTTGGGGTTAGGTTGGGGTTAGGTTGGGGTTAGGTTGGGGTTAGGTTGGGGTTAGGTTGGGGTTAGGTTGGGGTTAGGTTGGGGTTAGGTTGGGGTTAGGTTGGGGTTAGGTTGGGGTTAGGTTGGGGTTAGGTTGGGGTTAGGTTGGGGTTAGGTTGGGGTTAGGTTGGGGTTAGGTTGGGGTTAGGTTGGGGTTAGGTTGGGGTTAGGTTGGGGTTAGGTTGGGGTTAGGTTGGGGTTAGGTTGGGGTTAGGTTGGGGTTAGGTTGGGGTTAGGTTGGGGTTAGGTTGGGGTTAGGTTGGGGTTAGGTTGGGGTTAGGTTGGGGTTAGGTTGGGGTTAGGTTGGGGTTAGGTTGGGGTTAGGTTGGGGTTAGGTTGGGGTTAGGTTGGGGTTAGGTTGGGGTTAGGTTGGGGTTAGGTTGGGGTTAGGTTGGGGTTAGGTTGGGGTTAGGTTGGGGTTAGGTTGGGGTTAGGTTGGGGTTAGGTTGGGGAGCACGAGGTGGGTATGGGTTCTTAGGGCGTAGTACCACGCCCTGGGAAACCCCGATGGATCTGATATTCTCCTATAGTCGGGTGGCGGCTGGTGGGTCCTTCGGGACTGGCCAGTTTGCTGATCCGGTGCGGGGAATTTCGGAGAAGTTGGTGGGCCCATATCTGCCAAGACCACTCACCTCACCTTCTCGTGGGGCTCCCCGTCACCCTGCATCGGCTTTGACCGATGCAGGGTGCGAAAGAGTGAGTGGCGCCAGGATGGAATACCGTTGACAACTACGGCAAAAATTAAACAAAATATGATGGACAAAATAAGGAGTGAAAAGGTTTACGGTGCAGGGGAGGGATACCCCAGTACCGGCGCAGGCGTGGGTGGTCAAGTGGGCCCCACTGCGTCGTCATCTAACGACCACGGCCGCTCGGGGGTGGATAGCCAGGCCCTCGTTTGTGTTACTGCGACTGGCAAAGGTAGTGAAGAAGGAAGGATGGAGGTGACCCAGGAGGACAACGGGCCACCACTTACCAGGAGTAGGAGCTCCCTTAGGAGAGCTTCAGGAGGGACGGGGAGCGTCTTTGCCGTCCCGGCCCCAGTAGGCGACGCCACACCGCCAGTGGCACCAGGAGGATCAAGGACGCCAGCGAGGTCCGACGACGAAGAGTCGGTCGCCTCGTACACGTCACATTCGTCGGCCGCCTCGTCGACGTGCAGGGGCAAGAAACGGAAGCTTGCCTGCATGATACCGGAGGTGCCCGATGAGATGATGCAGGTGGTGAGGAGGACCTCGCCGGAAGACGTTTGCGCCGAGGTGGTGAGGTGTCTGGGAAACGTCAGCATGGTGGCGGCGAGGTCGTCGAATTTGAAGGGGACATACGTCAAGCTGCTGAGGGAGTCAGTGAACTACCTCACCGCCGCGTGGGCGCTTGAGATGATGAGGAGGTACGGACTGGAGCCCGGCAGCGGGTCTGGGGCCGCAAGGCTGGCTGACGCGAGAAACGCCCTGCTGGAGGAAGAGATCGCGTTCCTTCGTAGCCAAGTTGCGTCCCTTAGCAACGAACTGGCGAGAAGGGACGCCAACGCGCAGGGACGTATCACCTCTGGTCCCAGCGATTCTCCTCGCGAGAACAACGACGAGAGCGGGAGCCTCGCTGCCGTGGAGAAGAGGATGGAGAAGAGGATGGAAGAGATTGCGGCGTCGATAATGCGGCGGATCGACGAGCGTTTCGAGAGGGGCCGCGCAAGCGGCGCCGAAACGCGGAAGGGAGCCACCGAGCGCGGTATCACGGCTCCCTCCGTCGCCGCCCCCACTGCCGCCATCACCACCGGGAGCATCCCGAAGCCTCCAGCGAAGGCGCGGGAGGAGGACGAATGGAGACCAGTGGTCTCCAAAACAGCGCGCAGGAGGCGCAGGAGGAGGAGGGGAGTGGCTTTCGCCGCCGAGGAGACGGCGAGAGCAACAGGAGGAAGGGCCGCACCCCCGACGAGGGCAGCGGCACCGCTGCCGGCGGAAAGGCTGCTGCGGCAACGGCAGCAGCAGCAGCCCCAGGGAAGAACGGCGCGGGCGCCCAAACCGGGCGTCTCCACGTCCAAGAAGCCAACGACGGCGACGGCGAGAACGGCCTCGCTCCCTCGCGCACCGCGAACATCCGCGGTGACATTGACGCTCAACGAGGGAGCGAAGATGACGTACGCCGAGGTCATCGCCACGGCCAGGAGGAGCATCCCGCTGACTGATATCGGAGTACAGTCGGTCGGGATGAAGAAGGCGATGTCGGGCGCCATCATAATCAAGGTGCCCGGCGACAAAGAAAGGGAGAAAGCGTCCCGGCTGGCGTCACATCTGACCAGGGTGCTGGATCCGGCAACCGTCAGGGTGGCGGCTCCAGTGAAGACGGCGGAGCTGCGGGTCGTCGGGATCGACATCTCGCTACAGAGGGAAGAGCTGCGGCAGGCGCTGGCTTTGGCGGCGGGCTGCGCGGTCCCGGAGGTGCAGGTCGGCGAGATTGGAGCATCCAGGGACGGTCTTGGCTCGGTGTACGTCAAGTGCCCGGTGGCCGGGGCCCGTAAGATAGCCCGGGCTGGGAGTATCGCCCTGGGTTGGTCCACTGCGAGGGTCGTCGCCATACCAAGACGGCCCTTGCAGTGCTACAGGTGCCTGGAACTCGGACACGTGAGAGCCACTTGCGTGTCCGCCGTGGATCGCGGGCAGATCTGTTACAGGTGCGGCGGAAGCGGACATCGCGCGAGAGGCTGTCCCGCCTCCGTGCCCAAATGCCCCCTGTGCGATTCGCTCGGGGTCCCGGCCAATCACAGGATGGGAGGGGTGGCATGCACGCCGCCGAAGACAACAACAACAAGCAGGAGGAGAGGACCCACCCGCGGACTAGCCACCGCCGGAGGGACATCTGGAAGCACCGACGCCACCGCCACCGCCGTCGCCGCCGCCGTCGCCGCCAAAGAATTGGCAGCAGCAGCGGCGACAACGACGACGACGACGACAACAGCAACGGCGGCGGCGGTAGATGGCCTGGAGGAGGCCATGGAGTTGGGCCAATAGATTCCAACGAATCCTCCAGTGCAACGTAGGTAGATCGAGGCGAGCTCAAGATCTGCTCTTCCAGACCATCCGGGAGAGCAGAGTCGCCCTCGCTGTGGTGGCGGAACCGCATCGCGTTCCCGACTCTCCCAACTGGGTCGGGGACTTGGACGGGACAGCGGCAGTCGGATGGACGACAGAGACAACGACAACGACGCCCGGCATTCCCGGCGTCCTGCTGGAACGCGGCAACGGCTACGTCGCGGTCGAGTGGGCAGGGATTGCCGTGGTGGGGGTATACGTATCTCCCAACAGCGGCCTGGTCGCGTTCGGGGCGTTCCTCGACGGAGTGGGCGACTGCATCAGGAGGATATGCCGTCCCCGACAGCTACTCGTGCTCGGGGACTTCAACGCCCGCTCCACGCAGTGGAACGACACGCGAACCACCACAAGGGGAAGAATGGTGGCCGACTGGGCCGCGGGACTTGGACTGCTGCTGTCCAACAGAGGATCGACGAGCACGTGCCAGGCCTGGAGGGGGTCCTCCGTCATCGACCTGACCTGGGCCACCGCCAACCTACACCGGAGAGTGCGCGACTGGAGGGTGCTGGACGGGGTCGAGACTCTGTCCGACCATCTCTACGTGATGATGGAGCTCGCCCCGGAAACCACGTCCACCGGACGGGCCGTCGGCAGCAACGACACCGGAGGGCCGAACCGTTCCCGCCATCCGCCAACACCGAGAAGAAGATGGCGGGCGAAAGACAGGAACCGGGATCTTCTGCAAGCCGCTGTCTCCGTGTCCGCATGGAGTTGGGACGCGCGGACAACGCGGGACGACGGCGGCAGCAGCATAGACGAGGAGGCGGAGGATCTGCGGAGAGACATGGCCGCGGCCTGTGACGCCTCAATGCCGCGCTCCAGTACCAGCCACGGAGCGCGAGCCCCGGGCGTCTACTGGTGGACGGAGGAGATAGCCGCCCTCAGAAGAGGATGCGCACTGGCACGTACAGCGCTGCAGAGGGCCCGGCGCAGGCGAACGCGCGACGAGGAGAGGATCTCCCGCTGTTACGACGCGTACAGGGAGAAGAGGAGGATACTCCAGTGGGAGATCCGGACGGCGAAAGCCCGGGCCTGGGACGAGCTCGTCGAATCGGTCGAGGCCGATCCATGGGGGAGGCCCTACCGGTTGGTCACGAGGAGGCTACGACCACCGGCACCCCCATTGACCGCGAGTATGGAGCCGGGGTTGCTCGACACGGTTCTGAGCGCTCTGTTCCCGCGACAGCAACAGGACAGCACGGACAACGTCGACGCGACGAGGAGGAGGACGCCGCCGCTCCGCTCCAACAACACCGTCGCGGAGTGGAGGGAAGAGCTGCGAGTGACGAAGGAAGAGTTACTCGCGGCAACGAAGAGGATGGCGTCCCGCGGCGACGTGGCACCCGGTCCGGACGGAATACCGGGCCGTGTCTGGGCAGAGTCGATGGAGACCCTGGCTCCCCGTCTGCAGCACGTCTTCACGCGGTGCATGAGGGAAGGCGCGTACCCACGGGCGTGGAGGACGGCGAGGCTGGTGCTGCTGCGCAAGGAGGGCCGCCCGCCGGACTCGCCGTCCGCGTACAGACCGATATGCCTTCTGGACGAGGCTGGCAAGCTCCTGGAAAGGATAATCGCCGCCCGTCTGGAGGCGCATATCACGGAGCGCGGATCCGGCTGGCACGATAGCCAGTTCGGATTCAGAAAAGGAAGATCCACCGTGGACGCCGTGAGGATGGTGCGGACGACCGCCGACGACATGGTAGCGCGGGGAGGAGTGGCCATCGCGGTCTCATTGGACGTGACCAACGCGTTCAACACGATCCCCTGGGCCAGGATCGTGGAGGCGCTGGAGAGGCTGGAGGTGCCCGCGTACCTTGTTCGCCTGATACGGTCGTACCTCAGCGACCGTTGGATCGGGTACGCGGGCCGAAACGGCGCGGAGGAGAGGAGGCCGGTGGAGCGCGGTGTCCCGCAGGGGTCGGTCCTGGGACCCATACTGTGGATCACCGCGTACGACTCGGTCCTCCGTTGCCCCATGCCGCCGGGCACGGCCTTGGTGTGCTACGCCGACGACACCTTGGTCATGGCCGGCGGCGGGGGATGGTACGAGGCGCAGGCGATCGCGGACTTGGCGGTGGCGCGCGCGGTGAGGGCGATAGGAAGACTGGGGCTGGACGTGTCGCCGGCCAAGACGGAGGCCGTGGGGTTCTTCGACCGTCGTCGCAGAGGAGCCCCACCGTCCGGGCTGTGCGTCAGGTGCGACGGCGAGGACGTACCGGTGAGAGCCCAGATGAGGTACCTGGGCCTCACCATCGACAGCGGATGGACGTTCGAGCCCCACTTCGAGGAACTGGTTCCGAAGGTGGCAGCCGCAGCCAACGCCCTGTGCGGCTTGCTGCCCAACATCGGTGGAGCGGGAACGAGAGTGCGCCGCCTCTACGAGGGAGTGGTGAGATCGAGGGTCCTCTACGGGGCCCCCGTATGGGCCGAAGAACTGCTGGCCAACCGTCGCAGCCTGACCCTGCTACGGAGGCTGCACAGGACGACCGCCATCAGGATCGCGCGTGCATACCGAACGGTGTCGCACGCGTCGGCGTCCGTGCTGGCCGCGTCCCCACCGTTCGAGCTGCAGGCCCTTGCGCTCCAACGGTTGTACAACCACCGTAGGGCCCTGGGCTCGGACGGTGGCGGTGGAGGCGGCGAACGTCCGTTCCAGGACGTGTGGAGGGAGACGCGGCACAGGGTCTGGGAGAGATGGCGCGCCCAACTAACCGAGGAGGACATGTCACGGCCACACCGGGCCGTGCGCGCCGTCCTCCCCAACTGGGAGGCGTGGCGGGACCGCGGCGGGGTCCCTCTGACGTACAGGATGACGCAGGTGCTCACCGGCCACGGTGTGTTCGGTGAGTTCCTGAGAAGAATCCAGCGTGAGGTGACGTCAATCTGTCACCACTGCCAGGAGGAAGAGGACACGGCGCAGCACACGCTGGAGCGTTGTCCGGCGTGGGAGGTGCCGCGCCGCGTGCTACGTCTCGCCATAGGCGACGGGTTGGCCCCCGAGGCGCTCGTGGAGGCGACGCTGAGGAGTCCACAGGAGTACGCGGCCGTCCGCACCTTCTGCGAGCAGGTCATGCTGGCGAAGGAGCGGGCGGAGCGGAGCAGGGTGAAGAACCGCGACCCCTGCCGGGTCGTGCGCGGACGAAGAGGAGCGCGAGGAGGAGCAACGTCGACGACGCGACGCCGCGCGACCGCGGCGCCACCACCGACGCCGCCGTCGTAGAAGAGCGCGCGCGCGCGTTCGTCCGAAGGGGAAAAAACAGGCCGTCAAGCCGGGGAGGGTCTGGGTCCCTGCCCGGAATTGCACGACGGCCCCACGGAACGCCGGCGCCGCGGGGGCCGGTGGTCACCCCCCGGCTGCCAAGAAGAGAAAGAAGAGGATGTCCCCTGCGAAAAATCTCGCGGGGGAGCGACGAGGGAGCGCCCTGGACCGAGAGCTTCGAGACAGGAAACGGGACGCTCCCGAGAACCGTCACGGCGACCATCGTGGGGTTTTAGTCGGTAAGAGTCCGACACTACCCGCCGCCGCCTCCCAGAGGGCGGCCGGGTGTCCATGAGGATTTCCCCACGTATAAAAAAAAAAAAAAAAAGGTTGGGGTTAGGTTGGGGTTAGGTTGGGGTTAGGTTGGGGTTAGGTTGGGGTTAGGTTGGGGTTAGGTTGGGGTTAGGTTGGGGTTAGGTTGGGGTTAGGTTGGGGTTAGGTTGGGGTTAGGTTGGGGTTAGGTTGGGGTTAGGTTGGGGTTAGGTTGGGGTTAGGTTGGGGTTAGGTTGGGGTTAGGTTGGGGTTAGGTTGGGGTTAGGTTAGGTTGGGGTTAGGTTGGGGTTAGGTTGGGGTTAGGTTGGGGTTAGGTTGGGGTTAGGTTGGGGTTAGGTTGGGGTTAGGTTGGGGTTAGGTTGGGGTTAGGTTAGGTTGGGGTTAGGTTGGGGTTAGGTTGGGGTTAGGTTGGGGTTAGGTTAGGTTGGGGTTAGGTTAGGTTGGGGTTAGGTTGGGGTTAGGTTAGGTTGGGGTTAGGTTGGGGTTAGGTTGGGGTTAGGTTGGGGTTAGGTTGGGGTTAGGTTGGGGTTAGGTTGGGGTTAGGTTGGGGTTAGGTTGGGGTTAGGTTGGGGTTAGGTTGGGGTTAGGTTGGGGTTAGGTTGGGGTTAGGTTGGGGTTAGGTTGGGGTTAGGTTGGGGTTAGGTTGGGGTTAGGTTGGGGTTAGGTTGGGGTTAGGTTGGGGTTAGGTTGGGGTTAGGTTGGGGTTAGGTTGGGGTTAGGTTGGGGTTAGGTTGGGGTTAGGTTGGGGTTAGGTTGGGGTTAGGTTGGGGTTAGGTTGGGGTTAGGTTGGGGTTAGGTTGGGGTTAGGTTGGGGTTAGGTTGGGGTTAGGTTGGGGTTAGGTTGGGGTTAGGTTGGGGTTAGGTTGGGGTTAGGTTGGGGTTAGGTTGGGGTTAGGTTGGGGTTAGGTTGGGGTTAGGTTGGGGTTAGGTTGGGGTTAGGTTGGGGTTAGGTTGGGGTTAGGTTGGGGTTAGGTTGGGGTTAGGTTGGGGTTAGGTTGGGGTTAGGTTGGGGTTAGGTTGGGGTTAGGTTGGGGTTAGGTTGGGGTTAGGTTGGGGTTAGGTTGGGGTTAGGTTGGGGTTAGGTTGGGGTTAGGTTGGGGTTAGGTTGGGGTTAGGTTGGGGTTAGGTTGGGGTTAGGTTGGGGTTAGGTTGGGGTTAGGTTGGGGTTAGGTTGGGGTTAGGTTGGGGTTAGGTTGGGGTTAGGTTGGGGTTAGGTTGGGGTTAGGTTGGGGTTAGGTTGGGGTTGGGTTGGGGTTAGGTTGGGGTTAGGTTGGGGTTAGGTTGGGGTTAGGTTGGGGTTAGGTTGGGGTTAGGTTGGGGTTAGGTTGGGGTTAGGTTGGGGTTAGGTTGGGGTTAGGTTGGGGTTAGGTTGGGGTTAGGTTGGGGTTAGGTTGGGGTTAGGTTGGGGTTAGGTTGGGGTTAGGTTGGGGTTAGGTTGGGGTTAGGTTGGGGTTAGGTTGGGGTTAGGTTGGGGTTAGGTTGGGGTTAGGTTGGGGTTAGGTTGGGGTTAGGTTGGGGTTCGGTTCGAGGAGCGAAGGCGGGCGGACGTGTTTTTGGCGCGCTCCGATTAATATCGTGGGTGTGTGTAATTGTGGGCTTTGTGTGTGCTGAAAAATGATTTGTGGTAATTTAAATAGTGCGCAAATTATGCGATGAAGGTGAAATAGTGGTTTATGTTGCGTATATTTGCGAAAATTATAGAAATGTAAGCGGTACGTGGCGAGTACGTAGCCGCAAATTTTTACGCGGTTTATTTGAGAGTTTTAGGAGTTTTTTGGGATGTGTAATGTAATAAGGAGTGTTAATGGATAAAACTGTGATTAATGAGTGCTGTAAATTCGGTTTTATTAAATCGTTTTCGGTAATTGAGTGCCCGGGTTAAAGGGTTAATGTGAGGTTAGGCGAGAGCGAGGTACCATTCGGTTGGATTTCTTTCGATTAATTAAAAATTTTCGTCATCATTATGGTAGTCACTCGATAGAGGAGAGTTTAGCGATCACGCCAATATATTTTTGGGTCTGAATTTAACTTGTAGGTCTTAAATTTTTAATAAGTAGTTGTGGGTTAGTCGTAGGGATAAAGTCGAGTTTTTAGTCGAATTTTCCTTAAATTTGAAGTCGAGAGGGTTTATGACCCCCTTTTGAGGGTTTTGATGTGGTTTGGTGTTAATCTGGAGTGTTAATTTAATAGTTATATGTTGTTCGAGGTTTTGTTTTGTTTTGATTTGAAATTGGTTATGTGAGGTTATAATTCAGTGCCTTATTGAGAGTAGTGGCAATTTTACGTTATTGGTGGTTAAAAAGGATAGAAATCCTCAATAAGGATCGTTTGTTTGAGTTTTGAAATATTTTGTGAGATTGGGTGCTTTCCTATTTTAGCCAATTAGCTTTTGCGTTCAATATAAAGTGCGTAGTGGCATGCTGCGAGTCTCAAAATATTATTAGTTGGTTATTATTCATGACTTATGGTAGTGACTAGAGATCTCGAAATGCAAATAGAAGGTTTAGTTTAGTTCATTGAACAATTTACTGGAGGAAAATATATTATATATGTGAGATGTTTAGTCGAATGTGAGTCGTAGTGCTCTGCGAGTCTCAATGTTTTATTGTTTTGTTTGATATCGCTGATGATATATTAGTCAACGATTAGTGTTCTTGTATGCTATTAAGGAGTACGAAATTATGAAATTTTAAATTTTTGATTCAATGCAATATATGGCGGTCTGTATTGTCCGAGGAATATACTGTGGCTGATGCGAGGTAAAGCGTAGAGTCGATGCACTCCAAATCTGGAAGTATAAATTTTGGGTTATTTTTTACATTATATATAGTTCAAACCTAGTAATTTTGACCGTTATACTTACGGCTTGTGAGGTGATGATTATTGTATGGAGGTGGTTCATTTATTTCATCTTTTGAAGCAAAATGTTGGGTTTCGTTGTAAATTAATTATGAGTGTTTTGGTAATGAGTAGTTCCGCATTCCAAAACAGGTAGTTGGGATAATAGTTAGGAGTGGAGTATGCCATATCTGGAATCATAATATTGGATTAGATTTATAAATCATTAAGAAGTTTGTGGTAACGATAATATAATTAGGAGTAGTTATACATATGAGTGGCCTAGTTGGGTATTAGTTTTTCATTTTTTCATTTTTTCATTTTCATTTTATACCTTATTGCCGGTTGGATATTATAAGCAACAGTTGTAAGCGATATAAAATGTAATGAGTATCATACTTATGTTTTTCGGTTATCTGGAAGTAATAGTTTAGAGTGTATTGAGTTTTCATACCTGAAATCAAAATTAGTGTGATAGTATAATCAATAGAAGTAAGCCTATTCTATTTATAAGGAGTAGGCATACTAAGGGTTTTGAATCTGTTGGTATAAATAGAATGGAGTAGTATTGAATCTACATCTGAAAGTAGAAATATGGGTTATATTATCTAGCAATAGTAGAGTTTATATAACTATAATGAGTTAGGTGCTTACCATTTTGGATAAACTGGCCGTAACTGTATGGGAGAGGGGCTATTTTCTATTTTTCTATTTTTCTATTTTCTATTTTTCTATTTTTTCTATTTTCTTTTTCCTTCTTTTTTCTTTTTTCCTTCTATTTTATTTTTTCCTTCTTGTTGCTTTTTTCTCTTTTCTTCCTTTTCTTTTTTTTTCTTTTTTCTTTATTTCTCTCCGAAAGCAGGAATAGTTTATTACTCTACATAGGAAGTTTAAATTTTAAATTTATTATAAGGTGTATTTTCATTTTTCATATCTAATAGCTTTGGGTTTGTAAAATCAATAGTAGCAGTAATATATAATTTACGAGTACCTTACTTTTTTGGTTAACTGGAAGTAATAGTTTGGAGTGTTTTTAGTTTTCATACCTGAAATCAAAAACAGGGTGATAGTATAATCAATAGAAGTAAGCCTATACTATTTATAGGAGTAGGCATACTTATGGTTTTGACTCTGTTGGGAGAAATAGAATGGAGTAGTATTGAATCTACATCTGAAAATAGAAATATTGGGTTACATTTCCAGCAATAGTAGAGATTATATAATTTATAATGAGTAATGTGTTACCGTTTTGGATAAACTGGCCGTAACTGTATAGGAGGGGGGCTATTTTCTTTCCTTCTTTTTGTAGCAGGAAAATAGTTTATTACTCTACATAAGAAGTTTAAATTTAAATTTTATCATAAGGTGTATTTTCATTTTCATACCTAATAGCTTGATTTGGGTTAGCAAAATCAACAGTAGCTGTAATATATAATTTATCGAGTACCTTACATATTTGGTTAACGGGAAGTAACAGTTTGGAGTGTATTTAGTTTTCATATCTGAAACCAAAATTAGCGAGATAGTATAATCAATAGAAAATTAGAATGGTTAAGTATATAATCTACACCCGTAAGTTGAAATATTGGGTTACGTTACATAGCTATAGATGTGTTTTTAGGATTGTATAATTTATAATGAGTAATGTGCTTACCGTTTGGATAAGTTGGTCACAACTCTGCTGGGGAGGGGCTACTTATTTCTTTCTTTCTTTCTGAAAGCAGGAATAATAGTTTATTACTCTACATAAGAAGTTTAAATTTGAATTTACTATAAGGTGTACTTTCATTCTCATACCCAATTCCTTGATTTGAGTTAGCAAAATCTATATTAGTAGTAATTATATTAGTTAACGAGTACCTTACATTTGGTTAACTGGAAGTAATAGTTTGGAGTGTTTTTAGTTTACATACCTGAAATCAAAAACAGGGTGATAGTATAATGAATAGAAGTAAGCCTATACTATTTATAGGAGTAGGCATACTTATGGTTTTGACTCTGTTGGGAGAAATTGAATGGAGTAGTATTGAATCTACATCTGAAAATAGAAATATTGGGTTACATTTCCAGCAATAGTAGAGATTATATAATTTATAATGAATAAGGTGTTACCGTTTTGGATAAACTGGCCGTAACTGTATAGGAGGGGGGCTATTTTCTTTCCTTCTTTTTGAAAGCAGGAAAATAGTTTATTACTCTACATAAGAAGTTTAAATTTAATTTATCATAAGGTGTATTTTCATTTTCATACCTAATAGCTTGATTTGGGTTTGCAAAATTAATAGTAGCAGTAATATATAATTTAACGAGTACCCTACATATTTGGTTTACTGGAAGTAATAGCTTGGAGTGTATTTAGTTTTTATACCTGAAATCAAAATTAGTGTCATAGTATAATCAATAGAAGATTGTATAACTTATAATGAGTAATGTGCTTATCTTTTGGATAAGTTGGTCACAACTCTGCTGGGGAGGGGCTACTTATTTCTTTCTTTCTTTCTGAAAGCAGGAATAATAGTTTATTACTCTACATAAGAAGTTTAAATTTGAATTTACTATAAGGGGTACAGCGCAATGAATAAATTCTATACCTGAAATCAAAAGTGGGCTACTAAGTTAAGCATGATATTGTGTAGGTTTATATAACGTATTTATATTGTGTTTTAATTATTATATAGGTGGGAATATTCACCGGTGCATATTGACAGCTGAGGTTATGTCGTCTGTTGGTGTACGCTGGTGTTGTTATATTCTTATATTAGAGTTGCATTTTGATGCCTGAATGAGTATGTGTTTTGACTACGATACACATTGTTGTATGGTGTTTTATGCAGTTAGATGATGCGACGATGGTAATTATAATGCGGTGGCTTGTGGGTTTTGCAGCGTTGCTGATTTTATTTCTCCATCCGCTGTGACAATTAGCCTTATAATGATTGGCTCGTCGAGCGTTGCAGGAGTGTATAAATAAATAAATTAATTAATTTAAGTAATTAATAATTAATAAAATTAAGTCGTGCTCTGGTGAGGCCTATAAAGAAATACCAATAAAGTTTGTGGTTATATATGAGAGAATATTATGGTGCTTACCGTGCTTGGAGCGTTATCGGTGTTGCGCTGGAAAATTTGTGACGATCGTTCCAGACGGAGATTGTACAATATTGTGAGTACTTTTACTTTTGTCAGGTTATGTACTAAGTTTTTCGTTGGCGCTTGCCAATGATGCGTGTTTTTTTTTTTGTGACAAATGTAGTTTTGTTTGGCACACACTTAGCAATGCTGGGCGTATTGTTACCCAGCTGACACAATTACACACACACGGATACTTTTAGAAATTTTAAAGGAGGTCTATATCGTAGACATAAAGGGTTTGCGGTGATGTCAAGTGTCGTCTACTTGCATTAACCCAGGCGTGGCGTTGCACGATGCGCGTGTAGGGTGCTTCGCTGAGTGGTGGAGTGGCGTCGCCACCCTACGGGTGTGTAAAGAAGATAGGGCTGCTCGACTAGAGTTCCTTTTTAGTGAAATTTTAGTCGGGTCGACCAGAGTTCTATTTTATTTTATTAATTTAATTTAATTTTATTATATTTTATTCTATTTTATTTTTATTTTTATTTTTATTTTATTTTATTTTATTTTATTTTATTTTTATTTTTATTTTATTTTTACTTTGGTTTAGTTTGGTCTTTCAGTTATTTAAATTATTATTTTTTGGTTAGTATTTTCTTTCTCTTAAACTTTTTTCTTCCTTTCTTTTAAATTTTATAGCTTCTTATTATATTAATTTTCAGTTTAATTTAGTTATTTTCTGTTTTGTTTATTTGTTTACTAGCTTATATAGTACTTTAGTTTTTATTTTCTGCTAGTTAGTTATTTGTATAACATTATTTTCGTTTCTATAAACTATACTTTATTTCTTAGTTATAGTTTAGACTATTTTCAGTTTTCACCGCGTTAGTTTATTTTCAGTCAATTTTTCTTTAATTCTCTTTATTTTCTATATTTATATGTTTATTTGTTACTCGTTTTTACTTATTATTATTTTCTTTCTTTCTTTATTTTCTTTATTTTTCTTTATTTTCTTTATTTTCATTATCAGGTATTTAGTTTCCTAATTTGTTCACTATTAACATTTTGTTTCTAGTATCTCATTTTGTCGTTTTCTCTATTTTATTTTGAGTATTTTTTACTTTTATTCTTTTATTTTGTTATTTTATTTTGTTTTGTTTTATTTTTTATTTTTTCATCAGTTATTATATACTCTCTTTATTTTATGTTATTTTTTCCTGAGTCCGTTATGATATTCAGTCAGTTTAATTTTGTTTGTTTTTCTTTAGTTCAATTTTGATTGGTTTTTTAGCCATGTATTATTTACTTTTCCTATTTTATTTATGTTATTTTATTTATTTCTTTATTTGATTTATTTTGCTTTATTTTATTTTATTTATGGGCTTCTTTATTTTTCTCTAGTTATTTTTGGTTATATTTTATTTTGTTTTTGAATAGAAGTTTCCTCGAGCCGAACCACCCCTCCTTATAGAACTTATTTGAAGTATAATGAATAAGAGGACGCTGTTCGTCACATATGTGTGATAGCGGCTTGTTAGGCTAGCTAATATACGTTGAGCGTCGGTGGGTGCGGGTACTTTGTATGCCGATTCACCCACTTAAATGCAGTCGAGGGAATATTATATGCCGTATTGTATATGTATTTGACGTTGTCTGGTCTGTTGACGATTTGGCGATACTTTGGTTACGAATGGTTTTTTCTTGGATGGTTTTTCACAAGAAACGGTGGTGACTTTGGCTATGTCCATGGACTTATGAGAAAATTAATACTTTAATTATTATGGATAGGTTCGTTAAAGGAACAAAAAGTACGGCGCAGGGGGTTTCGGAGCCCCCAGGCCCTGTCGGTGATTCGAGTAGCGTCCCAGGCTCGACCCGACAGTCATCTTGCGACTGGACGAGCGACGAGGGGTTGGTCGGTCCCAGGGCCGCCCCCCGTTCGTTAACAAAGACCGGGGACCATATAGTCAATACTCCTCCGTTGGCGGGAGGTGGGAAAGAAATCTGCATCCTGGATTCAGACGAAGAGACTTCTAGTCTTGGAGGGGAGATGTCATCGGCGAAGCGCGTAGTTGCGGCATCCAGGAAGAAGGGGGAAGCGAGGGCCTTCGAGCCTAGACCCAAGTTGGCTAGAAGCCCTGGAGAGCGTAGAGTTACGAGATCCAAAGGAGTGGCGGCAGGTGGAGCATCCAGCGATATAACCTCGACGGGTGGCTCTGCTAGCGACGGATCTCTTGGGCCTTCTGCCGGGCTCTACGACATAGGGGATCTCAGTGAGGCGATGACAAATGTTACGGGTCAACTAGAAGATGGGAGCGAGGGCGATGAGGGGGTGTCTGGGGCGGCGGACATCCGTTATCTGTTCGGTTGCTTCGTCGAAGTAATCCGAAATCTTGGTGCCTGTCGTTCAAGAATGGCGGAGATGGAGATCAGGGATATGGCGATAGCCAAATATCTCAGGATGGCGGAGGCCAATGTCGAGAAGGCCGCCGTGAGGCTGAAAAGGACGAATTTTCGGTTCCTTAAAAGGCCAGTCGAAGTCTCCACGCAAACTTCTCCGTTCAAAGTGGAGTCTGAAAATAGGCCGAAGTGGAAGAAGGTGTCGCCTCCGGACATGGGGATAGAGTCGAAGAGGAAGAGGAGCGGAGGTGGGAGATCTTATGCAGAGATATGTGGGTCGACGGCAACCGGAGCCGTCATTCGTGACCAAGCCTCTTGTGAACCCGGCGCGTGGACGATCAAGAGCAGCAGAAGAGCCGCGAGGTCGGAAAGGAAGAGGGTCGAAGCCGATAAGGGGACCGCCAGACCGCCTCCATCTAGTGTTGGCGGTCCCAGGATAGTGAAGCCGCGGAATAGGCCTGAGGCCATCCTTGTCAGGTTTGACAAGAAGAAGAGGTGGATCCAGGCCTATCAGGATCTCACGGTGGCCAAGGATGTCCTTGGGGCTAGTACGAGGATCCGGAAGACGAAGACCGGGGACATCCTCTTGGAAATGAAGGCGGGCACTAAGATCGACTCCGCCGCTACCGAGATAAACAGATTGGTTGGGGACAAGCTCCGCGCGGTACCCTTGAAAGACAGGGTATCCGTGGAGGTGAGAGATATCGATCCCTTGACGAGCAAAGACGAGCTCGTCAAGGCGATGAGAACTCAGATGAAGATCAAGGAGGAGGACCAAGTGTTGGTTAAGGCGATGAGTTTGGCCCCGTGGGGGACTCAATCGGCGATTGTTATGCTCCCGAAGGTGTACCTTGCTGGCGAAGGCGCTAGGATCCGTACTGGATTAACCATTGCGACGGTGAGGATGTTGGCCAACGTAACCAGGTGTTACAAATGTCACCAGGTTGGCCACATCGCAAGGGACTGCAAGGCAAGTTGCCCCGGAAAGGAAGTGTGCCGCAAATGTGGCGGCACGGACCATACGATCGCGCAGTGCAAAAATCGGCCACACTGCGCGACATGTAGCAGAGATAAAGGAGCTAGGAGCGACCACGTCACCGGGTCGCTGGCCTGCCCTAGGTATAGAAATATACTTAGGGGGGTCGAGAAGGGCTCTTAGCCTCCTTGAGAAGGAAGATGGTATCGAAGAGCAGATGAACGCCGAGAGGGGGTCCGCCGAAGTAATGCCTTAGTTGCGGTTCCGGCGGATCCCTTGTTCAAGTGGTGAAGTGGAAGAGGAGGGGTTTTTAGTGGGTATGGGTTGGCCGAGTCCCACATAACCCAGGGACTTAGGTCTCTGGGAATGCGTAACTGCATTTTCCCCTCCTCGTTAAACAAAAAAAAAAAAAAAAAAAAAAAAAAAAAAAGGTTGGGGTTAGGTTGGGGTTAGGTTGGGGTTAGGTTGGGGTTAGGTTGGGGTTAGGTTGGGGTTAGGTTGGGGTTAGGTTGGGGTTAGGTTGGGGTTAGGTTGGGGTTAGGTTGGGGTTAGGTTGGGGTTAGGTTGGGGTTAGGTTGGGGTTAGGGTTAGGTTGGGGTTAGGTTGGGGTTAGGTTGGGGTTAGGTTGGGGTTAGGTTGGGGTTAGGTTGGGGTTAGGTTGGGGTTAGGTTGGGGTTAGGTTGGGGTTAGGTTGGGGTTAGGTTGGGGTTAGGTTGGGGTTAGGTTGGGGTTAGGTTGGGGTTAGGTTGGGGTTAGGTTGGGGTTAGGTTGGGGTTAGGTTGGGGTTAGGTTGGGGTTAGGTTGGGGTTAGGTTGGGGTTAGGTTGGGGTTAGGTTGGGGTTAGGTTGGGGTTAGGTTGGGGTTAGGTTGGGGTTAGGTTGGGGTTAGGTTAGGTTGGGGTTAGGTTGGGGTTAGGTTGGGGTTAGGTTGGGGTTAGGTTGGGGTTAGGTTGGGGTTAGGTTGGGGTTAGGTTGGGGTTAGGTTGGGTTAGGTTGGGGTTAGGTTGGGGTTAGGTTGGGGTTAGGTTGGGGTTAGGTTAGGTTGGGGTTAGGTTGGGGTTAGGTTGGGGTTAGGTTGGGGTTAGGTTGGGGTTAGGTTAGGTTGGGGTTAGGTTGGGGTTAGGTTGGGGTTAGGTTGGGGTTAGGTTAGGTTGGGGTTAGGTTGGGGTTAGGTTGGGGTTAGGTTGGGGTTAGGTTGGGGTTAGGTTGGGGTTAGGTTGGGGTTAGGTTGGGGTTAGGTTGGGGTTAGGTTGGGGTTAGGTTGGGGTTAGGTTGGGGTTAGGTTGGGGTTAGGTTGGGGTTAGGTTGGGGTTAGGTTAGGTTGGGGTTAGGTTGGGGTTAGGTTGGGGTTAGGTTGGGGTTAGGTTGGGGTTAGGTTGGGGTTAGGTTGGGGTTAGGTTGGGGTTAGGTTGGGGTTAGGTTGGGGTTAGGTTGGGGTTAGGTTGGGGTTAGGTTGGGGTTAGGTTGGGGTTAGGTTGGGGTTAGGTTGGGGTTAGGTTGGGGTTAGGTTGGGGTTAGGTTGGGGTTAGGTTGGGGTTAGGTTGGGGTTAGGTTGGGGTTAGGTTGGGGTTAGGTTGGGGTTAGGTTTTCAACTAGCAATAATCGCACCTCGGTAGAACCTCATTGGTTAGGTTGGGTTAGGTTGGGGTTAGGTTGGGGTTAGGTTGGGGTTAGGTTGGGGTTAGGTTGGGGTTAGGTTGGGGTTAGGTTGGGGTTAGGTTGGGGTTAGGTTGGGGTTAGGTTGGGGTTAGGTTGGGGTTAGGTTGGGGTTAGGTTGGGGTTAGGTTGGGGTTAGGTTGGGGTTAGGTTGGGGTTAGGTTGGGGTTAGGTTGGGGTTAGGTTGGGGTTAGGTTGGGGTTAGGTTGGGGTTAGGTTGGGGTTAGGTTGGGGTTAGGTTAGGTTGGGGTTAGGTTGGGGTTAGGTTGGGGTTAGGTTGGGGTTAGGTTGGGGTTAGGTTGGGGTTAGGTTGGGGTTAGGTTGGGGTTAGGTTGGGGTTAGGTTGGGGTTAGGTTGGGGTTAGGTTGGGGTTAGGTTGGGGTTAGGTTGGGGTTAGGTTGGGGTTAGGTTGGGGTTAGGTTGGGGTTAGGTTGGGGTTAGGTTGGGGTTAGGTTAGGTTGGGGTTAGGTTGGGGTTAGGTTGGGGTTAGGTTGGGGTTAGGTTGGGGTTAGGTTGGGGTTAGGTTGGGGTTAGGTTGGGGTTAGGTTGGGGTTAGGTTGGGGTTAGGTTGGGGTTAGGTTGGGGTTAGGTTGGGGTTAGGTTGGGGTTAGGTTGGGGTTAGGTTGGGGTTAGGTTGGGGTTAGGTTGGGGTTAGGTTGGGGTTAGGTTGGGGTTAGGTTGGGGTTAGGTTGGGGTTAGGTTGGGGTTAGGTTGGGGTTAGGTTGGGGTTAGGTTGGGGTTAGGTTGGGGTTAGGTTGGGGTTAGGTTGGGTTTGGGTTGGGGTTAGGTTGGGGTTAGGTTGGGGTTAGGTTGGGGTTAGGTTGGGGTTAGGTTGGGGTTAGGTTGGGGTTAGGTTGGGGTTAGGTTGGGGTTAGGTTGGGGTTAGGTTGGGGTTAGGTTGGGGTTAGGTTGGGGTTAGGTTGGGGTTAGGTTGGGGTTAGGTTGGGGTTAGGTTGGGGTTAGGTTGGGGTTAGGTTGGGGTTAGGTTGGGGTTAGGTTGGGGTTAGGTTGGGGTTAGGTTGGGGTTAGGTTAGGTTGGGGTTAGGTTGGGGTTAGGTTGGGGTTAGGTTGGGGTTAGGTTGGGGTTAGGTTGGGTTAGGTTGGGGTTAGGTTGGGGTTAGGTTGGGGTTAGGTTGGGGTTAGGTTGGGGTTAGGTTGGGGTTAGGTTGGGGTTAGGTTGGGGTTAGGTTGGGGTTAGGTTGGGGTTAGGTTAGGTTGGGGTTAGGTTGGGGTTAGGTTGGGGTTAGGTTGGGGTTAGGTTGGGGTTAGGTTGGGGTTAGGTTGGGGTTAGGTTGGGGTTAGGTTGGGGTTAGGTTGGGGTTAGGTTGGGGTTAGGTTGGGGTTAGGTTGGGGTTAGGTTATCAGGATCGCGCGTGCATACCGAACGGTGTCGCACGCGTCGGCGTCCGTGCTGGCCGCGTCCCCACCGTTCGAGCTGCAGGCCCTTGCGCTCCAACGGTTGTACAACCACCGTAGGGCCCTGGGCTCGGACGGTGGCGGTGGAGGCGGCGAACGTCCGTTCCAGGACGTGTGGAGGGAGACGCGGCACAGGGTCTGGGAGAGATGGCGCGCCCAACTAACCGAGGAGGACATGTCACGGCCACACCGGGCCGTGCGCGCCGTCCTCCCCAACTGGGAGGCGTGGCGGGACCGCGGCGGGGTCCCTCTGACGTACAGGATGACGCAGGTGCTCACCGGCCACGGTGTGTTCGGTGAGTTCCTGAGAAGAATCCAGCGTGAGGTGACGTCAATCTGTCACCACTGCCAGGAGGAAGAGGACACGGCGCAGCACACGCTGGAGCGTTGTCCGGCGTGGGAGGTGCCGCGCCGCGTGCTACGTCTCGCCATAGGCGACGGGTTGGCCCCCGAGGCGCTCGTGGAGGCGACGCTGAGGAGTCCGCAGGAGTACGCGGCCGTCCGCACCTTCTGCGAGCAGGTCATGCTGGCGAAGGAGCGGGCGGAGCGGAGCAGGGTGAAGAACCGCGACCCCTGCCGGGTCGTGCGCGGACGAAGAGGAGCGCGAGGAGGAGCAACGTCGACGACGCGACGCCGCGCGACCGCGGCGCCACCACCGACGCCGCCGTCGTAGAAGAGCGCGCGCGCGCGTTCGTCCGAAGGGGGAAAAAAACAGGCCGTCAAGCCGGGGAGGGTCTGGGTCCCTGCCCGGAATTGCACGACGGCCCCACGGAACGCCGGCGCCGCGGGGGCTGGTGGTCACCCCCCGGCTGCCAAGAAGAGAAAGAAGAGGATGTCCCCTGCGAAAAATCTCGCGGGGGAGCGACGAGGGAGCGCCCTGGACCGAGAGCTTCGAGACAGGAAACGGGACGCTCCCGAGAACCGTCACGGCGACCATCGTGGGGTTTTAGTCGGTAAGAGTCCGACACTACCCGCCGCCGCCTCCCAGAGGGCGGCCGGGTGTCCATGAGGATTTCCCCACGTATAAAAAAAAAAAAAAAAAAAAAAAAAAAAAAAAAAAAAAAAGGTTGGGGTTAGGTTGGGGTTAGGTTGGGGTTAGGTTGGGGTTAGGTTGGGGTTAGGTTGGGGTTAGGTTGGGGTTAGGTTGGGGTTAGGTTGGGGTTAGGTTGGGGTTAGGTTGGGGTTAGGTTGGGGTTAGGTTGGGGTTAGGTTGGGGTTAGGTTGGGGTTAGGTTGGGGTTAGGTTGGGGTTAGGTTGGGGTTAGGTTGGGGTTAGGTTGGGGTTAGGTTGGGGTTAGGTTGGGGTTAGGTTGGGGTTAGGTTGGGGTTAGGTTGGGGTTAGGTTGGGGTTAGGTTGGGGTTAGGTTGGGGTTAGGTTGGGGTTAGGTTGGGGTTAGGTTGGGGTTAGGTTGGGGTTAGGTTGGGGTTAGGTTGGGGTTAGGTTGGGGTTAGGTTGGGGTTAGGTTGGGGTTAGGTTGGGGTTAGGTTGGGGTTAGGTTGGGGTTAGGTTGGGGTTAGGTTGGGGTTAGGTTGGGGTTAGGTTGGGGTTAGGTTGGGGTTAGGTTGGGGTTAGGTTGGGGTTAGGTTGGGGTTAGGTTGGGGTTAGGTTGGGGTTAGGTTGGGGTTAGGTTGGGGTTGGTTAGGTTGGGGTTAGGTTGGGGTTAGGTTGGGGTTAGGTTGGGGTTAGGTTGGGGTTAGGTTGGGGTTAGGTTGGGGTTAGGTTGGGGTTAGGTTGGGGTTAGGTTGGGGTTAGGTTGGGGTTAGGTTGGGGTTAGGTTGGGGTTAGGTTGGGGTTAGGTTGGGGTTAGGTTGGGGTTAGGTTGGGGTTAGGTTGGTTGGGGTTAGGTTGGGGTTAGGTTGGGGTTAGGTTGGGGGTTAGGTTGGGGTTAGGTTGGGGTTAGGTTGGGGTTAGGTTGGGGTTAGGTTGGGGTTAGGTTGGGGTTAGGTTGGGGTTAGGTTGGGGTTAGGTTGGGGTTAGGTTGGGGTTAGGTTGGGGTTAGGTTGGGGTTAGGTTGGGGTTAGGTTGGGGTTTGGTTGGGGTTAGGTTGGGGTTAGGTTGGGGTTAGGTTGGGGTTAGGTTGGGGTTAGGTTGGGGTTAGGTTGGGGTTAGGTTGGGGTTAGGTTGGGGTTAGGTTGGGGGTTAGGTGGGGGGTGGGGTAGGTTGGGGTTAGGTTGGGGTTAGGTTGGGGTTAGGTTGGGGTTAGGTTGGGGTTAGGTTGGGGTTAGGTTGGGGTTAGGTTGGGGTTAGGTTGGGGTTAGGTTGGGGTTAGGTTGGGGGTTAGGTTGGGGTTAGGTTGGGGTTAGGTTGGGGTTAGGTTGGGGGTTAGGTTGGGGGTTAGGTTGGGGTTAGGTTGGGGTTAGGTTGGGGTTAGGTTGGGGTTAGGTTGGGGTTAGGTTGGGGTTAGGTTGGGGTTAGGTTGGGGGTTAGGTTGGGGTTAGGTTGGGGTTGGTTGGGGTTAGGTTGGGGGTTAGGTTGGGGGTTAGGTTGGGGTTTGGTTGGGGTTAGGTTGGGGTTAGGTTGGGGTTAGGTTGGGGGTTGGTTGGGGTTTGGGTGGGGGTTAGGTTGGGGTTAGGTTGGGGTTAGGTTGGGGTTTAGGTTGGGGGTGGGGTGGGGGTTAGGTTGGGGTTAGGTTGGGGTTAGGTTGGGGTTAGGTTGGGGTTAGGTTGGGGTTAGGTTGGGGGTTAGGTTGGGGTTAGGTTGGGGTTAGGTTGGGGTTAGGTTGGGGTTAGGTTGGGGTTAGGTTGGGGTTTGGTTGGGGTTAGGTGGGGTTAGGTTGGGGTTAGGTTGGGGTTAGGTTGGGGTTAGGTTGGGGTTAGGTTGGGGGTTGGTTGGGGTTAGGTTGGGGTTAGGTTGGGGGTTAGGTTGGGGGTTAGGTTGGGGTTAGGTTGGGGTTAGGTTGGGGTTAGGTGGGGGTAGGTTGGGGTTAGGTTGGGGTTAGGTTGGGGTTAGGTTGGGGTTAGGTTGGGGTTGGTTGGGGTTAGGTTGGGGTTAGGTTGGGGTTAGGTTGGGGTTAGGTTGGGGTTAGGTTGGGGTTTGGGTTGGGGTTAGGTTGGGGTTAGGTTGGGTTAGGTTGGGGTTAGGTGGGGTTAGGTTGGGGTTAGGGTGGGGTGGGGTTGGGGTGGGGTTGGGGTTGGGGGGGTTAGGTTGGGGTTAGGTTGGGGTTAGGTTGGGGGTTAGGTTGGGGTTGGGTTGGGGTTGGGGTTGGGTGGGGGTTAGGTTGGGGTTAGGTTGGGGTTAGGTTGGGGTTAGGTTGGGGTTAGGTTGGGGTTAGGTTGGGGTTAGGTTGGGGTTAGGTTGGGGTTAGGTTGGGGTTAGGTTGGGGTTAGGTGGGGGTAGGTTGGGGTTAGGTTGGGGTTAGGTTGGGGTTAGGTTGGGGTTAGGTTGGGGTTAGGTTGGGGTTGGGTTGGGGTTAGGTTGGGGTTAGGTTGGGGTTAGGTTGGGGTTGGTTGGGGTTAGGTTGGGGTTAGGTTGGGGTTAGGTTGGGGTTAGGTTGGGGTTAGGTTGGGGGTTAGGTTGGGGTTAGGTTGGGGTTAGGTTGGGGTTAGGTTGGGGGTTAGGTTGGGGTGGGGTTGGGGTTAGGTTGGGGTAGGTTGGGGGTTAGGTTGGGGTTAGGTTGGGGTTAGGTTGGGTAGGTTGGGGGTTAGGTTGGGTGGGGGTTAGGTTGGGGTTAGGTTGGGGTTAGGTTGGGGTTAGGTTGGGGTTAGGTTGGGGTTAGGTTGGGGTTAGGTTGGGGTTAGGTGGGGTGGTTAGGTTGGGGGTTAGGTTGGGGTTAGGTTGGGGTTAGGTTGGGGTTAGGTTGGGGGTTAGGTTGGGGTTAGGTTGGGGTTAGGTTGGGGGGGTTAGGTTGGGGGTTGGGTGGGGGTTAGGTTGGGGGTTAGGTTGGGGTTAGGTTGGGGTTAGGTTGGGGGTTAGGTTGGGGTTAGGTTGGGGTTAGGTTGGGTTAGGTTGGGGTTAGGTTGGGGTTAGGTTGGGGTTAGGTTGGGGTTAGGTTGGGGTTAGGTTGGGGTTAGGTTGGGGTTAGGTTGGGTTAGGTTGGGGTTAGGTTGGGGTTAGGTTGGGGTTAGGTTGGGGTTAGGTTGGGGTTAGGTTGGGGTTAGGGTTGGGGTTAGGTTGGGGTTAGGTTGGGGTTAGGTTGGGGTTAGGTTGGGGGTTTGGGTGGGGGTTAGGTTGGGGTTAGGTTGGGGTTAGGTTGGGGTTAGGTTGGGGTTAGGTTGGGGGTTGGTTGGGGTTGGGGTGGGGGTTAGGTTGGGGTTAGGGTTGGGGGTTAGGTTGGGGTTAGGTTGGGGGTTAGGTTGGGGTTGGGTGGGGTTAGGTTGGGGGGTTGGGTTGGGGGTTGGGTGGGGGTTGGTTGGGGTTAGGTTGGGGTTAGGTTGGGGTTAGGTTGGGGTTAGGTTGGGGTTGGTTGGGGTTAGGTTGGGGTTAGGTTGGGTTAGGTTGGGGTTAGGTTGGGGTTAGGTTGGGGTTAGGTTGGGGTTAGGTTGGGGTTAGGTGGGGTTAGGTTGGGGTTAGGTTGGGGTTAGGTTGGGGTTAGGTTGGGGTTGTGGGGTTTGGTTGGGGTTTGGGTGGGGTTTGGGTGGGGGTTAGGTTGGGGTTTGGTTGGGGTTAGGTTGGGGGGTTTGGGGTTGGGGGTTAGGTTGGGGTTAGGTTGGGTTAGGTTGGGGTTGGTTGGGGTTTGGGTGGGGTTTGGGTTGGGGTTAGGTTGGGGTTAGGTTGGGGTTAGGTTGGGGTTTGGTTGGGGTTAGGTTGGGGTTTGTGGGGTTGGTGGGGTTAGGTTGGGGTTAGGTTGGGGTTAGGTTGGGGTTAGGTTGGGGTTAGGTTGGGGTTAGGTTGGTGGGGTTAGGTTGGGGTTAGGTTGGGGTTAGGTTGGGGTTAGGTTGGGGTTAGGTTGGGGTTAGGTTGGGGTTAGGTTGGGGTTAGGTTGGGGTTAGGTTGGGGTTAGGTTGGGGTTAGGTTGGGGTTAGGTTGGGGTTAGGTTGGGGTTAGGTTGGGGTTAGGTTGGGGTTAGGTTGGGGTTAGGTTGGGGTTAGGTTGGGGTTAGGTTGGGGTTAGGTTGGGGTTAGGTTGGGGTTAGGTTGGGGTTAGGTTGGGGTTAGGTTGGGGTTAGGTTGGGGTTAGGTTGGGGTTAGGTTGGGGTTAGGTTGGGGTTAGGTTGGGGTTAGGTTGGGGTTAGGTTGGGGTTAGGTTGGGGTTAGGTTGGGGTTAGGTTGGGGTTAGGTTGGGGTTAGGTTGGGGTTAGGTTGGGGTTAGGTTGGGGTTAGGTTGGGGTTAGGTTGGGGTTAGGTTGGGGTTAGGGTTGGGGTTAGGTTGGGGTTAGGTTGGGGTTAGGTTGGGGTTAGGTTGGGGTTAGGTTGGGGTTAGGTTGGGGTTAGGTTGGGGTTAGGTTGGGGTTAGGTTGGGGTTAGGTTGGGGTTAGGTTGGGGTTAGGTTGGGGTTAGGTTGGGGTTAGGTTGGGGTTAGGTTGGGGTTAGGTTGGGGTTAGGTTGGGGTTAGGTTGGGGTTAGGTTGGGGTTAGGTTGGGGTTAGGTTGGGGTTAGGTTGGGGTTAGGTTGGGGTTAGGTTGGGGTTAGGTTGGGGTTAGGTTGGGGTTAGGTTGGGGTTAGGTTGGGGTTAGGTTGGGGTTAGGTTGGGGTTAGGTTGGGGTTAGGTTGGGGTTAGGTTGGGGTTAGGTTGGGGTTAGGTTGGGGTTAGGTTGGGGTTAGGTTGGGGTTAGGTTGGGGTTAGGTTGGGGTTAGGTTGGGGTTAGGTTGGGGTTAGGTTGGGGTTAGGTTGGGGTTAGGTTGGGGTTAGGTTGGGGTTAGGTTGGGGTTAGGTTGGGGTTAGGTTGGGGTTAGGTTGGGGTTAGGTTGGGGTTAGGTTGGGGTTAGGTTGGGGTTAGGTTGGGGTTAGGTTGGGGTTAGGTTGGGGTTAGGTTGGGGTTAGGTTGGGGTTAGGTTGGGGTTAGGTTGGGGTTAGGTTGGGGTTAGGTTGGGGTTAGGTTGGGGTTAGGTTGGGGTTAGGTTGGGGTTAGGTTGGGGTTAGGTTGGGGTTAGGTTGGGGTTAGGTTGGGGTTAGGTTGGGGTTAGGTTGGGGTTAGGTTGGGGTTAGGTTGGGGTTAGGTTGGGGTTAGGTTGGGGTTAGGTTGGGGTTAGGTTGGGGTTAGGTTGGGGTTAGGTTGGGGTTAGGTTGGGGTTAGGTTGGGGTTAGGTTGGGGTTAGGTTGGGGTTAGGTTGGGGTTAGGTTGGGGTTAGGTTGGGGTTAGGTTGGGGTTAGGTTGGGGTTAGGTTGGGGTTAGGTTGGGGTTAGGTTGGGGTTAGGTTGGGGTTAGGTTGGGGTTAGGTTGGGGTTAGGTTGGGGTTAGGTTGGGGTTAGGTTGGGGTTAGGTTGGGGTTAGGTTGGGGTTAGGTTGGGGTTAGGTTGGGGTTAGGTTGGGGTTAGGTTGGGGTTAGGTTGGGGTTAGGTTGGGGTTAGGTTGGGGTTAGGTTGGGGTTAGGTTGGGGTTAGGTTGGGGTTAGGTTGGGGTTAGGTTGGGGTTAGGTTGGGGTTAGGTTGGGGTTAGGTTGGGGTTAGGTTGGGGTTAGGTTGGGGTTAGGTTGGGGTTAGGTTGGGGTTAGGTTGGGGTTAGGTTGGGGTTAGGTTGGGGTTAGGTTGGGGTTAGGTTGGGGTTAGGTTGGGGTTAGGTTGGGGTTAGGTTGGGGTTAGGTTGGGGTTAGGTTGGGGTTAGGTTGGGGTTAGGTTGGGGTTAGGTTGGGGTTAGGTTGGGGTTAGGTTGGGGTTAGGTTGGGGTTAGGTTGGGGTTAGGTTGGGGTTAGGTTGGGGTTAGGTTGGGGTTAGGTTGGGGTTAGGTTGGGGTTAGGTTGGGGTTAGGTTGGGGTTAGGTTGGGGTTAGGTTGGGGTTAGGTTGGAGGTTGGGGTTAGGTTGGGGTTAGGTTGGGGTTAGGTTGGGGTTAGGTTGGGGTTAGGTTGGGGTTAGGTTGGGGTTAGGTTGGGGTTAG